>CAKJTW010000005.1:29759500-31008500 GCA_917880005.1 Nanger dama | reverse complement strand
TCAAATGTATTCTTTTAATGGCTGAATAATACTCCATTGTGTATATGTACCACAGCTTTCTTACCCATTAATCTGCTGATGGACATCTAGATTGTTTCCATGTTCTGGCTATTATAAACAGTGCTGCAATGAACATTGGGGTGCACATGTCTCTTTCAATTCTGGCTTCTTTGATGTGTATGCCCAGCAGTGGGATTGCTGGGTCATATGGCAGTTCTATTTCCAGTTTTTTAAGGAATCTCCACACTGTTCTCCATAGTTCCTGTACTAGTTCGCATTTCCACCAACAGTGTAAGAGGGTTTCCTTTTCTCCACACCCTCTCCAGCATTTATTGCTTGTAGACTTCTGGATCACAGCCATTTTGACTGGCATGAAATGGTACCTCATTGTGGTTTTGATTTGCAATTTCTCTGATAATGAGTGATGCTGAGCATCTTTTCATGTGTTTGTTAGCCATCTGTATGTCTTCTTTGGAAAAATGTCTGTTTAGTTCTTTGGCTCACTGTTTGATTGGGTCGTTTATTTTTTTGGAATTGAGCTGCAGGAGTTGCTTGTATATTTTTGAGATTAATTCTCTGTCAGTTGCTTCCTTTGTATTATTTTCTCCCATTCTGAAGGCTGTCTTTTCACCTTGCTTATAGTTTCCTTTGTTGTGCAGAAGCTTTTAATTTTAATTAGGTCCCATTTGTTTATTTTTGCTTTTATTTCCAATATTCTGGGAGGTGGGTCATAGAGGATCCTGCTGTGATTTAGAGTGTTTTTCCTATGTTCTCCTCTAGGAGTTTTATAGTTTCTGGTCTTACGTTTAGATCTTTAATCCATTTTGAGTTTATTTTTGTGTATGGTGTTAGAGAGTGTTCTAGTTTCATTCTTTTACAAGTGGTTGACCAGTTTTCCCAGCACCACTTGTTAAAGAGATTGTCTTTTTCCATTGTATATTCTTGCCTCCTTTGTCAAAGATAAAGTGTCCCTAGATGTGTGGATTTATCTCTGAGCTTTCTATTTTGTTGCATTGATCTATATTTCTGTCTTTGTGCCAGTACCATACTGTCTTGATGACCATGGCTTTGTAGTAGAGCCTGAAGTCAGGCAGGTTGATTCCTCCAGTTCCATTCTTCTTTCTCAAGATTGCTTTTGCTATTTGAGATTTTTTGTATTTCCATACAAATTGTGAAATTGTTTGTTCTAGCTCTGTGAAAAATACCATTGGTAGCTTGATAGGGATTGTATTGAATCTATAGATTGCTTTGGGTAGTATGCTCATTTTCACTATATTGATTCTTCCAATCCTTGAACACGGTATATTTCTCCATCTATTATCAAGTTTTTAAGGTACTGTGTGAGGAGAAGGTGGAGAGAGTAGCATGGAAATATATACGTTATCATATGTAAAATAAATAGCCAGTGGGAATTTGCTGTATGACTGAGGGAGCTCAAAGCTGTGCTCTGTGACAACCTACAGGGGTAGGATGGGGTGGGAGGAAAGTTTAAGAGGGAGGGAACATGTGCATATCTGTGGCTGATTCATGTTGCTATATGGCAGAAACCAACACAATAGTATAAAGCAATTATTCTTCAATTAAAACTAAATAAAAATTATTTTAAAAGCCCTATATGCAAACTGTTGACATAGCAGTCAATTTAACTGTTGGCTTCCCTAATTAACTATGGATAGAATTTTTTAAAGTGAAGGAAAAATACCTTGATTGACACTATGACAACTTAAGTATGTTTACAGTGGCGCCTGACCTTCCATCTCCCCCATTCATGGGATGTACCGCCATTCATAAGGAACAATTAGATGCAAATAGATGTTGGCAGATACCTGACCAGCACCTCCACTCATTCTTATACTCATTCACCCCTAAAGAACGAAAGAGCATGCAAATGCCTGCGGCAGCCAGGTTCCCATCCTCTCACCTGGCGAGCATCCTCTTGTTCTGCCTCTGACTCATGTCATCACTGACCCCCTCATCTGCACATCTTTCCTCGTCCAGCCCCACTCATTCCCAGCATTGACTGCCACCTACCCATCACAGGTGATTCCTCAGGAGCCTTCTTCTCCAAGATGGGTACCCCTCCTCACAGTGAGTCGACCTTTCCAGGCTGGCATTAGCGTTCCACCCACATAAAGGAAGGAAGCAGGCCATGGGAAACCTTGTGTACCAGTTATGACTCAGTTGTTTTTCTGGTGCCCGAAATTACGCACAGAGCACTCAGGTCTAAAGCAAACACTTCTCAGATGAAATCAACAGTGACTGAGCATACCAGAAGATGTGCGTTCTAACTGTACTATGGTTTGACCGTTTTGTTTTGCTGTTGCACAGTCTGTAACGATATGGAGATCATTCATTTTGCATTCTCTCCTGTGCCGCACGCATTTGGTAATAAGGATAAAAACCGGCTCTCCTGCCCACAGGTCAGTGTCTGGGAAAAGGCGGGCTGCTGATGACTCATGACCGGAATCTGTGTGTCCACTCACGTCTGCCAATATTGCTGGACCTTCAGCACCCATGCTGGGAACTTTCCCTGTGCTTTCTGCTCCAAAGACAACAGAAGAATATACATATGTGCAAGTGAAAGTTGCTCAGTCATATCCGACTCTTTGTGACCCCATGGACTTATAGAGTCCATGGAATTCTCCAGGCCAGAATACTGGAGTGGGAAGTCATTCCCTTCTCCAGGGGATCTTCCTAACCCAGGGATTGAACCCAGGTCTCCTGCATTGCAGGCAGATTCTTTACCAGCTGAACCATAAGGGAAGCCAAAGAATGCTGGAGTGGGTAGCCTATCCCTTCGCCAGTGGATCTTTCTGACCCAGGAATCGAACCAGGGTCTCCTGCATTGCAGCTGGATTCTTTACCAACTGAGCAATCAGGGAAGTCGAAATACACACACATATATTTATACATAAGTTCCCTGTTCTCTGCCAGGTAATTCAACAGAAGTGTCTTTTAGGATGTTAATTGAGGATAATCGAGCATATGTGCTTTTCAAACTTGGGCTCCTTGAAGAAACAGTTTAAACTCCATCAGGCCCACCTTTTCTTAATACTTGCACTCCTTTAAAAGCATCATTTTGCTTAACTCTCAAAGAAATCCCGCAAGGTGGGGATTTTAATGTCCTTTCCCGCAGAAGAGGAAACTTGACGTTCAGAATGTTAAATGACTTTCCCAAAGGACTTCAGTCTAAACCCAGGTCCTTTCACCACACTGTAGGGCCAAAAGATAAACTCAGTTCTGCCCTAAATTATACACTTAGCTGGAAAAGCTGTCTGAAGAAATAATGGCAGAGATTTTCCAAACTTGATGAAAAAGATCAACTTGTAAATCCAAGAAGCCCAGCAAACCAGAAGCAGGAAAAATACGAAGAAAAACAACCATAGTCAAACTGCAGAAATCCAAAGGGAAATTCTTTCAAGCAACCAGGGTCGGGTGGGTGGGAAAATGACATGTCACAGAAAACATGGATTCTCAGCAGAAACAAAGGAGGCCAAAACAGTGGCTGATATTTATAAAAACAAACAAAAACCAAAATGTGAACGCAGACTTCTGTATGCAGCAAAAATAATGCTAAGTGTGAAATAAAGACATTTTCCACTAAAGAACTGTGAGAACTTGAGGCCATCAGACTTGCAGTAGCATTTCTTAATGCTAAATATGCTTTTCAGGCTAAAGGACGATTATAATGCACTGAGCCCTGGATCTGCAGGAAGTAAAGGGAAGTGCCAGGTCTGAGAACCTGCTCCAGGACACATGTTTCTGACCTTTGGAGGCAGTCATTTGAGTGGTAAATGAGAGAGTTTGGGGAAAATAGTGAAAACTAAAATATTTTAAAGCAATGAAGAAATGTATGTCATAAGGAATTGTTTTCTCATTTTTATACTGCCTAGGATTTTTCCCTGGGAGATTGTTCATTTTTTTAATTTTATGATTTTTGTTGTACAAACTTTGCGTTTTTACCTAGTTTTCTTTCCTCTGTTGTTCCTTTAATTGCTCTTGTCCTTAGAAAGCTTTTTCTGACCAGAGATTAGTGAGTCACTCAGATAATGTGTGATCTTACTGTTTCATTCAATTATTTACTTTATCCCAAATTTCTTCTAATGCTCTGAAGTGAAAATACAGGTCAGGTCACCCCCCTCCAATACCATTTGTCTGATAATCCACCCCTTTGCCATTGACTTTACTGGTTACCCGCTCCAGTATTCTTTCCTCTTCTTCCATGGACAGAGGAGCCTGGCGGGCTACAGTCCATGGGGGTAGCAAAGAGTCAGACACAACTGAGCGACTAACACTTTCTTGCCGTTGATTCATAAGTCATTTGTTATATAGTAAGCTTATGTTTTTAGGTTCTACTTCTGAGCTATTTACACTCTCCTGTAGATTTATTATTAATTATGTATTACCTTGTTTTCCTTTGGACAGTTTTATGACGTAGTTCAGTGCAAAGCAGTTACATGCTTCCCTCTTTCCGTTTCTCCTTTACAAATTCTTACTCTTCATATTCGTTTATTCTTAAAATCAGGCTTCCCTGGTGGCTCAGATAGTAAGCAATCTGCCTGCAATGTGGGAGACTCGTTTGATCCCTCGGTCAGGAGGATCCCCTGGAGAAGGCATGGCTTCCCACTCTAGTATTCTTCCTGTCCCACACATAACCCTGGAATGTTGAGTGGAATTTCTTTTAAATGACAAGCTAATTGAAGAATAACGTGCACCTTTGCTGTGGTCCATTTTACAAACAGGGGTGTAAAATATCTCTTACCTTAAGGTTCAGGCAAGGAATAAAGCTAACAGCCTTCTAAAATTACTAAGCTTAGTAGGAGACACTCTCTCCCGTATTCACCTGAGATCCAAGAGAAATAAAATCTAACAGGCAGAAGGAAACACGGGGAAAGCTGCCTGGCTTGAACTTGCAGTTTATGAGAGAGAGAAAAAGCCCCACTAGAAAGTTCATAATCTCAATTTGGTTCCTGCAGAAATTTTGTTGGAGGTACATACAACTTGTGAGACTGAACAACCTCAAGTCAGAATTAAACTTAAATTAATTCCAGATTATCAGTGCCCTCCAGGTGTTGGCAAAAGCAAGCACAAATCAACTAAAACCTCAAAGAATTCTCACAGGTAAGTGTCTAAGAGAAATAAACAACTCATAATAATAAATAGAATAATCAAACACCAGAAAAATCACCATTAGTGAAATAAATAGTAAAAGAAACAATTGAAGCAAATGTTGCAAAACTTCAGATAGAAAAATACCACAGCAAGGATAACAAATAACCATACTTAGCATTATGAAATAAAATGAAGAAGTTTGAAAAAAAATGGAATGGAACTCTGAAAATGAAAAATATAATCACTAAAACTAAAACTCAGCTGGTGGCACCCATTAGGGTGACTGTTGCTGAAAACAATTAGTAAATAACAAATGTTGGTGAGACTATGGAGAAACTGGAATTTTTGTATCCTATTGATAGGAATGTGGAATTGTATAGCTGCTATAGAAAACATGTGGGCTCAGCTGCTTATTCATGTCCTACTCTTTGCAACCCCATGGACTGTAGCCTGCTAGGCTACATAAAATAATTTTTCTAAAAAGTAAAATTCAGTTCAGTTCAGTTCAGTCTCTCAGTCATATCTGACTCTTTGCGACCCTATGAATCACAGCACACCAGGCCTCCCTGTCCATCACCAACTCCCAGAGTTCACTCAGACTTACATCTATCGAGTCGGTGATGCCATCCAGCCATCTCATCCTCTGTCGTCGCCTTCTCCTCCTGCCCCCAATCCCTCCCAGCATCAGAGTCTTTTTCAATGATTCAACTCTCACAATTTTAACATAAATAGTTAATTCTTTAAAATCTTAAGTGAAGCATCTGCTAATGATGGACTGAGTTATTCGGATCTGACAGTCTTCTGATAATAAGGAAAACAGAAGAAAAAAAAGTACCTGCTTGAACAAAAGTAGGAGACAGCAAAGTCACTAGGTCATGATTTAGGGGGAAAGGGAAGCCCAGGGAGGTAAGGTAAACCAGGTTTGCTATATTCAGGGAATCAAGAATAATATAGGGACGTCCCTGGTGGTTCTGTGGTTAAGAATCTGCCTTCCAATACAGGGGACATGGGTTCGATCCCTGGTAAGTGAACTAAGATCCCACATGTCTTGTCTAATGAGTGTGTTCTGGAGCCCACATGCCACAGGAAAGGCGCAGGCAGTAGCATTTCTCAAGATATTTGACAGATTTGCTTACTTCTCATTACAAGAGATTTGGGTTTCCAGAGTTCTTCTTCTGTAACACGACCCACCGGGTATTTTAAGTGTCACTTGGCATTATTTGCATCACTCTGCAAATGCTGGGACTCAAGACTGGCGGCAGATACACTTAGGCCCACACGATTATGCTGTCCTGTGAGTAGTAAAGTCCTTCATCTCTGATCCAGGGGTGCATTTTCTGCCAACTTCTCCAAGCTAATGTGTTAGCTTTCAAGCGAGATAAAACTCTCTGACCTTTCATTGTCGTTCTTGACATCATCAAGTCTTCAGTTCTTTCCCAAAGTGACCTGTAGAGTTTTGCGGTTCCAATCCAAAATAGCAACAGGACTCTGTGTAATTTGACAAGCTGATTTCTGCAATAAATATGGAAATGTCAAAAGTCAAGAACAGCCAAGACATTCTCTAAGGAGAAAAATGCAAAAGTACAGGATCTACCAGATATCAAGACTAGTTTAAAAATATCATAACCAAGACACTGGTATTGGCACAAGCATAGACAAAACAAAACAATGGAAAAGAACAGGATGTCCAGCCACGGTCCTCGGTATATGTGGACACGGACAAGGATGTTGCAGTGGAGCAGCAAAGTTTGGTCTCTTTCACAGTCAGTGCTGTGATAATAAAGCATCCACATGACAACAATATGGGGGTGAACTGTACCTTCTGAAAACATGAATCCCAGGCAGAGCGTGGATCTAACTTTGAAAGGAAAAATAATGATGATAATATAGGCTAATATGTTTATGACCTCACATAGATAAAAACTTCTTAACCAGGATGTAAAAGATCTCACCACGAAGTAAATGACTGATGATTGATCAATTTTCAATAACAACTTCATTGAGATACAACGCATGTGCCATGAAAGTCATCATTTTGAAGTCCACCAATCAGTGATTTTTTGGCATATTCCCAGGGCCGTGTAGTCATCACTACTGCCTGATTCCGCATTTTCATCATCCCCCAAAGAAATCCATACCTATTTTCAATCGCTCCTGTCTCCCCTCCCAGCTGCCCCGGGCAATGGCCAAACTACTTTCTGTCCCTATGGATTTGCCTGCTCTACACATTTCACATAAATAGTCATACAATATGTGGCCTTTTGTGTCTGGATTTTTCACTAAAAGTGTTCTGTTCCCAAGGGTCATTTATGCTGTAGCACATACCAGTACTTCATGCATTTTTATTGCTGTGTAATAGTCCATTGAGTGGATATACTCGCTTTTCTTTATGGTTTCCTAAGTTGAAGGGCACATGGGTTGTTTGCTTGTTTTGACTTTTCACTTTCATGCATTGGAGAAGGAAATGGCAACCCATTCCAGTGTTCTTGCCTGGAGAATCCCAGGGATAGGGGAGCCTGGTGGGCTTCTGTCTGTGGGGTCACACAGAGTCGGACACGACTGAATTGACTTAGCAGCAGCAGCAGCAAATGTTCTAACATACACTTCCTGCTTGTGCAGACACTCAAGGTCAGCCAGCATTGAGAGCTTAGGGCCTTCTCAGTTGTTTCGTAGGCACAGACACAGCTCTAGGCACACACACAGCCCTGTGCATGTTTGTGGTCATCTAGAGTTCCAGGAACATATAGAAACTTTTGAGAGCACCCTATGGCTGACATTACTTGCCAACAAAGGTCCGTCTCGTCAAGGCTATGTTTTTTCCAGTCGTCATGTATGGGTGTGAGAGTTGGACTGTGAAGAAAGCTGATTGCTGAAGAATTGATGCTTTTGAACTGTGGTGTTGGAGAAGACTCTTGAGAGTCCCTTGGACTGCAAGGAGATCCAACCAGTCCATCCTAAAGGAGATCAGTCCTGGGTGTTCATTGGAAGGACTGATGCTGAAGCTGAAACTCCAATACTTTGGCCACCTCATGCGAAGAATTGACTCACTGGAAAAGACCCTGATGCTGGGAGGGATTGGGGGCAGGCAGAGAAGGGGACGACAGAGGATAAGGTGGCTGGATGGCATCACCAACTCGATGGACATGAGTTTGGGTAAACTCTGGGAGTTGGTGATGGACAGGGAGTCCTGGAGTGCTGTGATTCATGGGGGTCTCAAAGAGTCGGACACAACTGAGCGACTGAACTGAACTGAACTGATGGCTGTCATGTATCCAGTTTTCCCTTTTAAGTTTTTTTTTTTTTTTTTTTTCCATAGCCTTTTGTTAGCCTCAACTTGTAATGCTTCCTTATGTGAGTGTTAAGTTGCTTCAGTTGTGTCTGACTCTTTGCAACCCTATGGACTGTAGCCCTCCAGGCTCCCCTGTCCATGGGATTCTCCAGGCAAGAATACTGGAGTGGGTTGCCATGTGCTCCTCCAAGGGATCTTCCTGACCCAGGGATTGAACCCACGTCTCTTAAGTCTCCTGCATTAGCAGGTGGGTTCTTTACTGCTAGCGCTACCTGGGCAGCCCAATGCTTCCTTAAGCAACTGCAGTGTTAAACAATTATTGCTGATTGTTTTGACAAATGCCCTGTCGTTAGGGCTAGTCTTATAGAGGGAGCCCTAAGTCACATCAAAGAAAAAGAAGCCCTGTAAAGGGAACTTCTCAGCAGGCTGTCTGACAGGTCAAATAGTGACAGTTGTTGGGGGATGGCCCTGTTGAGTTGCGTACTCATTCTGCCCCCTCTAGTGGCTGCTAGGCTGCCACTTCTCCAACCTGTTCTATTTGTTTTTTCAAGGTGACTGAAAGGAGAACATCTACTCTGCAGAGCTTGGCAGTATCTCTTGATTGGTGAATATTTCTAGACTAAAATTAAGAGTTCTATCAAAGACACCACTAAGAAAAGGAAAATGGAAGCCAGAGAGTGGTAGATGGGAATTGTAACACATATGACTGACAAAGAATTGTCACAGGTCTGTAAGATTAACCCTGGAGAAGGAAATGGCAACCCACTCCAGTACCCTTGCCTGGAAAATCCCCTGGATGGAGGAGCCTGGTAGGCTACAGTCCATGGAGTCACAAAGAGTCGGACACGACTGAGCGACTTCACTTTCTTTTTTCACTTTGTAAGATTAAGAGCAAGTTAGACACCACTGAATTAAAAGAGACATCGTGAACAGAAGGAATTATTTGGAACACCATCTAAAAGGGCAGAGATGCAAACTAAAGAACTATATCAAACGATAAAGAAGTGAGTGTAATAAGTTCTAGCATATATAATGAGACAGTATTTAAGGACATAAGACTTTTTCAGGAAATACAGCTAAGAGTTAAATGCTAAAATATCAGAATCCAAGTGGACTTCAATTAAGGGGAAAAGTCCACAACTAGAAACAACACAGAGAAACTATAGGACATGAAAAATGAAAGGTCTTGAACTTCCCTGGTGGTACAGTGGGTAGGAATCCACCTGCCGATGCAAAGGACACTGATTCAGTCTTTGGTCCAAGAAGATTCCACATGCCAAGGAGCAGCTAAGCCTGTGCACCACAGCTACTGAGCTCACGCGCCTCAACCCTGTGCTCTGCAACCAGGGAAACCACCGTTTTGAAAAACCTGCTCCCTGTGACTAGAGAGTAGCCTGCTGGCAGCAATGAAGACCCAGCACAGCCCCAAATTCATTCATTCATTAAGAAAGACAAAAGGTCTTAAAGGCATCCAAGAAAAAAAGCTAGGTTACTTACAAAGAAATGGCAGTGAGAGTAAAATCTTATTTTTCAGTGTCTGTGGCATTAGCGCCGGTGACTTCACTGTGCTCAGAGATACTGAAGAGTTACTCACAGCTCTCTATACTGTCTTTAAAAGCAAAGGTTAAATAAAAACATTTTCTGACTTAAAAACTAGGAGACACTCATTAAAAGGACATGTTACAAATATATGGAGAAAAACCTCTGGTGGAATGTCCAAGGGACAAGAAGAAATTGTGAGTAAAGGTATCAGCAAATATAAATACAGATGGTATAAAATAAAGTAGTGTTTAATTTAGGAGTGTGGGTAATAGAGCACAATTAAATTAAGTGACTTCACTTTCACTTTTCACTGTCATGCACTGGAGAAGGAAATGGCAACCCACTCCAGTGTTCCTATCCCTGGAGAATCCCAGGGATAGGGGAGCCTGGTGGGCTGCCATCTGTGGGGTCTCACAGAGTCGGACACAACTGACGAGACTTAGCAGCAGCACCAAAATACTGAACAACTGGATGCGTGGTGCTTCACAGTTAAGAGAACAGATACTAAATACAGATTTCTTCGGTTCAAATCCCAACCCTGGTACTAGTTATCTGGTACGTCTTACCCTGTTTTGTGTGAGCTCGGTTGCTCAGTCGTATCCAACTCTTTGCAACCCCATGGACTGTAGCCTACCAGGCTCCTCTCCAGGCAAAAACACTGGAGTGGGTTGCCATTTCCTCCTCCAGAGAATTTTCCCAACCCAGGGATCAAACCTGAGTTTCCTGCAGTCTGCTGAATTGGCAGGCAGATTCTTTACCATGGCGCCACCTGGGAAGCCTAATCAGGCGAGTTCATTAATATCTCTGTATGTCTATCTACTTCTTTTAATATGAGGATAGTAATAGTGTTTTCTCATGGGGTTATTGATGATGCTTAAATTAGTTAACATATGGGGAACCACTTAGAACCACACTTGATACGTAGCAAGTATTTTGTAAGTGCAAGCTATGATTTTCAGTAAAGCATTCTCAAGTCCTTGTGTTGCCAGGTAAAATACAGAATCATGGTGAGAGACTTTATCAAACTTCTTTCGACAGCAGTGATTAAGAAAATAAAAGTACTGTTAACAAGCTTGTTTCGATTGACTCATAAAACTTGTACCCCACTAATTTACCCTGTTTAGTGTGAGCTCATTTGCTTAGTCGTATCCAATTCTTCGCGACCCCATGGACTGTAGCCCACCAGGCTCCTCTCCAGGCAAGAACACTGGAGGGGGTTGCCATTTCCTCCTCCAGAGGATCTTCCCAACCTCAGTCTTCCCCAGTCTTGGAAGAGACTTTTACATAGACTTTTCAAAAATCTGCTTCTTAATCTTCAGGATAATTCCAAGAAGTAAAAACCAAGCAGGTGTGGCAGATACAGTTAGTTGCCTTTCCAGTATTCAGTTTGCCTTTCTTGTATGCAAAACACTGGTTTCCTGTGGAGTATGAATGTGTCCAGCTAAGACCCTGACTCTCTCAGGTGGCTGTACAGTTATGTGGCCTTAGTCTAGTTTAGATCATTGAGATTTAAGTGAAAGTCATTGGGTTGGGTTTCTGGAGAAGCCGTGTTATGCTTTATGCCTTTAAGGCTAATATGTGTGTGTGCTCAGTCATGTCTGACTCTGCAACCCCATGGACTGTAGCCGGGCTCCTCTGTCCATGGGATTTTCTAAGCAGGAAAACCGGAGTGGGTTGCCATTTTCTCCTCCAAGGGATCTTCCCAGCCCAGGGATCAAACCCTAGCCTCTTGTGTCCCCTGCCTTGGCAGGTGGCTTCTTACCACTGAGCTACTTGGGAGGCCTTAAAGTTAATATGCCTTGAACCTATGTGTTTCCATCTTTTGACTCTGTGTGTGTGCAACTATGCCTTCAAAACTTCTGTATTGTTTACATTTTTCAAGCAACTTTAAAAAATAACAATAATAAAGCAAGATATAGAACTGTTTGCTATGTTCCCATTATAGTTGCAGAACTCTACAGAAATAGCTATTAATATGTTTGTTCGTATGTTATAAACGCCTGATAAAAATACACACTTAGCTGTTAACAGTGAGTGATGGGGAGGCAGCAGGAGAGTAGATGAGGCACTTTTATGTTTTATTTGCTTCCATTCTGTTTGATGTTTTTACAGGTTTGTATTCTGCTTTTGAAATCTAAAAAAATAATGCATCAATAAATAAAACATATGCCAGTAAAGGGAAGGGGAAAGATAGCCATTGCTTTCCAGCTCGGAAGGAAGAAAAGGAGGTCGTTCCAAGACTGGGGAAGAGTGAGGAGACAGGACTGATTCAAGAAAGGGGAGTACGTGGATCAGTGATGCTGTGATGTCTGGGGAGGAGGAGGGGGACGCACCCACGTGATGGTGTACACCTCCCCGCGGTGAAGGAGAGACTCAGGGGGCAGGGACTGGGGAGAAATAGAGATACTGATTTTGGCTGAACATGCAGAGGGAGACAGGAGTAGGGGTCCAGCTGGAACGGCATGAAATAAGTACCAAATAAACACCGGAGGGAAGAGCCATGTTCTCATTTTTAGATGTACGCTCCTCAGCTTTATCAGCGACTGTATTTCTGTGAAAACCAGAGTAATTTTCTTCAGTTAGAAACATGTTCTTTAAACTATGGCCATAGGCCATCTGTGCCTCTGCCTAGATGATGCATCGTGAATGCCTCTTCAAAATAGTTGGCTTTCTATTACACTGTATCTCTATAGCAGGACTTGGTAATTAACTTTGCCATAGGAGAGAGGGAATTGTATTAGGGAAGAGAAAAAAGTTTATATGATAAATTCAAGTGGGATAATAATACGATTTTAAGGAAGACAGACTGGTTCCAAACAGGGAAAGGAGTACGTCAAGGCTGTATATTGTCACCCTGCTTATTTAACTTATATGCAGAGTACATCATGAGAAATGCTGGACTGGAAGAAACACAAGCTGGAATCAAGATTGCCAGAAGAAATATCAATAACCTCAGATATGCAGATGACACCACCCTTATGACAGAAAGTGAAGAGGAGCTAAAGGGCCTCTTGATAAAAGTGAAAGAGGAGAGTGAAAAAGTTGGCTTAAAGCTCAACATTCAGAAAACGAAGATCATGGCATCCGGACCTATCACTTCATGGGAAATAGATGGGGAAACAGTGGAAACAGTGTCAGACTTTATTTTGGGGGCTCCAAAATCACTGCGGATGGTGACTGCAGCCATGAAATGAAAAGACGCTTACTCCTTGGAAGAAAAGTTATGACCAACCTAGATAGTATATTCAAAAGCAGAGACATTACTTTGCCAACTAAGGTCCTTCTAGTCAAGGCTATGGTTTTTCCAGTGGTCATGTATGGATGTGAGAGTTGGACTGTGAAGAAGGCTGAGCGCTGAAGAATTGATGCTTTTGAACTGTGGTGTTGGAGAAGACTCTTGAGAGTCCCTTGGACTGCAAGGAGATCCAACAAGTCCATTCTGAAGATCAGCCCTGGGATTTCTTTGGAAGGAATGATGCTAAAGCTGAAACTCCAGTACTTTGGCCACCTCATGTGAAGAATTGACTCACTGGAAAAGACTCTGATGCTGGGAGGGATTGGGGGCAGGAGGAGAAAGGGATGACAGAGGATGAGATGGCTGGATGGCATCACTGACTGGATGGATGTGAGTCTGGGTGAACTCTGGGAAATGGTGATGGACAGGCAGGCCTGGCGTGCTGCGATTCATGGGGTCGCAAAGAGTCGGACATGACTGACTGACTGAACTGAACTGAACCTGAGAAAATGCACAGGAAGCATGCTATTTGTGTAAAATAGCCTTAAAAATCCATGCACAATCTCATCTTCGTGGATGCTATGCATAAAGAAATCTTAAAAGAGCAGGCCAAAGTTAAACCAGCTGAACTAGGGTGATTTTGTGTTTTCTGAGAGAAACATAATATACGAGAGACTTATGAACAGCTAAGCTCTTTCTGGAAGGAGACACAGATGGTGGCTCTTGTGGTTTTTTGCTTCTTATTCCCTTTGAGTGAGAATAAAACTATCATATTTTTGCTCTTCAAGATTCCTCAGAATAAAGCATTAATGTACTCAGGAAATTAAAAATGAATATACTCAGAAATGTCACTTCTAGGAATTTATCCTTTAGATAGACTCACACATGTGCACAAAGGTGGCTATTATAACACTGTCCGTATTAGCAAAAGTCTGCCTCTCTGGGAAACAGAACTTTGCAGTTTATTAAAGCCCAGAAATTTTATAACTCTCTAAAGTGGATAAGGGCTTCCCTGGTGGCTCAGAGGATAAAGCGTCTGCCTGCAAAGCAGGAGACCTGGGCTCGATCCCTGGGTTAAAAAGATCCCCTGGAGAAGGAAATGGCAACCCACTCCAGTATTCTTGTCTGGAGAATCCCATGGACAGAGGAGCCTAGCGGGCTACAGTCCGCAGGGTCGCAAAGAGTCGGACACGACTGAGCGACTTCACACACACACACAAAATGGATAATGGGGGATGCTTTACTTTTCTGCTTAATAGAAGAGACCCTTCAATGTTATTATTTTCACCCTGTAGGACATTAGCCAGTTTTCTATCAAAATTGGCAATGCTATTTCAGAATTTGTTTTTATCCATTGACTTTATACTTTTAACTTGCATGTTCCCTTTTTTAATGTATTTTTAAAATTATTTATTTATTTACTGGCTCTGCAGGGTCTTCACTGCTGCGTGGGCTTTGCTCTAGTTGTGGCGAGCAGGGACTACTCTTGAGTTGCAGTGCCTTCTCTTGTTGCAGAGCGCAGGCTCCAGGATGCATGGGCTTCAGTAGCTGTGAGCATGCAGACTCAGTAATTGTGGTTCCCGGGCTCCAGAGCACAGGCTCAGCAGTTGCAGTGAACAGACTTAGTTGCTCCAAGTTGCTCCAGGATCTTCCTGTATCAGGTATCTAACCAGTGTCTCCTGCATTGGCAGGCGGACTCTAACACTGAGCCACCGGGGAAGCCCGCATAGTCCCTCTTGAGCCAACTTTGTCATCCTGGTGGTTTTTTCATTAGTGAATTAAATAAAACTTAAGTATATGTGAAGAAATCTTCTCCGATGGTTGGTTTGTCTGGTGTGATTGGCCAGCATATTCTGATCCACGGAAAGAAGATGCCCCTGGGGCCACGCCTCCCCCTCCCACCTCACAGGTGAAGGGCTTTGGAAATCACGAAACACCAGGCTATGAAACTCACTGACCTACATACAGCTTTTGGAAAGTAGGTGAGTTCTGGTCGCTGGACATTTTCCAAAGCCATTTGCCTCAGGGGTGGGGGGTCATTGTGTACTCAACACTTTTCGTCTGTCCAACTGGAAACAGGCCTAACCAGATTCTCAGAAAAAGTGGTTAACCCGAGGTCTTCAAATATGGAAAGTTAAAAAATAAAACTGCAACGAGAAGCCTGCAAGATGCCATTAACTAGACCTGGACGTTAGTGCCCAGCAAACACCAAGTATTTGAGATGCAGCCCTGTAGCCACTGAATGTAATCAATGGTCTTGATCACAATGAGATCGTACTGCCAGAAATTTTAGGGTCATAGCAGGTCATTTTTCCTTTTATTTGTTTACTTGGCTGTGCTGGGTCTCAGTTGTGGCATGTGGGATCTTTAGTTGCAGTATGGGAACTCTTAGTGTGGCATGTGGGATCTAGTTCCCTGACCTGCACTGGGGTCTTAGCAACAGAACCAGCAGGGAAGTCCATCTTTCCTATTAAAGGTGAATTTTTGGAAAGAATTTTGTGTCTAATGGGTAGCATGGATCTGAGAACTGTCCTACCAAAGGGTCATCACAGTTCACTCTGAGACTTTGACCCGTACTCCACCTCCCAAGGCTGCGGGAATTCCTAACGTCCAGTCTGGCTTCCAAATGCTGAACTTCCATGATGGACTTGATTTTGTTTGTGAACCGAGGGCTGCAAATTGATACTATAGAATTTTATTCAGCAGAGTGGCAGTAGTTAAGGCAAGCAGTCCTGGCAAAGGTTCAGATAAAGAAGCATCTTCCTGTGTGGCAGATAAGTGTGTGAATTGCTATGGCTTGTTTTGGCAAGCAGGCAAGCAGTCTGACAATAAGTTGAATAACTCATCTATCCCTCTAGGGCTCCAAAGAGGGCAGGCAGAAAGCAGTTTTTTCTCCCCTCTGTGGCCTTCCAGATCTCATTTATTGTTTCTTTCTTGTCCCCACCTGAATCCCCGGCAGCTGATGTAACCTTTTCTGTCACTTTTAAATTATGTATTTAGTTTTTACTAAATGCAAAAAGGTTTATTTCTTACTCATTCTAAAAGTCCATTGCAAATGGAAAGGCTGCATCTTCTCCTCATCATAGTGACTCAAATGACAGAGCAACCACCATCTCATATGTTGTTTTCCTGTTTAGTTGCTTAGTCATGTTTTACAGCCCCATGGACCCATAGCCCCCAGGCTCCTCTGTCCATGGGATTTCCCAGGAAAGAATACTGGAGTGGGTTGCCATGTCCTCCTCCAAGGGATCTTTTCCACCCAGGAATCAATCGTAGGTCTCCTGCATTGCAGGCGGATTCTTGACCACTCTGCCACCTGGGAAGCCTGTGTGTGTGTGTGTGTGTGTGTGTGTGTGTGTGTGTGTGTTTGATAATGTCGTTTTCCATTATGGTTTATTACAAGATATTGAATGTCCCTGTGCTTTACAGTAGGACCATGTTGTTTATCCATCCTGTGCATATTAGTTTGTATCTGCTAATCCTAAACTTCCTATCCATCTCTCCTCCATCGCCACTCTTTGGCAAACCCGAGTCTGTTCTCTGTGTCTGTGAGTCTGTTTCTGTTTCACAGATAAGCTCATCTGTGCCATAGTTTAGATTTAGCATAGAAGTGACATCATATGGTTTTTGTCATTCTCTTACTTCACTTGATATGATCATCTCCAGGTCCATCCATGTTGCTGCAAATGGCATCATTTCATTTTTTGTGGCTGAGTAACATTTTATTGTGTATGTATAGTGTATATACTGTGTATACATATATATCTCACATGTTTATCTCTCAGCGGACATCAGTTGCTCCTATGTCTTGGCTATTGTAAATAGTGCTGCTGTGAACAAAGGAGTGTGTGTATCTTTTCGAATTAGTGTCTTCGCCCAAGCCCAGGAGTGGGCTTGCTGGATCATATGGCAACTCTAGCTTTAGTTTCTTAAGGAACCTCCAGACCATTTTCCATCAACTAGATTTATTCTTGATATCCCAGGACGACATGGTCTGTGTGCTTCATGCACAGCGTTGATTTAACGCCCCTGGTCTCCACGAGGACTGTGGACTCCACGTGGTAGCAGGAACCTCTTCTCCAGCGCCCCGAGTCTTCTCCTAAAGACATGTGCGCACATGCAGTGGCCAGCGCCATCTGTTCATGTCGTATTTCAGGTCAGGGGCCACGAAGCCTGGGATGTGGCACCCCAGAAACCATCCAGAGCCCTGTAAGCTTGCAAAGGTCAGAAGGTATCACTCTTGGAGTCTAGAAACAATCTGGACCACTTAAAGAATCCACCTGCCAACACAGGAGACTTGAGTTCGATTCCTGGTCTGGGAAGATCCCCTAGAGGAGGAAATGGCAACCCACTCCAGTATTCTCACCTGGGAAGTCCCATGGACAGAGGAGCCTGGTGGGCTACAGTCCATGGGGTTGCAAAGAGTTGGACACAATTTAGCAACTAAACAACAGCAAAGATGCAGTAGGAATTAAGAGGGTACATCCACTTTCTCTCATCAAGAGCCCTATCATGTTAAACAAAGGAGTAATACCTCCCACTCCTGAACTACCTTCCAGAGGACAGCCTTGAGAGAATTTACCAAAGCATGGGCTGTGAGCTACAGGTTCAGGGATCAATCTACCCTCTCCCTTTGGCACAATGGCAAACGTGGCACATTGCATGGAAGCTGCTTCTGCAGTGCCCTCTCTCAGCCGGAAAGGACAGGCAGCTTCAGTCTGATAGAATAACACATTTGTGCTTTGCTTGCAGAACGAGCCTCCTCAACACTCATCCAGTTCAAGGTCAAGGTGAAACTGACTCTGGGTTTAACCTCACTCCACGGAAATGCCTAAAAATGCCCCTTCCTATTTGTTAGCTGTCTTCATCTTTTAACTTTAAACCAGAAAAGTTTATGACAAAAGATTATGCAAGGAAAGTATTTTAGACAAGCCATGGCAAATGAAAACCAAGTCATTACAAGAATTAATCACTGGCCAAAAAACAGTCTGATGTTAACTCCATTATGAGTTTAAAGCAGCTATTAAACCAAGGGCATTGGATTCTTCTAGCTCGTTTTCACATTCCTGGCTTATCTCCAGCTGGCCTGAAATGCTAACACAATAGCTGAGAAATTCATGGCAAATCCAAACACAGCCCAGATCTGCAGGACTTTGGGGTCTCTGGGATTGTCTGAAACAGTTGTCTCAAGTAAGTATCAGTCCTCAATTCTCAGTAAAAAAATGTCCTAAGAAGATGGTTTCACTCTAAAGAAGATACAGGAAAAGATACAGGATGTCAAGATGAGGTCTATGAAGCAGACATTTTCTCTGGACTTTGCTGCGTGTCCTGTTGAGAGCCCCACCCATCCACTGCACTGGTTAATTAGCGTTTTCTTAATTAGCATCTTTCAATCATTTTTATGAGACGCAAAGCACTCTGAGCAAAGCGTGGCACATCGGGAACCAGGAATGTGGAATTCTAGGTCTGACTTCATCTCTGACTCAGGATCTTAGGCAAGTCCTAGCTTCTCTGCCCTCATTTTTTTCTGTCTCTAAAATAATTATGGCTCATTTGTATTATCTGATTTGTTAGGACAAATTTCATGACCACATCGGCATGAAATCTGGATGAAGCTGGGAATGAGAAATGGATCAGACATTTCTTGATCAAGATGGTGAAAGCAGAGGCTGGAACCAGGACAGATAACTGACTCCCACCCAGGCTGAGAGTGGCACGGCGTGTGGGGGAATCAGGGAGAGCGTTATTTTCAAAACATAGCTGTTCTTTGAAATCCATAGTATATTTGGTTAAATTTAACTCAGTAAATTTTTCAACATATTATGATCTATATGGGTATATATTGTGTATTATGATTTTGGATGGGTAAGACAGCTAACACATTTTAGTTCTTAAGGGATTTTTTTTTTTGGTCTTTTTAGTTGTCCAAGTCAGACAAACACCCTGAATGACATTAAAGAGAGAGAAGTGAGCCAGATGGGTCTAATTTTGATATTTTGAGCAGTGAGCCATTTCTAGTCCTTATCCTTCCCCGAGATGGATGGACAAGGCAGACCCAGGGAGCACCTCTCTTTAATTACACAGACCTAAGAAGGACCATTCCAGTCTAGGTACACCAGCCCTTCACACTTAAACCTTTTCATGTTGACAAGCAGAGCTGAGGCTGCCAATTGGCAGAACACTGGGTTCTTTCTCAGATAATGCACGTGTCTTAGTACAGTTTTTAAACTGAGGGAAACTGCAGGCCTTATCACCCAACACTCACATACAAGTATTAACAAACGGACATGCTGAGCACTACTTAAATTACATTTCTTTCAGGAAAACAAGCAGCAACAACAAAAGCGTAAAACAATGATCGATCAAAAGGGGAAAAAAAAAGGGATTTTGGAACAATCGAAAACAGAATCTGCACCATTGGGAAAAGGTTAAATCTGTGATTCTTATTTATAGGTAGTCTTTGTGAGCATTCTTTATAGTTTATCTACATGAAATCAACTTGGGCTTTATCAGTTCTGCTGGGAAAAAAAAAAGAAGATGAAGTACTCCTGGAACCACCAGCAAACACTCTGGAGAGGACAGATCATTTAATTACATCATTAATTTCCAAGATATATGCATCACATTTGAGTCTGCAGAACATAACCTATTAGAGGAAGCCCAATTATAAATACTCATATGAGAGAACACAGAAGACCTCATTCACCAGCCACCTCTCTTCCCTTTGATTTCTAGCTTCCAGAAAGCAGCAGTGTCACCCAGCTACAGAGTTGCAGGACCACCTCCCGGTGGAGTTAGAGTAGAGGCGAACAGGGAGGGTCGTGGGTCCCGCTTTTGCTCTGTGGACAGTGTTTGATGTCTTAAGCCAGGTGATGAGGACGTGTGTGTGTGTGTGTGTGTGTGTGTGTGTGTGTGTGTGTGTGTGTTAGTCGCTCAGTCATGCCTGACTCTTTGCAACTCCATGGACTGTATACCTCCAGGCTTCTCTGTCCATGGGATTCTCCAGGCAAGAATATGGGAGTGGATTGCCATTCCCTTCTCCAGAGGATCTTCCCGACCCAGGGATGGAACCCAGGTCTCCTGATTGGCAGGCAAATTCTTCACTACTGAAGCCCTGATGAGGGCATGGGCATCTTATTACTCTTTATTCCTATTCTTAGCATATCTTAAACATCGAGATAGTATATTATTTTTAAGGAAAACAGACCTGACTCTGCAGGCTTTGCAAAGTGATTCAGTCATCTTAAGCTATTTAGGTCTGTGTACTCTTTCTGGCTCTGGCAAGAATCATTTCATACAACTAAATTTTTCTCCACTCATCAAACATTAAAATCATAAAGATATACATAAAGCAAACAGCCAAGACAATACACTAGTCCTCTGGCCTCCTGTACTAATTGCATTCCCCTTCTCAAAGATGAGCACTCTGTCTGTTTCAGCATGCCTGTTCAGATACTCTCTATATCCACACATACGCGTATTCACGTTGCGCTTCCAAATGTAGTGTCAGCTTCAACCTAAGCATCCTTCCTGGGCTTTGATCACTTAAGGTCAACAAGAAGAAAGAACCGATGTCCCGGGTCAGAAGAGATAGGAATGCTGGAGAGGAAGACTTGAATCAAGAGAGGACAGCTGTTATCTCAGAGAAGGGAGCCATGGCCTGGTAATCCTGCCCTAGGCTTTGTGCACAGACTTGCCCAGAAGAGTCGGAGTGAGGGAACCAAGGGGCAGCAGCGGTCCCCAGCTGGGGGCCTGGGGCCCTTTATGGCCCATGATGCCTGGAGCGCTGTCATATCCCTTGGCTTAAGGGCAGGCAGCTGAACGGTGGAGTCTGAATGACCTAGGCACAAAGAGGACAAAGCCGAGCAAAGACGCTGGTTTTAGCAGCGAAGCTCTCAGGAGGCTGCGTGTGCAGACAGCTCACGCCTGAGATGAGGCGGTTTCTGCAGGGGCCTTGGGTTGGGTGACTCACTAATGAGGGTCAGCGTGGATGACACAGGAGGGATGAGGCCGTGGACTTATAGCCCAACCTAAAGACGGGTCTCCCTTCACCCCATGGGCAGCAGTGGGAGGTGTGTCAGATCTCAGGGAGCCTGCCACTCTGTATCTGCTTTGGGAACAAAACACCTCCTCCCTCAGACTCCTCAGGAATGGGACTCTCAAAGCAAGACCAGGAAGCCGTGACAGCCGACCTGTCAACCCGCCCAGCTTGCTAACAGGGACCTCTGCTCCCCAGATGGTGACCACCTCCAGTCTCTGGGTGCTTCCAGGGTCATCTTTGCAAGCCTGTTGCCTTTCTCTCACTTCTTAACGTATCTAAACCGAAAGCCCTTTGGTGGAGATTTTTTTCCTCATATAACCTTTTTTTTTAAGTCTTTATTGAATTTGTTGCAATATTGCTTCTGCTGTTTTATGTTCTGTTTTTATGGCCAGGAGGCATGTAGAATCTTAGCTACCTAAGCAGGAATCAAACCCACACCCCATGGATTGAAAGGTGAACTCTTATACCACTGGACCAGCAGGGAAGTCCCTCATATAGCCTTTTAAACTGGCTGTAATTTACATGCCATAAAATTTGCCCTTTTCAAGTGTACAATCTGGTGGCCTCGGGGTAGACTGCCTCCTCCAGTGCCTCCTCTGGGTGCCTCTGGCTAGGGTCTGCAGAAGCTGTTTTGGGGAGCAGCTGTTTTGGGGAGCAGCTTCTTCCTGTGCATGCCCCTTGCCCTCCAGCAGGGATGAACTGGAGGAAAGCGGGTCTGCCTCCCCCTCTGTGCCTGCCTCCTCCGGCCATGGACCTGCCTTGACTGGGGCCTTGCAGGTCCACCGGCTTCCCGTTTGCTGTGAGCGTGGGCTCGGATGTCAGGGCAGAGAGAGGGTCCCTTAGGCAGACTCTATCGATTTTTGCCATCTTCTCATTTCCTCTGACTGTCCTCTTTCCCCTGGAGAAACAGTTAGGAAATAGCTAACAATCCTTGCAGCCAAATAAAGTTTCTGATTTTACTGCATTCCTAGAACAGTGGAAAAGAAATCAAGAGCTGGGCCTCAAAAGGATCCCGTAGAAGCAAATTACATTCCTGTTTGATGGTGAAGCGGCCAGCAGTCCATGCCTGCAGGATCTGATGTTCCTTGAGAAGGATGTTACTTGACAGTAGGAAAATAGGCTGGCCTGCACACGTATCTTTCTCCTTGAGACCAATTAGAAAGCTCTGGAAACTGGTTAAGGAAGGAATATCTGGTATTTAGTTCTCTGCACAAAATAATAACCCCACGGCCAGAGGTGACTGTGGGTGCATGTATTTTCTGAGAATGCAATAAACTGAACTCCAAATTTACAAAACATCATGAAGTAAAGCATAGTTATTAGGGTTCCAAAACCATTCGGCATTTTTTATCCTGGTGATATTTTGTTTTATAGGATGAGGCTAACAATAAACAGGTCAGAGACTGTAGACACCTCCATGCTAAAAATTCTTAGATTCATATGTGAATGCCTCAAAATGTAGAGGAAGACATACCTTCAGAAACTAAAGACTTTCAGGGTCATGTGATTGCCCAAGGGCATGTGCCAAAATGTTTTTTAAACTGATGTTGTTGGGTGCCTTCCCTGGTGGTCCAGTGGCTAAGACTCTGAGCTCCCAGTGCAGGGGGCCCAGGTTCAATCCCTGGTCAGGGAACTAGATCTCACATATTGCAACTAAGAGTTCACATCCCACAACTAAAGATCCTGCATTCTGCAACTAAGACCAAATAAATAAATAAATAAATAATTTTTAAAAAATTGATGTTATTGGAAATTGCTCCCATAAAAGGTAATGAAAGTGATAGCTGGTAGAGTTCTAATAAAGCTGAAAAGCTTAAGAAAGATGATGAATTAGCCTTACTAGTCTTAGCTGCTTACCTACCCTGGAAAGGTGAAAAAACAACCAGCCTCATGAACCAAGGCAATAGTGTGAATCCACATCCCCTGGGAGCTTGTTAAAAATACAGAGGCCCAAGCATCAGCAAGGCAACAAAAGGAATACAGAGGCTCAGGTCCCAGGCATCAAGCTTAATCAGCAGATCTCTGTGTGTGTGTGTGTGAGTGTGTGTGTGCTCGTCATGTCTGACTCTTTGCAACCCTATGGACTGTAGCCCACCAGGCTCCTCCTACGGGGGATCTTCCTGACCCAGGGATTGAACCCACATCTTATCTTCATGGGATCTAAAATCTAAACAAACTCTCTTGAACATTCTGAAGCACACTAATATTTGAGAAACAATATAATGGAAACCTTTTGAATTTTGAAATCAAGTAGACAATTGAGATTCAGATACCATCATTCTGTCTCTGAAACTTAGTTCTCTCCAGTTTCACTTACTCCCCTGGGCTGTTGAGAGGATTAAGTTAATGGGCTGTTTGTCTCAGTTCTGGCCATCTGGGTGCGTGCTAAGTCACTTCAGTTGTGTCCAACTCTTTGCAACCCCATGAACTATAGCCTGCAAGACTCCTCTGTCCATGAGATTCTCCAGGCAAGAATACTGGAGTGGGTTGCCATGCCCTCCTCCAGGGATCTTCCCAACCTGGAATCTACATCTCTTATGTCTCCTTCATTGGCAGGTGGGTTCTTTACCACTAATGTCACTTGGGAAGCCTAGTGAATGATTAATTAATGTTACTTCCCTTATGAGGTTACTAGGACTGCCACAGCGAGATACTATGGACAGGGCGGCCTAAACATCAGACATTTATTTTCT
The DNA here is from genome assembly GCA_917880005.1 of Nanger dama. NCBI lineage: Eukaryota > Metazoa > Chordata > Mammalia > Artiodactyla > Bovidae > Nanger > Nanger dama. The sequence continues at coordinate 30,984,588 of CAKJTW010000005.1, read as the reverse complement.
TACAGTTCTGCAGCCTTTAAGTCCAAGGTCAAGGTGTCAGCAGGGCTGGTTCTCCTGAGGCCTCTCCCCTTGGCTTGCAGCTGGCTATCTTCTTGCCAGGTCCTCACATGGCCGCTTCTCTGCATGAGTGGCCCCATATTTCTTTCTCTTCTGATCAGGTTATTGGTCTTTTTGAATTAAGACCCCACCATGATGACTTGCTGAAGAACTGATGCTTTTGAACTGTGGTGTTGGAGAAGACTCTTGAGAGTCCCTTGGATTGCAAGGAGATCCAACCAGTCCATTCTAAAGGATATCAGTCCTGGATGTTCTTTGGAAGGACTGATGCTAAAGCTGAAACTCTGATACTTTTGCCACCTCATGTGAAGAGTTGACTCATTGGAAAAGACTCTGATGCTGAGAGGTATTGGGGGCAGAAGGAGAAGGGGACGACAGAGGATGAGATGGCTGGATGGCATCACAGACTCAATGGACATGAGTTTAGGTGAACTCTGGGAGTTGGTGATGGACAGGGAGGCCTGGCGTGCTGCAGTTCATGGGGTCGCAAAGAGTCGGACATGACTGAGCGACTGAACTGAACTGATGATGACTTCACTTAACCTTAATTCTCTCCTTAAAGCCCTTCCCTCTGAACACAGCCACATTACGGGGTTAGAGCTTCAATACGTGAGTTTTGGTGGAGACACGACTCAGTCATAGCACTCCCCTTCCCTTCATCGTTTCTTTGTGCTCCTGCCCTTCCCTTTCCCATCCCCATCAGCAGTAGTTTACATCTGAATCATCTGTAACTCAAAAGGACTGGCTTACAATACCAGTAAGTCACCCACATACAAATCTTTAAGGTTTGAACTTGCAAAGATGCAAATGTGCATGCCAGCCCATGTATGCCAGCTACTGTACTACTGTACTCCAAGGTACTGTAAGATTTAAAATGTTTTCTTTATTTTGGTGTTTGGTTTTTTTAACGTACCCATTATTTGTATGAAAAGTATCATAAACCTATTATAGAACAGTACTTATACAGCTGATAGTGTTAGTTGAGTACTTTGGCATATTTGTTGGACTTACAAACTGGACTTTCGAACACACTTTCAGAAAGGGAGCTTATTCCCACGTATGGGACTTACTGTACTCATCTGATGAAAGCACTGGTTGAAGGTGAGGTGAGGATAGGGTTGCAGGTATTTTGCTGGAGACACCGGCTTCTTGGGAACCCTGTCTCCAGAACCCTGGTCCAAGACGATAGCAGAGACTCACTACTATTCTTAGCTAAAGGACCCAGTGACTCTCACTAGCTCAGTTTCATTTTTTTTTTAATGACTTAGGTTGAGAAGGCACAGAATCCCTTGTGTCTAAATTCTGAGTCCTCGCATTTCCAAACTATGAAGGGCTTTCTTTTTCTTCTAAAGATAGATCACAGCAGAGAAAAAGAAAAGTCTCTTCAGATTTTAAACATAGAAAGTTTAACTCAGTGATACATTATTTCCCGTCAGAGCAGTTATTTGCACCTATATTTAGAGTCCATAATACTCAGTTTCAGACGTGTAAGGCTCCGTTCTACGCTGCCTCGCCCTTCGCTGTTGCTCACACGTCTCCTTCGTGGCTGCACCCAGAGCTCTGCAGAGGCAGCCGCACTCTGACAGAACCTGTGGTGTGAACTTGATTCATTCTGATGTTATACAGGAGAACTTGGCCACCTCTGATCCATCTCCGATGTAACTGGCAATGCACTGAGGTGAGTCAACCTGTGAATCACTCAAAACCAAGCTCGAAACCTGCAGGCCCTGCACCGTTCCCTTATTCATACTAGAATTAAAATTTCTGACCTAGACTATGAATTTTACCTCTTTCCCAATTACGTTCCTTGGCTCTCCATTGGTTTAGTTTTGTTTTTTAATTTCCATGAAACTGAAGCAGCCTTCTAAAAGTATATTCATTTATTGTATATCTTCCTCTACCTGATTTAATGTGGGCCACTGATTCCACTGAATTGTGAATGACAAATTGAATGGAGAAGCCTGGAAGTAGGTATGTATTTATAAGAAAGTCCTGAATATTTTTCTTTGGTAACTTGGGCAGACAGGAAGGCTCCATTTGGGGACACTTCTGATGTATTCGTTTTTAATATATATATAATTTGTTTATTGGCTGTGCTGGGTCTTCATTGCCCACAGGTTTTTCTCTATTTGCAGCAAGCAGGGACTGCTCTCTAGTTGCAGTGCACGGGCTCCTCTTTGTTGGCTTCTCTTTGCAGAAAACAGGCTCTAGTGTGCACAGGCTTCAGCAGCTGCAGTTCTCAGGCTCTAGAGTTCAGGCTCAGTAGTTGTAGCACGCGGGCTTAGTTGCTCTGAGACCTGTGGAATCTTCCCAGATGAGGGATGGAATCCAAGTCTCCTGCCTGGGAAGCCCCTCTTGTGGGTTATTGTGCGTTGTTGTCACGCCCATCCTGACCACCCCAGTGGGCCAAGGCAGCCCCAAAACTCTCACTCTTCACCCTCCTTGCTTCTTGTTTGCCCCGCACTTGGGAATGGTGCCCTATGGTTCAGTTCTAAAATGTCAAAGCCCAGAGAGATCTTAGCCTCTCTCTCTTCCTCATTCTAATTAACCAAAGTTAAGCCACACAGTTGTCCAGGCAAAGTGAGTTTTCCTGGGCCTGGGCTCAGCCACATGACTTAACTTGGCCAATTGTATGTTGACAGAGGCGATACAAGGAGAAACCTTAAAAGTGCTGGTGCCGTGCGGCCAGCTCTCTTGCACTTCTACCATTGCTGGGAGAAGATGTGTCTGGCCAGCAGTGGGAACCAGGACGAGGAAAAGGCACTCTTCATCTTAGCTAAGCGTCCTCTGCCAAGCCTAGAGCAGCACTCCCCAACTGCTCCTGGGAAAGAATCAGTTTTTAAACATGTTATTTTACTGTTCCTGCAGTTACCTGCCGTGCTTCACACCTTCAGAGCACTCAAGTGAAGTCACCTGCACTACTGTGGGACTGTGCTGCTGTGGGTGTATGTTCTGCACATGTGGTCCACGGACCCCTTGCTCCCATCACCCTTGCCCTCCCTCCGTGGTATGTGGCTGTTGCCTGTTTACTCAGTGAGATGATGGTGGGCGAAGGGGAGCGTTCTTGGGTCACCTGAGGTCTTGGCTTCAGTCTTAGGCAGACCCTGAGTGTCTGAACTTAGAGGAGGGCTTTCTCAGTTGGTCCTGTGCCTTCCCCCAAGGACACACAGCTCTGCAGTGAGTGAGGAGGTGGCCCTGGTGGGAGAGAACTCCCCGCCCTCCTCCAGTGGCAGTCAGTTTTCACCTCTGTCCCTCTCTCCAAGATCAGTTACTTTTCCTCTGGGACTGAGCTTTTCCATCCCACCCCTGGCATCGCCCAGCTCTGGCCATGATGCCTTTCCCAGCAGCCCAGGATCTTTGCCTGGGTCCCCAGGGCATGAGAGCTGGATCCTGTGCCCGTGTGTCATGGAAGGGAGCGCCCCCGGGTCCTTGCCCTGCTCCACCCTGTCTGTGAATCTCTGATGGAGCCTGGGGAAAAGAGTTTCCGAGTGGGTTTGAATACCCCGTGTTTAGGCTCCCAGGGATTCACAACCTTCATGGAGGTCTACACTTGGCCACTCTCATGGAGGTCTACACTTGGCCCTTAAAGAATCCATGATGTTTGAGTTGTTTCCTTCCTCCTGGCATTAATGACGGCCACCTCTTCTTTCTGAGCTCCCACATGGGTGAAATAGTCCTCACATTCCATTTTCCTTGGAGGGCTTGTCACCACCAAATTTGGCTCACTTCATTGCCTGCAACCTTAACTCTGAGATGGGCTGAAACAGTGTTATGATTTTACTGATTACCAAGATTGTCATCGTTAGGGTTTCCACACTAATGATTTTTTTGAGGCTGTCCACATCCCAAGCCCAGTTAGAGTCCTCATGCCTTAGCTATTGGTCTCAAAACTTCTCTTTATGGTTATTTCCTTGGGCTTCCCTGGTGGCTCAGTCAGTAAAGAATCTACCTGCCAATGGAGACTTGGGTTTGATCCCTGGGTTGGGAAGATCCCCTGAAAATGGAAATGGCAACTCACTCTAGTATTCTTGCCTGGAGAATCTCATGGGCAGAGGAGCCTGGTGAGCTACAGTCCCTGGAGTCAAAAAGAGTCAGACACGACTGAGCAACTAAACCACCACCACCGTTATTTTCTTAACATTATCTTGATGCCATTTCAGTTTCTTCTTTCACCCCCAGAAATATTTAAAATATTTGATGTGTGTATGTGGATGCCTGTGTGTATGTGTTTCATTTAAGAAAACTAGGTAGTTTTGTGTTTTTTGCAGTATTTCAAGTTTGATAGCATAGTGATTAGATAGTATACTTGTACCTGTTCTTTATATATTAATTAATGCTTTTTGTGGTTGAATTTTGAAAATGTTCCATTTAACTACCTTGTAAAATATGAAGACTTAATTTTTTTAGAACAGTTTTAGGTTCAGAGCAAAATTGATGGGGAAGTGCAGATTTCCCATCTACCCACTGCCCCCACACAGCCAGAGCATACAGGTACTTTAAAAAAAAGTTTAAAAACTGTTTTATGATATAGAGCTTGCATCAAATCATTTTTAAAATAAATTGTTTGGATATTCTCTTTCCAAAATTATTTTGTATCTGCCTAATCCTTAAGTTAAATTAAAAGACGCTTACTCCTTGGAAGAAAAGTTATGACCAACCTAGATAGCATATTCAAAAGCAGAGACATTACTTTGCCAACAAAGGTCTGTCTGGTCAAGGCTATGGTTTTTCCAGTGGTCATGTATGGATGTGAGAGTTGGACTGTAAAGAAGGCTGAGTCCCGAAGAACTGATGCTTTTGAACTGTGGTGTTGGAGAAGACTCTTGAGAGTCCCTTGGACTACAAGGAGATCCAACCAGTCCATTCTGAAGGAGATCAATCCTGGGTGTTCTTTGGAAGGACTGATGCTGAAGCTGAAACTCCAATACTTTGGCCACCTCATGAGAAGAGTTGACTCATTGGAAAAGATTCTGATGCTGGGAGGAATTGGGGGCAGGAGGAGAAGGGGACGACAGAAGATGAGATGGCTGGATGGCATTACGGACTCAATGGACATGAGTTTGGGTGAACTCCAGGAGTTGGTGATAGACGGGGAGGCCTGGCGTGCTGTGATTCATGGGGTCTCAAAGAGTCGGACACAATCGAGCAACTAAACTGAACTGAATCCTTAAGTAGGGGGTATATTAAAATTTTCTCAATATTATTATTTTTTCTAAAATTTTAGACATAACTCTAACAGTTTGGGGTTTCTGTATTTTGGTGTTATTCATCTGGCATAATTGTTCATGATGGCAATTTTCTTTGTCTTTTGTCTTCTCCATCATCGAGAAAAAGTCACTCACTTTGTCCTGTTAAGAATCCCTCTTGGAAGTCTTCATTCAGTATTAAATAACTAGGTATTTGGTATTATTAACCAAGTGTCAGTAATAACTAATAGCTGCTCTGTTTGTGCTTATATTTGCAAAACAGATTTTGTTCATTTTTTTTTTTTTACCTTTCTCTGGTCACTTAGTGTGATGATTGACATTTGGGAGGCTGAATTTTACTATTTGCAGATTATGACTTCTTGTGTCCCTGGAACTTTGGCTCTCATGTCATCGGCATGTTCTGTATTGAAGGCTTGTCTGTGCTCTTGCCAGGCTTCCTCATCTGTTCCTCCAAGTGCACCCTCTCCAGCCATGACCGCTTCAAGTTGCCACACCTCCACCCGCACGTGGCACCATTGCTCCCTGCTTATTCCAGCTGCATCCCTGGAGCCTGTAACAGCACCAGGTGCACAGGAGTTCTCAATAAGTATTTCTTGAGTGAATAATGATAGGTGTACAATTAGTTAGGTTCATCGGGAAGAAATAGAAAACTCAAATATCAGTGGCTTAGAGTTTCTCTCCCTCTCTTATTTAAATTCCCTAGGCCGTTAGGCATGTAACCCAGAGCACCTGGTAAGACTTTTGTTCTAAGAAATGTTCAGTTCAGTTCAGTTCATTTCAGTCGCTCAGTCATGTCTGACTCTTTGCGACCCCATGAATCACAGCACGGCAGGCTTCCCTGTCCATCACCATCTCTCGGAGTTCACTCAGCCTCACTTCCATCGAGTCAGTGATGCCATCCAGCCATCTCATCCTTGGTCGTCCCCTTCTCCTCCTGCCCCCAATCCCTCCCAGCATCAGAGTCTTTTTCAATGAGTCAACTCTTCACATGAGGTAGCCAGAGTACTGGAGTTTCAGTTTCAGCATCATTCTTTCCAAAGAAATCCCAGGGTTGATTTCCTTCAGAATGGACTGGTTGGATCTCCTTGCAATCCAAGGGACTCTCAAGAGTCTTCTCCAACACCACAGTTCAAAAGCATCAATTCTTCAGTGCTCAGCCTTCTTCACAGTCCAACTCTCACATCCATACATGACCACAGGAAAAACCATAGCCTTGACCAGACAGACCTTTGTTGGCAAAGTAATGTCTCTGCTTTTGAATATGCTATCTAGGTTGGTCATAACTTTTCTTCCAAGGAGTAAGCGTCTTCTAATTTCATGGCTGCAATCACCATCTGCAGTGATTTTGGAGCCCAAAAAATAAAGTCTGACACTGTTTCCACTGTTTCCCCATCTAATTCCCATGAAGTGATGGGACCGGATGCCATGATCTTCATTTTCTGAATGTTGAGCTTTAAGCCAACTTTTTCACTCTCCTCTTATCACTTTCATCAAGAGGCTTTTTAGCTCCTCTTCACTTTCTGCCATAAGGGTGGTGTCATCTGCATATCTGAGGTTATTGATATTTCTCCTGGCAATCTTGATTCCAGCTTGTGTTTCTTCTAGTCCAGCGATTCTCATGATGTACTCTGCATGTAGGTTAAATGAGCAGGGTGACAATATACAGCCTTGATGTACTCCTTTTCCTATTTGGAACCAGTCTGTTGTTCCATGTCCAGTTCCAACTGTTGCTTCCTGACCTGCATACAGGTTTCTCAAGAGGCAGGTCAGGTGGTCTGGTATTCCCATCTCTTTCAGAATTCTCCAAAGTTTATTGTGATACACACAGTCAAAGGCTTTGGCATAGTCAATAAAGTAGAAATAGATGTTTTTCTGGAACTCTCTTGCTTTGTCCATGATCCAGTGGATATTGGCAATTTGATCTCTGGTTCCTCTGCCTTTTCTAAAACCAGCTTGAACATCAGGAAGTTCACAGCTCATGTATTGGTGAAGCCTGGCTTGGAGAATATTGAGCATTACTTTACTAGCATGTGAGATGAGTACAATTGTGCAGTAGTTTGAGCATTCTTTTGCATTGCCTTTCTTTGGGATTGAAATGAAAACTGACCTTTTCCAGTCCTGTGGCCACTGCTGAGTTTTCCAAATTTGCTGGCATATTGAGTGCAGCACTTGGACAGCATCATCTTTCAGGATTTGAAACAGCTCAATTGGAATTCCATTACCTCCACTAGCTTTGTTTGTAGTGATGCTTTCTAAGGCCCACTTGACTTCACATTCCAAGATGTCTGGCTCTAGATTAATGATCATACCATCATGATTATCTGGGTCATGAAGATCTTTTTGTACAGTTCTTCTGTGTATTCTTGCCACCTCTTCTTAATATCTTCTGCTTCTGGTAGGTCCATACCATTTCTGTCCTTTATCGAGCCCATCTTTGCATGAAATGTTCCCTTGGTATCTCTAATTTTGTTGAAGAGATCTCTAGTCTTTCCCATTCTGTTGTTTTCCTCTATTTCTTTGCATTGATTACCGAAGAAGGCTTTCTTATCTCTTCTTGCTATTCTCTGGAACTCTGCATTCAGATGCTTATATCTTTCCTTTCCTCCTTTGCTTTTCGCCTCTCTTCTTTTCACAGCTATTTGTAAGGCCTCCCCAGAGAGCCATTTTGCTTTTTTGCATTTCTTTTCCATGGGGATGGTCTTGATCCCTGTCTCCTGTACAATGTCAGGAACCTCATTCCATAGTTCATCAGGCACTCTATCTATCAGATCTAGGCCCTTAAATCTATTTCTCACTTCCACTGTATAATCATAAGGGATTTGATTTAGGTCATACCTGAGTGGTCTAGCGGTTTTCCCTACTTTCTTCAATTTAAGTCTGAATTTAGTAATAAGGAGTTTATGATCTGAGCCACAATCAGCTCCTGGTCTTGTTTTTGTTGACTGTATAGAGCTTCTCCATCTTTGGCTGCATAGAATATAATCAGTCTGATGTCGGTGTTGACCATCTGGTGATGTCCATGTGTAGAGTGTGTTGTTGGAAGAGGGTGTTTGCTATGACCAGTGCATTTTCTTGGCATAACTCTATTAGTCTTTGCCCTGCTTCATTCCTCATTCCAAGCCCAAATTTGCCTGTTACTCCAGGTGTTTCTTGACTTCCTACTTTTGCATTCCAGTCGCCTATAATGAAAAGGACATCTTTTTGGGTGTTAGTTCTTAAAGGTCTTGTAAGTCTTCATAAAACCATTCAACTTCAGCTTCTTCAGCATTACTGGTTGGGGCATAGACTTGGATAACTGTGATATTGAATGATTTGCCTTGGAAATGAACAGAGATCATTCTATCGTTTTTGAGATTGCATCCAAGTACTGCATCAGGGACACAGATTCCTTCCAGATCATCATGTTGCATCCCCAGGGCTTGTTTTCCATCCGCAGGTCTAAGATGGCCCACATCTCAGGCCACAGGATGGGGGAAGGGTCAAAGAAAAGTCTGCAGAATCTCTTAGAGAAGGTTCCTGGGTCCTGCCAAAGATACAAGCACTTCTCCTTGTGTAGTCTTAGCCAGAATTTCATCTCAGGGCCATGCTGCCTACAAGGGAAGCTGGGATGTGCTGTCATAATCTGGATAACTTGGTGCCCAGCTAAAAATGCCATCACTGTGGAAGAAGAGGAAGCCATGAACTGGGGCATCTTTAGCAATTGCAGAACACTAATCATGCACTGGAGAAGGAAATGGCAACCCACTCCAATGTTCTTGCCTGGAGAATCCCAGGGGCAGGGGAGCCTGGTGGGCTGTCATCTGTGGGGTCGCACAGAGTTGGACACGACTGAAGCAACTTAGCAGCAGCAGCAGCAATGATCTGAAAAGGCATAGTGTTTGTGGAAACAAGAGGACTGATGGAGCATAGGGTAGAAGGAGCAAGGTAGTGTGGTGGGTCAGCTACAAAGACCAGGAAGGGCTAGCCTGACAAGGGTCTTAGACTGTAGTGCCAAGACTTCAGATACTTATCCTGGAGACTGTTTATCAGGGAGGGTTCCGAAAGGAAGCAGACAGTTTGAAAGGGGTGACGTGAGTTCAATGAAAGTGAAAAGTGAGTGAGTGAAATTCACTCAGTCCTGTCTGACTCTTTGCAGCCCCATGCACTGTGGGACACCCCACCACCACCATCAGGCTCCTCTGTCCATGGGATTCTCCAGATAAGAATACTGGAGTGGGTTTCCATGCCCTCCTCCAGGGTATCTTCCCGACCCAGGGATCAAAGCTGGGTCTCCTGCATTGCAGACAGATTCTTTACCTTCTGAGCCACCAGAGAAGCTGAGTTCAGTGGAGGGACTATTTAAAGGTGGATGATGCAGGGTCAGAAGCAGCAGGTGCCACATCCCCACCAGGACTGCAGAGGCAGGTGGGTAACATTGCTGGAACCCAACAACCTCACAACTCCTGTTGTAGGAGGTGGGCGTCAGGTAAGAGCTGTGCCTTTGCAGAGGAGCATTAGCTCTGCAGCGTGTGGCCTGGACGCAGAACTGCTGACGCATCTGCAGTGCAAAACGAGCATGAAGACACCTTGTTCATCTGAAGATGGCAACAGCAGAGCATTAAACCAAATGTATTGCCTTCCTTGAGCACAGGGGGCCTGTACCTTTTGTCCAGGTTACACACCCATGAAGCTGGCCTTGCCTGGCAGAGAAGAAGCTGGAGGAAAAGCACCCTAAACTTCTCTCTACTCCAGCCCTCTTTCATTTTCCCTTGCCTCCCATTGCCCACACCCAAGGAGAAGTTAAAGCCAAGGAGCCTGGTTGAGGCCATCCATGAAGGTGAGGTCACCCATGAAGATGAGGCCCAGCCAGGTAGGAGAGTGAACAGTGAGACTGCAGGAGCAGGTACAGAATACCACGTTCACCATGCAGAGCCATTAGAGATTTTAAAGCAGAGTGACATGTCCAGTTTATTTTTAGGAAGAACTTTTTGACAACCGTGTGGAGAATGGATTAGAGAGCCCGAAGGCAGAAAGACCAATTAGGAGGCTACCATGATGGCTTCGTAGTCACTCTCCCAACCAAGTAACACACACACGCATATAAAATTTGATGTTCATGCAACAATACTTAACCTTATTACAAGCAAAGTATTCTGATTTCATTTAGAAATATTGGTTCCATATTATGGTAATCATTTTGACCATATGTGTAAATCAAACCATCATGCAGTACACCTTAAACTTACATAGTGATGTGTGTCAACTCTTTTTCAACAAAACTGGTGGGTAGGGGAGTGAGAATGCTGGTTCCAAACCATTTAGGTGATTCTATGAGTCACTGATGAGTCACAACATTAGTCTAAGAATGTGGTAGACAGAACAGTGCCCCACAAAGATGCCCATATCCTTTGAGTTTGATTGAGGACCCCAAGATGAGAGGTTACTTTGCCTTGCCCAGGGCCCGCAAGGTATCAGCGCTTGGGTGCTCCGTCGGTAAGTCGTGTCTGACTCTGTGCAACCCTATGGGCTGTAGCCCGCCAGGCTCCTCTGTCCATGGGGTTCTCCGGACAAGAATACTGGAATGGGTTGCTGTTTCCTCCTCCAAGGGGTCTTCCCAACCCAGGGATCGAACCCGCATTTCCTGCATTGGCAGCCAGATTCTTTACCACTGAGCCATGTGGGAAGCCCAGGGTCTTTAAAAGGGGAAAAGGGAGGAGGAAGCGATGTGATGAAAGAGACAAAGTCTGAGTGGGGCAGTTGGCCATTGCTGGCTTGGAGGAGGCAAGAAGGGGGCCATGAGCCAAAGAACACATACCTCCAGAAGGCAAATATGGTCGAGGAGACGCACTCTCCCTGAAGGCTCCATAGGAATGCAGTCCTGTTAACACCTTGATCTTCGCCAGTGAGACTCACAGGACTTTGACCTCCCATACTGTGAGGTGATGAATGCGTGTTGCTTTAAGCTATTGAGGTTTGTGGTGATTCATTTCAGCAACAGCAAGACCCTAACATGAGGAGGGGAGGTGAAGAGGGCCAGAATGAAGGCAGTCGGTGTGGGGAGGGAGGAGAGACGTGGGGTCAGCTTCTCTCTCAGGGCCGAGGACCACAGCCCCGAGACAAGTCACAACTTTCCTTTGTCCCATGTGTTGCAATCCTGGGAAAGTTAAAATGAATATCAGAGACTTACAAGGGGATGAAAGCCTGTTGGAAAACTCTTGTTTTAGTGAGATGTGACTGTGAATTCAGGGTGGATAAACAATGTGCTGTAAACCTGTGAGCAGACCTTGAAGAAGACAGACAGGGCCACCCAGACGGGTTCTTCCTGTAGTCCCAGCTGCCCGAGGAAATTAACCTGCTGAGCAAAGCTCTCACGGATGAGTCTGGAGTGTATCTAGAACTTGCAAAGTGAAGCAAACTATTGATTTCTCTAGGAATGAAAGAAGAAACTGTTCCAGAACAGAAGAAGTCACACTGTGGAACTAGGAGATGAGCAGTTTGTAAGACGGACAGACAAGCACATGAGTTAGTCCAGGATTGGTTGTATCAGTCATGGAAAACTTGATGGGCAAACCAGCCACAGGACCTGGTAATGGTCAATCAACTCATACTTTTAGGTATAACGATCAATATCCACTCATAAGTTACTTGTTCTAAAAACACAAATCATTGGAAGATCAAATCTCACAATAACTGGGGTGCATAATTTAAAATAAGTCATTTACAACAGCAAGAGAAAATGTAATGCAAATTGAGAAAAAAATCTAAAGAGGCACAAGATCTTTATATAGAAAAATTTAAAACTGTAGAGATACATGTGTGTGAGCACTCAGTCATGTCCAACTCATTGATGCCCCATGGACTGTAGCCCACCAGGCTCCTCTGTCCATGGGATTTCCCAGGCAAGAATATTGAACTGGGTTTCCATTTTCTTCTCCATAGAGACACATAACAGGATCTAATAAGTGAAATCTGTTCCATGTCTGGCCGGGGTGACTGTCTTAAAGATGCTGATTTTCTCCCAAATTTCTCTAAGTTCAATGCAATAAGGAGGATTACCTCCTGAGTATGTACATGCACATGCGTGTGTGTAACTTAGAAAGATACCTGTAAAGTGCGTGAGCAAGAGCAGATGGCCAGGAAGCACCAGGACTACGGGAAAGGGAAACAGATTCATTTAATTAAACTAAAAATTTTAAAACTCAAATGCAATAGAAGTTGCCATATATCATATGATAAAGTCAAACAGAGCTTGAGGGAGGAATTTGTAAATACAGGTAACTCATAAATATTGACAGCAAAAGAAGGGGGCGGCAGAAGATGAGTTGGTTGGATAGCATCAGTGACTCAATGAACAGGAATCTGAGCAAACTCCGAGAGATAGTAAAGAACAGGGGAGCCTGGCATGCTATAGTCCACAGGCTCGCAAGGAGTCGGACACAGCTTAGCAACTGCACAAAAACAATAAAGCATCAGTCACTGAGTCAGTCAGCTCAGTCCCTCAGTCCTGTCTGACTGAGGCCCAATGGACTGCAGCACGCCAGGCTTCCTTGTCCATCATCAACTCCTGGAGCTTGCTCAAAATCATGTCCATCAAGTCGGTGATACCGTCCAACCACCTCATCCTGTTGTCCCCTTCTCTTGCCTTCAATCATTCCCGGCATAAAGGTCTTTTCACATGAGTCAGTTCTTCCCATCAGGTGGCCAAATGATTAGAGTTTCAGCTTCAGCATCAGTCCTTCCGATGAATATTCAGGACTGATTTCCTTTAGGATAGACTGGTTGGATCTTCTTGCAGTCCAGGGGACTCTCAAGAGTCTTCTCCAGCACTATGGTTCGAAAGCATCAATTCTTCAGCGCTTAATTTTCTTTATAGTCCAACTCTCACATCCATACATGACTACTGGAAAAACCATAGCTTTGACTGGACAGACCTTTGTTGGCAAAGTAATGTCTCTGCTTTTTAATATGCTATCTAGGCTGGCCGTAACTTTTCTTCCAAGGAGCAAGTGTCTTTTAATGTCATGATTGAAGTCACCATCTGCAGTGATTTTGGAGCCCCCCAAAATAAAGTCTGTCACTATTTCCATTGTTTCCCCGTCTATTTGCCATGAAGTGATGGGACTGGATGCCATGATCTTAGTTTTCTGAATGTTGAGTTTGAAGCCAACTTTTTCACTCTCCTCTTTTACATTCATCAAGAGGCTCTTTAATTCCTCTTCACTTTCTGCCATAAGGATGGTGTAATCTGCGTATCTGAGGTTATTGATATTTCTCCTGGCAACCTTGACTCCAACTTGTGCTTCATCCAGCCCAGCGTTTTTCATGATGTGCTCTGCATGTAAGTTAAATAAGCAGGATGACATACAGCCTTGACATACTCCTTTCCCAATTTGGAACCAGTCTGTTATTCCATGTCCAGTTCTAACTGTTGCTTCCTGACTTGCATACAGATTTCTCAAGAGGCAGGTCGAGTGGTCTGGTATTATCTCTTGAAGAATTTTCCACAGTTGGTTGTGATCCATACAGTCAAAGGCTTTGGCATAGTCAATAAAACAGAAGTAGATGTTTTTCAGGAACTCTCTTGCTTTTTCTACAATCCAACAGATGTTGGCAATTTGATCCCTGGTTCCTCTGCCTTTTCTAAATCCAGCTTGAATATCTGGAAGTTCACAGTTCACGTACTGTTGCAGCCTGGCTTGGAGAATTTTGAGCATTACTTTACTAGCGTGTGAGATGAGTGCAATTGTGTGGGTTTGAGCATTCTTTGGCATTGCCTTTCTTTGGGACTGGAAAACTGACCTTTTCCAGTCCTGTGCCCACGGCTGAGTTTTCCAACTTTGCCGGCATATTGAATGCGGCACTTTCACAGCATCATCTTTCAGGATTTGAAATAGCTCAACTGGAATTCCATCACCTCTACTAGCTTTGTTCATAGTGATGCTTTCTAAGGCCCACTTGACTTCACATTCCAGAGTGTCTGGCTCTAGGTGAGTGATCACACCTTGTGGTTATCTGAGTCATGAAGATCTCTTTTGTATAGTTCTTCTGTGTATTCTTGCCATCTCTTCTTAATATCTTTTGCTTCTGTTAGGTCCATACCATTTCTGTCCTTTATTGAGCCCATGTTTGCATGAAATGTTCCCGTGGTTTCTCTAATTTTCTTGAGGAGATCTCTAGTCTTTCCCATTCTATCGTTTACCTCTATTTCTTTGCATTGATCACTGAGGAAGGCTTTTTAAATCTCTCCTTGCTATTCTTTGGAACTCTGCCTTCAAACGGGTATATCTTTCCTTTTCTCCTTTGCCTTTCACGTCTCTTCTTTTCACAGCTATTTGTAAGGCCTTCTCAGACAACCATTTTGCCTTTTTAATTTCTTTTTCTTTGGGATGGTCTTGATCCCTGCCTCCCGTACAATGTCAAAAACCTCCATCCATAGTTCTTCAGGCATTCTATCAGATCTAATCCCTTGAATCTATTTGTCACTTCCACTGTATAAACATAAGGGATTTGATTTAGGTCATATCTGAATGGTCTAGTGGTTTTCCATACTTTCTTCGATTTAAGTCTGAATTTTGCAATAAGGAATTCATGATCTGAGCCACAGTCAGCTCTCGGTCTTGTTTTAGCTGACTATAGAGCTTCTCCATCTTTGGCTGCAAAGAATATAATAAGTCTGATTTTGGTGTTGGCCATCTGGTGATGTCCATGTGTAAAGTCTTGTGTTTTTGGAAAAGGGTGTTTTCTATGACCAGTGCATTCTCTTGGTAAAACTCTATTAGCCTTTGCTCTGCTTCATTCTGTACTCCAAGGCCAAATTTGCCTGTTACTCCAGGTATTTCTTGACTTCCTACTTTTGCATTCCAGTTCCCTATAATGAAAAGGACATCTTTTTGGATGTTAGTTCTAGAAGGTCCTGTAGGTCTTCATAGAACCATTCAACTTCAGCTTCTTCAGCAATACTAGTCAGGGCATAGACTTGGAATACTGTGATATTGAATGGAAACAAAGAGAGATCATTCTGTTGTTTTTGAGGTTGCATCCAATACTGCATTTTGGACTTTTTGTTGACTGTGATGGCTACTCCATTTCTTTTAAGGGATTCTTGCCCACAGTAGTAGATATAATGGTCATCTGAGTTGAATTCACCCATTCCAGTCCATTTTAGCTCGTTGATTTCTTAAAATGTCGATGTTCACTCTTGCCATCTCCTGTTCGACCACTTCCAATTTGCCTTGATTCATGGACCTAACATTCCAAGTTCCTATGCAATATTGCTCTTCAGAGCATCAGACTTTACTTCCATCACCAGTCACATCCACAACTGAGTGTTGTTTTTGCTTTGTCTATGTCTCTTCATTCTTTTGGAGTTATTTCTCCACTGATCTCCAGTAGCATATTGGGGAGTATATGGACTCCCATACTGGGGAGCATTTAAAGCATCAGTGCCCAGAATATTTTAATAATTACATATCAATATGAATCAACCCACCCACTAAGTAAGCAGGCAATAGCAATTCACAGAAGAGGAAATCTGAACAGCCAATAAATATACAATGACATGTCCTATTTCACTAGTCAGTGAGGAAATAAAAACAAAAATGAGATACCTCCTCACTTGCATAAAACAGCAAAACCTTTTCTATGTGACGATGTCAAGTATTGGAGAGGATGTGGAGAAGCAGAAACTGTCATACTTTACAGATAGAAGTGTAAACAGATCTAGGCATTTTTGAGAACAATCTGATGCTGTCTAACGAAGAGGAAGATTCCTTCCTAGCGATGCTCCCTAGAGAAACCCAAACATGTGCACAAGAAGACTCATAATACCCTCTCATTTAGGTATTGTTTAACCTGGCAACAAAACACCCATCATTGCGAGACAAGACACAAAAATACTGGTATATTCCCCCCAAAGAAGAGCTATATCAGGGACTTCCCTGGTGGTCCAATGGTTGGGATTTTGCCTTCCAATGCAATGGGTGAGGGTTCAATCTCTAGTCCAGGAGCTAGGATACCACATGTCTCATGGCCAAGAAACAAAGGTATGAAAAAAAAAACAAACAACGAAGGCAATGTTGTAGCAAGTTCAATGGGAACTTTAAAGATGGTCCACATCAAAAGAATCTTTTAAAATAAATCTAAAAAATGATCTTTAAAACGTACTATGTCATAGCTGAAAGTGAGTTCACTAGAGCCTTGTGTATTGCCATAGATAAATCTCAGAACAATAGCACTGATCCAGAAAATCAAGTTGTAGCAAAATGCATATAGTAACATGGCATGCAAAACAATGTTTATGCACACAAAATCCATATAAACATCTGTATAAAAGTCCTAAAATCTTTTATGACACTAGAATATTAAGGACCAAACTCAGAACAGAAGTTCTGGGAAAGAAGGGGAATGCAGTTAGGGAGAAGGGGGAAGACACAGCAGGCTGTAGCTGTGACGTTTGATTCATACTCTACGCTCATTATTTTATTTTATATGTTGGACCTTTTATATGATCTACTTTTGTCTAGTTTGTCTCACTTTTTCAATTCCATAATCAGTGTTCCCATTTCATTCAGTTTATATTTTCTAATTTCTCCACCTCTCTCTTTTTTTTTTTTGATGTTCTTTCTCAAGCTTTTATCAAGTGTAGTAGAAAAGCTTTTATATGCATATATATAAATAGTATGCATAATATATATATATTAGAAAACTTATGCCTATGCCTAAGTAAAAATGTTATGACATTTTGAGTCCCCTTGTTTGACTGAGTATGGATAGAATGCTAGATTTCTAATTTTTTAAAACAAAATAGATATCCAAAAAGCAACCCAGGTTTACTGTATAGCACAGAGACATATAGTCAGTATCTTGTAATAACCTATAGTGGAAATAATCTGAAAAATAATATACGTGTATGTGTATGTGCATAACTGAATCACCCTGCTATACTTCAATAAAATATATATACTGAGAAAAAAAATCAAACCTTTACCCTGACAATAAAGCCCCACAGTCTTGCCCCTCATCCCCAAGCCTGTCTCTGCCAACCTTTCCAATCTCTCCATCCATCACTCCCATGTACCACTGGGCTCTTGATATACCATATACACAATGACACCATTGTGTCATTTCCTGAATATATTTCAGGAAATATATAGTGCCATGACTTTACTGTTATCTCCATGTGGACCCCACCTGGGAAGCCATTCATCCTTCCACATTCATTTTGTGTATCATCTCTGTAATCTCCAAGGGGTGCTTCTTGAACTCACATGCCCAGGAGTCATCCTTAGGTCTTCTTAGAACTCAAGTTCTGATTCTGCAGGTCTGGGTGGGGCCTCCATGAGGATCACATGGAGAACTCCACACTTTTCCTCCAAAATCAGGATTCCTATGGCCTCCTCTACATTCCCTTACAGTATTCATTGCATTGTTCTGGGTCTGCTTTCTTTTACATATATATATATATATATATCCATCTTTTCCATGAAACTCCTAAGGCTAGTTACCTCCTAGGGTAGTTTTCCTGCCCTGGACTTCACTGAACTGTCAGCACCCAGCCTTCATTCTCTGACAACCTGAAACATTCCAACATTGAAAGCATAATTGCCTTTTGCACCTCAGGTAAAACCTTGTTAAATCTGTTCAAACATATCTGTTTAAATTATGTTTCATATCTCAGGCCAGTAGCAACAGGTAGGTAGGACAGTAAATGCAATATTGTACGCAGATCAGGTCTGAATAAGTTCCTAATTACCGTGCTCAGCGCAAAAGGGGAGCTGGAAACCCTGAAAGATGTTCCAATCCCTTAGGGCAGAGAAAGCCAAGGAGATGGGGGGAATTACTTACTTAGTCACAGGGCATGGATCTTGCTCTAGGCATTAAGGTGGCTTATGGGAGTTTGCAGAATCTGTTAGAAGAAAATAGGTCCTCTGAGAGTAGGAAGAGCAAAAGGGCAAATGAAGGGCTGCCTGATGAGTAACTCTTAATGGCCTGCCCACGCCTCGCCTGCCATGCTGCCAGTCCTGTCCGTGGGCAGGGAGCCCGCCCGGCTGTACTGGCGGCAGAAGCAGGCAGCTGAGTGGAGGGTGGTGGAGCCTGGCACCAGCTGGCACTTGCCTGCCCGAGTCCAGTGCCCAGTCCCCAGTCTGGGTCTCGGTGGCTACGCCCCGCCTTGAGCAATTTTCTGCATCTTTCAGGGTCCACGGGTGCAGGATTCAACAAATACAAATATTTCACAGGGTATATGTAGACTCAAAAAGTATTCCTTATTTATCTGAGATTCACATATCGTGGGGCATCCGTATTTCATCAGGTCACTGTCTCTGGGCCTCTGTTGATTTCTAAAATGGGGGTGATAAGCTGATAAACAAAATAAAGGCTGTGGGAAGAAATGACTTAATACAGGGAAGGTGCTTAGAACAGAGCCTGGCTCCAGAGCACATGCTCACCAAGGTGACTTTATCATCCCATCTTCATGTCACTATCTTCAGCATCGTTTGTCTGAACCGTAGACACACAAGCTCTAACTGGTCACCCTGACTCTAGTTCCTTTTCCCTCCTTCCTTCCATGTGACAGCCAAGGAGATCACTTGCAAACAGAACTCTGAGCATGCTTTTTTTTTCCCTTTTTTTTTTTCCCTGGCCATACAACATGCAGGATCGTAGTTCCCCCACCAGGGATTGAACCCTGGGCCCCCTGCAATAGAAGGGCAGAATTCTAACCACCGGGCAGTCAGGGAAGCACCCTGAGCATGTGTTTTCAGTTCTGCTACGCGTCTTCTCATAGCTCCCCAATCCACCTTCCTCTGACTTGGGTGACCTTGGTGAAGGAAAATCAGGATGGAGCTGCTTTTCTCCACAGTGTGGGCGCTGAGGAGGTGTGGCTTCTGCACGTCTCAGCCTGGATGGAATCTGAACTTTTGACCACTTCTCCCTAAGGACGATAGCCAGAACATCCACCAGAAACTCAAGATCCTTGTCAGACCCTTGCCCCACTCACAACAGCCTATCCACTGACAGGACCCCTACCCTAAAGCAACCCGCAGCAGCTTGTCCCTTATGAACAAGTACTCATTTCTTGTGCCAGAGAATGGCCTCATGGCTTTTGCCCCTCTCTTTCGGTTTTATCCCCAGTCTGTGTCTTCTGAATTGTAGTTCTTAAAACCCCTCTGATAAAGCTCTTTGTTATACAAAGACTCAAGATAGCTTCGTGTCCAGCATTTACAAGCCGTGCACCCCCTCACCTTTTCAGCCTCTGCTGCCACCACCCCTGCACTCTGGGCCCCACGCCTGGCTTTTCTTTCCTCCCTCTGTACCCTTCCCGGGCTACCCCATCTATCTGCAATCCCTGTCTCCCTGTGGCCCCTGAGAGACAGCCTCGCATCCTCTGGAGCTCTGTGTTAGAGCGCCTTCTCTGGCAATTTCTTTAAGCCCCCACTGTGAGACCTCATCCACCTCCACGTTTGGGTTCTCATACCTTTATCTGCTCCTATCATACTACATTATAATGATTTCCCATTCTTACATTATATTTTCTCTAACAAGATAACATCTGTGTGTACATTCATCTTAATCCACAGCCTAAAGCTTTTAGTTAGTATTTGAAGTATCTTAATCAGGAACTCACACATCAACGTTGGTTATCAAACATTAAAAAACAAATAAGCAAACAAAAGCCTGGCAGGAGTTTCCAGCCCAGAGGAGACTGCCGCAACTTCAAACACCTTTCTCACCATCTTCACCAGAGACTGTGCTCTCTGGCTAAGGGATGTGGAAGCAGCTTTTCATTTCTGGAGTGGGCAGTGTTGAGGGAATATGGTGGACTTGTATGGGAACCACTGACCTGTCAAGAGTAGAAGAGAGGGAAACCCACGGTCTCAACCCCACTTCACTCGGTCCTTCCACTTCCTGGAGGTTTCTGCCATCTGATTTGCTTAAGCTGATTTATTGTTGGCATACAGTTTCATTTGCCACCAGTGAAACTTTCATGCAAAGTGTTTATTGGAGAGCTTGAAAGAACAGAGAGCAGGGACTTACCCAAAATTTTGGGACAGCTGGAGAGACTGATTGGTGTTCTACCTGCTTGCTGACAGAAGTTGGTTCATGTTTGAGAATGTGGCCTAAGACTTGCTCTCTTTGCTACACACACCTGGTAGGGACGGGGGGCAGCTGGAAGGGCTGGGGGAGGCAGGATGCACCTGTACCCTTCCATGTGTCCCAAATCATCAAGGCCATCGTCATCCAGCAAAAAGGACCAGACACAAGCTACACCAAATTGCTTCAGTTTGCATCACCTTCAGAGACCGATATTCAACACCTTTTTACTCTGGCCCCTCCCCTGCAGCTAGTACCGCTGTGGGTGTTTATACTGAAAGAGCAGGAAAAAGCCAAGACTCTTTATTGCTGAGCCAGCTTTAAAGCATTGAGGACAGACCCAGACATCTGGTTAGCAAATAGGGTCAGGATGAAAATACGTGGGGCTTCCCTGGTGGCTCAGCAGTAAAGCACATGCATTACAATGCAGCAGACCTGGGGTTCAGTCCCTGGGTCTGGAAGATCCTCCTGGAGAAGGAAATGGCAACCCACTCCATACAATGGACAGAGGAGCCTGGGGGCTACAGTCCATGGGGTCGCAAAAGAGTCAAGTAAGACTGAGCAACTAAACAACAGCAACAGTGAAAACATGTAGGAAAAGAAAGACTACACAACAAAAGTTACCTTATGATATCTTTTTCTTGAAATTGTTTCTGTAAGAAACAGCTTTCCCTCTTGAAAATTCATACCATCCCATTAGCAGTAAAGGCATTGAAGAATTTTGTTTTTAAGAATCTTAAAAAAAAAAAATCCCTCTCATGCACTTTGCCTGTTGATATTTTTCCTCAAAACCCATAACCTTAGTCTAATCATGAGAAATATCAGACAAATCCAAATTAAGGCACATTCTACAACACACGTGGACAGCACTTTTCAGGACTTTCAAGGTCATGATAAACAAGGAAAGCCTGAAAAACTGTCGAAGACTGGCGAGACTACGGGGACTTGATGACTAAGTGCCATGTGGGATCCTGGCTGTGCTCTTGGAACAGAAGGAGGACATTAGTGGAAAAGCTGATGAAATTCAAATATGACTAGGGCTTCATTGGCAGTACTGACCAGTGTTAACGCCCTCAGTTCAGTTCAGTCACTCAGTCATGTCTGACTGAGACCCCGTGGACTGCAGCACGCCAGGCTTCCCTGTCCATCCCCAACTCCTGGAGCTTGCTCAAACTCATGTCCAGCGAGTCAATGACGCCATCCACCCATCTCATCCTCTGCTGTCCCCTTCACCTCCTGCCTTCAATCTTTCCCAGCAGTCTTTTCCAACAAGTCAGTTCTTTGCATCAGGTGGCCAAAGTATTCAAAGCTTCAGCTTCAACATCGGTCCTTCCAATGAATATTCAGGATTGTTAACTTTAGCATTGACTGGTTTGATCTCCTTGCCATCCAAGGGACTCTCAAGTGTCTTCTCCAACACCACGGTTCAAAAGCATCAATTCTTCAGTACTCAGCCTTTTTATGGTCCGACTCTCACATCCATACACAATTACTGGAAAAATCATAGCTTTGACTATACATTTGTCAGCAAAGCAATGTCTCTGCTTTTTAATATGCTAAGTTAGCTTTTCTCCCAAGGAGCAAAGGGACATGATGGCTGCAGTCACCATCTGTAGTTAACGCCTTAGTTTTGACTAACATACTACGATAATGAAAGCTGCTGATATTAGTGGAAACAAGATGGAGGAAATACAGGAATTCTGTATTTTATAATTCTATAAAAAGTTTTGCAGCTTCTCCCTAAACCTAGAATTATTCCAAAATAAAAGCTCACTTAAAAAGGAAATGTGTTTTGAAAATAAAGGTAAATATTTGACTGACTGGATTTCTTTTAGAAACACCTTTAGGAAGATTAACCAGATAATCTTCACAGTCAGCTTAAAAACAGGTGAGGGAGTGAACAGTTCTGCCTGATCCCATAAAGAGAGGAAGCCACAGGTCTGCTCCAGGGCAGCGACCGGGACTCCTGGCAGACAGACAGACGGACGCTCCCTGTCACAGAGGCGGGACCAGAGCTCTGCCATAGCTCGCCTTCCCCGGATTGACTTCGCCCACCCCGTCAGCAGACAGTAATCACGCCTCTCTCCCCTGGAAGTCAGGGCTTGTCGCTGGACTGTGGGCTCTTCTTCTGAGAAGCCTGCAGTGACTCATTTCCTGGGACCCCAGAGTCTCCATGCCTGGTCTTCTGCTCTTGGACATCTCAAGGTCAATCTTGCATCTTGCCCATCCCTGCACATTGCTAGGGTAACAGTAGTAATGTCTTTGCTAAAACCAGGTGTGAGCTCCCTGTGCTTCCAAACCTTCACCTCTGTCCTGGCCTGCGATGCCATTTCCATCCTTCAGCTCCCTAGACAGCAGCCGCCATTGGTAACCTCTGTGCCCCGAGATCCTCTCTCCTCCCGACACCTCATCCTCTGTACTTGGGGAACTTCACAGCATGTACACCCAACAGCTGTGGCCACCTCGGAGAAGAAAGACAAGAAACTTGTAAACACATAAGTAAGACAACTCAAAATACAGATTGGCATCGTGAAGGAAATAAACCAGCCTGCTTGACTTGCAGATAAAGTGTCGGGCATTTATGTGGCGGCCTCACCTGAGGCATGAAAGGGGGCAGGCCTTGTGAAGATCCCTGGAGAGTGCAACTGGCATAGCAAATTCAAAGGCCTTGGGGTGGGAATTCTTGCAGCATTTGAGGGAAAGAAAGAACAGCGGAGTGACTAGGGTGGGTGAGTGTGGGGTGACTGAGGGATGTGGAGAGTGAAGGAAGGGGTAGGGAGTGAAAGGGGGTGAGCAGTGGTGAGTGAGGGTGAGGAGGGGGTGAGTGGGTGAATGGGGATGGGTGGGGGAAAGTGGGGGGTGGTGAATGAGTGGGGTGATTGAGGGTGAGTGAAGAGTGAGTGAAGTGTGAGTGGAGTGATGAGGAGTGAGTGAGGGGGGTGGCTGAGGTGAGTGGAGGGTGAGGGGGGATGGGTATGGAGTGAGTGGAAAGTGAGGGGGATGGTTGAGGTGAGTGGAGGATGATGGGGGTGGTTGAGGTGAGTGGAGGGTGAGGGGGGTGGCTGAGGTGAGTGGAGGGTGAGAGGGATAGGTGTGGGAGTGAGTGGAGAGTGATGGGGTGGTTGAGGTGAGTGGAGGGTGAGGGGGGGTGGCTGAGATGAGTGGAGGGTGAGAGAGATAGGTGTGGAGTGAGTGGAGAGTGAGGGGGATGGTTGAGGTGAGTGGAGGGTGAGGGGGTGGTTGAGGTGAGTGGAGGGTGAGGGGGGATGGTTGAGGTGAGTGGAGGGTGAGGGGGTGGCTGAGGTGAGTGGAGGGTGAGGGGGATGGCTGAGGTGAGTGGAGGGTGAGAGGGATAGGTGTGGAGTGAGTGGAGAGTGAGGGGGATGGTTGAGGTGAGTGGAGGGTGAGGGGGATGGTTGAGGTGAGTGGAGGGTGAAGGGGGTGGTTGAGGTGAGTGGAGGGTGAGGGGGGTGGCTGAGATGAGTGGAGGGTGAGAGAGATAGGTGTGGAGTGAGTGGAGAGTGAGGGGGATGGTTGAGGTGAGTGGAGGGTGAGGGGGGTGGTTGAGGTGAGTGGAGGGTGAGGGGGGTGGCTGAGATGAGTGGAGGGTGAGAGGGATAGGTGTGGAGTGAGTGGAGAGTGAGGGGGTGGTTGAGGTGAGTGGAGGGTGAGGGGGTGGCTGAGGTGAGTGGAGGGTGAGAGGGATAGGTCTGGAGTGAGTGGAGAGTGAGGGGGTGGTTGAGGTGAGTGGAGGGTGAGGGGGGTGGCTGAGGTGAGTGGAGGGTGAGAGGGATAGGTGTGGAGTGAGTGGAGAGTGAGGGGGTGGTTGAGGTGAGTGGAGGGTGAGGGGGGTGGCTGAGGTGAGTGGAGGGTGAGAGGGATAGGTGTGGAGTGAGTGGAGAGTGATGGGGTGGTTGAGGTGAATGGAGAGTGATGGGGTGGTTGAGGTGAGTGGAGGGTGAGGGGGGTGGCTGAGGTGAGTGGAGGGTGAGGGGGGTGGCTGAGGTGAGTGGAGGGTGAGGGGGGTGGCTGAGGTGAGTGGAGGGTGAGAGGGATAGGTGTGGAGTGAGTGGAGAGTGAGGGGGTGGTTGAGGTGAGTGGAGGGTGAGGGGGGGTGGCTGAGGTGAGTGGAGGGTGAGAGGGATAGGTGTGGAGTGAGTGGAGAGTGATGGGGTGGTTGAGGTGAATGGAGAGTGATGGGGTGGTTGAGGTGAGTGGAGGGTGAGGGGGGTGGTTGAGGTGAGTGGAGGGTGAGGGGGGTGGCTGAGGTGAGTGGAGGGTGAGGGGGGGTGGCTGAGGTGAGTGGAGGGTGAGAGGGATAGGTGTGGAGTGAGTGGAGAGTGAGGGGGATGGTTGAGGTGAGTGGAGGGTGAGAGGGATAGGTGTGGAGTGCGTGGAGAGTGAGGGGGGTGGTTGAGGTGAGTGGAGGGTGAGGGGGTGGCTGAGGTGAGTGGAGGGTGAGAGGGATAGGTCTGGAGTGAGTGGAGAGTGAGGGGGGTGGTTGAGGTGAGTGGAGGGTGAGGGGGGTGGCTGAGGTGAGTGGAGGGTGAGAGGGATAGGTGTGGGAGTGAGTGGAGAGTGATGGGGTGGTTGAGGTGAATGGAGAGTGATGGGGTGGTTGAGGTGAGTGGAGGGTGAGGGGGGTGGTTGAGGTGAGTGGAGGGTGAGGGGGTGGTTGAGGTGAGTGGAGGGTGAGGGGGGTGGCTGAGGTGAGTGGAGGGTGAGAGGGATAGGTGTGGAGTGAGTGGAGAGTGAGGGGGATGGTTGAGGTGAGTGGAGGGTGAGGGGGGTGGCTGAGGTGAGTGGAGGGTGAGAGGGATAGGTGTGGAGTGAGTGGAGAGTGAGGGGGTGGTTGAGGTGAGTGGAGGGTGAAGGGGGTGGTTGAGGTGAGTGGAGGGTGAGGGGGGTGGTTGAGGTGAGTGGAGGGTGAGGGGGGGTGGTTGAGGTGAGTGGAGGGTGAGGGGGGTGGCTGAGGTGAGTGGAGGGTGAGAGGGATAGGTGTGGAGTGAGTGGAGAGTGAGGGGGATGGTTGAGGTGAGTGGAGGGTGAGGGGGGTGGCTGAGGTGAGTGGAGGGTGAGAGAGATAGGTGTGGAGTGCGTGGAGAGTGAGGGGGTGGTTGAGGTGAGTGGAGGGTGAGGGGGGTGGCTGAGGTGAGTGAAGGGTGAGAGGGATAGGTGTGGAGTGAGTGGAGGGTGAGGGGGGTGGTTGAGGTGAGTGGAGGGTGAGGGGGTGGTTGAGGTGAGTGGAGGGTGAGGGGGGTGGTTGAGGTGAGTGGAGGGTGAGGGGGGTGGTTGAGGTGAGTGGAGGGTGAGGGGGGTGGTTGAGGTGAGTGAAGGGTGAGGGAGGTGGTTGAGGTGAGTGGAGGGTGAGGGGGGTGGCTGAGGTGAGTGGAGGGTGAGAGGGATAGGTGTGGAGTGCGTGGAGAGTGAGGGGGTGGTTGAGGTGAGTGGAGGGTGAGGGGGGTGGCTGAGGTGAGTGGAGGGTGAGAGGGATAGGTCTGGAGTGAGTGGAGAGTGAGGCGGGTGGTTGAGGTGAGTGGAGGGGGTGAGGGGGCTGAGGGGGCCAGGTCCACTCATGCAGGATTGGGGGAGGTGAGGAGACGCAGGCTTCATCCTACCTGCTTCTTGTGTGTGGAACCGGGACAGCACAAAGGCCCTGAGCGCCGGGCCCTGTCTCGTGAGGGGCGTTTGGTTTTCTCCCCCGCCTCAGGAGTGGAGCTCTATGTGCCAGGCCTCATCACACGCCCCACGCGTCGCCCTGTTGGGAAGACAGCAGCTCCTGCTCCAGGACGCGGGGAGGGGCTGCGGGGACGGCACACAGAGCTGCCCTGACAGGCGGGACCACACTTAGGAGACAAGGCAGAGGCCTCTGAAACAGCTTCCTTCCTCCTGGCTCCTAAGAGCTAGGAAACCGGCCTGACATTTTACATCAATCAGACCGGAGAAAGTCTCCGTGTCTCAGAGTGACTGAAAAAACAAATGTCTGTAACAAATGACAAATAGGTTAGAAAGTGGAAGAATTCATGGGGGGAAGGGAGGGGTTTACAATTCTGTTTCCAGCCCATTAGCCCTGAGCTTTGAGAGGTCAGATAAAGGGGTGTGATCAGTGAATTTCCTTCCTCTTTGTGATGATAACTGTTAACAACAAGCATGTTTTGAACACACTGTGAGAGCCAGGCACACAGTATGTTATCAGGCCATTTACCTGGAAATTTACAATCTTCATAACCACCCATTTTTCAGATGAAGGTTGGGAAGTTGAAGAATCTGCCCAGGATCATGTCACCAGAAGATATAAGATTCAAACACTGATTAGGGACCCTAGGGTCTTAACCCCTACCCCTGGGTGGCTGGGCACCTCCAGTATCTGCTCCAGGCCTGCTGGACGCTGGTAGAGCTGCTCCCTGGGCCTGGCAGCTGCCCTGAGGCTGGACTTGTTCAAGCAGGAGCCACCACCCCTTGAGGAGATGGCTACCACTGCCAGGGCTGAAGGCCAAAGTGAAAGGAGTCCAAGGACTGGCAGAGTCAGGATGATCGCTGCTTATGTTCCCCTGAGGGGTAAAGGGGAAGAAACTGTGGTTTTGATGAACGCATTTACCCTGGCCTCTGGTTGACTCCACACCCTACCTCATCTAGAAACTTCTTCCTAGGTGATAGTTGAGATGTAAGTCTTTATTGAATTTGTCACAACATTGAATCTGTTTTCTGTTTTGGTTTTCTGGCTGCAAGGAACGTAGGATCATAGCTCCCTGACCAGGAATCAAACCCAGGACTCTGGGTGCATCCACGTGGTGAGTTGAACTGAGGCCCCCAAAGATATGCCCAAGGCCCAACTCCCAGAACCGTGAATGCAGACTCACCTGGAAAAAGTGTCTTTGCAGACGTATTTAAGAGGTGAAATCGTTCTAGGTTTCGGTTGGGTCCTAAGTCCTAAGACAGGTGTCCTTACAGGAGCAGAGGGAAGTCTGGGACACAGACATACAGAGGAGAAGCCATGAGACGAAGCCGAGGCTGGAGTGATGAGGACAGGGGACGAGGAAGCTGGGAGAGGGAACAAGGGTCCTCTTCCTCTGGGGCCTCCAGGGGGCCTGTGGCCAGGCTAGCACCAGGAGTTTGGACTTTTGGCCCTGGGAACCATGGAGGGTGATTCTCTGATGCTTTAAGCTGCCAGTTTGTGGTGATTAGTTAAGGTGTCCCTGAAAGCTAACAGGGTTCTGCCACTCTCGTCCTTAGGCCTAATAAACTAGTAACACTGCACCCCCTTCACCCCCCGGCAATGGCATGCAGTGCTGAGTCACTCAGTCGTGTCTGACTCTGCGACCCCATGGACTATAGCCCACCAGGCTCCTCTGTCCAAGGGATTCTCCAGGCAAGAATACTGGACTGTCCATGGGATTCTCCAGGCAAGAATACTGGAGTGGGTTGCCATGCCCTCCACCAGGAAATCAAACCCACATCTCTTATGTCCCCTGCATTAGCAGGCGGGTTCTTTACCACTAGCACCACTTGGGAAGCCCCATCCCCCAGGCAAAGGGTTCCCAGATTCCAGGGAGAAAAGGAATGGGTAAGGGCAGGCCATCTCTGCCCAGTGCACTGGTCTTCGTAGGCAGAGCCCCAGGGCAGGACATGGATGCCGGCCATGGTCCAGCTTCAGAAAGGGCCCTCTTCTAGCACTGGGGGCCCCCTTCTCCCAGACGGACTCTGGGCAGCTCCCAGGGTCCAGCCAGACCCTCCCTCCTTGCTGGGGGGCGCAGGTCAGTCTGTCTTTGATGATTCCATCTCTTCTCCCCGCTTTAGCCTCCAGGGGCAGGTGCTCCCTGCCCCTGTCTGGACAGGGCCTGGTGGGGCCGCCCAGCGCATCTCACTCCGGGCCACTTTTCCCCCTGAGTCTCCTGAGTGCTGAGTGACTCCAATTTCTCTGGCCCCATGTTCACCAGCAACTCCCACAGACAGCTAATCCCATCCTTTCCTTTTGGATTTTTCTAGTTTCACTCAAAGTACTCAAGCCCTCGAGGGGCTGGGGGGGCCTCATGGTTGGGGCTCCATGGGGACGTCCCCAGCTGGTGCCACGTGAGCCGGTGCCACAGCAACATGCCAAAGTGACATCCATCAGCTGGCGTTTGACACGGGCAAGTTCATCATGACTGCGGTTTGTGTGTGTGTGTGAGACTATGAGTGTTGTGAAAGTGTGAGAGTATGTGTGTGTTTGTCTGTGAGAGTGTGTTGTGAGTGTGTGATTATGTGTGTGAGTGTGTGTGTGTTTGACACAGGCAGGTTCATCCTGACGGGTCTTTTTCTTCTCTGTGTCCACGTGTGAAAGAGAGTGTGAGTGTGTGTGGTAGTCTCTGACAGTGTGTGCATGTGTCTGAGAGTATGTGTGTGAAAGTGAGTGTATGAGTGTTGTGAAAGTGTGAGAGTACGTGTGTTAGTGTCTGTGAGAGTGTGTATGTGTGTGAGTGTGAGAGTGTGGGTGTGATACTGAGTATGTGAGTGCTGTAAAAGTGTGAGTGTGTTAGTGTCTGTGAGTATGTGTGTCTGTGAGAATGTACGTGAGAGACTGAGTATATGAGTGTTGTGAATGTATGGCAGTGTGTGTGTTAGTGTCTGTATGTCTATGAGAGTGTGTTGTGAGACTATGTGAATGTTGTGTGTGAGAGAGTGTGTGTGTTACTGTCTGTGAGACTGTGTATGTGTGTGTGTGTCTGTGAGAGTGTGTGTGTAGGTGTGAGTGTTGTGAAAGTGTGAGAGTATGTGTGTTAGTGTCTGTGAGAGTGTGTATGTGTGAGAGTGTGCGTGTGAGACTGAGTAGGTGAGTGCTGTGAAAGTGTGACAGTGTGCGTGTTAGTGTCTGTGAGTGTGTGTGAGACAGAGTGTGTGTGTGAATGTCTGTGAGAGTGTGCGTGTGAGACTGAGTATGTGAGTGTTGTGAAAGTGTGACAGTGTGTGTGTTAGTGTCGGTGAGTGTGTGTGAGACAGTATGTGAGTGTTGTGGAAGTGTGAGAGTATGTGTGTTAGTGGCTCTGAATGTGTGTGTGTCTGTGAGAGTATGCTGTGAGACTGAGTATGTGAGTGTTGTGAAAGTGTGTGTGTGTTATGTATGTGTGTTAGTGGCTGTGTGTGTGTGAGAGAGAGTGTGTGTGTGAATGTCCGTGAGAGTGTGTGTGTGAGACTGAGTATATGAGTGTTGTGAAAGTGTGAGAGTATGTGTGTTAGTGGCTGTGAGTGTGTGTGTCTGTGAGAGTATGTTGTGAGACTATGTGAGTGTTGTGAGTGCGTGTGTGTGAGTGATTGTGTGTGTGCTGAGGTAGGAGGCAGTCGCTAGCCACCTAAGATTCTGGTGTTCTCACACTGAATAAAGGGAGACTTTGGAGTTCTTACTCTTTTTCTTGTCAGCACAAAAACCCTGAGAGTCTGTGGAGCTTGTCCCAGAAGAATTTAAGACCAGAAATAACGAGTTCACGGGTGCTTTCAACAGCTCGCTCTTACAGAGAACTCCAAACCCACAAGAAAGAAGAAAGAACCCTCCCTCATCAACCTGGTGTCTGCAGCGGCCGCCTTTGGCAGAACACACTGCTTGCTGTGAGGGACTCGCTCCTGTGGTCTGTTTTTAACAACATCTGTCCTTGAGCCACCTTCCGAGGGGCGAGGCTGCTGCCTGCCCACCTGCGGCGGGCCCCCCGAGGCCAGTGTGGGCTTCACCGCCCACCCAGGAGGCGAGTTGTCAGGCAGCCCCCCTTGCAGCTCAGAGCACCCATCTTGCGGGCCCTCCCATCCACTCCCGAGCCCTCTTCAGGGCAGATTTCCTTGATTGCAATGTGTGTGTGTGTGTGTGTGTGTGGCTCAGTTGTGTCTGACTTTTTGCAACCCCGTGGACTGTAGCCCACCAGGCTCCTCTGACCATAAGATTTTCCAGGCAAGAATACTAGAGTGGGTTGCCATGCCCTCCTCCAGGGGATCTTCCCAACCCAGGGATCGAACCTGAGTCTCCTGTGTCTCCTGCACTGGCAGGCGGGTTCTTTGCTGCTGAGCCCTGGACCATGCGCATGCTCACAAATGAGCTGGGATGGGAAGTCTGCTGCTGAGGGCAGCAGGAAGACGGCAGGGGAAGAAAGCAGAGGGGAGGCTGGAGGGAAGGGAGGAGGAGAAGGAATTCTGGAGTAGAGGTGAGGCCTGGACACAGAGAAAGGTTTTGGGGTCCCCACAGGCAGTAAGGGAACACCATGTCCTCAGAAAAGTGGGGAAAGGAGATAGGAGAGGGAAGGAGGGCTAGAATGTCTTCAAGGCTGAAGTTTGGCCAGGAGAGCCCAGGCCTCCTCCTCCCTCCCTCTGACACACGTGCCAGAACCACATGTGTCTCCTGCATTGACAGGTGGATTCTTTACTGATGTCGCCCCCTGGGAAGCTCCCTCTGCAATCAAGATGGACATTAAAACCAAGGACCTGCAGTGAAGAAAGAAATTGTCCCAGAGACAGGCCCACGCAGAAGCAGGAAGCAACGTGATAAGGGCTCCCGCGGCACGGCTCCTGGATCCCCTTGGAGCCCCATCGTTCCAGACCCTCAGGACGTCAGAGGGACGCTTACCTGGAGACGTGGTGACCTCACATGCCGGCCCTCGTGGGAGAGCTTTGCGCTCTTTTCCGTGCTGTTCCCTCTTCGCTCTGCCTGCCCCATGTTTGTGGTTTGGGAAGGGGTGGAGGGTGGGCGAATAGGGACTGATCTCCCAGAAAAGGTCCACAACTAGGCCACCCTCGGCTCCATCCAGTGGAAAGACCAGTCCAGGCACAGACCCCACCCGTGGTTTACAGGGATTGACGTCCAGCTCTGGTTCTCAAGACGGATGATCGCAGAGGGCAGAGTGACGCCCTAGGAACATATATCTTTGGATATGGCCCGAGGAATCACATGGTCCAGTTATGATCTCATCCTCCTGGCCTCCTTCATTCATTCATTCCATTCGGGACATACTGACTGTGCGCCTTGCCTGTGCTGGGCCTTGTGCAGGGCTGCCCAACAAACCTGTCACGGACCCCACCCTGGACCCAGGGGGTTGGTTTCCTTTTCAAAGGCTGAGGAAGTGCCCAGGCAGGGGACAGCTCTGTTTCCTCCCTGCCCCCAGCACGTAGACACTGGGATTCAGTGCCTGCCTCCCAGCTCCTGTTTGAATGCACCATCTCCGCCTCTGGTCTGCAGGGAACCCGAGTTCCGTCACCCCTGCACCAAACAGGCTTTCTGGTCCTGGCCCCTAGCCTTGCTCTTAAGTCTTAGAGCGCCCTCTGTTGGTGACCCACGTGCACTGCCCTGGCCTTGAGCTGGGTTTGGTAGCACTTTTGCTCCTGTGAACCCCACGTGTGCGGTTCACCTATCCAGCCGTCAGTCCGTCCACCCTAACAGGTACTGCTGAGCGCCAGGCCCTGTCCGAGGGGCAGAGGATAGGAAAATGTAAAGGTAAACTTTCAGGCATCTCACAGGTTTCAAGTTCAACTCTCTTCCTGTGAATGAGGATCCGGCACTGATGGATGAATGGTACATTTGTGGTCCTGTAATCTCTTTTGGTTTTTCCTGTGGTCATGTATGGATGTGAGGGTTGGACTGTGAAGAAAGCTGAGTGCCAAAGAATTGATGCTTTTGAACTGTCGTGTTGGAGAAGACTCTTGAGAGTCCCTTGGACTGCAAGGAGATCCAACCAGTCTATCCTAAAGCAGATCGGTTTCTGGGTATTCTTTGGAAGGAATGATGCTAAAGCTGAAATGCCAATACTTTGGCCACCTCATGAGAAGAGTTGACTCATTGGAAAAGACTCTGATGCTGGGAGGGATTGGGGGCAGGAGGACAGAGGATGTGGTGGCTGGTTGGCATCATGGACTCTATGGACGTGAGTCTGAGTGAACTCCGGGAGATGGTAATGAGCAGGGAGGCCTGGCGTGCTGCGATTCATGGGGTCGCAAAGAGTCGGACACGACTGAGTGACTGAACTGAACTGATGGGAGTGGGCAATGGACAGGAAGGCCTGGTGTGCTACAGTCCATGGGGTCACAAAGAGTCCGACGCAGCTGAGTGACCGAACTAAACGGAATCTCTTTCAAGGGCTTCCTCAGTGGCTCAGCTACAAACAATCTGCCTGCAATGCCAGAGACATGGGTTCAGTTCCTGAGTCAGAAAGATCCCCTGGAGAAGGAAATGGCCCCCACTCCAGTATTCTTGCCTGTAGAATCCCAAGGATAGAGGAGCCTGGCTGGGCTATGGGGTCACAAAGAGTTGTACACGACTTAGCAACTAAACAGCAACAACAAAAATCTTTGTCAAAGGATGCGAGCTGAGGGGCCCTCCAGTTAAGTGGACACTTTGTGGTCGTCCTTTGTGTCCTGGAGTTTCTGACCTAAAATGGGCAAATCTGTGTCCACTCTGACTCTGTGCTCCATGTGGAATAATGGGCTTAATTCTCCTGGGAGATGGACTCCTATCCCCCAAACCTACCTCCACCCCCTGCCCCTCAGGACTCCTCATTTCCCCTCCCTAAGCAGGAGTCCAGGGGCCATGGGCAAGGACTCCCCCATGGCCATGAGGACCCGCAAGCCCCAGTCCGAATCTCCTGCCTTCCCTCTAGTCGATCACTGCTGCTGGGCTCTGCCTGCTCCTGCCCGCCCCCATATGCAAGGTACTGGTCCCCCTCTCCCCAATCCCTCCATCTTCTGAAAGGCAACCCGCACACCTTGACTCTCAGCCGTGACTGTGGGGGAACCTGACACCTCCTTTCTCGCTCAGAAAAATGCAGGTGCTATGGTGTGGGCTTCTCCAGGGCCAGTGAGGGTTACCACTTCCCCTCAAAGTGAAGACCCAGCCTCTCCTCTAAGGGACCAGCCCGTCAAGCAGGGACCAGGCCTTCAAACACAGCCTTTTTCACTAGCAGAAACACAGAGGACAAGCTTTTTTCTGCCCTTTTTTTAAATGGTATTTCTGTGGTTTAAATCTTTCTAAAAATGTTTTATTGGAGTATAGTTGATTTGTGATGTTGTGTTCATTTCTGGTGTACGCAAAGAGAATCAGCTATACAGATCCACTCTTTCTTAGATTCTTTTCCCACACAGGTTATTAAAGAATACTGGAGCTCCCTGTACTCCACAGCAGGTCCTTGTCAATTATCTATTTTAGATAATTTTAGTTTGTGTTTGTTCATCCCAATCTCCCAATTTATCCCGCCCCCTCCTTGATTTAACTCTTTTTAAGCTTTTAGCACAGCATGTATATTGAGATGGAATTCATATATTATACCAATCACCCAGTTAAAGTGAACAATTCAGTGGTTTTTAGTGTATTCAGATTCTTGCAACTATCACTGCAGTCAACTTTAGAACATTTTCTTCCCCAAAAGAAGTGCCCCCACCTCCACTAACTGTCACTCCCCACTTCCCCCCTACCCCACCAGAGTATGTCCTCATCTACTTTCCATCTCTGTGAATTTATCTATTCTGGATAATTCATATTGGAATCAGATAACAGTGGCCTTTTATGTCTGCGTGGCTTCTATCACAAAATAAACTTTTGTTCCTTATTTTATTTGCACTTTAATTAGACTGGTAATATAGTTTATCAAGAAACATGAGACCCTTGCTGAGAGAGGGGTACTTGACCATAACCCGGTGACATCGGGCATGAACAGGGCCCTTCTGGCCCGCCTGGGCGTAAGCTTCTTGCTTTCATCTGAACACAGGGCTCACCCACTGCAAAGCCCCTTCCCCAAACCAAAAGTGCCAGGTCACCCTCAGCCCCCTGGAGTCTCACCTACACCTGAAGTTTATTTACTTCCAGTGTTGTTCACTCTCTGTTCAACAGCCAAAGCATGCTCGTGAGTGATGGAGAAATAAGACTAATTTCCCCCGAAGAGATGAGAGCCATCAGTTGTATTTCTCATTTCAAAAGCACGAGATTTGACTGCATGGGGTCCACACTGCAAAGGAAGGCAGACAGGGAGAACAGAGCTGTGACGATAAACGTGAAGGGGATCCGAGAACTGCGGGCAATCGGAACGAGCTTCTCAGAGGCTTTACTGGGCGGGTCACGCGTCACGGCTCTGAAAAGGGCAGCAGAATGATTTACTGTTGGGCTGTTACAGGCACCTGGCTCACTGGCATCTCTGGCTGTGCCTGTCCCTCTCAGGACTGTTTCTGGTACTCTGGGGAATGTTCTCAGCAAATGAAAAATTTACTATTTTTTCAGTCATAAGTGTCTGCTGGGTGGAGATGGAATTATGCCTTTTGGACTACAGCTTCTTCCTGAAACGACTGACTCATGAGCACAGGATACAGTTCAGCAGTGGATGTTTTTAACCATGATACCCCCCCGCTCCACCCCCTGCCTCCCTGCCCTTCCTACAGTAAGGTGGCCAAATACGGAGATCTCTTATCAGCATCGCTGCCTTCGTAGTTAGTGCCCCCACACGAGAGACTCTCTACACACAATTATATACAGTAATCAAGAAGTCATCTTCTGCAAATCCCTGGCTCTGATCACATGTCTGCCCCAGCCTTGCGCCTACCTGAGTGATGCATCTATGTTCTGAATTCACTCCCCAGGCCAGTTTGGGGCCACCTGTCACAGCGTGGCCAGGGATCGCCCTGCGTGAGAGCCAATTTAGATTTTCTGCTTATTCAGATGCAGGATCCGTCCTGGGAGCCAGACATTTCGTCTAGACGCTTCCAAGCCAAGAAGGCCCCCTGGTGCCCGTCCTGTTCTGGGTCCCCCGAGGCACATGTGCGCCTCTGGTGTCCCAAGCAGCTTTTGTTTGTCTGTGTTTTGTGTTTGAGCACATCCATCTGGCTCGCCTTCTGCCACCTTTTCTTCTGTTTACACCCACAGTCTCTATTTGTCTTCCAGCTCTTTCCAAACCCATTATGCTAGGGACAGATTTAGTCCGTTTCCCAGGCCAGATGCTCAAATACATCGTTTCCTGCATTAAAAATAATCTCAAGCAGGCTCCCAGCCAGCAGCAGGATTTACAGGCCCTTGGAATTCTAGGAGAAATCTGTAGAAACTTTTCTGATTCTGGCTTGGTGCCCCCAGACTCACTCATCTGGAAGGAAAAAAGGCACTGATTTCATATGAGTGTGGAAAACATCTGAAGTTGTTGGTCTCTCACAGACAGAAGACCTGGCCCGGACCCAGGAGTACAGTTCTTTCCTGATGTGGTGTTCCTCTCTGGCGAGGTTGTGCCCCACTCCCTGGCAGGGCGAGCCGCTCCGAGCTGTCCCCCCGCATGGGTTCACCCATCGCTTCCAGCCTGGGATGCTGGGGCTTTATGGTTAGCACCAGGCTCCCCACCTTCTTGCTGATTTGTACACATTCATCATATTCTCCTTGTATGTCGATTGTTTCAGCTGGGACCATCCTTATCCTGCCTCATTGGAAAGCTCCAGGAAAGGGCTTGCTGATGAAAGGGGTATGGTGTTCAGAGGAGAACAAGCTCCCGTCATCACGCCTAGGGGAGGAAGCCAGGTTCTCAGCTGGAGCTCAGCAGAGTCACCGGGACAAGCATGTGATGCTGAGGGCTTCCTTGCTGACGGGAGAGTGGCCCCCCAGGCAGGGGACCTCTCCGCTGCTCAGGCTCACACGGGGGCCACCCTTGGCTTCCCGGGGAGAAAAGCCAGTCTCAGAATCCAGTGTGGGAGAGACTGCCACTGACTCCCAGGGATCCCGATGAGGGGTCACAGGTGAGGTCCAGGAAGCTGCAGGTGATCTGGACTCAGGACTCACCAGTGGTGGAGTCTGGCCCCCTGGGCCATGGCCTCTCTGAATCCTCCAGGCTGCTGAGCTCCAAACTCAGGTGCCATCATGGCCCAAAGGCTGCACCCAGAATGAAGGTCCAGTGAGAGCCCTTGGGGCTAGAGCAGAGGGGGGACGCATCGCACCTGGGGGCCAGGTGGAGCACCCTGCGTGCACCCATGGGCTCTGCCAAGAGCCCCTTCTCAAATGTAAAGGCGGAGAAACACCATTCCAAGTCACCCCACCCCAGGAGCCATGGGTCCAAACGTTGAAGAGAAAGGGAGGGGTCAAATGCCACCCTCGACTGTCCCAACAGCACTGCCCCACTAGCCTGAGGGTCAAAGCTTCTCCTTGACCTCATCGACCAACGGTCGACACTGCTCTTGACTACGTTCTTTGCTGTATGTATGACCCGCTTGAAGTGAAGGGAAGTCTCTCAGTTGTGTCTGACTCTTTGAGACACCATGGTCTATACAGTCCATGAAATTCTCCAGGCCAGAATACTGGAAAGGGTAGCCTTTCCCTTCTCCAGGGGATATTCCCAACCCAGGTCTCCCACACTGTAGGCAGATTCTTTACCCGCTGAACCAGCAGGGAACTGCATGACCCGCTTGGTGCCATGTAATGAATGTTTACTCTGGGCCACAAGGTGGGAGGTCCTTCCTATGGGAGGGACGGCCTGCAGAGACCCCCGAAGAGGATGCTGCTCCCCATTCACTCGCTCCTCAGAGTGGGGACCGGGGCTGGCAGCGTCAGCATCACCTGGGGACGTGTGTTAGAAATGCAGAATCCAGGACCCCCAGCCCTCCTAGTCAGAATCTGCCTTTTAACCAGACCCCTAGGTGATTTGAGGCTTCCCAGGTGACAGGACCCAGGGTATGAACACACACACGTGCACACACACACACGCACGCGCACACACACACATGCGCACACACGCACGCACACACACGGCAGGTCCTGCTGTGTGGACAATTTGGGATTTTCCCACAAACAGGTTGCCACAGTGTCCTCAGTCAGCCAGGCTTGTTCTCCTGCTTTTTACGGGGGAACAGTTGCCTTCTTGTGCCCACCTTCTCCTAAAAGTGTGCCATCACAGGCCACTACCAGGCTACTCGGTTCTGTGGGGCTGCCTGAGGCAGCCAGCGACCCCTGCTCAAGAGAATTTCATTCTCATCATATGTATAAGGGCCAACATACTAATTTTAAAGCATGATTTAAGTACTGGGAAAGGTTTGTTCACTGGACAAGCAAAGTGCTTAAAAAAGAAAAGTAAACATATTTTCCTTATAAATGCACTATGAAATGTTCAAGGGAGTTTAATTAGCCAGAAGTTCTAACCTGCTTGTGCTCAGTCACGTCTGACTCTTTGCAACCCATGGACTGTAACCCTTGAGGCTCCTCTGTCCAAGGGATTCTCCAGGCAAGTGAGTTGCCATTTCCTTCTCCAGGGGATCTTCTCAACCCAGGGACTGAAACTGCGACTCCTGCCTCTCCTGCATTGGTAGATGGACTCTCACCACTGAGCCAGTTGGGAAACTTGAAAAGTTTTAAAGTCCTTTTATAAAAAATTACTTGAATTTAAATAAATTTTTAAGTAAAAGAATAAGCTTTAAGTTCGACTCATAAGCTTGAGAAAAGCTGAGTTTTACAATGCATTACTTTTTGAGCACTGAATTAATTGAACACTGTATTGATTTTTAGACACCAAAGTCGCCTTTTGGGGGACTCAAATTCTCCTTTCAGGACCACAAAAAATGTGCAGCAGCAAAGGTACGGAGGAGAAACCAGGTGGCATGCTTCCCTTGGGAAACATTGTTTTTCTTACCTGCTCTTCTGAGCCTCATTCTTTTCTCACTGCATCTGGTTTTGCCCTTTGAGGGAGAGAAGAAAAATGTGAGTTTTCTGTGTTGCCAGAGATGGATGATTTCACACATTGAGCTCTATTTTTCTGCTGGAGAACAATTCCTTCCACCCCATCTCTTCCTAATAATTGATCTTCCATCTTGATTCCATCTCCCTGAGATACCTCATCTCCTTCTGATCCCATACTTCTGTGACTTCTCTTCCAAACACCAGACCTCGATGTATCCACCAGCGGTCCCCAGGACGGGCTGCTGTCATCTCTAATTCAATACCTCTATACCGCCTCCTGGGCCTCCCTCCCCTTTTCCTCGTCCCCAGTCTCAGAACGTCAGGCATCTTACTGCCTCTGCCACGGTCCCTTCTCTCTTTAATAAGTTCATTCTTTCTTAGAAATTTCCGTAGCACTTCCATTACCATGCCTGCATGCTAAGTCGCTTAAGTCGTGTCCAACTCTTTGTGACCCCCTGGACTGGGGCTCGCCGGGCTCCTCTGTCCATGGGGATTCTCCAGGCAAGAACACTGGAGTGGGTTGCCATGCTCTCCCTCAAGGGATCTACCCAACCCAGGGATCGAACCTACATCTGCGGCTCCTGCATTGCAGGCAAATTCTTTACGGCTGAGCCACCAGGGAAGTCCACCTCCATTGCCACCATCAGAGCCCAATTCCTTAGTTCCAAACCACAAGAGCTTTTTTTTTTGGAGGGAGGGTTTTTCTTTTGGATTGGTATATAGTTCACACACCATGACATTCACTCGCTTAAAGTCCCCAATTCAGTGTGTGGTTTCTACTGTATCCTCAGATAGGTACAACTATAACCACCATCTAATCCCAGAACATTTTCATCAACCCCTAAAGAAGTCCTGAAAATGACTTCTTAATGAGCCTTATAGCTGGTGATCTTTGTACTTAACTAAATACACCTGAAGGTGGATTTCAGGTTAAGCTGTGTCCAGTTCAAATGCTGAGAGTGTCGTGTTGTCCTTACCTGAGGCGGCTGTAGTGCAGTGGTCCTGGACTCCAAACTCAGCAATACGTCATTCACCGCTTTTATGGCCTTACTATTTCCTGTGCTCAGTTTTATCATCCATAAAGTAGTACGATGACGGTATTTGTTGTTGTTCAGTTGCTCAGTTGTGTCCAGCTCTTTGTGACCCCATGGACAGCACCACGCCAGGCTTTCCTGTCCTTCACTATCTCCTGGAGTTTGCTCAGACTCATGTCCGTTGAGTCAGTGATGCCATCCAGTCATCTCATCCTGTTGCCCCCTTCTCCGTTTCCTTTATAACAATGCTACAGTACGAGAATAAATCAGATAAGCTGGTGCAATGGGTGCAATCCATAAACACAAGTTGTTATTCTATAGATTTCTAATCCAACTGTATAACCTTCATGCATCTTAGAATCTTAATCTTGAGATGATGGCAGATTCACCAATATTGCAAGAAATCATACAGAGAGATTCCTCAGCTTTCTCCAGTGGGCTCATCCTGAAAACCCACAGTCCAAATCACAGCCAGAAAATCGACCCAGATGCAGACAAGATACCGAATGTTTCTGCCGCCAGAAGGACCCCTCGTGTTGCCCTGTGACAGCCCCTACTCACTCTTCAACCTCCCCTGGGAAATCCCTGATGTGCTTTCTGCTTTGTCATTTCAATCATATTAAGTCAGAATAGGTGGGATAGCTGATTTTTACAGTGTTCAGTACAGTTGCTCTGGGTGATACACCGACTGGTAGCCTCACTTTAGAGTGAGAAAATGGACTTGGCCAGTGTCCCATAGGGTGTGCATGACAGAGCTGGCCCTCAGATCACCAAGATAAATATACCCTGTGCTTTTTTTTTTTTCCCACACCATACCATTCTTCCTCCTTTATAAACTCATTCATTCAACAGACATTTCCAGAGTGCCTGGGCTCCGGGGATCCAGAAATGATATGAGACTGGGCTTCCCTGGTGGCTCAGTGGTGAAAAGCCCACCTGCCAATACCGGAGACACGGGTTCAGTCCCTGGGTCAGGAAGATACCCTGGAAGAGGGCATGGCAACCCACTCCAGTATTCTTGCCTGGACAAGAGGCATGGACAGAGGAGCCTGGTGGGCTATGGTCCACGGGGCTGCAAAGAGTCGCACACAACTGAGAGACTAAACAAAGTCAAGGTTATGGCACCCTTACCAAGTTTGTTGCCCAGGGCTCTGAACCCTGCTCCTATCCAGCCAACACTAAAGAGGACGCAAGCATCCTTTTCTCACGGGGCAGGATCGCGTTCTATTGTAGGTCACAGCCCTGCCCTGGGGCTTATTCTCCACGGGTCTCTGCATCTTTCCTTCTCTGCAGCAAAGGGTCCTTCCTGGTTTGCTGCTGAGTGGCTTCCGCTTCCTGCCCACGTCAGCCTGGATGTCCAGAAGCTTCTTTTCATTTTCGGACCATCTCTGCCCCTTGAAGTTCACACTGGTGATGCACCCATCAACCCAAGCCTTATAAACATGGTGTGGGTTTCCCCAGATTCACCAGGAATTTATAAAAGTCACAGTCACAGATATTTTGAGAAGGGGTCCCAT
Organism: Nanger dama; assembly: GCA_917880005.1. Lineage (NCBI taxonomy): Eukaryota > Metazoa > Chordata > Mammalia > Artiodactyla > Bovidae > Nanger > Nanger dama. The sequence goes on along the minus strand of CAKJTW010000005.1, from coordinate 30,944,072 downwards.
CTGGCTTGGGATTCAATGGAGGACGCTGTGGGCACCCCACCCGTGAGAGTCTTAGCCTTCTGACCAGCTGAGAGGTCTCGGAGCTGTGCTCTAAATATTCCTGGGGTCATGAAAGAGGAGACCTTTTTCCTCACGGCTATCTTACTTTGAGAATTATTTGCCTTTCTGGAAAGACTGGGAGTGTGAAGTAATTTAATTCTGAAACCAGAAAATTCTGGCTTTTGAAAATTATATTCTGTGAGTTATATTTGAAAACTGAAAATTTCTTCTTTTAGTCTCTTTCTGTCTGTCCCTTACCTGCTGAAAGACAGCAGTTTGCACTTCCCACATTCTGCCTGACACTTCCTTAGCCAAACCCACTGTCTGTTGGTCATGGATAGCTCTCTTCCACCTTTCATTTCCACATCTGTCACAGTTTAGCAGGTAACAGCTTTACTAAACTTGCCGCTGCTACATCACACATATTTTTCCCCTACAGCTTCCAATAGCAATTTCCTCACAGCTCCTCCAGGGCTAATAGCAATCTTCCTGAAATTCTTTAAGCCGTGGCGTAGACTTAAAGCCAAGGCCTTACGATGTACGTTTCTCAATCTCAACACCCCATTGCTGGTACCAGTTTCTGTTTTGGTTATCTATTGCTGTGAGCCTCACCACCTGAAAACACGGTGTCTTAAAACAACCATGTTTTGTTATCTCTCATTATTCCCTGGGTGCACTGGTCATGGGTGAGTGGCACTCACTGGGTCTTTCAAGTGACGGCCGGCAGATGGTCCTGGGGTATATGAGGCCAGAGAAAAAAAGTCACGGTGTGACCCCAGAAGATTCGTGTGCCTGATTAAAGAACCTAAACTTTAAAACACAGTCAACGGGGATTCCTGGGAAGAATTTTGAGCAACAAGGTGAGGTTATTAGCTCTTTCGTAAGAAAATAATGAGAAGTCGTGTGGAGGTGGGTGAGGGAGAGCCCAAAAGGTACAGGTTGTTAGAAGACCTAGGGGTGGGCAGAGACTGGGGGTGGTGAGAGCTGAAGTGCAAGGACATGGCCACTTTGGTGTTCAAAGGCACCTCACAACCGAATATCCCCACTTCTGGTGTTTACTTTCTCAGTGAAGGGCAGCCACAATCTATCTAGTCGTGCAAGCCAGAGCCCCAGGGGTCATCTGCAGGTCCCGAGATCGAGAGCGTCGTGTTCATGACTCCTCCGTGCCCTCACTTTCCTGGGGCAGGGTCTGATTCCCTGTCCCAGTGTCTTTGCCCTTTGCCACTTGGCGTCCCTGGGCTGCTAGTGTATGAGCAGACTCTTTTCAGGCCTCGTCTCACCAGAGTCTTGAAATGTGCTTGTGTGTTTTGGCTTGGCCTCTTGTCCACCATGGAAGAGCTTGCCCCAGGTAATTGCAGCTTCTAGAATGAGAAACACATGCATTGGGACTTCCCTGGCGGTCCAGTGGCTAAAACTACACACTCTCAGTGAGGAGACCCAGGTTCGATCCCTGGTCAGGGAACTAGGTCTCACATGCTGCAGCTAAAGATCCTGCATATGACACTAAGACCCAATCAGTTCAGTTCAGTCACTCAGTCGTGTTCAACTCTTTGCAACCCCATGGACTGCATCACGCCAGGCTTCCCTGTCCATCACCAACTCCCGAAGCGTGCTCAGACTCATGTGAGTCGAGTTGGTGATGCCATCCAACCATCTCATCCTCTGCCGTTGCCTTCTCCTCCCACCTTCTATCTTTTAATACAGTCAAATAAATAAATTTTAAAATTCTATTTAAAAAAAAGGAAATACATGGATCCCAACCAATCTAAGACCTATAACAAGAAAAAGAAATGATTACTGTAACACGGAGAATTTGTGTTACCCAATATTACAGTGGAAACCACTGGTAACTGTTTGTTATTTCACTGTGGTGCAAACCTAATCAGTATAATTATCTTGTACTTCCATGTCTACTCCTCCATTTAGTGCTGTCAGTTTATCTCAGTGATATCTCTGGAACCTAATCATATCTCTCTGTCTGCAAGACCACCATTATCTTAGCTCAAGCTCTGGCCCCTTTTTTGCCTGGACCTTGGCAAAGCCTCCTGCCTGGTCACACCCCTCTGGCTTTGGCCCCTTGGCATAGAGCTCTCTACCCTGCAGCTAATATGACCTTTGAAAAGGACCAGCCTCATTTTAAAGAGTCTCACCAATTTCTTGGCCCAGCTGATGCTTTGATTCTCACTCTGCTCTGACAATGGGGGCTTCCTTATCCACGGTGCCCCTGTCCCCATTGGGGCACATCCAGGTCACCATGACCTCTTCGGGGCAGAACTGACACTTGTCAGGAGCCTTTGAATCAAGGGGGGACAGTCTGTTTGGGCTGAACAAAGGGTGAAGTCCCTTTTGCTGGGCTTAAGATGTGGGGAGAGCACGCAGAGAGAAAGAATGGCCCCTTAGCCCAGGCAGCCCCCAGCCGTGCGCTCTCCCAGGGTATAGACAGGCTGCCACATGGGCCAGGGTCCCACTTGGCGCTTCTGGGGCAGAAGGTGGACAGTCCCTCCATGCCCTCCTTTCTGTACAGTTCCCGCAGGCCAGCAAGTCCCTCTCGCCTCATGCTTAGGTTGCCCCTGTCCACCCCCTGGGCCCCCCATACAGTCTGGGTTAAGATCTGCTCACTGCGGATGAACTTCAGCCCCTGATCTCCTGGGACATTGCCTTTTGATTCCCTGGATGCTCTGCCCTTACAAATCAGAGCTCTGGCCTTGATCTCATCTTTTGTCTTTGCCTTTCAGGAAAGCATAGCCCGCATCCTCCCCTAGGAAGAGCCGTGCTGGTTTAGGAGCTCAAAGAAGAAAGGCACAGTAAGACATGAACAGATTTGAAACACATCCTAGCCTGATAACATCGCTGTCCATCTCTACTTAGACTACTCAATGGCTTCCTGCTGATCTTAAGAATGAAATCTTAATCATGGCCCCAGAGAGCCTGAATGGTCTGGCTTCCAGCTTTCCCTCCAACTAATCGTCCCCTCCAGCCCCCTCCAGCACGCTTTCCATGCCTCGAAGGAGCCACACTCCCTCCTCTATAGAGTTCTCCTCCATCTGGAAAGCCCCTCTAGCCATCCTACCCCCACCCCTACCACCCCCACAACCCCTAGCCCTCCCACCCCTCCCTCCCCTCCCCTCTCCTGCCCACCAGGCAAGACCCTGTGATAAACTCCCATAGCCTCTCTCCTTTTGAGGAACTCCTTGTTATTTGGCCACCATCTCTCTCTCCCTGAGTCTGTAAGCTGTGAGAGAACTAGTATGTAGTTGTCTTTTTCATCATGAGTTTTTCTTTAGTGAATGAATGAATGAATGGGATAGATGGATAAACAGATGGATGCAGGGGTGGTAGTTACTGGTTAAAAGCAATCTTGTATCTCTGGGTCCTAATCCAATTTGGTTCATCAGAGAACAGACCCAGCCTGATGAATGGTTGGAACATTAGCTACCTGTTTGGGTTTGAAATAGAAAATTTAAGTCCTCCTAAATCACTTGGTCCCACCCACTAGACATTTTATCACTTAGGGTTTTTCTTTTGTGCTGGTCCTCAAGATCTTTTACTAAAATTCCAATAATTCTAAGAGGTCAGTCCTCTAGGGCTATATTTCAGGCAGCAGAATTCACAGCTGAGCCCTGGAGATGAGAGGAGAAGGAGGATAGGGAAGCCAGAGAAATGAGAGGTGGGGAAAGGGGACAGACGACCAGGAGGCTCTGAGTCAGCTTCTCAGATTTGCCAAGATCCCATCCTTTTACTTTAAAGCTTCACGACCCTGCAAAAGTCATTTTGCTGTTTTGAATTTTGCCCCAATTGACAAGTGTACAAAAACAAACAGGGGAAACTCCTTTCAAGGTAACTGGAAGCACATTTATCTATTTTTCACTATTAGAGAAATGTTGTTGTCAGTCACGTGCCGGGCCCGGGCAGGGCACTAGAAATAGAGAATGAGCAGAACAGACCATGTTTTTACCACATAGGATAGTGGGGACTTCCCACAAGGTCTTTTAGAGAAAAAGACATGCATTCTTTGGGGTCCACCCAGACTCCCCTGGCTTGAAACTGCCTGGAAGCAGTGGGGATCAGGGGACAGTTAGGGGCCATATTGTTGGGAGTCACAGAAAGCATCGAAAGGGAAAGGAAAGAATATTCTCCTTTCCCATCTTCTAAAGTTTTTGGTGCCAGGACATGGGAAGATGAGGGGAGAGGGAGATGTTGGAAGTTCCAACTGGAAAGTCCGGTTGGAAGCCGGACTCCAGGAAGTGTCATCATTGTGGTTGGAGTCACTCTGATGGCCTGAAGCCAGCCTGGAGTTTGAAGCTTTGCTACAAATAGAGAAAATATGTCGAGTCTGCCGAGGAGAGTTTAACTGACTGGAGGTGGGACAGTCAGTTAAATCTGCTGCATCTTATTTCATTTCTCTTGTTTCCCTTTGTTCCTGGTTTTCAATTTCTACCCTTCTCCAGCTTCCTCTTCTAGCATCCTACTCTTAATGAAATCCCTTCTATTCCTTTTCTTACTTATATTACACATTCTTCCACCACCCCCACACTAGGCCATTATAGACGGCAAGTACAAAATACAGTGATTCCGCAATTTCAATAAGAGCCATGTAATCACTTCCTAAAGCACCGCTATGCTTTGAAAAATCAATATTCCTCCATTGGCAATTTCCCATAATGTGGTTAGTTTAACAAAATAAAATTTGAAAAATCAAAATGTTGTGAGAACAACTACATTCTTCCAAGTTCTCTTTAATTCCTACCCTCCAGTGTTTCATGTCCTCCTACCTCACTGCTGGAGAAGGGAGAAAGTCAAGGAGAGCTGACCTTGGACCATTTCAGAAGAAAAAGTATATTAGTCAGGGTCGCTTGGCTGTTAAGTGATAGAAACTCACTGGGAGTTTAGCCCAAATGGGAAAGGTGTGGAAGGGAGGGAGTGGGCTTGTTAGCAGAGGATGGGGAGAGGGGCCTGGCAACAAAGTGAGCAGACGTCTCCCCACTGAGACCCAAAGCAAGTGGTCCCTTTGCACCCCCACCCTCAGCTGGGCATTTATGAGGGTGGTGGGGATGAAGCTGGAGGAAGACGCTCTCCTGTTGGAGGTTTCTGGGCTCAGGGGTTGAGGGTGGTTAACTGAGGGAAATCATCATCTCTTTGCCCCAGGGTTCCCACTTGGCAAACAGGAAAAGGTTTCAACAGAGCTGTCTACAAGAACTGCATCCACTTTCTCACCAGCAGAGCTCCCAGCCGCCGGCTGTGTGTCTTGATCACCCACAACCTCCATATGCCAACACCAGGGCACTCTACTGGACATACCTGACCTTGCTTCTTCCTCTCTTTAATTTGGCTGCATCAGGTCTTAATTGCGGCATGTGGGATCTAGTTCCCTGACCAGGGGTCTAACCCAGGCCCCCTGCACTGGGGCCCCCGAGTCTTAGCCACTGGAGCGCCCAGGCAGTCCGGCCTGTCTTCCTTCTCGAGACAGTATTCCCTGGGCATCTCCAGTTCGCCCGTCCCTGTTTTCTCCTCTTGCACTGGCCTCTCTTTCATGCTTTTCTGTTGGCTCTGCCTTCCTCGTTGGTCCCCCAGATGTTAGATCTGCGCAAGGCTGGGTCCTGGGCCCTCTTCTAGTCTCTGTGTCCTCTCATGAAGCAATTCCATTGCTGAACATTTCCACTTAGATGTGCCCTGGGTGTGTCAAACTCAACACGCAGAACAGAGCCCTAACAGCACCTCCATCAGTCGAGTCCAATCCTTTTCTACTACTTGTAAGAGGCACCATTCCCCCCACCCCCACCCCGTCACTATCACCTCTGGTTACTGGGGTCTGTCCATGACTCCTTGCCTTTCCGCTCTCCACAATGGAACTAGATCTGTTGTTGTTTAGTTGCTAAGTCGTGTCCGATTCTTTTGTGACCCTATGGACTGTAGGCTGCCAGGCTCCTCTGTCCTTGGGATTCTCCATGCAAGAACACTGGAATGGGTTGCAGTTTTCTCCTCCAGGGGATCTTCCTGACCCAGGGATCGAACCCCAGTCTCCTGCATTGACAGGTGGATTCTTTACCTCCTGAATAGGGAAGCCCCTTAGCTTGTGATTACCTCCTCGCAATTCCTTTAAGTAAAAGAAAGATAGGGAGATATTTTTCAGTAGCTGCAAAGTTTTCAATAAAAATAAGCTGGCACCCCACTCCAGTACTCTTGCCTGGAAAATCCCATGGACAGAGGAGCCTGGTGGGCTGCAGTCCATGGGGTCGTGAAGAGTCAGACATGACTGAGCGACTTCCCTTTCATTTTTCACTTTCCACTTTCATGCATTGGAGAAGGAAATGGCAACCCACTCCACTGTTTTTGCCTGGAGAATCCCAGGGACAGGGGAGCCTGGTGGGCTGCCATCTATGGGGTCACACAGAGTTGGACATGACTGAAGTGACTTAGCAGCAGCAGCAGCAAGCTTACCCTTAACATGGTACCATTGAACCCCCTTTTTTTGAGCTCTGATAGAAAGGTCAAATAAACTTGCTTTATTTTTCATTACTTCCCATGAAATAGTCTTCATTCCATGCAGCTTTTGCTTACTTTTCAAACACTTTGCTTTTAATAAGATTGTCTAAAAGTTTTATGTTTGCATAATAAAATACAACCATTATAAAAGTTTTCCTTAGTATTTGCATTAAGTTTATAATTTCTCTGATGAGCAAATATTTGTTTTCACTCTTTTATTTTAACTTGATAAATTTCGCACTCATAAAAATATCTGTGAAAGAGAACGCCGGTACTTCTCAATAAATCTAAAGAGATGCTGATGTGCCACGTTGTTATTCTGAACCAGGACACGTGCACTGTGTCTCAGTCACTACAATAACCGTATGGCTGAGTAGCTCTGGTACTATTAATATTTTCAGTTGAGGACACTAGGGCTTAAGGAAGTTACAGAAATCCCCTAAGATCCCACAGCTAGAGAGTAAAGTAGGAACCAAGAGCTGAGCCTATGCAGGTCTGACACCAAAGCCCATTCCACTCAGCCTCCCAACCTCATGGCAGACACTACCAGAAACTGTGCTTTGGCAATAACTCAGCTCCCAGCTTTCTAAGAGAAAGAGGTGAAGGGACCAAATGGGGTTGTGAAGTGCTAGAACTGGGATGGAATTTCTGAACCAAGCCCAGGGCTGCAGGGAGTGAAAACTTGTTCTGGCAAGTGAGCTGGGTACCTTGCGGTGGCACCCCACCTTCTGCATATGCTCCTAGCCGAACGCACCCTGGAGAAGGGTTTTTATTCTCTTTCTAGCTCTTGCCTCCAAGAGGGGTTAACCCATTAGGAGAGAGGGGACTCACATCTATGAAAACACCTACACAGGCTTTTCTCAAGTTTCAATTCCTGTAAATACCAAAAATCCTGTGAGAGTTTAATTGCCAATGTTTCATGTGTTAAGTTGGATGATAAATACTCCTGCTATTTCTGTTAATGCTACTACTAATATTACTCTACTGGTTAAGGTTTTCTGATAGCTCTAACTCCATTGTCTTCTATTGCAGCTTCCCAGTGGACCTGTCATCTCCCAGGGTGTGATGGAGCTTTGGAGAGAGGTTTACTGCTTTTCTGGCTTCCCAAGTGGCTCAGTGGTAAAGAATCCATCTGCAAATGCAGGAGATGTAAGTTCGATCCCTGGGTTGGGAAGATGCCCTGGAGGAGGAAATGCAATCTACTCCAGTATTCTTGCCTGGAGAATCCCATGGACAGAGGAACCTGGCTGTCTACAGTCCATGGGGTCTCAAATAGTTGGGCACAACTGAATGTGTACACACACACTTGCTTTTTATGTTCAGAATTACAAAGTTCACATTTTTAATTGGTACTATAATATTTGAACACATTATCTTTAAATTATCACTGTTATTTAGTTAAAGTTGGATATTCTAACTATAAACCAGTAAGTACTTAACATTAACTTATATCAGGACTTTCTGTACACTGTTTGCCTCTAACTGATTTTTAAATAAAATTCATAGATTTCAAAGCCCATACTTGTGTGCATGATCCGACTGCTGCTGGGTAGCCCCAGAGATATTTTCTAACCAGCACACATATGTTCAGATTAGTGTGTTTGCTTTTGTTTTGGATTTCAAATACAAGCTATTTGTTGCTAAATTGAATGGGTAAAACGTACGAATAATAATTGACAAAGCATTCATGGCTATAGTCGAAGTAAAAATCCTTTGGAAATGAAATAAACAATTGGATGCATCAGAACTATTGTGAAACAGTTAAATCTCTCAAAGGTATTGGAGGGGCTGTCGCATCTGCTATGTTGCTCTGTGTCTAAAATAAATTTCATCAGCTTTTCTTTGCCCGAGGGTTGATTTTAACTCAAAACATTTTGTATCCATACAAGTTGCAATAAAATGCAAGTGGTCATCGAGCCTGATACAGTCCCAGGGCTGCAGCTAAAGGCTACAGCGGAGTCCATCCCATCAGGCCTTAGAGGCAACATTCAGTTGATGTTTTAAGGAATTTAAGGCTAAGAAATCAGAAATCCTTCCTGGTTTGGGTGTAAATTCTATGTGCTGAAATAAGTACATTGTCCTATTGGAGTTTTTTTTCCATTGAAACCATCACAATAAGGAATATGCTAAATCACTTCAGTCATGTCCGACTCTGTGCGACCCCATAGATGGCAGCCCACGAGGCTCCCCGTCCCTGGGGTTCTCCAAGAAGAACACTGGAGTGGGTTGCCATTGCCTTCTCCAGTGCATGAAAGTGAAAAGTGAAAGGGAAGACGCTCAGTCATGTCCAACTCAGCGACCCCATGGACTGCAGCCTACGCTCCTCTGTCCATTGGATTTTCCAGGCAAGAGTACTGGAGTGGGTTTCCATTGCCTTCTCCAAAATAAGGAATATGGCTCTGCTAAATTCTTAAGAAACCTCAAACTCTCGTTATTTTTGTATTTTTCTTTTTTGGCCCACAGAGCAGCGTGTAAAACTTCCCCGACCAAGGATGGAACTTGTGCCCCTGTGTTGGAAGCAAAGTTTTAACCACTGGAACACCAAGGAAGTCCTTCAAAGGCATGACAGTTTATTCACGCATGACTATTCCTAGTCTCTGTACAAGTTTAAAGACACTGGACTAGTGAAACTATCAACTTGACTGAAAGTACTATTTTTTTTATAAAGACTTTACTAGCAAACACTGGAGACAGTTTAAAAGTATATCAATAAGGAATATGGTAAAATACAAAAAGATCTCAGAGCCATACAATTAAGTAAAAAGAAAAAAAGCTGCAAAGTAATGTAAAATGCCATAATATTTATAAAAAGACTCCTTTAGCTCATACACACATGTATATACACCCATCAAATTGTAATACAGGCTACATGGGGCAAGGAGATGAGGGTGAGATAGAAACGAGAGGTGTGTGTATTATTTTCTTGTTTATTTTGGGGATGCTACATGGCTTGTGAGATCTTAGTGCCCCCACCAGGGATCGAACCCATGACCCCTGCAGTCGAACCTCAGGGTCTTAACCCCTGGACTTCCAGGGAAGTCCCTGCGTGTGCTATTTTGAAAACATTAAGAAGCAAAACCAAACTGAATGCCAGCAGGCGAACAAGCAAACCTCGAGGACTGTAAACTACTAACTGTGTGTTAGACTCCCTGGTGGCTCAGCTGGTGAAGAATCGGCGTGCAGCACAGGAGACCCCAGTCCAGACTCTGGGTTGGGGACATCCCCTGGAGGAGGAAACAGCTACCCACCCTAGTCTCCTGGCCTGGAGAATCCCATGGACAGAGGAGCCTGGCGGGCAGCAGGCCATGGGGTCGCAAGGAGTCGGACACGACTGAGGGACTGAGCACAGCACCACAGTGCATGTTAGTCTGCTGGGACCATCACAGCAGCATACACAGCCTGGGCGGCTTAAACAAAGAGAGGCATCTTGTTTTCCCACAGTTCTGGAGGCAGAAAGTCCAAGTTGAGTGTTGGTAGGGGTGGTTCCCTGAGCCTCCCCTTCCCTGGCTTGCAAACCGCACCTTCTCCCTTTGTCTTCAAAAGGCTTTTTTCTCTGTGTGGGGTTGGATCCCAGGCATCTCTCCCCATCTGCCCTGATCCCCTCTTCTTATAAGGACACCTACCATCTTGGATTCGGGTCCCACCCTGAAGACTTCATTCTAGCTTTAATCACCTGTTTGTCGGTCGTCTCTGTGTGTACAGTCACACCCTGGGGTATTGGGGATTAGGGCTTCAGCATAGGAATCTGGGGGCAGACTCAAGTCAGCCACAATTCAGTATTTTTATTTTATTATTTTACTTTATCTTACGTTATGGGAATTACTAAACACAGCACAATTTTAATAAACTACGTTTGGAGAACACATTTTTGTGAATATCTGAACACTGATAACAGACTTAATTGGATGAATTTTCTAAACCATTTAAACTAAATTTATGGTCTGACCATGGATCCTTCAAAATTTGAAGTATTTTTATTTTAAATTCTAGACAGATGGCTTATGTGCCACAATATGTTCATTTTAAAAACCATATGATTTTACACTATAGAAGGCTGCTGCTGCTGCTGCTAAATCGCTTCAGTCATGTCCGACTCTGTGCGACCCCATAGACGACAGCCCACCGGGTTCCCCCATCCCTGGGATTCTCCATGCAAAAATACTGGAGTGGGTTGCCATTTCCTCCTCCAATGCATAAAAGTGAAAAGTGAAAGTGAAGTCGCTCAGTCGTGTCCAACTCTTAGCAACCCCATGGACTGCAGCCCACCAGGCTCCTCCGTCCATGGGATTTTCCCAGGCAAGAGTACTGGAGTGGGGTGCCACTGCCTTCTCCACTATAGAAGGCTAAGGATACACAAAAGATGACTTTGAAAGTGGATTTGGGGTGTCCCTGGTGGCTCAGTGGTTAAAAAAAAATCAGACTGCCAATGCAGGAGACACGGGTTTGATCCCTGCTCTGGGGAGATCCCACATGCCGAGAAGCAACTAAGCCTGTGTGCCGCAACTCCTGAAGCCCGTGTGTGCTGAGAGCCTATGCCCCACAACCAGAGAAGCCACTGCAAGGATAGGCCCACACACCGCAACCAGAGAGGAGCCTCCACTCACCACAACTAGAGAACGCCCACGTGCAGCAACGAAGACCCAGCATGGCCAGAAACAAGTAGAGTTATTAAAAAAAAAAAAGTATGTTCTGTTGAAATCTCCTTCATCAGACTGGGATGCATTTTAAAGGTGGTGCCCTGTACTCAAAGGTCATTTCTCTGAGGTGCCCCCCCTTTACGCTCCCCTCGGAAGATGACTGATCCTTCTGTGGTCCTGCTGATGGGCTGCAGCCCATTTGCAGGAGGCTCTGCTAGACGCATTCCAGTCTGGATAATGCAAAGACCATATCCACCCATCTTTCCATCCCCAGCATCTAGCAAAGGTGTACCCTCAACAGGTGTCCCCACAAATTCATGCATGGAAGCTCTAACTGCTGGCACTTCAGCATGCTACCTTATTTGAAACAGGTTGGATGTAACTGGTTCAGGTGAGGTCTCACTGGGATGGGGGTGGTGTATGGGGTAAGTCCTTGATCCACCATGACGGATGTCCTACGCAGATATGCAGACACCTTGTGAAGATGGACAGATGCTGAGACTCTGTTACAAACCACAGGACATCAGAGATAGCTCATAACCTTGGGAAAGACAGGACGGAAGTGTGGAACAATTATCCCCTCCAGCCAAGCCCGCTGACAACTTGGTCTCGGACTTCTGGCCTCCATGATACCATCTCAGTGTTCAGGGCACCCAGCTTGCGGTGCTTTGCTAGGGCGCTTCCAGGAAGCTGACACTGTGAGGATCAATGAACAGAGTGAAAAGGAGCCCTATTAGAAGTGTAGCCAGGGCCTTCCCTGGTGGCCCAGGGGTTAAGACGCTGTGCTCCTTGCAGGGCAGGAATAGAGATGCAGAGATAGAGAATGGGCTTGTGGACCAGGGGAGGAGTTGGGGGGGAACAAATGGAAATAGTAGTGTTGACATTGGGCTTCCCAGGTGGCTCAGTGGTTAAGAATCTACCTGCAATGCAGGAGACACAGGGGGTTTGGGTTTAATCCCTGGGTCGGGAAGATCCCCTGGAGAAGAAAGGGAATGGTTGCCCAGTCTAGTAGTCTTACTTGGAGAATCCCATGGATGGAGAGCCTGGTGGGCTACAATCCATGGGGTCACAAAGAGTCGGACGTGGCTAAGGTGACTGAGCACAGCATAGTCCTGGCATATACACACTGCCATGTATAAAATGGATAGCCAGCAGGAAGCTGCTGCAAGTTCAGCGCGTGCTCTGTGATAACCCAGAGGGGTGGAAACTAATGCGGCATTGTAAAGCAACTATGTTCCAATAATAATATAAAATAAATGTCCTCTACAGAACAACAAACAGAAACCCTCTGTGCTCCCAATACAGGGTGCCTGGTCAGGGAACCAGCTCCTGCGTGCTGCAGCTAAGGCTCAGCACAGCCAAAGTAAACAACAACAAAAAGAAGTGTACCCAGCACAGCAGAAACTAACACAAGATTGTAAATCAACTAATACTTCAATAAAATTAGAAAGAAAAAGCATTGCATCCAGACAACAGGCATCACTGGGCCACGTGGCTCTCCTTCCTATAAATTACTTGTTGGACTTGAGTCTGTTCAGGTTCTTGTCCCCTCTCCGCTGTGTCCCCTCTTGACAAGACTGCATGAGGCTCTTAAGCTATGGGAAGGAGACCTATTTTCCCGTCCTGCACACACAGTCCCCATCTGTCTCAGATGCAGCAAATATTTCTTGAGAGCTGCCGAAGTTGTCATTTGCCTGGAGGCAAGCACACCCAAAACAAGGGCTCAGATGAAAAGGAATGAGCTTTCTAACCCAAATTCACTAGCACAAACTTATTTGCAGACGCATGTTTTTAAACAAGCCCAGCCTCTGTTCCTGGGCCAGGCACAAACTGTTGCGATGTTGGTTCTGGCTCCCACACTTGTTTACGATCTTGGAGACCATTCTCAACTGTTTACAGCAATGGCTGCATTTCTTCCTTGGGAACTCGTCTTGGAGATCCCCACAGCCGTTTTGGGGAACTGAGACAGAGAACCAATTTGCATTCGTGGCTCATGCCCTTACCCTCTCCTGTCCCACGCCAGGTCCTGACTGTCCTCCTATTTACAATTCAGGTGTCCTGGTCTCTGGGGGCCAGGCTCCACAGAGCCCCTATCTTCCTGTTTATTTCTTTGTTCAGTGCGGATACCCGGCCTACCTCCCAATGTGTTCAGAAGCAAGAAACGGCTGGGATGGGTTCATTAAAAAAAAAGAAGAAGAGGCAAGAGAGTTCACATCTTTTGAGCATTTACACGTGTGGGGTTTTGCATGGATATTAGCTCATGGGAGCTCAGCAATCATCCAACCACTGGGACACTGGGTGTTCTATCCCTGTTCACATGGAGAAACGATGTGTAGAGGAGTGAAAGTGTGCCCACACTCGTCAGACTGATTTATGGTGGGCCTGGGGCCAAAAGCACGTCTGTCTGATGGTGGGGCTTGTGTTTTTCCATGTTACCTACAGGGCTTATGTAGAAGCTGGACAGCTGTGTAGACAGTAAACAGAAAGGGAGGCTAAGGGTATACACAGCTGCCAGTGGCTGTAAAACAGAGCTCAGAGTTGTCGAGCACCGAGGAACGGATTGCTGGCTCTTGTCTGATAACTAGGTCAACACAATTCAGGAAGAAGACACTTTTTTGAGAAATTTGCTGCAAAGACCTTCTGTCAATATGAGGTCAACCCAGTGATGTCTAAGGTCTTCCACCAGTCAGGAACTGTCGAATCTCCCTCCTTGGAAAGTGGGGCTGCACTGGTGTGGGTTTGGTTGTGGGACGTGTCCAGGTATGTGGGCAGCGTGCGGAGGTGAGTGGACATCTAGAAGCAGGGCCTGGACACCTGGACTCCAAGGAGCTGCCGGGCCAGAGTCAGAAAGAATGAGCCAGTGCTGGGTTTCCAGGACACATGAGGCTGGGCCCAGGGGTGTGTGTGTGTGTGTGTGGCTGTATGGAACCAGTGTGCAAAGGGTTCAGGCAGGTGGAAACAGGGTAAGTCTGGAGTCATTCCGAAATAAAGGCAATCCACTTCTGTGCTTCCTTTTTTTTTCTCCTGGATATTCCTCTTCTTCTTTTAATTGGAGGATCGTTGCTTTGCAATGTGGTGTCAGTTTCTGCTGTACGACCACATGTATCAGCTATACATATATACATGATCAGCTATGCATATATACACGTACCCTCGCCCTTGGACCTCCCCCTCCCTCCCCCCCTCCCATCCCCTAGGTTGTCCCAGGGCCTGCGCTGAGCTCCCTGTGCTCCTCCTCCTCCCATCCCCTATGTCGTCCCAGGGCCCCTTGCTGAGCTCCCTGCGCTGTGTAGAAGCTTCCCATCAGCTATTGCACACACAGTTGTGCATACATGTCAGTGCTACGCTCTCAGTTAGACCCACCCTCTCGTTTTGTCCGTGTGTCCATTCTCAATTCGTGCCCTCTAGATAGGTTCACCTGTACCAATTTTTTAAGATTCCACATGTATGCACTAATATACAGTATTTGTTTTTCTCTTTCTGACCTACTTCACTCTTTAATGTCCAAATCACCTTCTTATTTGTGTGTGATGGATCTGGGGTAAAAGAAAAGTGAAAAACGGTTTTCATCTCTTCACCTTTAGGACTCTTTGAATTCTTTATAAAAAAAGTATTTTTAAAAGTACAAAAGCAGTTTGGTAATTCATAATTTATTACATTAGATAGGCTGGAGGGGCCAAGTGTCTTCTAGTGGGTGATCTCACTGCTCCGATCCCTTGCAGGAAAAGTCCAGATTTCAGGATTGGGGGTGCTGCTGAGTTTCCCCACACTGCAGCAGCAGCAGCGCTCCTGGCTGGTTTTTCAAGGCTCAACTTTCTCATTTCCTCCCCCTCAGTCAGGGACTCAGTGTTCTAGCCCTACTGTGTGCATGCTCAGTTGCTTAGTTGTGTCCAAGTCTTTGCGACCCCCTAGACTGTAGCCCAACCAGGCTCCTCTGGCCATGGGATTCTCCAGGCAAGAATACTGGAGTGGGTTGCCATGCCCTCCTCCAGGGGATCTTCCCGACTCAGGTTTCAAGCCTGCATTGGCAGAAGGACTCTACCACTAAGCAACCTCGGGGCTACTCACAGTTTCCTGGCCAGCTCACCCACTCTTGTGTCTGGGCCTTTGCATTTCCGTTTGATCGCATCACTGCCCCCCCGCAACCCCGACCTTTTCTCTGACCCTCCATCATGCTCCTTTTCTTGGCTAAGGCCTACTCATATTTCTGGGCAAAAAATTATTTTATTATGGATGGTAAAATATATATAAGACAGACTTTACCATATTAACTATTTTTAAGTGTGTAAGTCGGGGCATTCCATACATTCATCGTGTTGTGCAAACATCACTGCCACTCATTTCCAGAGCACTTTCGTCTTCCCGAACTGAAAGTGAGCCTCTCTCCCAGCCCTGCCTTCCCCGACTCCTGGTCACCTCTATTCTACTTTCTGTCTCAGTGAATTTGCCTATTCAAGGTACTTTGACTAAGTGGAATCATTGTCATTTTGTGATTTCTCATTTCACTTAGAATAGTACCTTCCAGGCTCCTCCGTGTTGTAGCACGTGTCAGAATTGCTGAGATTTTCAAGGTTCTGTTGTCTGACAATGCCACATTTTGCTTCTCTATTCACCTGCTTGAGTGGTTGCCATCTTTTGGATACTGTGAATAATCTTGCTATGAACACTGACCTGCAAATCCTTCTCATTTTTGATTCCACTTGGACACTGTCTACTCCTCAAACCAGTTCTGATTCCCCTCCCATTCAGGTAACCTTCCCCCTTTGCCCACCAAATTTCTGATTTTTTTTTCCCTCATTCCTATTGTCCTGGAGTGAAAACAACCAGCAAAGCCTTTGCCTCAGTCTCTGCTCTCTAAGGACCCTCAGCTCAGAAATATATATGCTAAGTCCCCCTACATATGAACCTTTAACTTTCGAACTTTCAAAGATGCAAGCATGTGGCCTCATGCCCAGTCAGGCAAGTTAGCTCATGAGTCTGGTGCACATTGTCACATGTCAGGTTCCTGGTCTGGGAAGACCCCCTGGAGAAGGAAACGGCAACCCACTCCAGCATTCTTGCCTGGAAATCCCCAGAACAGAGGAACCTGGCGGCCGAGTCCAGCGGGTTGTAAAGACACAACTTAGTGACTGAACAACACTGTACAGAGTACAGTAGTTCGGTATCTTTATTTCAAGCCTCGGCAGGATGTCTGCTAAGAGGTGCCAGCTGGGATCCTGCACTGCTGTACTTTCCAAGGTACTGTACAGTCTGAAATGTTGTTTTTATGTATTGTGTGAAAAGTACTATAAACATATTACAGTACAATACTACATAGCCACTTGTGTTAGTTGGGTGTCCAAGTTAACTTTTTGGACTTACGGACAAATTGGATTTACAAACACGTTCTTGGAATGGAGGGCTTTCCTTGTGGTTCAGCTGGTAAAGAATACACCTGCAATGCAGGAGACCTGGGTTCGATCCCTGGGTTAGGAAGATCCCTTGGAGAAGGGAAAGGCTACCCATTCCAGTATTCTGGCCTGGAGAATTCCATGGACTGTATAGTCCATGGGGACGCAAGAGTTGGACACAACTTTCAGTTTCTTGGCATGGAATTCGTTTGTATGTAAGGGACTTACTATACTAAGGGATGGTCACATTTCAGCTAAAATGTGACGGTAGTTCTTTGGAGACATAGAGGATTAAGGAAGTCTTAGTAATTATGTAGGGCTCCCAAGACCATCTTCACTGGTAAGAAAGGCCACACTGGAGGGGAGAAGGAAGGGGTGGGTGCCTAGAAATGAATGAGGGGGTGTGGCGGGGGGGGGTGGTGAGAGAATAACCCTGATGCCGAGGACAGAAAAAAACAGAGAAATTCAGGAGGGAGTCAGATTTAGCTCCTGTTAAATAATCTATTCTTACACCCAACACGTGACTCTCCTCTGCATCCTCCCTGCACGAAAGGGCCTTTGTTTTCTTCCAACAGCCTCTGCTTGAACACTTCCTATAACAGCAGTCTCACTACTCAAAAAGAGCTGCTTTCATTTCTGCACTTCAGAACCAAATGGAACCAAAATCTGCCTACTTGCAATTTCTGCCTGAGTTCTGTTCTGACCACCGCAGCGGCTCTCATGAGGTGCCATGCCTTTCCTGCATTACAGACCTTCAAACATGTGGAAAGTTATCTGCTTCTGCTTTTTCTTTGGGGAGGTTAACAGCCCACTGGTGACATCATTTCCAGGTCCTTTGGACACACTCAGGTGTGTCACTGAAACTTCTAATGTGGGGCCCAGCACAGAACCCAAATACAACGCCCCAGGAGCGGGTCTGGGGCAATGGTGGGAGGTGGGCAGTACTGCTCAGCCATGCACAACCGTTCCTACAATCCTGCCCAGTATGTCCATCCGGCTTTGGTGACTTGAGCCCTAGGCGGCCAAGTTCCTCATTTCCATCTCCAGCCTCTCACCCCATTTCCATTTCTGTTTTAACTCCATTTGTTGCAGTCTTTCCACTATTTTCCTTTGTGTTCTTGGTATTTGAGTGGCTCAGTTTCTGGCCATCTGCAAGAAGGTGACCATTTGGACCCACAAGTGTTCAGGTTTCATTCAGTTGATGTGAGAAGCCCAGGCATTAATATGAAAAAGTAAAAATTTAAAAGCTCCCCAGGCGGTTCCAGCATGCAACCAGGGTTCACACCCAGCAGCATATTGCTGCCCTGTCCTTTTTGAACACAGTAAACGTGTACTTATTCCCCCTTCACTCAGTTCATTCCAAGCGAACATCATTCTCTGAGGTGTTAGGCACTACACTCACTCTTGATTTATGTGGCCAAGCTCCCAGTCTGCTCATGCTGTTATGAGACTGGAGAGCTGATTTGTTGCTTCGATGATCTTCTCACTGTCTTTTTTCCTTCCTCATCACAGTAACTTGTGACTATATAGTCATATTTACTTGTGAGAGATCTGCATGCCGAACTTTCATTTTTCTCTCCTTTTCCTAATCTGCTTCTTCGGGACATCTAGAACCACTCGGGTGCCTGGCCTCTACTTGCAACAGAAGGCCCTTTGACAGGGTTGCAGGTTGGTCAGGTAAGTTCTTTGCCCAATCAGTGCTCTAAATATTTCTCTTAAAATAATCCTTACAACCCTACAAAATAGATATTATTCTTACTCTACACATATCAACCAAAGCCCAAAGGTTAACGAAGTGGACCGTGAAGCCCTGAGGCTTTCCTGCATGGTGTCTTGCGCTCTGAGGGCTGAGGGGCAGGGGTAGTCAGGGCGGAGATATGTTAATCAAATTTTTTTTAATGTATGAGAATCACTGGTAGAAAGCATGCTGATTAGTGGAGCTCTGTTAAGAAACCCCACCTCCCACCCCAGAGAGAAATCCATAGTGCGTGATGAAGTAGGGACTGTGAGAGGAGCCAGGCTCCAGAATGCCAGAAAATCCACCTTATTGAGCAGACAGCTGAGAACGAAATAAATCCCTCTCTTTTATCATCATCACGTGGAACATGTGGCCAGACCAAAGAGCAGCAAGGATTAAACCTGGAGGTTCCAGCTCTGCTTGTGGTCAGCACTGTTCCCCTCTACATCTTGCTCCCTTGTTACTTAAAATGAGGTTTCTTCTACTACAACGCAGACTCCTATCCATCAAAATAAGATGTCTGTAGAAAATACAAATCAGATACTGAACGTCTGAATGTACAGTAACTACACTCTAGAATTAAGTCTCTACCTGAGACACTGTTTTCAAAACAAATTACTTCTAGATCTACATTCAGAAATATATGTTTATTTTTCTCATTTTTTGGCTGCACCAGGTGGCGTGAGAGATCCCTGCAGTGGAAGCAGTGTCCTAGCCACTGGACTTCAGGGAAGCCCTCAATTCCTGCTTTTAATTGGTTGAATCAAAGGAGAGATTGGCACAACCCCCCCTTTCACAGCATTAATTTACAATGCCTAGTGTGTATTTCTTTAAAGTTGTCATCTTGAAAGAGAGGCAAAATTATTTTTAAAAATATATATATCACAAGACATTTGATGTCACTGTCAAGAGTCACAAAATAACAATAAATGAAATGTTTTCATGTTCTAGTACTGGATTAAACTTTACCAAGACTTAGATGCTGACTTCATTTTGTCCATGAACTCTTTCAGAACTCAGCTCTCCAGTCACCCAGTCTGGGAAAGGGCTTCATGTATCAAGTCTTCTGAAGAAAAGTGGGCCAGGAGGCTGGCGGCGATAGCCTGAGGGAGCCACTGCCAATACCCACTGCCCACGGCCAAGAGGCCTGCTCTGCCAGGACAGGGAAACTGCCAAGGAGACGGCCAGCAGCCTGCGGCTTGGTTCCAACCCCAAGTATAGGCTATGCGTGCTCCTTCAAGCCCTCCTCCCACCCCCAATCACCTGGTTTGGCTAACCAGTGACTGTATCACAAACTAATAATGGGGAAAAAAAAAAATTGAGACAGGCCTGACAGTTACCAATAAGGACAGTGTGAAGGCATACTCAGTCTTCCTTGATCACTTTCCCTTTGGTTTAGGTAACACAGAAGAATAAAGGGCTGACACAATACTGATTTTACTGAAGAATGTAATGAAATAAACTGAAGGAAAAAAGAGGAAGATAGTGGAGACACAAAATTTTTACACCAAAATTACTAACAGAAGTCATTTAAAAGAAGAGAAATATTCTACAACAGATGAAGAAGGTTTTAATTTCTTTTCACATTAAACATCGTATACCACAATCAGCTAACAGAAATTACTGTAACATTGGTCAAGATGACATAAAACTAAGAAAAAATGTCTGTTATGAGGAAACCTCATTTAATGTCAGTGATGATGTCAGATACTATACTTTTCATAAGAAATAATTCATCTTGAAGAGAAAGTAAATAAGTCAGATCAAGGAGACATGCTGAGGTTTTAATAAAGAAGAAAAGCTTTGCCTTTCCCCAAACGCTTAAAATCCAGGACAATTTAGGTAAAAGACAGGAATTAAATACCAAGTGCTAGGAGGGTCAGAGGCCCGTAACGCAGGCTGTGTTCATAGGACTGAACCTCTGCAGCCCTCACCTTTCAGTGAGTGAGCTACTGTTTCTGGCAGAGGGATCTTCACTGGGATGTGGTATTGATTTTAACCGTCAAGCAGTCAGAAGAACTATTTTAAAAAGGGACAGTTGAGTATTTTCATGTATACACTATTAAGGCATCTACATTTTTGGTGTTTTCAGTATATAATTTTACTGCTATTTTTTATTCTTTTTTCATTTTGCACAACAATGATATTAGGTATTAAATGACACATTTCTTTCTCTACTAATGATCCAGTTTATCCATTTTGCAAACTCCAAATTGCAGTCTTGTGAAGGGAAATTTATAACATGGGAACACATAGAAAAATACATAGAAAACCAATAGGGAATGTGGTTAGCCATCATAAAATTTCAATCATAATTTAACTGATAGTCTTTAACTTTGGAAAAACAGAAGAATAATTAGAATTAAAATAGATATTAAAAATAATTACCAGTAGTTTATATTAGGAAAGAATACAGCCATAAATGGCTTAATTGCCCAATTAAGTAACTACCAGATTCTTCTTTAGTCAACACTAACAGAATTCACATTTGAGCCAGTCAACAAAGCATATAAATATTTAACATCTCTTGAATAGAACATCTTAGTGATAACAGAGACTACGTAATTCTACCCATTGTCATGACTGTCCACAAATTAACCAGGTTAAATATCAGAGATACACTGGGAATCCTCCCAAAACTAACAATAGAATATTCAACAAATTTTCTTAAAGATTCAGAAATAAAAATTGAACAGTTATAACATGGATGAGACAGTACTTAAACAACTATCAACCTAATCAAAGACCTTTAAAATTACCACCAAAATGCACTATGATATTTTTTTATTTAGTGTACAGAAAGAATCTATAAGTACAGGTTGCAGAAAGAAAATGTTTAGTGCTATTTACATTCATTTTTAAAACTCTGCTCTATACAAATTTAATTCTGATCAGTATGAACAATATTTTTGTAGATCTACTGCATATAAAGCCTTTTCATCAAAGCATTAACAATGAATAAAATAACCTGATTACCTTTAAACAAAGCTGACTGAAACCATTTACACTTACTGCTTGTAAGGGCCGTGGACACTCGTTTCAGTACAGAACATTACGTCAGCCTGCAACTTCATTTTTATAAAGGCTAGAGTTATTTATATGGAATATTGTTCTATATACTACACGCCAATCTATATTTAAGTTCTATAGTTAGGTATTTTATGAGGTTTTTATTAAATATATTCTACACATATTCGCAGTTTCACCCAGGAAGAATTTCTTCCCAGTGAAAAAATATAAAATCTTTTATATTTTTTTACAGGTTTAGATGAAACTAGCTCATGCTTTAGTGCTGTGCAAATTGTTTTTAGCATATCAATTTTTAAATTATTGGTACAAAACAAAAGAATGGCATCCCTAATCAAGTATGCCTTGAAAATCAGCTTTTGATTTTAATACAATTGCAAGCACTAATACCCAAGGCAAACTACATAAGGAAACAAAATTAGTCCTATAGAGAATTTTAAATTTTAAGAATTCATCTGAGCTCTCATTAATGAGTAAGTATGACACGGGACACAGATATGAGGAATAATTACGGAAAATTGAATTTGCTGATATTCAAATACATAAAAGTGGTGAATCAATGAGGTTTTCTAGTATTTCTGTGCAATCATGGAAACCTATGAGTGACTGGAATTCCCCCCGCGTTAAGGCTAAGACGCGCGTGCTCCCTCTTGTGCTGTGTGAACAAGCTCCCAGTCAGTCTGACTGGAGTGCACGTGTGAAGGAAAAACAACTAGTTTCACGAGCCCTCTGCCGAGCACTTCCAACAACAGGCACATTGTGTCTTTTCATTTGTTATAGTGAGAATAGCCGTGGGAGAATAGCCGCGCTCAGGGCAGGATTCTGTGCCAGTGCAGCCACCATGGCTGACTTTGGTAGAATTCACCCAACATTTTAGTTTCTTTTCTATTTTTCCCTCTCATGTTGGCCCAGCAATTAACTTCATTAATTGCTGAGTGTCTTCCAGTGTGGATTTGCACATATGAGTACCATTTCTAGGTACCATAAACCATGTTATAAATTCTGCTGATGAAGAAAATAATTGTCAATCATTTTTAGTGCAAAATTGTATTTGGAACACTTGATTGTTAGTTCTGGTGATGAAAACTTTTGTGGCAGGAAAATGGTTTCTGCTATGAAAAATCACTTGTTAATTTTTCCCCTGAAGATTGACTTGCATTCAAAAATCAATTTATATTTATATTTTAAAACTGCTTAACATAAACAAAACTACTAGAAATAAAAAGTCATAGTGAAAAATGTCCTTGGTTCTTTTTACTTTCATGAGAGAAGATGACAGTGTCCGCGTGGTGGTTGAGGTCCATGGGTCTACAGGCAGACACTTCCTGAAGGTTCTGAAGCGATGCCGGGTCACCCCTGGCCCGGCAGCATGAAAGACAAAGACCACGCCACACGCGCCAGGTAGACCGCTTACAGGATGACACAACAGTTACTCTCTCCAGTCTTTTCACGATTCCTCTGACCTAGGGAAGTGAAGAGAAGCCTTGTTTATATGCTTGGAGGAAGCAGAGGGATTCCAGCATAATAAGAAACAGGGATTTTTTTTTTTTTTTTTGCTTAATGTTGGCATTTTTAAAAATTAAAAGGCAATAATAAATACCCTTTTAGTTTTAGCCTGTTTCCAAAACGCCTGGTTATCCGCTTAGCGAGCTCTGACCATACACTATGAGAACACCGTTTCCCCAGAATGTCCAAGAGAACTGGAGCCATTTGTGAGCGCCTGCCTCTGTGGCGCACGGCAGGAAGCTCCCAGCACACAGCTCACCTTGGGAGTTCGGCTCTGGCAAGGTCTCTCTGGCCACCAAATGCATCACTGTTGTTTTGCCAAAAGGAAGTTTTAATGCTGTGTGAGAAGAAGACAGTTTGTTACACATACATCAACCTATTGGAATCACTCACTAGAATTGAGACCACTTTAAAAATTGACTGCTTTCTGTATGATTTCCTCAACAGATAGCACTTCTTACCAGATACAGCATTTATTACATAATGAAATTAGGTTAATATTATTAGAAGCAATTTTTATAATTCAGAAATTGTTTAGCTATGACTATTAGTTTGACATATAAAAACATATTGTGTAAGGAAGGGGAAAGAGAAAATACGTAATTGTTTAACCTAATTTTATTTAGTCACCTAATAAAATTCCTGCATCAAAGAGGTCACCACAATGTAGAAATAGAAGGACATAGTAATGCTTTTAAACATAATGATAATAATTTTATTATCTTCAGCCTTATATTCTTCTATTAGAAAACAATTTTCTTTAAAAGGTTATTTTAAATAAATGAATCACTGTTTGGCATTATTAGTAATCACTGTTTTCTAATCAAGCCTTTAAAAGATTTTTCTCATTTATAAGTAACAACTTTTATTATGAAATAGTTCAGAAATAGAGTAATATAATACACCCATGTATCTATGAACCAGTTAACAAGTAAATCCCTTTGCCATTCCGTGTATAAGACGAGAAGCAGGCAGTGGTGCTGCGGCCTGGAGCGGTTTCTGCAGCTGCAGTGCTCTAGTTCTGAGTTCCACTCTACTCCCCTCACTTGGGATTAAAGGCAGGCTCAGATCAGTACGCAATAAGCTAGGTCCTCCTGCTACCCGCTGTTTAAATCTTCCCTGTAGGAAGATCGTTAAGAAGAGCCCTAATAATCTTCCTAATATTTCATATGATCAACGTGACTTTCCATCTTATTTAACGCTAGCCAGCCACTATTTGGTCTATTCTCTTAACTTCCGAAGTTGAAGTGAAGCGTATCGGCCCCCAAATACACAGTAGGCTGAAACAAAAGGAGTGCCCTTACTGGATAATCTCCTGGGCCTGCTTTAACACTGAAATGCAAACAAAATTGTATATTACCAAACATTTCACTAAATGTATTGGGAAAGCCTGACTGAATTTGTAAAGTCCACACACCAAGCTGTGGACCGCTCTCACACTGCTTCCTGACCGCAGGCAGCCAGCCCTGCTTTAAGGGCGCATCCTGCCACTCACTCACTGTGAGATGGGTTCTGAGTGCTATGCCTCAGTTTCCCCCACGCAAACTGGGAGACAAATTCGAGCACCCGGCCCTTACCACTGTATTGATTAAAAGAAACAATCCAGGGAAGTGCCTACCTCAGGGCTTGGCCCAAAGAACCATCCCATAAATTTTATTGCGATCACCATTATCATCTTTCTGAGCAGCAAGAAAAATGGGTCTCAGAGAACAGGTGTGCAAACTGATATGCAAATGTGGAGAAACACTGTGGTCAGGCCTAGGAAGCTGCTGAGGGGCTTACCCATTTAGGCTACACATCTGATTACTGTTCTTCTCCATCTGAATTTTAATTCGAAAGAGCAGACACTGACACTAATGGTATCAGAGGAGGAAAAGGAAGGGGATAGGAGACCTGAGACGCCCTCTCTCCTTCACTGTGGGGGCTCTGCCTTCTGCTGTGGCAGAGCACGCTTCACACAGGAGCCACTGGGGGAGACACAGCCCTAGCAAAGAGGGAGATGGAGAGGGGGACTGGGTGCGCAGAAATCTGCATTTAAAGGAAGATTCCAACACCCACAGGGTGGCAGGGTTACAGTACAGAGCAACCCTCAAGCCGTGTAGAGCATGCCCAGGCCTGCTCCACACTGGCCATTCAACTGTGTGACCCTGTGCACTGTCTCCTCATTACTCACATTCAAGAATATAGGAGATAAAGAAAGACAGTAACCAAAACCCCCAAGGGGTGAATGTCATTACCCAGATTTACTGATCAACTTAGAGGATCCAGGTTATACTCTCATGTTATTTGTCTAAATCACAAGACCAGAGAGATGGTTTGGTTTTGAAAAGATCGACAGCAACATAGTAAAAATGTAAGTCAATCTATTAATCGTTCAAAAACAAATTCCAAAAAACAATCAATGATTTAATTTTAACACAAATTCTATGATCTTTAACATGAAGTTGGAGCTTTAGAGCCATAACAGAGAGGTAATTTAATTAAGTAGGAAAGAAAATGCTCACACAGGTCAACACTTAAAGGGAAGTGGAGTCTCAAGATGCACTCGTGGAGTCAATAGGTTAATTCAGGCCACATTTCCCAGTGACATGCCAGGAGTTACTTGAGGCACAGATAATCAAAGAAAGACTAAAATACGGGGTCCCACTTTCAATGAATGTGAAATACACCCATGGACAACGCTTGTAATTACACACTGAAACGTTCTATCTGTCATAATAATCATTTGCATTCATCTGCTCCAGCCCTCGTCACACAGTATTTTAACAGTGAATTTTATCTGCTTCTACTATCTAATACCAGAGTACCTTGAAGGAGGAGATTCTATCTTTTTCAATCCTGTATCTTTAACTGTTTAGCAATGTTGTCACATAAGAAATAAATAGATGCTGAATGAGTGAGCGAATGAATGAAAATAGCCTACCTTTAAGGAAGATCAGATTAAACATTTCAATTGTTAGGTTTAGAGGAAAAAACTCATGACTATATGTATACAAAGATACATTAAGGTAGATCACTTCCCCTGCCTACAAATTTCTATTGGTAATTATAATATATTTGAAATACTTGTATTTAAAACCAAATTCTGCTCATGGTAGAAAATGCACCCCCATGAGGGGGCACTATTGAGCTACGTCTCTTCATTCACACATGAAGCGCAGTAATAACTAACACAGTGTGTAACAGGTGCCAAGCACTGTTCTGAGGCACTATGGTTATTCTACCTTATTGATGAGGAGACCACAACACTTGGACAGAGAGCAGGCAAGTAACTGGCTCAAGGCCCCGGAGCCAGTGCAGCTGAGCTCCAACATGGACAGCCTGGCTCTAAGGTCTGCTCTTCCAGTCGCTATACTGCACTGTTTCTCTAACATGACTCACTTACCTGTATTTCTGCATGATTAGCAATTCCATCAATTACAGTCAAAATGAAAAACATCCCTTCAATATTATATCTGAAAATCCACCATCATAAACTTTGCCGAGTTTGTGTCTGGATTTAACTTAAAAATATAACATCTAAATTATATTATCCAGAAGTAAAATTAAACTACATTTATAAAATAATAAGTGTGGATTCCCATCTCTAATGGCTTAAGAGTTTATTTTACAAGGTGGTAAACACTTAAGCATAGAGCTGAAATTAGAACCCCAAATGCAAAAATGTCAGACATACCAAAAACCAGGCAAAACTCATAGAGTTTGAAATTGTATGTTTTTAGCAAAACCAGACATGAGCATCTAAACAAAGAAATGAGTGATGCTGCTGTAAGACAGGCACTAAGTCCCGTTACAAAGGTGGCCACTACCTCCTAATGTGACATTTCCGTGCAGAAATCTTCCTTGATAAATAAGGCGTAGAATATTCGGACTGCTGACTTGCTCTTCTTCCCAGTCTGAAAAGAACCAGGGAACTGTTAGGTGCATTTCAACATAAAATTAAGGCATTACCACACTGTTCTAAAATTCCGATCCCAATCAGATGAAGAGTATCATAGAGGACACCTGGAGCTTCCTGCTAACTGGAATAATCACAACTCTTGAAAGCACTGTTCTCGCTGCTTCTCACTACACAGCAGGAACTGCTTAAGATTAGTCTTTGCTTCTTAAAGAACACTAAAATGTGCCCAAACACAGTCCTGAAGTTTAAAAACTAAAACAAATGAGTTGGGAAAATTCTAATCCTAGTTAAAAAGAAGTCAGTTGAAAATTAATTATCAAAATAACAGAAAACATCACAATATTCCAGTATCTGTATCTGTTAAAACATATATTTGAGGCTGGAAATAGTAGGTTTAATAAAGATTTTTTAAAGCACTAGTATATTGGTAAAGAGCATAGCAAAAAAAATTATACCTCGATAACTAGAAAATTAAAATTTTTAAAAGCAGAACAGTGTCTACTTTTTCATAATGTGGATAACTTTATTGCTTTTTTTCAAAGCCAACCGATAAACATTACAGAAGATACAATTGGGTAAAGTTCACTTTACCCAAAATTCTCAGAATGAACTTGAAAAGCAACAGATATCACAAGGTACTATGAAATCTACGATAATGTACAAAGACAACTGAAAGGCAACTGGTGTGTAGAATGGATAACAGAATACTTCAGTTTAGAGTATAACTTACCTTATTATGGTAAAATACAGAATACGAGTCTGTCAAAATAGTGGCCTGAGGACACTGTATCATGACCAAGTATGGGGTAATTTTCACTACCTTGTAGATACAGAATTTAAAGTTGTGATTTTGATAGAGATTTGAGAATTCCATCACCTTTCTTAAGAATTCTAGCATCATGTGTGTGCTTCCTACAGAAGTTCCTGCTTTCATGAGATAACTGTCAACACAAAAACTAGTTTAAAACACTCTCAAGAGCAAGTGACAGAAGATAAAGGAGGAGAGTGGAGGGCTCTCCCTTTTGCCTTGTTTTGACTGTTCAAGATGATGAAGTGAGTTTACTACCACCAGTGCCTGTCGGTGACTCAGCGTGGCCGGGAAGGAGAGATGAGCCCCAGCCCCGCCCCAGCCTCTCCCCCGTCGTCCCCCTTCAGTGCCCTCTGACTCCCATGGTCCCAGGCCCCTCTCCTCCAGAAGGAAGAACAAATAAGTTGTTAACATTTTGGTATGGATTATTTTGAATTCATCACACCCAAGATTATTGTGAACAGAATATTTCCTTTAGCATTGTTCATTGTGTCAATAAATTAGGAGAACTCAGCAGTGGCCACAGGACTGGAAAAGGTCAATTTTCACTCCAATCCCCAAAAGGGCAATACCAAAGAATGTTCAAACTATCGCACAACTGCACTCATTTCACATGCTAGCAAGGTAATGCTCAAAATCCTTCACGTTAGGTTTCAACAATAAGTGAACTGAGAACTCCCAGATGTACAAGCTGGATTTAGAAATGGCAGAGGAACAGGAGATCAAACTGCCAACATCCACTGGATCATAGAAAAAGCAAGAGATTTCAGAAAAACATCTATTTCTGCTTCACTGATTATGATAAAGCCTTTAACTCTGTCAATCACAACAAACTATGGAAAATTCTTACCTGCCTCCTGAGAAACCTGTATGCAGGTCAAGAAGCAACAGTTAGAACCTGGACATGGAACAACAGATTGGTTCCAAATTGGGAAAGGATTTTACATCAAGGCTATATACTGCCACCCTGCTTATTTAACTTATATGCAGAGTACATCATGTAAAATGCTGGGCTGGATGAAGCACAAACTGGAATCAAGAATGCCAGAAGAAATATAACTAAGATCATGGCATCCACTCCCATAACTTCATGGCAAATAGATGAGGAAACAATAGAAACAATGACAGACTTTATTTTCTTGGACTCCAAAATCACTGCAGATGGTGACTGCAGCCATGAAATAAAAGACACTTGCTCCTTGGAAAAAAAGCTATGACGATCCTAGACAGCATATTAAAAAGCAAAGGCATCACTTTGCTGACAAAGGTCCATATAGTTAAAGCTATGGTTTTTCCAGTAGTCATATATGGATGTGAGAGTTGGACTATGAAGAAGCTGAGCGTCAAAGAATTGATGCTTTTGAACTTTGGATATGGATAAGACTCTTTGAAGTCCCACGGACTGAAAGGAGATCCAACCAGTCCATCCTAAAGGAAATCAGTCCTGACTATTCATTGGACTGATGCTGAAGCTGAAGCCTCAATACTTTGGCACCTGATGCAAAAAGCTAGTTCACTGGAAAAGACCCTGATGCTGGGAAAGATTGAGGGCAGGAGAAGGAGGCAACAGAGGATGACATGGTCGGATGGCATCAATGAATCAATGGACATGAGTTTGAGCAGATTCTGGGAGATAGTGAAGGACAGGGAAGCTCGGCACGATGCAGTCCATGGGGCCTCAGAGTTGGACACAACTTAGCCACTAAACAAACAACATCACTCTCAGACATTTGAAAACGCTCTTCACAGTCTTACTTATCTATCCTGCCTGGCTGTGAAGACAATCCAGTATTCAAAGTTTTGGTACTTCAGCTCTTCTGAAATTCCTTCTTATCTATGACTTTTAGCTCCAGTCTCTTTCTGATTCAGGAGCTAGTATTGGCTTGTTCCTTGGTTATCAGCAAGAAGAAAGACCCAGTCATTTCAAACTATTTGTCTAAAGCAGTATTTCTTAAACTCAGGTCTATGAATACCTAAGACAGGTTCTTTGCATCTGAAAGTCCTCATCAAGAGTTTTTAGATTGTGTTTTCATTTTAATGATAACCTAGACGAGATTATGTAGATAATTCAAATTATTACCTTACAACCAAGTACAGCCTTGGGACTTTAGTGCTCATGTATGAGTTTAAGCTTATGATTGTACTGGTACCAAGCAGTACTTCTTTAATTGTCAAGAGGTTAACAAGAAAAGAACAAAGGTCGACTTAATACATAAATGACATGTTCCTGTCAGTGAAGGCTGAATGACAATCTGATACACTGTGTGACTGAAGGGTCTGTGGTAAATCCACACATAACTGGGTTTTCATACAGCCAGCGGGTGAGGAGGCACACCATACTCCACAGTATCGTATCCATGGGGCGAGCAGTGAGTTTTAGCAAAAATATGCCACATGGCACATTTAAGTTGTTAATTTGAACATTACTGGTTTTAGAGTTAATTTGCATTTTCTTTGTAGATCTGTTTTAGTTTTATGGTTGTGCAGAAGTTAATAAGGATTAAAGACTTTCTTCTAAAAGAGTTTCATATAACATTATTTTCGGTTGAGCAGTACTGATCTAATTGATTCATTTTGCATATACTGTGTTCTTTGTTAATATAAGTCTTGTGCTTTAAAAGTACAAACTGTTATGGTTAGCTCCTCTGTCCATGGGATTCTCCAGGCCAGAACACTGGAGTGGGTAGCCTTTCCCTTCTCCAGGGAATGTTCCCAACACAGGGAGTGAATCCAGGTCTCCCGCATTGTAGGTGGATTCTTTACCATCTGAGCCACCAGGGAATCAGCACAAACAGTTGTAACACTAGGTACATGCAATTAAGAGGATCAAAATGACCTGGGTTAGCTTCATAGGAAGAGTGTAAGCTGAAGACTCGTTTGAGGATGGCACAAGTCTTATTACATGGAAAAGAACCAGAGAAAGGATCTCTCTCTCTCTCTCTCTCTCTCTCTCACACACACACACACACACACACACACACACACACGCACACACACTCCAAAAATTCTGTCATGGATAGTGGCTTGAAAATGCAAAGCATAAATGGATTTTATACCTTCTTGATCTTGTAGTAGTTCAGAAAACACAGTAAGTGACATGAATGAGATATTCACTGTCAAATGCAGGTTGTGTACAGAATAGACCAAAAAAAATGTGTTATAATTTGTTAAAGATAGTTTTTCTTTGTTTTTACTTTGTGCTTTGGTGTAAAGAGTTACTGATATGAAAGTGTGTGTGTGTGTGTGTGTGTGTGTGTGTGTGTGTGTGTGTGGGGGGCTACCTTGTGTTTTCCTTTAAAAGATAATTTTCTTTTACATTAAAACAGCTGTAAGCCCACCTAGTGACCTGATGCCCAGGCTCCTTTACCATTCTGCAGTGAGGGAGCTGAAAGGCCAAACCCAGCAGGGATGTGACAGTCCCTTCAACTTTAAGCCTTGTACCCTCAATCATTCACTTGTTTTCTTATATTTTACTTACAACTTTTTCAAAATGTCTGTGAAACAAGGCAGGGCATAAAGAATCAACATTATTCATTCTCAAGAGAAAACCACCACTCACCCATCGGCCAGTTGTCATACACATGCTTTGCGATGTCAGAAGCAGAATCATTAGGAGAAAATAGGAACTCTTTCGTTTTCCCGCTTACCAAGATGAGGCGCAAGTTTATCTGAAAGAAGACAATGATTCTTTTAAAGACTTAACAGTTTTAAAGTAAAATAACGACTTTTCATTTCAATCACATTCTCAGTTATTACTAATGCCATTTTCTGTTTTTTTATTTACTTAAATTCTGAAACGATTCTTTTTAAAGGTCTGGAATTTGAGACATGATTTTATTTTCATTATTTAATACGTGTGTATGTGTGTGTGTGTGTGAGGATATATTTACCATACAAAGGGAAAGCAAAATTCATTACGCTTTTAAATTTACTCCAGCAATGTTCAGAACTGGACTTTTACAGGTTACACTATAACTATAGAATACATATTTTCCATTGAACAGCTAATACAAGTTGTTACTCTGCAGATCACATCACTAAATAGGAAAAAAATTCAGCTGCTAATATGCTTCTTAGAAAAAGGAAGAGAAAAAATAAACTATATATAACTTTTTATCCTATAAAAATCATTCAAACCTAAACAAATTAACCAGAAACTAATTTTGAAGAACTTTATTAGTTAATTGGAAGAGTCAATAACAGTAGTTCCTTTAACCCCAATTACATTATCATTCACTTTCATGGAGCTCTGTGTAACAAAGAACACAGATTCACCCTGAGTGGAAAGCCTAAGATGGACAGTTGAATTAACATTTTTGAGAGCCACTGGATTTACAGTTCGAAGCCAATATATATTTGTTTATACTATTCTTAATATAGTTTCCAAAATGTTCACTTTAAAATTTTTATCTTTGTCCATAATTAACAATTTTTTTCAACAACAATATTAATTCATCTCCCTTATAAGTTATAGATATATAGGTGAGGTTTTCTATACCTGTAAGTCCTGTTATATAAGAGGAAATAACACCTTCCTAAAAAGAAGGGTACAGCCAGAGCCCAGCTTCTCTACACACAGAGCACAGAGACTGCCAATGCACCAGGTCACCCAAGCTCTCCTCCTCAGTTACTAACATCTTTTTATTATTTAAAAAAAAACCAGTAAATCTGTAAGATGACAAAGTCTACAATGAATAAACTGGAATCTACTGCAGCACCACCAAGATACCAGTCACTCATTTACCATTGCCACTGCTATTCCCAGTACCTCAAAATCGCCACTTAGAAAATGTACTGATAATTATAAAATATCTCCTCTCCCAAAATGCTATACACACCCAAAGCTGCATTCAACGGGATGTAACTGGATTTCACAGCAGATGGAGTAGAATCAGGTTCCATAGTAGAAACTGTATTCTAACTGCTATGTACCCTATTATCTCAATTTTTAAAGTATTTCAAAAGATAAAAGAAGTCAAGTGAAAAGCCCTTTCGATATGACCTGTGAAAATTTTTTGCTGTCTTTCCTAAATAAAATGAAATCATACCAAAGAACTTAATACAGGAAGAGGTCTGATGAAACAACACTGTTGGAGAGAAGCAATTTGATCCAGGAACTGTAAGTTCCATTAGAATAAAATTCAAGGAAGAATTTACAATAATGATTCAGTTGTGAGAAAGCACCACCTTCTTTCTTTCCCACTACAAATAAATAATGAGTGACTGCTAAAGCAGGGAGACTACTATCTACATAATACAGTGTGAATTTTAGTTCTCACACATACATAACTATTCAACACTGTCTCTTTATGTGTGAATATGGGTAAATATCTATTTGCTCTGAACTTACAAGGCATCTTTTAATAGCTTCAAACTACTGCGGAAGGGCCCTTCAGCCATTAATGCCCAAGAAATTATGCCCTTCAAAATGGGTCAGCCACATGTCTGCTTCACTCAGAAAGAAATATAATTAAATCCAGGCTTCCTAAGAGTTATGTAAATGATAGGAACCTACTATTTCCTGGGGTCAACTTTTATGTTAAAAATCATTTTCTACTGAGATTTTATTCAAGTTATAATATTTTAAAATAATGAAGAAAATAGGAGAAGAGGACTTAACCATTATTTTCCACAAAGGTTACACTGGCACATACTTTAAATTTCCCCTAATATCCATCAGCAAGAAAATGGAAAAATAAATGATAGTGCGTCCCTGTCATGGAAGCTTCCTACAGTCATTAAATGACATGAGATACCGACCTATATGATTTAATGTGGAAAGACATCCACAATGTATTAAACAAAAAATAAAACACACACCTCCACCTCATGAAAACATAATGCTAACTGAATTCATGCTGTGAAGTTCTTGGCTTTTCCTATTTTAAACATGATACAATCACTGTCACTAATAAGCTCTTTTACATTTCAAAATCAACGGTCTAACAAATTTATGTTTATCAAGATGATCAGAATGTTGACAACTTTTGGCCTGTAGATGTGTCTGACACAGTTAATTTTTGTGTTAAATGTTTACAGGTGGACATGAACTTTTCAGCTTGACACACATACTCTCATCAATTTACTCACACTGGTCTGCTTTATACACTTATCCTTGGGTGGCCACAGAAATTAAGTTTATAATTCATGGTACAGTTTGAAAGTGGCTTTGAGCTACAAACTGAGGGAAAAAAAGAGTAAATCTTGAAGCAATCATTCAAACATCTAGCTATACAGGTTGGTCAGTAGTTAATTAATTGTTCTTATAGTATAGTTAGGATTTCCTCAGCAGGTAAAGAGGGCAATGCGGGAGACAAAGGAGATGCAGGTTTGATCCCTGGGTCAGGAAGATCCTCTGGAGAAGAAAATGACAACCCACTCCAGTGTTCTTGCCTGAGAACTCCCATGGACAGAGGAACGTGGTGGGCTACAGCCCATGGGGTCGCAAAGAGTCAAACACCAATGAGCAACTAAGCAAGCACATTATAGGTAGAATCTATCACACTTATTCAGATTAAATGTCAATTACAGCTCCTCTCAGTAAACGTATAACAATCCTTACAAATGTGAGCTAGTTTCTTTAGAAAGATTAAGTATTAATTATTTAGATACTTTTTAATGAAATACCTTTTTTCTTCTTTGAACCCAAGGTAAGTCAATCTATAAAATACCTTAAAAGAATCTCTGCTTGTGAGGTACTGGGATTCTCAGTACATCAACAGTGGGTTACAAACAACACTCTTATTTACAGCTTAAAATGTGATATACTCATATACATACTTATCTAAAAACAAAACTGTTCATCAGGACTCTGAATGACTTGGTAGGAGATGGAGTTCTTACTACAGAATAACACACCAAGAGATGGCACTTAGACCATCCAAATGAATGATATATATTTTATAATTACTTTGGAGGCAAAACAAATGAAAACAAGACTATCAGTGAAGCAGAACTACCATGATCATTTCCTGTAAAGCCAATGGAAACAAAAGAAGCTCTTTCATGCATGTAATTTCAGGTTTTTGTTTTTTTTTTTTTAAAGATTTTCAGTCAAACTGATGGCGATTCCTACTTGTTGGATTATATCAATTTGGAGAAATCTTATCTACAGCTTAATTCAATCAACAATTTGTTTTGAGTAGGTCAGGATGGAAAAAAATTAAGAGGAAAGAGGGGGAATGGAAGATGGGATTAACTGGAACAGCCTTTGGAAATAAAACAGGGGATTATGGAGATGGACCATGCCCTCTGAAAGAAATATGACTGTTTTTCACAAAGAGATCAACACACTGATCAAAAGGGGGAACTCCTGACTTCTCCAAGAGTCTCTGAGAAGCAGAGTGAGTCCCAGGGCACACAGGGGAGGCCTTTGCTTTCGCCTTTGTGGGGCTCATTCCTGCCTGTTTTTGCTAAAGGACAGGTAAGCGGCCAGTGGGAAAGAGATTAGACTTTCTTTGCAAATCACTTTTTAAAAGTTCTCAATTTATCTCAAGGGGATTATATCAAGTTAAAAAAAAAGTCAATTCAAAAGACAACGTGGTATATATGATTCCATTTATACAATATTTTTGAAATTACTAAGTAAGAGATGGAAAGCAGTGGTGGCCAGGTTCTAGGGAGAGGGGGAAGAGAGAGAGCAGCTGTTTCTATAAAGGGACGTATAGGGATCTTCGGGGTGGAACTGAAACGTGTGCTGCTGGTAAGCGGCCTGTGAATCTGCACAGGACTACATATGCACAGACACTAATGAGAGCATGCTAAATTGGAGAGCTCCGAACAAAGCCTGTGGATTTTATCAGTGTCCATTCCCTGAGGCTACTGAACTAGTTATAAGATGCTAGCTATCATTAGGGAAAACTAGGTGAAGGGTGTATGGGATTTCCCTGTATTATTTCTTTCTATCCCATGTAAATCCATCAGTTCAGTTCAGTTCAGTCCAGTCCAGTCACTCAGTTGTGTCCGACTCTTTGCGACCCCATGAATCACAGCATGCCAGGACTCCCTGTTCATCACCATCTCTCGGAGTTCACTCAGACTCACATCCATCGAGTCCGTGATGCCATCCAGCCATCTCATCCTCTGTCGTCCCCTTCTCCTCCTGCCCCCAATCCCTCCCAGCATCGGAGTCTTTTCCAATGAGTCAACTCTTCGCATGAGGTGGCCAAAGTATCAGAGTTTCAGCTTTAGCATCATTCCTTCCAAAGAAGTCCCAGGGTTGATCTTCTTCAGAATGGACTGGTTGGATCTCCTTGCAGTCCAAGGGACTCTCAAGAGTTTTCTCCAAAACCACAGTTCAAAAGCATCAATTCTTCGGCACTCAGCCTTCTTCACATTCCAACTCTCACATCCATACATGACCACAGGAAAAACCATAGCCTTGACTAGAAGGACCTTAGTTGGCAAAGTAATGTCTCTGCTTTTGAATATGCTATCTAGGTTGGTCATAGCTTTTCTTCCAAGGAGTAAGCGTCTTTTAATTTCATGGCTGCAATCACCATCTGCAGTGATTTTGGAGCCCCCAAAATAAAGTCTGATACTGTTTCCACTGTTTCCCCATCTATTTCCCATGAAGTGATGGGACCGGATGCCATGATCTTACTTTCCTGAATGTTGAGCTTTAAGCCAACTTTTTCACTCTCCTCTTTCACCTTCATCAAGAGGCCCTTTAGCTCCTCTTCACTTTCTGCTATAAGGGTGGTGTCATCTGCATATCTGAGGTTATTGATATTTCTCCCGGCAATCTTGATTCCAGCTTGTGTTTCTTCCAGTCCAGCATTTCTCATGATGTACTCTGCATATAAGTTAAATAAGCAGGGTGACAATATACAGCCTTGACGTACTCCTTTTCCTATTTGGAACCAGTCTGTTGTTCCATGGCCAGTTCTAACTGTTGCTTCCTGACCTGCATACAGATTTCTCAAGAGGCATGTCAGGTGGTCTGGTATTCCCATCTCTTTCAGAATTTTCCACAGTTTGTGATACACACAGTCAAAGGCTTTGGCATAGTCAATAAAGCAAAAATAGATGTTTTTCTGGAACTCTCTTGCTTTTTCCATGATCCAGCAGATGTTGGCAATTTGATCTCTGGTTCCTCTGCTTTTTCTAAAACCAGCTTGGACATCAGGGAGTTCACGATTCACGTATTGCTGAAGCCTGGCTTGGAGAATTATTATCTCAAAAAGATTATTTTTAAAAATTAAGAGCCTGACTTCCTAAAAATTTATATGGTATTGTATGTTTGTCTTTACTTATCTTTCTTTTTATCTGAAGGTAAATAGTGCTTTTTAAAAAATAATCCTGTATCAAAATAGCTACTTGATCTAGAGTAAAAATATAAACTATCAGTGACTTAATTAAGGTATGAGGCTGAAAATAGATAAGCTTTTTTTCCCTAGACCTATGGACTTAAATGGCATGTTTTGAATTTCTGTTAACTGCATGTTAAAGAAAATGGAACGAAGGAGGAATATGTTCATATTTCTACACAGGACTGATTAAAAACAAGTTATTCAAATAACGGCTCATAAACTTTCTTTTAGTTGTTCATTTATTCAGACATTTTCTGAAACAGATACAGTGCTTGGTGCCTGATTACAAAATATTTAACATGAAACTTCTGGAGATTTCATACCTTGGAAGCTAGGAGACATACAAACTGATTGTGGAGGAGGGGGTGACTACAAAGTGCTCAACAAGTATTTGCCAAATGAATATAAAAGAGAAAAGAAAGGAGAACCTGTGAGTTGGAGATTCCAGGGTAGGGTGTGTAATGTCCAGTGGCCAGAAGTAAAACCGCGACTACCTATGCACCTAGTTGGTATTCAGTCTAGCGGACTCTGATGCTACCACCCACAGCTCAGAGTCCAGGGAACGACAGGAGAGATGTTAGCAAGTGGGAGGCTATGCGCTGAACCCAGGGCACCGCCACCACCAATACCTGCTGTGTGCCGCCTTGCTCAAGTGACTAGTGGCCCAGGCAAACTCCTCAGCAAGGTCTCTGTGATTATCCTGTCACCCCAAGCCCTCTTGTCCCACCATGCCCCAGTCGCATGGACCTTCTTTCAGGGCCTCAAGCTGCCAAGCTCTTTGCCTCAAGGCCTGCATCCAGGTTGTTCCTTCCGGCTGAAATGCTCGCTGCCCCACTCCAATCCACACACTCAGGGCTCACATGTTTGAGAGGGGATGGCGTAAAAAAATTCCCCCTGCACCTAGTCACCCTGGATGAAGTGATAAAACTACATTTTCAAACAAAGAGCAGGAGAAGAATTTCAAAATATAACCGAAGAAGCCAAGAAAACATTCCTACTTTTTTATTGGAAAGAAGGAGTAGTCCTATTTGTGAAGAAGTTGTAAGGCATTCATGAAAACAGATTTTAACTTCTAATAAAATACACCTGGATTCTTGTCTCTGAATTTACTTGTATTATGTACTCATAAACTAAGGTACACTGAGATTTGCTAAATGGATTAAAACTATGGGATCTTTACCTTCTTTTTAACACTTAAAATGATGAGAATGATGTATATTCTAATGTACATGAACTATTAAATCTGTAGCAGTAAAAATTCAATGGAATTCCTTATTTTTTAATTGTAGAAACATCTACTCTGAAAAATAGGTAAAGGAGACGTCAAAGAGTCCTCTAGCTTAAGTTCCCAAATAAAATTATCAGGGAACACAAGTCCTACAACAGACCACAGTGATAAAAGAAAAACAGTTGCCCTGAAGAGGGAAAAAGAACGAGGCATTTAAAAAATCATCCTATTCTTTACAATATGTTTGTCAGTCAACTGATTATTCAAAAGTGATAGCCAGCTCTCCTGTCCAAGAAGCACTCATTCTAGACAGCCATGAAGACAACAATTGTCCCCAGCCGCCCGGATCCGCAAGCTTATTCAGCTTGCAGACGGCTCGCGTTGACCTGTGACTAGGGATCCCGTCACTCAGTGGTGCCCCAGAGAGCCATGACCTCATGTGCTCCTGACAGTGAGGTTCTCATTTATAACTGGACGTCTCTGGAACACTCGTCAATTCTTACTTGAATATAATTGCTTTATTTCTTATTATTTATTAAATTTTAAAGTCACAATAAATGATTTTACTCAGGATCCGTGTGGCAAATTACTTTGCTGCAAAACTCCACAAAATGAGCAGACAGTGAAAAAGGCGAGCATGATAAATACGTCTCCGTCAGTGTATAATGCTCAGGATAACTGCCAGGAAAACAGAGCACAGAAGTCTGCATCTATGCAGGATATGCCACCTGAGCTAATGTCTATCGTTCATTGACATAATCACGGAGTGCTCCTTATCAGGGGGAATGCATCACGGCTATTCATTTAGAAAAACACAGGAACTGTGTGTTACTGAAGTTGTTACTGAATATAAATCCAGCATCATCAAAACACTTAGCATCACAATACAGAAAGCAAATGCAATAGCAGCAGATGGCTTCAATTAGATTGTAAACTCCTCAAGGGCAGGAATCACAAAGCCTCGGATTACAAGAGACCCTGGTTTAATTCCTGGGTCGAAAGATCCTTTGGAGAAGGGACAAGCTACCCACTCTGGTGTTCTTGGGCTTCCCTTGTGGCTCAGCTGGTGAAGAATCCATCTGCAATGCAGAAGACCTGGGTTCAATTCCTGGGTTGGGAAGATCCCCTGGAGAAGGGAAAGGCTACCCACTCCAGTATTCTGGCCTGGAGAACTCCATGGACTGTATAGTCCATGAGGTTGCAAAGAGTTGGATACAGCTGAGAGACTTTCACTTTTCTTTCTTTGGATTCCTTCTATGTCTTTACTTCTACTTCCTCCCACCACCAGCCAGTTT
The DNA here is from genome assembly GCA_917880005.1 of Nanger dama. Taxonomy (NCBI): domain Eukaryota; kingdom Metazoa; phylum Chordata; class Mammalia; order Artiodactyla; family Bovidae; genus Nanger; species Nanger dama. The sequence continues at coordinate 30,904,709 of CAKJTW010000005.1, read as the reverse complement.
TTTGTTGTTGTTGTTGTTCTTGTTCTTGTTTTTACAGATTAGGTATCTGTGGCAGCATTAAGTATTAAACATCCTAATGAAGGCATGCTACCAATACTGAACCAACTAATCATGCTCCCTAAAGTGCGTCAATGAAATCACCAGGGGGCCATTAGACAGGAAGAGAAAGAGACCGTGATCAGGACGCTGTCTCTAAGAAGCCACAGCAACACTGAAGAGGTAGCCTGACAGTCCACGTGCTTACTAACAACCCTTACTCCAAAGTTTCAAAGCCCTCTGAATGTCTGCAATCGCTCTACACACTTTTCAGTCTTTAAACGGCTATTATTTTGGTCATTTAAATCAGGATAAGGTAGCCCGAGCATATACAATTAGAAAATATGTGGCAAACAAAAACTTCTAAGCGGTCTTGCTATGCTGCAGCACAGCTATTGCACAACACACCTGTATATGTGAATTACTTCTCAAATGAGAATTTAGCAAAGAATTCACAACTCGGTAAGACTCAAACTACCATTCTGGTCATTTTTGTTGTGCTTGATGTTACTGGTGGTGGTGACAACAAAAAGATTTACTGACTACTTAGCATGTGTCAGAAACTGTGCTAACTACTACTGTATAAAGCAGATAGTACCTTTATTTTCCAGATGAGCAGACTGAGGCTTAACTGAGGCTAAACATCTTGCCAGAGTTAAGAGGGAGATTTCTCCGGTTTACTGCACAGCCGGAGGTTGGTTATCAGCCCGACCACTCACCAGCTGTGACATCCCGGAAGCCGTGCCAGCACTTTACTGTTCTGGGAGCTAGGTTTGTTCGTTCTAACACCACTACTACCAACATGTTTCATACTGCAGAGTTCACAAGATTTATATAAAGTCTCTGGATACTCACACCACCCTCACTTTCTCACCTACCCAAGGTCACGTGCCTGGTGGCTAGACAAGGGCTTACACATAGAGAATACCCTAACTACTCAGAATCTACTTTAAAGCCCAAATGAGACAGTATGTGAAAGTATTCTGTAAACTCTAAAACTTTCTATAAAAACATAAAATTGTATTTTATTATCCATGTTCCCTGATAAGGGAGGAAGTGATTGTATTCAATGATCTCTAGAGTTCCATTTAGAATGTAAAATTGCAAGTTAAAAGAATTTTTAAGTTTTCCTTTGCCATTAGAAGCTAATTTTAAAAAACAGATTCCCACCACAGGACTATTATCATTTTTACACAGTATGATCACGTTCTACAGAATTTTTCTTTCTTTTTCTCAAAATAATGTTAAGAATATCTCCGTGATATTAACCATGCATTCAGCCAAAAAAAGAATAGTACCTACCATGCACAAACTCGGTATGAAGAGAAGCAAATGGGCAAAAGATCACCTGTGAGAAGGTGCCATGAAACAGCCAAGACTTTGGAACAGGGAGCTTCAGGGGGCTTCACTGAAGGCCTCGCTGAGGACCTAGAACAGGAGCCAGAGATGCCAGCAGTGGGCAGCAGGACACCCCGGGCAGTGGACCAGCACGTATGACGACTTCAAGGAACAAAAGGAAGAACCTGACCAGTGCAGGGACAGACTAGTGACTGAGGAAGGCTGGCACAAATGAGGCTGAAGAGCTCGCAGGGGCAGGATTCGCTCACACAACCTGGGAGGCGTCTGAGTGTTCACCGCGAACTGTGACACCTTTGAAAAGCTTTAAACAGCGAGGCGCATGATTCAAATTCCACTGAAGATCACCTTGACTGCTGTATGGATAAGCTGATGAGATAAGATGAGAGCAAAGACTAAGCCCCGAAGAAAGTTAACACTTTCAAGCAAATCGAGAGCTGGCAAAGGAAACTGAGGGGGGAGCTGAGGAGACAACACAAGAACCAGGAGAAAAGTGTGTCACAGAAGGCCAGACGCACTTCTATGCTAAGTTCTGCTGAGAGGCCAAGTACAATGAAGACAGAAAAGTATTTTCTGGATTTATATCCTAGAAATCACTAATGACCTAGAATAGCTCTGGGGCAGGCAGCCCATTCTGTGCACAACCTTTGTAAATATTTAATGACTACTTAATTTCCCACTAAGTGAAAATACAGCCATTTTTTCCTATAAAAATGAGTTTCCTACATAGGAATTAGATATTTTTAAATTCAATTAAAGAACACGATTTACCTTATTTGAACTAACACTGCTTATAATACAAACTAGGAGGGAGAACTCTCAACACAGGAAAGGGAGGTGCACGAAGGACACACAGGGACCAGAGCCCCTCTGTCTGAAGGGCTGGCTCCTGCGCTGGCACCACCAAGACTGATGAGTTTCCAGCCTCTACAGTCAGGGCCTGAATGGGCTACTCAAAACGCCAGCACCATATACGCCTGGGCTCTTGACAACTCCAGGTCAGGGGACAGAGGTCACAGCACCTGGGGAGGAAGGCCCTTCTCAAATAGAGCACTGCTCAGGAAAAGCCTTTTGCCTTTCCATCTTTTCACCACCTGGAACATAATGTGATGTCTGGAGTTACCTTTAGACCACCAGATGGAAATCCACAGGCTAAGGAGAGAAGAGCAGAGAGACAGGAGGAGCTTGGTCCCTTGAGAGCAGCCTCAGGCCACTGCACTAACCCTAAATGGTCACCATCCAGATTTCTTGCTGCAGAAGCATGTAAACCCCTCACTTTTTAATGCCACTAAGTACAATTCTGCAGTGACGTTAACAGTTAAACAATGCTAACAGATTCATGCAATGTTCATTTCTTTCCTTCCTTATAAAGAGTATAAGAAGCAACCTTCAACACAAGAGGACATGAGAACTATAGCAAACTTCACTGCAACTAGGAGTGGCCATGTATCTAGTTCTGACCAATGAGGTACACAGAAGACTGTCCCAGGCGGCCCACTGGCAAAGAAGCCACCCGCCAATGCAGCCAATTCGGGTTTGAGCCCTAGATTGGGAACATTCCCTGGAGATGGAAATGGCAACCCACTCCAGTACTCTTGCCTGGGAAAACCCATGGACAGAGGGAGCCTGGTGGGCTACAGCCCACGGAGTTGCAAAGAGTCAGATATGACTGAGTGACTAATTCTTTCTTGCTTTAGAAAAATTATGAATTAAAACACCCAAAACCTAGGAAATGTTTTGCCTAATTCTTTATACAATATTGACCCTGCTTTTTGAAAACTGACTCTTACAAAATTGTATGTTTCAATATGGAAATGGTATAAAAATTAGTCTATCCTTCCATTAATTAATGTTGAGCAAATAAATATTTTTAAAATATTACTATTAGTTCCCAAACTACATGAACTGACCCAACCCAGGGCAAAACAAAACAGCAACTGAAATGTCAATCCAGGGTAACCCAGCACTACAGCAGAAACGCTGTGTCAGGCACACGAGCCAACAAGCACGGACACAGACTTACAGGCCCGAGCACAGCAGCCCAGAAAGAGGCTCTACCCCACACTGAGAGGCCAGGGGGTTCATCTGGTGGAGAGTGGATGAGGGGAAGCACCTCGCTTCAAACTCCTGGACACTACAGAGCCATAAACGCACATACTTTGAGAAATCATCATGAATTGCCAATCTGCCGTGGATCAAAGGAATCAAGGATATTAAGGTTAAAATTACTTTACCAAGTTAGAAATTTCCTGAATAAATTTGGGAGACCCAGAAACCCACTGCAAGGCTAAAAACATCTTCATTTTATTTTCAGTTTTCTGAATACTATTTAATCCCCAAATATGTACTACCTTCTCAACTCAGAACCCCAAAACAAAAACTCAGACGACATTACTGGCATTCTGCGGAAATTCTCAGGAAGTTGTGCTTCCTGAACTGCACAGAGATCTAAGTTACTAGATAAGTTCCATACCAGGGCAAACAACTGGCTTTATCATTCACAGGCTGATTAAATGATTCCAATCCAGAAAGAGAAGCACTCAGCGGAAGGTGTCTGAAAAACTCGCTTAAGGCAATAGGGGAAACCCACATAGTCCTTTCTTAACTTTATTTTCTGGGACCAACTCATGAAGGGAGTTAAGCTTATTGTCTTTCAATATAAGTCAAGTAGCCAGTCTCTGCAGGGTGCCACTATAAATATCCTTTATCAAACAATGACGCCTTTAGGATCTATCAGGTAGATGCTGAAGGACGTTTCCCCTAAACTTTCAGGATGCTTGCTAGGAATTCTGCCACTTTTTAGGATTTTTTTTTTTAAGCCAGCAGACTCTCTGAATTAGAAGAAATAATCTAGAGTTCCCTGGTGGCCTAGTGGCTAGAATTCCAGGCTTTCACTGTCAGGGCTGTGGGTTCAATCACTGGTTGGGGAACTGAGATCCCACAAGCCACGTGATGCAGCCAAAAAAATAAAGAAAAATCTATTAAATAAAACACTAGGAATGAAAGCATTTTGTTAACTTTATGAGAAGCACTCCGTAAGTATACTGCAATTTTATCAGTATTATTTGATTATGTCAAAGTTAGTTATTATGTTACTATGTATAGAGCTCCTTCTTTCCCTCAGTTAAAGCACTGAAGGTATTGAAGAAACTAATTATGAATATAATCATGGAATTTAGGGAATTTACCTTTAGAACCAACTAACAGTAAGGAGATTTTATCACAGAAGTAGCTTGTGGTGGCTATCCAGAGAGCTTCTCTCTTGCTACAGGCTGAGATAATCAGTTTTAAACTGCATCTAAAATAAAAGCAACTATGCCATCAAAGCAGACCTCTGGAAATCTTATAACCAAACTCAATTTGGTTATAAAATTTGCTGTTTAGAGGCCTTCATTGTTATTTGCTTGGCCTTAGCTAAACTCTACACAGAAGAGATTGCTACACAGACAGCAGTCTCTTGCTGTATAGATCCCTATACAGACAGGTAAATTAGGGGTTATCTATCCCATGCTGTGTTATATCCTGATTCAAGATACGGAACACAAATTATATTAGGGGCATGTAACAATCCTCAAGAGTAAGACAACACCATGGCAACGCTGCTATGTTATCCCTGGACATTTTGTTCTGAGGACTGTTCAGTTCCTAGCTACAGTGCAAAATGCTAAACCACTTCAGTTTTTAAAATCAGACGTAGAAGGTGAATATACAAATTTAATTCGTCTGTTTTATTCTTTCTAGAATAAAAGAACAAAAACATTTTCTAGTTTAGAGTCTGAATGTCAATGTGTGGAAAGGCTACTACTAAACAGCTCAGTATGCTATAATATTAAGAATAAAAGTATAAATTACAATAAATAAATTTCAGTCCCTCTGTTTTATTCTATCTCCTGTTTGATAGATTTGTAGAGGCAGCAGAAACTCTGCATTTTTAAAAATCTGATTTAAGTAATTCAGGCTTGCTCTTGTGATTCACGTTTCAGTCCCCTCCCCACCCTTGGGGATGGGGGTATGGGTTGAGAAGGACAGTCTCAGTAATGGTAATAAGAGACTGAGTCTCTCAGGGAGGAACAGGGAAAGAGCCATAAACGAAATTGTTGAAATGTTATTAGAAAGGATAGGGTTTCCAGAGGCTTTTGATATTTTAATGTCAACCTGTGATCCAACTCTACAAGCAGAAAGTAATCACAGGAGAAAAAACATCTCCAAACCAACAGAAGATCATCAAGTTTGTTAAAAGGGATATTCAAGTGCAAATCCACAGGTACGGATAAACTTGCACATGGGGCCAATCACTACTCAGATCTAGAACTAGGTCAGGGTTTTGAGACAAGAGCAGGTAGCTGGGTGAATAGCAACCAAATACCTTCTCTGTAAGCCAGGGATGCCAGTGAAACTTGGATTCAGAGTTTTTAAACTTCTGCTTTTATTCAGTTCAAGGATTACAGAAATATAACTTCTAGCTTGAACTGTTTGCAAATGTTTATTTTTAGCTCTCCATTCACCCTTAACTGCATAAAGAATCAAAAACACAAAAGGCAGCAACAGCAGCAAAACAAAACTAAAAATAAGAAAATAGCCATACTTTACCTCCAGTTCAGATACCCTCACAAACTTTCTAATGCATGATGAAGTCTAAATTTAGACAAAGGAAAAAACATTCTATCCTATACATCCTCTTCAGTCAGGAAGAGAAAGTTAATAGTATCTGTGAACCACAGGAATTCAGAGACACTTAACATCAATTATTTAAATAACTACTAACCTATTACAGAGCAAAGGAAAAAACAAAACAAACTGTTTAGTTCACTGACCAGAGGTACAAGCATAATTTTCTTCTTTTTCCTTGCAATAAAAAAGGAAGATAGCAACCTAATGATTTCCCTCATTAACGCCAATCCATCACCTGAAATATATTTCTCTGTCCAAGAACTATTTTTACATCTTTAGGCAATTTTCTTAGATTTCAAAGATTATTATTTATTGAAAATGTTCTTATGTCACATAATCTGTATAAGTACAATTATGCTCAAAATCTGTGGTCAATGTTTAAATTTGTATATTCTGACAGCAAAGTCAGAACATTTTCTACTTCTTTTTAGAGGTAAGAGAAAAGCTGAGAATGCTAATATTGTCTACAGCAGGATTAAAAAAGGAAGTTGCTACACTATGACTTCTTCAGGTCTCAATGTTCATAAGACAAAAAAACAAAAAAACAAAAAAACAAAAAACACTTTAATGTTAAACAGCCTTTGAAACGTTAAATTTTTCAGCACCTTCAGTTCAAAACTAAAAGTGGCATAAATACTTGTCTTTATATGCTCTGTATCTGTAAGGTTGATAATGTTAGGTAATTATTGCTAATTTCGAAGCTGTAATGATTATTGTGGTTTAAAAAGTCATTCTCATGCATATTTCATTCACACATATCAAATGTCATATGTAATATGATCTGTGTCAAAATCATTCAGGAAGAGCAAGTAAACATGACTGACCATGAGTTAATAATTGTTGAAAATGAAATGTGGATACATTATGGGACTTACTATACTTATCTCTCCACTTTTGTCTGCAATTTTTCATAAAACTTGAAATAAGTATTTACAAAATCCCAACTAAGGGACTCAATGTTGTAATCTAAAGAAGTTGAGTCAAACTGTAAAGCTGGTCATTTAACTTTGGGAAAGTATCATAGAAACTATCTATCATAGCATAAGACAGAAGAGAAAAGCCAAGTAAGGTGTTTTTCTGTATCAGAAATCATGGAATAACAGTTATAGAGTTAACAAGAAATGTAGCCACAAGGGAATAAAATATTCCACCAAATCCATGAACTAAGAAGGATGTTCTAACAGTATTCTTACAAATCTGGAAGAAGTTAACCTACCTATTCAGATAGTTAGAATACTTAATAAAGCAGCTATATACTTTGTCCAAGCCATTCCAGATAATCAGTTTATTTATAATAAACTACTAGGGCATTGCAAATTATATCCATTTCTTTCTTCTGAGCAGTTTTTAAAAGTAAACAAAGTAAAACAGGAAAAAAAGTTTTTCAAAGTAAAACAAAATGTGCTCTTCTTTCTACCAGAAAGATAACTGTAGTGTTTTAAAGTGAAAGTCATTTCAGTTCAGTTCAGTCACTCAGTTGTGTCTGACTCTTTGCGACCCCATGAATCGCAGCATGCCAGGCCTCCCTGTCCATCACCAACTGCCAGAGTTCACTCAGACTCAGGCCCATCGAGTCAGTGATGCCATCCAGTCATCTTATCCTCTGTCGTCACCTTCTCCTCCTGCCTCCAATCCCTCCCAGCATCAGAGTCTTTTCCAATGTGTCAACTCTTAACTCTTTGGGACCCCATGGACTGTAGCCTGCCAGGCTCCTCTGTCCATGGAATTCTCCAAGTCAGAAGACTGGAGTGGGTAGCTGTTCCCTTCTCCAGGGGATCTTCCCAATCCAGGGATCAAACCCAGATATCCCACATTGCAGGCGGATTCTTTACTGTCTGAGCCACCAGGCCAAGCCCAAGAACACTGGAGTGAGTAGCCTAGCTCTTCTACAGTGGATCTTTCCGATCCAGAAATTGAACTGGGGTCTCCTGCATTGCAGATGGATTCTTTACCAGCTTAGCTATCACGGAAGCCCTTTCACTAGAAAAGACACCATTAAAAAAAAAGAGAGAGAGAGGAAAGTTAGAAAAAAATCTGATCAGCAATTTGGAGAGAAACAATCTTGAAAGAATCCAAGGACCACCCTCCCACAAAGAATTAATGAACAACACTCACTAACGTTAAAGCTTAACTAAAAGAGCGGAGATCTCCATTACAGGGAATAAATTAAGAGTAATAATCCCTTTTGCCACTCGTTTTTCTACAGACAACTGCGAGGATAAAATGTCAAACACTTAGAAATGTGGAAGATTCTACAAAGCTTAAAAGAATGATTTATGTTGTTTGCATACGCCGAACAATGCCTCCTAACTCATGGTACCAACTTTCAGTATTTTCTTTTCTGGAAAGAAGCTTCTCTAATGAAGATAGTAAGTGGTATGTTAGTGACTCTGCAGAAAAGATGTACTGGAGATAGGCAGAACCTCACTGAGAGGTCCTCGGACTTTTTATAGTAAGAGAGAATGAATTCTAGGTTTAAACTACTCCCAGATTTCTTGCAGTCTTAGAGTTTATTTTACATTCATGGTTATGGTTCCTATATCTGAAATGGTATTAGAAATTTAAAAGATTAAATTCAAGTTGTTTTTTCCTTAAGTTATCTTCCATTCTTCATTCTTTCAATCTAAAGAATCAGATATGGACACTGTCCAAATCAACATGCTAGGTTACAACCATGATATAAACAAAACTCAACTGCATAATAAAGACATTAAAGATGACCCCTTTACCTGGCTTGCTGCTGCTAAATCAATCGCTTCAGTCGTGTCCAACTCTGTGCGACCCCATAGATGGCAGCCCACCAGGCTCCCCCATCCCTGGGATTCTCCAGGCAAGAACACTAGAGTGGGCTGCCATTTCTTTCTCCTATTATTTGTTAAATAAATGCTACCTTTTTTGTGTGTACACAAAATGAACTGGCTCATTTCTAATACACACAGTAGTACTGAAGAACATAGCATACATTTCCCAGAATTCCCTGATAGCTCAGTTGGTAAAGAATCTGCCTGCAATGCAGGAGACCCTGGTTTGATTCCTGGGTCCGGAAGATCCACTGGAGAAGGGATAGGCTACCCATTCCAGTATTCTTGGGCTTCCTTTGTGGTTCAGCTGGTGAAGAGTCTGCCTGCATTGCAGGAGACCTGGGTTTGATCCCTGGGTTGGGAAGATTCCCTGGAGAAGGGAAAGGCTACCCATTCTAGTATTCTGACCTGGAGAATTCCATGGACTGTATAGTCCATGGGGTTGCAAAGAGTCGGACACGACTGAGTGACTTTCACTCTTCCCAGAATTCCAGAGATGTTACACTCATAGCATAGGCTCTGAAAACAGAATACCTAGATCTGAATCCTGGTTCCACCAGTCACCAAGATACTGCTTAATTTCTCATGTTTCAGTCTCCTTATTTGTAAAACGGGGATAATAAAAATTCCTAGCTCACAACATTGTAGGGAAATTCTACTGAATGAATGTGTGTGAAGCACGTGGGATAGGGTCCGCTTGGACACTGAATACTAGGATAAACTGTATTTACATAGAAAACAACAGAAACGACACAAGAAGGCTAATCAACCTAAGCTCCAAAAGGACTGTGTTAATAATAAGACTGAAATCTAAGCAAAGTTCCAATGCATCTGATGTTACTTGTGTGTTTTTTTAAAAACCAATTTGTAGTATCTGATTTATTACACCAAGTTCATCAGAGAAAAATAAAATACCTCCGAGGTATAAAACTGTAACACAAATCAGGACTGAACTTGTGTTTATTATTTATAACTATACTATGTCATTTCACAGTAGTCATGATTCTTGGGGAAACTAAACAAACTGCTTAGGAAGCTATTCTGCCAAAGTTTCTTGGTAGGTCTAATTTTGCTGTTTAGTCGCTCAGTCATGTCTGACTCTTTGCAACCCCACTGACTACAACCTGCCAGGTCCCTCTGTCCATGGGACTTCCCAGGAGAGAATACTGGAGTGGGTTGCCAATTCCTTCTCCACGGTCTAATTTTAAAAGTCTTAAAATGAAGTAAGAGATGGTGTTATTACTGCTTTGCAGATATTAAATTTTACCTTTAACTGGGAGACTCAATACTTTCCAAAAGATCATGCTAATTTCTTTGGTTGGGTTTTCTACCATTTTCTATTGTGTATCTTTTATTCATTGAATATGTATTCCACAGATAGCAAAGTTTAGTATGCCAATAAAAAACTTTTAGTTGCTCTGTATTTCTCTACTACAAGGCCATAATAAAAACTATGACTTTCTTCAAACTTACTTTCAGTTTACATTAGTATTGTGTACTGATTTTGTAAAGAAATACATCTTATGAATTTACTGTACATAAATCCCCAAAATAGAATCATTAACAGTGGCTCTCAAGGAACTTAAATGAAATTAAGAATGTTTTATAAATAGTTGCCAGGTGATTGCAACTGGTCCTCTACAGTCTTACTAAATTACTTAAATTAGAAGATCTAGAAATCTGATCTCATTTAGGACTGTTGAAAAATAGTGTTGATGTTCTTAATTTTGATATAATTAATATCATCACTGGAATACACTACCTTGGTGGAATACATGTGGCAGACAAAATAGCTTATAAACTAGAAGAGCCTGAATTCAGTAATTACACAATTACACAATGTGAATTACAAATGTGAATCCTGAAGAGCAAAAAAGTATACATTTTGTAAAGTACAGTTATTTGTACTTGAAAATTTGTAAAGTACAGTTAAGAGACTCATTTTTATTTATATTTGACAGATGACTGGAGAGTAAATAAAATTTAAAGTATAAGGTTCTTTTTAAAAATCATAAACATATATACATGTTATTATCTTTATGTATACATTTCCAAACCTAGAAACAGGATAAAGCAAAGTACTAGTTGGAGAAGGGAAAAGCTTAAAAAAACACAACAGTTGAGACCTTTTATAAGATCAGAAAGACATTAAGCATTCCTACAAATCTCAAATATTATTCAATAAACTCAAACTCCTCCTTCTTTGATTCTACTGAAATAAAATACTCTGATTTAAGTGAATTTTTGTTTTGCTTTCACTTTAGGAGAATTACTGAACTAAAATTAGCAAAGTGTTTCTAGTCATTGGTGTTCCATATTAGACTCCACAGAATCCCCAAAGATAACGACTGCATTTTAAAAAGCAAAACTGTACACTCCAGTGTTCCCAGCAGCACTATTCACAATAGCCAAGACACGGAAACGACCTGCAAGTCTATCACCAGAGGAATGGTATAAGTGTATGTGTGCAGGGAACTCACAGTAGGCTGCGATGGCCACTTGAACTACTCCAGGAAGACTTCAGTGTACAACTCAGTGGTTCTACTTGAGATTTCAGACATGACTCGCGAAAATAAAATTATAACAATAAGCTTACATCTGCACTCTGCAGTATAAGAAAGAGCCCATCTCCATTTCAGAATAAAGATATTTAGGGAGAGTGTTTTCCCAGTTTTCTCTTTTCATTGGCAGTCTGTCCTGAATCTCACAGGAGTGAGGAAAGCAGGGCTCTGGGAAGTCTGAGAGCTCTCTGCCTGCTTCCTCGGCCAGCTGGGAGTCTGACAGAACCACCGAGAGGCTAGATGTCTCAGTCTCTTAATAAACCTGTCTTTCTCTGGGTGTGAAGAATTAAACACGAGCACGAACTAAGTGGCTGCTTCTGAACCAACAACCCTCCCACCAGGTAACAGAGAGACTGACCTGGGCAGGATTAAAGAGGATCAACTTCAGACCAGAAAGCAAGTATTATTAACGCTTGTCCAGATAGCAAAGCAAAATATTTTGACAGAGAAGGTTGAGAAAAGGTAGATATGGACACAGAAACTGAAAAACTGCAGTGACTTCAAACAAAAGTAGACATGCTGAATTCTTCTATGTCTAGCACTTCAACATGGAAGAAAACTCTATGAATTATAATGAAAACAATGTTTTGACTATAGTAAAGTATCTGACAATGAGTTAAGATCCATGCAACCTTTACCAAATTACACAGGAAGGACTTTAATTGGTCCTTATCCAACCGCCCCTGCAATCTCTACTGTTGCCCACCACTACTCTTGCTTGGTTTTCTCCTTGGATGGCTTTCCTGAGAGTCAAGCTTTAAAAACATTTTTTCACCATAACTCTGTTCCTTTTCTCATTTAAAAAATTATCCTACCAGTAACTAGAGGCACTGTACTTTTGGGCTGCTCTCTCATCTCTTCGTGAATTCATGTAGTGTCATATAGGTATTTTTTCTTCAATTTAATGCCCACACTAATTTATATTTTTAGCCTTCTCTCTTCTCTTCTGAGGGCTATTCTACATTCTTACTTAATTCTTATTCCACATTAGGAAAGGTCAGAGATGACTTCCAGGCCCCTCTACCATTTGCTCTAAAAGAATTCCATTAGCTTGATTGCATGCCTTTCTCTGTCATGTAGACCAAAATCCAAAAAGTTAAAAGTTGATGACAGTGTACACAATGACAGTAGCAAAAAGTGCTGACAGTGAGAGAACAAAAATTACAAAAAGTAAAACCAAAAGCTGAGCAGTTTGGGACCATCTGAAATACAAGCCAAAAAAAATTGAGAGAGCTCTTTGGTCCAGTGAGAGAAATAATTATGTAAACTATATAACCGCACTGTCCAATACCACCTGTAACTATTCATATTTAAATTCATTAAATAAAATTTAAAATTCCATTCTTTAGTCACACATCACTTTCCAAGTGCTCAACAGCCACGTGCAGCCAGTGGCTACTCTACTGGACAGCGCAGATACAGAATATTACGATCACTGCAGAATGTTCTACTGGACAAAGCTGCAGTGCTAGCTCAACATTCCCCTGGAATTCTCTTTACAACTGGCGCAGTGCTATTATAGGAACAGGGGTATAGAGAGATGAGGAAGATAAGGCTTCTCTCTGCCCTCAGAGAGTACACAGTCTGTCTAGTGGACAAAACAAAAATATTTACACATGCTAGAGCAGAGGTAATAACGTGGATGAGAGAAGGACTGACTGAGAGGCCCAGCTCTCGGAATTCCAGACTGATCAGCTGGAACTGCAATCCTTTCACCTTTGTTTCCCATGGACCGGACCTCGTTCCCCGGCTGTTCCCCTCAGGTAACGCTGAGACTCGTCCCTACCTAGCAATTCCAGGCTCGCTGGAACCAGAGATGCTGAAACCTGAACAGGATGTGTGTTGGCTCTGCCCCTCTGGGCTTGGTGCCTCACCCTGCTGGCAACCCTGGAAGGATTGCCACTCTTTCCCCTTGGTCCTTCCTAGGGAAACAGCTGTGCCTCCAGTCCCTTTGGTTTGGAACTCCTAGCATGTGCTATACTTAGAATGACCAAGCGCCCGACCAAGTAGTTAGGGCATTGCCAAGGAGTTAACACTGCGATGAAGCACAAGTCTTCAGTGCAAATAAAGCAAGAAGGGAGGGGGAGGTGCCCCCAAAGCAGAAAGGGCAGGCTACGAAGGATGAGAGAAGCAGGAACGCTGACTGAGGGTCTGTGGGCCAGCAGAGGGTTCATTATAGCCCCACACAGGGCACACACAGCGGGCAACTGCAGCAGATGAGGCTGGATGGCAGCCCAGCTGCCAAGAGCCTTAATGCCACCACCTAAGGGGCAGGGCGTGGACTGGCCAACCATAATTAAGTAGAAGAGCTAAACAACGAGATCTCTGTAATGAGACCAGTGTTTTCAAAAGACAAACCTGGGTAAAGGGTAAAAGGCAGATAAATAGAAGGAGATAAAGGGGGATGATATCTGGATGAAAACCTGGCTGGAGGCAGTGGAGATAAAGAACAGGAAATTCATTCAAAAGACAGTGTGTGTGTGTGCGCTGACATCAGGGAAAACTAACCGGCTCCGACTACTGACAGGGTCTATCTGGCACACCGGCAGGCGATAAATGTTTGCTGCACAAACTAGTGAGGAAGATACGGATCACGCAGATGACACAGAAGGGCAGGGAACAGAAACTATGAGACACACAAAAATTTAAGGGAAGGACTAACAGCGAGAGAAACTGAAAAGGAACAAAGAAATCAAACAAGGACACATTCCTTCTGCCTGGCAGGTGATCCCCCAAGACCCTGGATGGCCCGCAATTCCCTCAGGTCTCTTTCCAGTGGTCTCCCCATCACCCTTTGTAAAACTGGGCAACACAGCAACTCTCCCTCAGCATTCTCCAAACCCTCTCCCTTATTCTTCCCTGGAGAAAAAAAAAATACCACTACCTCACACACTATGTATTTTACTTATTTATTGTGTTTAATGTCTATCTCCCTACTACTTAAATGTAAGCTTCACTCACTGCTGTACACCAGAGCCTAAAAATGTGCCTGGCATAAGCACATGCTCAACAAACAGTTGCTGATTAACTGAATAACAATAAACAGAGCAGGACTATTACCCACAGACAAATAAGTATGGAAGTAAATTGATAGCTAACATGGAAGTTATATTGATTATACTGAGTACTAAAGGTGAAAGTCTATGTAATAGTCCTTTAAGTACAAAAGGCTCAAACACCATTTTCTTCAAATATATGTTTTTATATATATCAAATATATGCATTTAATAGTAACACAGGCTTTCTATTTAGTCACAAAATAATGAGAGAGATTTTACGGCTTGAAAAATCACTCATAATACTTGGTAGCCATACTGCAAATCCACTATTTCAAGTATTTAAATCTTATTAATATTTCTTCAACTTCCATTACAAATTTCTAATTTCCTTTCTGAAATTTTGGTTATTTTAAAATGTTAAGCAAATGCAAGAAGCTAAAGTTGAAATACCAGAATATAAGTATAATCACAGTCATTAGCTTTAAGATATAATGAAGATGATATAACATTAAAATGGTGAAAAGGTAGAAATGCAAAAATATCCAAGAACACAAAACGGGCCGCCCAACTAGCTGACTGGCTTCGGAAAAGTGACAAAATATCATTAATTTTCACCTTCCTCATCAATAAAATGCAGCTAACACGAATACCTACCTACCTGGTAAGCTTCTTCTCAGAGTTGTTCTTTTTTTTTTTTTTTGAGGATTAAGTCTGTTTCAAGTCATAGCACAGTGCCCACAATATAATTATTTCTTAAGCCCACAACTACTTATGAAAAATCTACTATATAAAAGGCATCAAACTCACTGGCCAACAGCAGCCAACGAAAGATATATACCTACCCTAACAGAACTGTCGACAATTAAAACCAATCTAAAGACAAACTAATGAATTACCAAGTGCGACAAGTGCTACAGAGGGAGGGAGCCCATGGGGTTCCGAGTCAGAAACTGAGGGACGAGGGAATTCAGTTTTGGATGTGAGCTGGAAGAGTGCCTCTGAGGACAGGAAGCAAGACGGCACTGCCCACAGCTGTAGGGCACAGAGGACACTGAGGAGGATTTCAGGCTCAGCCCAGGTGTGGCCTGAGAGGACCCAGGATAACTGAAGCACAGGAAAGTCAAAGGAGATAAGATTATAGGGACAGGCAAGAGCCAGATGATGCAGGACTCCGAAGGCCACTTTAGGGATCCATTTTATTCTATGGGAATTTTTCTTCAATGGAAAGCTGCTGAAGTTTTCTTTCTTTTTTTTTTTTTTTCCAGAAGGAAAGATGATCCAATTTATGTCTCATAAAAATCACTTAAGCTATTTTTGGAAGAAGTGTATCACAGGGGAAGGTAAATAGAAACAGAACAATTAGTTCCAAGACTAATGCCGTGTCCAGGAGAGAGCGATGGTACTTGGCAATGCGGTGGTGGCATGGAGGAGTTGATGGATTCCAGACATAGTTTGAGATGGATTGAATTTGGGGGATGAGGGAAAGGGAGAGATCAGAGATGACTCCTAGATGTCTGACTTAAGCAACTACCTGGCTGATGGTGCCATGGTAAGTAACACAGTTAAGTACTGAATTAATTTTAGCTGCTCATAGCTACTATCAGGATAGAAAAGAGAGAGAGAGAGAGAGAGAGGGAAAAAAAAAAAAACAACTTGGTAATCCTAGAGCCAAAAGGGAGGGAGGGGGAACTAAAGCACACACAGAAAGGGCAACTGGGTCAAGCAATGAGGAAGAGCAGTGTCAGACCAAATTCCCCACTGAAAGCAACTACAAAAGTAACCTAACACACAAACCAACTGAGCCACCTGAAGGTACACAGAAAACCACCAGGAGAGCGAGGACATCACTTGTCAAGAGAAGGGAAACACATAGACGGCCCATTTTCCCCTTGAGGCATCTGCCAGTTACCAGTACAGGGCATCCAGGCCAGGCAGAACAGGAGCCAGGAGCTTGTGGCAGTCCTGTCGGGCTGGGAAGGCAGAAACTGGACTTCTGTGCTACACCAGAGGAGCCAGGATTGAGGATCCCAGATAAAAAGGAACTGCAAAGAAGGAACCCAACATCCTGCTCAGTGTTTGCCCTCCAGGAATGTGCTGAATCATAAACAACATGGACTGAAAAAATGCAGAAAAGCTCCTCAAAAGATATCGCAAAGAGGCTAAAAAGCTAAGCAGAGCTTTTATATCAGTCTCATATTTAAAATTCAGGACCTGCCAAGGAAGAAGCATCTTGGTAAACACTTCAAACTTTTAAATGAGA
This sequence comes from Nanger dama, assembly GCA_917880005.1. Taxonomy (NCBI): domain Eukaryota; kingdom Metazoa; phylum Chordata; class Mammalia; order Artiodactyla; family Bovidae; genus Nanger; species Nanger dama. The sequence continues at coordinate 30,888,025 of CAKJTW010000005.1, read as the reverse complement.
CCTCAGAAGAGCTATGTGTTAGAAGCCTATTTGAATTTCCTGATTACCCTGAATTCAGGCTTATTTCTTATTAATCACTAATGAATTAAAGTGATCAATGTTTACCTAACTACCTCCCAGAGAATATTAATATTTTTTAATCTGAAGAAAGATAACATCATTCAGACCTACTATAATGTTTCATTACAATGTTATTGAAACATTACCAGGCATATTGGGGAAAAGGATCAAATGATCAAAAGCTAGACAACAGAAATGGGCTCATGGGTGACGGGGATTAGTATCACAGTTATCAGACAGAAACATTGCAACGATGTTTATATACTCAAGAAAAATAGGTAAAACATTGTGAGAATTTGAATCTGTATAAGTTTTAGGACTAAAAATACAAAAACTGAAATTAAGAGCTTAATAATTGGGTGTAACTGTATACTGGACAGAGAAGATAAGGGAACTTGAAGACAGTTCAGCAAAAATATCCAAACAGATACATAGAGTGGGAAAAAGGAATGAAAACTGAAATGACCTAACACACATGCATTTGTAGTCCCAGAAAGAAAGAACTGAATAGAAACAGTACTTGAAGAACCCCAGCTTATGGAGAGGGTGTGGAGAAAAAGGAACCCTCCTACACTGTTGGTGGGAGTGTAAGTTGGTGTAGCCATTGTGGAAAACATTATTGAACTTTCTCAAAAGTTAAAAATAGAATTACCATACAATCCAGCAATCCCACTTCTGGGTCTATATCTGGACAAAACTCTAATTCAAAAAGATATATGTACCCCTATGTTCACAGCTTTATTGACTATGCCAAAGCCTTTGACTATATGGATCATAGCAAACTGTAGAAAATTCTTCAAGAGATGGGAATACCAGACCACCTTACCCGTCTCCTGAGAAATTTGTATGCAGGTCAAGAAGCAACAGTTACAACTGGATATGGAACGACAAACTGGTTCCATATCTGGAAAGGAGTTCATCAAGGCTGTTTACTGTCACCCTGCTTATTTAACTTATATGCAGGGTACATCATTAGAAATGCTGGCCTGGAGGAAGCACAAGCTGGAATCAAGACTGCCAGGAGAAATGTCAATAACCTCAGATATGCAGATTACACCACCCTTATGGCAGAAAGTGAAGAGGAACTAAGATGCCTCTTGATGAAAGTGAAAGCCGAGTGAAAAAGTTGGCTTAAAGCTCAACATTCAGAAAACAAAGATCATGGCATCCAGTCCCATCACTTCATGGCAAAGAGATGGGAAACAGTGGAAACAGTGATAGACTCAGGCTCCAAAATCACTGCAGATGGTGAGTGCAGCTTGCTCCTTAGAAGAAAAATTATGACCAACCTAGACAGCTTATTAAAAAGCAGAGACATTACTTTGCCAACAAAAGTCCGTCTAGTCAAAGCTATGGTTTCTCCAGTAGTCACATATGGATGTGAGAGTTGGACTATAAAGAAAGCTGAGCACTGAAGAATTGATGCTTTTGAACTGTGGTGCTGGAGAAGACTCTTGAGAGTCTCCTGGGTTGCAAGGAGGTCCAATCTGTCCATCTTAAAGGAAATTAGTCCTGAATATTCATTGGACTGATGCTGAAGCTGAGACTCCAATACTTTGGCCACCTGATGTGAAGAACTGACTCATTTGAAAAGACCCTGATGCTGGGAGAGATAGACAGCGGGAGCAGAAGGGGACGACAGAGGATGAGAGGGTTGGATAGTATCACCGACTCAATGGACATGAGTTTGAGCAAGCTCGGGAGCTGGTGATGGACAGGGAGGCCTGGTGTGCTGCAGTCCATGGGGTCACAGTCAGACACAACTGAGCAACGGAACTGAAGTGAACTGAATGTTCACAGCAGCACTTTTCACAATAGCCAAGACATGGAAACAACCGAAATGTTCATCAACAGATGAATGGATAAATATATGGTACATATATACAACTGAATATAATTGGGCCATAAAAAGAACAAAATAATGCCATTTGCAGCAACATGGATGCAACTAGAGATTTTCACACTAAGTGAAGGAAGTCAGAAAGAGAAAGACAAATACCATATTGATACCATTAGTATACAGAATCTAAGATATGCCACAAATGAACCCATCTTTGGAAAAGAAACAGAATCAAGCACTAGAGACTAGACTAGCGGCTCTCAAGGGGAAAGGGGTGGGAGAGGCTTGAATCGAGAGTTAGAGATCAGCAGATGCAAACTGGTATATATAGAAAGGACAAACAACAAGTTCCTACTGTATAGCATGGGGAACTATATTCAATATTCTGTGATAAAGCATAATGGAAAATATGAAAAATAATGTATATACATGTATCAATATAATTGAGTCACTCTGCTGCTGCTGCTGCTGCTGCTGCTAAGTCGCTTCAGTCGTGTCCGACTCTGTGCAACCGCATAGATGGCAGCCCACCAGGCTCCCCCGTCCCTGGGATTCATTCTCCAGGCAAGAACACTGGAGTGGGTTGCCATTTCCTTCTCCAATGCATGAAAGTGAAAAGTAAAAGTGAAGTCGCTCAGTCATATACTGTCCAATAACTCTAAGTGGAATAGCAACTTTAAAAATTGTGAGTCATTATGTTGCATATCTGAAATGCATAAAATATTGTACATCAACTATATTTTAAATAAATAACAAAAGTAAAAATGTTTAAACAAACATGATGGCACCAAAAATAAAATAATTTTCATACTTTTTCTTTTTTTTAAATGGTATTTAGTTGCTGGTTTCTCAGACCTGCACTAACAAGGCACACGAAATTCTCAAGCTCTGGTCTGAGAGTACACACACTTCTTGATAAAACTTAATTTTACTTCTTGATGGTATTATGATCATTTATCATTCCTCCTTGATAATAATACTTAAATGTTAGTCGCTCAGTCGTGTCTGACTCTTCGAGACCCCATGGACTGTAGCCTACCAGGCTCCTCTGCCCATGGGATTTCCCAGGCAAGAATACTGGAGTGGGGGTGCCATTGCCTTCTCCAGTCACTCTGCTATTAAGCAGTAATTGACACATTTTAATTCAATTGTATTTCAATAAAAAATTTTTAAAAAGAATTCCAGCTTAGAAAATTCACAAAATGACAATAGCAAGCCAGACTCAAAATGCTCTACAAATTCCATGCATAAAGAATAAAATAAAAGCTATGTACAAGCACATGATAGTAAAACTGCTAAAAACCAAAGACAAAGATAAAATCTTGAAAATAGTCCACACACATTAAGTTCAACAGAAGTTAAACAGAAAAACACATTAACTTCAAAGGAGAACTAGTAAGACCACAAGTTGACTTAATAAAAACAGTGGGAGCCAGAAATTATAAAATAACTTAAAGGTGCTAAAGGAAGAGACTCTTTAAAGATGAAGGTAAATAAATACACTTCCAGGCAAACAAAACTAGTTATTACTAGAAGACCTGCAAGACATGAAATCTTAAAATTGACTCTGTGAAAGTCAATAGAGAGCAAGCAGCAGCACAAATTACCAACAATCAGATTTTAAAAGCACATTTCATGACAGATACTACAAACATCAAAAGATAATAGAGATATTGTTTTTAAAAAAGGAAAACAAATCTTAAGCCACATTGTAAAATTTAGATAAAATAAATGCTTTGAAAAGCAAAACTTGTCAAATTGACAAAAAAGTAATAGAAAATATGTATAGTCCCACATGAATTGAAGAAACAGAATCAATCAATAATCCCCACCCCTCCCCGCAAGAAAACTCCAAATTCCTTCACCAGTGAACTCCTCCAAACATTTATGGATGCAATAAAATCAATTTTCACACACTCAAAGAATAAAAAACATTTCTCAAGTCATTTTATGAAGTCAGAATAACCTTGACAGCTAAATGTGTCAAAGACAAGAAATTAAAAATCACTAGTCAATCTTTTTCATGAACAAAACTGAAAACAATGTAAATGAAATATATTGTAGCATATTAAGAAGATAATTCATAATGAAAAAGTTAGGTTTATCCAGAAAATCAAGGATGCTTTAAAATTAATAAAACATGTATCCCTACCTCACCCCAGTTGTTAACACATATCTAAACACACAGCCGCTACATTCCTAAGAATTTTATCCTAAGAAAACAATCAGACAAGGCACAGAGACATACTCTAAGATAGGCATTACAATATTGCTTTTAATAGCTTTTAAATGCTTTATGAATATGGAATAGCAAACAATTTTTGTACATCATTCAGAATCAGTTCAAAATTATAACACAGTTCTATACTTATTTGTATGGATAGTTGTTATGATATATAACTAAATGAAAAAAGCAGGAGCATTTCTATGGCAAAAACATTAATTTTATAAGAGAGTAAACAAAATCAAGTATCTGTCTTGAGGGAGCATTTTGTCTACACATAATGAATTGCCATGTTAATTTATGTTCATACACATGATATGATGCCTAACTTAAGATAATTTTCCTCAACAGAACATTTTCTTTTGAAAACCTAGTTATAGAAGACTTCCCATGTATATATTTTATTCAGACCATAAAAAAATGCTGCTAGACTGTAATCAATTTAACAGAGAATCTGCATCATACATAAGCAGATACTAAGAGGAAGACAAAAACGAAATACGCTGAAAGCACGAAATCAACCTATGTGTCTGTCACATATATAATGCAACCACTCCAGTGTTCTTGCCCGGAGAATTCCAGGGACGGGGGAGCCTGGTGGGCTGCCATCTATGGGTTCGCACGGAGTCCGACACGACTGAAGCGACTTAGCAGCAGCAGCAGCAGTCTTTGAATTCAAAGTGGTAAGTTTATAGAAAAAAAATTTTATTGTATAATATATATTCAAGAGGACTCAAAGCTCCAACAAGTTTAAAGAAAATTCCCTTGAATTAAGCAGTGAGTAAGAAAAGTGTGTTACTCGCTGTTGAGTCGTGTCTTATTCTTTTGATCCCACGGACTTTAGCCTACCAGGATCCTCTGTCCACGGAATTCTCCAGGCAAGAACACTGGAGTGGGTTGCCATTTCCTTCTCCAGAGGATCTTCCCAACCCAGAGACTGAACCTGGGTCTCCTGCACTGCAGGTGGACTCTTCACCATTTGAGTCACCAGGGAAAAACCCACCTGCATTAAAATCACTCCAACCCATAGGTTAAACAGCATTTTGCAAAGATACCTGGAGCAAGGTGTTGGGAGGGGATCCAGGTATTCTGCTGAACAGAGGGCCTGAGGGGTGAGCACTGTCTGCTCAGGTACACAGGGGAAAGGCTTAGGGTGTTTATCACTGTTGCCATAAAACCCAAACTCCTACCCTCGCTCTGTATTTTCCTAGCTATGCGATTCCAAAGAAGATCCTTACCCTCTCTGAACCTAGGCTGAGAGAAAGTAAAAACAGCTCTGCTGACAATCACTCTGTGACAGAGACAGACAAGGCCGGCAGAAGACCAACAGGTAATAAACTCTCCCAGGGCCGCACTACAGCTCCACAACCACGGTCGAGCTCCTCCAGCCCACTTCCTTTTTCCTGCCTCCTAAACAAAGACAGCTGGAAGATCCAATTACCAACCCACTTCCACTCTGTGTCTGCAGCACTCTACCCCGAGCTAGTCTCCACCTCCCCAGCTCTCTCATCAGCATCATGAGGCAAACCCCAGCGAGAACCTCTGCGATACCCTCTTCTGTGACTGCGTGGCTGCAGCAAGTCAGTAAATTTGACTTGTTCCACTACAGATGTATTCCTGGTACTCTTCACCAGGCGGGTAACAGCCGCTTCTTCTTCTACTTACCAACCTATTTTTCCAGGGTCACTGAAAGGATGAAACTAAATGTTATCCTGTCAAATGCCAAGCATCTGCCTGGGAAACAGCTGCTCCTAAGTCACTTCAGTCGTGTCCAACTCTGTGCGACCCCATAGACGGCAGCCCACCAGGCTCTCCCATCCCTGGGATTCTCCAGGCAAGAACACTGGAGTGGGTTGCCATTTCCATCTCCAATGCATGAAAGTGAAAAGTGAAAGGGAAGTCGCTCAGTAGTGTCCAACCCTCAACGACCCCATGGACTGCAGCCTACCCGGCTCCACAGTCCATGGGATTTTCCAGGCAAGAGTACTGGAGTGGGGTGCCGTTGCCTTCTCCTAGGACACAACAAATATTAGCATCTCTCCTCTCTGAGCTCAAAATAAAGCTACTCGTGTAATTTTATTTTTTAAATTATCTATCTAGTTCATCCCTGCAAATTCTACATCTCTCCAAAACTCAGCCAGGAAATAAGCCCCTCAAGTTAACAGAACTCTGAACAACCAAAACAGACATGACCAAATGAAATAGAAGACTATGCAGTTTCCCATAAGAATGCCTGAAAATCCCACTTGGACGTTATTTACTCATTTTTAACACACTTTGTCCTCATAAACTTTGGAAATCTGATTTCTACACCCACAGTAAATTAGAATCAGCAACTATGAAGTTAGAGAGGGGCAGTTAGGCATACTGACCACAGAAAAAAACTCAGCAAGGCAGGGGACGGGAACACTATATCAAACAGAGCTCAAAATACTTAGAAATCTGAAGTCATCTTACAGCTTCTAAAGTCTGACCAAACATCCCAACCATAAAATACTTCAGCATACAATGCCAATAAATATAATATATTCATTTATAAACCATACATTTTATGCAAATTATAAAACACACTAAAACAAAATTAAGATTAAAATATTGTTTTAATTTTAATTAACTATCTTAAACATTGTTTTCATCACGCAACCACTAAAAATACTATTACTGTTAACATTAAGAGCACTGTTACTGAATATGACTATTTTTTGATCAGCATCTAAGATATTCATCTTTAGTAAAATAAAAATGTGTTGTTCAGTTTTGAGTTCTACAACTTTTTGAGGTACTTTAACAGTGAACCTCTGCTCCCCATTTCCACTCAAAGTATCACAGATTCTCTTAAAAAGTACCCAGGGCTTCCCAGGTGGTTCAGTGGTAAAGAATCTGCTTGCCAACACAGCAGACGCTGGTTCCATCCCTGGTCCAAGAAGAACGCATGTGTCCCAGGGCAGCTAAGCCCATGCGCCACGGCTACTAAGCCTGTGCTCTAGAGCCTGGAAGCTGCACTGACTGAAGCCCGTGAACCCTAGAGCCCATGTTCTGCAACGAGAGAAGCCAACAAGAAGCCTGTGCACCCCAACTCGAGAGAGGCCCCTGCTCACTGCAGCTAGAGAAAAGCCTGCCCAGCAAGGAAGACCCAGCACAGCCAAAACTAAATAAATAATTTTAATAAGCACCTACATAAAAGACTATCGTAGGAAAACTGCAAGAACCTTGAGAAACTCAATAGTCCTGCTGTCTTTACACTACAAAATTCTCATACTGTCCCTCAGGAAAATGTTCATTAGAATGTGGACCTAGAGAAGCCTGGAGGTTTTTTCAGACCCAATCCATGTATTAATTAAAAAAAAAAAAGTTCAATTTCTCCTTCTTCTTGGAGCACAAAATAAACTAGAAGTTCTAATATTTTTATTCTCAAATTGCAATTGACTTGCCTCATCTCACTTTGTCAATTACTAGTAGTGAATGGGCACAAAGCCTCAAAAGGTATATTAGATGCTGAGGTAAGACAGCTGCAGTTTATAGAATAATGACAGTACATTACAAAGAAACAGTCAATGAACTTCATTGAACTGAATCAGTATTATTAAAATGATGGCTCTAAGTCACCAAAAGTAAGTTAAATTATGTGTCACATATTACATGTAAGCAAACAGGACAGTAGTCCAAAATAGATCGGGATATTCCCCAAAATAACCATGATGTATTCAAAAATTTACTGATTCAGAATAATTTATTACCCAGGGTCTCCAGTTAACATGAATTCTAGTCACTTTCAATTTTCCCCCTCCAGAAAGAGAGGAATTCTTAAAGAGCATATTGAAGTTCAGTCTCCTAAAATGTATTTACTGTTTCATGTTATGAAAACTAGTAGAGCCATCAGTACTTTATCCACTAATTTAAAATAACTTCAAAACTTACACTAAAAATATACTTTTCATATTCAAAGTAGCATCAGACATCACAGACGTCATGCTTAACACCCTTATTATTAGTAGTAGTACGGGACAATATTTATGTTTCCCATAAATAACGAAGAGTAATGCCTTACGAGTCAAGAAAACCACTCAACGGTTTTTAAATGTTTTAGAAATTACGGTAGATATAATAAATACAAGACACATATTCATGTAAATCTGACATCATGTTGGGTGAACTCCGGGAGTTGGTGATGGACAAGGAGACCTGGCGTGCTGCAATTCATGGGGTCACAAAGAGTCGGACATGATGGAGTGACTGAACTGAACTGAAGAATATGAAATAGGCAGAAAATGGTTCACAGGAAGTAAAGATCACTGTGGACTAGAATGGACTAAAAACCAGTTTCACAAGAGAGGGACATGAGCTGGAGTAGGATTCAGAGCTGGAAAGGAAAAGTCATTCAAAATGGAGGGAAATAATGTGTTATTTGTTTTCTCAATAAAACTAATTCAAGATACCAAATTTAAGACACGTTCAAGTAAAACAATTTAGAGAAATATACCATAAGCTGCTAAGTCACTTCAGTCATGTCCGACTCTGTGCGACCCCATGGACAGCAGCCCACCAGGCTCCCTCGTCCCTGGGATTCTCCAGGCAAGAACACTGGAGTGGGTTGCCATTTCTTTCTCCAATACATGAAAGTGAAAAGTGAAAGTGAAGTCGCTCAGTCGTGTCTGACTCTTTGCGACCCCATGGACTGCAGCCCACCAGGCTCCTCCATCCATGGGATTTCTCTAGGCAAGAGTACTGGAGTGGGGTGCCAACATGTTATTTAATATGTTGTTCATCAAGTCACCTACATATGCGTGTGTGTGTGTGTATATATATTAGCATACAGATATTAATATATAAATGGTACTTATCTACCCTTAACCTTCATAAAACCTCCAACTCATATTAGGAACAAGAGCTCCAGCAAGAGAAAGAAAAATTTAAAAGAGCTGTAAGTAAAGAGAAAATTTAAGGCATTGGGTCTTAATATAACTCCTTCCCCAAGTCAAAACTTTTTATTCTCTAAACCTTTTTCGAGCATGACATTTTCCCCCTTGTATACTCTATATCTGTCATTTAACTTAGAAAAGTGATAAAACTTCACTTTGAAAAGAAATTTATTTGAATAATTTCCTGTCCACTAGAGGGCTCCAATATTTCTTTCCCAAATGGAAAAGATACGACATTACAATAAAAATATTCATTAAGCACTGAAAAAAATCAAATTATCATTAGCTCACTTAATCCCAGACTAAACATAGTTAGATCTGCTACAATTTCACATTCATAGCTTAAAAAGGTACAGGATTCTTTATTACCTAAAATGCTTCAAATAACCAAAACTGCTTCGCCATTATTCTCATACTGTCAATGTCTCTCTTACATAGGGTTTTCAATTGGATAGATATCATAAAGTATAATTTCAGTCCAAAGCTCCCAACAGTAGTTCCAATTTTTATATAATAATTTTGTAAATATATTAATTTACATCTTGAAGACTTTCCAAATCCAGAAACGAAATTACTAGTTTACCTAACCAGCCTTAGGCTTTATTACTGATAGAAAGACTAAACATTTTCTTTCAGAAAGCCTAAATCATTAACATAATTCATGCTACAAGTATCAACAATGAATACAGCTGCATCAATGAGCTATGATTTGGGCCAAAGGGGGAAATGAATCACTTAAATACAATGATACTAGGTTCAGGACAGGATATTTTCAGATTTTTCTCACAAATTAGTTATTACACTGAAATGTCAGTAAATCTCAATTCAAACTCAATCACCTTTAGCAAAGAAAAAGCCAACATTTTAAGTAAATACAGTTATACCATTTATAGGACATATTTACAGAATGTTAATTGAAAAAGTACCAACTGCAAATTATTTTTTGTAAATATAGCAAATCCATTCACTAGGGGTACCATTCGTACCCTGCCCTAGAAGACGGACTTGCTAAATCTGGATTCTAAGAAAAAGAGACCCTTTATGGTACACAAAAAAAATACTCAATGTTTAACAATATATTTTAAATGTCAGTAACAAAATAAGTCATGCTAAAAAAATCGATTTTAAAAAGTGAGTCACAATAATTTCTATAAGGAGACTTTACCAAAAACATCAACTGCTTTAGCAATTATTAGAACTCAAGGATGAACTATCTCTACTGAAACCAAGACAGGGTTTATTATAATTTCACTGCCCCACCTCTTCTCCAAAATAGGATTTTCCTATACAGGTGACAAGCACCATTAACAGGTGAAAAAGCGTAACATTTGTTTCTAAATAGCACACACTGTCACCAATAAGAAACTTAAAATGCTTACTGCATCTAGCAAATGTATGTATTCATACTTGCAAGAATATGCATCCCAATCAATTTAGAATTATGCTGCAAGGGAAGTATCAGATTGTGGAGAGGTGGGGCTGAGAAGGCCAATGCTTTTCAAGAGTGCTGACATTTTCCTCACTTTAAGTCAGAATGTAAGTGCAGACTGTCAATAATTGATAATGAAAACTTCAACAAACACGAAGTATTGAGTCCACGACTTCTAACCGGTGTTTATAATGTTATATTTCAAAAAGCTGTAATTCTAGGTACATATCAAAGGAAGACACTTCTTAAACAAAAATGCAATGTGAATAATAGCAAATGACGGTTTAAAAGGTTTTAATGCTGGGAAAAAAACCCTCAAGGCCTCCAGCAAGTTGTATGGCTAGAAAATGAAACATAAAAATTATTCAGAATCATCTAATCTGAGCTGTATGCTAGACACATTTTGAAACAGCATCATCAAGGAATTATATGTTTATTACATAATTCTGCTTTGCCCTTGCCTATCACCTTTAATCAAGGGATCTCAAAGCACCACAGAATCATCAAGGCCTTAAAATACAGTCTAAAACAGAAATAGTTGTATTTGATAACTACAGCTATTAATACAACCTTGCCATCCCTTCCCGGCACCCCGATCCAAACACTAGCTTCCAAACCTCCTAACTTGGAAACGGTATTCTCCAAATCACCCCGATTTGTGAGTGAAGCTACGCACATTCAGCTCTTTCTCGTCACTGGGCCTAAATAAAGTTGTTGCACTGTTTTAATCTCACAGATCTACTGAACAACAACTTCTGTGATCATATCGCACACTGTGCATGATGATATAAGATGGAGGTTTTAGCCAGAGAGCAAGTCTTTGCTGGAGGGTATCAGCCCACAGAGTATCCATGGGGGAAAGAGGGTTTTCCTGCTCCGTCCAGAAACCTATCTAGGCAACTTCACCAACAGGGTGAAGGAAATCCAGTCTAGTTAGCCTTAAGCCGGCAGGAGACTATGCCCCGGTGTGCATCCCAGGAGGGAAAGGAAAACTAAAAGGACAACAATGCTCAAGATTTAAGACTCAGGAAGGAGTGTTGGGTTGCTCTGTGGCCACCCAAGAGACAGAACATTGTGATTCCTTTGCATTTAAACAGCGCACTTAAAGGAAATCAAACACAAGCAAAATGTCTTTAAACCAAGGTCAAAATATGCCATTTAGAGCCATTTAATTTAATTTTACAGCCCGTAAATGGGGTTCACTCTAACTGAAACATCTGACATTTTAAAATTTAATCCTCAGCAAAATTCAATTTTGTTTTTTTCACTGAAATATACAAACGCTCAAATTTTAGCTTCGTATAGATGAGCATAACTATGTTAATTTCAATTATTTCATAAAGGAGATTATTCTCCTTCCTGTTAATTGCATTACGTTTGTCCCCAGGACAGCAAAGAGTAATTTCACCTCACACAAACCCACCTTCCCAGTGCTGTAAGCCTACACAGTCCTGTTAGTCAACAGTCTCATAAGCTTAACCTTCTTTATGAACAAAAAGAAAAGCGTCAATAAACAAGAGTACTTTGGTTTCCAGTTCTTAACATTCCAGGATCAAGGTTCAATCAATAATATGCTTCATTAGCCTTTAAAAGTCCAGTGATGTCATACTACTAAATATTTGGTACAAAAAGTCCTGGAATATTCATTAAAAGTACCAAAATACAGTCAGCCAGGCTTTGTGAACATTCCAAAACGTCTATGTCTGTCGCGGTACTTGTTCTCCCAAACGTTTTGAAAAGCTCACAGCAAATCCTGGCCGAGAGATAAAGACGTCCCCACTTCTTGGAAATAGCCGGCTTGCACCTACTGCATTCACGACCAGCGTCACAGGGCAAGATTCCCGATTTCCTGCCCACCTCTCTATCTAGCAGAGACACCCGACCTCAACTCTGCCGTTTTCAGAAGCTTTCAGACACAAGTGTTCAGAGGCTTCTAGCAAAGCGGAAGAGATTTTTCTCCACTTCAAGGCACCTTGCTACATGTTCCCAACTTCTCCATTGTCTTTAACCATTTAGAAAACGCAACCAAGTGAGAAGATCCGTATTCAAAGCAGCGCTTTCAACGAGAGCGACACCAGACCCTCCAACTTCTTCCACAATCTCCCGGGACCGTGGCTTCCCCACCCCCACCCCGCAAATCTTCACCCTACGCCTGCATCCTTTCTGATTAAACGAGATTGGAAACCACAATTAAATCAAAGGCTGTAGTTAACTCTTAATCCTTCACTTACCATATCCGCCGGGACATTACTGGACATCTTGCCGTTTGACATATACCCAGATGTTTACGCAAAGAAAAAAAAATTTTCTTAGACAACAACAAATTAAAGAGTCTTCTGTCTGTCTTCGAGCTAACAGAAATCAATCTTCAAGATCTTGATTGGTTCGAGATGTGCTCTCCAAAAAATTTTTTTAATAAAATAATAAGTTCTTTCCGAGCCGAAGTGCCGGCCTGGCCGGGCGCAAAGGAACAATCGCCGGCAGAGCTGTGGCCAGTGCGGAGCAACTCCCGGGTCGCCGAAGTCAGCAGCAGCAGCAGCAGCAGCCCCAGGACCAGCCGCGCCAGGTGGACCGAGCCGAGTGACACACGGACATGGAGCGGGGTGGGAGGGGGTTAAATCGCCTTCCTCCTTTCCCAGCCCCGCCGTGATTCACACTCGCTCCCGAGTCGAGTCCTCATGAAGCGGGAGGAGGATGCCCAGGCGCCGCGGCACACAGAGAACTTATGTGGCTACTCATGGACGCGTCCCCGGCGGCCGGAGCGGGCAAACGGCTCTCAACTCGCGCGGCCGGAGCCGCGGAAACCCGCGCTCAAGGGCATTTAACTCGTTGGCAGCCGAAGCGCTAGCCCGGGCCGGAGAGCCCGGGGCGGGGAGTTGGGGGAAGGGGGCGGAGCGCGGGGCGCTCGGCCCGCCAGGAGCGAGACCCCCACGGCCCGTCGGGGCTCAGGCCGCGGGCGCCTCCGGGCAGCCGCGGGGCTCGGGACGCATCGTCTCCGGCCTCCCAGCGCTCCTCTCCCGCCTCCTCCGCCTGTGCGTCCCCCCCACCGTCTCCGCCTTCCGCTCCCCTCCCCGGCCTCGCGAGCTCCCCGCGACGCCGACTTCGGCCGGACCCCGGAAGAGGCCAGGTTCTTCCTCTTCTCAGCCCGGGAACCGTTTCCTCTTAGAGCTCCGTCTCTCTGCCTCCTCCTCCTCTACTTTTCAGTCCCCGACGCCGCAGCCGCCTCCTGTCATCACCCCTCAAGCCAACATGGCGGCGGCGGCAGCAGCTGCCGGAGCGCGAGCCGGGGACCCGCGGAGAGCACGGCCCCCTCCCCCCCGCCTTCCTCGCAACCACCGCCTCCGCCTTCCTTCACCCCCCACCCCGCTTTCCGCGAACACCGGGTGCGTCACTACGGAGACCACCCTGAAGCATCACGGGAAATGTAGTCTACGCGGTGGGGTGGGGGGTGGGGAGCAGGACACCAAAAGCTCGCTAGTCGGACTCCGAGGCCACGCCCCCTTAGCAACAGTTGCTAGGAGAGGGAAAGCTCGCTTTAGCCGGGCGACTGCCCAGTAGTTTAGGGAGATACCTGCTGCCAGGAAGGCTGTGACCCTGCGAATTATTGGGGGAGGGGGTAGTTGGGAAATGATTCTGCACAGAGAAATTACTTCATGCACAATATACTCGCAGACTAAAACATGGTTTACCTCCAAGCAGAATCATTCATTTTAATGACAGCGCGCTCTCCACATCCTGCAATCTCAAAGCATTTCGTATAGTGATTTCATCTAGGTCTCTCCTCAACAATACATTTGGAGGATCAGAAACAATCATTGATTTCCAATAAGGTCATAGAAGTTCAGCAAGAGTAAGGATATCGTTAAGCAGGGAGAATGTTTTAACATGTGTTTCTTGACGATCCAGGGCCATAAAACTATAATCTAGCTAATTGAAATTACCCAAAACTACATTCAAGACAATAGTGTATGAACCGAAAACTGTATTAGATACAATCGTGTACGATGCAAGCTCTCTGTCAGGAAACTGCTACCTACGCTAAACCACAAGGGGTGACACGGGTTTACCAGGCTAGCCCTGAAATCCCACTTAACTCAAAATGTGACTGAAAACTTATACAACCTGCAGTGATTAGCAAGCAACAGAAAATAATACCATCGGTGAGAGACTTAGATGAAGAATATGTCTACCCCAGATTTAGGAACAAAATGCAGAGACGGGGAAACCTCTGACTCATATCTCTCTTAGTGCTCTGAGTGTTTTAGGAAAGGCCATCTCAATAAGATACCTGTATAAAAATGCCAACAGACTTAAGAGTCTGAAAGCCACCTCTCCAACCTCCAGCTCTGTGACCTCATCTGTGAAACAGTCTTGCCTACCTTCCAGAGGTCAAGTAGGGGCAGTTGTGAGGATGAGTCCATGCATGGGAAATAAATGACTTTGTAAATAATATGCATCGTTTGATGTGAAATGTTACTACTTATTCATTCAGCAAACCCTCCAGGCCCTTGGTGAGATACCGGAAGTTTAAAAGATGACTAATCCAGGCAGTGTCCTCCATTGGCTGGGAGCCTGTGTCATTCCCCCAGCAATCTCTCCAGTCAGGTATGTCTATCATGATGGAAACTCTCAGGAAGTTTAGAGTACCTACCTGTCGAATAGCCTGGCTGGAGAAATTCCAAACACTCCCGGGGGTGTTCATCATCCTGGGGTGAGTTAGGGTGGTAACCAGGGAGGAAGAGGGTAAGTCAAATTCCCGGAAAGACCAAAGGACAGAAGACAAAAGAGACCCAAACCTTGCCTGAAGTAGGTTTCAGGACTTGATCTGGATATGTCTAACTCTGTAGCTGCGTGAGTCTCCCTGACCTCATTCCCCATATGTAGCAACCTCAGCGCCCTCTCCACCAGCCCTCCAGGAAATCAGGACTGCTGAAGATGCTTCAAGGAACTCATCAAGTTCATCCTCCACCCCACTCCAAATCCCAACTTTTGTCCAGCTGCTGTTCTGCCCAAGGCTCTGCTGAGTCTGAAAGTAATTGAAAGACAAGAAAGAGAAGAGAGCAGAATGTATAGAAGCCTCAACCCACTTCCTCTGCTCTTTTCCAATAATCGTACAATGACAAGAGAGGTAACCACCTCCGCCGCCAGCCCAAAACCTTGGCATCTCTGACACATAGTGCTCTGTTTGCTGTCATAGCCAAACGCAACATCTTTCAAAAGTAAAGTTCCCGCACCTGGCTGTTTCTAATCATTCTTCTCAGAGAGGCTGTGACATTATTCTCCATAACATTCATTATAGCTCTTCCCTAATAGTGTTAAGGCGTAAGGAAGCAGGACCGGACACCACTGTGGATTTTTGCACTTTCCTGTCTTTACTCTGGACTTCCCCATTCGGGTGGGTAAGGTGAGAGGCTGGAGAAAGAGTCCCTGTGTCCACAGTGAAAAAGAATAGCTTTTTTTTGATACCTTCAATCCACTGTCAGCAACAATCTAAAGGAAGTGAATGACACAGCATTTTTGTACTGGGAAAAGCAGCTCCATGGGAAATCAGAAGCCTTGCCTCTGCCAATGAATTTGCTGTGTGACCTTTGCCAAGATGCTTTGCTTCTCTGAGCCTCAATTTCTTCATCTGCAGAGATTGGACTAAAAGTCTCTAAGCTGCTTCTAAGAGTCTATGAAGTCAAGTTCTAGAAGAATAATACATGACACCCATGATCTGTTAAAAATATCTCTTGCAAATGACTGCTCACATGTATAAGGGTTTGGTATTTTTTTTGGAGGTGGGGTTGGGTGGAGCCGGGTGTGATAGAAATATTCTAAGATTAGATTATGGCAATGGCTGCATAACTCTAGAGTAGATACACTATAAACCATTGAATTTCACACTTTATGTGGATGAATTTATTTTTATTTTTAAAATTATAGTTAAATATATATAATATAAAATTTACCATCTTAACCGTTTTGGGGCACACAATTCGGTATTAACATTCACTTTGTGGTACTACTCTCACTACCATCCATCCACAGAACTCTTTCATCTTGTGAGACTGAAACTCCAAATCAATGAACAAACTCCCATTCCCCTTCCCTCCAGCCATTGGCAACCACCAGCCCCTTTGCCACCTCCATCCAATGTTACCCAAGGCTGACCCAGTCTTCTTTGGTTCCAGTGTAAGAGTCAGTTTGAGGTTTTACTTTGTAGAAGTATACTACGTTTCTTTCTCATGAGAAAACCTGTATGAAGCCCCCTAACACCAATGTGAAAACTATCATAGTAGTGTCCTCAATAAATGTTAATTTCCTACCAAAATAAAAGATCAAGGACTTTTTCTCTGAAACAGGAGATAATTTGATAGTTACTGGTTTAGTAATGGACTTTCCCTTTTAGTCATATATATACAAAATTGGCTATGCCAGGTCTTAGTGGCAGCACGAAGGATCTGGTTCCCTGACCGGGATCAAACCCAGGTCCTCTGCATTGGGAGCACCGAGTCTTAGCCACTGGACCAAGAGGGAAGTTCCCCTACCTTTACTCTTTCCAGAACAGAATGAATGTACTATGTGTGTTTGTTGATTTAAGAATTGTACTGTGAATGCATTTTTGGGGTTGTGAAAAAAAGAATTAAATTGTCTAAGGCAAGGGAACAGGCAGACATGTGGCGGGCCCGTTTTCGCTCCTGAGGAGCCCCTGACACATGAGTCGCAATTATGTCTAGCCCTTTAACCTTACACTCCCCTAACCAGACATTCTCAACCCTGTTCCTATAAAAATCACTAGGAGCCAGTGAAAAAGATGGATGCCCCACCCCTACCCCAGCACAAGTTAAGTCAGACTCTCCTGAACCAGACATGACACCACTATCTTTCAAAGCTCATCCAAGTAATTCACTTGTGCAGCCACAATTGAGAAACACTGTGTAAGTCAAATTCCTTCAAGTTCAGCTTCTTTCCTATGTGATCCAGCAATACCGTTTTTTGGGCACATACCCTGAGAAAACCATAATTCCAAAAGATACATGCATCCCAATGTTCATAGCAACACTATTCACAATAGCCAGGACATCAAAGCAACCTAAGTGTCCATCGACAGAGGAATGGATAAAGAAGATGTGGCACATATATACAGTGGGACAATAAAAAGGAATGAAATTGTGCCATTTGCAGAGACATGGATGGACCTAGAGACTGTCATATGGGTGAAGTAAGTCAGAAAGAGAAAAACAAATATTGTATATTGACACACATGTGGAATCTAGAAAATGGTACAGATAGACCTCTTTGCAAAGCAGAAATATAGGCACAAGCATAGAGAACAAATGCATGGACATAAAGGGAGAAAAAGAGGAGTGGGATGGATTGGGAGATTGAGATTGACATTAATATACACACTGCTATGTATAAAATAGATAACTAATGAGAACCTACTGCATAGAACAGGGAACTCGACTCAGTGCTCTATGGTGACCTAAATGAGAAGGAAATTCAAAAAGAGGAGATATATGTATAGCTGATTCACTTTGCTGTACAGCAGAAACAAGCACAACATTGTAAAACAGCTATACTCCAATGAGATCTTCCCAACCCAGGGGTCAAACCAGGGTCTCCCTCATTGCATGTGGATTCTTAACCATCTGAGCCACCAGAGAAGCCTTACCCCAGTAAAAATGCATTCAAAAGTAAGATCAGCTTCCTTCCTCTTTGTCAGTCTTGCCTTAATAATGAGTGATAACCTCTGCAGGTACTATGATTTGCAAAGGTGGCCACAGTCATAAAGATTAAAGGAGTAATCATCATTGCCCTGCTCTCCCCACCCCCACCCCACTGTGCTCATTCATCCACTCAGATGTTGACCTCTCCTGTGATACAGCCCGAGTCTCTTTATCTCAAGACATTTCCCTCTTTGCTCAGAGTCCAATAAGAGAGAGAGGTGGGGAAGGTGAAATTTAAAATACCATGTGATGAGTTGATAAATGCCACCATGGGAACTGGCACTGGGCATTCGGAAAGCACACAGGAAATGAGGCAAATCTAGCTTTGAGGTATCTGGAATGGAACTGGGTGAAGGCTGGTTGAGCAGGTGGGGTGATCAGGGAGAGCACACACATATACATAAACAAACACACACACACACACACACACACACACACACACACACACACACACACTCCAACCAGATAGGAAATCCCTCACATTTAGAAACTTTGGATCTGTCCCAGACTGTGTATGCTAATTTACTGTTCAGTCGCTCAGTCGTGTCCAGCTCTTTGCAACCCCATGAACTATAGCACACCAGGCTTCCCTGTCCTGCACTGTCTCCTGGAGTTTTCTCAGACTCATGTCCATTGAGTCGGTGATACCACCCAACCATTTCACCGTCTGTCATCCCCTTCTCCTCCTACCCTCAGTCTTTCCCAGCATCAGGGTCTTTACCAATGAGTTGGCTCTTTGCAACAGGTGGCCCAAGGACTGAAGCTTCAGCTTCAGCATCCCTGAGTGCATTCTCAGTGTGCGTTCAGTCGTCTCAGTCATGTCCAACTCTTTGAGACACTATAGACTATAGCCTTCTAGGCTCTTCTGTCCACAGGATTCTTCAGACAAGAATACTGGAGTGGGGGGTTGCCATGCCCTCCTTCAGGGGATCTTCCCAATCCAGGGATCAAACCCGAGTCTCCTGCAGCTCCTGCATTGCAAGTAGATTCTTCACCACTGAGTCACTGGGGAAGCCCTTCAACACCAGTCCTTTCAATAAATATTCAGGGTTGACTTCCTTTAGGATTGACTGGTGCGATCTCCTTGTTGTTCTTTGGCTGAAAAAAATCCTGTTCCTTGTGGTTTTTTGTTTTGCACTGAGATGATTTCTATCTGGTCAAACCTTTCCCTGTGTGTAAGAAGTAAACATTTCTGAAGGCTGGACACTGAGCAAGCAGAAACACGGCAGCAAGCACAGTAAGGTCCAGGGCCAGGGGTGGAGTAAGCCCCAGAATCTTGCCTGTTGCACAGCTGGGAGGGGTCCCCACGGCTGGAGGATGCATCTTCCCCTGGCTGGGCATGGCTCACACGACCTTGGAGTTTCAAGGGTCTTTTAGTTTGTTGCACTGCCTGGCATGTGGGATCTTAGTTCCCCAACCAGGGGTCAAACCTGCAGCCCCAGCACTGGAAGCACAGATTCTTAACCACTAGACCCCCAGGGAGTCCCTTAAGGGTCATTGTAGTACAGCTATCAATCAGGTAACAGTCAGAAATTATTTCCTTCAGTTCAGTTCAGTTCAGTCACTCAGTCGTGTCCGACTCTTTGTGACCCCATAGTCTGCAGCACGCCAGGCCTCCCTGTCTATCACCAACTCCCAGAGTTTACTCATACTCATGTCTGTTGAGTCAGTGATGCCATCCAACCATCTCGTCTTCTGTCGTCCCCTTCTCCTGCCTTCAATCTTTCCCAGCATCACGGTCTTTTCAAATGAGTCAGTTCTTCACATTAGGTGGCCAAAGAATTGTAGTTTCAGCTTCAGCATCCAGTGAAAATTCAGTCCTTCCAATGAAAATTCAGGACTGATTTCCTTTAGGATGGACTGGTTGGATCTCCTTGCTGTCCAAGGAACTCTCAAGAGGCTTCTCCAACACTACAGTTCAAAAGCATCAATTCTTTGGCACTCAGCTTTCTTTATAGTCCAACTCTCACATCCGTACATGACCACTGGAAAAACCATAGCTTTGACTAGATGGACCTTTGTTGGCAAAGTAATGTCTCTGCTTTTTAATACGCTGTCTAGGTTGGTCATAACTTTTCTTCCAAGGAGTAAGCATCTTTTAATTTCATGGCTGCAGTCACCATCTGCAGTGATTTTGGAGCCCCTCTCCCCTCAAAAAATTATTTCCTTATTTACACATAATTTACATACCTAATACAGTCCCTGGGCCACCACATCACGAGTGAAGGAGGTGACACCCAGTTTTGCTACAGATAGGCAGCTTTGTTAGTTCTCTTTGGGGCTGTAGCCACCTTTCCTTCCAACTATCCGTAACCTCTTTCAAGGTTTATTCATCTCTGTAGCCCCAGTGCTTAACATGTTGTAGGAATAGCACCCAATATCTTGTCAGTAATCACACAGAAGAGATGAACCTCTGCATTCTCTTCCCAGTTCCACGATTTTGCAAAGTCAGGGATTATCTTTTGATGTTCTGTTCAGACCTAGGAGTGTTCCTCATTAAGGCAGAAATTATATTCAGGCTTCGCTCATTTGCTTTCCCATGACTAAGAGAATATGCCAATGGAAAGACAATTTTTGTGTGCAGGGTGGAATTCACTTTGAAAAAATAAGTTCTGTTTTTTAATGGTAATATGTTTTTAACAAGTTTTTTTTGAAACATACAGCCATGGGAGTTGGGCAGACTATATTTGTGGGCCACCAGATAAGTAGTACCGAATGACCTCTTGCTGATGTCCTGCAGTGCGTTTCTTCCCAACTCGACCCCACTTTTGCCCACACCATTGCAGGGTTTTGCCCGCAGTGTTGAATATCTAAAGTTGAATCTAGAAGGAACCTTAGCGATGTCATCATCTCCAATCTTTCAACAAATGAGGAAATAGAAACCCTTAAAAGGTACCCACGTCTTCTCTGTAATTTTCCAATGAACATAAGAATGAGTTTCCTCTAAGATGTTCCAAAAAACCAAAAGACAGAACGGTTCCTAGCGGCATTATGTAATTGTTGAATTATTACATGATTCTGTGTTAAGTCATGACAAATATACCAAACGAATATAAAATGCATCATCAAATTGATTTCCTAAAACACAGGCATTATGCTTGGTTTTCATTGCCATGCAAATCAGTCCACCATCATAGGATTATTCAGTGAAAAGGTATTTTTAACACCAAAAGTAATAAAATGCTATTCAATTAAAAAAAAAAAAAAAAAAAATCCTGTATAAGATTATACTTCCATCAATGTAGGCAAGAGAATTCTCTTGAATACTAATCTGGTGGCATGAACTTGAAATTCTATTTCTTTTATACCCTAATAACCTCTGCAATAGTCACTGGACTTTTGTCTGTTTTTATCTTTTTAATTGAAGGATAGTTGATTTACAGTGTTATATTAGTTTTAGATAGTCACTGTTTTTGAGACTAGTTTTTTGACTGATTGACCCATAAGTCCATGTTGTTCAAACTGTGTTTTTTTCTTTACCAGAGGAGACAGTGACATTGTCCATCAATAAATGTATTGCACATTATATTAATATCTAAAGCAGCAGAATGATGAATCCAGGAAAGATTTCTCCAAAGCCTTGTGTATGCTTGTGAAGGCTTCCAGTGTATCACATTGACAGGGAGATCACTAGTCGGAAGGGCTGGGGCCAGAGAGTGGCCTCTGTCATCATCACTGATTCAGCTCTTGAGTCAGGCCTTGTTGGGCAACCACCCACGTGGCTGCATTTCACGACCGTGTTACATGGAATAATCAGCATGTGCCTCCTCCAGCATACCAATCAGAGACTTCACACAGGAGCCAGGACCTAACCATTTCTCAAGGGCAGCAGTGATAAAGGAATTGCCCTGTTTAAATGGCATCTCCTTCAGCAAGTCAGGAGGCTTCATGCCACATCACCTTCTCATCTTTCTGGGGAATTCAGATGTCATAAGTTTATCACAGTGACAACCTTTGCTGTAAGGCCACAGACCAAAGTGTTAGTCGTTCACTGCATCTGACTCTTTGCAGCCCCATGGACTGTAGCCCACCAGCCTCTTTGTCCTTGGGATTTTCCAGGCAGGAATACTGGAGTGAGTAGCCAATTCTCTTCTCCAGGAGATCTTCTCGACCCAGGGATCAAACCTGGGACTCCTGCAGGGCAGGCAGATTCTTTACTGTCTTATCTACCAGATAAAAGAGAAGACCTAAAGAGAACTTAAATCAACAGATTCCAGTGAAAGAGGGAGGGAAAGTAACATACTGGTTTTGAAAGTGGGCCCTGTATTTAAATCCTGGCTCTGCCACTTACTACATATGTAAATGTGGGTGAGTTACTCAATCTTCTCATCTTAAAAAAAATGTGAAAGTAGAAAAATACATACAAAATACAAAAATTTAAAAGAGAACTCTTTCTAGCACATAATAAGCTCTCAATAATAAGCAATGATGACAATTATCATAATAAAATGAGATACACTGAGAGAGACTTCAAGTGTTTGTCACACTCTCTTTTTCTGCGGTGCTAGGGTTTTCATATGTGATAGTAACTTGACTAAATCAGCTTCTCTTAGGGCCCGAGTTTTAAACTATTTGCTCTTGTTCAGTTGGGGTCCAGCCACACTGTCTGCCTCTTGTTATAGAGACCAGTAGAACCACACTGATGAAAAGCCTGGCCTCATGGAGACTTGGGTTCGATGCCTGGGTCAGGAAGATCCTGTGGAGAAGGAAATGGCAATCCACTCCAGTATTCTTGCCTGGGAAATCTCACGGACAGAGGAGCCTGGGGGGCTACAGTCCATGGGGTCGCAAAGAGTCGGACACGACTAAGTGGCTAAACAACAAATATATGTGTGTGGGTTTGTTTATGTGTGTGTATGTTTGTGTGTGTGTGTATAACTGAATCACTTTGTGTATACCTAAGCTAATACAACATTGCAAATTAACTATACTTCAGTTTTTAAAAGGATTTAAGGGACTTCTCTGGTGATCCAGTAGTTGGGGCTCTTCACTTCCACAGCAAGAGGACTGGTTTGATCCCGGTCAGGGAACTAAGATCCTGAATGCTGCATGGTACAGCCAAAAATAGCTAAATAAAAAAGGTTTAAAGAGAGAGAAGGAAAAGACAAGAGGAGACTAGAAAGAAAGGGGGAGGGGAGGGCAGCAGAAGGCAAGCTCTCCCAGGTAAGTTCAGACACCTTTTGGGTTTTCACATACTTTATTTTGTGTAATCTTTACAACAGCCCTGGGAGGTCATCTCGTTTTGCCCATTTTACAAATGAAGGTGAGACCCAGGAGTAAGAAAACTTTCTCAGGGTCACTGGGATTCTGACTCCAATCTGTTTAATTCTGAGGATTCAGCAGAAGGGCAAGAACAATTAGAAAAAGCACCCTGCGGCAGTTTGCATTAACTCAGGAAGGCAGAGTTGAGTTAAAATCTTAGAAAAGCAGAAGCCTCACTCTCCTTTGAAGATGCAGACATGCTTCCCTTCCACAAACTGCAAAAACAGGCAACTGGCTTTAGGAACCCAGAAATAAGTTATTGACTTCATAAAATACTGGCCTTTGAGTTTAGTTTCTTCTAAGGATATAATGGCAGAAGATCCTGGCAGGCTAAGGTCCATGGGGTGGCAAATAGTTGGACACGACTGAGCGACAAGGATATAATTTACCCATTAAATCCACTCTTGCGGTTCTTGTATTCCTGGAAGGGTGTTCCTTCTTTCTGTACAAATATGAATGATTCCAGGTAGCTCTGCATCATGACATAGTCAAAGAAATTGAAATGAAACTTTGCCAGTTATTTAATAACAAATCACACGACTAACATTTATTAGCACAAAGAGATGGCAAGCCTCAGTGAATCTCCTGACACCATAAAACTCTTGCAGGCCTGAACGGATCTTCTGCCTTTTTACTCTTTTCTTGCAAGCACCATCCCTTTAGGACAGAAGCAAGGGCCCAAAGCTCATTTTTTTAAAGTGTTCTAAAGAAGCACTTGTCAAATTTCAAATTCAAATTCCTTCCAGGCTGTACATTGAGCGAAGTGAAGGATGAGTCTGTTGAAGCTTGAGGGTGCTTTCCACTATACTCGGTGGTTCTTTGAGGCTGAATGTCTGGTCATTAAATTAAAAGTCCAGCTTACTCCAAATAAGATTATTTGAAATATGATAAGTAATAGTTACAAAATTACAAAAGTTGGGGAGAGTTTTGTTGGCATTGGAGGTGCCTTCCCCTCTGCCCCAAATTTAAATTCCAGTTATATCGTGACTTAGTAAAGAATCTGCCTGCAATGTAGGAGACCCAGGTTCAATCCTTGGGTTGGGAAGATCCCCTGGAGACGGAAATGGCAACCCACTCCAATATTCTTACCTGGGAAATCCCATGGACAGAGGGAGCCTTGTGGACTACAGTCCATGGTGTCACAAAGAGTCAGACACAACTGAGCAGCTAACACTTTCACTTTCATTTTATAGGTGGCTCAGACAATAAAATCTTCCCTGGTGGCTCAGATGGTAAAGCGTATGCCTGCAATGCGGCAGACCTGGGTTCGATTCCTGGGTCGGGAAGATTGCTTCTCCTCTGGAGAAGGAAATGGCAATCCACTCCAGCACTCTTGCCTGGAAAATCCCATGGATGGAGGAGCCTGATATGCTACGGACCATGGGGTTGCAAAGAGTCTGACACGACTGAGCGACTTCACTTTCCTTTCACTTTTAGACCATAGAGAATCCACCTGCAGTGCAGGAGACCTGGGGTTCCGTCCTGGGGGGAAGATCCCTGGAGGAGGAAATGGCAACCCACTCCAGTATTCTTGCCTAGAGAATCCCATGGACAGAGGGGCCTGGCAGGCTACAGTCCATGGGGTTGCAAAGAGTTAGACATGACTGAGTGACTAACACACATGTTCTTTACATGGGTACGTACTATTTGATTTTAGTTTCTATGTTAAGTCAAACGTGTGAAGTTTCAAATTCACAAATAAATTGTAGTGAGAATAATTCTTATGAGGCTCAGTGTGAAATTAGGTGTCTTGATTATAAACCATTGATACCTGCACTGTCAGCGGTTTGCTCTGGTTCTCAGCACAGCTGCCTGCTGGTCCCCATGTTTTACTGGGTTGTGATGCCTTTGAGTTGGCACCCTATTCACCCTTTATTTACTGCAATTGGGTGTGTTTATTTTCATCCTTGTAAAAATTTCTGCTGACTGCAAGATATGCAAAGCTTTCACATCAAGGATAAGAACCTACCATTTTTGGAATCAGTCATTTTTTTATAGGATGGTTCATTATGGATTCTTTAACTCAAGTGGATGGTATTTTTCAGCCTTTGTTTTTCACTCAAATAACCTAACTGGCTGTGGGTCTGGAATTCACTTTATCACGGGGATAAGTAAAGGGATATATAGTCCTGGATGGAGGATTGGCACTTGTAGGTTTTGATCAGCCGATGTATTCTAGTTCTAGTCTGACTGTAGAATCAGAGGAAAACTTAAAGAGGCACAGCCTGTGAGGGTTAATCCATGAGGTTTCCAGCTTGAGTTCCTTCATGTCAGGGATCTGAAAAGATGGTGCTGGGGAAGGGATGAGGGAGGAATCCTTGAAATACTTTCAACTTTTTAAAATAGTTAATAGAAATTCTATATTTAAAACTGATAAGGCTGCTTGGGAGAATCAAATGTCACATTTCTTGGATTTTTGGCTGGAATGTGATAGCATGATCCTCTCATGGAAAAAATATCTATTAATAAAAACTTAATAAATGCAGTTTAGGAGATAAAAATCTTTCAGAAAAATGGGGCACATTGGGGAAAGATAACAAAAAATTATGCAAAACTACAGACTGTTGATTGCTTTAGTGCAAACCATTAGCATCTCCTATGAAATGACGTGATAGTGGACACAGGTCTACAGAGTAGACAAAAGACAAACCTCTGCTCTTGTGATGATAAAAAGTTAGTGTGGAGAGACAGAAAATAAATTGGTTATCCAGACAGCATACAACTAACGGATATGGGCTGAATTCTGTCACTTTCAAACTTCACATGTTGAAACCCTAACCCCCAAAGCCTCCGAATATGACTATCAGTTCAGTTCAGTTGCTCAGTCGTGTCCAACTCTTTGTGACCCCATGAACTGCAGCACGCCAGACCTCCCTGTCCATCACCAACTCCTGGAGTTCATCCAAACCCATGTCCATCGAGTCGGTAATGTCATCCAACCATCTCATCCTCTGTCGTCCCCTACTCCTCCTCCTGCCCTCAATCTTTCCCAGCATCAGGTTCTTTTCAAATGAGTCAGCTCTTCGAATCAGGTGGCCAAAGGATTGGAGTTCCAGCTTCAGTATCAGTCCTTCCAATGAATATTCAGAACTGATTTCCTTTAGGATGGACTAGTTGGATCTCCTTGTAGTCCAAGGGACTCTCAAGAGTCTTCTCCAACACCACAGTTCAAAAGCACCAATTCTTCGGCACTCAGCTTTCTTCATAGTCCAACTCTCACATCCATACATGACCACTGGAGAAACCATAGCCTTGACTAAATGGACCTTTGTTGGCAAAGTAATGTCTGCTTTTCAATATGCTGTCTAGATTGGTCACAGCTTTTCTTCCAAGGAATAAGCGTCTTTTAATTTCATGGCTGCAATCATCATCTGCAGTGATTTTGGAGCCCCAAAAATTAAGTCAGCCACTGTTTCCCCATCCATTTGCCATGAAGTGATGGGACCAGACGCCATGATCTTAGTTTTCTGAGTGTTGAGCTTTAAGCCAACTTTTTCACTGTCCACTTTCACTTTCATCAAGAGACTCTTTAGTTCTTCTTCACTTTCTGCCATAAGGGTGGTGTTATCTGCATATCTGAGGTTATTGATATTTCTCCCAGCAATCTTGATTCCAGCTTGTGCTTCCTCCAACCCAGCGTTTCTCATGATGTACTCTGCATATAAGTTAAATATGACTATATTTGGCTTTAAAAAGATAATCAAATTGAAAATGAAGCCATTAGAGTGGAGCCCTATTGCACTCTGGTGATCTTCTAAGGAAACCAGGGCACACAGAGAGACAGCAGGGGTGCCTGCACAGGGGGATGACCGTGTGAACAGGCAACAAGACAGCGGCCAAGAAACCTAACCTGCCAGCACCTTGGTTTTAGACTTCCAGCCTCCAGACCTCTAGGAAAAATTAATGCCTTTTTTAAAAATCAATTTCTGCTGCTTGTACCACTCAGGATGTGGTACCTTGTTAAGGTAACTCTAGAAAACCACCACCACAACTAAAATAGATATAGCCTGGTTCTGGTTACGTGCTATAAATAAAATGACCCAGGAAGACAGGACAAGGAGACTACAAGAGGAGTTATCAGCAACTGGGGGATTGAGAAGGTGGCTTAGAAGGGGGCAGGGTCACATAGAGTCGGACACGACTGAAGTGACTTAGCAACAGCAGCAGCAGCCTGACGGCAAGAAGAAAATCCACCTCAGAGCAGAAGGAAAACCTACATCCAGAACCCCACAGAGGACTCTTGGGGGCCAATCAGCTGTGCTCCTCCCAAGGTGAGCACCCCCCTCCACGACCCTGACCCCGTTGTGTACTCTTGCAGGCTCAGACACGGTTACAAGGCATGGTGGTCCATTTGTCTGGCAAAATGTTATGATTTTACTCAGTATTTGTGTATGGCCATTTTATTTGAAAATTCACGGTTTTAAAAATATCTGTGATAAAAACTGACTGTGGCTCAGATCATGAACTCCTTATTGCAAAATTCAAACTTAAATTGAAGAAATTAGGGAAAACTACTAGACCATTCAAGTATGACTTTAATCAACTCCCTTACGATTATACAGTGGAAGTGACAAATAGATTCAATGGGTTAGATCTGATAGAGTGTCTGAAAAATTATGGACAAGGTTTGTGACACTGTACAGGAGACAGGGATCAAGACCATCCCCAAGAAAAAGAAATAGCAAAAACAGCAAAATGGCTGTCTGAGGCCTTACAAATAGCTGTGAAAAGAAGAAAAGCTAAAAGCAAAGGAGAAAATGAAAGATATACCCATTTGAATGCAGAGTTCCAAAGAATAGCAAGGAAAGATAAGAAAACCTTCCCCTTGATCAGTGCAAAGAAACAGAGGGAAACAATAGAATGGGAAAGACTAGAGATTTCTTCAAGAAAATTAGATACCAAGGGAACATTTCATGCAAAGATGGGCACAATAAAGGACAGAAATGGTATGGACCTAACAGAAGCAGAAGGTATTAAGAAGAGGTGGCAAGAATACACAAAAGAAAAACTATACAAAAAGATCTTCACCACCCAGATAATCAAGATGGTGTAATCATTCACCTAGATCCAGACATCATGGAATGTGAAGTCAAGCAGGCCTTAGGAAGCATCACTACAAACAAAGCTAGTGGAGGTGATGAAATTCCAGTTGAGCTATTTCAAATCCTAAAAGATAATGCTGTTAAAATGCTGTACTCAATATGCCAGCAAATTTGGAAAACTCAGCAAAGGCCACAGGACTGGAAAAGGTCAGTTTTCATTTCAGTCCCAAGGAAAGGCAATGCCAAAGAATGATCAAACTACCACACAATTGCACTCATCTCAAACGCTAGTAAAGTAACGCTCACAATTCTCCAAGCCAGGCTTGGAGAACCATGAACTTCCTGATGTTCAAGCTGGATTTAGAAAAGGCAGAGGAACCAGAGCTCAAACTGCCAACATCCCCTGGATCATGGAAAAAGCAAGAGAGTTCCAGAAAAACATCTATTTCTGCTTTATTGACTATGCCAAAGCCTTTGACTGTGTGGATCACAATAAACCGTGGAAAATTCTTAAAGAGATAGGAATACCAGACCACCTGCCTCTTGAGAAACCTGTATGCAGGTCAAGAAGCAACAGTTAGAAGTGGACATGGAACAACAGACTTGTTCCAAATAGGAAAAGGAGTACGTCAAGGCTGTTTATTGTCACCCTGCTTATTTAACTTATATGCAGAGTACATCATGAGAAATGCTGGACTGGAGGAAGCACAAGCTGGAATCAAGATTGCTGGGAGAAATATCAATAACCTCAGATATGCAGATGACACCACCCTTATGGCAGAAAGTGAAGAAGAACTAAAGAGTCTCTTGATGAAGGTGAAAGAGGAGAGTGAAAAAGTTGGCTTAAAGCTCAACATTCAGAAAACTAAGATCATGGCATCTGGTCCCATCACTTCATGGCAAATAGATGGGGAAACAGTGGAAACAGTGGCTGACTTAATTTTTCTGGGCTCCAAAATCACTGCAGATGGTGACTGCATCCATGAAATTAAAAACGCTTACTCCTTGGAAGAAAAGTTATGACCAACCTAGACAGCATATTAAAAAGCAAAGACATTACTTTGTCAACAAAAGTTCATCCAGTCAAATCTGTGATTTTTCCAGTAGTCATGTTATAGATGTGAGAGTTGGACCATAAAGAAAGCTGAGCCCGAAAGAATTGATGCTTTTGAACTGTGGTGTTGGAGAAGACTCTTGAGAGTCCCTTAGACTGCAAGGAGATCCAACCAGTCCATCAGGGAAATCAGTCCTGAATATTCATTGGAAGGACTAATGCTGAAGCTGAGACACCAATACTTTGGCCACCTGTTGCGAAGAACTGACTTATTTGAAAAGCCCTGATGCTTGGAAAGATTGAAGGCAGGAGGAGAAGAGGATGACAGAGAATGAAACGATTAGATGGCATTACTGACTCAATGGACATGAGTTTGAGTGAACTCCGGGAGTTGGTGATAGACAGGGAGGCCTGGTGTGCTGCAGTCCGTGGGTCGCAAAGAGTCGGACACAACTGAGTGACTGAATTGAACTGTGATTTAAAAAGAAAAAAAAAAAAGCTTACAAAAAGTGCCAAGTCTCTTCAGTCATGTCTGACACTTTGGGACTTTATAAACTGTAGCCCACCAGGTTCCTCTGTCCATGAGGATTCTCCAGATTCGAGTACTGGAGTAGGTTGCCATGCCCTCCTTCAGGGGATCTTCCTTACCCAGGGACTGAACGCACGTCTCCTACATCGGCAGGTGGATTCCTTGCCACTAGCGCTACCTGGGAAGCTTCCCTCCCCACCCCCCACCCCAGAAAAGAAAAAAATAAGAGTTTTCCAAGCAAGGGACCAAGACTGAGAGAGGAGGACAAGAAATGGAGAAGTTGGTGTAGCCTGAACTTGATCTGTGTGGGAGCGAGAGCTAGGGATGAAGTTAGAGTTGGATAGAAGTGGTTGGTACAGGTTCAGGGTGCCTAGTAAAGAGCATGGTTTGATGTCAGTCAGGATGGTGTTCACATTTGACTCAGGCTTTATATAAATTGCTCAGGCTAACACATGGAGAATGGATTACAGAGGGGCATGAAGAGAAGCAGGGCAATCCATTTGGAGAGCTTTACTATAATCTAGGTTAGAAAAGATGATGGATTGAACTATCAGGATGGGAGGGAGCAGAGGAGGCATGAGGCTTTGATTCTGGGTGTGATTTAAAGTACAGTCGACAGTCAAACTGACCCCTTCAGTGTCATTGGCAATCCGTCACATTAGGGAAAGGGTTACAAAAGAGATAGTGATAATTCTGCACAGGCAAATTTATATGTAGCAACAGGAATGCTTCTAAATAATGACAGCAGCAGCGCTGAGGAATGCCAGTTAATCAGTGCTGCTTCTGTGGCTGCCTGTGGATCTCTGTGCCCCTGTGTTTACTCCCTGAAGAGCCTGAAATTCTTCTCTTTGCCCTTGGCCCAAAGTCCATCATCCTCCCTGTACTTTTCTCCAGAGAGGTCATGATCATACTAAAGACACAAATGCTGGCCAGTCATTGAGAGTGGAGTGGTGGAACCCGCCTTCTTCCAGATGGTAATTGACAAGGGTGCAGTCTGTTCTGGAACAGGTAGGTAGAGGTAATAAAACAGAGCCTCACTTGGTTCAGGTGACTTGGATTCCATGTGTGGCGAGCTCTGTCCAGCCCCACAAGTCAGGTCAGTGTTCATCTAGCCATCCTGATATCTATCCACCTCTGGCAAAGTCCCACTTGGCTTTGCCCACCCAGCACCAGGGCACAATGTTCTTCCTGAATACCGCAGCCATGTTTCTGCCAGAGCCCTGGATTCCAGTCCCAGTTCTGGCAGATCTCCCAGTTAAACTCCTCTAATTTTTTTAAAAAAAGTCTTTTCTGATGCTCAGGTTTGATTGAAAGGAATGCCCAGTCTCTCTTCTGTAACTATCCTCTGGTTTCTGCCTTTTTCCCCTTTGAACTGTTGTTCACTGGACTCTAAGCCATCTGGTATTTCCTGGAGGAATAAAAGGAGTCCCTTTTGTTTACACATTACAAGATAACCCTAATTATGAGAACTGGCCAACAGATATTCACTGTACCATGTACTGCTTCGACACGGACCCTGCCTAGTTAGCCTTCTGGTCCACACATGAAACTAGGTCATTACACTACAATGGTCCTTTGAGATATCTATTTGCATCAATACCTAAAATCAACACCTAATCAACATCAATACCTAAAAGGCTTCTTTGCAAAAATAACAAAAGGATTAATTAAGAATGACTGAGTTTATTTATTTAGAAATAAATTTGCCTTTTCAAAAACTGTCAAGAATCACAAATAAAATGCAACACATCTTCATTAGAAAAATATGAAAGGACATAAAACCAGAAAAATAAACTCCTCTCATAGCCCTGACCCCAAATCTTCTCCTACTACACCCTATTTGTCTTGTTTTCTACATTTCTTGTAAGTATTTGGACTCAATGTAAACATAAAATTTCAAATCTTGCTCTTTTTTCACTACCATAAACATGTCACTACTCTTTATAAATATCATAGTGAATGACTGCTGATCACCCCATCATATCATATCACAATGTATACATATTTACATTTATTATTTTTACCTCAGGTGGAACAGGTCCTTGATTACGACTTTTATATCATCTGCCTTGCTAACCCCAGCATCTGGGGAAGTTCCTAAGAAACAATTGTCTAAGATCTAGTTATAATTGAGAATGAAAATTAAAAGTGCTTAAACTGTATCATTAGCTTCTTCTCAAAAGATTTTTTTTTTTTTTGAGGTGGACCATGTTTAAAGTTTTTATTGAGTTTGTTACAGTATTGTTTCTGTTTTTGGCTTTATGGCTGCTAGTCATACGGTATCTTGGCTCCCCAACCAGGGATTGAGCCTACACTTCCTGCGTGGAAGGCAAAGTCTTAACCCCTGGGAAGTCCCCATCATCAACTCTTACACTCTCAGAGTTCGGTGCATTTTAAATGTGTACTTACCTTCTTCCTTTTTGATATTTATAGCCTAATAAATCTATCATCCTTTAGACCCAGGTGTTTGGGTTCTTGGCAATTGGTAAAGACTTATATTTTGATTGGTCTTCCCTGGTGGCTCAGTGGTAAAGAATCTGCCTGCAATTCAGGAGACACAGGTTCGACCCATGGTTTGGGAAGATCCTCTGGAGAAGAAATGGCAACTTGGTATTCTTGCCTGGAGAATCCCATGGACAGAGGAGCCTGGAAGGCTACAGTCCATGGAGTCACAGAGTCAAACACAAGTTAGCTGAGAATATATATGTTTTGATCATGTACACAGTGGAACAAATATACTCATATAGTTGGTGATCCATGTTTCTGCCTCCAAAATTCCTAATGACAGCTATCTATCCTTTCAAAGTTGAACTGTATTAAACTTCATTGCATTTCAGTTCAGTCACTCAGTCGTGTCTGACTCCTTGTGACCCCATGGACTGCAGCATGCCAGGCTTCCCTGCCCATCACCAGCTCTCGGAGTTTACTCAAACTCATGTCCATTGAGTCAGTGGTGTCATCCAACCATCTCATCCTCTGTCGTCCCCTTCTCCTGCCATCAATCTTTCCCAACATCAGGGTCTTTTCAAATGGATCAGTTCTTTGTATCAGGTGGCCAAAGGATTGGAGTTTCAGCATCATTATCAGTCCTTCCAATGAATATACAGGACTGATTTCCTTTATGATGGACTGGCTGAATCTCCTTGCTGTCCTGTCCAAGGGACTCTCAAGAGTCTTCTCCAACAACACAGTTCAAAAGCATCAACTTCTTGGTGCTCAGCTTTCTTTATAGTCCAACTCTCAGATCCATACATGACCGTTGGAAAAACTCTAGCTTTGACTAGATGGGCCTTTGTCGGCAAAGTAATGTCTTTGCTTTTTAATATGCTGTCTAGGTTGGTCATAGCTTTTCTTCCAAGGAGCAAGTATCTTTTAATTTCATGCCTGAACAATTAGTTTTTTTATTTTTTTAAAGAGATGTCACAATATCCTTGAAGTAATTGAAGTTGCCCTAGAATATTACATAACTAGGGTCTTGGAACTAGGATGAAAGTTATGTTACTGTCACATCTTACATGACAGGAACAACATTCTTTGCTGTTTTGATGGAGCAATAGTTTTGAGGAGCCAACAGGAAAAAAAAAAAGTCATTGTTTGCCTGGCTGATTTTAAAGTCTCGTTTTCATGGAATGAAATTCATTTAAATGTCATTCTAAGGCAGTTTTAGTTATTACATTCTAGTGATGGAGGAGTTTGTAATGTATTCATAGAAATAATTAAATGCTCATAATAGAGCTCTTGTTCTCCATTTCTGAACATGGCATTCTTCTAAATTATAAAAGCTCAGAACCCTCCTATTATCTCTGATTGATCTCCCAAAATGCCCTCTTATTCAATTTGAAGTAGTAAAACACGTTGAGGATTTTGAGAACCCGAAAAGGAAGTTCATAGTGGTTGATGGAGCTGAGCAGCCAGAATTAGAAGTTTTCTTTTGAAAATGCATTACCTTGAACAACATTCAGCTAACACTCTTGAGGAAAATGTAGATAGCTGGAGAGACAAAACCTTTAGGTAGGTTAGATTTCCACTGCTCTGTGTTGTTGGGATAAAGTTCCAGAAAGAAATCATCAAAGCATGAAGGGTCTAGGCCACCAACACAGCAATCTTCATCCCAGGGAACGTGACTAAATCTCTCCTGTCTTGGTGACAGAAAGGAAAATTCTTCTTCTGCAAAACCTGCTCCCACTCCCACTGTGAGATTTCCTCAGATTTGCAGAAACTGTATCAGCATTTTGTGAAGGTGAAAGAGCTCTGATACAAAGGGCTACATTTGCTCTGAAGGCCTGGCAGGGACAAAGCAAGATTCTTTTTCTCCCTGGAGGACTGGATGGTGCAATAAAACACGAGCATGTGAGTAAGGGGTACAAAGGAGAACTATAAAGGACACGGTCCAGTCCTTTTTGATAGGAAAGAGGTCTTATTTTTAGTTTTCTATTCTCCTGGTTAGAAAAACATACTTCATCAACTAATTTTGACCTTTCCCATCTCCGTGGTTTTGTTTTACACCATCAGTTTACAGATTTCCGTGCTCTGCCCTCCAGTCTCTTTGTGCTAGATTAACCCACTCTTGTATAACTAACACTCTGTGAATAGAATCAGTTGTAAATGCATTCCTACTTTTTCAGCTTTGTGGAATATCATGGTTTTCTTTTCTTTTTTTTTTGGTAAGATGTAATCTTCCAAATGGCCTGGTAAATTTTAAAAGAAAATCAGAGATATTCAAACTTCAGCTGTGCAAGGATCTTTTAATTTTTTATGGAAGGATAATTGCTTTACAGTGTTGTGTTAGTTTTTGCTGTACAATGAAGTGATCAGCTATATGTATACATGTGTCCCCTCCCTCCTTCCCACTCCCCACTCCCATCCCAGCCCTCTAGGTCATCAAAGAGCACTGAGCTGAGCGCCCTGTGCTATACAGCAGCGTCCCATTAAGCTATCTCTATTGCTGCCCTCTGTGCAAGGATCTTGACCACCCTGCTCTGTGGCACAGTGACTTCAGACCACCTCTGTACCTTACGTTTCCATTCCATTTACACCAAGTTACCCCTTACCCACTGATCATCAACGCTGCCAGAACTAGAGTGTGACTGGAGAAATCGATGCTTGTATTCTCTAAATTAAAATTAAAACAAAAGACCAATGCTCAGCGAAACAGATAAAGAAAGGTCTGCCTGTTTTAAGAAAGTCTGAAGGATTACCTTCCAAACCTGCAAAACCCATGTATTAGGAGGCAGTTATTGGCTTTGTAAAAGAATTCTTGACTTTGCAAAGGAGCCATTAGAGGATTGTTTGAAGGCTCTGCTGCATTGAAAATCATTTGGTTTACCTACCTTGATTGCAGCCATAAAATTAAAAGATGCTTACTCCTTGGAAGGAAAGTTATGACCAACCTTGACAGCATATTGAAAAGCAGAGACATTGCTCTGCCAACAAAGTTCCGTCTAGTCAAGGCTGTGGTTTTTCCAGTGGTCATGTATGGATGTGAGAGTTGGACTGTGAAGAAAGCTGAGCACCGAAGAACTGATGCTTTTGAACTGTGGTAGAGAAGACTCTTGAGAGTCCCTTGGACTGCAAGGAGATCCAACCAGTCCATTCTAAAAGAGATCAGTCCTGGGTGTTCTTTGGAAGGAATGACGCTAAAGCTGAAACTCCAGTACTTTGGCCACCTCATGCAAACAGTTGACTCACTGGAAAAGACTCTGATGCTGGGAGGGATTGGGGGCAGGAGGAGAAGGGGAGGACAGAGGATGAGATGGCTGGATGGCATCTGACTCAATGGACGTGAGTTTGAGTGAACTCTGAGAGTTGGTGATGGACAGGGAGGCCTGGCGCACTGCAATTCATGGGGTCGCAAAGAGTCGGACATGACTGAGCAACTGAACTGAACTGAATTTGCACCAAGAGCTCTTTCTTGGGTAAAGCCAGTGATATCCTGCAAATGGCCAAGGATGCTAACCACTTACCAGAGAAAGTGTGACAGGTAACAGCTCTTAAAACCACTGACTGGGTCGGCAAGAATTTCTTTAAGGATGAACGACAGGCAGACATCCATACGGTGCACTAAAATGTCCCCACTTTGAGGAAGCAGCCTGATTTTGTCTGTCAATGGAGATCTGTTTGACTTGTTGAGATAATTATAAGCTACTGATCTCAGATTCTGGCTGAGATAATACGGTTACAAAAACACACAAGGAGAATTAGTTCTAGTACGGAACCTTGAGATGAGAAATGTAGGGAGGGTCCAGAATCATTTTAAAAACTGTGAACATTTTCAAAGAGTTCCTGTTGTGTGCATTTTAGGCTCATCTAAATGGAAAAGCACAAGGTGAGTTAATGAAGAATGTGGAACACTCAGATCATAGCTTAATTACAGTTTTGTGAAAAATAATAAGTTAACATTTACCAAGCACAACACACCACGGCCAGCCAGTGTGTTGGGCGTTTTCTATCTCATTGAACACAAAGTCATAAATTGATGAACCCGACAATTTAAACCATGTTTAAAGGCAACCTTTCTTTAAGTTAGAAGCAAAGTCTCCCTTACTTTAGGCTGGGATTTTCTTCCTAATAGCAAGGATTTTACATTTGCAAAGGGACACATAATGTTGAACTCATGGGTAATTAAACATTGACTTCAGTGCATCTGAATTATAGCTCCTTTTATATACAAGCTTAGAGTTAGGCATTATACATGTGTGATATGGCTTAAAAGTAAGATTAAAGCCTCATTTCGCTTGCATTTATTTTCTCAGATAGCTTCCTAGGGTTTCTCTCTCCTTGCTCTTCTTGCATCTCCAAGGATTTGGCTGCAGAAGAAAACTCCAAGCTCCTCGAAGACGGAGACAGAAGAGTCACCAGGGTCGTTCTTGCCCAGCGATGGACATGGCTTCCCACTGTAGAGAAAGGGCACCCATCGGAGTCCTTTCCTCCTCATGTTGCGTGTGTGCTGAGTCACTTCAGTCGTGTCTGACTCTTTGCAACCCCAATTATAGTCCACCAGGCTCCTCCGTCCAGAGAATTCTCCAGGCAAGAATACTGGAGTGGGTTGCCATGCCCTCCTCCAGGGAATCTTCCCAACCCAGGGATCGAACCTGAGTCTCTTTACCTCTCCTGCATTGGCAGGTGGGTTCTTTACCACTAGGGCCTCCTGGAAAGCCCTTTGCCTCCCCACTGGTGCTGAATGTCTCAAAACTGAAATTTCACGAAAGACCTTAACGGGATTAAGTCCTGGCCAAAACAATCGCCCTTGGCAGTTCTGCAAACTCTCTCTGAAGTTGGTGTGACTCACAGAGCCCTTGCTGGGCCTTTCCAGTTCTTAGACCTCTCTACCCACCTATTCCTTACTCACCTGAGATCTATTTTTAGGCGTCGATGTTATTTCAAGGACTGATTTATAGTATGACAGCCTTCTTAGTTACCTTGGGTTGACGTTGCTTTCTCATCGCTGTGTGCATCCTGTCTTATCTCCTCCGACAAGACCTACCTGTTCATCGTGACAGGTGTGTCACCAGGTGACTCACACTCCCCCGCGCAGTGCCTGGGAGAGCCCGAGTCAGACAACACGTGTGCTTCTGGCTCTCAGCTCTGTGTTGGAGGCTTAGATCTCCAACCTGTTGACCTTGGGAGGTAAGGGCCTGAAACAACAACAGTTATTGATATATAGGAAGGGACATTATTTTTTCAAACTTTTTATTTTATATTGGGGTATCACCAATTAACAACGTCGTGATAGTTTTAGATGAACAGAGAAAGGGATCCACCACACATATACATGATCCCATTCTCCCTTGAACTCCCCTCCTCTCCAGGCTGCCACATAACACTGAACAGAGTTCCATGTGCTATACAGTAGTTCCTTGTGGTTATCCATTTTAAATATAGCAGTGTGCACACGGGACATTATTTTTAATATTCACATTTATTCAATATTTTGAAAGCGAAAGTCGCTTAGTCATGTCTGACTCTGCAACACCATGGACTATAGCCTGCCAGGCTCTTCTGTCCATGGACTTCTCCAGGCCAGAATACTGCAGTGAGTCACCATTCCCTTCTCCAGGAGATTTTCCAACCCAGGGATCGAACCCAGGTCTCCCACCTTGCAAGCGGATTCTTTACCATCTGAGTCACCAGGGAAGCCCTTTGTGAAAGTCCCTCAGTTGTGTCTGACTCTTTGTGACCCCATGGACTATACAGTCCATGAAATTCTCCAGGCCAGAGTACTGGGTGGGTAGCCTTTCCCTTCTCCAGGGGATCTTCCCAACCCAGGGATTGAACCCAGGTCTCCTGAATTACAGGCAGATTCTTTACCAGCTGAGCCACAAGGAAAGCCTTATTCAATATTAGATCTTGCCTAAAGGTTTCTTCCTTGACAGGTGAAAATTACATTGACTTCTCCTATTTCACCTTCTCAATATACTTGAAAAGGTCACAGTTCTACAAATATGTCATAATTCTACAAATGTCATACACTTCAGAGCCAAGACATACACCATACCTGTAGTTTCTTTAAACCAATAGTACAGTGTTATGTTGTTGCTGATGTTTCAAACAGCCCTTAATCTCTTCCCTGCGTAATACACCAGGCTCTCTTTCTCCCAGTGCTTCATCTGATTGTTTACATGTTTGAATTTCGCCTTTTCCTGGTTACTTTCCTCTTAGGGCCCTCTGTCCCACTCCAACCTGAGTTACTGCCTCCTCAGCTTGCTTTATCGTTGTTATTCAGGCTTTCTTTTGGCCCTATCCTCACTGAATCCACTTCTCCTACATCATTTCTAATTTTAGTCCCTGGTTTTGCCTGAGTTACCATTCTCCAATATCTAGGAATGTTACTTGCGTAAAATAATGGCTTTATTTTACGCAACTTGGAATTGCTAGTTTTGTAATACAAGGGATGTTTCTTCAGGAGAAAATGAGAGAATGGAGGAGGTAAGAAGGTGGTTTTTTATTTTTCTAATTTTTATCGTGGGTAATTTAAAATGTGTTCATAACTTTTTTTTTTTAACTTGTTTCCTGCCAGAGGTCTACTGTTGTAAACAACAGTGGGATGAAACAGAGGAAGAAAAGGAAGAGGCTGGCAAGATAAGGATGCGAAAAGATAAGAGAACACCGAGTGACTTCCCTGGTGTTTAGAACTTTGCTTCCACTCCACCTGTACAGGTTCCATCTCTAGTTAGGAAACTTAAGATACCAGCCAAAAGAAAAAAGGTTACCGTGAGGTCACTTCCTCCCTGTTTTCCAAGGCCAACCTTGCCTTTCAAGGTACTGCTATCTTCAAGGAAGCTGGTTTACAGTTACACGCCTGTCATAAGCTGTTGCTTCAGAGTCCAAGACAGAGGCTCAAATGACTGTGTTTCTACTGGAAGTGATGTCAGTGGAGGCTCAGGCAAGTGGTGTTTACGCAGGTGGTATTTGGTGATTCAGGTGGGCTCCCGTGGCTGCTCATTGTCTAGTTCCCAGGCTGTTAAACAGTAAAGTTGGCTGTAATAGTTTCAAGAAGTAGAATCATAATATTGGGTCTATCAGGGGTAGCCCCTGACTTCCAAAGTGGAGGACGTTGGGGATCACAGTTTTGCTGCAAGGACTGAAGCCAAGAAGCTTTTCTAGAAGCAATGTTTCTATATGGCACTCACTGTTTTTATTTAGATGGTCTGCTTCTTTGGGGCAGCGGAGAGCTGAACAATGGAGATTATAGAGATAGCCTAAGACTTTCCAACATACATTGCAGTGCTGGATGTGGGGGCCTCCTTCAAATACCCTTTCCAGTTTCCGTGGTAGGAAAATCAAAAGAATACCATGTCTGAAAGCGTTCAGAGTTTCCAGACTGCAAACTCCAACATTCCCTCTTACCCAGGCCTCATGTACCTTATTGTAAACACCATCAGCATAGGTTTACACAAGTAAGCAATCCAAGGAGAAAGCTGAGATGAGTATCTGGGAAGCCTAATTGAATCTAACGTACTATGTATGTAAACTTGGAGCTGGTTGACAGTTTGCCGAATTATATTTCTTATATCAGATGTCAAAAAGCTTGCCTGCCTGAAATGACTTACCAAAATTACTTACTAGGGTAGCCATGTTAGTCATTCCTTAGGTCCTGTTACCCAAGACCCTATTAGGATGCTATATTAGAATAAAAATACTCATTATGTCCCATGAATAATTCAGTATAAATTTAATGGTCACATTACCTAGTTAGTCACCTGCCAGATCTCAAGGGGATGGGATGTAGCACTGGTGAAAGTGTTAGTCACTCAGTCATGTCTGACTCCATGTGACCCTATGGACTGTAGGTTCCTCTGTCCAGGGGATTCTCCAAGCAGGAATGTTGGAGTGGGTTGCCCTGCCCTCCTCCAGGGGATCTTCCCAATTCAGGGATTGAACCCCAGTCTCCTGCACTGCAGGCAGATTCTTTACCCTCTGAGCCACCAGGGAAGTGTTGGCAAATCTGGATAAATGAAGAGTGATTAGAAAAATTGCAGAGCATGGGCTCTTCAGTGGAAAGTATTAGTGCAGAGACATACAGAAAGTATCGGAAGACAATGGACTCTGGAAGAAGATTCATTAAACAGGAAAATGGAAAAATCAATTCCCTAGTCACTATTTTCCCAGGTGGTGCTAGTGCTAAAGAACCCACTTGCCAATGCAGGAGATTTTAAAGATGTGGTTCAATCCCTGGGTCAGGAAGATCCCCTGGAGGAGGGCACGGCCACCTGCTCTAGTATTCTTGCCTGGAGAATCCCATGGACAGAGGAGCCTGGTGGGCTATAGTCCATGGAGTCACAAAAAGTCAGACATGGCTGAAATGACTCAGCACACATAGTCACTATTTTAACTATGGATAGTTCTGTGTTTGTAGCATATAGTTATGATTAAATTTGGTTGCAAGTAACATATAACAGTGATTCTTAAGCAAGCTTGTTTTTCTCTTACATTTGTAAGCCCAGAGACAGTTACTTCTGAGATAAATTG
Source organism: Nanger dama (assembly GCA_917880005.1). Taxonomy (NCBI): domain Eukaryota; kingdom Metazoa; phylum Chordata; class Mammalia; order Artiodactyla; family Bovidae; genus Nanger; species Nanger dama. The sequence goes on along the minus strand of CAKJTW010000005.1, from coordinate 30,846,986 downwards.
TACGTCATAGTTTCAGGAGAACTCAAAATTTTTTGGTTTGTTTGGTTGGTTGTTTTTTTCATGTATAGTTTCCATTCTCCAGATTATCTCATGGCTCAATATTGCTGCTGGAGCTCCAGCCATTGCATCTGCATTCTGTTCAACAGATAGGTGGAAGGGAAAAAGAAGGATATGATCTCTCTCCTCCATTTTTACTTATATCTCTCGGGCCAGAACTTAGACATAAGTTCTTATGTCTAAGAGGAGGAGTTAAAAATCATGGTCCTTATTTTGTACTGTGAAAATGATGGATTCTGTTACTATAGAGAAATAGGAGAAAATTCTGAGTCTCTGCCCCAGGATTACAGCTCCCATCTATCCATCCCATCCCATCCCATCCCATCCCAACCACTGTTGGGGTTTAGGCACACATCAGCATTTATACTGATTTTGTAGGCAGTGCTGGCTAGAAATCTGGTGTTTGTCAGTGAGGTGGGAGACTGAGGAGCCTGTGCGTAGCCAGAAGTGCTGGCAGGGTGCTGGGGGAGCCACACTCTCAGGTAAACGGCCGCCAGTCACTGGGCCTGCAGACATGGCACGCTGTCAGGGAGGAGAGGACTGGGGGCACCAAAGGAGGTGGAAAATAAACAGGAATAGCACCACACGTGCCCCCTGGAAATTCAACTGGGCTTTTCCACAAGCACGTGGAACACATGTGAAACTCTCAGAAACATTTGTAGACAGAGAGGACCTTGCTTTGGACCAGGATCCAACATCAACTATCAGGGCAAAGGAAATGAAACACTGCCGCGTTTTATCACAGTTTAAAAAGAAGTTCTGTCTGTGAGAGTAGGTTATGGTTTGGGCAGAACTTACAGAAGCACGTTTCTTCACACGAGAAAATGTGTCTCTTTTCTGCTTGGGAAACCTAATGGTGATTTAATTATCCCCAAATGAATATCAGCAGCAGGTGAGGTCTGAGTCAGTCCTTTTTAAACTCTGTCAGATACTAACATCAAAGCCTCCATGGACTTTGTCATTTTAAGTATTACACTTGCCAGCGTTTTCCACTCTGTGCTGTTTCTTCCTTTTACGCATAAGAACTAAAGACAAAGTTATTTCAAAGTTATGGTCTCAAAAATTAAGGTTTTCATAGTAACGTTAATTTATTTTCCCATTTTCCATGTCCTGGTCTAAGATTTTGCAATTAGCAGGATAATTGGAAGTTTAAAATACCATGGTCAATATGCCAGGTTTAATGTTTTGTTTTGTTTTTTATAAAAACTTAGATGGTCTAATGTTATAGCTTTCTGTGTTTTATGACTTTGTTATTGCCTCTGCAAAGGTTTCATCTTAATATATATGAAAGTTCTTAATTGTTGCATCTGCTGACATCTATTTTACTTCTACAGTAACAAGCAAGCATGCAAAAGATGAGATTAGAACCTTGCAATACACACAATTGAAAGAACGCTGGTGCTGTGAACAACTTCATTCAAGCTCAATGTCCTCTGTTTCCCTCAGCCGAGGGCCTTGATTATTATATTTGCTTCTATATTTTATTAGAATATCTCATGGATACAGAGTGTGCAGTGTGTGCACACACAGAGTGTAGCAGGTGACAGACATTGTTAGGTGTCTACCCTACCATCCATTCCAGACTTTCTCTTTAAGAGTAGAAGCCTGCTGGGTGAAAGATGAAACTTCCCATCCTCTTTTGTATGGAGGTGCAGCTGTGGGACTAAGTTTTGCCCAATGAGGTTAAGAGGAAGCCTCCTACAAGGGTGAAAGATGCTCTTCTTTGATTTCCCTTCTTTCTGTCACCTGGAAGGTAGAGTTTACATCATTAAGTGATGGACTAAGGCTGGTGAAACAAGAGAACAGGGAGCCTGGATTCCAGAAGAGCCATCATCTTAGTCCTAGAGGCAAACTGGTTTCTTACCTTAAAGAGTAAGTTTGATCTGGTTTAAGCACTCCTATTTAGGGTTTCTTCAATTAGGTACCCAAGATGTATTCTAGTGGATGAGTTGGGGTTCTGAAATATGGGATGGAGGACAGAGGTCAGAGATAGAAAAGGCAAGAATCTTCTATTCTACTTGTTGTGGGTCCTAGTTGGGACTCACAGTCACCTGTCAAGCTTCTAGACCAAGGAGTATTCTTCAACTTTTCTATCCTCTGCAAAGACTGGACAGTGCTTGAGCAGGAGCACAAAATAGCTGTTGAATGAATCAATAAACAAATGAACGAAGGAGAAGTCTTGTTGGGGGTGGGGAAAGGTGAAAGGGATGATTTTTGCTCATTTGATCAAAAATACATGAGAAAACTTGCTTCAGGTAATTAAAATTAAATGCATGATGGATGAACATGCTTCAGAGTGATTCAAATGCTAAAGTGTTCTTGAAGCTATACTTAAACTTGAATATCTATAATTAGCCCATCAGGTATGTGTTGAACACTTATGTAGGGTATATAACAGTTGGTGCCTACAAATAACTTCTCATTTGTGATATGTGATATATGATGAAGTGCCTTGGAGCCTCATTCTTGCTCTCTCTCCTCTACAGGGTTGTTTTGAAGTGGTGGTAAGTCAAGCAAGAGCATGAACAGATATTGTAATTACCCTATGTGCATGCCTGCTAAGTTAATTTGATTGTGTCTGAATCTTTGCAATCCTATGGACCGTAGCCTGCGAGGCTCATCTGTTCATGAGATTCTCCAGGCAAGAATACTGGAGTGGGTTGCCATTTCCTTCTCCCAGGGATCTTCCCTACCTAGCAATTGAACCTGTGTCTCCAGCATTGCAGGCAGATTCTTTACTGTCTGAGCTACCAGGGAAATAGGGATGTCTGTAAATCAACACTGTTCAAGAGAACTTTCTGCAGTAAAAGGAATGTGGCTATTGAACTCTTGAAATGTGACTAGTGTGCCTGAGGAAACGGTTTTTATATTTTTTTTAGTTTTAAATGATTTAAATAAATGCATGTGGCCAGTGGCTACCATACTGGAAAGCATAGAATTTTGTATTCTTAGTTATCATCAATGTGTCTAGAGAGCAGGGATTTAAAACCTCATCCAAAGGAGAATACTGAGGTCAGCCAAGGAAAATGCTGCCAAAATGGGTGGTCAGGCTCGAGAGGCAATGGCAAGGAGTCAAAGCTGAGTGCAGAGGACCAACTGGGGCCAGAGAGGGACAAGGCCAGATGGAGGGAATGAGGGCAGAGTGTCCAGTGAGACACATGGGCAACTTCCCCTAGGTCCACAGCTCAGGACTTTTTGCCTACAGTTGTATTTTTGTTTTAAAAATTTTTTATTTAAAAATAAAATTTTTGTTGAAAAATAAAATATAATTTATTTACAATGTTGTTAGTTTCAGGTGTACAGCAAAGTGGATCAGTCATACATATATCCACTCTTTTAGAGTCTTTCCCCATATACGTCACTACAGAATACTGAGTAGAGTTCTCTGTGCTATACAGCAGATTATTATTAGTTGTCTATTTTACGTATAGTAGTGCATATATGTCAGTCTCAATCTGCTGATTCATCCCCTTTTTTGGTAATATACTGCTTTGGGGTTTTCCATGGGTCCATTTTTTTCTCTTGGTGTGAGAAATTTTATTTTGCCACAAATCAACCAAATACTAAAAAGAAAATTGGGGATTAAAGCAAAGATATATTTTTCGATTCAAAGTGTTCATATTTTATCTAGATACTGATCAGTTAACTTTCTCATTTTAAATAAGAAAGTATGTGAAACCCTATTTTAAAAATTCATAGAAAGCCCACCTGACTGTGCCTGGCATTTTCAGTTGCCCTGGAAACAGGCTGGAGACTTGGCTCCATTGTTTCAACTTAATAGGTCAGTACAATAGTCCACTGTCTTTGCGATCTGCTGTTTCATGTGTCTTTAAATTTATCACTATAGATACTGGGTACAATTAATAAGACTTTGGAAGGAGGGCTCCTGAGAGCATTGACATCACTAAATCGTGCCTTTCTAGTTTTTCTCAATGTGAGAGTTTCTTTCTTCGGGAAGCATAGAAAAAAGTCCGGGGAAAACGTAACCACACAGGAATTGGGTCTTTGAAAATCCTTAAAGTAAAAGGACTCCTCTTGAAGAGTTCTTATTCTTAGCCAAGATTCATAACAGCTAAATGACTGGGCTCAGGACTTTTGGGGAGAGAAAATAACACCAATCAGTCTTAGTTAGACACATGAGATCAGAAATGATCAGGCGTTATGCCTGGGGGCCAAGCTGGTAAATTAACAGAACCAAGTCTGTGGCTGGGGAGTTGCGTCACTGGGGGTGGTAGAAGCAGGAGAGCCAATCCCGTGCATGGTCACTGTGATTGGCAGAGAAGTTGACCTATCCGTGTAAGGAGGGGGAAGACTACCCTTTTAGGGTCAGTGTACACCATTGAGGAGAAATTGGATTTTGCTAGCCCGTTTCGTGGGTCTAGTTGTATAAATTACTTGTGTCTTGATTAGAGAAAAGATGGGTTGATTTATATTGGTCCAGGGCAGAGAACAATGCTGTGCTGACCCTGGGGCCCTCTCCTGATAACAAGGAGTAAGAAGGTCTGCCATTGAGGTGAGAGTTTTGTGTTGAAAGGGCCACCCAAGTGATTATTATCTTCGTTCTTGGCGAAGGACCGTTGTCCCAGTTGATGCCACCAGAGAACAGAAAGGTACACTTGGGGGTAGACTTCGCAGTAGTATGTATGAGAAGAGGCCATGGATTTGGGTCTTAGAGATAAATAAATGGATTTGGCAGTGGGCTGACCAGCGGTAGCTGTACAGAACACCCTGGCAGGTCATCAACACCAATGTCATCTGAGAGCTTGTTTAAAAAAAAAAAAAAATGCAGAACCTTGGATCATACTCTAGACCTGAGGGATCAGAACCTGCATTTCAAGGAGATACCCCATTTCCTGAAAAAACTGGTCAAGGACCTCCATTCAAAGTCTGCGTCCACCAGCTTCCCATAGTGGCAGGGGTGGAACACCCTGGGATGAAGAGCCAGGGTTTGGGGACTTCCCTTCCCTGGTAGTCCAGTGTTTAAGATTCCACCGTCCCTATCCAGGGACCCTGGATTTAATCCCTGATCAGGGAAGTAAAGCCCACATGTCACAGCTAAGACCCAGCATAGCCAAATAAAATTAAAAAAATAAAAAATAAGTTGTTTTTTGATTTTTTTAAGAGAGAAAGCCAGGATTTGGGAGCCACACTACTTAGTTCACGTGATCTTGACATCCCTTGTGTGCTGAGCCCATGGGCAAGATGCATGAATACTCTCTGTGCCTCAGTTTCCCCATCTGTAAACTGGGGGCAGTAATAGCCCCACATTGGCTGTTACAAGGATGAAATCATCAATCCACATAGAGCGCTTATCTAAAAGGTTGTAGGTGCTCAATATATGCTAGATAGACCCTAGTCATTTTTTCTTAGGTGGTAATATATGGGACCAATCTCTTCAGTTTTCACATTGAGAACTTGAGGGCAATGATAACTAGTCACTGGGCTGCCGGGAGGGTTGTCAGAGACATGTATGTTCTGTGGTCTGTAAACACCTCTCCAGGTGCGAAGATACTGTCATTGACAGCCCACCAGAGGAAGCAGACAGGTAGGAAGGTAAAGATTTCAACCAGCCTGGGCAAGAAGGCAAGACCTCCTGAGGGGTAAGGGACCACCTCAGTTTTTCTGAAACCAGTGAGAACCAGACCACCCTCAAGTAAGTGATGAGGTAAAAGGTCATCAGGCTCAAGTCATCCTGTCCTCTTATTCTCTCCAGCTCCACCAGATCAGACCACCCACAAAGAGACGTTTGCACAGGGCTGGTGGGTAAATGACATCTTTGTGCAATACTCCCCGGAGCATGGCAAGGACCAGCGTGGGTGGACCACCCCCAGCTCTGTCCTAGAGTCCCCCAAACTCCCCTCTTTCTTTCTTGTCCTAGACAATCCTCGGGCAAGCTGACAGCTCAAACTTCAACACCTTCAGTTCCCTTTTTAATTTTGACGTCCCACTGAGCAGGCAGCCAGGGAGATCTGGGATACATTCTGTTATTTGCAGGACGGAGAGACAGATAAAATCTTTTATGCTCACTTCCTGTAGCTGACTTAGTGCCTACAGGGCATAAAAGCTGACCCTGGATTTATTGCTGCTGCTGGGAGACGTGGGAGGTGTCTTGTAACAGCATCACTTTTTTTTTTTTTTCCATTATGGCTCAGCTGGATGGAAGCGCTGTGGTTAAGGCTCAGTCCCAAGGGCCTCGGAACCCTGTCAGGGCCAAGGTGCAGCCAGTATAGGGTCCCCTAGAGGCCTTCCAAAGGGTCTGTCTGAGAACATGCCCCAGGTGGGAAGGATAATCTATGCCGAGTCATCACGCACTGACTGCTTGTGTGCAGGTGTGTGCTCAGTTGCTTCAGTCCTGTCCAATTCTTCTGCGACCCCATGACTGTAGCCCACCAGGCTCCTTCTGTCCATGGAATTTTCCAGGTAAGAGTACTGGAGCGGGTTGCCATTTCCTCCTCCAGGGGATCTTCCCAACCCAGGAATCGAACCCAAGCCTCTTACGTCTTCTGCATTGGCAGGCAGATTCTTTCCCACTGTGCCACCCTGGAAGCCCTAACTGACGTCTTGATCCCTGTGAGATCCTTCACCTCAGGATGTGCATTCTGCCTGGAGGACCAAGTCCACAGCACCTCCTTCTGTGTCTTCCTCCTCCTCCTAGACAGTCTCTCTACAGTTGCAAAATCTAAAGCCCAAGTGAACCCATGAGGAATGTAAGCTCTGCTGCGCAAGTGTTTGCTTTTCCCTTTGATCATCCATCACCCCATCTCGAGCCGGCTGTCAAGCCTTTGACAGCAGAATTACCCCCTCCACCCCTTGACAGCATGAAATTTGAGTTTAACCAGAATGAAAATGCCCGTCCTGGCCTGCTTCAGTTTTCTGATCTCCCTAAGGAAACCCCCAGCCCTACCCAGCCCGAGTGGTCCAACTATGTCTTTCTAGTCTGTCTCAGGAACAATGTCAGTTACTGCTCAGAAGAAGACGTACTTGTGATGGTCCAAGGTGTTAAATAACAATGCCCTGCTTCTCCCGACGTCTCTGGGAAGACAGAGTTCTGAAGACTGACTCAACTATTTACTATTTAACATGGGTATGGACTGGATGGTTTGCATCAGAGAAGCAGCATCTGCTGGTCTCAATGCTGGGCAACCACAGACCCTCTTACTTGTCAGAAAACAGATGGCATGGTGGGAGGGTTGGTTGTGTAGCAGGGCATCCGTGTGTGTTTGTGAAGGTTTTCTCCCCAGCATCCTGTATGAGAATCCCATGTCAGGAGGTGAGTGCTCAGATGGAAGGCAAGCACCTGGGACATGGTGCCCACTTGCTGGTCCAGAGTGGCTGATTGGACCCCACTTTCTAGGGCGGCACAGCTTCTGGATCCTTCTGTGGTGCTGTGGGCGCTGACCCTGGCCAGCGTGGGGGCTCCACGGTCCTGCTCAGAGCAGAACAGGTGGCGAGGCTCTTCCCTGGAAAGCACCAGGCTGCTCTGAGACAGTTTTGTCCTTCAAAACAAAAGGGTCTGTTGATGTAAAAGAAAATGCCAGTCCTAACTTCTTAGTTTACTCCTGGTGGGTAACAAGCCTCCCATTCACTCTCCAGAGGGTCCCTTTCTCTGGAGCCTCAGAGAAGGCGCATTGTTAGGAGATGGGAAGGTGGGGACCCGTGCCACGAGCTCTCAGGGCACTGAAATCCCAGGAAGTGGGCCCCTCCCTCTGCTTCCAGGGAGGGGCTTATTCAGGTGGGAGATTCAGAAACTTGCTCTTTTGTGATGTAGACTCTTTTGATCTATCAGCTATGTGGTTTGTTTTTTTCTCAGACCAGGTGAAAGAATGACTGTGATAAAAACAAGGCTGAGCTTTCCTTATTTATGACAAACCCATCAGCTGGACAAAAACAATTAAGTCTTCAAACCCCCAAGATATCGTTCTCTAAAGAATAGAGGGAGTCGTTTATAGACAGGTGATAAGTTTCTCAAAACAGAAAGGAATATATTCTTCGGATAGGAGCAGAATTTCAAATCGTCCCTTTTTTGCTGGAGGGAAAAGGTTCTGGTTTAAGGTCTCCTTAAATCTCTGGCAGAAACCCAGGAGCATTGACACAAAGAAAAAAAACCAATTTTCAAATGGAATGAAAACAATACTGTTGAACTACATCCTCCCCATCCTATTCCTTCAGCTCTCCTCTCTCTGTGGGTGACTCTAATACCCGAGTCTGGATGCCTCTCTCTAAACCCCAGATCTGCCTTTCCAACACTTGCTGGATTGGCCCACCAATGGGTAGCTTCAGTTCAGTTCAGTCGCTCATTCGTGTCCGACTCTTCACGACCCCATGGACCACAGCACACCAGGTTTCCCTGTCCGTCACCAGCTCCTGGAGCTTGCTCAAACTCATGTCCGTCGAGTCGGTGATGCCATCCAACCATCTCATCCTCTGCCATCCCTGTCTCCTCCCGCCTTCAATCTTTCCCAGCATCATGGTCTTTTCCAATGATGGGTAATTTGCTGTCCCCAAACTGAGTGTGTCTGCCACTGAACTCCACCCTCCCCTTTGAAAGGGCATCTCCTCCTGACTTCCTTGTTTCCCCTGATGGCGTCAACTATTGTAACCCAGCAGGATGCTATGGGGCCTTGCTGGGAGAGACATGCCCATGTCCTCTCCTTGCCTCTTGTCTATGGAAAACTTGTAGCCTCCCTGCCCTTTCCCAGATTCCAAAAGTGAATTTAATCAGAGAAGTGAGAAAATACAGTAAGAAAGGAAAACAGTCAAACAAGACAAAATAACAATCCTTTAGCCTTTAAAAAAGGTGAAGGACCTTTAGTTCCTCTTCAAGAGCTGCAGATAATATTCTGAGCCATGTCCTTTGAGCTGTTTGTAAATACTGAAACCCCCATCAGGTGGGAGATGTTGACTGTATGTTACCTACAAGCATGTAGACCCCAGACCAGTTGGAAACAGAAGATTGATGCTGTTGGCTCCCGAATACCTGACCACCAACCAACCAGAAAAATGTCCATGAGCTGATCACACACCTCACAACCCGCCCCCTCATCCTGCCTTTAATAACCAGTCCCTGAAAGCTGTCGGAGAGTTCAGGCTTTTGAAGCGCTAGCTGCCTGGACTCCTCTTGACACCTGCAATAAACGTTGCACTTCCCTTCACCACAACCTGGTGTCAGTGGACGGGCTTTATTGCAGGTAGGCACGCGGGCCCGAGTTTGGATCAGTGACACTATCATTGTGAATGTTGTTAGTTCTGTCTAGTGATTTCAGAACCTTCCCACGCCCTTGTGTTCCCACCACTAACAAACATGGTAGTGAAAGACCTTGTCGCTACTTCCTTTGACAAATGCAGCAGGCTCCTCCCTCGTCCATCCTTTTTCCATGCCAATCATTGTTTGCAAATAATGATGAATTAATTTTCCTCCGAGGGCTTCCCTGGTGGATCATTGGTAAAGAATTCGCCTGCCAATACAGGAGAGTAAGGAGAGGTGGGTTCAGCCCCTGGGTTTGGCAGATCCCCTGGAGCAGGAAATGGCAACCCATTCCAGTATTATTGTCAGGAAAATCCCATAGACAGAGGAGCCTAGAAGAATCACAAAGAGTCATGTCTGACTGTGCATACATGCGATTTTCCTAGTTATAGCCATCTCCTTGCTATAATAGATTTTGTCTGTAGAAGCTGCCCAACGTCATTGAATACCCTTCCATATTTGGGGCCAATGTCTTCCTAACGTTGACAGTAGGAAACCTCACACCACAGACTCTCTTGCAGCTAAAACTCGGGCATATGATTTCAGGGATCCATTCTTTTGTTAAATGCAGGTGGGAGATTCAATCTTCAGGAGTGCTGGTGGGATGTGTTTTCATGATGTAGTTCCCATTTTCTGGCTTCAGAGCCAAGCTGTAGAGCTCACCTGAAGTTTCTGTAAGCTACTTAACATTGTGTGATAAATTCTCTTTCAGCTTGGAGTAGGCAGAGTAAATTCTGTTGGCAACCAAGAAACACAAAATTAAAAATAAATATTGGTGACCCTTCAGGCACTAATGAAAGAAATACCTACTCCCCCATCTGGCACTTACATTTCTCTACAGTTAAGTCTCAAAACAGCAGACCTTTCAAGGCCGTCCAGTGTGTGTCTCTATTCTCTTTCTTGTATTGCCTTTGCGAGGTGCAAGTCCTCCCTTAATCATAGGTTTCCTGCATTAGCTTCTACTTTGGTTTAACCACTTATTTTCTAAAATAACTACCAGGAGCAAACTTTTTTATGACAAGGACATTCCAAAATTTAGTGTGTGACTGTCCTCTTTCATTTTTAGACGTTGAGATCAACAGCTTCCAAAGGTCCTCAATTGTGCTAATACATGTCCTATGCTACATAAATATAAGATCTATTTAGTTTTGCTTGGAAAAAAACTCTAAAACATTAAAGGGGAACTTTGTTATCATCAAAAAGCATTTTTGATGATATCTTTCCACATACCTTTCATTTTCTTCTCATATTCTCCTATCTGTGACTTTGTCTATATAACATCAAACACAGGAATGAAAGTTAAAAAAATTAACCAAAGACATTTTTTATGTTATGCTAATAAAACATCTGGAAGATTTAATTTCTTCTTTTCCACCATACAGATAGTCTTGTAGAGAATTAGCCTGTGTCATTTACCAAGATAAGTTCTTCCTTGTCTCAGTCTATCCTTCACCTTCATGTGAATTTTAAAAAATCTTTAATTTTTGAGAAGCTCTTTTCCAGTTTTGAAAGACAAAGGCTTTACCAGACCTTTGAGGATGCCCTTTGAAAGAGATCCAATGTTCATTGCTAAGCTGCCTCTTGCTTTGATAATGTTGGAAGTTGGGCATTATAGAAAAGGATGTTTGGATGAGAACAGGAAGGTCCTGACCTTGCTAAGCCCTATGAATATGGAAGCAATTGTCAACATCAGTCTGGACCCTCTGCTGGACATGGTTCATGTGAAGCCCACATAGGCATCATTGTTCATTGACTGCAAGAAGGGCCGAATGCTGCCTGTAACCATGGCGTTGGAGCTGATAGTGTGTTGCTGACATTGACTCGGAGCCATACTGTTCTCTTTGGTAGCATCCAACTGATTGGAGCTGCACTGCCCTCCTTCAGCGTCGGCTGTCGACACTCTGTATGAAATCTAGTCACAGTTTAATAGCTTCCCTTTTCTTGGCAAAGAAAACATTTTTCTAAAATCTACAGTTATCATTGGTGCCAAGTTCATTTAGACTCATTATTCTTTCTTCTTCTTTTCCTATTCTCTCTCTCCATGCATGCCACAGACGTCCCTGGGAACTGGCAACATCAACCACACCACTGGAAGCCCAACTGTATCAAAGAAGGATGATGAAAACCCATATAACCTTTACACTAACAGGGAACAGCCTTTTGGATTATGTTTTTAAAAGGTTTTAACTATATCAGTCTAATTGTAAGAACGGTAGGACTTTCCTGGTGGCCCAGTGGAATCTAGTAGGAATCTGCCTACCACTGCAGAGAACATGGGTTTGATCCCTGGTCTGGGAGAATTCCACAGAGCTTCCACTGAGCCCGCACCCCCAGCTACTGAAGCCCATGTGCCTAGATTCCATGCTCTGCAACAAGAGAAGCCGTTGCAATGAGAAGCCTGCACACTGCAAAGAAGACCCAGCACAGCCAAAAATAAATAAAGAAATTAGTAAAAAGTTAAAAAAAAAAAAAGAGTGGCAAACATTGCAAAATTCTACTGCCAATATTTTGCATAAGTCTTCACTGATCGAATTTTAAAGAGAAAAACTTTTATTTTTTAACCTAAATTAACTCAAGTTTTCTTTGTTCTGCATAGTTTAACTACCATTACCATAAATAGATCACTGGTTTTGTCTTCATGAAACTGTTGGAAGTGCCCAAGATAACTCATGGTGCATATTAAGAAGCTGTTATTTTATATAATTATATAATAATATAACAAAGAGCTGCATAACATACTATGTATGTAAAAAAGCGTTTCTGTGTTTAAATATTTATACATGTGTATTATGAATAAAGTATAAATTAAATTGAATTAATTTGATTTTGAATTAAATATATTAAAATCTATTTTTAAAGTACATATTTAAAGCTTCTCCTCTAGTGTGGTGAATGAAATGTTTATCACCAAGTCTTATGGAACAATTGTTCAGTGGCTAAGAGTAATGTTTGCCTTTACTCCCAGCTTTGTTAATCATCTGTCTCATAACCACCAGTTTGCTGAATGTGATGATTTAGCGCCTGTTGGAGTCAGTGAGATTTTACAATAGAGGTGTTCACTGTCTTTCCACACATTTCAGGATGGTCAGGCTTGACCACGCTACCAGGACAACCATGTTGCCACAGCAGACTTAATTTGTTTCCTGGTTAATAATCTAACACATACCTCGAACAAAACTGGAAAATCTGGTCATCTGGTTGCCAAATGCGCTAAAGAAAATTGAGATGAAAACACTGGAGTTTGGTTAATACTTGAATAATTTGAGTTTCATCATTTTACAAAGCTTTTTCAGATAGGGATCAAGCATGTATGTGTTTTCTGACTCTCTTTCCAAAAATTTATTACAATCCAACTTGGTTCAATTTAAAGCACTAGAATACCACTCAAGATGCTATCTCTTGGAACCTCAAGACACACAGCAGGAAAGAAGTGATCAAAAAAACATAACCTTTTAATATTGTAGATTCTATCGGGGGCTGATCAAAAAACTGAGGAGTAACCTGAGTGAACTTTGGTTCATTGGTTTGATATCTAACCGTTTGTACTCTTTTTAAGGACCTGAAATACATCAGAGATTTCCTGTTTGAACTGAGGACCATGGTCAGGATGGACACATGCTGGTTATACACTGGGTGTGATTATAAGCTGTCTTCATGCTTGAACTCTTAGTGAGGTAAATGCATATTCTCCTTCCTTTATGAGGCTCTCATGAGCTTCGTAGTGCCTGGTAATTAAGGACTATGATGACATAGTGGAGGCCCCTCAAATGCATGCCCATGTGAAGGTGAACAACATGCTGTAATGAGCTGGGGAGGTATGGCTGGAGATTGTGGGCTTGAATGCCACCCTGCCACTTATGAGTGGTTTGATATTGGACAGGTCTCTCCACCTCTTTTCTTTCTGATCTGCAAAAAGGGATAATAACATGTTCTTTCCAGACTACTGGAAGAATGAAACAAGATAGTATATGTGAGTACATCTGGCACCTGGTAGATCTTAATAAGCATTAGTTGACCTGAATCTGTTCTCAAATTTACCAAAAACTGGATCAGTGTGTTTGTTGCCAGCACTGGGCCAAAGGAGTATACATGCATCCTGAAAGAGGTAGGGCCTCTGTTGGTTGCTTGTTCGCTTTGGAAATTCCAGTGAACAATGAAGGGTTAGAGGCATCAAGTTTTAGGGAGAAACGATTTGGTTTGGAAATCTCTGGGAAACTTTGGAAAAGGAATGTTCTCTGTCTTCCTGGGTACCCTTCAGGATGGATCGGGAATTCTCAGACTACCACCCTCTGCCCAGAGACTCTTATGCATGGAACAGGACTCTCGGACCTCTTGGTAGGAAACTAGAATCCCTTGGGATGTTTAAAAGCTAGAATGAGCTTCCAGGGGCCGAGAAATCTTCTTGGTCTAAAACTGTAACATGCTTTTGGTCATCCTGAGCAACACAAGGTCCTCCCTTGTCATGCAAACATCATGGAGCTTGTTCTTACTCTTCAGTGAGTCACCACTTGCCTAGTCCAAAGGCCCCTCTGTTATCTGAAGAGGAAGGACTGGAAGGAGAAGGTCCAGGGTGGAGAATCCCAGTGCTTCGGCAGGAGGGTCACTCACTAGACAGAGCAGAAGGCGCATGGACTTCACAACTGCACAGCATCAGTTCGAGTCTTAGCTGTGCAACTAGGCCAAGGTCTTCAGCATGAATAAGACTCAACTTTCTCATCTGTGTAGTGGGTAGACTGCTACCTATCCAGAGGGTGATTGTGAGGATTAAATGAGATCAGAAATGTTGGAGAATCTACACTTAGAAGGCATTTGATAAGTCTCAGTTCTCCTCCCTCACCCCTCACTAATTCCTGCATTATTTTTATATGGTCTCAGACCTTGGACATGTGCCCCAACCCCTCTTCCATCCATAGCTCACCCTGTTTTCCTGGGGGCGGGGGCTCCATACTTACAAGTTCTCCCCTTTCCCACCTAGATTCCACATCCTGGCTTCTTTTCCCTTTGGTCCTTGAGGTGTTCCCCTGCTAGTCACTATGTCCTCCCTGGCACTTTTCATCCCAGGTTTTCTCAGTGAACTGCTTTGTGACCCTCCTTCTCTGGCTTCCTCCAGGTGGCTGTGTGCCTCTTGGAGTGCTGGGGTATCCCGTCTTGTTGGTCCTCAGGAAGCAAGTGGGCAGTGCCAGGCAGAACATCAGCTATTAGGCCAGTGTGGAGTAGACCCCCTGCCCTTCTGGTCAGGTGGGGAGGACAGTGCTTCCAGCCACTGGGCTGGGTCTGGGGTGTGTGGACAAGGGCACTTGCTGTCTGCACGTGAGAGGCCTTCTCCTGGCAACAGGAAGAAGAGAAGGGGAAGCACAGTGCTGGCTCGTGACTACAGAGCCCCTTTCTTACTGCTGCATTCACCTGCCTGATTCTCCCCGTCTTGTCCAGGGACCAGGCAAACAAATAAAGGCAGGGAACACAGAACAGAGGGACCAGCTGCTGTGAAGAGGAAAAAGCGTGGGGTGATGCACAAACTGACTTGATTCCACATACATTTATATCAGCTCTTCTACCCAAAGGGAGAAAGATATCAGAATGTGGGAGCAACAAGAGCCAGGGAGAAAATGGAAAGAAATCCAGGCCAGCATAAGAAAGCGCCCTTCAACACTCCTGTCCTTCCTTTCCATGAAGGACTCATGTGCTGGAGAAGGTGGCCAGGTATATCTCTGTCAGCACTGTTCTTCAGACTGTGGGTCCCAACCCAGCAGAGAATCCTAAGATCAACTAGGGACTGAGAACCAGCATGCTTTAAAACTTTTTAATTGAAGCATAATGTGTACAACAAAGTACATAAATCTTAAATGTACTATATAACTCAGAACTGTATATATGTTTATATATATGTGTGTGTGCAGTATCTATCTATCTTTATCTATATCTGCATAACGGGGCATCCCTGGTGGCTCAGCAGTAAAGAATCCCCCTGCAATGCAAGAGCCGCAGGAGACGTGGGTTCGATCCCTGGGTTGGGAAGATCCCCTGGAGGAGGGCACAGCAACCCACTCCAATATTCTTGCCTGGAGAATCCCGTGGACAGAGGAGCCTGGTGGGCTATGGTCCATAGGGTTGCAGAGTTGGACATGACTGAAGCGACCTAGCACACGTTTATACATAAAACCAACTAAAGCCCAAATCAAGGTATAGAACATCTGCGGCAACCCAGGAAGTGCCCGCCTGTGACATTCCAGTAAATACCCACTTACTTCCCTCAGTTCAGTTCAGTCGCTCAGTAGTGTCTGACTCTTTGTGACCCCATGAATTGCAGCACGCCAGGCCTCCCTGTCCATCGCCAAATCCCAGAGTTTACCCAGACTCATGTCCATCGAGTCAGTGATACAATCCAGCCATCTCATTCTCTGTTGTCCCCTTCTCCTCCTGTCCCCAATCACTCCCAGCATCAGGGTCTTTTCCAGTGAGTCAGCTCTTCCCATGATGTGGCCAAAGTGTTGGAGTTTCAGCTTCATTATTAGTCCTTCCGATGAACACCCAGGACTGATCTCCTTTAGAATGGACTGGTTGGATCTCCTTGCAGTCCAAGGGACTCTCAAGAGTCTTCTCCAACACCACAGTTCAAAAGCATCAGTTCTTCAGTCCTCGGCTTTCTTTATAGTCCAACTCTCACATCCATACATGACCACTGGAAAAACCATAGCCTTGACTAGACGGACCTTTGTTGGCAAAGTAATGTCTCTGCTTTTGAATATACTAGGTTGGTCATAACTTTCCTTCCAAGGAGTAAACAACTTTTAATTTCATGGCTGCAATCACCATCTGCAGTGATTTTGGAGCCTCCTAGAATAAAGTCTGACACTGTTTCCACTGTTTCACCATCTATTTCCCATTAAGTGATGGGACCAGACAGACAAACACTGTTTTGCCTATTCTTATTTGAAAAAAAAAAAAAAACACCTTTTTTTTTTTTTTTTTGCCATGCTGTATGGCAGGTGGGACCTAGTTCCCCAATCAGGGATTGAACTCATGCCCCCTGCACAGGAAAGGGAAGTCTTAACCACTAAACCACAAGGGAAGTCGCACCTTGCCCATTCGTAATCGTCATATAAGTACAATCATATAATGATACTCTTTTATCTGGCTTCTTTCAACCAAATGCTGTATCTATATGGGAGTTGTTCTTTTTTTTTATTGCTCTGTGGCAGTTTATTGTATGAATAATTTGCATGTTAAGAAATTAATTCAAATGGTTAAACATTTGGTTTATTTCTAGCTTTGTGCTGTGACTTTGCAAGTCCTTTGATGGACATATTCACTCATTTTTCCTTGGGTATGTGCCTTCAGTTCAGTTGCTCAGTCATGTCCGACTCTTTGCAACCCCATGGACTGGAGCTTCCCTTTCCATCACCAGTTTCGGAGTTTGCTCAAACCCATGTCCATAGAGTTGGTGATCCCATCCAACCATCTTATCCTCTGTCATCCCCTTCTCCTCCTGCCTTCAATCTTTCCCAGCATCAGGGTCTTTCCCAATGGTCAGTTCTTCACCTATGACTGGAATTGCTGGGTCCCAGAGTTGGGACATGTTTATTTCTAGTAAATGCTACCGAGCAGTTTTCCAAGTTGAGCTATCCAGTATGATAGCAACTGGACACAGGTTGTCCTCATGGTTATTTAAATTTAACTTCAAACAACATTTTAAATTGAGTTCTTTAGTCGTACCAGCACATTTCAAATGCTCAGTAACCCCATGTGGCTCATGGTCCCTTTTAGACAGTGTAGACAGAGCCCATTTCTATCATCAGAAAACTTTCTCTGATGTTCCAAACAGACTTTCAGCATTTTTCAAAACACGAAATCAAGTAGAACACATGAGAATGTATTCTACAGAGTAAGGCTAACTATTGTTTCATGAGTCTTTTATTTCAGCCATATTTTTGTGGCTATGTGTATTCGGTCATGATGTCAAATGTAGTATTTCTAACTGTGAATCCTAGAAAACTCTCTGTCAAGGTACAAGTTTTTGTGATCATCAGAGTCCCTTGGACTACAAGGAGATCAAATCAGTCAGTCCTGAAGGAAATTAACCCTGAATATTCATTGGAAGGACTGATGCTCAAGATGAAGCTCCAATAATTTGGCCACCTGATGCGAAGGGCCGACTCATTGGAAAAGACCCTGATGCTGGGAAAGATTGAGGGCAGGAGGAGAAGGGGGTGACAGAGGGTGAGATGGTTGGATGACATCACCGACTTGATGGACATGAGTTTGAGTGAGCTCCGGGAGATAGTGAAGGACAGGGAAGCCTGGCGTGCTGCAGTTCATGAGGTCGCAAAGAGTTGGACAAGACTGAGTGACTGAACAACGTATACTTCCTGTAAATTTCTTCTTCCAAATGGGCAGGAGAAACAGGGGCTGCTGTATAGCTAGAGGTGATCTCTGCTTTCCATCCTTCCCAGCCAAAGGGATCTACTTGCTCGGTGGAACTTGACTGGCCCTGTGTGGGGCTAACTCACAGGGTTACTTCAGTGGCCCACTGGGTTCATGCAGGTGGTTCATCCCACAGCCCAGAAGACAACTGCTTCTGTGAAGCCAATGCCAGTGATAATGAAATGTCAGATGAGGTTTGCAGGCTTTCAAACTCTGATTGCGTGCCATTTGGTCACCTCTTCTTCTGGTGGTAAAGTACACTGCAGATGTACTTTGAAAGCTCATTAAATATAAACA
Source organism: Nanger dama (assembly GCA_917880005.1). NCBI lineage: Eukaryota > Metazoa > Chordata > Mammalia > Artiodactyla > Bovidae > Nanger > Nanger dama. The sequence goes on along the minus strand of CAKJTW010000005.1, from coordinate 30,828,967 downwards.
ATCCCCCAACATTATTGTGATCGTACAAGATGTTCCCAATATGAAATTGTGCTTTAATCAGAAAACAGTGACTCTTGCATAGTTTTAATAGAAATGGAAACAGAAAATCAAGCAATTCTTTCAGACTTTTGAGCAAAGTCACACCAAACTCTTGTTAGTTCCAGCATAGGTGGCGTCAAATTCTAGTCTGGTCTCCAATAGCCTGTCTCAGGCAATGGCTTCATGTGGGTCTAGGAGGTGCTGGTCGTCTCTGAAAAGCCTTCCACCCTGGGTCTCCCTTGGTCCCCAGGTCCCTTGGGGGTGATGATTTGATTCCAGAGGCAGGTTGCTCCAAGTGTGTCAAAGCTTCCTGAAGATACCAGACTCCAGTGAAGACACAGCATCATGCCATTGGAGCAAATGTGAAATCACCTCATGGAACAGACTATGAGGACTGGGTATAAAGATCTTTCTTCCTCTGCTGATGTTTTTCTTCTTAAGAAAATCAGGAAACTTCCCTGGTGGTCCAGGGGTTAAGTCTTTGCCTTCCAGTGCAGGGGGTGTGGGTTTGATCCCTGGTTGGGAACTAAGAATCCATGTGCCTAGGGGGCCAAAATACCAAGACATAAAACAGAAGCAATATTGTTACAAATTCAGTAGAGACTTAAAAATGTGTTGTTCAGTGTACATCTCTTTGTGACCCCATGGACTGCAGCACACTAGGCTTTCCTGTCCTTCACTGGTTCCTGGAGTTTGCTCAAATTCATGTCTGTTAAGTCAATGATGCTATCAAACCATCTCATCCTCTGCTGTCTCTTTCTCCCTTTGCCTTCAGTCTTACGCACCATCGGAGACTTTTCCAGTGAGTCAGCTCATCCCATCAGGTGGCCAAATTATTGGAGCTTTAGCTTCACCATCAATCTTTCCAGTGAGATTTAGGGATTATTTCCTTTAAGATTGACTGGTGTGATCTCCTTGAATAAATAAATAAATAAATAACAAAAAGATTCTCAATAGTTAAGCCTTTCTTTGATAAATCTGTTCTTGAAAAGTCATGTCAGTTAAATTTTGATACATTGAATCCTCGCTTCTCTGGTCGAATACTCCAGCATCAGTTTCATAAATCCTCCTACCTGATTGCTTTTCTATAATGACTCCCGATAGTTATGCTTCTTGCTCTACTCCCTCTTTTGTCACAAAGATTATGAATAACCGTTTGCTAGTTTTGGATACATATAGGGTGGCGGTGGGATGCTGCTTTTTGAAAGCATCTTTTTATTTTATGAGTTTGGGTTTTCGAAGTCAAATTTCCTTAAAACGAAGCATGCCTGTACCATTCATTCCAATTTGATCTACGGTGTGAACCGTAGTTCCCACATCACACAGAACTGGTGAACAGCACTCCGTTTATTAAGCTCATCAAATTAATACCTAATTTTCTATGGCAATTGTTGACTTAGCATATGATCTAAATTCAAGGCCTGAGCCTACATTTTAAGGCTCCTGGGGAAAATAAAAGACTCCTGGGACTTCCTCGGTGGTCCGGTGGTTAAGACAGTGTGCTCACTGCAGGGGGTATAGGGTCAATCCCTGGTCAGGGAACAAATGTTTCACATGTCTCACCTTGCCGCAAAAAAAAAAAAGACTCTGGCTGCCAGGATACATCACTTATAGGAGGATATTGCAGCAAATTCTCTCTCGAGGCCAGGCATCCTCCACGTATCACAGCTTTCCTTGCTCTGGGGCTCCATGAGGCTTCAGAATCTTTCTCAACACAGCAGTTCAGGCAACCATTAATCAGTATTCAGAATTAGTGAGACGAAATGTATTTGCCTGCTCTGGAATCTATCATTTATGGATGAATTCTCCTTCAATGACTCTTCGGCTGATAAGAAATCTCATTAGCTTAGACTGCTTTGTCTGAGCCCTGGCCAGGGCCCATTTATAGAAGAGAGAATCGTGTATTCTTTAATCAAATAGTGGTCACAGCCCTATCCCTTTGTTCTTGGCATATCAGAGCGGCACCAGAGCATGAGAAAATCAGATGGACCTGAATTCAAATCCTAGTCCTGCAGCTTTCTTGCTGTACCACCCTCAACAAATGACTTAACTTCTCTGAGCTTCAGTTTCTACAGCTGCAAAATAGGATAACACAATCTCCTGCAGAGAGTTGTTTCAAGGTTCTATCAGGAAATATTAGTATAAATCTTAGCACTTTGTAAGTACTTGATACATGGTGATAATTACATTATTTTCAACTGCTGTGACTAGTTGTAGGTCTTCGGTTCTTCTGTGATGGAATTTAAATAAAGATGTGCAGTAGTCATTGGAAACATAAGCCCAGTCCTCCAGTTCAGACCTAGAAGGAGGATGACCACTGTAGAGACAACAAACGCAACCTCAGCTGGGTGATTCCCTCCAAAGCATGGCTATTTGGGTCGGATCCAAAATTAAGCCATTAATGAAATTAAAAGATGCTTGCTACTTGGAAGAATAACTATGACACACCAAGATAGCATATGAAAAACAAGATAGCATATTAAAAAACAGAGACATCACTTTGGACAAAGATCCATGTAGTCAAAGCTATGGTTTCTCCAGTGGTCATATATGGATGTGAGAGTTGGACTATAAAGAAAGCTGAGCGCCAAAAAACTGATGCTTTTGAACTGTGGTGTTGGAGAAGACTCATGAGAGTTCTTTGGACTGCAAGGAGATCAAACCAGTCAATCCTAAAGGAAATCAGCTCTGAATACTCATTGGAAGGACTGATGCTGAAGCTGAAACTCCAATAATTTGGCCACCTCATGGGAAGAGCTGACTCATTGGAAAAGACCCTGATGGTGGGAAAGATTGAGGGCAGGAGGAGAAGGGGGTAACAGAGCATGAGATGGTTGGATGGCATCATTGACTCAATGGACAGGAGATAAACAAACTCTGGGAAATAGTGAAGGACAGGGAAGCCTGGTGTGCTGCAATCCATGGGGTCGCAAAGAGTCGGACACAACTGAGTGACTGAACAACAGCAGGAGGCAAGGAGTAAGCAGACAGCTGTCACTGCAAAGTTGCATTAACCCTCAGCTGCATCCCTGGGACATGAATCAGAGAAGCAGATAACATATGAGACACTGCATATTTGGCAGCAGAAGAAGCCCTTTGACCAGGGAAATTCTGGATGTGGCTCATGCCATGGCAGAGCCTCTGCCTGCACAACTGTGCCCAGGCCTCCTAAATCTGATAGGATGGCTCATTTGTATAATTACTATCAGCTAAGGATGATGCTATGAGGAATAAAGAAGGGAACTTGCTAAAAGAAACAAGTTGATGTCCTTGTACATAGGAAGCCTTGGTTCTAAGTGAGCCATGTGGCTCTAGCTATTAATACCTATTGGATGGCATCTTCCACAGTTGTTTAGGGTTCCCAGAATGCTTTTTGCAAGCTTAGGTGGACCATGAGGTCTGGACTATAGCTGTGTCCTAAGAGCATGAAGACATTCTGATCAAAGATCATCAGCAAGAGAGGGTAGAGATATGTTTAATTTGAGTCCTTTCCATTGAGTTCATTCTAGAAGCCAATGGAAACAACTTTAAATCACCACCATGTTGGACTGAGAGGGTCCAATATTGTCGGATATCCTAAGAGAGTAATATGGCTGAATCTTACAGAAATAGACACTGAGGCTGCCACAGAATTGGGCATTTGGTGCAAGGAAAACCTTCTGGAAAATCCTGCCCATGGGGTAAGGGGCTGCCTCACTTGCTGGACTTCCCTAGAACATTGAATGCCTTCCACATACTGTTCTTGGTTCTTTTACTCAGAATGCTGCCAGTAATTCCCCCCACTCCCCTATAACATAGTCATACATGAGTCCAGTGGTCCTCAAACTCTAGGAGCCACAGGAACCAGGTAGAAGGCTTGTTAAAGCACAGATTGGGACTTCCCTAGCAGTCCAGTGATCAAGACTTCACACTTTCAATGTAGGGGGCACATGTTCGATTCCTGGTTTGGGAACTAAGATCCAATATGCTGAGTTGCATTGCCAAAAAAAAAAAAAAAAAAATTAAAATTACAGAAAGAAAGAAAATTCCACCATAGACTTCTGGCTCCCACCTCTGGAGACTATGATTCGCTACTTTGGTGGATGATCTGAGAACTTGCATTTCTAACAAATTCTTGGGTAATGCTGCTATTTTTGGGCCCACATCCTAAGAAGCACTGTTTTAAGGACATGTGCACAGAGCTGGTGTTAGTGGCTGGTTGTGTGAATGAATGAGTGATGAATGAATGAATGAATGAAAATCCTCCTTAGCTACCTCTTTAATATCCTCAGGGTTAATATTTTTTTCCTATAGGGATATCCTCTGCAAAGCTTACTTCCCACATTAGAGGAAGGCATTTTTTTTTTTCTATTTAAGACAGTCTTTTCATCCTACCAGGCCAAATATCCTGTGATAAGTAGTTTAGTCTCTCTTGCTAATTCCAGGGCACCCACAGTCCTCAACTGTGAAGGTGCCAGAAGTTCTCTGGATTCAAAGTGTTTCTATCCAGATGGACAGATTGGGGAGCCAGGCTCTTCATTGCTTTCTCTGCTCTAAAAATTCTCAGCACTTCTTTTGAACACATCAAAGCAGCCTGGGATGAAAGACTAAAGGAGCTTGACACTACAAAAATGGTGCCCGTTTGGGCGCCATGACACTTGAGCATGGTGAGGGCTGGTCTCGGGCCATTGGCCAGGGCCGGGGGGGCGGGGCTTCACCTGGCGAGCCTGCTGTTGCTGGCCTGCCTTTTGGTTTTGGTGTGAGCATTTTCAACCAAACTGGGCCACTCTTCACCCTTGGTAACAGGGTAACAGCAGGTTCTGTCAACCGTGATTGTTTCCCAGCTGTCTGTAGACATGTTCCATGGCACCAGGCTTCCTCTTTGATCATTTCAACAATTAATTTTATTACATTTTGCCATTGTAATAGAATGATGTATTTCTATTGAAGAGTAGGAAAAAAGGATCAATCACTTCACTTCCTAATGCCATTAAAAACAAGCTTGTTGACATTTTGTATGTTTTTTTTTCAGTTCACTTTCTGTACTCAGGATTATTCATTTTTATATATATATGTGATGAGTCTGTATCTGTACATTCTGCCAAACACACTTTCTACAGAAAAGGAAAGCCTTTGTTTTTAAAGACTGTGTTTTTTATTCTACCTTAACTGACCTGTAGCAGGTAGGTTAGTCTCTCGTTAATTCAGGACGCATAAAGTTCTCAACTGCAAAGCTGCCAGAAGTTCTCTCTTGCTAGCTTAAAAAATGATTTTATAAATGAGATTTGCACTTTTCCCACTTCAAAAAGCTGATTCTTAAAATGTGATTGCTTAGAATCATAAGCTGATTTTGTGTTCTACTTTTTCCACTGAAAGGAGCATGATATATATTTCCCAGTGATCATATAAACTCTTACAAAATTGCTTTAAAAGTCTCCTTTGGACTCTCCTTACTCAGATCAGTTACAGCCAGAAAACACAAAACTAAACTAAAAACCGAAACCAAAACATTGGTGAGACAGAAAGTGTGAAAGGCAGGACTGAATTCTATTCAGTGTACAATGCCGAGGCTGTTCCAATGAGCCAGTGAAAAGCGGCCTCGTGACCATGAAAAGCAGACTAATTGGTTAAAAATTAATCCTGAAGCCTGAACATTAAGCCTAAAACAAAATCAACTTTGAGGCTTAAGTTATCACGTTCAGTGAGTCTTTAGGAAAGTCATCAAATGCCTACTTCCTTTTGGGTAGCAGGAACCAAGATGGGGAGATGAATTCTCTAGTTCAGGATGTGTGATCTCCAATAGGTCTGAATTTAAGTCTTAATTCTCACCCGTAGGGGATGGTTCCCTCTTCCTCAAATTGCCTTCAGGTAGCATGGTGCCTCGTTGGCACTGAAAGTGAAAGTGTTACTCACTCAGTCGTGTCCAACTCTGCGACCTCATGGTCTGTAGCCCACCAGGCTCCTCTGTCCCTGGGGTTTTTCCAGGCAAGAACACTGAAGCGGGTAGCCTTTCCCTTCTCCAGGTGATCTTCCCAGCCCAGGGATCAAACCTGGACCTTGCACATTGCAGGCAGATTCTTTACCATCTGAGCCACCAGGGAAGCTGCCAGAGGACAATTTCTTCTCCATCAAGGGCTGGCAATCAGACATCTACGATAGCACAGGGTGCCTGCTGGGGATTGGGTGGCACTCAGCGGGGACAGTAACATTGCCCCAGAGCTGTTAAAATGATAAAAATGTAAACAGGGGTCACTCTTTTGTGGAAAATTTTGAATTATTTAATTCAATTATGAAAATAAAACTGAACAATTTTTTAAAAATGAAATACAACTTAGTGAATGGATATAGATATGGACTTCCCTGGTGGCTCAGACGGTAAAACGTCTGCCTGCAATGCTGGAGACCCAGGTTCAATTCCTGGGTCGAGAAGATCCCCTGGAGAAGGAAATGGCAATCCACTCCAGCACTCTTGCCTGGAAAATCCCGTGGATGGAGGAGCCTGATAGGCTACAGTCCATGGGGTCGCAAAGAGTCGGATATGACTGAGTGACTTCACTTATAGATATGCACGCACGTGTGTGATTCATCTTTTTAGAACATGGAATGAATATACATCCCTAAGACAATTTTGAAGATGGCAGTCTTATCAAAATAAAGTTGCCATTACTGAGACCAGAAAAATATTCCCTTGACCAAAAAGGACCTAATAAAGTTTGTTCCAGTTATGCTGGCCTGGCGTGAGCTGACCTCTGTGTTAGCTTGCTAGGGCTCCAGAACAGACGGCAGTGTACTTAACAGAAATGTATTCTCTCACAGTCTTGGAGGCCAGAAGTCTGAAAGTCTGGTTGCTGCCCCCAAACACATTTCACTCACATTCCAACTTCCTTGGGCAGTGGCACCACCTAAATCAAATTATGTGATGAGTATAAGAGGAAATTTCTGCAGCAGTCCAAATGGGATGGATTTTCATTCTTTCTACATTTGACTGCTTTAGACCAATAGCCGAAGGGCTTGAGAGACTTGTATTCAATGACTCTACCTTACCTCTAGATTTCTGAATATGTTATGATACTTCACTGATTTATTCTTGGTGTGTAGAATAAGGAGTGTATCCCAAATGACTCATCTCTCTCTTGAGATATATGTTCTCTGTCTGACATGAGTGTGCCTTAGAGGTGATGCTGGATGCCAGTTATTAGCTTCTGACCAAGATTTATCTGGAGAATAGTAGTTATTATCCTTTAAAAATGCTCCCTGAGAAAGGAATATTTTCTGTAGGCTGAGACTGAATCACCTGTGTTCTGTACTAACCCTCCAAGGTACATTCTTCCATGCTCACATCAACTTAAAAATTGTATACCATGAGAGTTCCGAGTTAAGTTTTGTTTGGGGGCAAAGTGAGGACTATAGCCAAGGAGGCAGCACTTCAGATTGCTCCAAAGAGGCGAGGGGTGGGGAGGTCAGAAGTACATGCAATCAAGCACATAATTTTTTTGCAAAAAGTTCCTGCAAGCCACAAGAAGCAGGTGTCACCATGAAGGATTTTAGTGCTTTTCTCGATATTAGGAGATATGAGAGTTGGGCTCATAAAGTCAACCTCTGAAAATATCTAACCATCTGAAGACCTGTTCTGCCAGTTTCCCCCTTATACCACCCACCACCAGCACAGAGTGCCTTATTCCTGATTGCCACCCAGAACTCCTTTCACGGGGTGTTGAATATCAGCAACACATGATTTAATCCTTGTAGAGGTAGATGGCAAGTGCCAATTTATAGTTGATGTCCAGGTACAATGGGCAAGGACAGCCCTTCAAGTTTCCATCTCTTGCTTCCAGAGGTGTGGTCAGAGGCTGTGGGAAGATCACCTCCAGTATTGTGGCCAACTGGCTGAGGACAGAAGTGTAAAAAGTGGAGGGAAATATCCTAGAGCCAAGGTAATAATAATAAACACACTGAAAACCATCAGAGTAAAAGCAAACCAACCAAACAAAAATGGCTTTGGGGAAAAAGAAAAATTCTCAAAATCTGCATATGTCTAAAGGCTGCAAGCTCAATATGCATCATCAGAAGAAAATTTCCCCAGGGAAATAATATCCTATTGATACTACCTCTGAGCCAGTCAGAGCTGTTCAATGTGAAAAAAACTGCCACGTTACCCAAATGCTTCCCTGCTCCTGGGATGCGCGTGATTGAATTACACAGAGAGCCTCTCAATCACGTGTTTATTCAGCAACTGAGGACCAAGTCTGAGTTTAGGGTAAATCAACGCGACATCATGACCGCCAGGGTTTTGTGATGGAGATGATTGAGTGAGTTGGTCTTGAGGGGGCTTTTCTGAGTCTCTGCATGAGATGGAGTCTCCTGTTTTACATTCAGAGTCACAAGTGCCCCCACAGAGCCACGCTGGGAACATATGGACAGTTAAATGGCTGTCCTGGTACGTGGAAGTGAAGCGGCTGGAAGCACAAAGCCCAGACTTAGCAGCAGGGAGTGGAGTGAAAGTGTTCCCTTGGCCGGGCGTTGAGATGTGCACCCAGAGGAGGAGGGATGAGTGTACAGATGGGAGCGATGCTGGGATTTTTGACCAGAAGCCATACTGAGCAGGGCCCAGTCGGACTCCTAGGCACAAGGTGTTTCTCTGTCCCCATTTCCTTGATTACAGGAAACAGCCTTGATTCAGCCTCCATGACCTTCCCTGAGTTCCGTGGGACAGATTCAAGCAGTGGAAGCATGGAGTCTCAACCAGGTAGTCCTAAGAGTATGCTTATTCTTAATGCCCTGGGTGTTTTTGTCCTCCTCCTCTGTCTTTGCGAGCCCCAGTAGGTACAGTGATCGCCCTTGGGTACTCCTGGTTCTCTCCATGCAGCAGCACAAGCCCTGTAGTATTCCATCTTCCAGATTCCTCCTGATTTCCAGTCCCTATTACAACACGCTGCCTCTGCTGTCGTGCAGGGCTGATGTGCACCACCTCCACCCCATAGCAAAGGCGAGCTTTGGAAGGTCTCCTCTGGATGTGGGCAGGGGGGAGCAAAAAGAATTACACCTTCTATGTGCCTTGTGACACCTCATTGAATACTTTTGACCATCCTGGGAGGATAGGGATATCAGCCCCATATTCCAGAAGAAGCTCAGAGAGGTCAAGAGATTTGCTGAAAGTCTCACAGCCCTTCCAGTAGGAACCAGCATTCTAGCTCAGTTGGTTCAAAAGAACGCCGTACTTTTTCCCACTGCACACTGGTGCTGGTGGGGTCATGGCCGGCAGCCCCCTGCGTCATACCACAGATGCCTGCTGATCTGGTGCAATGGTTCCAGGCCCCTGGAGAGGCAGCAAAGCCTTCAGACCCGTTCCTTCCCGCGTCCTGCAGCTCCAGTTATTGCTTCCTCTCCATCTGGAGAGTCTTCAGATATCACGATTGCAGGATTTGTGAGGCTGGCTCATGCCTATAGGATCAATAGAATCATTCTAATGGGTATTAATGCATTGCCATGAAATACACCTACAAACGGCGTGGTTCTGGGAAGACTGAGTCCAGTGGACTCATCACCGGAAAGACCGGGTTCCATCCTGCTGCTGTGGTACGCGTGTGAGCCAAGCCTCTGACCTGCATAGCTGGGGCCAAGCGTCTGCACAAGTTCAGGGGGCAATTAGCTTCCTCATTCCTGCAGCCTAACCAAAGCTGAGAGTTAGAAGAGAAAGTGAAAGCACATCTGTTAGCTAGATGATGCAAGGGACACAGTTTTAAAAATGTCACTTCAAGTCTCCAAAGCCTGAAAATTATTCTTATTCTTCTGACCCAGGATAGGGATTAAAAAGAAATTTTTTTTTACTTCTACAGGAAAACAAATTAGTGATTTTTAAAGCCAATTAGTTCTCAATGATCACAAGAGTAAGACCTAGATTTAGCACTCATGCCATATTCTCCAAATGTCACTTCAATCATAAGGTCCTACCCTCGTGCCCATTAATTAACCAGTTACCAGAAGCATAAGTGATGGATTATTTTCTTTCCATCTCTATCCAAGAAAAAGATCTAGAGGCAGCAAGCATTCTAAACGGAGGGCTGAGAAGGAGGTGGCGAGTGTCAATCATCTGGACTATTGATCATGATTTATTGATCCCAGTTATTGAACAGATTTTTATTTGGCATCTACCACGTGGTCCTGACTCTGTCACAGTTTCTCTTTTCCTCAGGGCCATGCTGCAAGATGGCCCAAGGACCTGGTGATGCCCTTGGTCCTCCAGGAGCCCCCCAGGGAGGGGCTCATGAAAGATGGAACAAAGCCTGGAAGGAAGGAGAGGTGGGAACCTCCTACAGAGGCCACCCACAGTTAGCAGCTTGGGATGAGGAACAAGGACTTCCCCAGGCTTTCCTGGGAAACGTAAACAGAAAACCACAGTGGAAAACAGTCTGTTTCCCCAGTGTTAGAGCAATCGGAGGATCCCCTGGATGTGTGTGCCTGGGGTGGGTTAGGGGAGGAATGGGAATCCGGACCATGCTGTTGTTTAGTTGCTCAGTCATGTCCAACTATTTACAGCCATGGACTGTAGCCTCTAGGCTCCTTTGGGAACAGGGTTCTCCCAGTAAGTAAACTAGACTGGGTTGCCATTTCTTTCTCCAGGGGATCTTCCTGATCCAGGGATTGAATCCGTGTCTCTTGTATTAGCAGGTGGATTCTTTATTACTGAGCCACCAGGGAAGCCCAGGGAGTGTGTAAGAGAGGACAAAGTGTAGGTGGTTTTGAGGACCCCACTCCCCACCCCAACATCCTGCCCACCCCCGTGCCCCAGCCAGGCTCACTGCCCCCTGGAGGAGTGTGGCTTGGAACCCTCCGGGCTGCTCCTTGGCTGGCCGACCTGGAGTCCCAGACGTGTCACACCAGGAAATGCCCCAGGGAGGGACCAGACCACCCCGTCCAGAGCCGCTGCTGATGGGTGTGGCCCCCTTCCCCGCCCCCCAGCTCCATGCTGGCCCAGGGGTGAGCAGTGCTGACCAGGCCTCACCATCAGTCATCTGGAAGGAAGGGCTGGACAAACTTTTACCTCTTGAGGTTTCTGGTCATGACTGTCTTGCTGCAGCTGCTTCTGCTCCTTCCTGGAGCCTCCCATGTATCCCCAAGCCAAGGACATCACCCTGGGATTATTTCTAATAGAAACAGGATGTAGCATCCTGCTTTCATTCCATCATTCCACCCACAGGCACGGGGCACCATCATGGACCTCACACCACGCTTAGTTCTGGGAAAGATGGCTAAGACCGGTCCCAAATGTGCAACAAGGCACAGGTTTATAAATGAAAGGATAACCACAACAGACCGTGGTGCATACTGGATGATCTCATTTATGTGACTTTCTGGAAAAAGCCAAACTAATGAGATTGGAAACAGAAAAGGGGCTGTCAGGGGCTGATGGAGGGTGGGGGCGTGGGGAGGGGTTTGGACTCTGTCAGTGTCAGTTATATTTAAATACAAACTGTATTTATCAACCATGCAGAAATGTTCACTAAAAATAGGATGAATTTTACTTCGCAGGTGGCTCAGTGGTAGAGAATCCGCCTGCCAATGCAGGAGAGGTGGGTTCGTTCCCTGGGTTGGGAAGATCCCTTGGAGAAGGAAATGGCAACCCACTCCAGTATTCTTGCCTGGGAAATCCCACGGACAGAGGAGCCTGGCAGGCTACAGTTCACAGGGTCACAAAGGTGTTGGACACGACTTAGCCACTAGACAACAAGTGTAATAATATTTTTAATAAGGAAACAAATCAAAGTAGAAGGTGGTAAGTGCTGCAGTAAATAGGATGATGTGTCAGAAGGTGCACAGGAGGAAGAAACAGGTCTTTCTGGGAGGGCAGGGGAGGTGGGCAGAGAAGCCTGGACTGAGAATGGGGCAGTGGACTTGAGGTTTCTAAAGATGACACAAGTTTCCAGAGGGACGGGGTGGGGGCGGAAGGGCAGGGAATAGCATATGCGAAGGTACAGAGGCTGGACAGCAAGCACCTCGTGCCCTGTGAACTGCTGGTCACTTGGCATCCCTGGTGCATGGGCAGAAGTCCAAGGCTGCTGTTCTAAATGTAGCACTGAGGATTCAGGACAAGGACTTTGTCTTTTGCCTTTCAACATTTTAAAAATTATGATGAAACGTATTAATGTGGAATTTGCCACTTTCATTATTTTTGAGTGTACAGTTCACTGACACTTACTACCTCCACAATGCTATGCTGTTACTCTCAACCCCAACCATTTTACAAACCTTTCATCACATGACCCCAAACAGCATCTCTGCTCCCATTAAACATAAGTCCTTACCCCTTCCTCCCCACCTCAGGCCCCGGAAACCTCTGATCCGCTTTGTGTCTCTAGGAATTTGCCTATTCTAGATGTTTCATTTGAGTGAAATCATATCATATTTGCCCTCTTGTGTCTGGCTTATTTCACTCTGTATATTTTTGTTTTGTTGTTCATGAAGACTTTGGATTTAAAAAGTGGTGGGAGTTAAAAAGTGAACCCTGACAAAATGCTCCTGAGATAGAGAAGAGGGGAGAAGGAAGCCCCTTCTTCCCACCTCTGAAAGGGAGGGACTCAGGACTGGGCTGGGGTTCCTTTCCACATGGGGTCCTGCACATTCCATAGCTCTCTTGTCAATTCAAGGTCAGACACGGTCAGGGACACCCCTGCACACCTGCAGCTCCCCGGAACCTCCACTCAGCCACAGTGTCTGTCGAGAGCCCCCTCCCCACTGATCTGTGGCCCCCAGCCTTCTCACCCCGTACCATATCGCAAAAAGGAATTTTTAAGAAGACTTAGGAAAATAAGTGGCCAAGAATTGCAAATGAGGCAACCCAAGAAGCAGAGTTTGGAGTTAATTAGCTCTTGAACTGTCAAACTCAATGGCTTCCAGTGAGTTCTGGCATTTCTAAGAATAATTAAGGCCTTGCTTGGCTGTCACATTTCACAAAGGCCCAACCACGTCGCAAGCAAGTTCTACCTGCTGTCCAAGCATGATGTCGGATGTCCAGAGACACACAGAGGAGAATTAAACCCGGCTCGCATTGCAGGTTCTTGGGCGGAACTGTCATGTTTTCAGAGAACTTTTCATATTTTTGCAGCAGAATTTAATGATCACCATTTAAGGGCTAGATGTGAGTGGCAGAAGCAGTGGTACTTTAAAAACATCTGAAATCACTGGTGATAATAATAGCTAACATTTACCAAGTGCTACATTCCAGGTGCCACCAGAGCCTGGGAGTTGGCGACTGATATATTATCTTCAATTCACAGGTGAGGAAGCTGACGCCCAGAGAGGTTATGCAAGTTTTTCAGAGTCACAGGGTCAAGAGCAAACCCAGGCAGTCTAGAACCAGAGCTGGCTCTCTCAACAATGGGACTCCCTTCTCCTGTCTCCAAGACATCCTGAGTTTCGCTGCCAGGTGACCCGCCAGCCTTCCTGGCATGCATCATTAGTCTTGTCAGCATATATTGATTATAAATTGGCACATGATTCTGCTTCCTTGCCCTCTAAGCACTATTTTTCAGTAAGACATCATCCATCAATAATCTATTTAACTCATCTCATACTCAGACGATAACTGCTTTATCGTCATCTCTCACAGTGTCCATTTACTCATTAGCTATTTTTTTGAGCACCTACTATGTGTCAAGTCATGCGAGAGAGACAGAGTTATAGTGTCTGTCCAGGAGAGGCTTACATTCTAGGTGAGGATAAAACACATATAATACCTATAGTAAAGGGTAGCGTAGTACAAAATAAAATATAATAAAAGGTAATATATGGTGCAAGGTAAAAATGATCAGGTTCACAAGAAAAAGCATGTGTTATTATGGTAGTCTGAAGGAAAGGACTGATCTCTTGGGTGTGTGTGTTATGCAAGATGGGAAAAAGTTGAAGGAGAAAAGGTGGAAGGAGGAAGAGGGGATGAGAATGAGACTCAGACAAAATTTTAGGAAGAGAGTAACAAGCTAGGTCTTTGATATGGGCTGAATTGTATTTCCCCACATCTGTGTGTTCAAGACCTAAGCTCTAGTACCTTAGGGTCAGGCTGTGTTTGGAGATGGGGCCTTTAAAAGGGAATTAAGTTAAAATGAGGCTGGGGGTTTGTGTCGTAAGTTAATACAACTGGTGAACTTATACTTTGAGCAATACGGACACAGACAAACACAGAGAGAAGACTGCTGTCTCCAAGGAGGGAACCCAGCAGAAACCAGCCCTGCTGATACTGAGACACCTGACTTTCAGCCTCAGAACTGGGAGAAAGCACATTCCTGTTGTTAAAAACACCCACTCTTTGGCACTTTGAAATGGCAAGCTTGAAAAAGAGGAGTTAGACATAGAACTGATGGAAAGGAATGGAATGGGGTGGGGGGACCGTGCTGGAAACAAGTGGAGTTTATTGAGTGGATATGAAGAGCCAGGGCAGCTTTCTGAGCAGGCTGGAGATCAAGCGGAGTCATTCAGCAAACGCTGACCAAGGACCTGCCCCATGGCAGGTGCGGCCAAGAGCAGCCTGAGAGCTGCAGCTGTGATGAGACGCTCTGGCTCTTCATAGGCTGGCATGGCTGGGTGGGGCCAGGTAGAAAACGGGCTAGACTGGGGACAACGTGGGGAGAGGAGACTACTTAGAAGTCTTTTTTTTTTCCTGGTAATGGATTTTTAAAATTAATTTTTATTGGAGTATTATTGCTTTACAACATTGTGTTAGTTCCTGCTGTACAGCAGGGAGAATCAGCTACACGTGTGCACGTATCTCCTCTCTTTTTAGATTTCCTTCCCATCTAGGTCACCACGGAGCACTGCGTAGAGTTTCCTGTGCTAGACAGTTGGTTCTCATTAGTTATCCATTTTATATGTAGTATCAGTAGTGTACATCTGTCAATCTTAATCTCCTAATTCATCCCATCCTGTGTACATCTGTCAATCTTAATCTCCTAATCCATCCCATCCTGCCCTTACTCCCTTTGATGTCCATAAATTTGTTCTCTACATCTGTGTCTTTATTTCTGCTTTGCAGATAAGGTCATCGGTACCCTTTTTCTAGATTCCACGTATATGTGTTAACGTACAGTATTTGTTTTGCTCTTTCTGACTTATTTCATTCTGTACAACAGTCTCTAGATCCATCCACATCTCTGCAAATAGCACTATTTTGCTCTCTTTTATGGCTGAGTAATAGTAGAAGTCTTTTATCATGGCCTGATTCAGTGCCATTCAGTCTTCTTTCAAAAGAGTCTAATAGACCCTCCCAGGGAGGTGTTTCCCCCCCTCACCCCAGCCTATTCCCAAGCATAGGAAACAGTATCAGCATGTCTGCACAGCTCCCCTGGCCAAGAAATGAGGCTGACCTCTACTTTCTGCATCATGGGAATGTGACTTTTTACAATATCTTTCAAATATAAATAAAAAACTAGTAGTTTTTCAAAACTCTGTGTTCTACTGGGAGATATCACCTTCCCCGTGGCTCCACTTGCATCTCTGCACCCACACCACAGAGAATACTCTTCTGAGGTCAAACATCTTCTCCAGTGGATGTTTACTGGAAACCCAGGAATTCAGACGCAATCTCAAAATAAATCTATGGTTTGTCTCTGGGGGCAAGCCTTTCCTCAATGTGGCAGGCAGAAGGATGTCTCCCCCAGGAGGTCTGGTCCCAACCCCTAGAACCTGTGAATGTATATACTCCATATTGCAGATGTGATCAAGTTCACAGCCTTGAGATGATGAGGTCAGCCTGGATTATTCAGGTTAACTTTATCTAATCATGTGGATTTTTAAAAAGAAAGTCTCCTTTCCCAGCTATGGAGAGCAAACCATGGAAGTATGGTCAGAGATGCAAGGTTGCTGACTTTAAAAAGAAAAAAGTTATTTATTCATTTGGCTGCACAGGGTCCTAGTTGCAGTACGTGGGATCGTTTAGTTGTGACAAGTGGGATCTCTGAAGATGTAAGGAGGTGGGCGTGAGCCGAGGAAGGTAGGCAGCTTCTGGAGGCTGTAAAGGCGCGAGGAAATGGAGTCTCTCCTAGACCCTCCAAAGAGAAACACAGCAGGGTCAACACCCTGATTTTTGCCTACTGAGACCCATATTGGAATTCTAACCTATAGAGCTATAAGAACGTGAACGTGTTTTGTTTCATGCCACTGATGTTGCAGTAATTTGTTATAACAGCAGTAGGAAATGAATGCCCTCCCTTTGCTAGCACTCAAGGCAGACCTGCTTATTTAAACAGTGTCTATTCAGTGTTGACCTTGTAGTGCCTTCCAGTTCACTGATGCCCTTACCTAGCTGGTTTCATTATCCCCACCAGATTCAAAACTCCCTAAGGGCAAGGACCAAGTTAATCATCCCGGCATCTCAAGGGCCAGCATAGTAGATGCCACATAGGAGATTTCAGTAACTATGAATTCAGTGATTGTATGAAAGCCCAAGGCAGCCTAGGGCTTCATAATGCTCCCATGGGGCCTCCAAAGTGAGGCATGAGTACTTCTTTTCACATATAAAGGGGTCAAAGCTGGTGTCACCTTTGATGTATATATATGTCATGATAGTGAAATGAATTCCTGTTGGCTGTAACCAAGACAACAAGAAATCCCATTCACATGAAGAGACTGGTGAGTCATTCAGACAAGCAGCAGTGGAGGCCTGGCTTCCCAGGACATTCTCTGTACAATGTCACTCCAGGCCCCTTTTCATGAAGAGCATTTATCAACAGGGCCCTATCTGATTCATTTCCCTGGTCTCTCCAGCAAAGGCATGGGACTCAGAAACAAAGCTCTGCTGGTTTGGACACACCCCTCATGAAATCATGTTTATTTTTGGAAAGAAATGACCATTCACAACTTTTCGCTGTTGGGTAGAAAGCTCCGTAGTTGCTTCCTAGAAAAGTCAACCGTGGGCAGTTACAGTATTAATGCAACTTTCTCCTCATCATATTTTTGGTAATTATTTTCCAAATACGTGATCAGAAGCTGGAAATCAGTAGAGAAAGGGGTCCAGAAAAAGCCCTGCTAGCCAGGCCCTGGTCTGCTGTGGCTCTGTCCACTCCAGCATCCTCACCATCCCTGTAAGTTTAGAGATCTGTAAACTCCTTGTAGTTGCTCAAGCGGGCATCTTGGGCTGGCGCAGAGATGCTGCAGCAGGTGGCCTCCGCCTTTCCCACTAGGTCCAAAAGGCTTGGTGAGGGTCCAGCATCAGACCTCAACTCACCCAAGACTGGGAACTTTGAGTTAACCTGGAGATTTCATCACCGACTCGATGGACATGAGTTTGAGTAAGCTCCAGGAGTTGGTGATGAGCAGGGAAGCCTGGCATGCTGCAGTCCGTGGGGTCACAGAGTCGGACACAACTGAGTGAATGAACTGAACTGAACTGAAACTCATTGGCAACCAGAGTTTTCCTCCTGTTTTAAGCTTCTCTCCTCAACCATTCAGCATCCATCCCTGACGTTGGGTCCAACTGTGGCTTCAACAGCTTCTGAAGTGGTCCCCTGAAAGTGTGACAGTTTATTCCAGCAGAGGACAACCCTCTTCAGTGATACTCCCTTTGCTGTCAACTTTAGGGCTGAGAGACCGCTCAGATTTACATTTGCAACCTGGGTGTGCCTTCTACTTCTCCCAGCCTCTTGCCAACCCCTTGGGAAAGGACATAACCCTGGCAAGTGATTGTCCTAAATTTGTTCCCAGGTTCTGAGCAGAACGACTCTCCTGGCCACATCAACCCAGTCCTCCAGCAGGGTTTTGGTGACTCTCAAGTGCCCGGGGCACAGTGCAGACAGGTTCTTCAAGTGGCGAGCTGTAAACAGGAAGTGGATGGTAGGATATTAAGCCTTGGGCACTTGACACCCAATTTATTCTGCTTGGCTCATGTTTGCAGCTCTTTGTAACTACAGTTCTGTGATAGAAGCATATCAGAGTCAAGAAACATTTAATGAGTGACTAATGCATTTTATCTGCTGTAATGCAGCTTGGCCAGGAAAGCCAGAAGATGGGCTGACATTTGAACATGGGTACTTAGAAGGAACCCTTACCTAAAATTATTCCAAATCCTAAAGTTTTACCAACCATGGTGGTCCCACACTCTCTGGTCACTGGGAGAGCTCTGTGGGGATCGAGCCAGTGCCCCAGAGCAGGCTATGGGGCTGGAAGAGCCTGGAGGTGGGAAGCCTCGTGATCACTCAGGTAAGGTGAGCTCCGCCAAACACAACCTTGCCGTGGAGAGACGAGCCAGCTGCCAGGACTGGGGGAGCACAAAGCCCTCATTCAGTCCAAGTGAGCAAAAGGGTCAGGACTTTAGGGAGACACCTGACACGAATACTCCACTAAAGAGACAGCATCTCAGGAGAAACCAGGACGTGACTGATGGCATGAGAAGACAGAATCTCTTTACTCTTTCCTTGTTATTCAGTCACCAAGTTGTGTCTGATTCTTTGTGACCCCATGGACTGCAGCACACCAGGCTCCCCTGTTCTTCACCACCTCATGGAGCTTGTTCAAACTCATGTCCATTGAGTCAATGATGCCATCCAACTCTCATCTTCTGTCGTCCCCCTTCTCCTTCTGCCCTCCATCTTTCCCAGCATCAGGGTCTTTTCCAATGAGTCAGTTCTTCACATCAGGTGGCCAGAGTATTGGGGCTTCAGCTTCAGCATCAGTCTTTTCAATGAATATTCAGGGCTGACTTCCTTTAGGATGGACTGGTTTGATCTCCTTGCAGTCTACGGGACTCTTGAGAGTCTTTTCCAGCACCACAGTTCGAAAGCATCAATTCTGTGGCACTCAGCCTTCGTTATGGTCCAACTCACATCCATACATGACTAATGGAAAACCATAAGCTTTGAGTATGCGGACCTTTGTTGGCAAAGTGAATGAGCCATAGAACCCCCAAGAGGAGAAAAACAATAGAAATGCTCACCTGAAAAGTGTGTGTTAGAGATCAGAAACTGAAGATCTGAGAGGAAGCCAGGACCTTGGGAAGGAGAGAAGCAATCTGGAGTCTTGTGGAGCAAGAGTGTTACTGTGTTTGAAGTTTTCCACAAAGATAATCAATCAAGGATAACTTCCTGCTGTCCACCTGGACCAGTCACTTGACCAAGGTTCCTTCTTCTCCCCTACACTTTTCTTCCCTCCTCAGGTCCCGCATGGAGGGTTTCACACTATGGAGAAGTTGGCAATTAGACTTTATTTAATAATAGCGATCTATCTCTATGGAGTTGGCTGTAAACAAAAGATCTTGAATTGAAGAGCATTTTCCTATAGGTCATATATTAAAATTTACCAATTTTAATTTCAACTGTTAAACTGTTTTTAACTGTTAAAACACCAAAAAAAAAAAGAGGTATAAGCTGTTTTCTTTGATTATAGTGAAATAGATAGCTTAAATGTGTCCTTTCAAGTGATTCGGGTCCAAATCAATAATCAGATCCTAGACAGAATAATCACAATGGGGTCTTGTCAAAGGGGGTGCATGATGGTAAACTGGTGGTTCACAAAGTCATGGGACAAACCTCGGACATCATAGCAGGAAGGGCTGGATATATTATGGGAATGCAAAAGTTGCAGAAAATTTTAAGATAAAAGACAATACTGCAATTAAATGCAGGCTTTTCGGTGGCCACACCCCAGAACCCTGAGTGCCAGTAGGAGCTCTCCAGTGGAAAGTTTTGAAAGCTCTGCTCTCTGGAAACTTAAGGAGGTCACACCCAGCCCAGCCTTCTGGGTCCTCATTTTCCTTACTTCTCTCTCAGTGGGAAAGTCTGATACTCTGTGTCTTCACAGACGTTGAAAAAACACTATTTCCAAGTAAATACATGAGCCACAGTGCAAAGTATGCAGGTAAGATACCAGACTCCCTTTCTTTCACATGAAACATCTAGAACAACAACCACAGCTAACAAAGAGTAATTGATGCATGGGTACCCTGGTTTGGTGCGTTCCGACCCAGCCAGCGGTGTGGTTACTGACAGTAGGTAGGTTTTGTGGAAGAGAACAGAGCAGCTCAATGCCAGCGAGATAAAATGTTAGGGCTGTCTCCTAAACATCTTCCCAGCTGTCTTTGGCTTTTTTTCTTTTTTCTTGGATCCATGGATTGCCCAGTGTCCCGGACCCACTTTCTTCCCTATGGAGAACCTTGCCAAGGCTCCCATAACACTCTGCCATCACACACTCTATATGGATACCTGCGGGGGTGACCTGTTGCCTCTTAAGTCTTACTTAAGATCCCACAGTTTTGGGCAACTTACCTTCTTATCTTTCTGGGGCTTCCCAGGTGGTGCTGGTGGTAAAGAACCTGCCTGCCAATGTAAGAGATGCAAGTTCAAACTCTGGGAAGGGAAGATCCCCTGGAGGGAGGAAATGGCAACTCATTCCAATATTCTTGCCTGGAGACAGACCAGGCTCTGTGCCAGCTCTTCACTGCTTTCTCAGATTTATGTGCACTGTGCTTTCTCCCTGGGATCTCCCCTTGCTTCTACAAACCCCAGCCAGCATGTCCTTCAGCATCTGGGGCTCATTCTTCAAAGCTCAGTGTATCTCCTCACAGAAGCCTATAGGAACCCTCCCTTTGCTCCATCACGCTCTGTAGCTCTAAGACAGCAGTCAGCATTTGTGTACATGTCTTTGCTCCTCTACTGGATGGTATCAGCTTGAGGGTAAGGACTATGTCTTACCCATCCTTGCATTTTCTATGCTACTCAAGTACCCATAGGGGCTTCCCAGGTGGCACAGTAGTAAAGAACCCACCTGCCAATGCAGGAGACCCAAGTGATGCGAGTTTGATCCATGGATCAGGAAGATCCCCTGGAGAAAGAAATAGCAACCCACTCTAGCATTCTTGCCTGGAAAATTCCGTGGGCAGAGGAGCCTGGCAGGTTATAGTCTGTGGAGTCGCAGAGTCAGACATGACTGAGCAGATATGCACATAGGTACCCATGCCCTCTACATATTAGAGCTCGGTGTGTTGGCCTTTGCCTTGGGTAAGTTACTATGTCTCTCTGAGCCTTGGTGCCCTTATCTGTAAAGTGGGGCTAACAGCAATGTGTCCTTCACAGGCATGAGTGTCAGGATGAAGTGAACTCATGCAAGTAAAGTGCTTATGCAAAGCTCGGCACATAGTATGCGTTCCTTGTTACTACTATCAATATTATGTCAATTGTCCCTTATTCATGTCATACTAAAATGATCTATTTTCAGTGTCTGGGATATCTCTCATCTTCCTTATTTAATAAAGAAAACAGTGCTTACTAGGGTTTGGGGTTCTCAACCCCTGCCTGTGTATCAGCATCACCTGGGGAGCCTTTAGAAAGTACTAATGCCTGGTTTCTACCTTCCAGAAACTCTCCTTCAGTGGGTGTGTCCAACATCAGTCATTTTTATTCCCCGAGTGTTTCTCAAGTAGGGCCAAGATAGTGAACCCCTGAAAATCATTAGAGAGTTTACCATTTCTGTCACAGGTCCTTTCAGCCCTGTGTCTAGAGCAAAGAGCTGGTGTCTGGCGGGGAGGGCACCAATCTCCAGATGACTGCATGGTTAACACCAAGGGATGTATGTTTCTCTTCATTCTAGAAATCTTCCACCGTTTCATTCTCTAAAAGCTCCCATGATGACTCAGCATTTTAACACTTCTTGGTGTCCCTGTTTCACTCCCATAAGTGTCAAGTGCTGGCTCAGGATAACTTAGTACATAAAATGCCAGGTGATAATAATACAAGGCAGTAAGACATAGGGGCTTCCCTGAAGGGGCTCAGTGGGTAAAGTATCTGCCTGCAATGCAGGAGATACAGGAGACCTGGGTTTGATCCCTGGGTCAGGAAGATCTCCTGGAGGAGGAAATGGCAACCCACTCGAGTATTCTTGCCTGGAGAATCCCATGGACAGAGGAACCTGGCAGGTTACAGTCCATGGGGTCCCATGGACAGAGGAGGCTGGTGGGCTATAGTCCATGGACATTTACACACAGCACACAGCACACAGTGATACATGAGAGAGGAGGGAGAGAAACACGAAATCCTTCCAACCCTCCAGCTCCCATTTTCCCTCTTGAGCTTGTTATGAGCGATGGGCTCTGTCCCAGCAGCCAGGAGTGGGCAGGGCCTCAGAGAGGGCACAGGAGGCCATGGTCTGCCCACTTGTGCCCCATGAGCAGACGCTGCTGGACAATTGGGCTATTATAGCAATAAGCGGAGAGTGATTACTGATAGAAAGATGCAGATTCCTGTTTCTCGCCCTCTAGCCTTTTAAAAACCTTTTGTTCAGTAATTAAATGTATAAACCTTGTAGTTCTCACTGGGCATTGGATTTCAACAGGAATTTGGCCAAAATCAGGACTGAAGAATCGGCTCCACCGTGACCAACCTGGGGATGCTTAGTCAGCCTGGTCCTGCTGACTCAATCCTCTCTTTGAACCGCAGGACTTATGTAACTTTAGTCTAAGAGTTCAGCCCAGGAGTTCTATTGCCAAGACTGAGAAAGGGAAAAAAAACATTGATTAAATTCAAGACATGGCAGATAATGCCAAAAGACAGAGGAAATGTGATCTCCGAGGAGAGAGAGAGAAACGTGTGTGTTTTGGAGATAGGAGCGTCGGGAAATGGACGCTGAAGGTCAGATGACTTCTGCGAAGCAACTGCTCTAAGGAATTTATACTGGTCCCCTAGTACCACTAGGGGTAGTTCTGGATGATGCCTGGTGGTTGCTGATGTTTTGCCAGTGGACCCAGAATGTGACTTGAAAACCTGCGTGAAAGACCCACGAAATGTTCAGGTGCTTCTGAAGACAGGCCCTATTCTGGGGCTTAGGTAGAGGACACAGCACCCCACCTCCACCCCCAAGAGGACCCACACGCCAGATCACGCTTGAAGCTGATACCACAAGCCCCAAATGCCCTGGGCCTTAGTCCAGACATCTTCAAGTTGGATGGGACCTTGGACATAATTTTTTACAGGTCGGGAAAGTAACACCGGCAGAGGTGAAGTGAATTACCCAGATCACATATCTGCTTGTGGCAGAGACGGGACCACAGCCTGAAATTGCCAGCAGCCCTGAACCTGCTCACTCTGGTGCTGAGCTGGGTGATAGGCACAGGGGGCTGGAGAAAGAGACAGTTCCTAGGCCAGGCACCCCTCCCTGACTCTTGCATTCTGGGAGGACACTTTTGAAAATTCTGTCTGGGCTCTAACTGCACAAACAAAACAGGAGAGCAAGTGGAGGAGACGCCGGGAACCAGCCAGGAAGGACATGCTTAAAGCATGAAGTCACCAGCTCCGAGGACAAACCACCCATGGAAAGAAGGGTCTTGTGCTGAGCACCTCCGACAAGACTCTCCGAGGCTTCGAGGGGCAGCAGAGCAAATGCGAAGAATCTACAAAATGTTCTGCAGCTCTGCTCAGCTCTTGAAACTCAAATATTTGTTTTCTATCAGGAAGTGGCTCAGAGCACCGGCACAGTCTCACGAAGTGCGTGATCCGGGCACCAGCCAAGCGCCCCAGCAGGATTCAGGATGTCTTAGCCACGCCTCCAGTCAACACCTTTCAACAACAGCACCTGAGTCAGAGCTAAAGCCCTTCCTGGATTTAGCCCAACCCTCCTGTTCACTCCCTTTGCCTCCAGAGCTCAGAGCAGTCCAGCTCCCCTGCTGGTGACCTATCTTGCTCCTCTGCTGCTGAGTTTAGGAGCTAGACTCCCTTTCCCAGTAGTGAGCCCAAGACTTTCTGTTCCCTGTTTTATAAGACGCTTCTCTCTGCTTAAAATGCCCAGTGCCTGGTGATGCTGTCTTTTGTGCTTAAAGGGAGAAATAAATTAATTTGGAAGTAGTTGGGGGTGGATGACCACATCCCTCCTTCACATCCTGGATGTCACTGGGAAGGATGAATTCCTGGCTGGAGGCAAGTGAGCTCCATGCCATCAACTCTGAGCACATTAGAGCCTTGAGCCAGTATGCTCCCCATGCAGCTGAGACTTGGGCAGGTTTGCCAGCTGTCTCATCAGATGGAATGCAAACAAACAGAGAGGGGGTGAGCCTGGCTTGCTCCTGACGCTCCCCTCTCGGCTGTTCCAGGGGAGAACTCAGGGCTAGTGAGAGCTGCCCTCCACCCAGCAGGGCTCCCTGATGGTGCCTGTCTTCAGGGAAGAAGAACCTCAAGGCCCCTGAACTCCCCCAGGCCACTCTTTTAAGCCTACAATTCCTGCTGTGCTGTGCATGCGTGCATACTGTGTCCGACTGTGACCTCATGGGCTGTAGCCCACCAGGCTCCTCTGTCCATGGGATTTCCCAGACAAGAATACCGGAGTGGGTTGCCATTTCCTCCTCCAGGAGATCTTCCTGACCCAGAGACTGAACCTGAATCTCCTGCATCTCCTGCTTGGCAGGTAGATTCTTTACCACTGAGCCACCTGGGAAGCTGGAATTCCTGCTACAGGAGGAAAAAAAAGAAAAGAAAAAAAGGCTTTAACTTCACAATTGAAAAATAAGACTTAAAGGTCCATACTCCTTTGATGAAAAAACTCTCAAGCCTGTCCAAATTGAGAGTCACTGATCTAAAATCTTTTTAAAAACTCAGATTGATTAGAAAAAAAGAAGTCTATAAGAGCTGGACATAAACTGTGGCTATTTCATAATTTTGCCCAAGGCTTACCATTTTTGCCTTAAAAAAATCTATTCACCACATGGACGGGGGGGGGAAGGGTGGGTGTAGATTTTCCCCTCCTGGATTGTCTGTCATCTTCCTCAGCTTTGCCACATGACTTTCTCAAAACTACCGCTGAGTTGTCTATGAGTTCAGCATTCCAGTGGGCACTTCTTATACTGAGCAAATACTGATAAGCTTTAAGGCAGCCCCTCATCTGTGAGCCAGTGGAGATCTAGCAGTCAAGTCCAACGTTCTCCTTTTACGGACAAAGAAGTCAGCGCTGCTGGGGTGAGAGGCTGGCAGGACTCAGACCACAGTCAGTTTTGCTTGGGGATCTTATCCGGGTTTCACAACTTCTTTTCTGGTTCTCCAGGAGCCAGTGACAAGATTGCACCTCCAAACTCTGCTTTGTCTCAGGATTCTTAGACAGGACTAGTCAACAGGCTTCCTTTCAAGCTTTCTGTGCAATGGAAACCCTGCTTGACTAATTCAGAACCACTTCTCTGGAAATCTGGAATCTTTGGCACTAATTCAACATAGAGAATTATGCTGAATAATTATTATTATTTTCTCCTCCATAAAGCAGGAGAACTGAAGTGATATAGGTGAGTCACACACTGATACTCGATGAAGACCCGGCACGGCAGGTTTACATTGATAACTAATTCCTGTCCTTGGGTTCTGCCTGCAGAGAGCGGCCTTGGCACAAGGCATTGTTTATGCTCTAGCTTTGTGTACGGGGTAGGATGGGGAGGAGGGACATGGGTTCTGTTTTAGAAAGTATGTGTTAGGTTGGTGGATGATCTGGAGGAGGGGACTAGAGGGAAAGAGTGTGTACACACACACACACACACGCACACACGCCTGTGGTTGCCATGGGTCTGATGTTTGTTCCCACTGGCTGGCTCAGCAGAAAATTTGGCTGAGTTGCAAGACTTAACGTTTTGAAGGCGGGCATCATAAAGAGCAAATACATTTTTCAGGTTCGAGAACACGCCAGCCTGGAAGAGCCAAGGGAAGAGGGAGAAAATATTTCTTCTTCTTTTTTTTTTTTCTCCAGTAATAACAGAGCTGAAATTCACCTGGGAACCCTGGTGATGCTGACTTACCTGCTGGCTCTCAATGTCCAGTGGTCAAGATTTAAAGTCAGAGCTGAAGCTCACCAGTGAACCCTGGTGATGCTGACTTACCCTGATGGTTCTCAACGCCCAGTGGCCAAGATAAAGGTGGCTCCAGCCCTGGAGACACACCCTCAGCTGGTAGCTGTGATGTTGCTTTTTGTTTTCAACACATGCTCTGAATACCCGAGGACTGATCAAGCAGGATTGGGTTGAGAGCAAAAATCTCTAATCTGACAGTCACCGTGATATCAGGAACATTTAGAAAAGCCACAGCTCAGGACTGGTTCATGACTTGATGGAATAATTGTGCTTGCTTCAGATGATAAGTAATCGGTAGGTGGCAACTGTGGGTGATGGGAATAATTCAGGAGCTAACCAGGGTTCCTCAGATCCGGAAGAAAGAAGAAGCAAAGTCAAGGTTTTCTTCAATGTTTTCACAGTTTCTTTAGATTTTAATACAGCTTAAATCCCCAAAGTGTAACCAAGGACACTGCCATAGGAAATAAATTAATTTGATATTGGCCAATTTAAACAGAATGACGGAATGACAAGCTGCAGAACCACAGATGGAATCAGATTTAATTATTTCTGACTAAAGAAAACAAATTTTGAGAGAATGATAATATGGTTTGATTGTGAAATTAGAGCTGTATCAATCAGATAGGTATTGAAAGACTTAGAGAAAGGTGGTACTTTTTAGAAATAGACTTCTAGGATCCCCAGGCCATATTTTGAAGCCCCCGGGCTTGGTTCAGTGTTGTCAATGGGTTTAAAGAACTTCTTTTTAAAATTCTTGAAGCAACATTAAATCTTTTAACCTTTTTTGGTAAGATGCCATGGTGACTTTGTAGGAAAACGAGGAGTGATCACAATATCAGACCAAATCGTCACTGTTGAGTTGAATTTTGAACTTCCAGCTCAGAACAGGTCTGAATTTGCTTTGCCACTCCCCAGGCTCCAAACAGGGGGTACTCCTCTGTGGGGGTGGGGTCACAGAGATTAGAGATATTTGTTGCCTCAAGTCCTTTCAGGTTGGGCTACTCTTTAGAGAAGGTCTCATTTAGTGTAATCCCTATAAAATAACCACCATTTTGGTTATTAAACTCATTTTCTCTTTGTCAGATGCCCCCAAATGCTTCAGCATCACAAGTAGATTGAAAAACAAGAATGTGGAGAAGAAATCAGTGCCTAATATTTCTACACTTTTATAGATTTTTCTCCTTCAACAATTGGACTTCCCTGGGAGTCTGGTGGTTAAGACCCCACACTTCCATTGCAGGAGATATAAATTCAGTTCCTGGTCAGGGAACTAAAATCCCCAGGGATTTTAGTTGTCAAAAGAAACCCAAAAAGATTCTGTTTCATACCAATAGGTCATTCTCTGGGATTACATTACATCTAAAATAATAAACAATGTTTATTTAAAAAAAAAGAATTAAGAATATTGTCTGCCTTCCTGGGAAATGGGGTTGTGTTGAGAATCAGCTCATAGTGAAAAGTGGTGAACATTGCCATCAACCCTGTGTCACGGGTGCAGAAGCCCAGACCTGACCATAAGAACTCAAATAAGGAGCCTTGCAAACGATGGACCCTGAATGCACGAGGCAGGCAGGGAAAGAAGAATCAGATTTTTAGGAAAACTGTCTAGATTTTATCCTTATTTTTTTAAGGTATTCAATCCAGTCTATCAAAAGGAGCCATGCAAATAAATTTTGTTTCCATAAAGAATTTGATTAGAGGTGTGTGTTAGTAGCTCAGTTGTGTCGACTCTTTGCGACACCATGGACTGTAGCTCGCCAGGCTCCTCTGCCCCTGGGATTCTCCAGGCAAGAATATTGGAGTGGGTTGCCATTCTCTTCTTCAGGGAATCTTCCTGACCCAGGGGTTGAACCTAGGTCTCCTGATTGGCAGATGCGTTCTTTACCCCTGAGCCACCTGGAAAGCCCCGATTAGAGATAACCATTTTTTCATTTCCAAAGCTATTTTTCTAACCTGATTTAACTAGAAACCTTTTAAAATTGAAGATGGTGAGTTTGTTGGGGATGACAAGGTTGGAAAACACTAGATAAAGCACCCCTTCGCACCTGCCAAGGGACTAATTTCTGTTCTGTAATGATAGTTTTCTCATTCCTAGGATGGATGGACTCAGTCCAGCTAGCTGAGATGAAGTGGGGAAGAGAAGGGTAAAGTCTGGTTGGAGAGGAGAGCCCCGTAGGCACACACTAGCTCTGTCTTAGCTTGACTTCCCTAGAAAGCAGAGCCTGGTGTAAAAGCACATACTCAATTACTCCACTGGGAAGCACCATCCTAAGGAGAGAAGAGTCAGTTATCAGTTATGGGGGGAGTGTGTATATTGGCATCTCCAGAAACACAAAGCTTCCATCTTCAGCTATGGAACCATGCAACAACCACATGGGACACTCCATACCCCAAACCCATTCTGGTTACCATTGCTTTCTGCCATTTTTGCCTTCACTAAACTGCAAGAACTCTTGCCACATCCTCGGCATCTTTTGCAAAGGAGGTTGATTATCAGTGCTAACAGAGTGCAAAGAAAACCACTGATCTTGAGCTTCCAATGTACGATGCAGTTTGTTCTTTCTGAGAAGATAGATCCTTCTTGGGCCCGGAGGTCCCCTGCCCCACAGCCTTGTCTCCCTCAGCTCAGGGCTGGTTCTGTCCAGCTGCCTTCCTGAATCTGGAGCATCTGACTGGCCACTGCGTGTTATAAAAAGAGATACAGTTCTGTCACACTTTCAGCCCGAGGCAGCCATGCTCTGGGTTTGGGTGGAAGTGTCTCTCCCAGCACCAAGGGACCATAGTGACTCAAAGGTGGCCACAGTGCAGATTGGACGTCTGAGTTTCTTTGGAGCTGAACGTGAGTTTTAAAGCCAAGTTTCCAGTGTGTCCTAGCACAGGAATGACTGTGTGAGCAGAGGAACATTCCTGAACCAGGGGGAGAGGGTGGCTCTGTGAACTGCAGGTTCTGATGGTTCAGAAAGGGGCGAGTCTGATGAGAACCTCAGGGGAGTGGCATAGTCCTTTTCAGCACCTTGATTCCCTGGGAACCCTTGGCCTTGCCCACTGGGAGGCTGCAGTCTCTCCAGCTCGGAGCCTGAGATGGTAACACTTGGCAGGCTCCTTCCACCCACAGGGTGCTGTGTCGGGAATGTTTGCAGAGTACACAGGAGTTCCTCTGATGAAAGGTGCATCCCGAGTACAAAGTGTTATTGTTCTGTCTTACACAACGCTGCTGAAAATAACAGCATGCCATTCTGCTGCAGGGCAGGATGTTTCTGCAGTGTTTGCCTGGGAGGAACATGTGACCAGTGGCTGGAGGGGACCCAGCGGCCGGCATGCAGCAAGGTAGCCTGAGAACAGGTGAGGAGAGAGAGGCATAGGGGGCTCCTGGGGGGCTCCCTAGGTGAGGAGGTGAGACATGAGGCTTGAGCCACAGCCAGGGAGCCCTGCTGCAAAGCTCACATGCCCCCAGGTGCCACCAGCCTGGCCAGGGATGGGGCAGGGATCAAATACTGCAGACTACAGGGCACCTGCTGAGCTCAGATGCAAAGCATGGGGAGGCAGAGCCAGGATCTGAGGGTGCCCCAGTTTGGAGGTGCCACTCAATGTCAGCAGGCGGGAGTCTCTTCTAGGGTTTATTTCCCAAAGTCCCAGGACTGGTGGTGGTGCCCTACCCGAATAGCTGTGCCCTGGCTATTCTTCACCAAGTGGGAGATCTAGCACTGAGAGCAGAGCATCCCCACTGGGGTCCCGTGGTCCCCAAACCACACACCCTGAGCCTGCGCATGTGCGGCCCCGCCCTGCCGCTCTCCAGGCTCCCTCTTCGGACCCAGAGCTGATGGTCTAGGTGTTCGGCGGTATCGGCTCTGATGTGTTAAAAATAAAACCAAGAAGCACCAGGGTTTCTAATTATTGTGCTGACAAACGAGTCTCGCAGCAGTTTCCCAACGATCCGCTAATGAGCTCTCATTGGAGCGTTTGGGCCAGACTTGAGTGCGGCAGAGACACACAGCAGGTGCCTCCTCCGAGCGGCCTGTTTAGGGATCTGATCACATTTTCACTCTGGTGCAGCGTCCCTGCCTAGGGAAGCCCCGGCACAGTGGGTTGGGGGCACCTCCAGGCCGAGAGCTATGCCATCGGTGGGCAGTAGGCACCGGGAGGCTGGCAGGGGCCAGACTGAGAGCACCAGCTGCATCAAGATCAAGGTTGGAGGTGGGGCCTTGTGACCTTCCTACATCGGCTTCTGGCCCCTGTGAGACATTCTCATCAGGAAGCAGAAAGCTCTGAAGGGTGCTAGGCTCAAGGTGACTTGCACACTGGCTCTGTCTTCCCTAACACCATGCTGGTGACGTCAAGGGTTGTTCAGGGCTATGAAGCAAACTTGCCAGGTTTGACCAGTTTTTATGGCCAGGTTGAGCTCTGGCTTCCGTGAACCTTTAAACAGGAAGGAGGGGAAGAGCTCAGTTTCTCAGTAGAATAAGATGACATTGGTGGCTGATAACCACACTCCTTACCCCTAACTGCCTGGTCCACTTGTGGCCTCCCAGATAAAGCAATCAAGGAGTGACTAGACGCAGTATCAGGGTCTGAGTTGGGGAACTGGGATTCCCCAAACCCAGCCAAGAAGCTCAAAGGAGCATTCGTGAAGTCCTGCCCCTCCCTCCTCACTAGCCTCCTCTCGGAAACCCCAGTGTCATGAAGGCAAAGATGCTGGATCCGAGGTCTAGGAAGAGACCAAGCACAGAAGAGCTCTGCTGATATTAGCCGAAAGAATGACTAAGTCAGGCATTCTTCTCTTAGTTTCTTTCACTTTCATGGGCCCTCAAGGCCTCCCAGTCTACTCCAGCTCCTCCCCTGCTCACCGTGGTTCTCTCTTCTTAACATTCTTGCTCTTTTTCTGTCCAGATTTTAATTAATTATTGGTCTCCAGCCAACAGAATTAGCCCTTTCCTACCACGCTCAAGGCAAACCCATTAACAAGGTCAAACTTTACTCATATGAAATAGAGAAGTGTAGCTTTTCTTCTCTTTTCTCTGCCCTCCCCACCATTTAAAAACTATTATCTGGGAAATTTTCAAACAAACAGGAAACTAGAAAGACTAGAGTAATGACACTCCCTGCCCAACCCCCCACCATCATAAACTCAATATTCATCAACATTTTGCCAATCTTGTTTCACCTCTCCTCTGCCCTTTTGGTTTGGGGAAATATTTAATCCTCTTTTTTTTTTTTAATGTCTTCTTCCTGGAAACGGTTT
This sequence comes from Nanger dama, assembly GCA_917880005.1. Classification (NCBI taxonomy): domain Eukaryota; kingdom Metazoa; phylum Chordata; class Mammalia; order Artiodactyla; family Bovidae; genus Nanger; species Nanger dama. The sequence goes on along the minus strand of CAKJTW010000005.1, from coordinate 30,797,924 downwards.
TATTTTATTTTTATCTGCGTTTTTTTCTTTTCTTTTTTTTTTTTGTCCACGCCATGCCGCCTGTGGGATCTCAGTTCCTGGACCAGGGATCGAATGTGTTGCCCTCTGCAATGGAGGTGCTGAATCTTAACCACTGGACCACCAGGAAAGTCTCATTCCTCTAACTCTCTGAGCACATTTGGAGAAGTTCCCTTACCTTCATGCTCACTGTTAACAAGTCAGCTCCCTCACGATGGGGCACATACTTGCTCCGTTATGTTCGTGTCACATATCACTCAGTCCTATTTCTGTGTTGAGAGCTGTTTGAATTATGCAGCATTTACAGCATTAAGCGCTGTTATTTAGAATCCAATTTGGCTCACTTTAGATGAGCAATAGGGTCTATATTTTTCCTCCTTTCCCATTTTCCTTCTTAAGCTGAAAATTAGATTTGCCCCACACCACCCCCCCCACCCCCATCCCATAGGGCGTTGCTTTTTCTTCCGTTCTTTTTGTCTAACTGTATCCTGAAGCATTTTACCAGCACGCTTTATTATTTAACCACACGTCACCTGCCCAGGAGACATTCTGAATATTGACAGCAGTAATGAAATAGCCCAGGTTCTGACCAGCCCTTTTCTGTGGGATGTTCATGTGCTGAGTCAGACCTACTAGGCTCTGTCAGCACCGTTCTCTGTCTCCTTCATGGCCGGAGGGGCAGAGGCAGATGGAAAGACAGCTGGGGATAAAGGACATCCTGGCAACATCTAGGTCTGACTACACTCGGACTTGACAGTTATTCCTGTTACACACACACATTCACACACACATATAGATACACACACACACATATATACACACATGTATATACATAAATACAGTATATATACATACACAGATGCATTCTATCTATGAATTTGTTGGTGTTGCTGCTAAGTCGCTTCAGTCATGTCTGACTTTGTGAACACATGAACTGTAGCCCAGCAGGCTCCTTTGTCTGTGGAATGTTCCAGGTAAGGATGCTGGAGCGGGTTGCTGTTTCCTCCCCCAGGGAATCTTCCTGACCCAGGGATCAAACCTGTGGCTCCTGCATTGCAGGCAGATTCTTTACTGATGAGCTACCGGGAAAGCCCATGATTCTAGCTACATTTTGTTTCTGACATTGTATATAAGCTCAGTCCTGGCATTTTTTCCCCCTAAATGTACTGTTACTTATTTTATTACTATTGTTATTTTTGGAGTATAGCTGATTGGCATTGTTGTGTCTGAGAAGCCTTTGTTGGCCTTTTGCTCGTAGGCAGAGAGCAAGGTTGATCCCTTCCTCACCAGCGCACAGCAAGTGCATGCGGCATTATCTGTGGGTTCCACGTGCACCTTTCCCTACAGCTCACCAGATCCAGGAGCAGACAGGGTGGGGGGTGGTGGCCAGGGGGTCCTCCTCCTTCTTAATCAGAACCACATCACCCTAACTGTCAGTCCTAAGCCCGGATGCCCTGTGTTCCATGAATTCAGATCAGCACAAAAACCGTATCAGCACACGGGTTCCAGCATCCATTTTCCCTCTAATTAGCCAGCCCAGAGCAGCCAGGGAATGTTTCCCGACTTCCTCCTGGCTATGCCCAGATCTTCGCCACCGTTCCGAATCCCTGTAAATGTGGATAACACTAGGATCAGTAGCTAGTTGCCAGGGCCAGTGGACACAAAGGCACCAAGGGGCTGAGCCGGGCCTGTTCTCCCCTGGGTCCTCTCTTCGATGGTCCTGCTTCCTTGAGTTTCCCTTCCCTCTGGCTGGTGGAGGTTTGTGGAGACACCCTAGTTGGGCCCAGACCTTAGCCCACCCACTCCTTCCCTGTGTCTCAGCTCCTCCCCGGGAGCTCTTCACCTGTGCTAGGTGTTTAGATCCCCAAGTCATAAACACAGGGCTGTTCTGATGCAGTGGTTTCTATGACAACGCAAGCTAACATTCATCGGTCAACTCTGCCCAGGTATCCTGCTTTTCCTCATCATAATAGCTGACATTTTTTTTCCGGTGCTTGTGGGCATGCATGCTCAGACGCTCAGTCGTGTCTGATGCTTTGATTGAGTCTCCTGCATCTCTTGCTTTGGCAGGCAGATTCTTTGCCATTGTGCCACCTGGGAAGCCCTGTGTCAGGTACTTTGTCTGTATTAACTCACAACAACCTTATGAGGTCGGTACTAACTACTGTTGTCCTCATTGGACAGATGAGGAAACTGAGGCACAAAGAGGTTCATCCATTCGCCCAAAGTCATACAGCTAATAATTGTCAGAGAGGGGATTCAAATCTGAGATCCAAGTCTGACTCAAGAACACAAATTTGCTTAAAAGTAAACCTGAGAGTAAGTAGAAATATATATATGACATGGAAATAATTGAATAAGATTCTTGGCTCAGGAGATGGCATGTTGATGTTTTTCTTCTCCCCCTTTCTTTTTCTGTTTTTATTTCAATTTTTTTATTACAAGATTGTTCACACTGTGACCATGTCGAGAGTAAATAGATGGTGAAATCTTCAGATAACAAGGAAATGGAGGTGACAGCTTGGTTAGGCTTGTTTGCTGTGACCTACTTATGTCAGGGATGCAGGCATAGGTCTGGTTGATAATCTTGCTGTAAATAAAGACCAGAACTGCTGAAATCATCCAGCGTTTTTGTAACTGTTGTAGAAATACTATGTGCTAAGTTTCCAGAAAGAGAAGACCTATCTTTAGGGATTTGACGATCAACTAAAATCATCAGGGAAAGTAACTAACAGGGAAATAGATCTGTGACTATGAGTTGAATGGACAAAAAAAAGAAAATATCTGCAAAGTCCCCACAATGGAGGAGGCATTGTGAGTGGAGAGGGGCCTCCTTCCTACCTTTACAGTACTCGGAGGATGTTGCATCGCAGGAGAAATTCATTAAAGAAGGAACTGCAGCGGGATGTCTGATACAGAGCCTTGTGCTCTGGGAGTTTTCAGGGAGTGTCCAGTAAATCAGAGATGGATGAGGCAGAGACGAAGGTGGGGGCTTTGAGGGAGGATCAGGATGGGAGAGCTGGCAGGTCACTGGGTGAGACTTCACCCAGACACACATGGCCAACGCCTCCGCTGTTCTTCCAAGATGTTCTGGGCGTAAAAGGAGGACAGAGACCATGTCCACCCCCCTTTGGCACTGTCTAGCTACAGTACCTAGCGCATAGGTGGTGCTCAATGAATAAATAATGAAGATGGTGACTGAATTCTCTGGTTAAGTCAGTCGGGTGCAGGAAACTTGAAGAGCCACCTACCCCTCTCCCGTCTAATTCCCCTAAATGCCTGGTCAACATCTCCAACAGAGACACCCTTCAGGCATCACCCGTGGGGTTATTCAGTGTGTATCCAGCTGCCTCGGCTGGAGGGGGAGACATAGCCTCCAAAGAGTGGTTACCTCCACTTGTAAGCATCGCAGTGTCTCCGCTGCATCCTCTTGAGGCCTGTGGGCTCCATCAGGACCCTCCTGAGAAAACCTTTGGTGGGGGTGGGGGAGGTGGGACAGCTTGGATCATGGCATTGAGCCAAGGCAGTACTGGCAAGAAGATGGGCACAGGGGCTTCCCTGGCAGTCCAGTGGTTCAGACTCCAAGCTTCCAGTGCAGGGGGCGCAGGTTCAATCCCTGGTCAGGGAACGAAGATCCCACCTGGGGGTCAGGGCGGGGGGGCAGGGGACACAGCATGGCCAAAAATTTAAAAATAAATAAATAAATAAAAAATAAAGGGAATAGGAGTCGAGGGTGCCAGACAGTGAGCCCCTAAGAACGGTAAAAAGAAGAAGATGGGCACAGAGTCGTTCCTGGCTCTGCTGTGACCTCACTCTGGGCTCTGGGACAAGCTCCCTCAGTCCTGTCTGCCACAGGCCCTGTGCCACAGGACAGGGGGTGGCCTCAACCAGGCCACTTGCCAGGGTCCCCATGGGAGAGACAGAAGGAGAAGCTCTTCAAAAGTTTAGTGTTCTCGTTAAAAGTGCTCTCTAGCCAGTGAAATTTTCCTAGAGACAAGTCTCTTAGTTTTCCTGTAACTCTGTCCTTCTTAAAGCATTTATTATTACTTTTTTTAATGGGGGGGATCTGTACTATTTCCACCTCCACCGTTTCCTAGTTAGGATTTTTTTTTTTAAAGCAGCATCTTCCTCTGAATTTCTCAGCAACTGTACTTTACCCTGAAGGTTGTTCTCAATTCAGAGGTAAAATTCATAAGCACAAATCGATTTTTCTGAACCTCATGGCTGCTCACACATTCAAAACAGCTCCATGTGTCTGTCTTCATGTCACTGTTAACTCTCCGCTTCCTTTGTTTGCGCATCAATCTCTGAACAAATCTCTTAGCAACTCCTCCCCACAATGAGCGCTTCCAAATCAATGTGAAACTCTTAATTTAATTAACACCATCACAGTTTCCCAACAAGAGTAAATGAGATCAACTACAGTTACTCCAGGAAGGAAGGAAATTAATTTTCCTCCATTGGAGAAAAAAAAAGAGAGCGAGACAGAGAAGTCCTTGCAAACTCAGCAAATTCACCGTTGTCTTGGTGGGGGTCACAGAAGATCCTGAATCCAGGGGTCAGGAGGTCACACATCCTGGGTGGGTTTCAAAATAACTCCAGAAATACAGCAACAATTGAAAAGAGACCCCAGGGGGTAAGATATTCCTTAAGCAAGGAAAAAAGGATGGGGTTGTGAAAAGAGGGAATCAGAAATGAGGTTTGATGCTGTAATTCGCATGTAAATAAAGCATGCATACTCAGAGCTCCCCTCTCACCAGTTCAAAGACTTCTGGTCAATGTGTTGTTTAAATCATGATCAGGAGATACCCATCATTTTCTATCTTTTTTCTATTTTCTAGAACCAGAGTTTTAGGGGGTAAAAGGGAAGGGATCCAGCACTTAGGAGAGGTTTAATGTAAAATATAAAGTAAGATGATTAAAACAAAATGGATCATGTCTAGTAACCCTCAGGGTGCTCTAGGACCAAAATGGGCCAATTCATGTGAAGGCTGCCTGGAGACGAGCAGGTAAAAATCTGGGTGAAAGAGGCATAGAATCCATCCCTGACCCAAGCTGGGAAATATGCCAACTGCATCGTGTTTCTGTGGGAGAAACACCCTGCTGTGATGCTGGAATGCAGTAGGAAACAGCTGTATTTGAGAGGAGAAACAGTCATCTTGTTATGCTTCCCTGTTAGACTCTCAGGCAGCCACATGCCATTTCGTTTACTGCGCTTTTCAAAAGATACGGAAAAGCTTGAGACAATCCAGGAAGAGTAACGCGGGGAAAAGACAGAACGTGTGATGGAAAAGAGGTCCTAGAAGGCAAGGGGAGAGGATCAGGGCCATCAACCTAAAGAGGAAAAGAGGAAGTGGTGGAGAAGCACTGTTTGCAAACATGTTAGATGTTTGGCGGAAGGATACTGATCCTGTGTTACCTGAGTATGTGGAGGCCAGAACCAAAAAATAAAGATGGAAATCAGAGCAGCAGATAAATATTCCAATGGCTTTCTGGCTTCTGCAGACCCAAGTCAAGTCCCTCACAGTGATGCAGCGTCTCTTCTGGTGTCCCTGCTGCTAGTCACTGCGAGCCTACGCTGGACGCGGCGTCTGCCCCTGCTCTGAATGTCTTTCACACGTTTTCACTAGTAGCAGCAACTGGAAATCTCTTCTAGGTGCTACCCTCTCTTCTATCTGGCTCCCAGGAGCTGTCAACACAGCACTAGACCAGAGTTTGAACACAATTAAAGGTTGTTAAATCAATGAAGAATTGAAGGAGGGAATTCTTAATGCCAAGGACAAAAACTAGGAAAGAGATGTCTAATCAGGAATTTTTAAGGTTTTTTTTTTTTTTTTTTGGATGTGGACCATTTCTTTAAGTATCTATCGAAGTCGTTACTCTACTGTTTTATGTTTCTCTGTTTGTTTGTTTTTTGCCACAAGGCATGTGGGATCTTAGTTCCCTAACCAGGAATCAAACCCATACTCCCCAGCATCAGAAGGCAACGCCCTAACCACTGGGCAATTCAGGGAAGGCCCTAAGAAGGAATTCTAAAATGAGATGCTGTCTGTTGTGTCCTAGAAATTCCCCTGCATCTCACCTGAACACAGTCTTCAGTAAAATCTACAGTGCTCACTACTTTGTCAAGTGGGTTTTCATTTTGGGGACACAGTTCAGGGCCTAATCCTGCTTTAAGGTGGATTGAGAGTGAGAACTTCTAGAAATGCAGTTTCTGGGTAACATTGGAAAACCCATTACGCCTTCTCTGAGGAAATCTTGCTGTTTATATCTAGATTCTAACCCCTCAACAGGACATTTTGAATCTCATGTTCCTGATGATACAAAAAAGGGTTCAGCAGAAAATTAAACTCTACCTAGTATAGCTCGTTTGCTGTAGTAGTTCACAATATATTCTTGAGAGCTTATGGTGATTAAACAGCATGCCTATTCCAGGGCAGTAGGAACTTAATCGGCTTCCCGTGTGGCTCAGTGGTGAAGAATCTGCCTGTTAATGAGGAGACAAGGAAGACTTGGGCTCCATCCCTGGGTGGGAAGATCCCCTGGAAGAGGAAATGGCAACCAACTCTAGTATTTTTTCCCAGGAAATTCTATGGACAGAGGAGCCTGGTGGGCTGTATCACAAAGAGTTAGACATGACTAAGTGACTGAGTACTCACGCAACTCAGTTACAGTGAGCCTTCTGTATCTTTGGGTTCCACATGCATAAATTCAAGCACCAGCAGATAGAAAATATTTTTAAAATTCCAGAAAGCTCCAAGAAACAAAGTTTGAATTTGCTGTGCTCTGGCAACTATTTACACAGCATCTACAATGCATGAGGTATTGCAAATCACCTAGGGATAACTTAAAGTCTGTGGAAGGACACAGATACTATGTCATTTTACATAAAGGTCTTGAGCATCTGTGGATTTGGGGTTTCCCCAGGGGTCCTGGAACCAATGTCCTGAGGAAGCAGAGGGACAACTGCATTCTGTTACACTGACCACCCATGTGTTGGCCCACCTCCTGTCACCTGCTTGGACTTTTATTTAGAATATATTGTCCTGGGGGCATACAGCTTCCTTGGAAGGGGAGGATGGAGCATCTCCTAGAGCTAGTCAGCACCTCCGCTTGAACTTCCCAAAGACCTACAGGGAAGACAGTGCCAGCACTGGCCCCTCTGCCACTGGCCAACTCTTTCGGATCAACTCCATTATTTTTCTGAACTATGATGTACTCTGTGAGGCTGGGAAGGAGTGTGGCAAATCACCCAGTTCGTGCTTCTCCGTCTGGGCAGAATGGAACTCAGCCTTTGCAGACAGCTGGGCGGTTCTCTATAATCCTCCACATGCTTCTTCTACATCTTACCTTTTGGTTTCCAAACCATGTTCCTCTCCAAAGCAAGCTTTCACTGTGTTTACTTGAAGACACATTAGAGCACATGGTTTCCTGCAGTGCCTCTTATCGCTTTACCAAAATTATGCAAATTAAGAATAACTCCAGTCTGGTTGGGGTTGCTTGGGATTGAGAAGTAATTAGATTGTAATGTGCTAATCTGTATGCTAATATTTGTCCTCAGAGATAAAGAGATCTGAAAATGCTAATGTGAGATCCTTTCAGGAAAAGAAGATTATGAGCTGGGAGGTCAGAGGTCAGGGGAGGAGAAGTAAGGAGGGGAGCCAAAGGGCCAGGGAAAGCATTTGAGAGTTTGCATTTGTTTGCTTCTTTAAAAAAAAAAAATTTTTTGTTTAAATTGAAGTCTAATTAATGACAATATTATGTTAGTTTCAAGTGTACAGCAGAATAATTCAGGTATGTGTGCATATATATATATATATATATATATGTCTTCAGATTCTTTTCCATTAGTTTATTACAAGATATTGAGTAGAATTCCCTGTGCTATACAGTAAGTCCCTGTTGCTTAAAGTGAAAGTGAAGTTGCGACCTGTGGACTGTAGCCCACCAAGCTCCTCTGTCCATGGGATTCTCCAGGCAAGAATACTGGAGCGGATTGCCATTTCCTTCTCCAGGGGATCTTCCCGACCCAGGGATTGAACCCAGGTCTCCCACATTGCAGGCAGATGCTTTAACCTCAGTACCACCAGGGAAGCCCTTAAATATAAGAATACAGTCTCTCAGAAAACCTCCTATAGAGACACAGGACTTCAGATCCAAGTACGAACATCAAAGATTTCAAGGGAGGAAAGGAAGCCAGGTTGAAAGAAGAAGGGGGAGGAGGCAGGAGAGGGGGGCGAAAGGGGTGGACTTACAGACGTCTCTTGCCACCTACAGATACCCAGGTGTTATGGGACTTTTCCCTGGGCCTCCAGAGAAGGGAGGACTGGAACTCGGCCCTACCAGAAATCAGACCAGACCAGAACCAGAATTTGAGTTCTCTGCCAAGAGGAGGTGATCAGTCTCCAATCCTCAGCTCAGGCTGAGGGCCCTTAGACCAGATTCCTGCATCCAGGACCGGGGGACTAGAAAAACAGGGAAGGATAGGAAGGGTTAAGGAGAGGAAAGAGAGAGGGAAGGGGAGAGAGGCCAATAAAGTCTCTTGTTCCTTACCGGTTGGGGCACTCTGACCAGTTGTCCGCGTCAGGAGGAGACCAGGGACAAAAGGGTCCCAGTTGTGGCTGCTGGGTCTGGTCCATTGGCAGGCAAGCTGGCCCCTGAGCACCCCGAGTGGTCAGGATGTCAGTCTCAGCAAAGAAGAGTCCCACCAGAGTCACTATTTGTTGCAGGAATGCGGACCCCTTCCAGGGCCCGAAACTGGGCTCTTGTCTAACACTCGGAAATGAGTTGTCCGAGGAGACACGTGCTGACAAAGCAAGAGATTTTATTGGGAAAGGGCACCTGGGTGGAGAGCAGTAGGTTAAGGAAACCCAGGAGAACTGCTCTGCCGTGTGGCTCCCAGAGTCCCAATTTATCTTTGTTTGCTTCTTTATGTTTTATTTTCCAAATCATGATGACTATGTGTTATAGTTATGAGCAGAAAAAATTAAGAGGATGACGGAAAGAAACATGATGAGGGACTGAGAGAGCAGATATGGGAAAGATGGAGAGGGCTTCAGGAACCTGCTTGCCAGGTCAGGAGACTCAAGAGATTCATGTTCAAGCCTTGGGTTGGGAAGATGCCCCCGGAGGAAGAGAATGGCAACCCACTCCAGTATTCTTGCCTGGAAAATTCCATGGACACGGGAGCCTGGCGGGCTATAGTCCATGGGATCACAAAGAGTCGGACATGACTGAAGTGACTTAGTGCGCTCTCTCTCTCTCTCTCTCTTTCTCTCTCTCTCTCACACACACACACACACACATTAGTTTTAGTCACCCAGTCGTGTCTGACTCTTTATGAGTCCATGGACTGTAGCCTGCCAGGCTCCTCTTTCCATGGGATTCTCCAGGCAAGAATACTGGAGTGGGTTGCCATGCCCTTCTCCAGGAGATCTTCCCAACCCAGGGGTCGAACCCAGGTCTCCTGCATTGCAGGCAGATTCTTTACCATTTGAGCTAATGGAGAAGGCCAGAAGTACGTTAAGCCTGGCGCAGTTAATTGCACTGATGTATTGAAAAGGTGGCAGAAATGGAAAACCTCTGAAGTCCTGCTAATTGGATTGCAACTAGCACCCTGCTTCCTCCTCTGAAATTGGGTCTAAAACCGGTAAAGTAAAATTGCCAGCAATCACAGATAATGTGCCACGTGGGTGCCCGTGATCAATGCTCAGCGTCCTCCCCTGGGGCGAGGTTTCCAGATGCCTTTCAACAAAGGGAACCGGCTGTTCCCAGGTTATCGGTCACACGTCTTTTTAATCAGCTGTGGACACAGATGTTTCCCCAGTTTTGTTCTGACATGAACTTACTTCTCTAATCAGAGGTGCTCAGCATATGAATTCAGGAGACAGATTTCCTTACCCAGTAGTGTTTTTCCCCTGCTTTCTGTATTATCGGTTCAGTGTGAATCACCCTGAAAAAGACCACCTCCAACGCTCTGAAAGTTCTCCTTAAATAATTTCACCCTGACAGTTTCTCTTGGTTGCAAACAAACATGATCCCCAGTGAGGTGCTATTGGTGGGCAAAACACTGCAGGTGTTAAGCCAGCCAGGCGTTAGTGCATGTCCATCCCGTTCAAACCAGGGTTAGCATAGCTCCACGCTGCTCTCCGTCAACAGTAAGCCATCTGTCCTCAAGAAACCCCGTTGCCCTTCCCTGGCTTCAGCTGGCTTGTCATGAAAGGATGGCTGAGCTCACTGTGTTCTGAGGTCCCCTCTGGTTTGAGCTCCCAGGTTGAAGATGTGTACTTGGCATCTGGGAAGTAACAGAAAGGCCGTCCCTTTCCTGCCTGGAAAACCCCGCGGGGTGCTCTTGGCTTCAGAGTTTGTTGTTTCTCTCTCCTCTCCTCTCTCCTTTTCCTTTCTTTTGTCTTCGCTGTGTCTTCATTGCAGCTCAAGGGCTCTTCTAGTTGCAGTGCGTGGCTTAGTTGCCCTCGGGCATGTGGGATCTTAGTTCCCCAACCAGGGATCCAACCTGCATCCCCTGCATTACAAGGCAGGTTCTTAACCACTGGGCCACGAGGGGAGTCCCTCTGCTCTCTGTTCTGCCTGGTGAAACCCCACTCCTGCTTCAAGGTCCAGCAGGTCGCAGGAAGCTGCTGAGGGAAGGCGACCTTCCTGTTCTTACCTGCCAGTTCTCCATCAGGAGGACAGCTCAGAGGGGCGCTGCGCACACAGGCGGGAGACAGAAACACAGAGGTGGTGATGCACAGAAATCCCCAACGGCTCCAGGGGGTGCTTTGGGAGCTAAGGACAGTCTGGAGGCTGGGAGGAAATGACGGCTGCTGTTTCCCGCTGCTGGGTTAAGTGTCTAGTGTTCTCTGCTCGGTTGTTACCCTGAACTCGCGATGCTGTCTCTGCCTGCCTGACCATGTGCAGGAGCCCTTGACTTTGAACACCCCAAATAGTCCTGTGGATTTCTCCATGTGATGATACACGCGGGACGTGTCCATCCCACCTGGCCCTACAAGCCTCAGGATTGGTGGTTTATGACCAAGGAGATAGGGGTGCTTATAAGGCAAGATGAACCTATTTCAGTGGATCCTAGATCTAGAGAAATAGGCTCTAACTATTAAATAAAGGGAGAAGCTGGATCCCACACCCCAGCTCGCCCCCTGTTCCTGTAATTCCTTTGATCTTATGTCCTAAAGGGAGCAGATCTGGGTTCCTGGGAGGGAAAACTTTCTCTCCATGTCTCTGTCTTTCTTTCTCCCTCTCTTACAGTCTGCATGGATGCACCTCGCCACTCCTCCCCGCATAATCCAGTCTCATGCATAATGTTTTTTTCAGTTCCTCTTAAAGACGTACTCAGCGACTGAAAATAAACACCTACAATTTGCTGCAAGTTTTCAGACTTCTTTAGCTACCAAGCAGACACGAGAGCCTTCGGGAATCTGCATATAGATGCCCTGCTTGTTCTCACAGCCTCACTCTCTCCACCTGCCACCCCCAGAGGTGAACACTCCGTGGTGTGTGAAATATTTGGGTCTCTCCTTCCCTTGTTACACACTGCTGCCCTGCAGTGTCATCTAGCTGGGCAGCTTAGCATCTATCTGCCCAGAAAGTGGACAAGATCAAGGAGAAAAGGGAGCCCTCAAGGCCAGGGCCTTCCTATCCCATCTCATAAAAATGCATCCCTGCTGGAGGATTTTGAAAGAAATAACACAAACATGATATTGTGGGCTCATTTTTTAATTTCAATAACCCATATAAGAGTGTTTCATGGTAGTCCAGAAAAAAAAGCATCTGTTCATAAGTTCTATTTCCTAATGAAAGGAGCCTTGTGAATAAAGAAAACCAGGGGAAATCTGTTGATGTGAGAATGCCTCCTCCCTTTGTATATGGCATGACACTCAGTGCAGGGCTGAGCATAGAGCAGCAGCTCACTAAACACCTCCTGTGTTTGGGGAAGAGCCTCTGTCTCATCAAAAGTATATTTTTATCTCATCACTTATATGTGGAATCTAAAATATGACACAGATGAACTGATTTACAAACCAGAAACAGACTCACAGACATAGAAAACAAACACGGCTATCAGAGGGCAAGTGGATGCCATGCCCAACTCACTGCAACCCTATGGCTCCTCTGCCCGTGGGATTCTCCAGGCAAGGACACTGGAGTGGGCTGCCGTTTCCTTCTCCAGAGAGGGGATGGAGGAGGGATAAATTAGGAATCTGGGATTAGCAGATACAAACTACTATAGTGGCTCAGAGGTTAAAGCATCTGCCTGTAATGTAGGAGACATGGGTTCGATTCCTGGGTCAGGAAGATCCCCTGGAGAAAGAAATGGCAACCCACTCCAGTATTCCTGCCTAGAGAACCCCATGGATGGAGGAGCCTGGTGGGCTACAGTCCACAGGGTCGCAGAGTCGGACACGACTGAACGGCTTCACTTTCACTTTCATCCTATTATATTGCACAGGAAAATACATTCAACATCCTATAATAAGCCATAATGGAAAAAGGAAAAAAAAGAATATGGCATATAAAATGCATAAAATTTGGCCAAAACTCTAATGAGAAGAATATTCTTGGCCCCAGTTTTTCTTATTAAATGGAAAAATGAAAATAAAATAATAATTAACTTTTTGAAAACTGTATTTTATCTCAGCTTCTGCTCTGACAATGACAGCGCTTTTCTTCTATTTTTTAAAAAGCACTTTAAATGTGCTTTTTAACACACCTGTGTGTCAAACTCTGTAGTAAGCACAGAACAGGCAAAAATTGGTTTATTTTTCACAGCAGACTTGGGCGACATCACCATTTTACAGGAAGAAAAACCAAGGCCCAGAGGGCATAAGTGGGTGATCGCCACGTCATAGCTAGTAAGTGGCTCGGCTGGGAATTGAACCCAAGTCTAATTGACTGGAAGTTTGTACCTTTAACCACTAAACACTGTGTTGCCAGAGCATGAGATACCTGGGGTTAACAGAGTGGGCAATGAGCTGTTTTGAAACACACAGGAGTCCAAACACCCTTCCTTGGCTTGCCTTCCTGGCATCTTGGTCGGCATGCATTAATCATTCCCACGGCATCTCAGGGGCACTGAAGGGGAGGAGGCTGTGTTACATTTTTATTAAACTCGTTGCTTTCTTATTAGTAAGAGATACTGAGTCACACCCAGAGTGAGCCTTGCTCCAAGTTCATGATTCACTATTTCCTGATCTCGAAACTGTCTTCTGGACTCTCAGGTTCGGGAAAATTTCATAGAAGAGGAAATTAAGCTCACTTCGTCCATCCCAAGTGGTCAAGACGCTGAGAATTCCCATTCCAGGGTTTGGAAGAATCTGGGCAGCTACAGTAAAAGGAAAACTCATTTCCTGCTTGCCATTTTGGTTTCTTCTGAGAGCGAAACATATCCATTTTCTTACTCTCTGGAAGTTTTCTCTCCTGTTTATTTAGGAGACTACCCCGTTGCCTTTACACTACCAAGTGAGGCAGAGTCCTTGCAGATTTCTAAAGACAAGTGGCCTCACTGTCCCGACCATCGTGTTAGTTTGGGAAATGACTTGGGCAGCCCAGTACGACCCCCCAGCCAAGGGACCAAATTAGCACAAACATCACCCCACCCAGTAATTACCAGCCCTTCCCTGAATATTTTTTGGGTTCAGAGTCACCAGAGGCTTGAGCAGACTCCAGGACTAGCTAAAATATCAGTAATACCAGCTCACTCAATGGTGTGGACCTTGGGGTGGGGGTTGGTGTTAGAAACTGCATGACCTTCAAAAAGAAGTACTTTAACAATTACGGATATAGGGATGGACAATAAAATCTGTTCATCTTCCTGCTCTCAGAGCAAATATTTGCTGGTTTAGATAATTTGCAAGTATTTTTCCCAAAGCCTGGTTTGTCTTAGGCAGGATAGACACATCCCTGGAAACGACTCTCTCCATCACGCATTCCCATTGTTGGTGCCACAGGCTACCATTAAGTTCAGTGGGCTTCTCTCTACATCTGTTTTTTTGGGTCAACATATTGGAATGATAATATTCTCACCCTGGGGCTTAGAGAGTAGTGCTATGTACCAGATTACAATAATAAGCATGGTCGCCCGTCCCTTTCTTTAAAGAGAAGGGGTCAGGGAATGGATACATGTTTTGTATTGCGGAGTCTTTTGCTGTTCACCTGAAATGACCACAACATTCAGCTATACCCCAGTGCAAAATGTTTTTGGTGTTAAAAATAATAATAATAATTTTTTAAAAGTAGAAAATTCCTTAGAGTCCTCTGGGAAGTGTAGGAGTTTTCCATGGCTGGAGCGAATTCATGGTCACCTAAAGAAATAGGAAATAAAACGTCTGAGGAGCTTACTCATCAAATGACAAGCTTGACCTGTCCTGGGAAGAAACTCATACAATGCATTTGTTCTGCCAGTCAACAGACACGAACTGGAAGTCGAGTTCTCCCACAGTCTGTGTTTGGTACTTGGTAGAATTTTAAAAAGCAGAGATGTCTCAGCCCAGGTGGGACCACTGAGGCTTGAGACCTTACATTTCAGGTGACTGGTAGGTAGGGGGAGAGTGGAGGGGCTGAGGTTAGAGGAAGAAGCCAGAAGGAACTTGGGACACATTTGAAGAAAACAACTCATTTATGTGGATGTAGCTGGTGCTGCGGTCCAGAAATAAACACCACATTAGCATAACAGGGAGATCTGGTTTAATTGCAATTGTTTAAAAAGAAGTAAAAACTGGGAGTTTTCCTTTGTTTAAAAGCTTAATGGGATACTGTGGAGTGACGTGGTGGCTTTAAAAAGCTAAAATAATTGTAGGCTCCATTAAATAGAAATACAGTGTCCAGATAAAAGTAATAGTAACAATATATGTGGGTCAAATGACAATTGAAAGTCACTTTCCACTCAAGGCATTGCAAGTTAAGATAAATCATCTGGTATAATTGTGTATCTAGAGAAGAAAGATATAGATGCTAGCCTCTGGAAATGGCAGGCATAAAGTCAGGGGAGGCTCTGAGTGTTTAGTTAGGAAGAGAGAAAGTCAAGAAACAACATTGTTCAGCCGCTAAGCTATGTCCAGCTCTTTGTGATCCCATGGACTGCAGCACGCCAGGCTCCACTGTCCTCCACTATCTCCCAGAGTTTGCTCAAATTCATGTCCATTGAGTCGGTGATGCTATCCAACCATCTCATCCTATAACTGTCTCCAAATATTGGAGGGGGTTGCTGTGAGGAAGAAGCAATGGGTTTTATTTTGGTAAAAAACAGAATTGGAACAAAGAGTGAGTCAATGTCAAGGGAAGGACTGAGGAAGTCATTAAGGAAGGAAGTGGCCAGGAGGTGATTTTAGCTCAGTATAAGAAATCCACTTTCTAAAAAAGAAAAATTTCTCCCAAACCAAAGTGTTGGGTGGGGAATCATCATTTTCCAGAGGTAGAGAGCTCTTTGTTGTCCACCAGAAGAACATAAACTAGATGGCTATCAGGATTCGATGAGAGAGTTCCAGGATCAGGTAAGCTGTCAGCTGTCTAAGGTCTTATTCCTCTCCAGAATGCTAGGTTTCCATGATGGGCCAGATCTGAAGTGGTTCTGCTAAGAGCCACTGGAAACCAGGGACATGGGGGAGTTCAAGTCCATGAGCTCATGGACCAATGTGCTTTTAAGCAGATGGACCACTCTAGATGCATTAAAGCTCCAGCCTGTCTCTCCGAGAAGTTTCTAGAGAAGGGACCTTTCTCTAAAGTAACAGCAGGAGAGTAAGACTAGCAAGTTCTTCATGAGATGCCTGCTCCTTCTGTGACAAATATGAATAAGAAGTGTTGCTAGGTTACCGGTGACAGCTCCCATCAACGATTCTAGGTGCAGCTGAGGAGAAATGATGCTGATCTATGAAAAGGATGAAGAGAGAACAAAGAGAAGAAGGAAATATGGACTCCATCCAAATAGAGGGTTTCCTCGGGTGCTGTCTATGACAATAAGCTGTCGTTCTTGTGCTAATCCAGTGCAAAGATTGAGAAGACAGACACACACAGGATGGTAATTCAAACAGACTAGTTCATCAGATTTTTTTGGATAAATATAAAACGTTGATTCATTTCAGTACAAAATTTAACATGTGGGAATATAACATTTTTAAAAACTGATTCATTGTCTTGTTATACCAAGAACACTTTGAGGCTAGGAACCATGTCCTATTTATTTTGGTGCACTTGGAGTTTAGCACAGTGTCTGGCACAGAGTAGAAGATACTATAAATGTTTATGTACTACACAGAAATGTGTGTTTTTTTTCCTGGATAGTAGATATGTTTGTGTGTCTGGACAAGATCACCATGATTTCTGCTTTCTCTGATTTTCTCCTATTGCCCTAGCCAACCCTTCTTCTGCTCTAAGTGGAGAATTGGGCTCTAAAGCACTTGATTCCAGCCTCTTTCATGGCAACCTCAGTTGACCTGTTCACTAATTCACTCATCAAATGCTTATCACACTCCTACTTTGTGTGAGTCATCGTGCTGAGGCTGGGGTACAGACAAGGCCAGGAAGACCCTTGCTTCCTGAAATTTTCTTACTGCTTCTGTGGCTGGGGGAGTCATGGCCCTGGGGGTGAGTTCCTGGTATCAGTAAAACAGAAAAGAAAAGTGGTGGGGGTTTTTTGTTTTTTTGTTTTTTGTTTTTTTGTTTTTACTGACCAGTTGAGATATGCAGATTCAGTAAAAGGAAACAACTAAAAGAGCTTTGTTCAAAAACCCCTGTGATTTGTTTTTCCTTTGATTCAAAATTATGTTAACAAGTTTGGGTTGATCCTTGAACAACATGGGGGTAATCCATGTATAATTTACAGTCAGCCCTATCTACGGTTCCTTCTGCAGCTGAAGATTCAACCAACCATGGGCCTTGTAACCAGCTGTGGACCATATAACCAACCATGGACCACGGATTGCCGTAGCATTTACCACTGAAAACAATCCATGTATAAGTGGACCCTTGCAGTTCAAACCTGTGTTGTTCAAGGGTCATCTGTAGAAACATAAAAACCACCCTGCCCAGGAAAATTACCCACCCAGAGTATACCTGAGAAGATTCGATCCAAGCTTTAGCCACTTTTTCATGTCAAAAAGTAAAAATGATTACAGTCAAATACTATTCATACTCAACTGCACCGAATCCATTGTTATATAAAGAGAAATGGTTCTGACTATCAGACATCCAGAGGCAGACTCATACTTTCTGTACCTGCCACCTGCTTGCTCGTCAGCAGTTTTGAACAGATCAGCAAATAAGGAGAGATTTGAAAGGATTGCTGCAGCCAGCTGTCAAAAATCTGAATGTAAATTGGGTCATCTTCTTAAAGAATTCTGTTCTTCGCTCATATCCTTGGACAAGAATGGCAATGAGATGCTTAGAGACAGAAAGGAGTTGAGAACAAAGCGAAGAAAAGAGAAAATCCAGCAGAACTTGAAGGTCAATTAAAATAAGAAAAGGCTGGAAGAAAGGGCACTATGGATAGGAAAGGAGAGGGGAAGTGAGAAACTAAAAAGGAAAAAAAAAAACCCAGGAACTAGAATTTTTCAGAATCACTAGACTCTGCCTCAAATTTGATGGAATATAGGCATTTCCTTGTTGCTGACCTGCAGGGACCCCTGATGTTGGCGGCCAGTGATGGGGTAAAGCAAGGCATTTTAATATTACCTAATTATCCCCACCCCACAATGTACTTTTTATAAAGGCCGCAACTGGGCAAGGGTTAGCCCAAGGGCCGCAGAGGCAGGAGAGTTCTTCGGCAGTCCACCACCCGTCTGCATGGGAGCTGGAGGAGTTCACAGAGAGAAGAGGTGCCAGAGCCCCCTGCCTGCCATCCATAAACATTATAAAGATGGATTGGATCATGTTAGCAAACCATCCTGCGCTCCTGAGAGGGGGAGCTACAAGGCTGTGATTTTATTATGCACAACACGCCATGCGCTTACTGCTGGAGAACTGAGATGCAAACTGTCTGCAGGTTATAATTTCACTCTGCTCCTTCTGGGTTGGGGACCAGAAGCTTAAGTTTCCATATTGGAAAAGTCGGTTTCTTCATTGCTAACCACTCCAGTATATCACAGGAGAATGACGGAGTGGAGAAAGTTCGATAACAGTGGGTCTATTGTCCTGCTGAGATTTGCCCAAAAGGGGTGTTTCAGCCAGTGAGGAGCAACCCGGACAGACAAGAACCTAGTCTCCACTGAGCTGGGATTCTCTCTGAGCAAGACACCGCCAAGCAAAAAAAAAAAAAAAAATCAATAGCAGGAAAAGCAAGATCAAATCAGGCTCAGGTTTCAGCACTGTGGGGAAATAACTGGGAGAAGGAAATTTTATTAAGACTGTTCCTCCAACCATGCCCATTCCTTTGAGGCATCTCTGCTTTAGCCATTCCAGTCCATTGTGGTGAGCCATCACGGGGCAGATGAATCTTGCACTATACAGACACTTAGTAAGATATTACATGTGAAACAACAGATGCACTTTTGGAGAAGCATGTGAGAGGGTTACCCTCCACCCTCCAGACAGGTCCAAGAAGTACCAGGCTGCTTCCAAGAACTGAGCCTAGACTATTAGCCATGGCAGAAGAAGGACCCTCCAGAAGAAAGGAAGCACAGTCACAAGAGACTTGGAGCAATGATGCAAGATGGGGATTTTTTTCCAATAGACGGTGCTTAAGTCAACCACAAACCGATGACTGCAGCTACTCAGGGCTAATCCCAGAGCAAGAAAAAAAATGTTTTCTCATCTTTCTCCTCTTTCCTACTCTTGACAAGCCAAGGTGGTTATGAGTCCCTACCTCTTGCTCAGACACTTGACTTCAAAGCTCTACAAATGATCAGAGAGGCATCATATTCAAGGTGATGCAATCCAGCAAATTATTATATTCTTATTTTATCGAGTGCCTGTTATAGGCCCAATGCTTTTCTGAGCACTGTAAGGTTAGACAAGAAAAATGCTCTTTGCCCTTGTCCTGATGGAGCTTCAGATTCATCGACACGCACGGAGGTAGTAGACACCACATCACAAGGTAGGTGTGAGCAGTGCCAAAAGGCATGGGACATAAAATAATCCTCATAAAACAAGTTTCTCAATCTTGGGAGATGACCCTGAGACTGACAAGGCTCCCCTGGCACCTCCCCCACCCTTATCACGTCCCAGGAATCCCACTGGGTGCACTGCTCACCCAGTTGAAGGGACGGTCCCACCTCCATCCTTAACACCAGAGCTTGAGGCAGGGAGTGTGTACACAGCCTGCTTTTGAGTGGAGCCTGACGGAGAGTGAAAAAGGTCATTTGGTAACGCGCAAAAAAGCCCCAAATCTGTTAAAAGCTTATTACCTTTGAAGGTCATTTCTAATTTTTTATACGTAAAGAGGCAGAAGCCCTTAAATGCTCTGCCTGTCTACCAGCTGTCCATGTCACCTGTCAAGAAACTGGGAACAGGGTACTTCCCTGGTGGTCCAGTGGTTAAGACTTTGGCTTCTGATACAGTAGGTACAGATTCGATCCCTGGTCAGGAGCTAAGATCCACATGCCTCCTGGCAGAAAAAAACAAACAGGAGCAATACTGTAACAGATTTAATAAAGACTTTTAAAATGGTCCACATTAAAAAAAAATCTTAAAAAGAAGAAACTGCACATGAGGCTTAGCACCCACCTCCAGCAAAGTTGCACACGTGTGAGGAAGACTGAGATGATCTGACCGTTAAACCCTCACACAGGACTGGGTTAAACACGCACCTAGAACTGTGGAGCAGTTACTGAGGACAGGGTACCATACTCCACCTCCTGCTGTTCAGACCCTTTTATTCTTGCTCTGGGAGTCCCCCCTGTGCCCCTCCACCTCTAGGAACCTACCTGCTCCAGGTTACGGAGCAGGATCATTCAGCCCTATAAAAATACGGCCTCTGAGCCCATGGAGGCGCAAAAATCAAATCACAAAAGCACGGCATTGAGAAGGTGAGAAGGACAGAGTGCCAGAGAAGATGTGGCAGTTCTGAGTGGACCACACACAGCACGGGCATCGGCTGAGCTGCGCCATGATTTTAAGAGGAGTTAATGAGCTCCAGGTGAGCTGCCTCTTAGAGCTTCTGTGGCCACAAGGAAGATTCTGATTAGGCATTTTCCCAGACCCTGCCCTTCTCACCTCACAGAGGCATGACCCTGTTCTCCAGGGACGGTTGATGGAAAGTGACGGACAGATGGGAGGGGGTGCATTTCTGATAATTGAAAGTGGCAAGAGGGCCCGTCCACTGTCAACTAAAATGTGCATTTGGAGCTCGGGTTCCCCCAGGTCTTCTTCTCAAGTCGCCACCTGAGCTCTGCCCCCAGCTCAAGATATGAAGTCCAGGAGAACAAAAGCCTGTCCCTTCAAGCCCTGTCCCCACCTGTTCCCCAGCCTGCAGACCCCACCCCAGCAACCTTCCAATTTTCCAATTGATAAGTAGTCACCGAGCCGCCCCCCACCCCGCCCCCGTGACCTCTGCTAAGGGCTTTCTAGCCAACGGACCACTTCTGGTGAAAGCAGCCTAAACAGCTGAGTTGTTGAAAGTGGCAGCAGTCACCAAGGATTTGTCAGGCCTGCAGAAAGTGGGAAGGAGATAAATATTCAGCAGCTGAACTACCCGCTGTCCATGCAGCCCCATCTCTAAAGAGGATGCTTGCTTCTAAACAAGTCCTTCTCTCGACCAGTACCCATCAGCCCTGAGCTGAGATGCTGGGCAGCTCCGATTAAGAAAGGTTCAAAGCAGCACTGAGCCCAGGAGCCTGGAGAGCGAGGGGGCAGGCACCGGGAACCCGGTGTCCTGCAGAGTCACCTGGGACTATGAAAACTCCAGATCAATGAAACCAGAACCTCTTGGGTGAGGGCAGTGAAGCCGGGGATTTAGGATCAATATTCTTTTAAACTTTTATTTGGAAATAATTTCAAACTTAATGAAAAGTTTCAAGACTAACACATACTAAAAAGAATCTCATGTGTCCTTTATACTTGTGAACATTTTAACCTTTTTGCTTTTACTCCCCCACCCCCGCCTCGCTCTCTCCCCACCACACACATACACGTATAATATTAAAAGTTTTTTTTTTTTTCTGAACCATTTGAAAACGAGCTACATCCTGTCCCTTTTCCCTAAACACCTCAGTGCGTACTTCCTACAAATAGGGCCATTCTTCCATGTAACCACAGTACAGTTTCAACAGCAATAAATAGAATATTGACAGAATACTTCTGAAATCAGTCTGCTTTTACTCTCAGGTGAGTTCCCTGTGCAGCCAAGTGAGACTCCCAGAGGCATTTACAACTCACCCCAGGATCCTGGTTCCCGGAACAGGAAGCAGACAAGAAATTGATGGCCCAGATTAGGGTTTTCCACTCGATTGAATTTATTAATTTTTTACTTTTGAAGGGCATTTAGTTAGCAGGGAAAGAGTACAAGGTAAATATTCTTCATTAGTTGGATGGCTAAATAATTTTTTTTTTTTTATTCTCCCTCCACACTCCCAGATTTATTAACAGAGCAAACTGTTGTTGTTCAGTTGTTAAGTCGTATCTGACTCTTTGTGACCCCGTGGACTGCAGCATACCAGGCTTCCTCATCCTTTACCATCTCCAGGAGCTTGCTCAAACTCATATCCGTTGAGTTAGTGATGCCATCCAACCATCTCGTCTCTGTTGCCCACTTCTCCTCCTGCCCTCAGTCTTTCCTAGGATCAGTTCAGTTCAGTTCAGTCGCTCAGTCATGTCCGACTCTTTGTGACCCCATGAATCACAGCACACCAGGCCTCCTTGTCCTCCAGGCCTCCTCCATGTCCTCCTTGTCCGGAGTTCATTCAGACTCATGTCCATCGAGTCAGTGATGCCATCCAGCCATCTCATCCTCTGTCATCCCCTTCTCCTCCTGCCCCCAATCCCTCCCAGCATCAGAGTCTTTTCCAATGAGTCAACTCTTCACATGAAGTGGCCAAAGTACTGGAGTTTCAGCTTTAGCATCATTCCCTCCAGAGAAGTCCCAGGGCTGATCTCCTTCAGAATGGACTGGTTGGATCTCCTTGCAGTCCAAGGGACTCTCAAGAGCCTTTTCCAACACCACAGTTCAAAAGCATCAATTCTTTGGCGCTCAGCCTTCTTCACAGTCCAACTCTCACATCCATACATGACCACAGGAAAAACCATACCCTTGACTAGATGGACCTTAGTGGGCAAAGTAATGTCTCTCCTTTTGAATATGCTATCTAGATTGATCATAACTTTTCTTCCAAGGAGTAAGTGTCTTTTAATTTCATGGCTGCAGTCACCATCTGCAGTGATTTTGGAACCCCCAAAATAAAGTCTGACACTGTTTCCACTGTTTCCCCATCTATTTCCCATGAAGTGATGGGACCAGATGCCATGATCTTCGTTTCCTGAATGTTGAGCTTTAAGCTAATTTTTTCACTCTCCACTTTTACTTTCATCAACAGGCTTTTGAGTTCCTCTTCACTTTCTGCCATAAGGGTGGTGTCATCTGCATATCTGAGGTTATTGATATTTCTCCCAGCAATCTTGATTCCAGCTTGTGTTTCTTCCAGTCTAGCATTTCTCATGATGTACTCTGCATATAAGTTAAATAAGCAGGGTGACAATATACACCCTTGACCTACTCCTTTTCCTATTTGGAACAAGTCTGTTGTTCCATGTCCAGTTCTAACTGTTGCTTCCTGACTTGCATACAGATTTCTCAACAGGCAGGTCAGGTGGTCTGGTATTCCCACATCTCTCTCAGAATCTTCCACAGTTTATTGCGATCCACACAGTCAAAGGCTTTGGCATAGTCAATAAAGCAGAAATAGATGTTTTTCTGGAACTCTCTTGCTTTTTCCGTGATCCAGCAGATGTTGGCAATTTGATCTCTGGTTCCTCTGCCTTTCCTAAAACCAGCTTGAACATCTGGAAGTTCATGGTTCACGTATTGCTGAAGCCTAGTTTGGAGAATTTTGAGCATTACTTTACTAGCATGTGAGATGAGTGCAACTGTGCAGTAGTTTGAGCATTCTTTGGCATTGCCTTTCTTTGGGATTGGAATGAAAACTGACCTTTTCCAGTCCTGTGGCCGCTGTTGAGTTTTCCAAATTTGCTGGCATATTGAGTGCAGCACTTTCACAGCATCATCTTTCAGGATTTGAAAGAGCTCAACTGGAATTCCATCACCTCCACTAGCTTTGTTCATGGTGATGCTTTTTAAGGCCCACTTCACTTCACATTCCAAGATGTCTGGATCTAGGTGAATGATCACACCATCTTGATTATCTGGGTCGTGAAGATCTGTTTTGTAGTTCTTCTGTGTATTCTTGCCACCTCTTCTTAATATCTTCTGCTTCTGTTAGGTCCAGACCATTTCTGTCCTTTATCGAGCCCATCTTTGCATGAAATGTTCCCTTGGTATCTCTAGTTTTCTTGAAGAGATCTCTAGTCTTTCCCATTCTATTCTTTTCCTCTATTTTTTTGCATTGATCGCTGAAGAAGGCTTTCTTATCTCTTCTTGCTATTCTCTGGAAATCTGCATTCAGATGCTTTTATCTTTCCTTTTCTCCTTTGTTTTTCACCTTTCTTCTTTTCACAGCTATTTGTAAGGCCTCCCCAGACAGCCATTTTGCTTTTTTGCATTTCTTTTCCATGGGGATGGTCTCGATCCCTGTCTCCTGTACAATGTCACGAACCTCATTCCATAGTTCATCAGGCACTCTATCTATCAGATCTAGGCCCTTAAATCTATTTCTCACTTCCACTGTATAATCATAAGGGATTTGATTTAGGTCATAC
Organism: Nanger dama; assembly: GCA_917880005.1. Lineage (NCBI taxonomy): Eukaryota > Metazoa > Chordata > Mammalia > Artiodactyla > Bovidae > Nanger > Nanger dama. The sequence continues at coordinate 30,774,095 of CAKJTW010000005.1, read as the reverse complement.
CTGAATGGTCTAGTGGTTTTCCCTACTTTCTTCAATTTAAGTCTGAATTTAGCAATAAGGAGTTCATGATCTGAACCACAGTCAGCTCCCTGATCTTGTTTTTGTTGACTGTATAGAGCTTCTCCATCTTTGGCTGCAAAGAATATAATCAATCTGATTTCGGTGTTGACCATCTGGTGATGCTCATGTGTAGAGTCTTCTCTTGTGTTGTTGGAAGAGGGTGTTTGCTATGACCAGTGCATTTTCTTGGCAAAACTCCATTAGTCTTTGCCCTGCTTCATTCCGCATTCCAAGGCCAAATTTGCCTGTTACTCCAGGTGTTTCTTGACTTTTTACTTTTGCATTCCTAGCATCAGGGTCTGCACAATTGGGATTCAGAGGACACCTGGGTCTGGGGATTGCTCTGGAAATCTCTAACGATCCCTTTTTTCCTTTTGTGTCACCCCTCCCTCCATTTCTTCCTGGGAGACTTCTCTAGTGACCTGACTTGTTTCCTAACTAGCAGGGGATTTATTAACAGTCTGATATGGCACAGTGACCTCTTGAGAATGTACCCTGAACTTTGTTCAGACCGCTTCAGACTTTTACAGCTAAAACGATCTCTTTTCTGGTAATTCACACATGCAGCCTTTGAAGAGGCCTGTGGTAGTTGATTTCTCTGTGTCAACTTTTCTGGGTCCTGGGGTACCTAGGTGTTAGGTTAAATATTATTTGGGGTGTGTCTGTGAGGGAGTGTCTGGATGAAGTAAGTAAGTAAGTGAAAGTTGCTCAGTCGTGTCCAGCTCTTTGTGACCTCATGAAGTGTAGCTCTCCAGGCTTGTCTGTCCATGAGATTCTCCAGGCAAGAATATTGGAGTGGGTTTCCATTCCCTTCTCCAGGGCATCTTCCCAGAGAGTCAACTCAGGTCTCTAGCATTGCAGGCGGATTCTTTACCATCTGAGCCACCAGGGAAGCCCAGGACATTTAAATCAATAGTCAGAGTAAGGCGGGGTCATCCACCCAGATTTGGCCTGAGCAAAACCAAAGGCTGGGTAAGGGAGAATTCATTCTCTCTGCTGCACTGCCCTGCAGCTGGGACAGTGTTCTTCTCCTGCCTTTGGACTTGGACTGCAACTACACACAGGCTCTCCTGGGCCTCCAGCTGGCAGACCTTGGGGCTCAGCCTCTCCTGCCGCAAGAACCAGTTCCTTGTAATAAATCAGATACATCGGTTTCTCTGCAGAATCAAGACTCCTACTACTAGTGAGCTGGATTTTTCCAGAAGGGAACGGAATGGGACAGAGGAAGTTGAAGAGGGAATTTCCAATCTGGAAGGACACAGTTGGATATTCAGGGATGGGGGAAGGGGATGGCAGGCTTCAGGTTCTCCAGGGACCCGACCCTTCAAGGTATCCCTCTGAGGGGAGCATATCCTTAGGTGGGTCAGCTGTAAGATCCAGGTGGGGTTCCCCTAGGTCTGAGTCTGTTTCAGTGTGGGTGGAGCTGCCAGGCAGGCAGACAGCCTTTGAAGAATCTCTCTAACCAGACTGGATGCTAGGCACCCCCACCCCCAACCTGAGGACCAGCTTCCAGGGCAGCCTAGGTGCCATCCAAGAGACATGGCAGGACTAAGAACACCATAGAAACCCCAGGAGTCCTATGTGTCCTTGGGAAGGCCAGAGAATGACTGATGATAGGTTTCCAGCTATGCTAGTCCTAGGAAACCCTCCTTCCTGTAAGTATCTCAGGGCAATTAACACCTCTCATGGGTGCACGCATGCGAGCATGCTCCGTCGTGTCCAACTGTTTGTGACCCCATGGACTGCAGCCCACCAGGCTCCTCTGTCAATGGAATTCTCCAGGCAAGAATACTGGCTTGAGTTTCCATTTCCTTCTCCAGGGATCTTTCTGACCCAGGGATTGAATCCCTGTCTCCTGCACTGCAGGCAGATTCTTTACCACTGTACCTCCTGGGAAGACCAATTGATACCTGGAACATGCTATAGGCCAAAATCCATCTCCTGTCCCAATATTTCCCTTGGGGAGTCATATAGAAAGGTCCATCTTCCTTACAACATGCCTTTAGCTATCTGATGATTAATAGGAGGGTTTCATGGATTGTTCCCTGGGGGAGGTGGAGGGAGGCTCTAAATCCTCTAAAATTGTTTATACTCGCAAATCTGCATTTTTCTGGGGAGGGGAACCCATACACCTGATCAGATTCTCAAAAGGGGTTGGACCTAAATGCAAAAATTGCACACCACTGTTGTAGACTGAAAAGATTCTTTTGGTCAAATTGCCTGCTTCCTGGTCCACCTGCTCTAAACTGGTCGTTCGGTCATTCATAGTGAATGAGTATTTTTGGAAGCCCTCCCGTTCCTCAGGTCCTATAGCTCCAAGTGGAATAGCCTGTGCAGAACGGCTGGCTCTCATCTCCTGTCTTGGCTCCTCTGGTTGTGGGTTGGGCTGTACTTTTTAATTGCAGTTCACTTCATTGCTCTCTTTCCACCTTAAAGCCTCAAATGGTTCTCATTGCCAACCCATCATCAGAGCAGTCAAGCAACACAGGGTCCGGGAAATTGAAATTTTCTGCTTTCTCTCATCTTGGCTCCACCTTCACCCTAAGAACACCCTGAGGCCTCTTCTGGAAAAGTTGTGGTCAGGTATTAGCAGAGTTCCCTCCTACAAGGACTGTTTGCAGTTTTATTGGATTCTCGAGAAGAATGGAAAATTTTTACCAAAGGAGAAATGCGTCTCTGTTAGTGACATGGAAACCCGGTGAAATGGGATTAATCTGAGGGATCAGGCCTCCCCAGGGGGCTTCCCAGGGGGCTCAGTGGTAAAGAATCTGTCTGCTGCCAGTGCAAGAGACATAGGTTCGATCCCTGGGCCAGGAAGATCCCCTGGAGGAGGAAATGGCAACTGGCTCTAATAATCTTGCCTGGAGAATCCCATGGACAGAGGAACTTAGCAGGCTACAGTCCACAGGGTCAGACAGGACTGAGTGATTAAACACCACTACCAACAGGCCTCCCCAGAGTCTGGTGTCCTCATACCACCTGGGCAAGTTCCTTCTCAGTGGGTTGGCCCTGCCCACAGCGGCCCCTGCATCTCATTTGCCAGCTCAAGCAGCTGTTTCACAGCCCCATACCGTCCACCCACCACTCTTCTTCCTGGGCCTGTGTCCATGCTGTTAAGCCTGCCAGAATGCCTTCCTTCCATTCTGAGCCCACACCAACCTTCTCATCCTTTGTTCAAATCCTCACTGAAGTTTCACCTCCTTTGGGGGTCTTTATGAAGCTACAAAGCCTCTGGCCACTTCTACAGCATCATGTACCCTCTCGCTTTCATAGCATCTATTTTGTGCTCAGTTACTCCTTTTTTCTTGAATTGTCTAATTGCTTTAAGCAGGAAGGTCTTCCCTCCCCTAAAGAAACGATTTGCTCTGGGGGCTACTTTTTTCTTTCTTAATTGCAATTTCACTGTTTCCTGGTTTGATGAACACTATAGAGATATTTTAAACAAAATACACATATTAATATGTGAACAGCTGACTCCCTGGAAAAGTTCCTGATGCTGGGAAAGACTAAGGGCAGGAGGAGAAGAGGGCATCAGAGGATGAGATGGCTGGATGGCATCACCGATGCAATGGACATGAACTTGGTCAAACTCCAGGAGATGGTGAGGGTCAAGGAGGCCTGGTGTGCTGCAGTCCATGGGGTTGCAAAGAGTTGGACACAACTGGGTGACTGAACAGCAACAGTAGAGATATTGTGAACAAATCACACGCATTAATTATTCATACTGCAAGTAATACAGCAAGAAGCCACATAGTTGTAAATACTTTTCCAAATAATTGTCCCACTTTCTAGTTTAACTTTGAAGAAAATTTTTCCTTAAAAGAGCTATTAACCAGCATTTTCAAATGTTGACAAGTTGTTTGCCCTAAAGTCCCACTAATTCATGACTTAATGTCATGCATATCACATACTGACAAGTCCTCAATTTGTCACAGAAACTAATACAGTTATTAGGGAGAAAATTAGGCTACCTCTACAAAGAGAGACTGCAGATGGCACCCCATTCTGAATGGGGGCAGTTTTCTTCAAAAAGCAATTGTACTAAAAAATAGCTTGGATGTAGACAATAAATAATTTAAAATGCTTGGGATGTAGTAAATGCAAGAGTGGGATTCCAAATTATCATTCAGTTATGTCTCATATTATAGGCGTTACAAATGGCCGTCACCCTGATGGTTTATGGAATGTTAGGTTGATATATGGGACTGTCAAAGCCTCCTGCAATTCAATAGCCTGCTACATTTCAGTTAATCAGAAAAACAACCACCCAGGATTTGACTTCACCTCTTAAAAAGCTTTCATACTTAGCTAAATAGGGAAAAAAAAAAAGAGATGAAGTATGTGGCAGTCAGTTTTTGTGTCAATTGGCTAGGCTGTGTGACAGGGACTCGCAAATACAGAGAGAAAGTATGTCAGAAAGAATCTTGGGGTGTTGGATGAAAATTGAAGGTGTTGGTATGAATGCATTTAAAATAGACATCCGTGGATGTGTGTACACTTGTGTGTGTATGTGTGTGTGTCTGTGTGTTTTAATTTCGAACACTACGAGAGCCTGGGAGGAATGAGACTTCAGTCATGGTGAGTACAGTGAGCACCCAGAGGTCAGTTTCTTAATACTTCTCTCTGCTGAAAAGAACCTGAGATCCCTGGAGAAATGATTGAACCCAAGGTGGGAATTATTTCATAGTGAATTTAAAAACACCAGTACCCAGGCCCTGTCTCAGACCAGTTCATTCAAGATCTGCTAAGGCTTGGCATTCTTTAATTTTTTAAGAAAAATAGTCATTTATTTATTTGGCTGCATCATGTTTTAGTTGTGGTATGTATGTGGCACCTCTGTTGTGGCACACGGATTCTCTAGTTTGGCAGACTTAGTCTCTCTGTGGCATGTGGGATCTTAGTTCCCTGACCAGGGATTGAACTCATGTCCTCTGCCTTGCAAGATGAATCCCTAACCACCGGACCCCCAGGGTAGTGGGGACTTTCCCAGGTGGTTGTGAAGCAGAACCTCACCATCTCGGCCACCATCTGCACAGAGGTGATTTCTGCTCTCTATCCACAGTTTCAGGCAGGCCCAGGCTCTACAGCCAATTCAGTCTGTGCCAGGAATGGTTTCAGGAGCTCTAGGCTCAGCGTGAAAGCAGCCCCACTCCTATCAGCCAGGCTTGGCCCTTGTCCTTTGATTCTGGGCTCTGGCTTGGCCTTACTGCGTCCTCTTGCCATGTATCCCACTAACCAGCTTGGCCCCATTTCCCGATTCTCCAAGGGTCCCCCCTCCTGCTCTCAGTGGAGGGAGCAGGGCTGTGTCACCAGCTTTCAAGACCCTTGGATGCCAGCTCTCTTCCGGCCTGTATGCAGCTGCCAGGCTCCCTGAGCCCTCCACCCTGTTTGGGGCACCGCATTACTCTCCCCTGCAGACTCTCTGCATGCCACCTTTCTGTCTGGAACCCCCACCACCACCACCTGTCGCAGCTTTCCTAGACAGGCTCTCTGCCCACCCTGGCATTGAGATCCCCTCAGAATATCTGCCTTCCCTCCCACCCCCACAGCATCTTGACGTTCATTGCCAGAACACATCTCACATGTCAGCCTTCAGTGGTTTGCTTTGTGTGCTAGATTAGATTCCACGAGGGTAAGAGCCATGTCCTATTCATTGCTAGACGCCCAGTACATATTAGCACAGAGTCCCAGGGCTGTAGTTGGTACCTGGCATGCAACTGTGGAATGAATGAATGAATGACCATATGCATGCAGGTCCTGCTTGGCCATCCTTAGCAAGGTCAATTCCATCACCAAGTAAATAACATTATTTTCACAGGCCTGGACACAAAGCCTGATGGGACTACAGCAAGGCCATCCCTTTGGGGAGCCCAGCGTTCTGTCCCCCAAAGACAAACAGCATACTGACTTCTCAGGCAGTCATGGTGGGCCTGCCTTTCAGGAAGAGCAGGGCAGGAGTCTTTCAAAACTCTCTTCTTGAAATTGAGAAGAATAAACATCAAGAATAAATGTCTCTTGGGACTTCTCTGGTGATCCAGTGGCTTAGACTCAGTGCTTCCAATACAAAGGGCCCAGGTTTGATCCCTGGTCGGTGAACTAGGGCCCTCCTAGGTGGTGCTAGTTGTAAAAGAATCCTCCTGCCAATGCCAGAGACCCAGAAGACTTGGGCTGATCCCTGGATTGGGAAGATTCCCTGGAGTAGGAAATGGCAACGCATTCCAGTATTCTTGCCTGGAAAATCCCATGGACAGAGGAGCCTGGCGGGCTACAGTCCATGGGGTTGCAGAGTCGGACATGACTGAGCGACTAACACACACACAGAGTCAATTTCTAGGCTCATTAGTAAACCCTAGGTATTTCCTCTACCTTCAAGTATGTGCTTGTGTATTCAGAACAGTCTCACAAAATAAAAGTTATATGAGGTTAGAAGTGAGGCTACCCCAGCCCAGGCTCAGAGCTGGCTTCGTGGGGACTGCAACTCCGCATCCAGCAGGGGTCCAGCATGGTCGAGCAGTGAGATCCAGGGAGCCTTGCCTGAAACTTCCAGCCTGGCATACCTCATCTCTCACCCCACATTCTAAAACCCTGAAGCTGAAGATTGCTGATCCAAGGAGAACAACCCTGATCCCCTGCAAGGACAATAACCAAATATCCTTGCGTGGGAAGGAGAGGGGTTCAATTCAAAGGGAGAAAAAGAAAAGATGAAATACAAATGTAGAGATTTTTAAAATGTTCAGCATAAGGACCAAGCTAACCTATCTTTGATTTACCTAACTTAAAAACACGTGCTCTGAAGAGCACTCAAACAGGCTTCTGGCCAAGATGGAATAATGGAGACCAGATTTACTTTACCACCTGAAATAATGAAAACCATATGACAAAGGCATGACACTCGATTTGCCCAAGAGAAATGAAATCACATCCATGCACATTCTGGAACACGGATGTTTAGATTAGCTTTATGAGTAATAGCCAAAAAGTGGAATATTCACTGGAAGGGCTGATGCTGAAGCTGAAGCTCCAATAATCTGGCCACCTGATGCAAAGAACTGATTTATTGGAAAAGACCCTGATGCTGGGAGGAGAAGGGGATGACAGAGGATGAGATGATTGGATGGCATCACCAACTCCACAGACTTGAGTTTGAGCAAACTCTGGGGGATAGTGAAGGACAGGGAAGCCTAGCGTGTTGCAGTCTATGAGGTTTGCACAGTTGGACACAACTTAACCACTGAACAACAATAAGAACAACACAATGAAAACAGACCAAATGTCTAAACTGTGGAGCATCCGTGTGGTGGAAACCTCTAGAGGGAAAAAAATGCTATTAAAATTTAATTAATGGGAAAGATAGGACATAAATAAAAAGAGATTCTGGAGAGAATTCAGTGCGTGGGAATGAAAGCCCCATTCGTTGTCACTTAATCTGATGGGCAAGATGGAGAATCGAGAAGTTCCCGGCTCTCTCAGCTCCACGGCAGGAGCCTTTGCAAACCGAGAACAGGGTTTCCTCTCTGGGCTGGAAGATGAGGAAAGGGCTTCCGGCGCTATCATCCTCCTGTCTGGATGCAGCCAGGGCACCAGAGATGAATGTGTTTCTGTGTGTGTGTTGGGGGAGTGGGGGGCTTGGTGGGGAGGATTATATAAGACCAGGATTCAGGACATCTGTCTGCTTTCTGTCTTGGGGGAGGCAGAGTGGGTCTTGGGGACCAGCCCATAGACAGAACATAGAACCTATCTGAGCATTAGCAACAGTAACATTAGCATCCTGGGTCAGCAAGCAGAGGCTAGAACAATTACAGAGGAGAACTGATAATTATGGAAGAAGATAAGGGGACTTAGCTCTTTCTGCCTGAACTTCCATTAGAACCTTGTTATCAGACAGTGAATCAAAAGCAGAGCTGTGGTTTGACTGCTAAAAATAAAATAATATAAAATTAGAACAAAATACACAAATAAAATATAATAAAATACAAAAGAGCATAAAATAGCAACCTTTTCAAAAACTAGAATTTCTGCCCATGGCAAAATAGTAGCAAAGATGTGAGTCCACGGTGTCTTCAGTTTTGCTGGTAGCAGTGTAAATTGTTAAAACATTTGGGAAGCAATTTGGCCTTCTCCTGTATTGTTGAACATCTGCCTTCCTTATATTTCAAGCTATCCACCCCAAGAATATACCCCTGAGAAACTCTTGCATGTGTGCCCGAGAAATAGTTTGATGTTCATAATAACACTGTTAGTAAGAGCAAAATAAAACTATAAACAAATAACCCAAATGCCACAAACTAATGAATAGATAAATAAAATATGGCATATTTTTTGACAATAAAATGAAACCCCGATACATACTACAAATGTGGATAAATCTTGAAAAGATTTTGCCAAATGAAGGAAGCTAATCACAAATTATGACTCCATTTATTTGAAACGTTCAGACAGGCCAGTCTATAGAGACAAAGTAAGTCAGTGGTTGCCAGGGACTAGAAGAATTAGAGAAACTGGTGAGTGACTGCTAATGGATATACAAGGCTTCTCCTTAGGGTGATGCAAATGTTCTAAAATTGGCTGTTGTGATGGTTATACAACTCTGTGAATAAACTAAAAGCCATTAAATTGTACCTTCTAGATAGGTGACTTGTCTGGTGTGTGAATTATATTTCAATTAAGCCATTTAATTTTTTTTTTTAAGCCCAGAATGCCCAAGAATAGGAAACAGAGTATATTTGCTGCTGCTGCTGAGTGGCTTCCATAGTGTTCGACTTTTTGGCTCCTATGGACCATAGCCCACCACGCTCCTCTGTCCATGGGATTCTCCAGTGGGTTGCCACACCCTCTTCTTGAATATATATACACTGCTATATTTACACTGGAGAAGGCAATGGCACCCCACTCCAGCACTATTGCCTGGAAAATCCCATGGATGGAGGAGCCTGGTGGGCCGCAGTCCATGGGGTCGCTAGGGAGTAGGACACAACTGTGAGACTTCACTTTCACTTTTCACCTTCATGCATTGGAGAAGGAAATGGCAACCCACTCCAGTGTTCTTGCCTGGAGAATACCAGGGATGGGGGAGCCTGGTGGGCTGCCGTCTGTGGGGTCGCACAGAGTCGGACACGACTGAAGCTATACTTACATGACAGAGTACCATACAACAATGGAAAATGAATGAACCACAGTTACATGTGTCAACCTAGGTGAATGTTGGTAATATTGATACAACATTGGTGGGTAACACTGATGAGAGGAGCAAGTCCCAACTACATAGAGGATGCTCTTCTCACAAACTTCAAAAACAAAATCAAACTGGGCAATCTGTTGTTTAGGGGTGAAAATATATGTGATAAAATAGCAACAATAGAAAAAAAGGGAAAGGATAAATACGATAGATAAACATGGGAGCTCTGAGTTGGGGGAGGAAGAGGCAAGGGATAGAGAAGCACCAACGGTGACAGGATCTCATGAATTACAAATTTTGACTAATCCAGTTCTGTGCTACTGAAAACCAAGCTGCTGCTTCCTCTCCTCCTCTCCCACTTCTTCTTCCTTTTCTTCTTCTTTCTCTTTTTCATCTTTTCCTTCTTCCTCTCCTCTTTATTCTTATTTTCATTAATAGTATTGTTAAGTTGCTAAATCGTGTCCGACTCTTGGTGACCCCATGGACTGCAGCACACCAGGCTTCCCTGTCCATCACAATCTCCCTGAGTTTACTCAAACTCATGTCCATTGAGTCGGTGATGCCATCCAACCAGCTCATCCTCTGTCGTCCCCTTCTCCTCCTGCCTTCAATCTTTCCTAGCATCAGGGTCTTTTCCAATGAGTTGTCTCTTCTCATCAGGTGGCCAAAGTATTGGGCGCTTCAGCATCAGTCCTTCCAGTGAATATTCAAGGTTGATTTCCTTTAGGATTGACTGGTTTGATCTTCTTGCAGTCCAAGGGACTCTCAAGAGTCTTCTCCAACATCACAGTTCAAAAGCCTCAATTCTTTGGTGCTCAGCTTTCTTTATAGACCAACTCTCAAATCTGTATTAGCATTACAGTAAAGCCAGAACCAAATTAATCACTGTCTACGTGGTTGGTAGTGTCTTTGATCTTCACCATGAAATAAGAAATATTGCATTTCTCACTTTATGGACAGGAAGCAGAGATTTAGAGGGGTCACACACTAGCAGGTAGTGGAGCCTAGATCTGACTTCATGCCCATCAGACCCCTGGGCCCTTGTGATTACTCTCCCCTACACTGACCACTCATCCCCCTCCCCAATCCTCCCACAAGACAGCAGCTCAGACTGGTGGGCTCCATCAGGGCCATGAACAGATACCATCAGTGGAATTGGAGTTGGCTGTGGGCACAGGGCGATAAGGAATTCCCTGGAAGAGTGCTGCTTAGCATCAAAAGAATAGCTGTCATTAGGGGAAAGGAAATGACCAATAATTATCAGCTAACTCAGGGACATTACATTACAAGCTGATGCTGGGACAGAGCAGCCTTCTAGGGAACAGGAAAGGAGGTGAGCTGGTGGCAACACCTCTCTACCCAGTGTGCAGGCGTGGGGCCAGGGCTGACCACCGTGGGCCACCTTTCAAAGGCACTTCCACTGGCTCCTGTTTTATTCAGCTAGAACTTGCCTTATTCTATTCTAAATGAAGAATTAAGCGGCAGCTGTCTTCTTCATTGCACCCCCTACCCCAGAGCATTCTCTCCTCGTTGGATTTCATTGCCTGAGAAGGTCTGTGTTTCTCATCCACAACGGCGAGACTTCTTTGAAGAAGCTTTAGTGAGCGTTCCAGTCTTTCTGAGTCACAGTTTGGGGCTTCATCAAAGAAAACACTCTGACACAGATTAGAACATCAATTAGGGAAGGGTAGAGGGGTGCTGGGTTAAGTAGTCTTTCCAGGCACTTGTCTTCTGTCAATCCTCCTTGGATAAGTTCAGTGTTCACACTAATTCTCAACCCACAAACCTCTTAATCCACTGTAATTTCTGTTTTTGGATGGAGAGCAGGAGGAATTCTTGTACAGCACTTTAAAAAAATCAGGCATTAATAGACCAGGAGGGCACAGTCCCTAGGTGGCGGCTTAGCAGTTTCCTGCTATGTCCCGGAAGCAGTCCACAACCCCTAAGAGCAGAGGATGCTCTGAGTGGAGATGGTGAGTCCTCAAGGACACTGGAACATCAGGATCGCAGTCTCAGAAGAAGAAGCTGACCCTGAGTCGGAACCATAGGTCACCAAGTGCATGGACCAATCTGTTTCCTGTATGAAATGGCCCTTATGAGCAAAATAAAGGACCCAGTTCTTATCCTCCAGAAACCTGTACTGCAGCTGGTGACCTGATACCCTGATTTGAGGCCTGCTCCACATCGCCACTCAGGATCACTCAAGGACTCTGTCACTTCTCTGAAAGCAGACACTCCAGCCTCAGAGTTCAGGAAACGTTTCTTCCTTGAAACCATTCCACTCGGTTCCATTTTCACTATTGCTTCTGTCTTTGGCATCCGAGTTTCAGAAGACACAGTTCACTTGACAACATCATACTAGGTGACATGAGGAGGACACAAAAGGACAAATATTGTATGATTGTACTTATATGAGGGACCTGGAATAGTCAAATTCATTGAGGCAGGAAGTGGAATAATGGTTTCCAGTGGCTGGGAAGGGGTAAATGGGGAGTTAGTGTTTAATGTTATGTTGAGGATTTCCTGGTGGCTCAGATGGTAAAGAATCTGCCTGAAATGCAGGAGACCTAGGTTCAATCCCTGGATGGGAAGATCCCCTGGAGAAGGGTATGGCAACCCACTCCAGTATTCTTGCCTGGAGTACCCCATGGACAGAGGAGCCTGGCAGGCTGCAGTCCAGAGGGTCGCAAAGAATCGGAAATGACTGAGTGGCTGACACTTTCATGACGATGATGAACAAATTCTGGAGATGAAGATGGTAATGGTTGCACAGCAACGCGAATGTACTTAAGGCCACTGAACTGTACACTTAAAAACGGTTAAAATGCTAAATTTTATACTATGTATATTTTACTACAATAAAAAGTCTCAGTTCTTAATGATAAATAAAGAAGGAGACGGAGTTCAGATGGAGCTTGATATAGGTCTTCATGGTTTAAAGAAGATTCACTCAACTGGACGTGCAATCATGAGCACCGTGGGTGTGCCCGGTGAAGTAGCAGTGGTGCCCACGGTCTTGTTAACTGAGCACTCAGAAGCAGCCACGGGCACTGAACGAAGGCCTGGGAGCTCCTCCCGCCGGTCTGGAATCTGGAGCGGGAACAGAGAGGCAGTGCGCTGAAGGCCAAGTCTTGCCCGCCAAAGCCAGATCAGTGTTGGGGTGGCTCACATATGTGAAGGCTTTGAAATAAAGAGGGTCTGATCTCAGGGAGACAGATGCTGCTCGCTTGCCTAATTAGCCATTTTGGAAGAGAAGGTCACATCTTTGGCCCTAGAAGCATTTCCAGATTGAGGGAATTCTCCCCACCTCCCACCTCCACCCCCAGCTCCAGCAGGCACTGCTCAGAACCGGGGCCCAGCAGTCTACCTGGTTGAATGGGAGGACACTGAGGTACTCTTAAGCCATAAATCAGTGTCACAGTCACAGGTCTCCATGGCAACCTTTCACGCTAAAAGAAGGACATTTGTAAATATGCATGCTGCAAGCCTTCCCTTTTGATTCCAAATATCAGCCTTTTGAGAACAATTTGCTTTGCCAGCTGTGCCCTGCTGCGGAAAGAGTGAAGGGCCTTCTGGCTTGCCCACCCTGCTTCCTGGCGGTTCTTTACTCATGGGCTCACTGGAATCAAGTGGTAGACGTGCACTGCCCTTCCTTTCCGGGCACAGCACCCTGCGAGGAGCTGGAGATGCAGAAGGAGGGCGGGGTGCACCCTGGGGTCCCTCGGCACATTGCATCTCCTCCACCTCTCCACCTGGTCCCAGGCCCTCAGGGGACCTAAGCACTGGTGTGAGTCGTGGAGCAAACCATCTTGCCTGTTTCCCTACAGGAGTTTCACTAAGGTGTGCATGAGACAAACCTGCGGAGCTTTAGAATTTATGGACAGCTGATCCAGCATAGAAGTCTCTTGGTATTTACACTGGTTTGATCCCTGCGTCGGGAAGATCCCCTGGAGGAAGAAACAGCAACCCACTGCGGTATTCTTGCCTGGAGAATCCCATGGACAGAGGAGCCTGGTGGGCTACAGTCCAAATGGTTGCAAAAGATTCGGCCACGGCCGAGCGACTAAGCATACAGGCACACTCAGTCCAGCATGCCGGTCTTTTGGTATTTACCCAGAGGAGTTAAAAGCTTATGTACACACAAATGCCTGCCCATGTACATTTATAGCAGCTTTATTAATAATTGCCAAAACTTGGAAGCAACCCAGACGTCCTTCAGTAGGGGAATGGATAAATAAACTGTGGGACATTCAGACAATGGGATATTATTCAGTAATAAAAAGAAATGAGCTATCAAACCACAGAAAGACATGGAGGAAACTTAAACGCATGTTGTTAAGTGGAAGAAGCCAGTTTGGAAAGGCTGCATACTGTATGGTTCCAGCTGTTTGATATTCAGGAAAGGGCTGAACTACGGAGACGGTAAAAGGTCAGTGGCTGCTGGGGTCTGTCAGGGGCTGGGGATGGAGGTGGCAAGGGATGAAAAGTCAGAACACAGAGAATTTTTGGGGCAGTGGCAATACTCTGTATGATACCATAATGGTAGATGCATGCCATTATTATACATAACCCACAGAGTATATAACACCAAGGCTGAACCCCAAGTATAAACTATAAAGTCTATGGTTGACTGTGATGTGTCAATGCAGGTTCATCACTTGTAACAAACGCACCCCGCTGGTGGGGGTGCAAAGAATCAGACATGACTGAGGGATTAACACAATTTTATATAATCAACAAGAACCTACTATAGAGCACAGGGAATTCTGTTCAGTGTTATGTGGCAGCCTGGATGGGAGGGGGTGTTTGGGCGAGAATGAATACATGTATATGTATGGCTGAATCACTTTGCTGTCCACCTGAAACCATCACAACGTTGCTAATTAGCTATACTCTAGTATGTGTGTTAATCACGCAGTCGTGTCTGATTCTTTGCTACCCTATGGACTATAGCCTGCCAGGCTCCCCTGTCCATGGGATTCTACAGGCAAGAATACTGGAGGGGGTGCCATGCCCTCCTCCAGGGGATCTTCCTGACCCAGGGATCAAACTCACGTCTCTTACTTCTCCTGCATTGGCAAGCGGGTTCTTTACCACTAGCGCCACCTGGAAAGCCCAGACCTCCATCCTAGGGGGTATTATAAATAAAGTCAGAGTGGATCTTCAGTGGTCACAGTGAGCATGCCCCTGCCCTAGGATCTAGTGGAGTGTCTAGGACCTGGTGGACACTCAGCAAAAATGAATACAATATAGAGCTATTTTCGGAATCTCTCTCCCACTGTCTCTGACCCTTTCTCTCTTTCGCTGCCTCTCTCTCTCCTCTGGCATCCTTCGTGTCTGGAGTCAAAGAGGTGTCCTTTGTGCTTCTGGTCTGGGAGGCAGCGTCAGGGGACAGAGGATACTCTGATGACCACAACCGGGCTCCAGGGCAAAGCTCTGGTCCACGTGGCCGCACCAACCCTTTCTGGGCACCGCCTCTGGATACAGTCACTTCTTTGTTGCTACTGTCTGAAACTTCACAAAATTACTCCCTTGGGTTCACCAAAATACTATTTCGTGTCCCAAAATAGCTTCTTAACAGCCACACCAGCATTTTTGACCCCCTGGGCTGTAAACTTCTCCCAAAGTCACAGCATCATGAGAATGAGTGCATTCTTAGATCTCGTGGAGGCCGGGTCCCGTGTGCCAAGATACCTCGGGAGACAGAGACGAGAGCCACATCCTGAGGTCACACCAAGGTGACTCACGATCAAAGCCAAGCTCAGGGCGTGGGGGAGAGGCCCAGCCCTAGTAGGGGGCCCATCCTCACGCTGTGGGGTCTCCTTCCTCCCTGATGCCACCTCTGTCCCACCTGAGACATCAGTCCTCCTGATGCTTTCCCAGCCTCAGAGTAAAGCATGGCTCTTCCTCAGAAGAGGAGGTCAGGGAGGGGAAAGGAGGTGAGGTCAGGTTTCAGTTGAGAGGCTTAAGGAGGAAGGGGTGAATCACACCAGGGCTTTTAACAGGGTTTCCAATGTCTTATCCACGTGCCTGCAGTGAGCGGTGTGGAGTGAGGCTGGCAGCCACACCCACGCACCGAGTCCAGCCACCACCTCCTGCAGCTATTTTTACTGTGGGAGCTTTCCCGGGAACACAGTCAGAGCCCTGTGAACACAGTTGTGTGTCCCGTGCTGCCTCAGCGCTGGGGTTCGAGGGGTGGGGTCATGGGGTAGGGGGTGGAGGGCAGGGGGTGAGGTGAGGGTGGAAGAAAGCCAGGGAAGCCGGGGGAAGGGGGCTGGGACCCAGGGACAGCTGGAATTTGCTCGGGGAGAAGCCCCTCAGTGGGTGTGAAGCACGGCCTCCTATGCTTTATTTCAGCATCTCCCCTCCCAACGTCCTTGCTCTGGGGGCTCAGAAGCACAAGATCAGATAGAACGCAGGTGAGAAAACTGGGGACCAGAGGGGTTCTCTGTACTTAGTGAAAGTGTTAGTTGCTCAGTCGTATTCCACTCTTGCAACTCCATGGACTGTAGCCCACCAGGCTCCTCTGTCCATGGGATTTTCTCACCAAGAATACTGGAGTGGGTTGCCATTTACTCTTCCAGGGGAATCTTCCTGACCCAGGGGTCAAACCTACATCCCCCCGCAGCTCCTGTGTTGGCAGGGGGATTCTTTACCACCAAGCAACCTGGGAAGCCCAGAGGGGTTATGTCCAAACCAAAGTCAAATCCGAGCCTTCCGAGCAGTGCGGTCCCATGTAGATGGATCCAGCACCATCTCATTACCCCCTGCCCCCCACCCCAGGATGCAGTCCAGTCTGATTCTGGGCCAGAGAAAGGCTCTGGGGAGTTTAATGTATCAGGAACCAGGTTTAGTTGAAAGTCACAGACTTAAAATTCTCCACGGGCCCTTTTGCTAAGTCTCCAACATGGACTGCTGTTGTGTCTCAACAGACACACCATACATACTTGGCTTTGACAGGAAAAGGACTGTTTAACCTAGAACATAAAAGCATAAGAAACGACATTCTGTTCTGGGGGAGAGAGAGGCCCCTGTATGGTGGGGACAGGGCCCCGTCTCGACCTGGTGGTTCGATAAGCTCCTCACTCAAAGGCGGGGAGAAGCTGTGCTGGTCCAGAAAGTGTCCGTCTCTCGTGCAGGCTCCAGACAAATCTGAGTTACATTGAGACAGTTACTAGCCCAGCGTCCACTGCCCCTCTTTCCTCCTGTTTTGATCAGAGGGTTTCAGATCCATTCCTGTTTGTGGGAGAATATTTTTAGTTCTTGCTCTGTCTCAACCGTGCCTCCAAGTGATCCCATCAGTTTAATGAAGGAAAAAAAATAAAATACCAGTAATGAGGCACAGCAAAACCCTTAGTACAACCCTGCCCCCTGGGGAAAAGAGTGGATTTGGATTTTTATTTAAAACAGCTTATCCAGTGGTTGCGTTAGAATCACCTGGGGAATTGAAAATAATCTCTGTACTCTGGACACTGGGCTCAGGGTTTTGTTTTGTTTTTAATTCTTCAGATGATCCCAAAGCGCCACTGAGTAGGGGACCAGTGACGAGAACCAGTGATTTTGCAGGTGTCTGTGCATGTGAGGCCTCCTGGAGGGCTTCCTGGCGGCCCAGACTGTAAAGAATCCACCTGTAATGCAGGAGACCTGAGCTCAGTCTCTGGGTTGGAAAGATCTCCTGGAGAAGGGAATGGCAACCCACTCCAGTATTCTTGCCTGGAGAACTCCTTGGACAGAGGAGCCTGATGAGCTATACCTCTTGAGGCCCCAAAGAGCTATAGATGACTGAGCAGCTAACACACCTTCATTTTTTCTGGACTTCCAAAACCTAGGATGTTCTAGAACAAGGGCACCTGGTGGAGCACAGGGTCCAGTGATTCCCAATCCTGGCTGATCATCAGAATCACCCAACAGCTTTCTAAAAATTCATGTATTCCAGGGCTTCACCGAAATAGCCTGTCATTCAGCATATGTTAAAATAGCCGATTTGAATTCTGGCGGACTCGGGAACCTAGTTCACCCTTAGCCTCACCTCCTGCCCCCTCACACAGGCGTTATATGGAAGAAGAACCCTAGGCATAGGATACTCTGTGATGAATTGACATTTTCCTGCTGTGAGAATTGACTGAGCCAGAAAAATAAAAGCTTGAGTAAGCGATAGGCAGACCTCCTTCCAGGTCCCGGCATTTGGGGAGCTGGGTTCTGGCTGATAAATTCAGGTGAGGTGTCTGCCTTGGCTTTGTTGGCTGACAGGCTAATTTTATGAGACAGTAGGACAATGGTCAGGTACACAAATAGCTAATAAATAAGGAGGCTTGGCCCAGCTGGAAGAGAAGATTTTGTGCTTGTCCAGGGCACCATGCCCACGCACGGGAAAGGGCAGTGATGCCCCTCCCGGCTGCACACCCCTCCAAGGGAGCTGGATGTGGGCCTGTCACAGTTTTCTCTCCTCTTCCGATTCTCCAGGAATCCTCACATCCTTTCAAAGACAGACGGTGACAGTTTTTAAACAAATCCCAGCCAAGATCCTCACTGATGAGTAGAAACACTTCTGCTTATTCCCCAGCGACTTCCGGCAGCCTCCCCACCACCACCAGCCCCTCATCTGGTCAGGAGGCTCCTGTTCCATCTGCCTGTGTAGATCCAGCTCTGCTCACAACGTGCAAGGGAGGCGGGCTATTCCCAGGCCTGCCTGATGCTTCACACCCAGACCTGGGGCCTGTGTGCCCCCAACCCTGCCCAAGATCCACTGAAAACATCCCTGAGTAGATCTTGGAGATACGGTCATAGGTTTTTGTTTTTTTCTTTTCTGTAAAATTTATTTATTTACTTAGTTTTGGTTGCTCTGGGTCTTCACTGAGCAGGCTTTCTCTAGTTGCAGTGAGCTGGGACTACTCTCTATTTGCAGTGCACAGGCTTCTCATTGCAGTGGCCTGTCTTGCTGCAGAGCAGCAGCTCTAGGCACATAGACTCAGTAATTGCAGCTCCTGGGCTCTAGATCACAGGCTTAACAGTTGTAATGCATGGGCCTACTTGCCTGTGGCATGTGGAATCTTCCCAGATCAGGGATGGAACCCGTGTCCCCTGCACTGGCAGGAGGATTCTTATCCACTGTACCACCAGGGGGATCTACTCGTAATTATTAAAGTCATTTTTTTAAACCACTAGACTCTTCCCCGTAAGAATGCTTGATTTTTGTTGTTGTTGTTAAATTAAGCACATATATTCCATTTTAAGTATTAACCCATATTTAATCGTCCATCGATATATTTTCTGAGCACATACAATGCATCAGTAAACACCATATTTGTATAGTTTAATGCCACAGTCCTGCTGGGTAGATATGATGGCTGCATTTTACATAGAAAAAATCTGACGTTCAGAGATCAGATTCGTCGCAATCACACAGCCAGAAAGCCATTTAACTATGGCTTGCAGCCAGATCTCTCTGGCTCCAAAACACCTTTCCTTCCCCCAAATCTGCCTTCACAATGACAGCTACTTCTCCTTTCAGAGATGGAGGAAGGCTGCTAATTGTAATTTTTAAAAAGAAAGATGTTTTCATTTAAAGAAAAACAAGAAAAAGACAGGAGAAAGTCAAGAGACAAGCATCAACAGAAAGCGGTTTCAACGTATAACGACTTAATATTCATAATTGACCAGCAGACCATAAATTAGTAAGCTAAAAATTCATCCATCTTGATTCCTCTGAGATGTCTTCCGTGACTCTCCAGTCTAACGAGGGTGCGTGTCCTAACCTTTCACAGACACCGAGCGTCTCCTCTTCTGCACACACCAGCACCCCTGGGTGAGTTCCAGGGGCTCCTCCTGTTCTCGCCACCCATTTCTGGGTGGTCAGTGGAGCAGGACAGCAGAATGATCTGGGTCGCATTCCTTTCAGAAGCACTTGTGCTTCCAGGTGGGCTTCCCAGGTGGTGCTAGTGGTAAAGAGCCCGCCTGCCAATGCAGGAAACATAACCGACGCGGGTTCGATTCCTGGGTTGGGAAGATCCCCTGGGGAAGGACATGGTAACCCAGTCCAGTGTTCTTGCCTGGAGAATCCCATGGACAGAAGGGCCTGGCGGGCTGCAGTCCATGGGGTCGCAACGAGTCGGACACAACTGAGGGGCTTAGCTCTCATGCACACGTACTTCCAGGTGGTGGCTTATTTCTTTAAAATAAGCCTTGTATTTCGCAATTGTTTTAGATTTATAGAGAAGCTGCAAAGACGGCGCAGCATTCTCATCCGGTCTCCCTTCATATTAGCATCTGCGTTACCATGGCTAATTATAACGTGCAGTCATTTTTATTGATTGATTTTTGGCTGTGCTGGGTCTCCGCTGCTGCATGGGGTTTTCTCTAGTTGCGAGTGAGGGTTACTCTGTTGCTATGCGTGCGTCTCGTTCTCGTGGCTTTCTTGTTGCAGAGCATGGGCTCGGTCGCTGTGACCCTGGGCTCAATAGTTGTAGTGCAGGGGCTCCACTGTTCTGCCGCACCTGAGATCTTCCCACATTGGGGATTGAACCCACGTCCCCTGCATTGGCAGGAAGCCCTCTCTGGTAGTTTTTAAAGTGATTCTTTTCTCTTTCCCTGTGGAGTGTTGTCATGCAGGCACAAGGCGTCTTGGGAGCACCAGCCTTGGTTACTTTGATTCCTCTGGATCTGAATTTTCAGGGTACCGGGTAGCATAATAGGGTGGGTTGGCAGGGGTTTCCTGGGAGGGTTAAATGGGGCCATCCCAGCGAAAATCACCAAGATGGAGCCTGGCATGCTTGTTGAGTAGGAGCCTTGTACTCTGCCTCGAAGCAGCAGTTTGCATCATCCTCCTGCACAGCTGAGCCACACCCTAACGTGTGTTTATTTAATTTATTCTGAGTATTTGTCTTCTTCTTGCTGCCTTCCCTCATCCTTTCCCCATAAATCCTGTTTGACAAATTCGGGCCAAGGGCAGTTGTTCTCAACAGAGATGGCTTCCTCTTTAGGACTGCATCTTTCAGAGTCGTCGGACAAGCCAGGTGGGTCTGGCCAAGCTGAGGAGCAGCCCCCATGCCCAGCTCATGCCTCCTGAATTCGCAAGCAGCAACGGCGAAACCCGGAACTTGAAGAGATTGCCAAGGGGGTACAGAATTGAAAACATTTCCGCGTAGGTCATGTTACTTGCGGCAGCGGGAGGAAGTGGGGGGCTGCAGTGGGGGTGGGGAGGGGCTAGAAGGAGAGAAAACAGACATGATTAGAAAGTGCGCGCTCCAGACATTTCCTCCCCTTCCTGATTTATTTTATGTCCCCTAAGCTGGATGCCAAGTCGGATGCCAAGCTGGCACACAGGTTTTCAGAAATGAATGGGGTGCTTGAGGCCTCCAGAATGAAAATGACCCTCTTCAAGTGCACACTAGGTGATGGGGGCAGGGGGCGTCTCCTCACACACAGATGCCCTGAGAACAAGAAGCCTCCTCTGTGCTCTCCTCACCTCGCCCACGGTGTCCTGGAAGCCAGCAGCTGCCTGAGGGGAACCCGTTGGGGCTGTGTCTGAGTAATGAGCCTTCTTTTTAAGACCTTCTCTCTTGTTTATCCCAGTCCGTTCGGGAGGATTCCACTCAATGTGCATAGCTGCTCAAGGCTTGTTAAAAACGACTATCCTTATTCCTTAATTAGCACAAGAGAACTTGAGATAAAAAATATTTACATGTGTTATTTTTCCTTTCTCTTCTTACTTCTTTTTTTTTTTTTTTTGGTAAATAGCAAACAGGGTTGTCCTTTGATGCTGGTCTTTCCCTGCATGCCCAGTGTTTTAATTGGACCACTCCCTGCATTTCGGGTCTTTGGCAGCAGGACTGTGTGGCTGGAAGAGGTCTGAGCTGTCTCCTCCTCAGCCAGGCGGAGCAGACGGCCAAGGGAAGCCGGAGAGAGGTCTTTCTGAAGTGGGAGAAACAAGACACAGAAGAATTGTCACACCTCCACTGGCAACTGACTTTCGAGTTGGATATGGAAAGGATCAGGGCTTCCCCAGTGGCTCAGTGGTAAAGAATTCGCCTGCAACGCAGGGGCTACAGGAAATGGGAATTCGATACCTGGATCAGGAAGATCTCCTGGAGTAAGGCATGGCAACCCACTCCAGTATTCTTGCCTGGAGAATCTCATGGACAGAGGAGCCTGATGGACTACAGTCCATGGGCTCACAAAGAGTCAGACACAATGGAAGCAACTTAGCATACACAGGGAACAAAAGGTTGTTGTTGCTCAGTTGCTAAATTGTGTCTGACTCTTTCCGACCCCATGGACTGCAGTATGCCAGGCTCCCCTGTCCTTCACTATCTCCTGAAATTTGCTCAGATTCATGTCCATTGAGTCAGTGATGCCAACCAGCCATCTCTTCCTCTGTGGCCCCCTTCTCCTCCTGCCTTCAATCTTTCCCAGCATCCAGGTCATTTCCAATGAATCAAGGGTTACAAATCAAGATTTCGAAGGGAATTATGGCTATCTTGAAAATGATCATGGATAGAAGGTTCTAGAAATCTAGGTCTCTCCCTCTCCCAAAACACTTTGAATATAGCTTGAAAAAAAGTCATTGTTTATGACCAAAATGTTTCTATCTGCAATCTGTTGAAATGAAAGTTGACCAAAAATCCATAGTGAGATATAGAAGACAGACATATTTCTTGGCACATACAACCATGGATATGTGGGAAAGGGCCCTGACTTTCACCTGTAAGTTGCAAAACAGTGATTTGGGTGCCTGCTTCCTCATTCCTTCCCAGCAAATGCGAACTCTGGCAGACTCTTTTGCCCTTTCTTCTCTGAGAGGTGCAGAGTTCCAAAGAGGAGGGTGGAAAAGGAGAACCATCAAGGATCAAGGTTCAAAGGAAGGACACAGGTAAGAAAAAGAGAGAGTTGGTAAGAACAGCTTCAGCCCAGGAGTCAAGAAATCTGAGTCTGAGTCTGTCATTGGACACTGAACAGCAACAATGGTAATTTAAATAATACTAACACTTACTGATGCCGAGCAGGGCCCTAGGGGGCTCCCAGGCCCAGAGGCCTTTTGTCCCCTCACTTCTTACAGGCAAGACTCCAGCCTCCG
Source organism: Nanger dama (assembly GCA_917880005.1). Classification (NCBI taxonomy): domain Eukaryota; kingdom Metazoa; phylum Chordata; class Mammalia; order Artiodactyla; family Bovidae; genus Nanger; species Nanger dama. The sequence continues at coordinate 30,751,788 of CAKJTW010000005.1, read as the reverse complement.
AGACCTTCTCTTCTGAGTCCCAGCAGTCCAGTCAGTTGCTGCTTGTTCCTCTTTCTCACACTTTCAGTAACATTATTGCATATCAAGTACGTAATACTCTTAGTATTACCGGGACTTGGAACTTCACCAGCCCGATGGAACGAGGGAGGGGGGTGCACTCTTGGGCCCACGCTGAGGAAGAGGAGGCAGCTCTGGATCTCTGAGAGACCGCCCATGGTCACACCGATCCCAGAGGCCGATCTGGCATTTGTGATCATGCCGCTGCCTCGCCTCGCTGGTGCATGGGGACCATTAATGCCCGTTCCCTCAGCCTCTGCAAATGAGCCGGCCTCAGCAGATGTTTTCAAAGCTCCTCCCAGGCCTTCCTTCAATCAGTGTCCACCCTATCTTCTCCTCCTACTCTCCCTTTCCTTAAGACGTAATACAAGAAGGTAGCATCCTTGGCTCCTCGAGGCTGCTGGAGAGAAAGGGGAGATGAGAGTGTGACACCCGACATTGTCTCTTCACGCCACTTCCTGGGTCTTTTGAGAGGAGCCTTCATGTTTCAAGCGAAATATTTGGGTTCATCAGGCCCCGAGCAGAAGATCTCGTTCGACATCCCTGTAGGTGAGCACTGAGGTTTAACAGTGTGGGAGCAACACCGAGATGCCCGGAGAATAAAGCAGCCATGGATGAACCTTGAAGACGTTACGATAAGGGAAATAAACCAGACACAACAGGGCAAATACTGCATGATTCCACCCATAAGAGGTGCCTGTTGCTGCTGCTGCTAAGTCGCGTCAGTTGTGTCCAACTCTGCGTGACCCCATAGACAGAAGCCCACCAGGCTCCTCTGTCCCTGGGATTCTCCAGGAAAGAACACTAGAGTGGGTTGCCATTTCCTTCTCCAATGCATGAAAGTGAAAAGTGAAAGTGAAGTCGTTCAGTCGTGTCCGATTTTTAGCGACCCCATTGACTGTAGCCTATGAGGCTCCTCTGTCCATGGGGTTTCCCAGGCAAGAGTACTGGAGTGGGGTGCCTAGAGAAGCCGAATTCACAGAGACACAGAGGAGGATGGTGGTTACCAAGCCCTGGGGGAGGAGGAAGCAGAGGCTCATGTTCAAAGAGCACAGAGTTCCGGTTTGGGAGGATAAGAAAGTTCTGCAGGGGTGATGGTTGAACCCTGTGAATGTACTTAATACCACTGAACTCCCAGCTTTAAAATGGTTAAAATGGTTAATTTCATGCTGTGTGCATTTTCCCACGATAAGAAAGAAAATAAATGAACATATAAAAAATATCTTATTGTTTGTTTGTGATTATATAATATACATTTATTAAAATTAAATACAGACAAAGCAATTTGCACCAACTAGATTTAACTCCCATTGTGACTTCTATACAGTCTTCCCTTTGCATCTCTCTATGCATCTAAAATGTATACAGAAACTTACATATTTGAGTTCATAATGTATAAGCAGTTACTTTCCCTTCACGCTATATTCTGAGCATTTGTCAAGCAGTTAAGATTTACTTGTAAACGCCATGGTAGCGGTTGCTGTAACTAGTTCAGGCATGCTGTAACTTCTGGAGCCCTCTCTCTGTTTTGGACATTAGGTTTTCTGATTCTTTTACTTTGTAAATAGTGTTAATGCAGTCATCCTAGTACACCTGTCTTTGCCTGCCTCTGGTTATTTCCTTCTACAAATAGAGTTACTGGGTCAAAGGACAGGTTATATACTTGAAAAACTGTTTCACTGCTTCTGTGCGTGTGCTTGTGACCTAGTTTCAGAAGCCCTTTCCCTGTCCTTTGCTCGTCTGGGGACTGTTTGAAGCCCCTGGAGTCCCATCCTCTTTTGGTCCATGCTGGCTGAGTGGTCCTCACGTTTTTGCCTCCCAAAAGGCGCCTTTTAGGGGAGATGTGTTTGAATGTTGATCAGACCCTAGACCAAACTTAGAGATCTGAGCAAAGGAGGCCATCTGGGCAAAATTGAAAGAGACAGGGTCTGAGGTTTTGTTTGTGCAAACGTGGCTCATTTCCCACGGGAAGGTGTGAAGTTAGGGTGAAGCGCAGCTGCCCCAGCTCCATCCTGTCCTGGCCGTTCACTAATGCATTTGGTGCACTTCCTGCTTTGAAGGAGCAAGGAAAGTGAAATCTTGCTGAAACTCTTCTGGCTGCTGGTCCACAGACGGTTAAAAATAGCCTGAACCACATCGTCCTTTGGGCTCCCCCTGCGTTCTGTCACTTTCTCACTCTCAAGTGACACACACACAAACCCACCCCAGTAGAGGACACAGCACATCTCTGATCCCCAGGCGATTTTTGGCTTCAAAAGCCCTTCTTGCATCCTTTCCTCTTTCTCTCACTGTTTCCCGACTTCTCTGTAGCTCCCTCCCACTCTTCGCAGCTCAGCTCAAATGTGATTTTCACATGGAAGCTTTTGTGACCCTTTCAGACTAGATCAACACTCTTAACGCTTTTTTCATAGAGCTTTTCACAATTTGTAATTATCCTAATTTGGGTAATCGTCTGGCTGATGTATCACTTAATGTTTTCATTCAACAAATATTTTTAAGTGCCTCTGTGGTGTGCCAGGAACTGTACTGTTTGCTGGGGTAACAGGGATGAGCAAAATAGATTTGGTTTCTTTTCTTGTGGAGCTGACAGTCCAGTGGGAAATGTACAAATAAAAATCTGACTGCAATTTTCAACAGGGGCTATAAAGAGAATTGAAGCTGGTACAATGACAGAAACTGATGGAGGGACCCCAGTCGCGGAGTGTCCTGAAGGCCATCCTGGAGATGGAAGAGTGGGAGGAGAGAGCTGGGAAGAGTAAGGAAGAAGATGAAAGCGGAAGCATCCACTGGAATTGGCAACCTGTAGGATGCTGGTAACCCTGACCGCGTTTCTCAGAGGGCACTTGGTTGAGAGGGGAATGGATGGTGAGGATTTAAGAAGTTCGTACACAGGAAGAGCAGTTTGGACTGCACAGGGGAGACCCAAAGATCGGGTAGATGGAGAGAGATAAGAAGGGCCAAGGGAGGAATTAAAGTTGATTTTCCATATTTTCTTTCTTTTTTAAAAAATGGTAAGTAGTAGAAAATGTTTGTAAGCTGTGGGGTGGCTCAAGGGGAGGGAGAGACTTAACAATGCTCAAAGAGGCAATAAATGGAGAGCTAAGTCCTTGAGAAGACAGGATGGGATAGTATCCAGAACAGAGATGAATAGATAGGACTTTTATAGGAGGAGAGCCACCTCATCAATTTTTAACACTTTATTATAGAAAATTTCAAATATATAAAAGCAGAGAGAAGAGTATAATGGAACCTCATATACCCATCACCCTAGCTTCAACACCTAGCCAATCACAAGTCATCTGGATTCACCCAATTTAGCACCTCTTGCCCAAATTATTTTGAAACAAGTCCAAGACACTAACTTTGCATCGGTAGGGACCTTAGTGGTATTCCTGAAAATAAGGACTTAAAAATTACAACAACACCATTATCACACTTTAAAAATTAATGATTTGGGACTTTCCCAGTGGTCTAGTGGTTGGGAGTCTACCGGCCAATGTGGAGGACACAGGTTCGATCCCTGGACTGGGAGGATTCCCCGTGTCACAAAGCAATTAGGCCCGTGAGCCACAGCTACCGAGCCCACGTGCCTGGAGCCTGTGCTCCGAAGTGAGAGGGACCCCCAGAGTGACAGGCGCTCACGCCACAACTAGAGAGGGCCTGTGAGCAACAACAAAGACCCAGTGCAGCCAAGAGCGAATAAATATATCTTTCCAAAAAATTCATGACTTTTTTTTAACATCGCCAGGTACCCAGTGTTCAGATTTCCCTGACTGTCTCTTATATGTTTTTCGGTATTTTACGGATGACTTGTTCAAATCCAAACCATACAAGATGCACACACTGAGTTCAGTTGATACACTTTTTAAAGTCTCTTTGGATCTCTAGGTCCCCACTTCCTCTTTTTTTTCCCCTCTAACATCTGTTAAGAAACCAGGGATTTTGTCCTACAGAATTTTTCACATTCTGAATTTTGCTGATCGCATACCTAAGGTGTGATTCGACACATTTTTTTCTCACCTGTAAATCCTCTGAATGGTTCATTTACATTTCCATCAAAGGCTTGATCAGATTAAGGTCTTACATTTTTGCTTTTGGAGGGGAGAGAGGCAAGAACATGGGAAGGCGCTGCTATGTGCTTCCTCTTCCATCACATGGAGAGGCAAGTCCTGTGTGTCTTGTATCTGGTGATGTTAAGATCGGCCAGCGGGTTTGTTGTTATCCGCCTGCTCCACTCACTCTAAAGTTTATCATGAGCTTTCCGCTGAGTAGTTTTAGCAGTTACAGATGCCCTTTGCCTAGATTCACTCTTTCGTGAGGCATTACAACATGATGCTATTCCATCACTCTGTTAGGGGGTGAACTATGCCTCCCCAAATTCATGTGTTGAAATCCTAACCCCAACTCCATATCTCAGAATGGGATTTTTTTGGAAATAGAGTCCACGAGGTCGGACAGAGTCGGACATGAATGAGCAACTAACACTTTCACTACACTTGCCCCTCATTCTCGTCAACAGAATCAGGCTGACTGTGGCTCAGAAGAGAAGATGAAGGCAAGGGGCAGGGCTGTGGGCAGGTCTGAGCATTGCTAGTTTGGAGAGGGCCCTGCACCCAGCTGTGAGCAAACAAGACCGTGGATCAGCCTCTCAGCCGTGGCCTTCCAGCATCATGAGTGCGTGGATACGGACCTGACTGCTCCAGGTGCACGAAAAGTGGGGCTGTCGTCCAAGAAAACGAAAAAGAAAAATCTATCTGATTGTACAACAAAAAGGAAAGCTTCTTTGACTTTCAAGGGCAGGTCTCACTCTGGCCCCACCAGACACTCGGTCTCCTTAGTAACTTGAAGGGGCTGGAGCACACGGTCACCAAGTGAATCCAGCCCCAACACGCTGTGACACTGATTCTAAAACCATCGGAAAATACACGCACACGCATGTACGTAAGTATGTACAGATATAGTTTTTCTTTGTAAAGCAGGCCAATTAGTGAGTGCCTTTCAAACTCGTAGAAAAGTACAAAAACAAAAATGTTTTAAGTGGCCAGATGGCTCTTGTCTTAGCACACTGAGAGGATGTCCCATGGCCTGGTGGAAAGAGCCGCGAGCAAGAACACACATATCTGGGTTCTAGCACCATTTCTTAGACCAAGCAATTCCGGGTTATTAAGCACGTGACTTGACATGCCTGACTCATATTCCTCACCTACAAATTTTTTAAAAGTTGGATTACAAGAGCTCTGAGGTGAGTCACTAGCGGTTTTATCCGTAAGTAGGACCTGCTGCACCCTTCTCCATGAGCCTTCCTCCAAGGTTAGAGAGTGATGGGTGCCCCACCTTCCGAGCACCTGAGTTCTGCAGGTGCCAAGTGATGTGGATGGGCATGAGCCAGGACTCATGGGTGGTGCAGAAGGGGAGGTCCCTACCCACCTTCAGGAGTTTAATGTTGATGTTATTGATTTTATTTTATTTAATTCATGTAGGAGGCTCGAAGTCAAGTGTCAGAGAAGAAGGAAACCATGCCATGGGGGTGAAGGACCAGAGAGACCCCGCATCTCTTGACTCCCAATGCCTCCTGCCCCACCGGGACAAGTCCCTTCGAGTCTGCTTTCTCGGATAGAGCTGAAATTCTTTTAAAATGCCCCACCCCACGTAGGGAGACAGTGCCGCTGCCAGTGAGACATACACAAGTCTAGAAACGGGGATTCAGAGGAAAGGCTTGGAATTTTCAAGTAAAACGTAGAAAAGAATAAACAGGACAAAGAAGAGAGGAGAAGGAAGGGGCCGAGACCCCAGAAAGCGAAAAGAGGAGGCAAGGAGAGACGCTCCGAGAGTGGGGAGCAGCTCCAAGTGGGCTGAGCCTAGAGCAGCCAGCCCAGCCTCGTCCGCCTGTGCCCAGTGAAAGGCCTTAAGCAAGTGGACTGTCTTGAAATCGTACATGCAGGTGACGGGAGAAGGGAGTGGGACCTGGGCTCACCCCCAGACTCCACTGCTGATGGAAACCAAGGTGGAGGAGATGCTTGGAGCAGGGCCTGGGGGAAACCTCAGCCTTTCCCAGCTCAGTCACTCTTTTGTCCCACCCAGGGAAACGGCTCCCTTGTCATCAGCTCTGATGTGCATTATTGAAAAAAAAAGACTTTAAAATACTATTTTTACCCGCAGCACATTTTTTTTTCTTCCAAAGGAACAAAAGGATCACAACCCACACACTCCTCAAACTGGCAGTCCTGAGCCAAGGCAGGGCTGGGATTTGCATAGGGAGGGAGCTCCAGCCTCCCATCCCCGCCCCTCCTCATTCCCACAGAAAGGAAACCTAAAGGAACGCCATGGGCTCGCTCTTGACACCCTCCTGAAACACATGAGCAGGAATAGGAGGAAATGATAAAGGAGAGGACTTCACAGCCAGTGTGATCGTCAGTAGTACTTTTGGCCATTTATAGTTAGTGTTATAGTTCTGAGAAAGGAAGGGGTCCCGCTCTGTCTCTTCTCTCTCTCCGTCTCTCTGCCTCTCTTATACACAAATGCACACACAGACAGAGCCTGGTAGCCAGGTTTTTTCTACCACAAAGAAATTTTGTTCTTTCACATTTCGTATTTCCAGTGTCCCTTAACATTTCAGCTAATGAAGTATTTCTGGGTCATTTGATAGTCCGGGAAAAGCTGAAACCTACACTCGCTGTTTGCAATTTTCTCTTCCTCCAAACAGCTAGCACTTAGGGGTCCTGTTCAGTAACATCCATTTGGGGTTCTCCTTGTTTGCCCATGTGACAGGACAGGTCAGAGCTGGGCTATGAAGGACTTACCTCTGATGTGTTCATGTATAAGAGAATTGTTTACATACATACAGATGACGGGGGGCCTCTTTAAGAAAAAAAAATCTGGCAATAAGAACCCCTAGTCTATCTAAACTTTCTGAATTTCTCTTAAAATGGAAAATATGAAGAGTATTACTCATGCGACTCTTTATAGAAGTGGAAGACAAAGAGGAAGTAGATGACTCACCGCGGCACCACAGACAAAGCACAAACCGGAGCTAGAACGACTTTCCCGCTCAGGCCTTGGAGCTCTGGGCGAAGGACTTGGTGTCCCCGTGTGGGACCTGCATGGGCCACTCAGTGACCGGCTCACTGCTCTCCCCTTCCCACTCCACCCGAGCCCTACTGACCTGGGGTGCCTTGGAAGGTGCCTGCCTGGGACCTGGCACACGACCAGCCCGGCCTCTTGGCTGTGTGTGGTGTGGGTGTTCCCTGGGTACCTGCTTCCTGACACGTTGAGCATGTGTAATCAGTGGCTCAGTCCACTCACTGTGACCCCATGGACCCTCGCCTGCCAGGCTCCTCTGTCAATGGGATTTCCCAGGCAAGAATACTAGAGCAGGTTGACATTTCCTCCTCCAGGGGAATCTACCCGCCCAGGGATCAAACCTGCAGCTCTTATATCTCCTGCATTGGAGATATTTTTCAGGCAGGTTCTTTACCACTGCACCACCTGGGGAGTCCACTGGAAGGTCCTCTCAAAGGTCACAGGAACCAGGGGCTGTCACCTGCTCAAGGTCATGCTCTCCATTACCACTTTCCTCCAGGCATCACCATGGTCTTGCCCATCAGAGGCCTTGAGACCATGTGGACAGGGCCTGGGTGGGTTCCTGAAATATCCTAGCCCTCAAATCCAAACAGTACTTATGCACAGAGAAACAAGAGAGGCACTGAAAATTCATGACCAAAAGGAGTACGGATACGGCTTAAGGAAAACCCATTATTGGATATTTGCTGCAGAGGAAACAATAAATCAAAGTAATGATCCTTAGAGCAGGCACCCGATAACAATTTTTTGTAAAGATAAGCCAGTCTATCTTAAAGAAGGATATTAAACAGATCCGTCAACCCTGGGCAAACTAGGTTTGCTAAATAAATTGACAATTAATAGATAGCCTGGAAGATAAACACGATTCAAGGAAGAGTCGCTTTTAAAAGGCTGGTGTTTTTAAAGGCGGTGTTTACTTTAGGAAAGAGAAAATGAAGTTGAAAGATCAAGTACCAGAGAGAAACACATCTCCACACTCCGGCCCCGAGTGTCAGGTTCTGAACTGATGCCCTGCCTCTTAGAGCTGAAATCCTGCTTTGTCAATCACTTTACCAGAAAAATCACCTCTCTGTGACAAAGTCTGGGTTTGGGGCCTCCTTGACAGTCTAGAAGTCAAGACTGTGTTTCCAACACAAGGGGTGTGAGTTTGATCCCTGGTTGGAAGACTAATATCCCATGGCCCAGCCAAAAAAATAAATAAATAAAAATAAAAAGGCAATCTCTTTTTAAAAATATTTGCCCAGAGCACTGGCTGTTATTTATATGTCTGGTGTTTAGAGGGTTAACCCATTTTTCAGTGTTTTTATTTTAAATGCAGCAAGGTCCTTTTTATGTTGAGATAACTTTCCAAACACATAATAGACACCTGGAAAGATGGTATATTACTACAAAATAACGCCATTTAACCCGGGTTCGATCCCTGGGTTGGGAAGATCTCCTGGAAAAGGAAATGGCAATCCACTCCAGTATTCTTGCCTGGAGAATCCCATGGACAGAGAATCCTAGTAGATTACAGTCCACGGGGTCGCAAAGAGTCGGGCACGACTGAGTGACTTCACCTCACCTCACCTCACCTCACCTCAAAGCAGTCTCCTAGGAACACACCCATACATCTGAAGACTTGTTGATTGTTATTTGTTCACAGCCAAAAACAGGGCAGAAGCTTGAGGTCAAACAGACTCATCAGCACACTTACTAACTGTGGTTTTGGTTTGTAAATCTGTTCCCCATGCTAATTGTTGAAATAGGAGTGTCTTATTTTGACGATTTCTGATCAGGAACTGCTAAGTTTCACAGCGATGTCTGATTTCTGTGTCTCTTTTCCTCGTGTTCTGGGGCGAAGCCGTGGTGGGGGTGCCCTTCTCCCCCACAAGCAGGTGGAGTGCACCCTGACACAACGGGGTGATCGCCCCATCGCTCCACTGGCCGAACCTCCCCATCGCCAGAGCTCGGCCTCACGTTCCTAGAAGGGCTCTTGACATGAAATTACTTCACCGTGGTCTCCATGCCAACTCGGGCTCCACAGGCCCCCCGAAGGCCACAAGAATGCTGCAGAGGGCAGGTGGACTGCACCTTTATCCTCCTGGGTCTCCATCCATCTTCCCAAGCACTCAAGTGACGGCTGCTCTCCTCTGCCCCTCTAGCATCTTCTTTTCCGGCAGAATTAGACGGCAGGAGTGGGTAGAGGAAGGGAGTCTTTCCCCTTCTCAGCTTCAGTCTCTTTCCAAGTCTCTGAGACCTACCTATGAACACCTGAGGCCAGGTCGGAAAAGGGGTCCCTATTTTTTCCACTTCTGCACCGTTGCCCAGGAGTGGCTCCTTGTGATATTCCAAACAAGCAGTGTTCCCTTGCTACTCCCTGCTTTGGTCTTCACTCTGCCTTTGGGGTCTGGGTGGCTGTCCTTGCCTGTTGCCTCGATCCTGGGTGGCCACACTCTCTGCCTGACTCCCACCCAGAGGCGGTACCCTCTGGGGTGGTTGCTTTTATAACCCCTTCCCTATGGGCACTTTTTCAAATTGTCCCTGTCCTGACACGAGGGTCTTGAACTCACCTTGGGGTCCTTGCCACTGTGCTCATCCCTTGAGGGGGCTCTGGGTCATTTTTCTGGAATTTATCCTGAAAATAAATATGACATATTAACTATGTCAGTACCACTCAGGGATATGACCTTCCCTGCCAGCTCTCTGGTACCAGCTGTTTCTCTGAAGCTGGGTGGGTTCCCTTGACTCAGCCTGACGGGTGAGTGGTCTCGCTTGCCCCCTGTCTGCTCTGTGGAGTGGCGAGTCATGGGGCTGGAGCCGTGGCAACCCCTGGCCTTCAGGGAGGACATCTCATCTAAGGACACATCAGTGCAGCCTGGGACAGGGCCGTAAAGGCCCAGTCATCTGGCCATTTGAGAGGTCGAGCTCCTGGCTGTATGCGTGCCTGCATGCTAAGTCGCTTCAGTTGTGTCCTACTCTTTGCAACTCAGTGGAGTGTAGCCTGCCAGGCTCCTCTGTCTGTGGGATTCTCCATGGTGGGTTGCCATGCCCTCTTCCGGAGGATCTTCCCAACCCAGAGATCAAACCTAGGTCTCCTGCATTGCAGGCAGATTCTTTACTGTCTGAGCCACCAGGGAAGCCCACCTGACTGTATGAACCCCTCCCAATGTCTGAATAGCCATACATGGGGATGCGCTGAGACCCACCAACAAGGGGCTGCAGGTGTGGGCAGCTGCCCAGCAGAGTCCACTTGCCAAGCTCCTCCAAAAGCACTTCCTCTCACAGGTTAGCATTCAGGCTTGGTCCTTGAGGTGTCCTGATCCTGCCGAGCCTTTTCGTACCCTCTCCTCATTAGAACATGCTCTTTCTCTCTATTGTGAGAGAGAGAATATAACAGTGTTCTGAATAATAGCGAGACAGTCACCGTTGTCCTTGGCAACAGAGCTGTGCTAGGATGCGCCGTTTGGTAAACAAAGTGGGTCTGACTCCTGTGGGTATGGGCGCCTGGCGCCTGGGGCAGGGGGTGGCTGGGGTTGGGGGTATGGCCTCTCTTGGAATCTTTGCGAGATTCCCCTCTCCCAGTGGACCTGAATCTCTGCATGGGAACTTGACCTGCATTAGCAGAGGAAGAACCCCGAGTAGATGTCGGGAGAGCACTCGCCACCGTGGAAGAGAAGGGAAGGAACTGGCTAAAGGCCCACTTCAGGCCTTACGTGCATCCTCTGTCACCACGCAGTCCTCCCAACAGCCCTGGTGGTGAACGAGCTTAGCCCACCTCACAGAGGAGGAGCCCAAGGCTAAGGGAGAATCCAGCTGAGGGTCCAAGGGTTAGGGGCTGGCTCTGCATCTCGCAGCTGTGTGACCTGCAACAGCCCCATGGGGGGACAGCCCAGAGTGTAGTAGAGGCGGGCCTGTTGACTCCAATGACATCCCACTGCGTCCTAAACTGACATGCTTCCAGGGCCTCTTCTGTGCTTCCTCCTCCTGCAGGGACCAAGACTCCAAACAGAGGAGGGGTCTCCAAGGGCTCCTGGCTTCAGCTCCAGTTCTTCTCAGGGGTGGGAAGATACTTGGCTCAGCATGTTGCCTGCTGACACTGGAACTTCTAACTGGAGGTGGGGAGTATCTACGAGTGAGGATTTTGTAAAAACGGAATTTGATTTTTAACAGGGACTTCTAACCCCAGGTGTGGCCAAGGGAGGTTTAAAGATGGGAAGGTGGACACGGCCGTGGACGCTGTGAACCTGGCGGAATGTGCAGGCCGCTGGAGTCGCGTCACAGCCCTGAGTGTGTCTGTGAAATGTGCAGACATCCCAGGTCGCGTGGGAATGTCCCCCACCAGGGCCTGGGCACCCCGGCTCAGGACAAAAGCAGCCCAGCCAGAAATGGCAGGACTCAGAGCAGGAACAGGCAGAGACTTCATTCTACCCTCAGAATTCTACTTTGCCTGTTTTCTGGCAGAGTGACTATATGCAGATTTTACCCCAGGAAGGAAGGAAGGGGCCCGTTGGGCAGACTCAGCAGCAGAGCCTCTGCAGGGGTTTCTCAGCACCAAGAGCCCAGTGCAGACTCTCAGAGGAGTCCACGTGGTGGAGTGCCCACAGTGGGCTTCTCTGCATGTTTGGAACCCCTCTCAGTTCCTACCACACTGAGGGTCACGGGTAGGGGGGCCTCCTGGAGCAGCCGCAAGCACGTGGGCTTTGATGGCCACGGCGGTGGCTTGAGCCAAGCTCACAGCCACCAGTGGGATTTGGTGGTGGTTTAGTCGCTAAGTCGTGTCTGACCCTTTGACCCCAAGGACATTCGCCTGCTAAGCTCTTCTGTCAATGGAATTCTCTAGGCTTTGGTTTCCCAAGTGTAAAAAGGGGAGCAATGGAACCAGGTGGCCCCACGTGAGTGGGACAGAAGAGAGTTTAATCAGGGTCTTTTTCCAACATGTGGGTAGGGTGGTGGGGCATTCAGTTCAGGGCCTGGCAATCCAAGGAAGCCAAGGTTAGCAGGGTGGGCACCTGGAGAGAGAGTTGGGAGAGGACACACCCCTGCCCCTCCCAGCCCCGCCTCCCACCCACCTGGCCCTTTTCCACTCCTCCCAAGGGCCAAAGAAGTGGCTTGGGCTAGCATATTTGTGCCAGAAAGGACCTCCTTTGTGGCTCAGTGTTAAAGAATCCTCCTGCAGTGAAGGAGATGTGGGTTCAATCCCTGGGTTGGGAAGATCCCCTGAGTAGAAAATGGCAACCCCTTGCAGTATTCTTGCCTGAGAAATCCCAAGGACAGAGGGAGCCTGATGGGCTACAGTTGATGAGGTCGCAAAAGAGCTGGACACAACTGAGCGGTTAAGCAACAAAGTGCCAGGACCTGTACTCTGCAGGGAGGCTAGGGGACCAGACTCCACAGGTGTGGGGAGGGAGGGGCAAGTACAGAGTGGGAGCAGGGAAGAAAAAGGGGGAGTGTTTTACCAGTTGTCTTTGCTGGTCTATTGATTCAAACCTCAAAAGGAAAGAGGAAAAACACCTGAGGCAATAATAGCCCAGAGCAATATCAGTATTGATGTCAGTTTTATTTTTAAATAGGCGTAAATAGAATCAAGGATGCTTGTTTCTAGACTTTTCTATGTGAGTCTGTCAGAGATGGTAGCAACTAGGGCACCGGTTGATACCCAGCAAGCCTTTAGATGAGATTCACTGCTGAAAACATTTTCTGCCTTTAGCACATGCTGATAATTGGGATACATTTGCTGCAGCTAGAATTCTTCTTTTATACTGATTTTTAAAATTTGACTTCAGAATTGGACAGAAAATGCATCTCAACCAATGTTGTGCGTTTGAAAACAATGGCAAACCACTCAACAGGGAGATGTATAATACAGGCCACTACTGAATTATATGCCTAGAAGCCAACAAAGTAAGTACTTTGTTGCTAAGGGATTAATTAGTTAATTTTTATAAAGGGCTTTAAAGGTGAGAAATGCTCTATAAATGTAAAGCATTATTAATATCACCAGTAGTTCTACTGCTTTTATGTTATGTAGGAAGACTTGTTCCTTAGCCAGGTTATGGATTCTTATGGTGAAAATGAAAGGGAGGAAAAAGAACAGCAAGAACGTGCACAAGAAGGTGACCCACTGGTTTCTGTTTATTTTACAGTAATTTCCATAACTGAAGGAGGCTTTCCTGACATCTCTTCCAAACCACAATCATGTGTTTCACAATTCTGTTTAGTTTACATGTTGGCATCACATTCCCCTGCCCACTCCATCAGTCCTGCTCTCTTGGGCAAGTGGGTGGAGTTTGGGAAAACTGGGTCTTGCAGAAGGAGAGGTAGCCATGGTCTCCCTTGAGTGTCAGACTGAGAGGACAGGACGTACAAAGTGTCCAGCTTGTGGGGTAAGAGGTAGGGGGTGGGTTGGCCCTCCTCACCCAAAAGTCTAGTTGGTGTGCCACTAAGGTCTTGGGGGCTGGCTAGTTGGGGTGGTTTGCTCACTGTGATATATAATGCATTGAGGGGTCTGGTGACGGCATCACCAGGTGTGACCCAGATAATTCTAAAGTGATTTGGAACATGAATCATTTTTTATTGACATAGTAGCTAAGGTGGGTGCACTAGAGGCAGGTGGCCTTCCTTGGGAGCCTTTGGTTGCATCATGTGCCAGTTTAAACATTAAAGTGTTGAGTCAAGGGGCCTGGGGACCTGAGGTGGCATGGATGGGGAGAAGGCAGAGCCCTGGAAGGTTCTCAGGAAGATGTATGTTCAGCAGTAAGTGCTGACCACCTGTAATTCTGGACAACGTCCCTGGAGTGGAGGGCAAAACAGGATCGGCCAGGCCAGAGGTGGCCGCTACCGCTGGATCCCTTTGCCATGGGTCCAGGCACTTCTTCATCGAGCACGTATGATGGGCCTCTTCAGGTCTGGATCTCCAAGCCACATACTTTGTGAGACTCAGAGGGAATTGAGAGAAAGGCATGCGTGAAAATAATGTCAGGAATAAGCAAGGTGAGCCGCTGATGGGAAGCAGAGACAGGACAGAGGATGGTATGGGTCCAGTGTAGAGCTAACTTCTCCAGTCTCCAAGAGAGGTCTCAGCTGATATAAACCTGTGCACAAGACACACACACCAGGGACTGGGCATCCGTTTTGGCAGCTGGAAAACACTGGATAAGAAGTCATGTGACCAAGCGTTAGCAGTTTCTTCCGTGTTTTGTGAATTCAGCTGCACTTCTCTTTAGTCCTGCTCTTCTGGGTTTTACATGCACCCAGTGAAAGGTGCTTCCTGGTGGCTCAGATGATAAAGCATCTGCCTGCAACGCAGGAGACCTAGGTTCAATCCCTGCATCGGGAAGATCCCTTGGAGAAGGGAAAGGTTACCCACCCCAGTATTCTTGGCTGGAGAATCCCATGGACAGAGGAGCCTGGTGGGCTATGGACACGACTAAATGACTAGCACTTGCACTTTTCACACTATGAAAGGTGTTGCTGCAGGAAATGTGGAGGATTCAGCATCTTCTGACTTCCCTGGTGGCTCAGACAGTAAAGCGTCTGCCTACCATGCAGGAGACCCAGGTTCAATCCCTGGGTTGGGAAGATCTCCTGGAGAAGGAAATGGTGACCCACTCCAGTATTCTTGCCTGGAAATCCCATGGACCCGCATGAGCCGACACGACTGAGCAACTTCACTTTCACTTTCAGCATCTTCACAAATAAAGCCATTTTCAAATGCTGGGATTATTCCCCTAGTCTAACCGCTGCAAGACAGCTGCACGAAGCACAGGGTCCCCACAGAAGGCAGAGCCCTCCTGCTGTCTTTGGTTCTGGGCTGAGCACTGAAGCTGCTCCTGTGAATGTTTCCCATCCTTCTGTTCTCCAAGGCTCTGCATTTCTGGAACAGATGGAAAGACCCACACAATGACACCTGCAATCCCCTTGTCTTAGGATATTTAGCCATCAGGTGTGACGTGCCGTATCTGTGTCATTGTAACATCAGCTTCATGGCAGGAATACTGGAATCTGGGAGAAGCCCAGGTTCCAAGATGCTGACCTGAATGTCAGGAGGAGATGGGAAGGGATTGCCGGAGGCGAATGCCTGCCAGAAAAAAACAAAGTGGTGGCAAACCCACCGTCCCTCCCGTGTTGATGAGACTCTGCACTCTTCCATTGTGGGAAGATGGTCCCCAGGATGCCACCAAGGCAGAGACAGGGAGGAGATCGTTAAACGGGAAGCGTGTCAGCCACCTTCAGGTTGTCCATTTTGGACTCATCTACACCCTGATTCCTATGGTGTCAGCTGCACATCATACTGTCAGGAAAGCTATCATGAATCCAGCAAGGCAGACAGACCTTTATTCTCTTCTGAGATCACCCAGAATCCAAAAGGGACATGGCTACTGAAAAAGGAGCCCCAGCAATAATGTCCATCTGTCAGTCTTCCTCACCTCTGCCTCTCTCCCTCCTGTTTCCTGGTGTGCATTTCAGCGAAGCAAGCAAAGAAGACTGCCAGGAGAGACCATGTAGCAGTGGAAACAGATTTGGCATTGTGCGTGCCTGTGTGCTTGTGCATCTGCGTGCATGCCTGTGCAGCGCACGTGCCTCCGAGTGTGCACACGCATGGTCACCCCTGCACCAAGGGCTGCAGGCAGCCGGGTGCCAACCCCACCTGCCGCCCAGGCTGCATTTGCCACTAGCAACTTGCTTGCCGCTGGGTCTCCGCCTTGACGGCTTTTTATTTCCACTGCCTTCGTTGTCATTGTTTCATATTTTTCTGCCTAGGTTTGCTCCCCATAGTGAGCTTATACATGGCTCGAAACAAAGGCCATGTCGTATTTCGTATGTGATTTTGAAACACAAAATCTTTGTTCAGACTCCCCTCACCACCCGGTGGGTGCAGCTCCACCGCCTCTTCGTGGCTCCTGCACTGATAACTGGGCCTGTTCGTGGACCATCTCGGAGGCAAGACCCCAGCAGCCAGCCATCTATAGGGGGGGCAATTTTGGCAGTGATGCCCCCCAGATGGAACACACCAAGCCCCTCTCCTCCACTCTGTGCTCAGGGCACAGGGGCTGGGACTTCAGTCTGAGCACGTTGGACGCTTCCCCCACCCCAGGCGACACTGCCCCTTCTCCCTGCCCCAGCTCCATTCTTCACCTCTCCCTGCTGCTCCGTGCCTGGATGCCATCCCTAAAGTCTGCACCCTGTGGGCGCTCTGGTCCTCTGGCTGCCAAGTGAGTTCAGGCCTGGGAGACAGAGTGGGAGGAGAGAGGAGGTCAAGGCATTTGCCAAAAGCACCCCCCTCACTCCCCACTAATATTCTGCCCCACCTGAGGAGAGTCTGGCAGAGGCTGGACTCTTTTCAGGGTCCACCTCCTGTAGGGCGACCCTCCCAGCAGAACGGTCTTGAGGGCTGCAGTCCTCCCTTGCCCCTTGGGCTGGGGTGGTCATGGCTTCTACTGTTACTACCGCCCTCGGGGTCTAAACATCCCTGTCTGGTCCCCTTAACCCCGCCCCCCCTTAAACTTTGCTCAGATGAATCTTTTTAAAGCACCCTCTCTTCTCCTCTGGACATCAAGGAGATCAAACCAGTCCATCCTAAAGGCAATCAACCCTGAATATTCATGGGAAAGACTGATGCTGAAGCTGAAACTCCAATCCTTTGGCCACTTGATGCAAAGAGCCAACTCATTGGAAGAGATCCTGATGCTGGGAAAGATTGAAGGCTGGAGAAGAAGGGGACAAGAGAGGATGGTTGGATGTCATCACAGACTCGATGGACATGAGCCTGAGCAAGCTCCGGGTGATTGTGAAGGACAGGGAAACTTGGAGTGCCACAGTCCATGGGGTTGCAAAGAGTCGGACCCCGACTGAGCGACTGAAGGACAACAGCTCTTCTCTGCACCCGCCCTCCAAGTCAATAATCAAGCCACACAAACTGTGAGCCCCCTCAGGGCAGGGCTCTACCTGATTCCTTGCTGATCCCCAGGTTTAGCAGGTAGGTCACCAGGGGTAACCTGGTGCTAAACAGACACTGAATGGATGCAGAGTGGGTAAATTGCATGTATGATGGTTTGGTAACCATGAGGAGTCAGTGATGTCTGATAGCAAAATATTAATAATAGAAGCCCAGACGTGATGAGAAGGGCTGTCAAGAGGAAGGGCAGTAGACACTTGTCCACGACAGAGTGCCACTCAGGCAAACCACGTGATGGGATGCTGCAGTCAGCCTGCAGCTGGAGTTCCCCACCCCAGCCTCGGGAATGGCCACACGGCTGTTTGAAGCATCCTCAGGCTTCCTGTCCAGTAGGGGCCACACGCTGTTTCTCTGGAATGATGGCCGTGGCCTTAAAATGCACCTGGCAAGGGGATAATTTCCCTCCTAAAGCTGGATCTAGATCAGTTCAGTTTAGTCGCTCAGTCGTGTCCTACTCTTTGTGATCCCATGGACTGCAGCAAGCCAGGCTTCCCTGTCCATCACCAACTCCCAGAGCTTGCTCAAATTCATGTCCATTGCATTGGTGATGGCCTCCAACCATCTCATCCTCTGTCGGACCCTTCTCCTCTTGCCTTCAATCTTCCCAGCATCAAGGTCTTTCCCAATGAGTTAGTTCTTCGCATCATGGATCTGGATAGGAAGAGGAAAAGGGACAGCAGCCAGTGGACCATAAGGGCAGAGCGGGGAAGAGGCTGTCTGAGCTGGATGGACATTTCTCTGTCCTCCTCTGGAGCTATGTAGCCCACTGAAGAGAGGGTAGATTTCGAGAAGGAATGAACTCCATTCATGATGGGAAACTTTTCGTGAGCCTGATTCAAGCTTCCTGTCGAAGAGTAGAAATGCTTTTACAGCATGGATCCCTTTGGGTAATTCCTTTTGCATTGCCTCCTAGGAAAGCGTTGCACACAGAGAGGCAGTGATTAAACACGTTCTGTCATTGGAGGCTTCAGGGCAGGTGGAGGTAGGGATGCTATCTGACAGTCATCTTGAGGTAAGGTACCAGACTCTCAGTCACTACCAAGGGAAGTGAATGCACGGGATAAATTGGGTCAGATCCCTCCAGTGCCCCCACAGGTGCTCGTAAAGCCACACTGCTGTAACCAGACAGTGTCCCCATCACAGAGGGGGTGTGTGTCACATGTTAAGAGAGCCCCATGCATAGCAAAGACAACGAATGTCAATCACAATGGACGAGGCTCTGTCAAGGATCTCTTTTGTCTGGATGATTTAAAAGCTTTGTCCTAGTCAGAGGGCATCCTCAGCTCCACTCAAGTCCCAGGGGCTCGTGGACTCACAATAGTGGTGCATGTGGCTATATTTATGACCCATGCATCTATCCTTTAGGGAAGCCTTTGCAGCCTCTGTGGGTGTTATGATGTTGTCTCCTCTCAATTCAGTTCAGTCACTCAGCCATGTCTGACTCTTTGCCATCCCATGAACTGCAGCACGCCAGGCTTCCCGGTCCATCACCAACTCCCGGAGCTTGCTCAAACCCAAGTCCATCGAGTCAGTGATGCCATCCAACCATCTCATCCTCTGTTGTCCCCTTCTCCTCCTGCCTTCAATCTTTCCCAGCATCAGGGTCTTTTCAAATGAGTCGGTTCTTTGCATCAGGTGGCCAAAAGGTTGGAGTTTCAGCATCAGTCCTTCCAATGAATATTCAGGACTGATTTCCTTTAGGATGGACTGATTAGATCTCCTTGCAATCCAAGGGACTCTCAAGAATCTTCTCCAACACCACAGTTCAAAAGCATCAATTCTTTGCACTCAGCTTTCTTTATAGTCCAACTCTCACATCCATACATAACTACTGGAAAAACCATAGCTTTGACTAGACAGACTTTTGTTGGCAAAGTAACGTCTCTGCTTTTGAATATGCTATCTAGGTTGGTCATAACTTTTCTTCCAAGGAGCAAGCAAATTTTAATTTCATGGCTGCAATCAGTATCTGCAGTGATTTTGGAGCCCCCAAATTAAAGTCTGACACTGTTTCCACTTTTTCTCCATTTATTTCCCGTGAAGTGATGAGACCAGATGTCATGATCTTCGTTTTCTGAATGTTGAGCTTTAAGCCAACTTTTTCACTCTCCACTCTTACTTTCATCAAGAGGCTTTTGAGTTCCTCTTCACTTTCTGCCATAAGGGTGGTGTCATCTGCATATCTGAGGTTATTGATATTTCTCCCGGCTATCTTGATTCCAGCGTGTGCTTCATCCAGCCCGGCATCTCTCATGATGTATTCTGTATATAAGTTAAATAAGTAGGATGACAAAGTACAGCCTTGATGTACTCCTTTCCTGATTTAGAACCAGTCTGTTGTTCCATGTCCGGTTCTAACTGTTGCTTCTTGACTTGCATACAGATTTCTCAGGAGGCAGTTAAGGTAGTCTGATATTCCCATCTCTTTAAGAATTTTCCAATTTGTTGTGATCCACACAAAGGCTTTGGCATAGTTAGTAAGGCCTTTAAATAAAGATAATAAAGTTGTCTCCTCTAGAAGAATCTCATCTCTGTTGAGCTGGATATCTATAATATGAACCAATCCTATTATAAATATACTTAAGGAAGATAATCCTCAGAATAACACACATCATGTGAAAGACCTTTCTCTGTTATAGCATCTATCTCATTCTTAACCTACTGATCAGTCTAGATCAGTTCACCAGGCACTGTTTTAAATCCGTTACAGGCATGATTTGGTTACAGTGGTCATCTACATTTTCAGGCTAAAACTATCTGAGGCTCAGATTAGCTGAGTAGCTTGCCCCAGGTCACACAGCCAGTAAGTATCAGAGATGGTGTTCATTCTCAGGTTTCACAGACGATAATCATCTACAACATTCCCTGAGTTTTTGAAAACAGAACTTTTTATGTGTGTGCTCAGTCGTATCTGACTCTTTGAAGCCACACAGACTGTAGCCCGCCAGGTTCTTCTGTCCATGGGTTTCTCCAGGCAAGAATACTGGAGTGGGTTGCCATTTTCTTCTCCAGGGAACGTTCCCGAACTCGGGATCAAACCTGCATCTCCTTTGTCTCCTGCATTCCAGGTGGGTTCTTTACCCTCTGAGCCATTGGGGAAGATGTAAAACCTCCCCACTTTCCAGTACTTTTGAGTGTATATAGTTTCCATGCCATTTAAACGAATGAGAAACACAAACTGTTAATGATTTACCTATGCCTTGCTCACAAGGGCTCCCTTTGGGTCAATGTAAAGATAAGCCATCTCCACTATTTATGAAGATCCTATGCTGAAGCTTTGGGGTATTTTTTTTTATATATTATCTGTGGGACTAGAAATCTTATATGGGCAATAAAAGTTCTAAACAGTTTCCTTGCCATGTAGTGAGCTGTATATATCAAACTGAGTTTAAAATGTACCCAAGTGAAATAAATTGGGTTAGGATGAATCTGTTTAGAAGCTTTATTCCATTTGAATTCAGACTCACTATGAAGTCAGAACATCGCTGGTTTGATCTATTTTGACTTCTAAGACCACATCCCTAAGTCCCTCAAGATCTCAACACCATGGCTCGGGGGTCTGTAAGGACCATCTCCCCTCCCCCACCCACATTGTCCCCTGCAGTCTGTGGCAAATGACATCGACAGTTCTTTCAACTCAGTTTACGCAACATTTATGGAGCATCAGGCTGTGTGCTTGGTGGGTTTGAGATTTTCAGTGGTATATAGTGAGAGACCTGTCTTGTAGAACTTGGAGTTAATAAACTCCGTACGCTTTATTGATTGTCTAATGTTAAGAATAATTGATTGTTTACAAAGCCGTTCACCTGTCATTGTCCTATCAAACCTGCCTTTCCAGGTATATTGCCCTAATCTCGTTATACAGAGTGGAAACGGAAGCTGGAAAGGTCGAGGAACTCACCCTGAGACGACGTACAGGTACCGATGTCTACAGCGGAGCCCATGGTGATGGGAACCTGTCTTCCTCTGCAGTCTTCTCCCACGTCACCCTCTGCAGTTCCCGCTCATCCCCCATCTGGCTTTCTTTCAGGGCCTCAGACGCTCACCCACTTTCCATCACCCGCAGACACTTGTCTTTGCATTTCATTCTGCCTGGAACTGCCCTCCTTCCCTGCCCTCACTTCACAGAGCAGGTCCCTGCCTCTTCCCTGGGCTGTGTCTCTCCCGCTTCCCACCCCGCCACCCTCCTCACCCCACTCATCTCCCCAGCCCTCCACCCCCCACCCCCACCGCCCACCTCACCCCCACCCCCTCCACCGCAGCTCCTATCCCTCCCCCACTCTGGCATGCACCCCACTACCACCAGTGATTTGTTGACACTAAACTTCCTCCAGGGCCAGGAGCATGCCTGGTTCTCCTGCACTCTCTCCATCTGATGCTGCAGCTGGCACAATACATGCTTGGCAAGTATTTGTTGACTAAATCCATGAAGAGGTGGATGAGTGGGAGGTGGGCTGAGAGAAGGATTTTTACGTTGTTTCCTTGTCCATTGAAGGGAGGAGATATCTCGCAGCCTGCCACGGATGGGAGAAGGAATCTCCTCTCTTCAATGCCAGCCACCCCCACATAGTGCCCAGAATGAGTGCAGGCACCACGGATTCAGTGATGATGCAGGATGCTGTCTGTGTGTCATGATCAAGGAAGTAGAGTACAAGGTGAGTCATAAAAAATCAAAAGGGGTGAAATGGGTTCCAATGGCCTTGCAAATAGAACTCAATCTGTGTTACAGAACCAATGAGACAAAAAAAAAAAAAAAAAAACTGTGGCTCATGAAAATGATGGAGGAACAATCTCTCCTGTCCAGGCTAGCACCACCCTCCCCCTGTCACCCCTGAAGCCTAGTCTTCTTTCTGCCCCGTTGCTAGCTTCAGCTGACCCTGTTTTTCTCAGGATACCTATGGCCGTGTGAAGTCACTAGCTATAAAGCTGGAAACCAGAGGCAACGCCAAACCCTGAGAGGCGTCTCACAAGTGATGGGTCTAGAAGACCTCTGTTTTCAATACTGTCACATGATCACTTATGAATGGAACCTTCTTGAAAATGCCAGTGAATGCCTTGTTCCCAGACTTATCAAAGGACTGAACGGACAATATAGCATTCGGGATCAAGATGAGAAGTTTTCCATGTTGGAACTCTCTTTCTGGTCCGGGTGATAAGCTACGGTACCTTTGACCTCGTGGACAAAATGTTATATGCCCCTAAAAGTTATTTTTTTTCTTTTTGGTTTTACATCATCATCAGAGTTACTTTCCTAAAGGTTAGCTCATGATTAGCTCATCCCCTCCTTTCAAAACCTCACTGTCATCCGTGGGATAAAGAGCAAACTCTTGGGTGTGGCCTTCAAGTCTGTGAGTTCTAACTCTTTACTCTCCCAGAGCTGTACTTTGCTTCCAGAAAGAGCCCAGACAAACCCACACAGCCACACGACTGTGTCTCTGCTAATACTCTTTCTTCCACCTTGGATCCTTTCCCCCTTTTCCAGTTACCAAAATCTCACTTCTCTTTAAAAAGTGATCCCAATCACTGCCTTCTCCAGAAGCATTTATCCATTGCTGAGCCATCCTAAATTATTTCTTCTTCCAAATTCCCTCCACCCTTTGCTGCAACTTCTAACTTCTTTCCTATTTCACTTGGCCTTACGTTCCCATGAACACCCTCTGTCTCCCATTAGATGTCAGTTCTTTGAAGGTGGAGTCCATACCCCCATTTTCAGCCTTTCCTGCTCTAAATCTTCTCAGGGCTTTGCACATAGAGGCTGCCCAGTGCATATTCTTTGGATGAACTCTGTTGAATTTTCACACACTCAGCCTAGAATGGGATTGGCAGTTCCCACTGGGCTAGGTCACTAGGGATGTCTTCAGACTCCAGCATTCTTAGGGCTTCTGTGGTGGCTCAGAGGTAAAGAATCTACCTGCAATGCAGGAAACTCAGGTTTGATCCCTGGGTCAGAAAGATCCTCTAGAGAAGGGAATGGCTACCCGCTCCAGTATTTTGCCTGGGAATTCCCATGGACAGGGGAGCCTGGTTGGCTACAGTCCATGGAGTCACAAAGAGTTGGAGACAACTAATTGACTGACACTTTTGCTTTCTTCAGTGCATATTTATTGGACGGACTCTGCTGAGGTTTCACACACTCAGCCCAGAATGGAAAAGATAGTTCTCACTGGGCTAGGTCACCAGGGATGTCTTCAGCCTCACAGGATAGGAAAGACTGCTGAGAAGTTACCTCATCTGCCTCTAGGCAAGCTCAGCAAAGCCCGACAAGAAAGATGAGCCTTGTTCTGCTTGCTAAGGAAGGAGAGCGAGTCCAAGGTGAATCCGTAATGCTCCTTGTCAAGAAATCCTCCTCACCATCCATCTTAAAGCCTGTTCGTTGGTCATTATTGTTACAGCAGCATTTTAGCTGCTGGGTTTTATTATTATGGGATTAACTGAGATTGCTGTGCATCCCCCAGAGGCTTTTAAAGCCACTGTTTTAAAAATTGAAAGCACCGTCAGAGAGTAGAGCTAATAAAATGTGCTTGGTAGGGACATTCTATTTAGCAAAATTTCATACCGCCAGCCCCCAGGACTGGTGAAGATTAAAGATTTCCCTATACTTCAGCATTAGGGAAAAAAAAACAAAACTAGCTGTGACTTTATCTTCCACGCTGGTTTGGACTCACCCTGTCATTGTGAAAGGGAAGTGGGGAAGGAAGGCTATACGGCCCCCTCTTCTTTCCCATTTTCTTTTGCCTCATTAATGGAGCCGTTTCTTGTAAAATGGCTTTTTTTTTTTCAGCACCAACTCCCAAGCACTGGATCTTTACTGAGATATCTGAGTGTTTGTGGCTGGATTCATTTAGCGAATCTTTACATCATTAATTTAAATCATTGCTAAACTAAATCCAGTGAGCTTGTGATACAGGGGATGTGGACCACCCAGCGGGGAATTCTGAAGGGTGGTCTGGCCCTGGGCTCCCAACTGGCAGGATGCATGCCCACCTCCAGGTCCAGCTGCCATCCCCCTACTTACCCCCTTTTCCTGAGCCCCAAAGACCCTTCCTACCAAATAAGCATCTTCTCTGCCCTAGCCCTAGCCCTGACCTTGTCTAATCCCATAAAACAGTCATGATATTCATGGTGCACTCTGGTGAAATGTCAGTCTAGACAGAACAGCATGAAAAACGTTGGCTCTGGTATCAGAAAGTCCAGGGTTCGAATCCCACTCAGAAAACTTATTAACTGTGTGACCCTGGGTAGGTTACTTACCCCTGAGCCTCTGCTTCCTCATCTGTAAAATGAGGATAAAAATAAGGACTTCAGTTGTCACCTCAAAGAGTGGGATGCGGGGCAGGAGGCCTATGAGGGAGGGGGTAGATGTCTAAGCATAGCTGATTCACTTCGTTGTACAGCAGAAACTAATGCATCATTGTAAAGCAACTATACCCCAATCAAAAAATAATGATGACCATGTGAGACTGCTGAGCTGATGGAAGGAGCCCTTTGTGTATACAGAGCACGAAATGTGGCACCTGGGGTTCCGAGGGGCCCTGTGAACTACCCCCACCCTCGCTTCAGGTGCAAGTGCAGGCTTGCACGTGGATGCCACAGGCAATGCTGGGATTCTGAAAGGTGCGAGGCGATTGTTTCCGTTCCCTGGGAGGTTGCCAGTGACACCCTCTGTCTCAGGGCCTCAAACCAGGGGTCCCTCTGCCCGCGTGCTCTGCCCCTAAAACACAGAGCTTGTCTCTCCTCCTCTTGGACTCCAATATCTGCTACTTCATACAGCAATTTACTCCCTTCCTTTGCTTTATTTTGGGGTTTCCCTGGTGGCTCAGGCAGTAAAGAATCTGCCTGCAATTTGGGAGACCTGGGTTCGATCCCTGGGTTGGGTAAGTCCCCTGGAGGAGGGCATGGCAACCCACTCCAGTATTCTTGCCTGGACAATGCTCCTGGACAGAGGAGCCTGGCAGGCTACAGTCCATGGGGCCTCAAAGAGTTGGACATGACCGAATGATGAAGCGCACACTGCTTTATTTTTCTCCATCACCTGTCTCCCCATCTCCCGCTCAGGACATTCTAAGTTCACATTCCAACCATAGGATCCCTCTGGGTTTTAATTCCCTAACTTGGAAGAGTATGCACATCTCTCACAACAGCATTTTCTTCAGCTGATGCCCGTATAGGAAAAATCTATACTTTCATCCCACTGGCTCAGCGTGACATCTTTAATAAGGTGATGCACAGTAGAATCTCGAGTTGCAGTCCAGACGCAGTTGGTAGAGTGTTGGAAGCACGCGTAGGTGTCTTGAAAGGCTTTCCAGGCAAGAGCAAAGTGCTGTGCCTTGACGTTTCTCCACCCCTCCAGCCTCAAAATTCTTCACTTGACGAAAAACAGTTCATTTCAGGAAACTGCTTTGTGTTTTTGAAGTAAAAATGAACTGTAAATCTTATCTGTGTCTTTATCTACAAATGGTTAATTGATTGATAGTTGCCTTCTTTAATTGCCATGACTCACCTTAAAGGTCATGCTTGTGACATGGCGTGCAAACCACATGTATCACGGCACGCAAGTGACTGTCAGCAATCTTATTAGTTGGAAGGTGATGATTTAAAGCATTCATAAGTATGCAGTCTGTGGGTGTTAGCTGAGCTGAATTAGATGTTAGAAAATTGACTGGAGGTTTAGTTTAGTTTTTGGGTTTTTTGGGTTTTTTTGTTGTTTGTTTGTTTGTTTTGCCAAACCACTGGGCTTGTGGAACTTCCCAGCCCATAGTTTGTACCTGTGCCCCCTGCATTGGAAGCATGGAATCTCAACCACTGGAGCACCAGGGAAGTACTAGAGTTTTTAAAATATAATCTATTATATTATCTCTTACTTTTGCAGGGTGTGGCAGATCCAGTGTCTCGATTTTAAGAAACAGAATACAGCAGAAGTGATGGGATGTCCCTTCCAAGATTAAGCTGTAAGAAACTGACTTCCTTCATTCCCTGATTCTGCTCCCTGACTTGCTCTGATGAAGCAAGCTCCTGAGTTGTGAGCTGCTCTATGGACAGACCCACATGGCAAGGAACTGAAAGAGGCCCCCACCCAGCAGAATGTGAGGACTTGGGGCCTCCAGCCCACAGCCCACAGGGAACCAAAGCCCACCAGCAGCAGCTTGCTCACTTCTGACTCCTTCTTCTACCAAGCCTTGAGATGACTACAGCCTGGCTGACCTGGATCATCCTCTTATCAGACCCTGAATTAGAGGACCCAGCTGAACAGATCGGCAGAATTGTGACATAACATGTTATTGCTGTAGGTTAGTAAGTTTGGGGGTAATTTGTTACACAGCGGCAATCAATCACTAATATACATTATTTCATTTACTCTCTACTACAGCTCACTGTGGGCTTCCCTGATGGAAGAATGAATGGAAAAGAATCCCCTGCCAATGCAGGAGACACAGGTTCAATCCCTGGGTGGGGAAGATCCCCTGGAGAAGGAAATGGCTACTTGCACCACTATTCTTGCCTGAAAAATTCCATGGGCAGAGGTGGCGGACTGCTCCCAGGGCGGACTATAGCCCACGGGGTTACAAAGATTTGGACGAAACAGTGATGAAACAGTAATGACAGCTCATTTTACAACTCAGGACACAGAGGCTCAGAGAAATAAGGCAAATTGACAAAGGCCATCACTACCATTGCCACACTGGAAATCAGACCACAGATTGTCTGGGTCCTGCCCTCTTGTGCTTTCTTACAATCAGGTTCTTCCTCTGGAGGTCCACCACGGACCTGCCCGGAATCCAGTCTCTGGGGCAACTGTGCTTTCCCAGCAGTCATTGTCACAGATTTCTGATCATCCGTCTCACCGCAATATGCAACATAAAGCCACATGTGTGTCTCCAGAGAGGCTCCTTCAAACCCTGGATTCAGCTACTTCCCCTCAAACAGGCTGCAAAACTTCAGGGGATAAAAATCTATTTTTACCTTCAGGAAGCCATCTGCCTCCCATCTAGTTTAGAAATGTGACCAGAGCTGGAAAATAGTAAACAGATATTTGAGGACGATGTGCAGTCAGGCTAAGTTCTCTCACATCTCTGTAATCTCTTCTTTTGTCAATGGGCCAGGACCAAGGATAAAGGAGGATTAAGGGATCAGCGTACTACTTATTATCAATACCTGCAATGTGGGCTAAACGAATAGACCTGAATGTGGGCTGCATGCCTTTCAGAAAACAATTAGACAAACTGAAGTAGAAGAGAGCTGACTGAACCTTCCCAAGTTCTCTGCCTTTTTCCCCTCTCCCATACTTTTCAGAGTGCCTATTCCTTAGGACATTGCTAAGGAGCCCCCCTTCCAGGGAATGTACCCTACTCAGCACCCTCTCATCAGAGAACAGCAGTCATGTACGGATGCGAGAGCTGGACCATAAAGAAGGTTGAACACTGAAGAACTGATCCTTTCAAACTGTGGTGCTGGAGAAGACTCTTGAGAGTCCCTTGGACTGCAAGGAGATCAAACTAGTCAATCCTAAAGGAAATCTTCCCTGAATATGCATTGGAAGGACTGATGCTGAAGCTGAAGCTCCAGTACTTTGGCCACCTAATGGGAGGGGCTGAATCATTGGAAAAGACCCTGATGCTGGGAAAGATTGAAGGCAGGAGGAGAAGGGAACAACAGAGGATGGGATGGTTGGATGGCATCACTGACTCAATGAACTTGAGTTTGAGCAAACTCCGGGAGGTGATGAAGGACAGGGAAGCCTGAAGTGCTGTAGTCCCTGGGGTCACAAAGAGTCGGACACAACTGAGTGACTGAACAAGTAATCAGAAGGCAAGCTCTTCAGGGATGATTTTGGGATGAAGTGGCTTCCATCTGTGCTCATCGGAGACTGTGTCCGCTGGCTGGTTCCTCATCCAAGAACAAACTATTGAGCCATGTGGCTTTTATTGTTTCGTCAGGGAAAATCTTCACTAAGCAATGAAGTTAAGTAATTCAATTCAACTGACTAGTATCAGTCATAATATAGACTCAAGAAGGATTTCTTCCCATAATAGTTGAAGTGTGGGCCAGAATCACCCAGAAAATACACCCCCTCTGTGTTTTGCCTGTGGGGTGGGGGGAGTGGGGGAGGGGCATGGGTGGGGGAATGGCAGAGGGGAGGGGGATGGGTGGAGGAGGGGGAGGGGGACAGCCCTTCCTGCTCTACTTTCACTTCTGCTCATCCATTCTGGTTGTCAAGAAAGAGAAAGCCTCTTCCCTCTGACTCACTCTCAGGGTCAGGAATTCTCTCTGGAAAGTTCCCCAGCAGAACACAGATGTGCTAGTTCAGAACAGCATTACCTAGTTGGTTTTAGTTCTGCGTGAATAAATATGGTTAATCAATATCTATCCAGAAAACAAGCAGTTGCATAAGGTAGAGATTAGGGCTGTACATAGAGAAAAATTAAAATTAACCTAGCAAGATTCATATGCAGTTTTACTCAAGGACAAATTTTTATTGCACTGTTTTATTACATGTGATAATTAGGCAGAAATTAATTTATAAAAGTGATGGGTGTGCTAACAAATATGGGATTGATTTGCTTTGAGATAGTTTTCTTACGTATTTGTAATCAAGCACTGAGGTCCCCATTCTCTACTGTAAGATGTACTCTCTGAATTCAACAAAAGACAAAGGTAGGGATGAACACTAGACCTGGGTGCCACGTCCCCATTCTGTCTCTGTGGTCCGGTCTGCTGGGAGCAGAGACCTCACTTCATCCAAAGAGCACATGTTCAGGTTCTGTGCTGGGAAAGAGATTCTGGTCTGAGGGGATGCATCATCTTGGGGATAATGCAGAGTGTAGGGAGCAGTTTGGGCTGATCGGGAGGGCAGACAGGAAAGCCAGGACTAGAGCAGATATTGAGCATAGGTGCAAGAGTCTTGGAGGCAGGACTCGGGCAGCTAAGAAGGAAAGGTCCAGCTGGAAGAGTAACCACTAGGACAAGGGCAAGTCAGGACCTGACCTGGGTGATCAGCAGTGGCCAGAGCAGAGGGTGTCCCCAAAGTACATCATGCAGGAAAGGAGCGTGAAGGAACAGCCAGAGTGAGTGTCTCAGAGAGGCGTCTCAGGTCCAAAAATGTTTCCAAAATTTCAGCAACCCAAGCAGTGGAACGACTGAAAAGCAGTATGGCAGTGATCCCAAGCCTGGGCTTGCCGTGAGCCAAACACTGGTTAGCTAACTAGCTCAGTGACCTTAATTAACCTTGAACTAGTCCAGCTCCCTTGCCCTCCACTTCCTCGGCTATAATGAAGGTAATAATAGTGGCTAACGTATTGGTTTGTTGTGAGGATGAAAGAAGATAAAGCATTCATGAATGTGCTTAGCACAGTTCCTAGCGCCAGGTTGGTGCTCAATAAAGGGAAACGGTGTTTGCTGTTACTGTTAACAATAAGCCTGAGTGTGGCTTCCAGTGCTGGTCCAACTTAAGGGATGAGAGGAAGCCCAGTCAGACAGCTGTTGCCAGGTGCCAGGGGATGCCTTTAAGATGCTGTAAGAGGGAATCTTTTACAAACAACTCAGACTTCCCACACAACAGAATTAATGAGGTTTTCCCAGCCACGTTTCCACTAGCCTGCAGTTTCAGAGTCTGAAAGTCCAGTTCCTTCTCTGAAGTGAAGCTTCCAGAAGTTCCAGATAACTATGAAAATGAATACTCTCTGCACTCTACAGAGGAGGTTACTAAGACAAGAGAGGTTAAGTAAATTACGCAGGGTTCACAGTGAATGACATAGTAGAGCTGAGACGAAGATTGATCCAGATTCATCTCCAGGACTCTCATCTGATACCCAGCATGGCCCTGTCTCCCTGCTGCACTGGATTGCACCTGATGGGGAGAAGGTTGGAGCTGGCCTGGATGCTGAGTGTCTAAAGGGAGACAGAACAGAGCAGGAAGGCCCTAATGTCCAAGATAAAGTCTGCAACTTTCCCCATTGCTCATACCTCTGGTGTGTCTCCAGCTGGGCATGTCCTGGCAGAGAAAACACCCAGATGTGGTTTGTGCTGGGGGCGACCAGACATCTGTACACCGGGCCAGGGTCCACACTCGGGCCAACACTTACACCCAGGGCCAACACTTACACCCAGGGCCAACAACTGAACTCGCTTGTACCTGCAAAGGCTCCTTTCCAAATCAGGTCCCGTCACAAGTACCAGGGACTGCATGGAGGGACTGCATGCATGTACTTATATAAGGGCTTGAGCATACTTTATGAGGGAAGCAAGTCAACCTACTACAGCGTTCTTCCTTCAGCGCCAACCTTGGTGCTTGACACCCAAGGGATGCTCAAATTATATGTGTTTGATCACATCTGTGGCTACCCTATCACGTCAGAAGAGGAGAGACGAGGGCCTTTTCTGAAATAGACTGTGATTTACATCTGATATGAGTCCTAAGGTCAATTCAAGGAAAAGATCTTCAGCCCAGAATCATCAGTATTTCTTTGATGAATCTCTCTCAATTAGTAAGCAAATCGTACAGTACCTCGTGGCCAGTTATAGGGTCCACTGAAGCCTTTCTCCTTCCAGAGGAATAAAGCCAACTATTTCACCAAGAAAAATTCTAAAATGGAGTTCACTTTTGATCATACATAACCCTAAAGACATAATAATGAATGACTTCTCCCCAGCACATAAGAATTCTCCAAGAATTGGTACAACTTTATGGAGATATATCAGGATATATCAGCAATACTGATCAAAGTTAAGAAGGTATGCACCCTTTGACCCAGTGATTCTAGTTCTAGGAATTTATTTTATAAATATACCCTCATGCATGGAAAACTACAGTTGTTGTTTTTTTAATTTTTATTTATCTCTTTTGGCCACCCTGGGTCTTCACTGCTGCTTGGGCTTTTTTCTAGTTGCGGCGAGTGGGAGCCACTCTCTGCTTGTGGTGTGTAAGCTTCTCGTTGCAGGGGCTTCTCTTGTTTCAGGCCGTAGGCTCTAGGACTCAAGGGGGCCTCAGACGTGGGCTTGGTTGCTCCGCGGCATGTGGAATCTTCCTGGATCAGGGATTGAACTCATGTCCCCCAGTGAAGTCCTTATTTTATTTATTTGTTTGAACCTGCCAAGCCGCCTGTGGGATCTTAGGAGATATATCAGGATATAGCACCAATATTGATCAGAAACTGAACACAGGCCATTGGCAATGAGAGCTCACAGTCCTAACCACTGGACTGCCAAGGAACTCCCCCAATTTTCCTTTTTAAAATCACAGTGTTTTTCATCTAAAGAAAACTAGTTAAATGAATAATAATATAGCCAGACAATAAAATAGTGTCACATCATTTAGGATTGGATTCTACTGCACGTAACAGAAATGGGACAATTCTGGATTTAACAGTTTAGACATTTCGTCTCCCAGATACAAAGTCCAGAGGTTGGTGGCCCAGAGCAGATACAATAGCACCATCCTATCCCTTCAATCAGGATGGCATATAAGTCTCTGCTGCCTGACTTGCCCTGGGGTCTCATTTCCTTACATGGCTCCTGTGGGTGTTGGGTCGCTAAGTCATGTCTGACTCTTTGCGGCTCCATAGGCTGTAGCCCACCAGGCTTCTCTGTCCCTGGGATTTCCCAGACAAGAATACTGGAGTGGGTTGCCGTTCCCTTCTCCAGGGTTTCTTCATTACCCAGAGATTGAACTTGTGCTTCTTGCATTCAGTTCAGTTCAATTCAGTCGCCCAGTCGTGTCCGACTCTTTGCGACCCCATGAATCGCAGCACGCCAGGCCTCCCTGTCCATCACCAACTCCCCGGAGTTCACTCAGACTCCCGTCCATCGAGTCAGTGATGCCATCCAACCATCTCATCCTCTGTCGTCCCCTTCTCCTCCTGCCCCCAATCCCTCTCAGCATCAAAGTCTTTTCCAATGAGTCAACTCTTTGCATGAGGTGGCCAAAGTACTGGAGTTTCAGCTTTAGCATCATTCCTTCCAAAGAAATCCCAGGGCTGATCTTCTTCAGAATGGACTGGTTGGATCTCCTTGCAGTCCTAGGGACTCTCAAGAGTCTTCTCCAACACCACAGTTCACAAGCATCAATTCTTCGGCGCTCAGCCTTCTTCACAGTCCGACTCTCACATCCATACATGACCACAGGAAAAACCATAGCCTTGACTAGACGGATCTTAGTCGGCAAAGTAATGTCTCTGCTTTTGAATATGCTATCTAGGTTGGTCATAACTTTTCTTCCAAGGAGTAAGCGTCTTTTAATTTCATGGCTGCAGTCACCATCTGCAGTGATTTTGGAGACCAAAAAATAAAGGCTGGCACTGTTTCCACTGTTTCTCCATCTATTTCCCATGAAGTGATGGGACCAGATGCCATGATCTTCGTTTTCTGAATGTTGAGCTTTAAAGCCAAATTTTTCACTCTCCTCTTTTACTTTCATCTAGAGGCTTTTGAGTTCCTCTTCACTTTCTGCCATAAGGGTGGTGTCATCTGCATATCTGAGGTTATTGATATTTCTCCTGGCAATCTGATTCCAGCTTGTGTTTTTTCCAGTGCAGCATTTCTCATGATGTACTCTGCATGTAAGTTAAATAAGCAGGGTGACAATATACAGCCTTGACGTACTCCTTTTCCTATTTGGAACCAGTCTGTTGTTCCATGTCCAGTTCTAACGGTTGCTTCCTGGCCTGAATACAGATTTCTCAAGAGGCAGGTTAGGTGGTCTGGTATTCCCATCTCTTTCAGAACTTTCCACAGTTTATTGGGATCCACACAGTCAAAGGCTTTGGCATAGTCAATCAAGCATTAGCAGATGGATTCTTTTACTGCTGAGCCACCAGGGAAGCCACAGGGCTCCTGTATGTATATAATTAAATTTGTTTTTGTCTTGTTAATCTGTCTGATGTTAATTTGATTATTAGTCCAGTCAAAGAACCAAGAAGGACAGAGGAAAAGCTGATCCTCCTCTGCAGCATATATAGTTGGTATTTCTAATATTATTTACATCATGCATATGAGAAGTAGTTATATTGGAGCAGCTAACACGTTAGCTTGTGATTCCAGTTTGATATGTAATTGAATGATTGCTTTAAATTTTAAGATTTCTAAGCTAAAAAATGGAAGAGAATAAAGCTAGTGAACAATATTGAAATGCTTAAGAGAATCTGAGTCACCAGATCTGTAAGTTTAACTTATATTTATAAAAATTACTTAACTTTAAGGAAAGTTTTGGTAGTCTGCTAGGTAGACTGGTACTAAGAAAAAAATCAGAAATGTTAATATTTATGCATGTTTAAATATTAATGTTTATACATGCCTGGAGAATTCCAAGAACAGAGGAGCCTGGCAGGCTATATAGTCCATGGGGTTGCAAAGAATCAGACACAACTGAGCAACTACCATATATATTTAAGGAAATTTAATTAACTAAATGGTAAAAGGCTTTTGAAAGCAACTGTTCAATTTTACTAATTTTAAAATTTTTATTTTATTTTTTTACTTGACAGCACCAGTCTCAGTTGCAGCATGTAGGATCTAGTTCTCTGACCAAGAGTTGAACCTGGGCCCCCTGCATTGACAGAACAGTCTCAGCCCCTGGACCACCAGGGACGTCCCTGAATTCTACTAATTTTTAAAACAGAATTATAATGATTTCAAAGCCCAAGTAAAGGGTTTTTTTAAATTTATGACTTTAAAAAATAAATATTAGATGAACTAACAAAATAACCATAAACTACTTTTTTTTTCCATTTCCCAAAGTTGTTTTCAAGGGTCTAGGAAATTCTCATTGGCATCTTTGAGGCCTAAACAGCAGAAAAGCCTCTCAGATTCCTTCTGTCACTGGTCTTGCTGGCAGGGGGCTTTCCCTGACACCTTCAGGTGCCCCACCTGCAGACCCCAGACCCTGCTGTGCCTGTTCCTTTCCATAGCACTAACCAGCTTCAAGGGCTTCCCTGGTGGCTCAGATGGTAAAGAATATGCCTGCAATGCGGGAGACCCAGGTTCGATCCCTGAGTCATGAAGATCCCCTGGAGGAGGGCACGGCAACCCACTCCAGTATTCTTGCCTGGAGAATCCCATGGACAGAGGAGCCTGGCGGACTACAGTCCACGGGGTCATGAAGAGTCAGATATGACTGAAGCAACTTGGCATGCACGCATGCAATCAGCTTCAAACATACTTTATAAATTACTTTTTAAAAGCTATTTATTTGAGGAGTTTGGAGTGATAAACTGTAGAACTTTTTAACAGGTGTAAAGGCACAATTCGACATCATTCAGCACACCTGTTGGGACCATCAGGATGTCTTTGTACCGTGCTTACTCTGCGACCTTCCCCTCAAGAACGTGGAGGGCAGGAATCCGGGTCTGTTCTCTGATGCCTTCCAGCACCTGGCCAGGCGTGCTCACCACCCATGTGGGATTTGGACCGTCTCCCCTGTGCTCCACTGCTGCGGGAGAGAGGGAAGTGAGTGAGAAATGCAGATTGCTAGTGTTTTCTGTAAACCACAGCTGACAGCAGCTCCCTGGCCTGTGAACCTGCACTCTTCCTACAAAGGCCCCAGTATCCTCATTTTCCTATCCTTCATGCCCACTCATCTCCTGTTAAAAATGGAAGGACTGTTGAACACGCTCCTGTTAACTACCCGGCTTGGCTTGCAGCATCAGTATTGAGTATTCACCTCTTATTAATTCTGAAGCTTAGTTGCCTCAAGGGAACTGATTAAGGCAGAGCAACTCAAAGTGTGGTCTGCGGGTCTGTAGCTGTCTGCAAGCTGTTACCAGCCCGTGACAAGAGATTGAGAGCAATCAGTAGAAACTTTCCTAGCAATTAGACAGAATCTTTTATGTTGTTGAATTAATAAGAAAAATCCGCACTTATATTTTGTATGTTTGGGGGCATTTGCAGTTTCATTTTTATACTGATTTTTCTAGTAACTCACATGTATTATG
The DNA here is from genome assembly GCA_917880005.1 of Nanger dama. Lineage (NCBI taxonomy): Eukaryota > Metazoa > Chordata > Mammalia > Artiodactyla > Bovidae > Nanger > Nanger dama. The sequence goes on along the minus strand of CAKJTW010000005.1, from coordinate 30,716,793 downwards.
TTTCCCAAAAGTACCAGTCCATGATAGATTGGAAATTTTCTCTTTTTTTAATTTTTTTAAATTTTATTTTTACTTTATTCTACATTACAGTACTGTATTGGTTTTGCCATACATTGACATGAATCAGCCACAGGTGTACATGAGAGATTGGAAATTTTCAAATGAGCTGAATGATATGAGGAAGCTCAGAGACTCTCCCGAAGGTTGGTGAACCAAGCTACCAGCCAGGAGGACGGCTGGAAACACAGCAGGAACCTCAGGAACCCAGGCCCCAACTCTCAGTCATGGACACCTCATTGTATTAATCACCAGCCAGCATCACTTCCTGTCTCCCCCCACCGTCCAGTTCTTAAGGGAGGCTGGTGGAGCAAGCTCACTGCTGAGAAACCAAGTGACAATTTCTTAAAAACTATCTGAATCAGTAGGAGAGTTTGGTAAGTTTCAGATGCAGAAGGAAAGTGGAACAAAGACCAACCGCCCCCCAACCACTAACATATTAATAAGAGAGTTTTGGTATTAGTAAGAGAGTTTATATATATAATAGCTTTTCTCTTTACAGTAATAAGCACTTAAAATAGAATATGGGGCTCCATTCTTAATAATAGCAAAACCTGCATAACGTCTTCCCAAATAGCCAAGATCTGAATATAGGAAAAATGCACTACGAATTCAGATAGACAGGCCAAACACAAACATAAAAAGTCTTCAAAAAGAATTAGCACATGTATCTATTGAAATTCAAATTAGAAGTAAATGTCTGAGTGTTTTATTTGAAGTAAGTAGTTTTGACTTTATTTGGAAGAATAAATGCCAGAGAATAGCCCGGGAAGGTTTTTTTGTTTTCAACCAGATGTTAGAACATGCTAGAGAATCAGTGTAGGCAAATATTGTTAATATTGTACAGCATATAGAAAAATAACAGTTTAGTAGACCAGACTAAAGTTTCCAGAAATAGATCCTAATAGATAAGGAATTTAATATAAAGCGAAGGTGATATTTAATCCAGCAGGAAATTTTAACACATGATGCTGTCACAACTGACTAGTCATTGAAGAGAAAACTGCTGCTGCTCCTGCTAAGTCACTTCAGTCGTGTCTGACTCTGTGCAACCCCATAAACAGCAGCCCACCAGGCTCCTCTGTCCCTGGGATTCTCCAGGCAAGAACACTGGAGTGGGTTGCCATTTTTTCCTCCAATGCTTACATGCATGCTAAGTGGTGTCCGACTCTGTGTGACCCTATTGGACAGCAGCCCACCAGGCTCCTCTGTCCACGGGATTCTCTAGGCAAGAATACTCCAATTTCAGACCATAAACAAAAATAAACTCGCTTGAACTGATGTCCTGAATGTGAAAAATAAATGAAAGTATCTTTAAAGGAAATCTAGGAGACTTAGTAAAAATCCAGGAGAATTGCCCTTTCAGCTAAGTTGCAAAACCCAGGAAAAAATAGAAAAAAATAGACATGTCTGACTACATTTAAAAAAAGAAATTTTCTTAAATGGCAAAAGTAATTATAAAGGAGGTCAGTAGAGGGACAATTGATTTAGAAAAATATTTTCAATGCAAATAACAAAGGACCAGTATCTATTAACACATAAAAGACATTTACAAATCCACAAGGCAAACAAGCTGATGTAAAATTATCCAAGGATCTATCATTGCAGTTGATGGAATACAATAACTAACATTCGTCTAGTATTTCTGCCTACAAGGCACTTCCCTGCAGGCTTTACATACATGGGTTCATTTAATTTTCATAATAGTCCTGTTGTGAAATAAGGTAAGTCTTATTTCTATCTTTATTTTACATATGAGAGACTGAGGCAAGTTACTGAGATTAAGTAACTTGCTAGAGGTCACAATGGCACCCCACTCCAGTACTCTTGCCTGGACAATCTCATGGACGGAAGAGCCTGGGGGCTGCAGTCCATGGGGTCGCTGAGAGTCGAATACAACTGAGTGACTTCACTTTCACTTTTCACTTTCATGCATTGGAGAAGGAAATGGCAACTCACTCCAGTGTTCTTGCCTGGAGAGCACTGGAGGAGCCTAGTGGGCTGCTGTCTATGGGGTCACACAGAGTCGGACACGACTGAAGCGACTTAGCAGTAGTAGCAGCAGCAGAGGTCACACAGCTACTGAGGGGCAGAGCTATGATTTTAACACATCTTGGATCCAGAACATGTGCTAAATCGCCAATCCAGATGACCAAAAATCTTGAAATAGTGTTCAAATCTGATTGAGTGTTAAGTCCAAATTAAAGTAACAGTAGACAATGAGTTACTACTTTAAATCTACCAAACTGAAATATATATGTATTTATATATATAAATTTGACTGTGGCTCAGATCATGAATTCCTTATTGCAAACTTCAGACTTAAATTGAAGAAAGTAGGGAAAACCACTAGACCATTTAGGTATGACCTAAATCAAATCCATTACAGTGGAAGTGATAAATAGATTCAAGGGATTAGATCTGATAGACAAAGTGCCTGAAAAACTATGGACGGAAGTTCATGACATTGTACAGGAGGCAGTGATCAAGACCATCCCCAAGAAAAAGAAATGCAAAAAGACAAAAAGCTTGTCTGAGGAGGCCTTACACATAGCTGAGAAAAGAGGAGAAGCTAAAGGCAAAGGAGAAAAGGAAAGATATACCCACTTGAATGCAGAGTTCCAAAGAATAGCAATAGAGAAGAAAGTCTTCCTCAGTTATCAATGCAAAAAAATAGAGGAAAACAGTAGAATGGGAAAGACTAGAGATCTCTTCAAGAACAATAGAGATACCAAGGGAATATTTCATGTAAAGATGGATACAATAAAGGATAGATATGGTATGGACATAACAGAAGCAGAAGACATTAAGAAGAGGTGGCAAGAATACACAGAAGAACTATACAAAAAAAGATCTTCATGACCCAGATAACCACGATGGTGTGATCACTCACCAAGTGCCAGACATCCTAGAATGCAAAGTCAAGTGGGCCTTAGAAAGCATCACTATATACAAAGCTAGTGGAGGTAATGGAATTCCAGTTGAGTTATTTCAAATCCTAAAAGATGATGCTATGAAAGTGCTACACGCAATATGCCAGCAAATTTTCAAAACTCATCAGTAGCCACAGGACTGGAAAAGGTCAGTTTTCATTCCAATCCCAAAGAAAGGCAATGCCAAAGAATGTTCAAACTACCGCACAATTGCACTCATCTCACATGCTGGCAACGTAATGCTCAAAATTCTCCAGGCCAAGCTTCAACAGTACATAGCCGTGAACTTCCAGATGTCTAAGCTGGATTTAGAAAAGGCAGAGGAACCAGAGATCAAATTGTCAATATCCGTTGGCTCATCAAAAAGAACAAAAGAATTCCAGAAAAACATCTACTTTTGCTTTATTGACTATGCCAAAGCCTTTGTATGGATCACAACAAACTGGAAAATTCTTCAAGAAATGGGAACTCCAGACCACCTGACTTGCCTCTTGAGAAATCTGTATGCAGGTCAAGAAGCAACAGTTAGAACCAGACATGGAACAATCAACTGGATCCAAATGGGAAAGGAATATATGTCAAGGCTGTATATTGTCACCCTGCTTGTTTAATCTATATGCAGAGTACACCATGTGAAATGCTAGGCTGGATGAAGCACAAGCTGGAATCAAGACTGCCGAAAGAAATATCAATAACCTCAGATATACAGATGACACCACCCTTATGGCAGAAACTAAAAAGGAAATAAAGGGTCTCTTGATGAAGATGAAACAGGAGAGTGAGAAAGTTGGCTTAAATCTCAACATTCAAAAAACTAAGATTATGGCATCCAGTTCCATCACTTTGTGGCAAATAGATGAGGAAACAATGGAAACTGAGAGACTTTATTTTGGGGGCGGGGAGGGGGCTCCAAAACCACTGCAGATGGTGACTGCAGCCATGAAATTAAAAGACACTCACTCTTTGGAAGAAAATCTATGACCAACCTAGAGAGCATATTAAAAAGCAGAAACATTGCTTTGCCAACAAAGGTCCATCTAGTCAAAGCTATGGTTTTTCCAGTGGTCATGTATGGATGTGAGAGTTGGACTATAAAGAAAGCTGAGTACCAAAGATTTGATGCTTCTGAACTGTGGTGTTGGAGAAGACTCTTGAGAGTCCCTTGGACTGCAAGGAGATCCAAACAGTCTATCCTAAAGGAAATCAGTCCTGAATATTCATTGGAAGGACTGATGCTGAAGCTGAAGCTCCAATACTTTGACCACCTGATGCGAAGAACTAACTCATTAGAAAAGACCCTGATGCTGGGAAAGACTGAAGGCAGGAAGAGAAGGGGGTGACTGAGGATCAGATGGTTGGATGGCCAACCATCTCAATTGGCCACCAACTCAATGGACATGAGTTTGAGCAAGCTCCAGGAGTTGGTGATGGACAGGGAAGCCTGGTGTGCTGCAGTCCATGACATCATAAAGAGTCGGACACGACTGAGCGACTGATCTGAACTGACTGATATATATATATATATATATATATATATATAACATTAATACCCATTGCTGAGATGCTGGGGAAAAGAGTACTCTCTTATAATACTGGGAGAAAAGTGAATTGTAAATGCCTTTGAAAAAAAGTTGAAAAAACAGTCTGGCAGTATATAGTAAAATTTTAAGAAATCCATACGCATTTTTTAGAGCAATCTCACTCGGGGATCTAGTGCAGAGAAGCCCATAAAATATCAGTTTGAAGAATGTAGTTACAAGTTTGGGTTAATGAGTCACTGTTGGTAGTGGGGGTGGGGGGAACCAGGAAACAAACTGTGCTCATCATCAGTGGAGAGGAACTGGATTCACTGTGGAGCCTTCTCCAGCAGTTTGCTGGAATCAGGCTCCGACACAGCATGCACACATCTTCCCAGCCCCATTTTGTCCCACCAGCACATAACCTAGGTTTGAAATGAACCAGGGTGGGGATATTTAGTGCACAGATATTGCAAACACTGCCAACCAGGGTTTTCCCTGAGAGAGCTAGTTGTTGAACATTTACCAGCATAAAATTATTTACAGGCATAAAATGATACATAGCTATTAAAAATGGTGTGCAAAATCAGTTGACACTATAGGTACTTTTACGAGGTATTTTCTGGGGGGCGTGGAATAAGAGAAGTGTGTGTACAATCCAGTTTTTATACAAATAATGAAAAAAAACCTTACAAAAATACATGTGTGTGTTAAGAGTTTATGTGATTATATCAACATGGAGGAAAATATGATAGTTATACAGGGAAGAGGCATGTCATTAGGGTAGTGGGAGAGGAGGAAAGTTAAAAAAAAAAACGACTCCAGACACAACTCACATATGCATATATTTGTAGGTGTGTGTTCATAAAGAAATTAAGGAACAAATACCAAGTAAGTTCATATCTACCGACACGTAGGGGTGTCTGTGATACCATGAAATGAAAAAGCAAGATGCAGGGCCATTGCTTGGTGATTCCATTCACTAAAAAGAAATTAGCCAAAACCCCAATATATGTGTGTGTGGTTGCCTAGATGAGCAACATGAAAGCTTGTAAGTACATGGACTCTGGATATCTCAGGAGAGCAGGACTGGAAGTTACTAACGGTGAGCTTTCCTTCATCTATCTTAAAACTGTTTCATCTGTTACAACCAACAGGCTATATTCTCATAATTTGAAAATATTTTCAAATCCAAAAAATTCCAGAAAAAATCGTTCTTTCTAATGGCCCGTGCTCTTTCACACACTGGTGTAACCTTTGCACCTCCTAACTGCGTGAGAAGAACAAACACTGTTATCGTCATTTTACTGATAAGGAAGCAGAGCTCAGAGATGCAAACTGCCTTGCCCACAACCACACAACTGTCCATGGTGGGACCCGTCTCCCATCCAGGTCTCTGAGCCACAGTCCAGGGGGTCTGAGCAGACCCCCTATGGATACCTGCAGGGAGAAAAGCAGTAGCAACACCAGAAAGGGACCAAAGTGTCTTTCCAGGCCAGGACAGTCACGCAGGCAGGAATGAAGTCTGCTATGACATAAAGCATTCCTGAATACGTACGTATCAGTGTTTACCTTTAGGACTAAGAAGGCTCTTAGTCTAACCTTGCACGAAACGATCAGCATTTGCTGATAGTCCGATGGCCTCATCTGGCGCCTCCAGTGCTAATTTCACAGGGCTGCACGAGGTCATGTGGCCCAAAGGATGTTCATAAACATCCTGTACTGGGGGAGGGGCTGTGGTGATGCGCCCCTCCCCAGGATCAGGGAGCTGCCTTCCAATAAGGCAGCCCTGGCTGACGGCTCCACATCAAGGGGGTCCAGTTGGAAACTGGCCTGGTCCTCGCTGGCTGGCAGCCTCCTCGGGGCTTGGATCTGTGTACTGTTGCTCCTTTGCATATCAGCATCTTCAAAACACACCTGTGTTTGCTTAGGAGCTCTCCAAGTCCCTGAAAACTGACACACTTGTGCCATAATGTGGCTGGATGAATCACTGTGGGAGCTCCGGGCGGAGCCCAGCTAACTAAGACCCATCTCATCATCCTCAACAGCAGTGAGCATGTTCTTGTCTCTATGGGCAATGCTTGTCTTTTGAAAATGGAATGCAAGTTATGTTTAGAGGTTCAGAAATGCTCTTTCTGCATCTCAGTGGCTTGGGGTTTGTTTGACCAAGCCCAGTGAGTTTTGGTGGATCTGATTGCAATGTGTTGATGCCAGAAAACCAAGGGACCTATAGACAAGCAAGTCAGAACCTCTTTGTGTATCAGTGTTCTCATCTCTCATATAAGGACTGTAAAATCTGCTTCTCCCCTCTCATGGACCATTGTGAAAATCAAATCAGGAAATGTGTGAGAAGATGCTTTACAGGTCATAAAGCACTTTATTGCTTTGCTGTATCATAAGAAATGAGAAGCTTCTCCATGGGGTCCTTATTCTTAAGCACATATTTTAAAAAATATGTTTCTGTATATCTACACAAGGGCTTCCCAGGTGGCACAGGTAAAGAATCTGTCTGCCGATGCAGGAGACACAAGAGACTTGGGTTCGATCCCTGGGTTGAGAAGATTCCCTGGAGAAGGAAATGGCAACCCACTCCAGTATTCTTGCCTGGAGAATCTCACTGACAGAGGAGCCTGGTGGGCTATGGTCCATGGGGCCGCAAAGAGTCAGACATGACTGAACAACTGAACACTCACGCATATGTATCTATACATATCTATCTATATTCAATTTGAAGTCACTCTTGGCTAACCCAAGTTCCCTGGTAAATCATTTTGTAATGTTGAATGAAATTTCCTCAAGAGATTCTGTTGATACAAGTGCAAGGGCAAGAAAAAAAAAAGTAATGTTTGCCATCAACAAATAGGAATTTTTAAAAGATGCTTTTTCCTTGGCTGTAGTGATTTCTGCTTGGCACTATGTGGATGCCTTTATTTCAACAATGTTTTCTCCTTGTTTCTGAAATGAGAGGTTTGGGAACAGGCTTTGTGCAATGTGTTACTTGAGATTTTAAAATGCAAATAAGTCTTTCAATTCAAAGTTCTGAGTATTCTTCTAAATTTAAATGATATCCACTTTAAATCTTTGGAAGGCAATTTGGCAGAGATCATTAAAATTAAAAATAATAATCTTTCTGAATATAAATGACTGAGCCCATTGTGAAGCCCACATCCATTGACTGTCCCGCGTGCCAGGCGCAAGGCTAAGTGTTGGGTTCGTGTGGTCTCATTTACTCCTCACAACTCAGTGAGGAGGTGTGTTTTTATTCCCCATTTTGCCTAGTGGAGGAAAGACTCCACTCCCCCCTCCGCCTCTCCCCCTCCATTCGAAGCATGGACTACATCACTGCTAAAGTGGGTATCAGTTACATTTAGAACATCTCCAAGCCCTGACGGGTGGCCCAGGGAGAGGTACCCCTTCCACCCCAGCCACGTGCCAGCCCCTTGTCATCAAGAGTCTTCTGCAACCCCCTGACCACCACCATTCCAAGGGAAGTTAGTGAGGCTCAGAAAAGGTGTAAACTCATATGTGCTGAGGTTGTTCTTGCCTGCCTGCTTTATCCTAGACATCCAGCAGTTTTCTCAATTAAACACAGGATGGGAAAGGAAGAATATGCTTTTAATAAGCAAGAGGGGGAAATGGTCAACATCTCTGATGGCACACAGTTGCAACTTCAAACATCAGTGAGCTACCAACGACATTCATCACGTTAGCCAAAGTTAAATGCCAATGGCAGTGCCTTCTAATTTGTGTATATGTTGCTGGTGGCACTTTTATGACTAAATACGGAATGAAGAAACAGATGACAAGTGTAGGTGTGTTTTCTCTAGGGGAACCCACATCCGTGAAGGGGACTCGGTAAAAGGAAAACAGCTGTTGTGCTAGAGGGGAATGAAATGTTTCATCTCTTAAATTGTCTTTACTACTTTCTGATATTGTTTTTTGGAGAAGGCAATGGTGCCTCACTCCAGTTCTCTTACCTGGAAAATCCCATGGATGGAGGAGCCTGGTGGGTTGCAGTCTGTGAGGTCTCTAAGAGTCAGACACAACTGAGCGACTTCACTTTCACTTTTCATTTTCATGCTTTGGAGAAGGAAATGGCAAGCCACTCCAGTGTTCTTGCCTGGAGAATCCCAGGGACGGGGAAGCCTGGTGGGCTGCTGACTATGGGGTCGCATAGAGTCGGATACAACTGAAGCGACTTAGCACCAGCAGCAGCAATGTTGTTTTTACAATAAAGAAAACCGGGAGGGAAAGAGTTTATCCCCCTCATGGTACCATTTTACCCCTGAGGGTTGCATTTTTGACTTAAATAAATCAGGGGGCTCACCCATAAATTACGTGAAATCCAAGATTCAGTAGTTTTGAACTTTTTGCCGTCTTCATCTGATATTGAAAGCAGACTCTAAACTATAGAATTTTATGATCACTATTCAACCCCTTCATTTTCTGGATGAGGAAATGGAATTCCCGGTCAAGGTTGTACAGTTGACCATAAAGCTGAGGCAGCACCTGTTGTTTCATTTTACAAAAGTTCTATAAAATGAAAATGCATATACTATTTATATGAAAGCACCTTGAGGTATTTTACGACCAGTGTTTCTGACACTACTTGTGTGGCGCCTTCCCCAACACCTACAAAATTCTCCAATTCTCTGGACGCCAGCTGAGAGTCCAACAGTTCAGTTCTGAATCAGCTCCATGGAACTGGTACAGACTCCACAAGTGAGGGCTCAGCTCCCCCAAGACTGTCTCCACTTCAGATGGCCAGTCATAAGCTCCAGGTTGTCACCTATACTTCTCACCAACTGACTACATACCTCAAGTTCCTATAAGGCCCTCCTCAGCTTCAGAAATTTGTTAGGATTTGTTTGTGAGGTCTGGAAGGGTCCCGAGTGTGGAGCTTCCGTCCTCGTGGAGTTTGAAGTGAGCACCTTCCCAGCACATGGAGGCCTTCACCAACCTGAAGCTCTGGGAACCTCACCATTTACAGGAAGTGTCCCCAACCTCCAGGATTTAATGCCTGATGACCACAGGTGGAGCCACTGTAACACTGATAGAAATAAAGTGCACAATAAATGTAATGTGCTTGAATCATTCTGAAGCCATCTCCCCTTCCAGTCTGTGGAAACACTGTCATCCGGTCCCTGGTGCCAAAAGGCTTGAGGACCACTGGTTTCAGGGTTTCTGCAGATTTCATTAGTGAAATCATTGGCCACCAGTGGTTGAACTCACCTTCCAGCTGCTCTTCACCCCTGGAGGTTAGGGTGGGGCCAAACATCCCAGCTCTCTAATCCTGCCTTACTTTTCCCGGCTGTCAGTCCCACTGTGAAGCCTTGCAGGAGCCCCCAGGCCCTTGTCATCTTGTGCAAAAGACACTCATATGAAACCAAATATACCAAAAATTCATCACTGAAGAAAATGGGTAACCTCAGAACCCATACACATGTCCCTGGAGCTCATTCCAGAACCTGTGGGTGGGTATGTTAGCCACCAGGCTTGCCAGGTAGACCCTAATGGTAAGGAATCCACCTGCCAATGCAAGAGACATAAGAGACTCATGACTGATCCCTGGGTAGGGAAGATCCTCTGGAGGAGGGCATGGCAACCCACTCCAGTATTCTTGCCTGGAGAGTCCATGGACAGAGGAGCCTACAGTCCATAGGGTCACAAAGAGTCGGACACAACTGAAACGACTTAGCACGCACAGATGTTGGCCACCAGTCGGGAGGTCTGGGCTCGCCCTAGGGCAGTGGGTCACATTATGTGGCCCCTGGACCAGCTGTATCACATCACCTGGGGACTGGGGTTAGAAATGCACGTGCTCAGGCCCCATCTGCAACGCAGTGAATCAGGAACTCTGAGAACAGAACCCAGCATCTGTCTTGTCCTGGGAATTCCAGGTGCTTCTGAGGCTCAGACAGGCTGAGAACCAACCTGGCTCTCAGGCAAGTGCTTCTCCAAGCTCTGTGTGCATCGGGTCCCCCAAGGGTCTAGTTAAAATGCAAGTTCAGATTCAGTAGGCCTGGCAGGATGGGGGTTCAGAGAGAAAGCGTTCCCAACAAGCTCGGGATCTGTTAGTGTTGCTTCTGTGGGACCACACCTGGAGCAAGATTCTACTGCAGCTGTATGCCCACCAGCGAGCTGTGCATGGGTCCCAGGTTCTCAGACCCTGAATGTCTGCCCTCGTGTCCTCGGGACTCAGGGCATCCGCTGAAAAAGGCTGGATCTCAGCACCTCGCAGGACTCACCGCATGGAATCTACATTTAGATAAGATCCTTAGACTTGTTTGTAAAACGAAGGTTTAGGAAGTCCTTCTGGAGGTGGCAGGAGGCCAAAGACGCTAAACCAGCTTCCTCCGCCCCCAGGCAATCTCAGACTCTACCCCACGTGATTTATGAATCTCCTACTTTTGAAAAAGGCTGGTGGCTCGGGTATAAGAGGTAAAAGCTAGGGTTTCACCAGATGCGAAAGCCAAAGTGGGGGTGGGGGTGGAAGAATGGGGGACAGTCGCCATGCAGAACTATTTTTAAATGTGAAAGCTTTACAAAGAATGACTCTGCCCCATTCCCACCGAAAAATTAATGTTGATAGTTTTTCCAAGCAGTAAGGCTTCATCCCAGATGGGTGGGTGGTTGGCAAACACTGAGGTTACTTTGTGCGTGCTAAGTTGCTTCAGTTGTGCCCAAGTCTTTGCAACTCCACAGACTGCAGCCCGCCAGGCTCGTCTGTCCATGGGATTCTCCAGGCAATAATACTGGAGTAGGTGGCCATGTCCTCCTCCAGGGGATCTTCCTGACCCAGGGATCAAACCCGTCTCAAGTCTCCCATATTGGCAGGCAGGTTCTTTATCACTAGTGCCACCTTGGAAGCCTGAGTTGCCTTTACCTTCTCTTAAACCTTCCCTCTCATCCCCTGACTCTGCTTCTGACCCTTCCCAGAAACTAGGCAGGCAGGAAAGAAATGCATGGTGGAACAAAGGGATCCTTTTAGAAGCACTTTAGATCAATTGCCTTATAGTATTAGTTTCCTGTTGTTGCTGTAACAGATTATTATTCTGACCACCCCTCCTACTTTGTAAAGTTCCTCTGGGGCTTTTCTGGTGGTTCAGTGGTAAAGAATCCGCCTGTCAATGCAGGGGACACGCATTCAATCCTTGGTCTGGGAAGATTCCACATGCTGTGGGGTGACTGAGCCCACACACCGCAACAACTGAGCTGGCGCTCTGGGGCCCGGTGGCAGCAACTGCTGGAGCCCAAGTGCCTAGAGCCTGTGCTCCACAAAAGAAGACCGCAAAGAGACGCCCGCACAGCCAGAGAGCAGCCCCCTCCCTGCGACCAGAGAAAAGCCTGAACAGCCTCAAAGACCCAGAGCAGCCAAACACACATATGCACACATATATGTGTGTGTAAGATAAACAACACAGTTCCTCTGATGTGTCTGGTGGTAAAGCATGCCACCTGGCCAGGGTTGTGCTAGGCTCCAGTGGGCCTGTCTTGGAATTGGTGATGGTTCTGGGCACGTCCCTGCCTCATTCGGACAGGAACAGGGCAGTGCTTCGGTGTCAGGCTTCCCACCGTCAGCAGGACTCAGCTTAAGTTATTTATAGTGCCAGTGGCTTGCCTTTTGCATTAATGTGACTGTTCACACTAAATGAATTTTTGAGGCAGGAGCCGCTCAGCACCACGCTGGCGAGTCTTTTCCGTTCTGTGGGGCTCACAGTGAGCCCGGAATGAGACCAAATGGGTATTCTTATTTATCAGGCCCAGCTGTCCACACGCCAACCCCAATTACATCTGAAATACACTTCTCAACTGGTAAGAGCTGTGGAGGGCTGGCTCTTCTTTCTTGTTCTAAATGACCAGATCCAGGGACAGGCATCCTGCAGAGGCCAGTCATCAAGGCCTTGCACTGCTCAGAGGGCCTTGACCTTGAGCAGGAAGCTTGCGAGATTCGGGGGCCCCCTCAACCCTCTGGTTGTTCTGAATTTATGCTCACAGAGTCCCTTCTTTGGAACTAGAAGTAAGGATGGAGGTGCCGCCTGCAGCTGGGGCTAGGAAAGCCTGTGTTCCTCCAGCCACCCTGAGCATCTAGACAGCAGAACACTGGGGACATGACAGGGAAAGGCCCAGCATCCACCCCAAGAGAGCTTGCTTGGAGTGAGGAGGAGAGAGTAACTGTGCAGGCTGGCAAGTGGCACACTGACATTAGTGAGAGGCACCGTGGGGACAGAGGAGCAGCCCCCACCCAGCCTGGGAACAGGATGCGGGCTTGGAGAATGACCTCTGCGCTCAGTCATCGCCGACTCTTCACAGACTCATGCACTGTAGCCCTCCAGACTTCTCTGTTCATGGGGTTCTCCAAGCAGGAATACTGGGGTCGGTTGCCATTTCCTTCTCCAGGGGATTGTCCCAATCCAGGGATCAAACCGAGGTCTCCTGCATTGCAGGCAGATTCTTGAACTGTCTGAGCCACCAGAGACACCTGGGAACTTGGAGGGAGAGGAGTTAATAAGTGAAGAGGGAAGGGCATAAGAAGCAGGATGCACGTGAGCTGTTAGTGTTCACGCTCTTGTTTATCACTCAGGCTACATACACAGGGTACTGTGATCATAATAACACCTAACACTTAACCCAGCACTTCCATACATGATGTACCAAGGGTTTGCATCCATTGACTTTTGTAATGCTCGCAATCACCTTTGGAAGGAGTGGTCGCTGCGCTGGTATACTGGAAGGAAACTGAGGCAAGGGGCAGGGGAGCTGAGAACAGGGATGACACGCCCAGAAGGCTTGCCCTTCCTCAGAGTCTCACTCCAGAGCCCAGGCTCTGGCACGCGCAATGCTGCGAATGCCAGGTACCAGATATCGTGGTGGCAGACACAGGCCAGGTGGGGTGAGTTGCAGAATGGTACTGGATAAAGTGTTCTAGAACCTTCCCATCGAGAGCTGTGCCTTGAAGAAGTTGAACAGAGCCCAGTCTCTGTTTGCCGAGTGTGGAAGCTGTAGGAGTGAAAGGAGGAGATGGGGTCCAGAGAGATAAACAGGTCTTTTAGGGACAGAGCAGGGGATCCCCTCGTTCGCTGCCCCCACTGCAGTTAGTGAATGGCTCCTAGGCCCCTGGCAGAGACCACAGCCCTTCACATTGGCTCTCAAACCTTTGAACCCAGCAGGACGTGGCCCTTCACAAGGCCACCCTCGTGTCACACAGCAGGTGCCTCGGCCACTGGGGAAAATCAGGGGATGTCCCTGGGCTCCACGGCCAACGAGCCCATGCCAGGCGGCCCTGGGGTGGCCTGGGTGGTGAGACAGACCAGCCCCGGGGGCCTGGGTCCCGGGCAACATCCCTGGATGCACTCACCCCACCCCCTTCACCCCCGCTCTCCCTCCCCCACCTCTGTCGCAGCCCCGCCTTCGCTCCTGGCAGGAATGGGCTCCTCCAGGCCTAACACAACTTGGCAACAACTCTCTTCTTCCGACAACCCACCCGAGGCCCCAGATTTCTGCCTCATCCCTGAAGCCTCGTCCCTGGGAGGTGACGGGCCAGGCCGCGGCTCTTTGGGCAGGCTTCCCGGGCACACATACTCGGTTCAGTCAAGCTTGTCAGCAGGTGATTTTCGCAGATGCTGGCTCTGACACCCCGGGAGGAGTGAGGAGCAGAGCCGCAGGGGACAGGGGCAGCCTGGAGAGGGAACCGGGAGAGCCTCGGGCCATTTTGAGAAATCTCCCATCATCACGTTCTTCTCCTTAAATGCCCTATAAAAGAAGGAGTCTAGATTATCTGAGGGAAAATTGGGTGCCTCGGGCAAATTATTCCAAGTGCCCTGCCAAGTATTACTGGCTTTTATTTTGCTCCCTCAGCCCTTTCTCAGTTGTCCTGATTATACTTGAAGGACAGAGAGTTTTGAGTTAATCGGATCCCTCTCTTGTTAACTGCCTCCAGCAGTCGTGGCAAAGAGCTGGCAGGTTCAAATCCTGAGGCCAGGGCTTAGGGGTCAGGTGGTGGGGGCAGTGGGCTCCATCTCTGTAACTAGGGATGAGAAACGACACCGTCGGCAGAGCCTGTCGTGAGGCTAAAATGACTAACTGCACATAATACCCTGAGAACTGAAGCTGTGCAGAGTGGGTGCTATGTACGTGCGTCCCATTATTGTTTATCTAACTTTTCTCCTTCCCCGATCTCTACTTACCTTCCTCTCTCCTTCCCAGATCTCTGCTTAGCTTTCTCTCTCCAGGAAACCAGTCTAAAGTGTCTGATATATGACCTGTTTATCCTTACAGACAGGCTTTCCAAAGTCGGAATTAATTCCAGGCCACAAGTCACAGCTAACAGCCCGTGATGCTGTGTTAAGAATTCCCACAAGTGCTATGTGAATTATGACCAGCTACAGTGATCACCATACTCGGGCCTAACAATGCAATTTACTCATAAAATAAATTCTTTATAGGCAGATAACTTTTCCTGACAGTGTATACATCTGGGTTCTTAGTTGCAAGCAACAGAAATAGATCCTGGATGAGAACCTCTCAGAATGACCATCAGGTGATGGGAGTGTGAGCAGTGTTCCTTTAATCTTGCCATTTTTATAGGGACCTTAAAAAAAGGCTCTGACATTTTCAACATCAGGCTTCTAAGGGTGCCCTGGGGAGCAACATCCAGAAAATGGGAAAGTGATAAGAGAGGGTGTTGTGCAGGGAAGGTCTCTTTGGCTAGGCCTGGAAATTGTTGCTACTGTTCACTTGCTCAGTCGTATCCAGCTCTTTGCAGCACCATGGACTGCAGCACACCAGGCTTCCCTGTCCTCTGCTATCTCCTGGAGTTTGCTCAGATTCATGTCCCTAGAATCGGTGATGCTATCTAACCATCTCATCTTCTGCAACCCTCTTCTCCTTTTGCCTTCAGTCTTTCTCAGCATCGAGGTCTTTTCCAGCAAGTGGAAAAGTAGCTCCATGCCATTGGCTGGAATTCAGTCACATGGTCTAACCGCAAGGGAAGCTGGGAATATCTTCTTGCCATGTGCTTCATGAAGAATATGAAGCAGTCTCTCCAACAGTAAGCAAGCACCAGTTACCACACCTCCCTGAAGTATCCACTACATAGGTTGTTCCAGGGAGTCTGACTCCCCCAGGAAAGGAGATTGTGATAAGTTGCCCTGTTATTTCACTTTTTAAAATGCCTTTCTTTTCTTAGACAAGGACAAGTTCCATTTGATAGATAAATCACCTAACTCTTCCTTTCATTTTACAGTCTGGTCCAAAGAGCTGAGGGACAGCCAGATTCTAACATCGGTGGAAGCTCGGTGGTGGCAGGGCTGGGGTGAGTGGGCAGGCTGTGTGTCCTGCACAGGACAGCCAAGCCCTGAGGCTGCAGCCCACAAGGGGGTTTCCAGAGAGACCTTGCCTCCCCACACAGAGGTCCTGGTGTTCCATAGCTACTGACAAAGATCCACTTGCCCCGGAGCACCTGACCTTGCATGGTGGACATGAATCTACTCTTGGAAAGACAAAGGATGATGGACAAGTGTGGGTTAGGCTACAGCGCAAAGGACAGACCTGGTCTGAGAGTCATGAGCTCCTGGTTTTGATTTGGATTTTGTCACTGACCAGCTGGGTCCCTTTGGGAGGTTGCCACAGCATCGCTGAAGCCCCTCCTTTGCCTGTACAATGGGAACCTGAGTGAGCCAGCCACTTGTAGCCTGTGAAATTGAAAATGGACTCCATCGCTTGTTAATTATATAGCTTTGAGCTAGTTATATGTTTGACCTCCCAAACTTCCAATTTTTATCTTTAACATAATGTGTGTATATGTGTGTCTGCTCAGTTGCTCAGTTGTGTCTTACTCTTTGTGACCCCATGGACTGTAGCCCGCCAGGCTCCTCTGTCCATGGAATTCTCCAGGCAAGAATACTGGAGTGGGTTGCTATTTCCTTTTCCAGGGGATCTTCACAACCCAGGGATCAAACCTTTATCTCCTGGTTTTTTAGGCAGATATTTTACCACTGAGCTATGAGGGAAGCATATCAAGAGCTGCCATTTATTTCAAAGAGAAGAAAGGAGAATTACAAAAGGCGTCTGGGATTATAAGTGTGTCCTGGGTCCTCAGCCTGAGTGGGTGTTGAATAGCAGCCCAATCTCAGAACTGGGAAAATTCCTCCTTCCTTCTCCCGCTCACTGCCTCACTAGTAAAACCCTCCACACCACACCCAGTGACCCCTGCCCTCATGAGGAACGCCCATGCTCTTCCCAGGCAGCCATGCTGGGACCAGCTTTGTCAAGATCTCTAGCATCTCAATAGCAAAGCATCTTCTGCTTTTCTGTTCTAGGAACCAAGCCCCACTGACACGACAGAGAACTTTTTAATCTTCTCACTCCTTCCTCCTACACAGCTACTTTGAAAACAAACAAATGTTCACAGACTGTTCTCACAGCCTAAATTAAGCCCCCGTGGAATTAAAAACAAAGTTGTCAGAAGCCCCAAAATCAGAGCTTTGGAATCCCTGATACTAAACTCACACACAGGCCAACCCAGCAACTCATGGACATGTGACCACTCAACATGGCCTACGTACCATCCAAGAGCCTCCAAATACGAATGCTGCTGCTGCTGCTGCTGCTAAGTCGCTTCAGTCATGTCCAACTCTGTGCGACCCCACAGACGGCAGCCCACCAGGCTCCTCTGTCCCTGGGATTCTCCAGGAAAGAACACTGGAGTGGGTTGCCATTTCCTTCTCCAATGCATGAAAGTGAAAAGTGAAAGTGAAGTCACTCAGTCGTGTCTTAGCGACCCCATGGACTGCAGCCTGACAGGCTCCTCCGTCCATGGGATTTCCCAGGCAAGAGTACTGGAGTGGGGGTGCCATTGCCTTCTCCAAATATGTATGAATCTTTTTTTTTTTTTTTGCATCCTGGTTCAATTCTGGTTTTCAGTTGGCCAGTGGTTTCAGTTCACTTATCTCCATATCTGTGCTGCAAAGGAGGAACAAGAGCGTTGTTTCAAAAGGAGATTTCAAATCCAAACTATGAAAACTCTGAATTTTCTCAAGGCTACTTTTCATATCTATTTTTATTTATTTATTAGTTGGCTGTGCCGGGTCTTAGTTAGCAGGCATATGGGACCAAGTTCCCTGACCAGGGGCGGAACCCAGGCCCCCAGCATTGGGAGCATGGAGTCTTAGACACTGGTCTATCAGGAAAGTCCCCAAGGCTACTTCCAAACAGATTTTCATTATGAAAATCCTTGCAAGCACAGGGATGCCTTGCTGTCCAGTTGCTTTTCACCAAAACTATGGCAGAGATGATACCTATTTGCATTCCTCCGCATCTTGTAGCTTAGCCCTTCCTCCACAACCCTCACTGGGTCCGGTGAGGTTGGTGTCATGTGACCAGTGCTGGCCAATGAAATGTGAGCAGGAGCCACCCCTTTCATTCCAGGCTGAGATGGTTAGAACTGGTGTGATCCTCTGCTTCCTCTTCTCCAGCCCCTGAGGCCTCCATCTCCCTCATCTGCAGATAGTGTACCTGCAAGATGGAGAAGAGCCACCTGACCCTCATCAGACTCTGTGAGTGGGATTCAGGCCTGAGCAGAGGGATGCAGCTACTGTGGCCATGTCAGTAACCTGAACTAATGTAGGATCAGTTTTCAGATGGGTTTCACCTTGGTGCGAAGCGGATCATTCACTTTCAGCCCATCTCATGTTCTTGGATGTGGGCCATTGGTGCAATTCATTATCCCAAGTTCGTTTCTCAAGCTTGTATGGCACCTCTACCATGGGCCAGGCACTTCTGGACCTGGGGCTAGGGAGTTGAATAAATCAGTCCCCATATCTTCCCTAAAGGAGACTGTTCAGACAAGACAGACACACAGCCATTGAGTACTCCTGAACATATTGGTCTAGATGGGCATGAGCAAAATAATTCTCTCTAGGGAAATGTCTCACCTCTGTCATAGGTGCTGACAGTAGATACAGGAATCAAAGCATATACTTTCTTTGATCAGACTTAACTGGACAAACATTCCATGGAATGACATTCAACTATGCTATTGATTCTTTAATTCCTCATCTATTAAGTACATAGTGACCCAGACCCATCTCATATGTGAGAAAAACTCCTACCCCAGGAAACAGCTGGAAATATGACAACTTAACTCACAGCAAACTCACAATTCATTATCTCAAGTTATAAAAAAAATTAAAGCATACTTGAAGACTCATTTTGTATCCAGTGTGTGTGTCTGTGTCTGTGTGTGTGTCTGTGTGTGTTAGTCGCTCAGTAGTGTCTGATTCTTTGTGACCCTATGGACTATAGCCCACCAGGCTCCTCTGTCCAAGGAATTCTCCAGGCAAGAATACTGGAGTGGGTTGCCATTTCCTTCTCCAAGGGAATCTTCCCAACCCAGGGACTGAACCTAAGTCTCCCACATTGCAGGCACATTCTTTACCATATGAGCCACAGGGAAGCCCTTTGTACCCACTAGGGTATAAAAAGGAAAAAGAAAAGCTTTTATATAAAACATCTATATTAGTTTGCTTGAAGTGCTGTAACAAAGTGCCACAAACTGAGTGACTGAATAGAAACTGATGGTCCCACGGTTTTGGAGGCCAAGAGGTGAAGGTCAAGGTATCAGCAGGGTTGGAACCCTCTGAGGATTGAGAGGGAGAATCTGTTCAGGCCACTATCCCAGCTTCTGGTGACTTGCTGAGGCCTTTGCTGGTCCTTGGGCTTTCCACCTCGATCTCTGCCTCCAGCTTCACGTGACATTCCCCCTGTGTGTGGACCTGTCTACACCTCTCTCCTTTTATAAGGACATCAGTCGGACTGGATTAGGAGCCACCATAATGACCTCATGTTAACTTGATCATCTACCACAACCCTATTTTCGAATAAGGTCACATTCACAGGTCCTGGGGTGTTAGGACTTTAGAGTCTTTCAGGGGACACAATTCAACCCAGAACAATATCCAGCAAGGTTGGGCTAAACTGGTCTGCTTATACAGTGATATTTCCAGCAGTAACAGCGGCTATAAAATGTGAGGGAAGTAACAGCATGTGCTAAGTCTCTTCAATCCTCTGCGACTCTTTGCAACCCTATGGACTGTATAGCCCACCAGGCTCCACTGTCCATGGGATATGTGCAGGCAAGAATGGACAGGATTGACCCCAACTCAGGGGACCTCTCCCCGTAGCCAGATGGGCGCTGGGATCTTCCTGACCCAGGGATGTGAACCTGTCAGTCCCTCCCTTTCACACCTCCCAGCAGTGTGTTAACACTAGCACCACCTGGAAGCCCGCTGGTGGGCAGACCTGAGGTACAGTCTCTTCTAGGGCCAGAGAGACATCTCAGCAAGCATTCCAAGCAATCGTCTGCACCCCATTTCCACCATACCAACTAAGTTTAGCCCAGTAACTTTAAATATATGTATATATTATACTCCCCAAGGTGTCATTTTCTACAGCTGCTAGCACTTTGCTTGGAACCTGAAAGATCCATTCTCTGGCAACAGAGCTGAAGCCACTTGATACAAAGATGATTGCAGAGGTGTATTGCTAATCCCAAACTGGAAACAAAGACACATTATTTATTCAGCTAATATGTACTGAGCACCTTGTACTGTGGGGCATTCTGCTCGAGGCTGGAGATGCAGTGGTAAAAGTTATTCTGAGTTTCCTAATTAGCAAAGGGCCTAAGGTTCAAACCGGTGACTGCTTCAAGTACTAAGATCTTAGCATGTTGCACAACATGCAAGCATTAAATGATAAATACATGAATGATTCAAATACATTTAAATCCAAAGATTAATTTAGAATGGCATCTACACAGTACTAGAACTATGTGAAGTAGGCGTGCTTGTTGACTTTGTCTGTTTTGTTCACTTTTGTGGCCTGGCACATAATATACTCCATAAGAACTCAAAATGAATGGTGAGTGTATTGAGGACGGAACCATTAATGCAGTCAAAAAATAAAAAATAAAAACAAGAAGAAATCGTTGTGCCCCGCTGGGATCTCTAACATGATTTCTTCCTGTTTTCCAAAAACTCTTCGCTCAATGTTACTAGGCCTGTTGACAATAAGTTGCCAATTTAAAAGAGGTCCTAGCTGCCTCTAGAACTCCTGCCCAAGGGATGCAAATCTTACAGAAATTAAAAATAAAAGAACTTTGGGATGTCCCCAGGGCTTGTGGAATAGTCCAGTCTCCGGCTCTCTGCCAAGGTGAAGGGGGGACACGTGAGGAAACTAAGAAAGAGACAGGGCAGTCAGGGGGACCCGACTGGAGAGGATTTATCATCTTCTCCTCTCCAGTGTTGCTTTGGCTCAGCCCCCCTTTCTCCCTGTGGTTTCTAGAAAGAGTCTGAAACTGGTTACCACATTTGTGCTGACTTTCACGTCTACATTTAGAACAGTCACATTGGGCAATCATCCTGTGTGGTCAACCAGTTGCGGACCCATGGGTACATGTAGCCTGCCAGGCTCTTCTGTCCATGGGATTTCCCACAATACTGGGGTGGGTTGCCATTTCCGTCTCCAGGGGATCTTCCTGACCCAGGGATCAAACTTGCGTGTCTTTTGTCTCCTGCACTGGCAGGTAGATTCTTTACCACTGAGCCACCAAGGAAGCCCACTTAACTTTCATACAATTACCTAAATACATAAATGTATTTAAGTGTGATTATGGCTTAATGTCTGCCTCTCCCAGTAGGGCTATAACTTCCATGAGGGCGAAGTTTGTTCCTCATTTTATGCCCATCCAGGGCCTAGCGAGCTACCTGTGAACCCTCAGCATAGATTTACTGAATGAATGACCCAGTGAACCAACCCAGACATCAGTTCAATCACAAGAAAAATTTCCTGGTTGTGCCCTTCATCTGTTGAATCCAAACTTATTTAAGAGTTACACAATGAAGAGTAACCGAAACACCTGCTAACGTGGAGGATGTATCCCAAGGACGTACTTCTCGGTTTGATGGTTTATTTCTAGAGAGAGAAGTGTGGCAGGCAATGAGATGTAGCTCAGGGTGCCAGATAAAGGATTGCCTTGAAAACATCACCAGATACTTTATAAATTAGGCAATTTCAGGCTGTGAGGGATAAAGATATACTCAGTTTGTCTCAGTAAATGGAAGTCTATCAGTTAGACTCTTAATATTGTATGTGATAAAGGACCCATCTCAAACTGACTTAAATAACAGACAGGATTTATTAGCTTCACAGTGGAAAAGTCTAGAGACAAGGTTGTCTTTCTTTGGGAAAGGCTTGATGCTGGAGCCTAGTGGTGTCACTAGGGCCAGTTCCTTTCTGCCCTTGACCTGCTCTCCACTCATGGTTTTTTCCCAAGGCAGCACACAGTCATCTAGGTTCTCGTTTCATGAAAACAAAAGGGCTGCCATGGACCAGACCTCATGTCCTCACACCCCCATACTAGAGATGGAGTACCTGCTCAGTGGTGCTGGTCTGAATGGCCAGGTGTGTGTGTGTGTGTGGTGTGTGTGTGTGTGTGTGTGTGTGTGCGCGCGGGGGGGGCGGGTGATGGCATGAACAAAGGCACAGAGGTGAGAACACAGCAATGACATTCACAGGACAGGGAGCGCAGCTTATTTGGCGAAGCATTCCGTGAGGAAATACAGATGGAAAAGCAAGTGGAGGGTCTCAAATGCCAGGCTGGGCATCTCAACCTGTCCACAATATGGAGTCACCGATGCCTTAGTTTAGGTGAAGACGTGGCTCGAATCAGTATCTCAGGAAGACTTGCCTGATGATGTAAGCGGAACAGATTCCAAGTCAGGAAGAAACTCAGAAACAGTCACATTAAGAGGGGCTTAGTGTCTGGGCTATGGTTGGGACTGTGAGGATGAAAAAGAAGGGGTGGATTCAAGACACTTGGCCAAGGAGAACTGCAGGGACCCAGTGGCTCTTCTGAACCAGAAGGGAGCAAGTGGGGAGAGGGGGTGGGCAGGCTGGAGGATTCGGCTCCCTGCTCCCCCACCGCAGGCAGCCCTCTGTCTCCTCCAGTCCCCGAATCTGTCACAGTTTTCTTCTCAACCCCACTGTAGTCTCACACTGCCTTCTTAGCGCATCTAGAATGTCAAAGGGGAAAGGGTCAGGAAGACCCTCCGGGCCTGGGCCTGTGTTTGGGGATCAGGGAGGGAATAGGACTCCCTGGGCAGGAGGCCCCATTCTGGCGGAGCCATGTTTCCACAAGGGCGCCCAGGGAGTGGGGGGATCCATCAGGAAAGGCCTTGAATACTAGGGTGCATTGGGACCATTTTCGGCAGTAAATTCATTTCAGTCACTTGGTCGTGTCCGACTCTTTGTGACCCTATGGACTGCAGCACACCAGGCCTCCCTGTCTATCACCAACTCCCGGAATTTACTCAAACCCACGTCCATTGAGTCAGTGATGCCATCCAACCATCTCATCCTCTGTCATCCCCTTCTCCTCCCACCTTCAATCTTTCCCAGCATCCGGGTCTTTTCCAATGAGTCAGCTGTTCGCATCATGTGGCCAAAGTACTGGAGGTTCAGCTTCAGCATCAGTCCTTCCAATGAACATCCAGGACTGATCTCCTTTAGAATGGACTGGTTGGATCTCTTTGCAGTCCAAGGGACTCTCAAGAGTCTTCTCCAGCACCACAGTTCAAAAGCATCAATTCTTCAGTCCTCGGCTTTCGTTATAGTCTAACTCTCACATCCATACATAACCACTGGAAAAACCATAGCCTTGACTAGACGGACCTTTGTTGGCAAAGTAATGTCTCTGCTTTTTAATCTGCAGTAAATTAGGGGAGCCTGGAGTGTTTCAGGCAGAGGAAGGAAATTGGCCACCAGTGCTGGACATCACAGACTGATGCACAGAAGCCAGAGGCAAAGGCGCCGTTGCAACCAGGGCGGGAACGCAGAGGCGGCAGGAAGAGGAGGCCAGTAAAGGAAGGGTGGACGGGACTAAGGCTGGAACCAAAGAGGATGCTTGGAGCCGGCTGGGAGGCACCAGCGCTCCTCTGTCCAGTCACCGCCCGGTCCTCAGTGACGCCTGAGGGTCAGAGGTCCTCCCAGCCAGGCTCTGAAGGGAGTCGGGTAAACCGCGCTGTTGGCTGGTCCCTCTCCATCCCCTGTCCAATCACAGCTCAGGGACTGACGTAAGAGTCTGGGGGTCTCCGCCCCAGGAACCTGGTCTCATCAGAAGGTGCAAAAGCCCAGTCCTAAGTGTTAGGAAGTCCTGAGCAGGAGGCTACCAAGGGCTTGAATCCCAGCGCCTGCTGCCGGGGGGGACCCTCACAAGGCTGGTGTCGCTTCATGGGCAGTGGGTCCCTGAAGACCAGGAGGACTCTACTGGGCTTCATCACTTTATTTACACAGTCACCCGAGTCAATGGTTCCTCCAGGAGCCTATTTTTTTAAAAAGTCCAAATTCTGACTGACAGCTTTTCATACACCTGAATGGTGACTCTTTGGAATTCCATATCCTCAAGAAAGTGAGCTCCTTATTACGAAGAAAAGATCAACAGCTCTCCCAAGTTTACACTCATGGAGAAGAAAAATGGGTTTCACAGCACCAGCCTGCAACCAGAGTCTCTGCCCCTGACTAAGATGTCCATCTGCACTCAGATTTGCTCCAAGCTATTTGATAGCTCAGTTGAGAAAGAATCCTCCTGCAGTGCGCGAGACCTGGGTTTGATCCTGGGTTGGGAAGATCCCCTGGAGAAGGGAAAGGCTACCCACTCCAGTATTCTGGTCTGGAGAATTCTAAGGACTGTATAGCCCATGGAGTCCCAAAGAACTGGACATGACAGTTGACTCATTGGAAAAGACTCTGATGCTGGGAGGGACTGGGGGCAGGAGGAGAAGGGGACGACAGAGGATGAGATGGTTGGATGGCATCACTGACTCGATGGATGTGAGTCTGAGTGAACTCCGGGAGTTGGTGATGGACAGGGAGGCCTGGCGTGCTGCGATTCACGGGGTCGCAAAGAGCCGGACACGGCTGAGCGACTGAACTGAACTGAGTACCTTTCACTTCACATTTCCTTCTCTGGGCTTCCCAGGGGGCGCTAGTAGTAAAGAATCTGCCTGCCAATGCAAGAGGCAAAAGGGATGCGGGTTCCATCCCTGGGTCTCAAAGATCCTCTGGGTAAGAGCGTGGTACCCACCCCAGTATTCTTGCCTGGAGAATCCCATGGACAGAGGAGCTGGCGGGCTACAATCCAGGGATCGTAAAGAGTAGGACACAGGTGAAGTGACTTAGCAGGCGCGCACTTCCTTCTTTAGTAAAAATTGGAGTAATATTCAACATCTCTCCCAAAATTAAGATATTTATATACTTATAAACCCAAAAATATCATATGATTATGAAGCCTGTTAACGAAACACACCAGTAAGGAAGACTCTAGTCTTCCTGAGCTCGGGGAATGCCTTTAAATCCCACCCACAGCACCTGATGGCAGTGTTCCCACAGCAGAACTAGGGATGCAGTGAGCACAGAAGAGTATGACAGACTTGAAACCAGTGAGGAGAGTTACTGTACACTGTTTTAAGCATGGCGACTCACACAACTTTGGTGTAGTTTTCTTCTTACCCATATGTTAATGCTGAAACACATATGCAAACGTATGCTAATGGTATAGCTAAGCAAATTACCCATTGCGTGTGAAGAAGCACTCCAGCAAATGATAGAATGGGATCATCATTCTGACAAAGAGATCCAGAAACAGACTCGGGAACAGTGGACGACACGCACAGGGAGCTTGGCCCTGGAGACACAGCTCTTTGGGGAGCTTTCGTGAACATGCGTTGAGAGGTTCAGAGGGAAGAGGTTTCCTCCATCCCTCAGTTCCTCCTGAGACCTTCTGGATGCAGAACCTGGATCTGCCCAGGATCCAAGAGGGGCTGCTTAAAGCTTGCAAAGGTGTGGGTTTATCACGTGCTTCCTTACAAAGTTATTTCCATGATCCCATCAAAGCCATAAGCCACATTGTCAGCTTCAGACCAGTGTTAAAATCAGGAAACACCATCCATGAACCCCAGAGCCACTTCAAAATAGTCCATGTTCTTTCCGTGCATTTCCTAAACAGAGTCACAGACAAAAATCTCTCACTTTTCCATCTGGTTCCCTCACATCTCTTTTCTCAAATCTACCTGAAAAATCCCTCCCCAGCCATATGCTGAGCAGGCAAAGCTGTCCTCTGATAATGGGAAACCCTTTCCAGTGGACAGGGGCGGGGAAGGTGAGGGTCCTCCGATGCAAAGCCCTCCCGATGGGCAAGGAACCTGGGACCCTCATTCCTGACTCATTTCAACCCACCCTCCC
Organism: Nanger dama; assembly: GCA_917880005.1. Lineage (NCBI taxonomy): Eukaryota > Metazoa > Chordata > Mammalia > Artiodactyla > Bovidae > Nanger > Nanger dama. The sequence goes on along the minus strand of CAKJTW010000005.1, from coordinate 30,690,989 downwards.
TATTTCCTGTTGAATATGTCAGAGCGCCAGCCTCTGCAGCAGGGGGACCATCAACTGCAGAGGAAAGTCCAACCACAGATGAATAGCCTGGAGAGACCTGTGTTTCCTTGGATGCGCTACTCGGGACGCTGGTGGGGGTTCCCTAGAAGCAGCTCCATTGAGGAAGCCTTGCTGTCACCAGAGGCATAAAGAATCAACAGTTCTAAGTGAACCACAAGGTTGTAAACACGAGCATTGCCAGCAGACAGCGTTCTAACAGATCTGGATTCCCCTCCTCCCCTTGCCTAGCTCGGGGTCCTAACTCAGCTCCTTCCACCAGCCACCACCGTCCTACTGCCATGTCCTATGTTGTGCCTCCCACCCTCCCCATTGTGCCTGGTGAAAAGGGTTTTCTATTGAGCCACCAAGGGAGGGCCCAGATTAACTCTTCAAATCCATCTTTTAAATCCATAGGTTGCTGTAAACCTAGGCCTTGTCTCCTACTATTACTGCATCCCCTCTTCCCCCAACTGAGCAGTTCTTACCCTCCGCCAGTATTTCCTGGGCCCATTTTAAGAGCTGGGTGCCCAGGAGGAAAGCTGCAAGGAGGTAGGAAGATAAAGGGGGCTGTGAAGAGAGCCTCCCTCCTTCACACCAGGGATCTGATCTTCCTGGCTAGTTTCTCCCTCCAAGACAAACTGCTCTGGCCCAGCTTCCCATACTGAGCTAATCAAAAGTCCAAACACAGTTTCAGGACTGTCAAAACAGGACCCGAAGACCTGACGCCGACAATTAACATAAGTCAAGGCCACCCGTCCGCCCCGTGGTGTCTCGTTGAGACGCCCTGCTCCAGGCGAGCGATCGCCGCCAGCGGGCGGTTGTGCTAGGGAGTCCTGATGTTGGGCTGGAAGCTATAATTACCCGGTGTATAATTTGGCTGCTAAATGGATTGTTTACAAAGGTGCATGTGATGAAGTCACGGGCATGGCAGCGCATAGCAACAAGGCTGGTTGGGAGGGGCTGCTCCACCTGTCGCTGCGGCTGCTGCAGACTCTGCCCGAGTCACCTGGGCCCGGGGCCGCGTGATGTGTGGAAATACCTGGCCTTCCATCCTCAGGTGTCATCAGTAATGAACCCTGGGTGGAAGGAGACTCCCCTTGGCACAGGACAGGAGATGGAGCTCTGCTGAGCCCCAGGCCTCCAGGGTCAGCTTGGAAGGAAAACAGGTCTGGCGGAAGCCCTGATGGAAAGGTCAAGGGCACAGGGTTTTGTTCTGGGCAGGTTCTGGAGTTGGAGACTGTCCCCTTAAAGCTGCAGATGACTGCAGGCATCAACCTCTCAGCACCATGGCTGAGATGTCAGAAAGCCTTTCTGAGACCAGAGAAATGACTTGTCAAAAACAAGATGATATCCCCTAGGGATAAGGACAAAGCTAAGGCCCCATCTGGGAACCTGAAAAAAAAAAAGCTAGAGACCCAAAATATGAATAATGGGTTGAACACAAAAGGCCTGCGGTATCAGTATTATCTCACAGGTCAAACATGCTTTTGTAATGAAATGCTCTTTTAAAACATGAGAAAAGAAATAGACATAGAAAATAAACTTATGGCTACCAAAGGGGAAACGGGGTAGGGAAGAGATAAATTAGGAGTTTGGGATTAGCAGGTACAAACTATTATATATAAAATACATAAACAACAAGGCCCTTCTGTATGGCACAGGGAACTCTATTTAATATCCTATAATAAACCATAATAGAAAATTTATATATAGATATAAATTACTGAATCACTTTGTTGTACACCAGAAACTAAGACAATATTATAAATTAACTATATTCCAATAAAAGTAAATAATAAATAAAGAAAACCCCACCATAATCAATGGGCATTTACTTCAAAGGAATTTAAAAGAAATTATCTTTCTAATCTTAAGAACTGAAATTTTGGAAAAGCAAGGGAAAATTAGAGGGGTCTGGTGAAGAGGAAATAAATAACAAGAGGGATGGAAAACTGAACCCAAGAAGAAAGGGTAAAGAATTCAACTGTATTCACTCCACACAGAAGCAAGTAAGTGAGGGCTAGACCCTCACAGCACTCAGTATTCTCAAAATTTCTAGGCACAGTGGTACTGAATTCCACCCAGCATGGGTCTTCCTGGAGCCTGGGTTAATAAGGCAGGCTGTTGCTTCAGTCAGGTCCGACTCTGTGCAACCCCACGCACTGCAATCCCCTGTCCACGGGATTCTCCAGGCAAGAATACTGGAGTGGGTTGCCATGCCTTCCTCCAGGGAATCTTCCCTGAGTTAATAAGATCCTGAGAAAATACTAACATGAGTTTCATCTGCAAAGTGATCCTGAGCTCCCTGTCAGCTGGAGGCTGGGTAACCAGGAACCAGGTCTTCTCTCTCCGCAGTGGTGACACTTTGGGCGCATACCCGGTACCCACCAGGCGCCAGGCATGCTGGGAAACCTGGGCATCCTTGCTCAGCAACACAACAGACTCCATCTTCCAGTGAAGGAAGCGCTTCCTAAGAGTGTGGATGGTCAAGTGTTAGTCGCTGAGTCATGTTCAATGCTTTGCGACCCCATGGACTATAGCCCACCTATAGCTCTTCTGTCCATGGAAGGCAAGAATACTGGAGTGGGTAGCCATCCCTTCTACAGGGGATCTTTCTGATCCAGGGAGCCAACCCCAGTCTCCTGCATTGCAGGCAGATTCTTTACCATTCTAGCCAGCAGAGAAGCTTCATGGATGATCAAATCCATGTAAAATTCCATTCAAAGTTAGCGACCTAAAGAATGAAGAGGACAACTTTATGTCTTGGCGGGGGGACAAAATCTGACCCAGGACCCTTCCATCTCAAGCAGCCAGTGGAGGAGCCTGGGATTGTCCAGCAGCTCTCTCTGCTCAGCCACCTGCCCCTCCTTTTCTCAGGCTGAACAGTGTTTCTAGGCAGCAGACAGGAGTGATGGCTGTCTAGTCCTGAGATCTGTCTGTCCTGTCTGACTTTGGTCCTGGCTATGAGCCTGAGGTCTAGAACCTTTCACCAGCCTACTTTCTGATGAAGTGGACAGTTTGGTTCTTGTCTAGCCCCTGACAGGAGCCAGGGAAGGAGCAGAACAACAGACACGCCCTGACTCATGACTCTTCCTTCCTCCAGCCAACAGCTAAGCCCAGCTGCAAGGGAGAGGGCAGGAGATCCGGGGGACACAGGCCACAAAGAACAGCCTCTGGGATGCTGAGCAGAGTAGAGATGGGTGGAGAATGAATGCGGACTTGGGCAAAAACTGGAGACTAGTGCAGATGGTAAAGCATGGAGCCAGGATTGGGAATGACCACCCAGTGAAGGAGAAGGCAGAGCAACTGATATAGAACTTTTAGCCCCAGCAGGACTTTAGCCCCAGCACCCTACGGGCAGTCCAGGAGAGCACTTTCAACACATAAACCATCTATCGTCCCGTCCTTGCCACTGTCCACCAGGACCCAAGGAGACAGGGCTGCAGTCTTGAGTCCCACTAGCAGAGGAAGGCCAGTGGGTGAGCACGTGGGAAATCACTTCTGCACAGAACATCCAGCCTGGCAGCACAGGGCCTGGAGGGAGAGGGGGACATAATCAGAACTCCATGTCACAAACACCTTCTCGTCTTCTCTAAGGATGTTCCCTCTTCTACAGGTGTGACACTCAGTGGGTTCCGTCCTCTGCATTCAGACGAGCCAGTATCTTCAACAGACACAAGAGTCAGTGCTCAGCTACGGGGAAGGAGAGAGAGTGGCCCGGGAGGGGGTGGAGAGGAGCCACATGGGAATGAGGGGAGGAAGGAAAGCTGGGAGATTTTGTACAATCCCAATGAAAATAGCCTCCGAAGATGCCTGTGTAGTACGTATGTGTTAGTCACTTAGTCGTATCTGACTCTGCAACGCCCTGGACTGTAGCCGGCTAGGCTCCTCTGTTCACAGGATTCTCCAGGCAGGAATACTGGAGTGGGTAGTCACGCCCTTCTCCAGGGGATCTTTCTGACCCAAGAATCAAACCCAGCTCTCCCACTTTGCAGGCAGATACTTTATCTGAGCCACCAAGGAAGCCCAAATATGCCTAACATTTTAAAAATAATTTTAAAAAAATTAAATATCATTATTGGGCCATACAGCATGTGGGATCTTAGTCCCCTGACCAGGGATCGAACTTGCACCCCTTGTATTAGAAGGGTAGAGTCTTAACCACTGGGCCACCAGGGAAGTTCACCTAAACTTCTGATAGAAATAAAACAGCTACTGACAATGATAACCATTTCAGTTTTGCTCAACTCTGATCCCTAGATTACAACGTCTCATTACCACTCCCCTCCCCGCCTTAAGAAAAAAATCAGACTTTTCTAACAGAGTCAGAGCTCTTGGTTTCTTTTTGTTTGAAGAAAGTCAACTTCAAGAATGACTGCATTCTCATTCAAAACCAGTCTGAAGTCTGGGCAGGGCCTGCAGACATTTTGTCTCCTCTCTACCTCTGCCCTGGGCTCCATCTAGCGTCCGCCAGCCAGTACTACACTCTTCATCCCACTTCTTGAACATGTCTTTTTTTTTTTTTTTTTCCCATAATGAGCTGGTTTCATAGAAAGTCATGAGACTTGATAGGGGGGAAAAATTGGCTTCTGTGACAGACATTTTTAAAAAGTGGTTGAGCAATAAAGACTTCCCATTTATTGGATTTCACACATGATTTTGCCTGAGCCAAACCAAAGCCTCATGACTCTCAAAAACAATGAATAGGCAGAGTACAGAGGGTTTGGGCAGTTTTCTCAGGACTGTCTTGTTTTTAGGAAAGATGTCTGTGTGGACATAGGAAAAGATGATTGATTTGCACATGGAATATACACGCTTTTCAGGGTCAGGTCTCATACAGCTAAGACTTACCGGAGCCCTTGTTTGGTGCTTAACTGTGCCCCCACCTCAAATTCAAATAAATCCTAACCCCAAGTTCCCCGGGATAGAACCACACTGGAGATGAGGCAGTTAAGTTAAAAGGACAACTGGTGTCCTTATACTGCTACTGCTAAGTCACTTTAGTCGTGTCTGACTCTGTGCGACCCCAGAGACGGCAGCCCACCAGGCTCCTCCGTCCCCAGGATTCTCCAGGCAAGAACACTGGAGTGGGGTGCCATTGCCTTCTCCAATGCATGAAAGTGAAAGTGACGTCGCTCAGTCGTGTCCGACTCTTAGCAACCCCATGGACTGTAGCCCACCAGGCTCCTCCATCCATGGGATTTTCCAGGCAAGAGTACTGGAGTGGGGTGCCATTGCCTTCTCTGGTGTCCTTATAAGGAGAGGAAATTTAAACACAGACTGTGTAGACACAGTGGGGAACCAGGTGAGGCCACAGCGAGCAGACGGCCACCCACCAGCCAAGGGAGAGACCTCAGGAGATCCCAACTCCACTGGCACCTGGATCTTGGACTTCCAGCCTCTGGAGCTATGAGACAATAAATTTTTCTTGTTTAAGCCCTTCAGGCTGCAGGGTTTTATTATGGTGGCCCTAGCAAACTAATACAGCCCCTAAACTCTTTTAAAAATGTTTATTTATATTTATTTGGCTGCACCAGGTCTTAGTTGCGGCACTCAGGGTCTTTAGTTGTGGCATGCGGGATCTAGTGCCCCGACCAGGGATGGAACCCCAGGGCCCCCTGCATTGGGAGTGTGGAGTCTTAGCCACTGGACCGCCAGGGAAGCCCCTCCCCTAAACTTTCCCCACCCCACAAGCTGGGCAAGTGTTGGACACCAGAGGAAATACTGGTCGCGTTAAGTTACGAGTGACCAGCGCAAGTTTTGTGTCCCTACATCTCATACAGAGTCCGGAACTCTGCAACGTTGGGCAATATCTTTGGGAACCTCCTTTGTCCCCTCCCTCCCGTCCGTAATAAGAGTTAAACCTATCTGGGGACTGGGTTCATGGGCGGAGGTTTAGGAGAATCAAGACACACACACACCCCCACCCCGGGGCGGGGGGCAGTTGGGTGATAGACCTGCCTTGGACCACAACCAGGTGTGTAAGCTTGGGTAAATACCGCGCCTCTCCCAGCCCTGGTTTTGTCCTCTGTAAAATGAGGGCGGCCGGGTTGCTAGGAAAATTAAAGGTGCTCATTTCACAGGGCCTCTGGCTTCTGTCTGCTCAGGACACTTCCACCAGTCACACCTAAGCCGGAGGGTGAACACCAGGTGGGGAGCGGGGTACGGAACTCGGACCAATCTCCTCTCCAAAGAAGAGAGGGAGAAGCTGGTTGTGTGCGTGTAGACCTTTAAACACCCTTGTTCTCCGCCCCCTTGCAGTGCCCAGGGGACGCCTGGATAAAAGCCAACTTCGGAAAATTGCTTCCAGTGACCTTGGATTTCATGACCTCTCCAATCAGGATACAGGGGCCTTTGGCGAGAAATTCAGACTTGGATTTTCAAAGCACAGAAGCACCTGAACCAGGAAAGGGCATCCGGCGCGAGGAGCCGGACCCCCGGGGAACGGCAGCGCCGACTCAGCCGTCTCCGAGCAAGATCGATCTCCATCTGGCAGGGCTGTTTCCTTCGCCCGGCCCCGCGGCTCCCGGGGCTGTGGCCGCGCGCGGCCCCCTTAGGGACTCGGGGACCCGACGGCGCAGCGCTCCGCCCGGCGCCGCGCCCTCCCCGCCCTTCCGCTCGCCCGCTCCGCTGGGGATGAGGACAGCCCGCCGGGCCCCCGCGGCCGGCGTCGCCTTGCCACGCGGGCGGTGCGCACGGTGCGTCCCTGCGCGCGCGGCCGCGCTCTGAAGGCGACGAGGCCCCGCGTGGTCCCCGCGATGGGGTGGGGGGCGGCGCCCCCTGGCGGACATCGGCTCCCTTAGCCGCTTCAGATGTTCAAGTTCGGTCGTCTGAGGGGGGTTTTCCAGCTAAAACATACACACTCACACACACACAGGCACGCACACACACACGCACGCACGCACAAATAAAAGCCAGATGAGAGATTTCAGTTGGGTGCATCCGAGATCTCAGTGGCAAGATTCACACAGGCTGAGTCAAAGAACAGAAAAGCAATAAAAACGAAAAATGGGTTCGGCCAGAAAAGTGCCGAGAAGGCTCTGTAGCTGAACGCTATGTACCCAGCAGCCATGGAACACTCCGTGTTCCATCTGGACTTATCTGCCCCGGGACATAGAGGCGTGTGGGATTTCTCTCCTGGAACCACCGTGTATTTGGCAAGGAAGGAATGCTTTGCAAATGCCACTTGCTTTTTTTTTTTTTTTCCCCCTCTTCTGAATGTATAATACTGACTCATGAAGGGTGCTGTCAGAAAAGGGAATGTCTCCTGTAGGCTCAATGAAGAAGAGAGTTAAAGCACCATAAACTTGAGGAGTTTCATTTGTTGGTTTGATGGAAGTAGAAATGATAAGTAAACTGTGTTCATATGAATGTCTGAAAAAGCTTGTAACGCTCAGTGGCAACTCTAATCCAGCCTTGTGTTTTATTTCCTTCATAAAACATTTAAATGTGGAAAATGTCTAGGAGTTTCAGCCATCTGCAGCAGGCAGTCAGCCCCATGATGGGGGCCCCCTCTTCTGTCACTTATTCTGTGCATGGATGGCGGTGTGGTCAGTCAGGCAATGGGATCTCATATAAACCCCAGCAGAGGTACCAGGCTGACCCTTCTGCACAGAGCTGTGGTCATTGGAGAGAGAAAAAAGAGGAGGGAGACGACGCAGAGAGACACAGAGAGAGAGATGCTCTTGTTGACTTTACAAACTACATTAAAAGACATGTCCTTTTTGGACCAAATCAAAAGGTGGCACTGTGTCCCTCAGGGCCTGGGTTCTCAACCCTGGGGAAACCAGAGGGGCAGAGGAGCTAAGAGTGGTGAAGGGTCTCCGGACGGCCCAAGGCCCAGCCTGACATCTTGGCCCATGCTTGATCATGTGGAGACCATCTTTGGTCATTCTTGAGAAAAGTCAAAATAATGGTCCAGGCTTTGTACCCACCACTCAGCCTGTGCAAGTCAGGACTGCACTTCCTGCCTGGAGAGGCAGGAAGAGAAGTTGGTTACTCTATGTGGATATTTAAACGCACCTGTTTGTTGAATTCGGCTCAATGTTACATGGCAGCCTGGATGAGAGGGGAATCTGGGGGAGAATGCATACACATATGTACAGCCGAGTCCCTTTGCTATCCACCTGAAACTATCACAACATTGTTAATCCACTATTCTCCAATATAATATAAAAAGTTAAGCAATAAATAAACACCCCTGTTCTCCCCAACTCAGCCCTGCCATTACCGTTCAGGAGAAATGGAAGAGCCTGGGGCACTGGAGGTTGAAATGGATCTAGGGAGTAGAGACTTTTTCAGAAGTGAAGACGGGAGGGATCTTAAATTTACATAATTTGGAAAAAAATGTTATAGGTTCTGCTTTAGCTTTTGTGTTAAGTGATCAACTGAAGTCATCATATGTTTACAAATACTTTTAATTGCAGAGGACAGGAAAAGTTGGAAAACAAAGCAGTAAGGAATGAAGGCCACTTGATGTCTGTATATTGGTGAAAGAATAACTTTTCTTATCTAATCAAGACTAGTTAAGACCAAAGAGAGCCAGCTTCCCTCCATTATTATGGCAGTAAGCATGTGACGCCTGTTGTGGCCAAACATGCCTGTGATGAAAGTCCTGGCATCTTTGCTTATCTGCGGGTGTAATGGAACTCTGCATACTGTACATTGTTGATGCCCAGAAAGTGTCACCTTGGAACACATTCGAAATGCAGATTTTCAGGTCTCTTCCTAGACCTCCTGAATAAGAAACTCTGAAGGTAGACTCAGCCGTCTGCTTTAACAAGCCCTCCAGACTGCAGTGCAGGGGACACAGGTTTGATCCCTGGGTGGGGAAGATCTCCTGGAGAAGGGAACGGTTACCCACTCTAGTATTCTTGCCTGGAGAATGCCATGGACAGAGGAGCCTGGCAGGCTGCAGTCCTTGGGGTTGCGAAGACTCAGACGCAACTAAGCGACTAACACACACCAGGCGATTCTGGCACTCTTAAGTCGAAGAACCTCTGCTCTGCATTGCGTCTTCCTTGTGGTGTCAAGTATTTAACTTTGATCTGAATGTCAGAGTAAATCTATGAGTGATGGGCTTAAAGTCAGGTTTGGAATATGGAAAATAAAAGGCTGATAAATATGAAATCGTCATTCGCAACTCCTACTAAGTGTAAGACACTACATAAATCAGTAGATGGCCTATGAGAAGAGATAGATAAGATGAAAGGGAAGGAAGCTGAGTGAAGTCGCTCAGTCATGTCTGATTCTTTACGACCCCATGGACTGTAGCCTACCAGGCTCCTCCATCCATGGGATTTTCCAGGCAAGAATACTGGAGTGGGTTGCCATTTCCTTCTCCAGGAGATCTTCCCCACCCAGGGACTGAACCTGGGTCTCCTGCACTGTAGGCAGACGCTTTACCTTCTGAGCCACCAGGGAAGTCCTCATGGAAGCTGGAGGGAGATATATGGTGAAGAGCCACGGGCACTGCCAGCCAGGCCCATTGAACATCTCCATCACTGATAATAAACCAGTGCTTACCAACTTTAACATTTGCAGATCTAAGTTTGTGGAAATCCCAAATTGATAGATCTGAGAGAACAGCAAACAGAACTGGGATGATGGTTTAAAGCTAATAGTTTGCCGTTTACTGGGGATAAAGTACTGTAGTCAGGGGGATTCCCAGGTGGCTTAGCAGTAAAGAATCCACCTGCCAATGCAGGAGACACAGGTTCAATCCCTGGGCTGTAAAGAACCCCTGGAGGAGGGCATGGCACCCCACTCCCATATTCTTGCCTGCAAAATTCCATGGACAGAGGACTCTTGTGGGCTACAGTCCATAGAATAGGGTCACAAAGAGTCGGACATGACTGAAGCACCTTAGCCACACACAGAGAAAATATACTCAGTGTAAGAGTCAATGGTATGATATAACTACCAGAAGATGTTAATGAGATGTTAGGCTCTCTTAAAGAAAGCCTTGCCTTTTAAGGGGAGTATGGTAGAGTGGAAAAATTCCCTCCAAAGCTACCCACATCCTTATCTCTGGAGCCTGTGAATGCTACCTTATATAAGGGCTTTGCTTTGCAGATGTGATGAAGTTAGAGGTCTTGAGATGGGGAGATGGTCCAAAATTATGCAGGTGAGCCCTAAATGCAATCAGATGCATTCCTCTTAAGAGGGAAGCAAAGAGAGATGTTACTAAACACAAAAGTGACAGTGCTGTGAAGACAGATGGAGGGACTTGAAAGTGCTGGCCTTGAAGAGTGGAGCAACGCTGCCACAGAACCAAGGAAAGCGGCTGCCACCAGGAGCCAGAAGGCACAACAGAGTCTCAGGGCGGTGTAGGGGGTGGGGGCAGTCCAGCCGACACCTTGATTCTGGCCCAGGAATACTGCTTTTGGAATTCTGGCATCTAGAAGCGTGAGACAATAAATCCCTGTTGTTTCAAGCCGTCATGTTTGTAGTCGCCTGTTACAGCGGCCACAGGAGATCAAGCCAGGGAGAGAGAAGAGAGCTCCCTTCCATCTTTCCATCTTTCCCTTGGCAGGACTGTGTCTGGTCTGGGCACCACACTTGGGAGATCTATTTCCTGAAAGAGGCCTTAAGAGTTGCTCCGAACCGTCCCAACAGGAAAAATGAAGACCAACAGTTGTAAGCTACCAGGTGCCAAATTTCAGCTTAAAATAAGGAAGCGCCCTCTGGTCAAAGAGGGAATGTGAAAAGTGTTATTTGATCAGTCGTGTATGACTCTAATCCCATGGACTGTAGCCCTCTAGGTTCCTCTGTCCATGGGATTCTCTAGGCAAGAACACCAGAGTGCATAGCCATTTCCTTCTCCAGGGGATCTTCCTGACCCAAGGACTGAACCTGGGTCTCCTGCATTGCAGACAGATTCTTTACCATCTGAACCACCGGGGAAGCCCAAAGAGGAAGCCAGCAACGTCAAATGGTAGGGACACCACCGTGACTGAAGGTATTCAAGTTGGTACTGAACAGCATTTGTTAGGAATGTGAGTACTGTAAAGGCGGTTCTGGCCCCAGAGGCAGGGTGGGTTGGAGACTGGATAAAATCCCTTTGAACCCAGGGATTCTAAGCCAGAGTGATTTTACAGCACTTCTCTGCTCTCACTGGAGCCCAGGCAGACAGGAAGAGGGTGCAAACAGTTGTAAAAGTCTGAGCATGCAATGATTAAACCCAGGCACGGATGTGGCTTTGGAGATGGAAAGGAAGGAATGCATTTTTAAAAAGGTTTTGGAGGCTTAAGTAATCAGCCTTTGGCAGCAGCATGAATCTGGAGAGAGGGGAGTATTTATTAGGTGCCTACTAAGAGCATTGACCCGGTAGCCATGGGCAAAATAAATAAAGGATAGACACCTATCTCCGGGAGAGAGGGGAGCCCACGGGAAATAATTAGGGCGCCAGGTGCGGTAATGAAGTCGCTGTGATGTGAGTGACAGTGGAGCACAGAAGGGGATGCAGAAGGCTAGATTCATCGGAGTTTGGGGTTTGGTTCTTGAGGAAGTGGGCATTGAAAGCTAGAGGAGGGGGAGTGAGGCTGGGCTTGGAGCTGCAGCACCAGCAATGACAAATCCTGTAAAGGTGCAAGATACCCAGGACGACGCTCAGTTGTTGTCATGCTCAATTTGAATGTGGTTGAGGCGCCTGCAAGGAAAGGATCTTGGTGACCCCAAAGTGGGAAAGCAGTTCTTAAAACCTCAGAAGGGCAGAGCATGCGGCAAGTGCTTAATGGATTTGAATACATCACAGCAAACGGATCTTAGAGGAAGGACAAGGTTATCAGACAGCCTGGGAGAAGATACTAGCAATGTCAAAACTGACAAGGGACCAGGTCAAGATATGCACGCGCCGAGCCCTGCAACTCACCGGTGGGTGTCAAGGTCCCCTCTCTTCAATGAGCAAAGGATCAGAAGGAGGCAAATGCATAGAAGAGGCAACTGTTTTGGATAACAGGCATGTGAAGAGATGCTCAAACTCATTAGTAATTAGATGCATGCAACTGAAAGTAACAACGGTATACATGTGTTCCCCATCCTGAACCCCCTCCCTCCTCCTTCCCCCTACCGTCCCTCTGGGTCATCCCAGTGGACCAGCCCCAAGCATCCAGTATCATGCATTGAACCTGGACTGGCGATTCGTTTCACATATGAGTGTATACCTGTGGCGGATTCACGTTGATGTATAGCAAAACCAATACAATATTGTAAAGTAATTAACCTCCAATTAAAATAAATAAATTTATATTTTTAAAAAAAGAAGGTAACAACGGGGTATCATTTACAGCCACTTGATTGGCCAGAATTGGGAAGCTGGATATTGGCAGGTAGTGGCCCAGGTGTGAGAACACTGGGATTCCTTGGTCCTGCAGGAGGTCTGGAGAACAGTGCAGCGTTTCTAGAGAGCAGCACTTAAGTCAAGGTCAACGTCCAGATCTGTAACCCAACACCAACCACACACAGATGTCCTAAGGGCCAGGGAGATGCTCACTGAAGTTCTGTTTGTGGCCGTGGGAGGTCCGTCTACGGGGGGGGGAGGGGGCGAGTAGGAACAGTGGAAGACAGGCTCTCTGAAATACCCTGCCGGAGCCAGAAGGAACAGAGTACTCGAACAGAGCCTTGTAAACATACTGTGTGTCAGGAAGTGAGATACCAAACGAGGGCTGCCAGACAGCGGTGTGGGCTTCACGGCACGTGCCTGTGAAACAGCACAGGTGCGGCGACCACATTCGGACGGATGCCTAGCTGTTGCCATTGCTCAGTTACTAAATCCTGTCCAGCTCTTAGTGACCCCGTGGACTGTAGCCCGCCAGGCTCCTGAGTCCTCCACTGTTCTCCCAGAGTTTGCTTGAACTCACATCCATCGAGTCAGTGATGCCATCCAGCCGCCGCATCGTCTGCCACCCCCTTCTCCTCCTGCCCTCAATTTTTCCCAGCATCAAGGTTTTTTCCAGTGAGTGGGCTCTTCACATCAGGTGCCTAGAGGGGAAAGAAAAGGCAGTAGGGAATGGAAGCCAAAGATGAACGCGCGCGCACACGCCTGGATACAGAAGGAGGGAGGCGGGGCTGTGCAGCAACCAGGGATAAAGTACCATATTGCCAGAGGACTGTCCTCACCCGGCCCTCAGCTTCTGAGAGCACAATGACAGACACTCCAAGGCATTCTACCAGTTATTAGTGCAATTCCAGACCTGAAGAGTACACAGATGGCCTCTGAGATTGAGTAAAGAAAGTGGTACCATGAGGGACCCATGATGGGCTATAAAGTTGAAGTCATGACAAACAAATTTTTCTTTTAATGTGTAGAACTACCATGGCTCAGATGGTAAAGAATCTGCCTGCCATGTGGGGGACCTGGGTTCAATCCCTGGGTTGGGAAGATCCCCTGGAGGAGGGCATGGCAACCCACTCCAGTATTCTTGGCTGGAGAATCCCCATGGACAGAGGAGCCTGGCAGGCTATAGACCATGGGATTGCAAAGAGTCAGACACAACTGACCGACTAAGCACACCAAACTAGCAGATCAAAGAATGCCATTAGATATGACACTGCATTTTCTGCAAAACGATGGGATGCTCTCTGTCAAAGTAGCAAAGAAAGGTGGCCAGGATGAGAAGTATGTTGTTTGTAGTCAGGCAACTAAATCCTGTAGAGCTTGGTTCAATTTAATTGAACAATCAATTTAATTCCATCTAGAGCTATGACTCTTTAGTTTTCAGGTTTGTACCCTTTGAGACTCTTACAAAGTGTTGGCTCCTCTTCCCAGAAAAATATACACAGGCATATACAAAAGTGGTCTTCCCAGATGGCGCTCGTAATAAAGAACTCACCAGCCAATGCAGGAGACATAAGAGACCTGGGTTCGATCCCTGGGTCTTGAAGATCGCCTAGAGGAGGGCAATACAACCCACTCCAGTATTCTTGCCTGGAGAATCCCATGGACAGAGGAGCCTGGCAGGCTACAGTCCATGGGGTCACAAAGAGTTGGAGACGACTGAGCAACTAAACAGCAATAAGACATTTGTCACTGAAGGAAGCTGTTGTGTGTGATGGGGGAGACCACTGGCAGATGCGTAGCCTCAGAGCCACGAAGGCTGACCTTGACCTACATCTGCCTCCTGAGCATCGTCACCTCATTTACAAAGACTCCCGCGGACCAGCCTCTGCTCTCAGTTGACACGACTGAAGCGACTTAGCATGCACGCACAGAAAAGTCTGTGCTCAATACTGGGGGTGGGGGCAGCATGCACCCTTGGAGCCACTGCTCTCAGGATCTTCAGAAGCAGCGAGATGCTCTGTTTTTTTCACTGTATCCTATCAGGTGGCACAAAACTGTGATTTGTTCCATTATTGATGATGTTCACTTGGGTCACCCGACTAGGGGAATGCCAGCCAGTCTCCCCCTTTGTAAAAGCATTCATCTCTGCTTTGCTATTAATAACTCTTTCGTGGGGAGGTATGTCTAAACTATTTGAATACCATGTTCCTTATCAATTTAGCCTGTCATTTATGTACATATATTCTTTCATCTATTTTTTTTCTATTTATTCTTTCATTTATTTATATCTTATATACTTGTGGTCTCCTGTTTTATTCATCAGGTTATCTCCTCCTATAATTTTATATTTTGACGCTCATATTGTCCCGGTTTCGCCATCGAAACCCCCATCAAGATGTTTTCTGTTATTTAGAAACCCAGATCTGGGTGTTTAGTATGCTCATTGCAATTTGAGTGTCACTGCTCCTGGGGAAGGGATGTAAAATGTAGACATAGATGGAGATGGAGATGACAGTACAGCTGGAGACACACACACAGACACAGCTACATTCATCTTTGTGTCTTTCTGTTCAAAAAGGAGTTTGAACACCTCCATTTCCAGTCTAACTAGGAATTCTCATTTTCTCCCTTTCCATATTTGTACCTTCTTTCTCTGACAGTGATGAAGTTGCTCCCTGTCATCCTTAAGACATTGGTTTCTCTAAACAATCTCCTGTAAGTGGCCCATCCCCGGTCCCCTCTCCTCTCTTCCCTAGGGCTCTGACCTTCTCCTTTGCACTCTGCCCACCACCCTACCCCACCCCACCCCCAGCAAGGAGTTACCTAATTGTCTGCTAGAAGAAACACAAGCTAGAATCAAGATTGCTGGGAGAAATATCAATAACCTCAGATATGCAGATGATACCACTCTTATGGCAGAAAGTGAAGAAGAACTAAAGAGCCTCTTGATGAAAGTGAAAGAGGAGAGTGAAAAAGTTGGCTTAAAGCTCAACATTCAGAAAACAAAGATCATGGCATCCAGTCCCATCACTTCATGGGAAATAGATGGAGAAACAGTGGAAACAGTGTCAGACTATATTTTTGCACCATCACTGCAGATGGTGACTGCAGCCATGAAATTAAAAGACGCTTAGTCCTTGGAAGAAAAGTTATGACCAACCTAGATAGTATATTCAAAAGCAGAGACATTACTTTGCTGACTAAGGTCCGTCTAGTCAAGGCTATGATTTTTCCAGTGGTCATGTATGGATGTGAGAGTTGGACCGTGAAGAAGGCTGAGTGCCGAAGAATTGATGCTTTTGAACTGTGGTTTTGGAGAAAACTCTTGAGAGTCCCTTGGACTGCAAGGAGGTCCAACCAGTCCATTCTGAAGAAGATCAACCCTGGGATTTCTTTGAAAGGAATGATGCTAAAGCTGAAACTCTGATACTTTGGCCACCTCATGCGAAGAGTTGACTCATTGGAAAAGACTCTGATGCTGGAAGGGATTGGGGGCAGGAGGAGAAGGGGACGACAGAGGATGAGATGGCTGGATGGCATCACTGACTCGATGGACGTGAGTCTGAGTGAACTCCGGGTGATGGTGATGGACAGGGAGGCCTGGCATGCTGCGATTCATGGGGTCGCAAAGAGTTGGACACAACTGAGCAACTGAACTGAACTGAAGCTAACAAATGGAAAAGGCAATGGCAACCTACTCCAGTACTCTTGCCTGGAAAATCCCATGGCTGGAGGACCTTGGTGGGCTGCAATCCATGGGGTCGCTAAGAGTCGGACATGACTGAGTGACTTCACTTTCACTTTTCACTTTCATGCACTGGAGAAGGAAATGGCAACCCACTCCAGTGTTCTTGCCTGGAGAATCCCAGAGATGGGGAAGCCTGGTGGGCTGCTATCTCTGGGGTCTCACAGAATTGGACACGACTGAAGCGACTTAGTAGCAGCAGCAAGCTAACAAAGAAACCTTAAAACTATACATAGTGCAAAAAATGTTCCATGGATTTTTACTTGACCTCCTATTTTCCTGATTTTAAAACCATCATTCCTTTGATGTCTGCCATGAGATTGAGAAATCCCCCACCTCTGTTTGCCTGCCTAGATGGGCACAGAACCTACGTCTGGCAGCTAAGTCCACATTGCCAGTGCCGACCCGCTTGGAACCCCAGCCTCAGGTCCTACTGTCTCATGCTCATGCCTGAGTCCCCGACTCTCAGTCCCTGACCTGTCCTTTCACAGCCTCCTCAGCTCGGTACTGGAACCCCCTCCAGAGTTACCCTGAAAACCCAGAAGTTATCCTGGATTCGTCTCTTTCCTGAACACCACCTCCATACCCGACATGGAGATCTTTCTCCCACACATACGTAGCCCACCTCTGTTTCTTTCTGCAGCTCCACAGCCAGCACCCTGCCCGGGGTCATCTCTGTTGCCCTTGAACCATCACAGTGACTGCTCATGGGCCTCCTGGCACTGCCTGATCCCTGGGCGGGTGGTACTGCTGTCCCGTCCAGGGCCCATGCCTCCTGCCTCATCGACTTTGGCCTGTGCACCTATCCACGTATGGGACGTGAGCAGGGCTGGGCTCCACCTCCAGGCTGCAAGTTTCAGCTGCAGGGGATGGTCCCTTTGTCCCCAAAGGGTCACAGCCTGGTGAGAAGGGGCAGGGACAGTGCCACAGCCTACATAAACCTGAGCTGGAATGGAATGTCATTCAGCATGGGCAATCTGGGGGTCGCAGCTTGTAAAGGCAAAGCTAATGAATAAATCCTCTGCAGGCTATTCTGTGAGCAGCCATAACTCATCTTTCAAAAAAATAAAAATAAATAAATCATTATACACGTACCCCAGTGTTCATTGCAGCACTGTTTACAATAGGCAGGACACGGAAGCAACCTAGATGTCCAGAGAGGAATGGATAAAGAAGATGTGATACATATACACAATGGAGTATTACTCAGCCATAAAAAGGAACAAAAGTGAGCCATTTGCAGAGACATACATGGACCTAGAGGCTGTCATAGAGAGTGTAAGTCAGAAAGAGAAAAACAGATACCATATAATATCACTTATATGTTGAATCGAGAAAATTGGTACAGATGAGCCTGCTGACAAAACAGAAACAGAGACACAGACAAGGAGAACAAACGTATGGAGGCCAAGAGGGTTGTAAGGGATGAAAGGAGACTAGGATTGACATATACACACTATTGATACGATGTACAAAATAGGTAACTAATGAGAGTCCGGGGCTTCCCTGGTGGCTCAGACGGTCAAGCCTCTGTCTGTAATGCAGGAGACCTGGGTTTGATCCCCAGGTCAGGAAGATCCCCTGGAGAAGGATCCCCACTCCAGTACTCTTGCCTGGAAAATTCCATGGATGGAGGAGCCTAGTGGGCTGCAGTCCACAGGGTTGCAAAGAGTCAGACACGACTGAGCTAGCTCATCGGTAATGAGAGCCCACTGTATAGCGCAGGGATCTACTAAATGCTCTGTGGTGACCTAAATGGGGAGGAAATCCAAAAAGAGGGGACATCTGTATACATATAGCTGGTTAACTTTGCTGTACAGCAGAAACTAACACATCATGGTAAAGTCAGGCCTGACCTGGTGGTAGCCAGCCAGACTCCTCTACGTTCCAGGCAGGAATACTGGAGTGGGTTGCCATTCCCTTCTCCAGAGGAACCTTCCCGACCCAGGGAATGAACCCAGGTCCCCTGCACTGCAGGCAGATTCTTTATCGTCTGAACCACCACAGGTGCACTTTATCATCTGAAGCCCGAAAGCAACTGTATGCCATCATGAATTTTAAAATTAAAAAATATTAATAAATGAATCACTCCCAGTGACTTCACCCAGTCCCAGCGCCACCTAGGGTCCTGCTGGGTGGGGATGGGGGAGCCCCAGCCCCCTGAGGCTGCTCTGTAACAGCACTGAGCTCCAGGCCTCATTCTCCCGACCCTGTGTGGGTAAGTGACCTGCCCAGGGCCCCACAATCCATCAGCCAGAATGGCAGGACCCCTGTCACTCAGCTTTCTGAGCCAGAAAGTCGCCTGTTTCTCTAATCACTGACGTGACGGTGCCAGCCGTGCCCGGTGGTGGCGAACACACACTCCATAAATATTCATTCTTTACTGCCTGTGCACTTTTCTGCAGTGCAGTGACTCAGCCCTGCAGAGAAACACTTTGCTGCCTTCTGTAAATTCGTGCTGGTAGCCAAGGGCTTTATTTTGCTCCAAGGCTTGGGTTGGCTATGTTGACCTCCTAACAGCGCCCTGTCACCAGTGGCTTCTCCCACCTCTGGTTCCAACATAAAGCTGTAGTGTGCCCCCTACACGCAGCTTGGAAAAGGGCTCTGAGGGGCAGCAAGGTGTCAGCTGGACCTGAGTCATGGTCATGGGTGTGCCGAGAAGCCCGAGTCAAGGGAGGCTATAGACAGAATGATCAAAACAATTTTTGAAAACAAGCAGAAATGCATCTAGTTCTTGAGTCTGTGGACTGTGTTGTACAGAGTGTTCCTTGAATTGTAAAGATGTGATACAGTTTTTTTTTTGGATCACACAGCATGGCTTCTGGGATCTTAGTTCCTGGACCAGGGATGGGAACCGGCCCACTCAGCAGTGAGAGCAGGAAGTTCTAACCATTGGACCACCTCGGAGTTTCCAAGATCTGACACATTTTCTTTAAATCATGAGACTTGTGAGCTGGGAGGAATTGAAATCATTCACTTCGATCATTTCCTGTTAAGAGCAAGCAAACAGCTGGGGCCTGGAGATGTTATGATTTGGCCAAAGGCACAGGGAGAGTTAAGGAACCTAACTTCTAAGGAACCTAACTTCTAGATCTCTTTAATCACAGCCTCTCCTGTTAGGATTTAAAAGACCCAATGAATCCAGCTCTCTCCCTTCCCACCTCCACACCCCCTGCAAAAATCATGCCTCTTTTACAGCCTGACTACCCTCTATGCTTTAGTCTGTCTTATCCAGGAGCCCTCAAGGAGGCCTGCCCATTGTTAAGGCATTCTGAGAGTTTAAAAAATGCTTGTTATTGATCAGCATTTGATTGCATGTAGCTCTTACCTGTATTAATCTGCTGCTGGAACTCGAGAATTCAGCATCTAGTATTTCTGATACCATTCCCAGCTACACAAGAGGCAATGAAAACATTCCCACTGAACTCCAAGCCCTATGAATGCCTGCACACTTACTTGCTTGTAGAATGACCTGTGAAAACAATATCACAACCTGAACTTAATCCTGGTTTCTGCTCTGGATGAAATTTTTCTAAACCCTGGCAGAAGAGGAACCCCCTCAGCCCTGAGTTCTGATGCCACTTTCATGGGTATCATGGTCAGGCTCTTGGTGCTCCTGAAAGAGAGCTCCCTGGGGATTCCTTAGCCATCAGCTAAGAATCCACCCAACTCACAAAACCAGCAAAGGGCCGCAAATCCTCCCAAGAGCATCTGTGCCACACTCTAGGCAAGAACGCCTTGTCATGGTCTTGACCGTCTATGTCAGATCGGAAGGTACCCACAAGGCGCTGAAGGCTTGCTGGCCTTCTCCAGGCAGCACAGCGGAGGAGCCAGGGTTTACACAGGGGTGGAAGCAAGCTATCAGGGGGTGGAGAAGCAAAGCTAGGCTCAAGGGCACAGAATTATGGAATTACAGGGAGGAGGAAGGTCATCAAGTAGATCACATCTTAAAGAAGTCAGTGAGAGGTACCATTTGCTAATTACCTGGTGTCAGCCTCTTTGGGAAACATGGAGGCATGTTATCTCATTAAGCTGCAATTAACTTCCCTAAACATAATAAGGAAACGATTGTCATTCTATTTTGTAGAGGAGGAAACAGAGTCATAGGGAGGTGGGATCCTTAGTAAAGGTCCTGCTTTAATAAACAGGATTCAAGCCTAGATTCTCCAGATTGAGACTCGGAACCTTTTCTCCTCTGGCTCCTTTCTGGGCAGATTCACCCCGAAGCGGGAGGAAGGTGCCTCTCCCTCCTGCCCCCCACCATAGCCAGGAAGTGCCCAGGTCTTCAAGTCCAGCTGTCTCCCACCCGCAGCCTAAGTGTCAGATGCTGCGTGTGTGCTAAGTCGCTTCAGTCGTGTCTGACTCTTTGCGATCCCATGGACTGTACCCACCAGGCTCCTCTGTCCATGGGATTCTCCAGGCAAGGATACTGGAGTGGGTTGCCATGTCCTTCTCCAGGGGAATCTTCCCCACCCAAGGATTGAACTCATGCCTTCTGTGTCTGCTGTATTGGCAGGTGGGTTCTTTACCACTAGCACCACCTGGGAAGAGGCTGCAGGACTCAGTTTCTGGAACAAAATGCCAAGTCAAATGGCAGACATGACTCACTCCCTCTGTCAACCCTCCCCAGAGACCAAGTGGCCAGTCACTGGTCATTGGGCCACTTTCTCCAGTGGAGCGAGAGATCTGACTGGAGCCTCTAGGCCCTTCAAGTGCCTCCAGTACAAAAACTCCTGGAGGCTTCCTCCAGGCAAACCCCTGGATGGAGCACTAGCAGTTACGGTGAGGCTGCCCAGGCTGAAACCCGACCAAACTTCCTGAACAGGGATAACCAGCAACTGGGGCCCAAAGCCACACCCAGCCATGCAGGGCCACGGTGGTGGCCCCACCGGCCTGGCGGCAAGACTCTGCAGGCAGGAGCTGGCAGTGCAGGGGGAAGCCTGTTGTGACCCTGCTCACCGTCTCCAGCATCACTCCTCCCGGCCAGCAGGCCCTGGCTTAGCACACACAGCACACGCGGTCTACAGTCTCCTTTAGCAGCATCGCTTCCATCTGACTCACACATTCCCTCTTCTCCCCTTTCACAGTGAGCTCTTCACTCACTGTGCCTGCCAAGGTCTTCTTGATCCGAGTCTGAGCACAAAAGCTGCACCATCTACCCGCAATGAACGCCTGCTGTTCTTTAAGGCATAGCTCAAAGGTCCCGTCTTCTCCAGAACCTTCCCTGATCCCCAAGTGAGATTTCCTCTTAAGTATCACATGGTAAGTTATTCAAACATCTATTATTCTAACGAATGTACTAGATAGACTCTTACTACTTGTTTGTGTACATCTTCTCTTTCAGACCCCAGACTCCTCACGGTAGCCATTGTTATAGTGACAACCATTGTCGTTGCTGTTCCGTCACTCAGTTTTGCCCAGCTCTTTTCTACCCCAGGGACTGCAGTATCCCAGGCTTCCCTGTCCTTCACTCTCTCCCAGAGTTTGCCGAAACTCCATGTCCATCGAGTCAGTGATGCCATCCAGCCATCTCATCCTCTGTCGTCCCCTTCTCCTGCCCTCAATCTTTCCCAGCCTCAGGGTCTTTTCCAGCGAGCCAGTTCTTCACATCAAGTGGCCAAAGTATTAGAGCTTCAGCTTCAGCATCAGTCCTTCCAATGAATATTCAGGGTTGATTTCTTTTACAATTGACTAGTTTGATCTCCTTACAGTCCAAAGGACTCTTAAGAGTCTTCTCCGGCACCACAATCCAAAAGCATCAGTTCTTCGGTGCTCAGCCTACTTTATGACCCACATAAAGCTCTTGCATCCGTACATGACTACTGGAAATACCATGTCTTTGACTATACAGATCTTTGTTGGCATTAAGAAACTATTCTAGATTTTTCAGCCAACAGCCCAGTCCTCTTGTGTGCTGGCATCTCCAACACAGCATGGATCATTATCGGCTGTTATTCAGAATATTGCACACCGCTGACCAAGGTGAGCACTGCCTTTGCAAAAGTTATACTGGATTCTCATCACCTCAGTTTTACAGAAGAGGAAATGAGTTCAGATGGGCTGAAGAGGCAGTGCAGTTCCAGCTAGCAAGTAGCCAAGCCAAGATCCCCACCCAGGCCTGTCCAACTCCAGACCCCAGGCTCCCTCTGTCCACCCTAAGGCCTTGATGATGAATACGCTGGCTATGTGGGAGGCTCTCCCTCCCTGCAGGGCTAAGTTGTTCTGTTCACAGAAACGGCTGTGTAGTTCCTCACCTCAGCTCAGCACAGGTCTTGGCATCCTCTGTGGTGCAAGTCATTTAATATGATCAGGATAAAAGCCAAACATTAGACATCTGAATCTGAGCTCCAGAACTGGGCACGAAGAATGACTCCAGGAAGCCCTCAGGTTACGCCAATCAGCTGCACCCCAGCCTAGAGCAGGCCCTTCCCAGAAGACTAAAGCTTAATCAAACACACCCACACCTAGGAAGGCTACCGCCTTCCTGTCACATACCAGTGATTAATAAACACCTTCACTTGTGAGTTAAAGAAGAAATATGCCAACCCCTCCCAGGGGTAATCATTTCTCTGTTACACTGAAGTAAACGCTTGGTTCTACGAATTCACAACCCTGGTTGCTGACTTTGAGAGTTTCAGTTCAGTCGCTCAGTCATGTCCGACTCTTTGCGACCCCATGGACTGGACCCACACCAGGCCTCCCTGTCAATCACCAACTCCCGAAGTTTACTCAAACTCATGTCCATCGCGGCGGTGATGCCATCCAACCATCTCCTCTGCGGTTGTCTCCTTCTCCTCCCGCCTTGAATCTTCCCCAGCCTCAGGGTCTTTTCCAAGGAGTCTGTTATTTGCATCCGGTGGCCAAAGCATTGGAGTTTCAGCTTCAGCATCAGTGCTTCCAATGAATATTCAGGACTGATTTATTTTAGGGTGGACTGACTTGTTTAATGATTATTTTCTATTTCCTCTCCTGTAGCTATCAACCTTTTTCTTGTCTTCTGGGATGAAATTTTATCCAACAAACACTGTCCACTTTCAGGAGGCCTTCAGTGTCAACAGTTGAAATTGGCAGGAGCGGAGGAGGAACGGCACAGGAAAGAAAATGAGTCAAAGAGAAAAGAGGAGAGGGAAAACCTCAGCTTCTTGCTGCTAAGTTGCTTCAGTCGTGTCCGACTCTGTGCGACCCCATAGACGGCAGCCCATCAGGCTCCCCCCGTCCCTGGGATTCTCCAGGCAAGAACACTGGAACGGGTTGCCATTTCCTTCTCCAGTGCAAGAAAGTGAAAAGTGAAAGTGAAGTCGCTCAGTCATGTCCGACTCTTAAACCTTATGAATTGGCTGTAGCTTCCCAGGCCAGCCTCTCCCTCTGGTGGGAGGAGTTGGGGGCGGGGGACGCGGAGGAGGCGGTCCTGGTTCGCGCAGTCCGTGCGTGGCATCACCGACTGCGACCGGCAGAGGGCAGCTTCCCCTTGTTTAAGGCAAATAAGCGGCACCTGGAGCTGCTTTTCTCCCTGAGAATGCAGGTTTAAAGGCGCTTGCCTAAGCAGAGATCTTCTTAGCACAAACTGTAAATACATCTCGTCTTAGCCTTTACGTCTGTCGAAATGGCAAGAAGGGGCTGGTGGAGAAACAAGCCGCTCGGCAAGGTCTTCAGGACACACGCACACGTGTTCGTGCATCGTCTAGGTCCGGATGAATAAACGTTTGGAGGAGGGGCTGGGCGTGAAGATTGGCCAGGAGGGACAAGACCCACCCTGCTCCGGGAGCGCAGACTCTAGGAGGGGGTCAGAGGTCCACGGACCAGCCAGGGGAGCCCAGAGCCCCGGGAGGCGTTGGCACGCGTACCCACCCGCTCCTTGGGCGAGTCATGCTCAAGACCCGACGCCTCCCAGGTCCGGGGAGAACATCCCCTCCCCGCCTCACCCCCTATATTTCTGCTTTTCCCTGAACCCCCCACCCCAAGCCTTAAAGCAGACCTTAAGACACTGTTCCCTGAGAGAAGCAGGGCTGGGACCCACATTCTCTCTGGGCACCTGCTCTGTGCCACACGAGACCAAGCTCTGACTCTGATGAACTTAGGTTTCAAAGGCTGGGCAGCAGGTTATCAGTTGGCGAATGAATGAGCAAGGTAAATCCAGGAAGTGAGAAAGGCTGTAACAACAGCATAATGTGACAGAGGATCCAGGGCAGGTGGGGCATCGGAGGTTGAGGAGGGGGTGGGAGTTGGATCTGAATCTGATTTGGATCTGAATCTGAATTCCTTGTTCAGGACACCGCTCAGAGGTCTTCCCTGGTGATCCAGTAGCTGAGACTCCGAGCTCCCAACACAAGGGTTCCATCCCCAGTCAGGGAACTAGATCCCACACTGCAGATCCCATGCGCCACAACTAAGACTCTGGGCAGCCAAATAAATACATAAATAGATTTTTAAAAAGAAGAAGAACATCCCTCATGTAGGATCAATTATTTACCTTCTGGGGTAGGTTCTTTCCAGCCAAGGGTCCAGCAAAGACCCCTTGCCTTCACATAGGCTTGAAATTAGGGAGCAAACTGATCTGACTTGTATTTTTAGGATGCCACTCTGGCTCCTGTGTGGAGCAGCCGCAGGAAAGGACAGGAGACATCAGTGGGCATCAGTGGGCCAGGCTGGAGAGGACCACGTCTGGCCCCAAGGCCCACATGGAGATTCACAAGCCCACCAGAAAGAAGGAATGGCGGCCCTCCCACAGCTCCGCCCTCCCCACTTCCCAGTGACCCACTGGGAGCCCTTTGCCCTCGGAGACACTGTTCAGCTCCCTAGGAGAAGCTGGGCTTGAACTGCATTTTCTAGATGGTGTTAACTGTTACCGACGAAGAAGGCAATGGCACCCCACTCCAGTGCTCTTGCCTGGAAAATCCCATGGACAGAGGAGCCTGGTGGGCTGCAGTCCATGAGGTCGCTAAGAGTCGGACACGACTGAGCGACTTCACTTTCACTTTTCACTTTCATGCACTGGAGAAGGAAATGGCAACCCACTCCAGTGTTCTTGCCTGAAGAATCCCAGGGACGGGGGAGCCTGGTGGGCTGCCGTTTATGGGGTTGCACAGAGTTGGACACGACTGAAGTGACTTAGCAGCAGCAGCAGCAGCAACTGTTACTGAGGCTAGGGGCAGCGGCCGAGAGGAGCAACCCCACATCCAAGGAGCGGTGGCTGCGCTGGCACAGGAGGGCCGAGAGAGCTACTCCACGTTCAAAGTCAGGAGGGACAGCTGTGAGGAGATACTCCTCATCTAAGGTAAGGAGCAGTGGCTGCGCTTTGCTGGAGCAGCTGTGAAGAGATACCCCACATCTAAGGTAAGAAAAACCCAAGTAAGACAGTAGGTGTTGCAAGAGGCATCAGAGGGCAGACACACAAACCATAATCACAGAAAACCAGTCAATCTAATCACATGGACCACAGCCTTGTCTAACTCAATGAAACTAAGCCATGCCATGTGGGGCCACCCAAGATGGGCAGGTCATGGTGGAGAGGTCTGACAGAATGTGGTCCACTGGAGAAGGGAATGGCAAACCACTTCAGTATTCTTGCCTTGAGAACCCCATGAACAGTATGAAAAGGCAAAATGATAGGACACTGAAAGAGGAACTCCCCAGATCGGTAGGTGCCCAATATGCTACTGGAGATCAGTAGAGATCCAGAAAGAATGAAAGGATGGAGCCAAAGCAAAAACAATACTCAGTTGTGGATGTGACTGGTGATAGAAGCAAGGTCTGATGCTGTAAAGGGCAATATTGCATAGGAACCTTGAATGTTAGGTCCATGAATCAAGGCAAATTGGAAGTGCTCAAACAGGAGACGGCAAAAGTGAGTATCGACATTCTAGAGATCAGCGAACTAAGATGGACTGGAATGGGTGAATTTAACTCAGATGACCATTATATCTACTACTGTGGGCAAGAATCCCTTAGAAGAAATGGAGTAGCCATTATGGTCAACAAAAGAGTCCAAAATGCAGTACTTGGATGCAATCTCAAAAACGACAGGATGATCTCTGTTCGTTTCCAAGATTATTCAATATCACAGTAATCCAAGCCTATGCCCCAACCAATAATGCTGAAGAAGCTGAAGTTGAATGGTTCTATGAAGACCTACAAGACCTTTTAGAACTAACACCCCAAAAAGATGTCCTTTTCATTATAGGGGACTGGAATGCAAAAGTAAGAAGTCAAGAAACACCTGGGATAACAGGCAAATTTGGCCTTGGAATATGTAATGAAGCAGGATAAAGGCTAATAGAGTTTACCAAGAGAACACACTGGTCATAGCAAACACCCTTTTCCAACAACACAAGCGATGACTCTACACATGGACACCACCAGATGGTCAACACTGAAATCAGATTGATTATATTCTTTGCAGCCAAAGATGGAGAAACTCCATATAGTCAGCAAAAATAAGACGAGGAGCTGACTGTGGCTCAGATCATGAACTCCTCATTGCCAAATTCAGCCTTAAATTTAAGAAAGTAGGGAAAACCACTAGACCATTCAGGTATGACCTAAATCAAATCCCTTATGATTATACAGTGGAAGTGAGAAATAGATTTAAGGGCCTAGATCTGATAGAGAGAGTGCCTGATGAACTATGGAATGAGATTCATGACATTGTACAGGAGACAGGGATCAAGACCATCCCCATGGAAAAGTAATGCAAAAAAGCAAAATGGCTGTCTGGGGAGGCCTTACAAATAGCTGTGAAAAGAAGAGAGGTGAAAAGCAAAGGAGAAAAGGAAAGATATAAGCATCTGAATGCAGAGTTTCAAAGAATAGAAAGGAGAGATAAGAAAGCCTTCTTCAGTGATCAATGCAAAGAAATAGAGGAAAAGAACAGAATGGGAAAGACTAGAGATCTCTTCAAGAAAGTTAGAGATAGCAAGAGGACATTTCATGCAAAGATGGGCTCGATAAAGGACAGAAATGGTATGGACCTAACAGAAGCAAAAGATATTAAGAGGTGGCAAGAATACACAGAAGAACTGTACAAAAAAGATCTTCACGACCAAGATAATCATGATGGTGTGATCACTCACCTAGAGCCAGACATCCTGGAATGTGAAATCAAGTAGGCCTTAGAAAGCATCCCTACGAACAAAGCTAGTGGAGGTGATGGAATTCCAGTTGAGCTATTTCAAATCCTGAAAGATGATGCTGTGAAAGTGTTGCATTCAACATGCCAGCAAATTTGGAAAAACTCAGCAGTGGCCACAGGACTGGAAAAGGGCAGTTTTCATCCCAACCCCAAAGAAAGGCAATGCCAAAGAATGCTCAAACTACCGCACAGTTGCACTCATCTCACACGCTGGTAAAGTAATGCTCAAAATTCTCCAAACCAGGCTTCAGCAATACGTGAACTGTGAACTCCCTGATGTTCAAGCTGGTTTTAGAAAAGGCAGAGGAACCAGAGATCAAATTGCCAACATCCGCTGGATCATGGAGAAAGCAAGAGAGTTCCAGAAAAAACATCTATTTTTGCTTTATTGACTATGCTAAAGCCTTTGACTGTGTGGATCACAATAAACTGTGGAAAATTCTGAAAGAGATGGGAATACAAGACCACCTGACCTGCGTCTTGAGAAACCTATATGCATGTCAGGAAGCAACAGTTAAAACTGGACATAGAACAACAGACTGGTTCCAAATAGGAAAAGGAGTACATCAAGGCTGTATATTGTCACTCTGCTTATTTAACTTATATGCAGAGTACATCATGAGAAATGCTGGACTGGAGGAAGCACAAGCTGGAATCAAGATTGCTGGGAGAAATATCAATAACCTCAGATATGTAGATGATACCACCCTTATGGCAGAAAGTGAAGAGGAACTAAAGAGCCTGGTGATGAAAGTGAAAGAGGAGAGTGAAAAAGTTGGCTTAAAGCTCAACATTCAGAAAATGAAGATCGTGGCATCTGGTCCCATCACTTCGTGGGAAATAGTTGGGGAAACAGTGGAAACAGCGTCAGACTTTATTTTGGGGAGCTCCAAAATCACTGCAGATGGTGATTGCAGTCATGAAATTGAAAGATGCTTACTCCTTGGAAGGAAAGCTATGACCAACCTAGATAGCATATTGAAAAGCAGACATTAGTTTGCCAACAAAGGTCCATCTAGTCAAGGCTATTGTTTTTATAGTGGTCATGTATGGATGTGATGGAGAAGGAAATGGCAACCCACTACAGTGTTCTTGCCTGGAGAATCCCAGGGACGGGGGAGCCTGGTGGGCTGCTGTCTGTGAGGTTGCACAGAGTCGGACATGACTGAAGTGACTTAGCAGCATGGATGTAAAAGTTGGACTGTGAAGAAAGCTGAGCACCGAAGGATTGATGGTTTTGAACTGTGGTGTTGGAGAGACTCTTGAGAGTCCCTTGGACTGCAAGGAGATCCAACCAGTCCATTCTAAAGGAGATCAGTCTTGGGTGTTCTTTGTAAGGAATGATGCTGAAGCTGAAACTCCAATACAATACTTTGGCCACCTCATGCGAAGAGTTGACTCGTTGGAAAAGACCCTGATGCTGGGAGGGATTGGGGGCAGGAGGAGAAAGGGACGACAGAGGATGAGATGGCTGGATGGCATCACTGACTCGATGGACATGAGTTTGGGTGAACTCCGGGAGTTGGTGATGGACAGGGAGGCCTGGCGTGCTGCACTTCATGGGGTCGCAAAGAGCTGGACATTACTTGAGCGACTGAATTGGACTGAACTGAACTTGTGTGCTGCGATTCATGGGGTCGCAAAGAGCTGGACATTACTTGAGCGACTGAATTGGACTGAACTGAACTTGTGTGCTGCGATTCATGGGGTCGCAAAGAGTCGGTCATGAACTGAACTGTTACTGGAGACTTGCTGAGATTTTGCTGAATAACTAACCCAACATCTCACAGATGATAATAATAATAAAGAACAGAGAGAGGTGATATTCAAACCCAAGTCTGTTGACCCCAGCACGTTGTACTCTGAATCTTGTAACCACAGCCGCCCGTCTCAGATCTGGGCCCCAGGGCCTCTGGAGCAGCTGGAGAAGACAACCTAGGAGGAACCAGGCCTTTGCTGCAACATCTGTTCCCAGTCTGTGCTTCTCAGCAGAGGCAAACCCACCACTACCACGAGCACACAGAGAAATCAGTTTTCCATGGGCAGATTCTAATCCAGACAGTCAGTGGGCCACACTGGCCGCCCCACTCCCAGCCCGGGCAGTCCTGGCTGTTTCATTCACTCAGCCCTATCCATGGGCTCTAGGAGGTAGAGATGCTGGGTAGGCAGTGAATGGAAACTCTGGAGAGTATGAGCAAGGCCCAGCCACACCTTGCCTGACATGTTCCTCCGAGAGCCCAAGCAGGAGAAGACCACGCGTGGGAAGGGGAAGCAGGGCCCCCAGCTCACTTAACAGAGATGTGTCGAAAGCACACTGGAGCCAGCTTGAAGGAGCTCCCACTGATCAAATTCTGGACAATGAGTCCATCAAAACCAATAATGATGGCAATAACTCTAACACATTGAATTACAAATCTGTAATCCAAAGTGATACCAAAATCTGGCTCTGTCTCATACTAGCTGATGACCTGGTTCGGGCCACATACCGCCTCTGAGCCTCAGGTTTCCCCCTCTGTGCAGTGGGACACCTGTCTTTGTGATATTACTGTCAGATCGATGATGATAAAGGTTATAGCAGTGCCAACTTGGTCTCAGGCCCTCAGAGACTGAATTCTGCAACCAGGCATTTGGATTCTGCTTCCAGTAAGTTATTTAATATGTTTAAACCTGGTCTACCCAAATGTAGAGAAACAAAAGCAGTAGTTTCTACCTCACAGGGTTGCTGTAAGGATGAAATTAAGTGATGCATACAAACACCTTAGCCTCTCAACAAGCTTCTAGTTTATCACTGTAGTCATTTTTTAAATTACTGAAAAGTCTAGAAGCTATGACATCTCAATAGTAATAAACACACTAGCACGCACGTTTTGTTTTTTAAATACCATCCCTACGAACAGGTGCCAGAGCTCCTTAGAGAAATAGCCAGGTCCAGCTATTTCTTGCTATTGGGAGCAAAAAAGCAAGGTGAGCCTGGACCATGAATCAGGGCTCACTTAACAGAGATGTGTCAAAAGTTACATAGGAGCCAGCTTGATGGAACTCCCACTGATCAAATTTGGGACAATGAGTCCACCAAAACCAATAATGATGCCAATTAACCCATATAACACATTGAATTAAAAATCTATCATCCAAAGTGATACCAAAAGCAAAACAAAGGGCTTGAGTTTTGCAGCCCACCGATATACTGACTCGGCAGGGATCTTCAGTGGATCAGTGGATGCTAAGATGAAGATTGTCGGGGAACAGAATAGTGCCAGGATCTTAAAGCAGCACCCTCAAGCTTCTCATTAATTACAGAATGTAAGCAGTGCCTTTTCGTGGAAAGACCTGGTTATCATTATTTGTCATCAAAGTTAGCATTACCAGTAATGGGCTTATGTACCTCTTGGAGGGGTTTCTCTGGGAAAAAGTAGCAAATGTCAGCTGGTGAATCCAAGTGTAAGATATATTCATTGTATTATTCTTTCAACTTTTCTGTAGGTTTCTGAGTGAGTGAAAGAGTCAATCACTCAGTCGTGTCCCACTCTTTGTGCCAGGCCTCCTGGTCCTTCACTGTCTCCTGGAGCTTGCTCAAACTCATGTCCATTGAGTTTGTTTTGCCATCCAACCATCTCCTCCTCTACTGCCCTCTTCTTTTTGCCCTCAGTTTTCCCCAGCATCAGAGTCTTTTCCAATGATTCTGTCCCCAAATCTGTGACCTTTTTCCCCGTTGGTGTCCCAACATCCAGCCATGAGCTCTCAGCTGGATGCCTCCACACCCTCCAGACCTCAAATCAGGGAGGGGTGCTGCCCACACTTGTACCCCTAACCTGCTCTCCGCTCTGTCTTTTCTGAGTTAATGGCAACTCTCTATTCTTCTGCAATCTAGGCAACCTCCTGACTCCTCCAGCTCATCTGTCCCCTGAATCCCATCAGTCACCCAAATCCTGCAGATTCCACCCTCTCTGTATTGAT
Organism: Nanger dama; assembly: GCA_917880005.1. Taxonomy (NCBI): domain Eukaryota; kingdom Metazoa; phylum Chordata; class Mammalia; order Artiodactyla; family Bovidae; genus Nanger; species Nanger dama. The sequence goes on along the minus strand of CAKJTW010000005.1, from coordinate 30,659,840 downwards.
ACATCTCATCCAGCCCTCCCTAACATGCTCACTGCCTTTGAGCAGGTCTCACCAGTTTCCCTCTGGATTAACTGAACAAATCCATGGTTCCCCAGATTTTCAGCCTTGCTTCCTCCAAAACGGCTCCTATACCGCCCACACAGCAATCTTAGGTACAAATCTGACCCTGTCACCTTGCTACAGAGTGCGAAGCCCTGCTATACTTACCCTGGGGATCTGGTATTTCCCTCGTTGTGGTCTTAGTGGGCTATTCTCAGAACCCCAAGGTGATGTTGTCATTTATAGCAAGAAATATATATCTGGTCCCTGTCTGTCCTGTCTGGTTACCCTGTCCCCACCATCCTGGCAGAGTTTGCAAACACTTGGAATTTCCTAAGTGTTGAGAGAAGTAAAGGTGGTTTTTGTGATGTTACTGAGGTGACTTCTGGAAAGCCCCCAAGTCTCCGAGGGTGGTGGGGGCTGCTCACCAGAAGAACCAACCGCAAGATGAGAGGGTTGGGATTTACAGTCCCACCCCCAGACCTTCCTGGAGGGGAGAGAGGCTGGAGGTGGAATCCACTCCCCACGGCCAAGGAAAGTGGGGCTGGATCCCACATGTTGCAACTGAGAGCTCACTGCTCTCAAGTGGAATTTACAAACTGAAACTAAAGATCATCTTGCCGGCACTGAGGTTCCTGTGTGCCTCTACTGAGACCAGGGCAGCCAAATCAATAAATAAAATAAACATATTTTTTTAAAAGGATGGCATTTGTTCGGAGAGCTTCCACACTGGGGAATGGATCTACGAGCTGCCGTGTTGGTCCCCAGACTCCACGGGGCTAAAGCTCCTTGGTTGGAAACCTCACCTAGGTATCGCTTCTTCTGGCTATTGATGCTTATCCTTTGTGCTAGACCAGTAACCTCGTGAGTCACCTGGTTTCCTGAGTTGTGTGAGCCCCTCCAGAAAATTAACTGAAGCCCAGGTGGGGGTCGTGAGAACCACTGATTTATAGTCAGTTGGTCAGAAGCACAGGGCTAGTGATTGGTGTCCAAAGTTGGGGGTCTTGTGAGGCTGAGCCCTGGACTCAGAATCTGATGCTCCCCCAGGGAGAGACTTTCAGAATTGGGTTGAATGGGTGGAGGTGGGGGGACACCGGGCTGGTGTCAGAGAACTGCCTGGTGCAGGGAAAAACCCCCATGCTGCACCTGACACGCCTGCCTGGTGTCCATCTCCAGGCTCTACCCAGGTTTCCCTGTCTACAGTGCTTACCACTTCAAGGATGCCTGACACCCTGCGAGACCCAGCACGGACCTCAGCATCGCTTTCAGGGCTTCCTCAGTAACTCAGATGTGAGTCTGCCATCCTCTGTTGTTCAGTCACTCAGTTGTGTCCGACTCTTTGCGACCCCATGGACTGCAGCACACCAGGCTTCCCAGTCCTTCCCCATCTCCCAGAGTTTGCTCAAACTCTTGACAATTGAGTTAGTGATGCCGTCCAACCATCTCAGCCTCTGTCGTCTTCCCCTTCTCCCCCTGTACTGCCCTGTATTCTGAGAATTCACGTCTACGTCTGTTTCCCTGATGGGCTCCCAGGAGGCAATGTTAACCTGTGGTCTCTCTCCAGTGCCCATCACTCTATTTGACTTTGTCAATATCTGATTGCTTCAAAAACTCAATCTGAGAAAACTCTGGAGTCATGAAACGTTTAGAACTGGGAGGGGAGCCGCAGAACCCCTAGTCAAACACCCTCATTTTCACCTGAAGACACTGAGAGTCAGAGGTAGGTGGCTGGCTTGTCATTGCTAGAACTGAGATTCTTTCTCGCTTCCCTTCTGTCCGTGTGAAGTCAGGAGTGTAGATGAATAAGAGAAGTTGTGTAGGGGAGTGAGGAGACGCCAGGCTCACGCATGCCATGTACCCGGGAGCACCTGCCAGTTTTGAGGATCCTTGGAATTATAAAAGATACGGAAGTCCATCACTCCCCTCACCAGGGTCCTGCCTGCACTCAGGGCACTGGAACTCCCAGCCGGGCCTGGCCTCGGTCACACCCGCCCACCCAGCACGAGGCTGCACAGCGTGAGGGATGACTCTCCTGCCCAGCTCAGAGGGCATCTCCAGGGTCCATGTTCCTTTTATCACCATGTTATACTCATCAGGGCTGTTAAGCCATTTGGTATCCCAGGCAACCTGCAAGCAGCTCCTGGATGTTTTAACTCAAAGAAAAGACATTTCCAAAGGGGCAGAAAACACTCCTCACTAGGGTTTATCTCCCCGGGCTCAGAAAGGCTAGTGTATAACCTTCCAAGGGACTACTCCCTGAGAGACTGGATGCTCTCTTGGGCTCTGAGGGGTGGAAAGGAAGTACTGGGAGAGGAATATCAGTTCTGTAAGAACAGGCTTTTTTTTCCCTATGAAAATAGATTTCTGCAGTCTGAAACCCAGCTGAGTTTTTCCACAGGGGAGTCCATACGTTTCTGCATCAGCCCAGATGCAGGTTAATCTTGAAACTGCCCAGACAGAAACCTGAGGCAGAGCCAGTGGTTTCCTGAAAAGTCCCCCAACCTGCTCGAAGACAGGCAGCCCTGCTGCCTTTGACGTGGAGGTGGAGCCACCAAGGTGCTACCCAAGCCAGCCTGCTTGTGAAGCTCACTCCCCTTCGCCCCTGCCCATTTCCTTCTTTTGAAACCTCGCCCTTGAATTCAGTTTCAGGGTTCCTGTAGGTCCCCCAGGCTGAGAACATCAGACGTTCTGATGATTTTCTAGAGCCTCCGTTCATAAAACACCTGGGCGTTTCCACGTGGGGTGTCTTGTTCTTCACAGGGAAAGAAACAAAGGAAGTTGTCAATCCCATGTCTCCGTGAGTCATTAAACCCTCCTGCCCCCATCCCCAGGACGGAGAGGTCCCACAGCCCCTGAGGTCTGTGCACCTGGGAAGGAAAAATGATGCTTGCAGCAAGTAGAGCCTTTAATAAACAGACGCAACCTTCAGGCCGAGTGTGATGACAAAGTGTGCTGTTTTTAGGTGTGTGGTCCGCAGGGAGGCCAAGCCTGGCCGTGTACCCTCCAAGGTGTCACCTTATGGAAGTCCCCCCCACCCCCTGCCTCTGCCAGCATTCTCGTGTAGCCCGCCCTCCACAGGCCATGTCAGTGGGCTGCAGGTGTTTCCCTTGCCTAGTGTTTTGCAGGACCTGGCTCCGATCCACTGATTCACTGATACTTCCAGGGTCTCCGAAGCCCTGTGATTGCACTCACCATGAGCTTGCGGGTCCACCCTGCCCCTTCTCTACCCCGCTCTGCCCCTGTGATTGCCGGAGCTCTGGTGGTACAAGGGCGGTGGTCCTGAGGCTACCACCAACGGTCAAGGGCACAGGCCCTCGCTGGGTCTGCAAAGGGCACTGACCCCCATTAGCACAGGAAGCTACTATTACCCTGTTGGGACTTCTCTGGCAGTCCAGTGGCTAAGAATCCACCTGCCAATACAGGGAACATGATTGGATCCTTGGTCAGGGAACCAATCCCATATGTCGTAGAGCAACTAAGCCTGAGCGCCACAGCTGCTGAAGCCTAGAGCCCGTGCTTAGCAACAAGAGAACCCACCGCAATGAGAAGGCCATGCACCACGACTAAGCCCTTGCACAGCAACAAAGCGCCTATGTGCTGCAAAGAAGGCCCAGCACAGCCAAAAATAAATAGCAGGAAAGAACTTATTGCCAGGGAGGAAATTCAGACCCTTCTGAGGGGTTATTCTTCTGATAGGGTTAGATCCTAGGTTGAATGCTGCTTAAACTAAGACCCTGTATTAGTAAATGTTAGTCTCAACCCCTGGAAAAGCCCCTGATGCTGAGCAAGATTGAAGGCAGGAGGAGAAGGGGATGACAGAGGATGAGATGGTTGAATGGCATCACCGACTTGATGGACATGAGTTTGAGCAAGCTCCAGGGGTTGGTGATGGACAGGGAAGCCTGGAGTGATTCAGTCCATGGGGTCAGAAAGAGTTGGACACAACTGAACTGAACTGGTCTCAACCCCTGGTGGCTCAGATGGTAAAGAATCCACCTGCAATGCAGGTAGACCCAAGTTTGACCCCTGGGTTGGGAAGATCTCCTGGGGAAGGAAATGACAACCTACTCCAATATTCTTGCCTGGAGAATCCCATGGACAGAGGAACCTGGGAGTCTATAGTCCATGGGGTCGAAAAGAGTCAAACATGACAGCACACACAGCCTCAACCGTAAATAGTGAAAAACCCCAAATCTCAGTGGCCCAGTGTTTGTGGCTCTCTCACGTCCCCACGGAGGATGGAGTTGGTGAGTTCTGGGCAGCTACAGGGACCCTGAGGGGCCCAGCCACTTCCCTCTTGCAGCTCTGCTCTCTGTGCTTCAGCTGCCAAAGTCTCCTCAGGTATCACATCTCTAGTCCAGCAACAGGGCCAGAAGGGCCAGAAGGGGACAGTCCTTCTTTTAAGGGCGCTTCCTGGAAGCTGCAGCCACCCTTTCTGCTTACTTTCCATTGACCAGAATGTGGCTATCATTCTCAGGGGGTGGGCGGGCATTTTTGTGGTTACAAGGATGGGGGTGGGGAGGATGTGACTGGCATTTACAGACCAATGATGCTAAGCATTCTGAAAAGTGACCAATAGTCCCACACCACAAAGAGTTTCAGCAAGTTCCCGTGGGGTATTGAGGTTTACAGTTATCTAAGTTGAAAAAGACCCTGATGCTGGGAAAGATTGAAGGCAGGAACAGAAGGGGATGACAGAGGATGAGATGGTTCGATGGCATTACCAACTTGAAGGATGTGAGTTTGAGCAAGCTCTGGGAGTTAGTGATGGACAGGGAGGCCTGGCATGCTGCAGTCTGTGAGGTCGCAAAGAGCTGGACACAACTGAGTGACTGAACTGAACTGAAGCTTAGAAATTAACTCCTTTGACATAATTTACCAAAAACTACATGTGGTATTTTTTGAACTACTTAAATATACATTGAAATTTTCAAGTGTGTAATGATGAAGTTTTTTTGTTTTTTTGTTTTTTTTCAGAATTGTACCAAGGCTTGTTCTCAATTTCAGAAATATGTCAACCATGACAGCTCCCTTCGTTGTTGCCATTGGAAAAATTCAGCCTTTGCCTGGTGCCACATTCAGAGTGATTTATGTCTGTGTGCCAGCTTCCGGGGCCCTTCTTTCATCTTCTGGGAGAGATGTGACTGAGCGTTTACAATATGTGAAGTGTAATATTTTGTTATAAGTTACTTTCCCTCTAGTTTCTCTTTAAAGTAATTTATGGGGTTTTTTTAAAGCCTATAAATTTAATTTTAGGAGAATAAAGGAAAGTTACAAAGCATTTGTAGAGAAAGAAATGGCAACCTACTCCAGTATTCTTGTCTGGTCTCTTGACTTCCATAAGCCCATGGACAGAGGAGCCTGGAGGGCTACAGTCCATGGGGCCGCAAAGAGTCGGACACGACTCAGCAACTAAACAGCAACAAGACATTTGTCATCGAAGGAGCTGCTGGGTGTGATGGGGAGACCACTGGCAGATGCATAGCCTCAGAGCCACGAAGGCTGACCTTGACCTACATCTGCTTCCTGAGCATCGTCACCTCATTTACAAAGACTCCCGCGGAGCAGCCTCTGCTCTCAGTTGACTGTGGGTCTCAAGCCCAGACCCAGCTCTCAAAACTCGCCCCCATCAACACAGACCACGTGGCTTCCAGTGTTGCAGACACAGACTCCCCCAGGAAGGTTTGTGACAATTCAACACAGTCATTTTGTCACCGGGGACATTCCAACATGCTTGCTTTACTCTTGGTTTGACCCGTATCATTTTGATATGGGCCGAAATTAAGCTTTCAGCTATTTCTATCACCAAGTGACAAAGGAAACAGATACTCTGTTCCCTTGGCTCAGCCTCACCTATGTCTCCTGCCTTGCCAATCCCACTCCCTGCTGGGAAACGTGCTTGCATCTCAGAGACGGGCTGAAGGTCAGGAAAGTCTGCTGGACCAATTTCTTGGTAATAAAAAATTAGTTTTTAGATTTTGTTATGAGTCTTCCTGGTATAGAACAGCCCTCCAAAATAACCTCATCAAAATGACTTTCTCAAAAATTCTGTTTCACCCCAAAGACCAGAGGAAATAAGGCTAAGGAATGGAGCACACCAAAAGGGCCATCTTGGCCGGCCCTGGATAGACAGAAAGTGCCCAGCAGGCTCAGCACAGGCGACGACATGACCGGCTCTTCCCGCCCCACTCGCCACTGCCTCTTCCCTGCTTTAGACTAGAGTGACAGCCCTGGGGCCCGGATGGGACACCACCACCCTGGGGAGGGAAACCAGCCAGACTGCTTCAGAAGAGCACGGATGCCTGGGTCTCAGCCCCCAGGCTCGCCTTTCATTGGTCTGGGGTGGGCCTGGGCACTGATATATATATTTCTCAGCACCCCCTCGGCGATCTGAAACCTGTACCACCAGGAATCTGCACCACAGCTCCTCTCAACAGCTCTCTCCAACATGCCTTTATTTTGGCATTTCCCATTTCTTCTAGCTCCAGGGAGCTGTGTATGTGTGCTAAGTCCCTTCAGTCATGTGTGACTCTGCAACCCTATGGACTATAACCCACCAGGCTCCTCTGTCCATGGGATTCTCCAGGCAAGAATACTGGAGTGGGCTGCCATTCCCTCCTCCAGGGGATATTCCCGACTCAGGGATCAAACTCACATCTCTTCTGTCCCCTGCATTGTGTTCTTTATCACAAGCATCATCTGGGAAACCCAGAGAGAAGGCTTTGGGGATGTACTTCAAAGCAAAAATGTTCATTACTCCTTAATAAGATGAATTAAGTCACCCACGATCTGTCCTGTCTCTGCCCTGATTCCTCCCTTGATGGGTCTCGGTGCACCATCCCTTTCTTCTTTTCAAACTGATATCTGATAAGTTACCATATTTTGAAAGACAACCTGGTAAACAAACAGGGTTGTTTTGGGGGTTTTTGGTAGAAGGAGGATGCTGTTCCACCCACCCAGCTATAAGTCAAAGTTATTTCCCCTTTGTTTTATATTCAAAGTCAAATAAAAGCAATTACAGCACCTGTTATGGAGAGAATTCTGTCCCCCAAAATAGATATGTTCAAGTCCTAATCCTCAGCACTTCTGAATGTGACATTATTTGGAAATAGGATTGTTAGCAAAGTAATTAGTTAAATCACAGCATGGTCATAGGAGTAATCTGATATGACTTGTGTCTTTCTGAGAAGATGACCTTGTGAAAGACAAACACACATATGGAAAATGCCACACGAGGATGGAGGGTTGGCTGAGGGACACCCAGGACTGCTGGCAACTTCAGAAGCCGAGCAAGAGTCCCAGGACAGACTGTCCTCCAGAGCCTCTGAGTGAGCACAGTCCTGCCCACACCTTGGTCACGGATCTGTGGTCTTCAGAAAAAGTGTACGTTTCTGCTATAAGTCACCCACCTCATGGTGCTTTTTACAAGAGCTGAGGGAAAGTAATGCAAACAAAGTGACTATGTTGTGATGGCTGCGGGCACGGACTCTGCCACCTGCTTTCCTGTGACTCCCTACATGGCTTTTCTCATGAGGAAAATGAGGACCCTAAGACCCTAACGCAGAGAGCTGTTATCGTTGTTGCTCAGGTGCTCAGTCGTGTCTGACTCTTTGTGAGCTCGTGGACTGTAGCCCGCCAGGCTCCTCTGTCCATGGGAATTCTCCAGGCAAGAATACTGGAGAGGGTTGCCATTTCCTTCCCCAGGGGATCTTCCTGACCCAGGAATCCAACCAGGGTCTCCTGCAGTGGTAGGCAGATTCTTTACCACTGAGCCACCAGGGAAGGCAGGCCCTGCAGCGAGCTGTTAGGAAACGTGAAACAGGTGCTGTCTAAGAAGAACCCAGGCCCGGCACTCAGAGGTCCTCCCAAAGCACAGGGGCGACTGAGGGACCAGGGCCTGGAGCAGGGAGCCAGGCTATCTGTCCTGACAGAGGAGGGCAGAGGCCAGGCCAAGTGCCCACCCCCGGGATGCTGTCAGGATGAGGGCAGTGATACACAAGGGCTTGGAGAGAGCGTCACATCACCGTCGTCAGGCTGCCATCGATTCATCACTGTTTTGGAGCGCCAACCCGATGGTGTTCAGAGCAATGTGGAGGGCCGTGTGCTGGGCCACAGTTCACACCCCAGGCATCTGGCTGACACGCAGACAAGAGCAAACCCATTCACTTGGGTCTCACTGCTTAATTATTGCAACTTGGCACGGCTTCTGGTGCCTTGAGAGCCCTTGGACACGCACCATACGTTTTGGGCAGGAAGGCACGGCTGGCACGGGGACGGGCCCGTCAATCCTGCAGCTCTGCTCTGCTAAGTGGTGGATGCTCTCCAAAAGCTCAGCCCCAAACGCGCAGGAAGCAAAAGCCTGGCACTCAGAGGCACCAGGGCCACACTCACCCACAACCTGCCTGCCAATCCTACCATCCTGCGTTCGTCACCAGTGGCAGTTTCCAGCCTGGCGGTGGAAAGAGGAGAGGGGGCAGGGAGCCATCAGCCAGCAAGATGTTTCGTGTGCGAGGAGGACTGGCTCAGGATACATAGGAGCCTAGAGCCCCTCACCACCCCCAAGCTGAGTGAAGAGCTGTGTGCCTGCCTGTCTTGGATGGCCCTTGACTGGGGGTGCAGAGTAGAACCTGACTGAAGCCACGTCACCCATTCATTCATTCCTTTGATCAACCAACCAGCATTTACCGAGCATCTGCTTTGTGCTCAGCCCTTGTGACACAGAAATGATGGAGAAAGGGGGCCTCCTGAAAGGGGACATGGCTCTGGGCTCCCCTTATTCCAGAAGGATCCTTCACTGAATTCTTCGGGAGGCTGGAGGGAGCTGGCCCGGTGGCCAATTTGCTGATGACACTCATATCGACAAGAGTGTAGCAACCTCTATGATGGGCTGGGCAGACATGGGAGCCTGAGCTTCGTTGCTGAATATTTAAAAGGTCTCAGCCCTCACAGAACTTATATTAAGTCCCCAGGGAATGTGCCATTTGCAACCTGAATATTTTCTAGTCCTCTTGTGTGTGTGTGCACTCAGTCGTGTCTGACTCTTTGCAACCCCATGGACTGTAGCCCGCCAGGCTCCTCTGTCCATGGGATTCTCCAGGCAAGAATACTGGGTTGCCATTTCCTTTTCCAGGAAATCTTCCCGACCCAGGAATCCAACCTGCATCTCTTGCATCTCCTGCATTGGCAGGTGGATTCTTCATCACCAGCACCACCTGGGAAGCCCCAGGGAGACTCGGCCCCAGTGATTTTCTACAGAGTTAGGAAGATATCTTCACTTCTCAAATCCCCAGGGTAGCAAAAGGGCCAACAATATACTCTCTCTCAAAGAGCTAGACACCAAAGCCAGAGCCCGCCAGCCGTCTCAGCACTTCCTGCTGGATGAGGCGGGCCTGTCGCAAAGGCAGATTTGGCTCCTGCCTGAGGCTGCAGCAAAGCCACCTGTTCCTGGAAGATGACTCTGAAGTGACCTCTTAGGGAGGATGGGAAGATGGTCTGACAGTCTCGGGGCAGAGGCCCGGCAACAGGGCCCAGCGTCCAGCTGAGAAAGTCTTGCTGGCCTCTCAGGGCTGGTGTGTCCCCTCCCTGTGCTGAAGCAGTGATGGTAGAGGGTACTTCTGGAAAAAGAAGAGGGATGAGGTCTTTATCTTGAGGTGTGGTTAGAGGAATATTCCTCCCCCAGGGAACAGGAACAGAAGCAGAAGGCAAATGAAGTCTCGGGGGACTCAGGACCAAGCATGGAGCCCAGGGTGTCTCAGTGGTGGCTCTCTGGACATCTGGGGCCAGGTACCTAATTCTTTGTTGTGTGTGTGCATTGGGGTGGGGGGTGGGTGTTGTCCTGTGTCCCGTGGAAAGTTGAACAGTATCCCTGGCCTCTGCCCATTGGATGTGGTAGCCTCCCACACCCCCAGCTTTGGTGACCAAAAATGTCTGCAGATACTGCCAGGTGTCCCCCGGGGGAAGAATCACTCTCAGTTGAGAGTCACAGTCCAGCTGTCTCCTGGAGCAAGTGTCCCCCGTGTCTGCTTGGCTGGCAGCTCCCAGACCCCACTTTCTCTTCCCCCTGTGTCAGGACTCTCATAGTTTTAGCTCTGAAACCCCCACGTCCCCTCAGGCACAGGAGACCTGGGACAGGTCATCATTCTCCAGACTCCTTTCCCTTGTCAGCAGGAGGCCCACCCTTGAGCCCATGAGTACCGTCACTCCGCCCCTGCATTCCCATCCCTATTACCCTACCGTCCGCTTCCTCTGTAACGCAACACTTATCGCCTCCTGACATCCTATTTGGGCTTCCCAGGTGATGCTAGTGGTAGAGAAACCGCCCCTGCCAACGCAGAAGCCTCAAGAGAGGTGGGTTGGATCCCTGGGTCGGGAAGATCCCCTGGAGAAGGAAACGGCAATCCACTCCAGTATTCTTGCCTGGAGAATGCCATGGACAGAGGAACCTGGCGGGCTACAGTCCATGGGGCCACGACTGAAGCGATTTGGTATGCGTGTATGACATACCAGACATACCATTTACTTTCGTGTGTCATTTACTGCCTGCCCCTCCTCTGCCAATCCCCACCCCCCCACCAGACACACCCATAAAAGCTACTTCAGGGCTGGGATCTCTGCTTATTTCACGGCTGTGTCCCAAGCACCCATAATAGTAAGGGCCCATGGGGGCTGACAGCACTGTGGTTTGAAGGACCAGGACTGGAAAACCATCTTGAGTATCTGTGACCTCCGTCATCGCTCCACCGTTGGTTCTTCCCACTTTCCCAGCGTGGCTTTGCTGGCCACAGGCAGGGTCGTTAAGACACAACTGTGCTCAGCCCGGCCCTCAGGCCAACTCCAGAACCACCCCCCTCCACCGCCCTGATGACATCCATTGCCAACCCGGGTGGACAAGGACAAAGCAATTATAAATCCGATCCATCCTTCCAGTACTGGGATTAAATCCAGGCATTAGGATTGTGGATGATTTTTGACATTTTTCTGCATTTTTTTTTCTTCAGATTTACCACAGTGAACTTGCATTTATTTAATGATGAGGGAAAAAAAAAAAACAGGAAAAAATATAAACCTTACTCAGTTTATGATTTTCACCATGACGGCTCCAAATGGGGCCTGGGGTCAGGCTCTTCTGTAGGACACGCTGAGGTCTGCCTGTGGGGAGAGGGGAGTCCCTTCCCGGCAGTGAGAGATCTGTGAAATGGGCTGTTGACTTCTTGCATTGAAGATTGTCTGTAAGGATCAGTGGACATCCTGGATACACCAGACGGCCAGCAGCAGAGGTGCGGAAATGGGCTTATTGCTAGGGCAGCTCCCAGCTGCCAGACGTGTGTTGTGTCCTAGGAGGCCTGAACAGTTACCCCGTCTCTCCAGGGGATTGGGCCAGAGGAAACCTGGCTTTGAGGCTCTCGTTCAGTTACCATCACTGTCAGGCCTGTGATTAGCCGTGTCTGGTGGACTTTAGAGGCCCTGCTTGGCTACAGCCTAACAGCCGAGCTCCCAGCACCACATTAGGAGAGGCACAGATGCCCTGGTTGCTCATGAGAGACCATCGTGACATGTATTAACAGCTCTGAAATCCTGAGACCCACTAGGCCTGACGTTAATAAGCAATGTTCCCCCTGTTTCTTTCCTGCTCCGTCTCCAGAAATGGCTCCTAGTGAAGGAGATTGTCATGACAACCTGAGCGCAGGCACCGCGGCAGGCAGGCCGCGACAGAGGGGCCCGCGTGCGGATGAAAGAGCCTGGCGAGGTTCCGGCCGCGGAGCTCGGCGGTGCAAAACCCACGTGAGTATGGAAGGCTGGTTTCATGAACAGAAAGCTGGGTTAGGGGCTTCTGCACACACGGGCTCCCGGCCCCAAGAGGTCTGGAGGCTCAGAGCCCGCGTGGACCTGGTCCTGCGCCGCCCGTGCCCCCAGCCCTGCCCCGGGGTTTCTGGTCTCTCTGTGCCTTCAACCGGGGTGACCTTGGTGCCAGCAGGGGAGCAGCGCCCCTTTGATGCCTCTGACCCAGAGCTGTTGGAGGAAGCAGGTTGCTGATCCCAGCAGAGCTGTGAGAGCACGGTAGAAAGCCTGGCATGCTGTTTGGGGGCAGTGAGTTCTCTGCAGTCCCGTGCAGAAAGGGCAGGCCCAGTCTCCTCTCCCCGGCCGTGCGGGCAACCTCTTAGCCTCCAGGCCCCTGTCCGGTCTTGCAGGTGGAACTCCTCCTGCCTGGAGGCAGACGGCCCCCAAGGCACTCTCCCTGGTCCTTCTGACCAGAAGATCCGCGATTCCAGGAAACTGGCTTCTGCTGTGGAAAGGATAGGCCTCGCTTGTCAGGTTGCCCTGGATGGAATCCCGGCCCTGTCCCCCACCCTGTGTGACCTTGGGCAAGTCACAGAAACTTTTCCAAAACGCATGCTCTCTCTCACGCTCTGGGTTCCCAAGCCCAAGTGACATTAGGCTGACCTCTCAGCAGACACTACCCCAAGTGCTACACACACCCTCTCACCTAGTCCCCACCATGGACTAGCTCTGTTATCATTCAGTCCCATTTTATAGATGAGGAAACTGAGGTCCAGAGACATTAGGGTTCTTGCCCCGAATCACAGACTCACGAGAGGCAGAGCCCAGAATTGGACCCAGGCAGTCTGACTGCATGTCTGTAAACAGTTAGCCCCACGCTGGATTGTTCTGAAGCCTATACCAGCAGGACCCTCACCAGTCTCAGCTTTCACCACACATTCCTGTTCCTATGTCCCACTCATCCAGGCCTTCCTGAAGCAGCCAAGCCCACGCTGACCTCCGGGCCTTTGTGTCCACAGACCCACCCCAGGTCTCCCTCCTACTCAGCGCCTGGCTGCATCCTCCCCTTTGCCCCTCTGCCTGCACACCTCACAGGCTATGGGACCAAGAAGGGAATCTGCTAGACTTCCGTCTCGGCCTCCTGTTAACTTGGAGGTGTAACTAGCCAGTCCATACCCACCAGGGGAGGGGTCTCATTGTCACCCAGTCCTGTCTGCTCTGGGGGATGCTCCATTCCATCCTCTGGGCCCAGTTCGTGCCCCCTTGTGGTTACAGTCAGCTCGATTTAGGTCAAATCCCTAGCTTGTTTTCTCATCTGTAAAATGGAAAAAACAATACTGACATCCTAGGGTTGTTGTTCAGAGCCAACGAGAGAATGTACGCCAGCCCACATGGCTCTCAGCTTCCGTCATTATTAGCATCACGGGGTTGGGGGGCGGCGGTGATGGGGGAACTTGTTTTCAAACACCTGCCCTACTAAGGAAACTTCACACACAGAGAAACAGAACTACAGAAGTCCTGGAATGGCATCCCAGCCATTTCTTCACTTGGATCTCAGACCTATTTGTCTGCCTGTTTTGAAAACTGGAAAGGCTGCATATAAAATTATAGAGATAATCTGAGCTTTTAAATGACGTTATCTGCCTGACTCTAGAGATTTACTTTTGCTTTGAGTAGGCACTTCGGCCAGGGGTAGATTATCTTAATCCATCCTGGATGAGCTGATTCAAAGCCGGTTTCAGTCTGTGAAGGCTGGTCCATTCCTGGTTCACCCTTATGGCCGGCAGTAACCCCTCTGTTGCCCACCCAAAGCCCTGGAGTGTTTCCTAAGCCCTCTCTCTTTCTTGGCAGAACCCGAACTCAAATGTTTGTTTCTCCAGTCTCTTTTCAGTAGACTGAAAGTTCTAACCAATTCTTCAGCCCCTCATCTGGCAGATAGAAATTGGCAAATGCGTCGTGCGGTAGGGGACAGGAAGGCTACCCTCTCTGTAGTACCCTCTTCTTCTTGATTTTGGCCTCTCAAGTCCCAGCACCCTTGGGAGCTCTCTGATACCTTCAAAAGAGTTTGTAAAAATATTTTATCTGGTTTTTCCAGCCTCGAGAGAGGTGGGTTGGATCCCTAGTTATCTCAAGGTGGGGGGCTGATATGATATCAGCTAGTCCACCATACTGGAAGTGAACATCTCTATTTGAGTTAACCCTCATTTAGGTTTTTTTCCCTAACTGTTCTGTTTTCCAATGCTTTGGGTTTTTTTTTAATTTGTATATTTTTAATTGGAGCATAATTACTTTAAAATGTTGTGTTGTTTTCTGCCGTACATCCATGTGAATCAGCCACAGGTATCTTACGCTTTGTTAATTTAAAGGTCTTACCAGAGTGTCTGGGGGAAGTGAGAATCCACATTTTTCACACTGGTCTAGAATCGAATTCCTCAGGAGGCAGACAGGGAGGGTGAGGAGGGTGCCTGGCCTGGCCATGGCTTCAGATGGCACCTTGTCCTAAACCAAGGTCAAAGAAGGTATACGGATTGAAGGTTTCTATAGCAGCTGAATTCTCCATGCATTTTTCTTCAACAAGTCCACAAACTAGTTCGATTAATGCTAACTTTTCCTCCAGATAATGCAGCATAGAAGCAAGATAAGAGGGCCATCTCCTGGTAAGAAATACGGTGGTGTTGAGACCTACAGAGATTCTCAAACTGTGCAGGACCCTGAGGGTCCCAGGAAGAGCAGGTTTGGGAAGGTGTTCAGAGGGAGTGGAGTCCTGTCTCTGTCTTCAACCATTCAGCTCCCTCCTGGTCTATTTTATGCACTGGGTTTCTGACCGAGGTTTCCACCATGTGGACTGTGAGAAATTGTTCCATCAAAAAACTTTGAAACAGTTTCATCTTATTGATAATCTGAGTTCCCTGGACAGAACTGACTTTCGTAGGGCCATACAAACGGTTCTTATAAAGCCAGAACATAAACCAGCTGTTTTGATCATGGTTCAAGCACTTTCCACCACCTCACAGTGAGTCACCTGGGGATTCAGTTTCCCAAAAGGTCCTTTGCTTTCAAAAAATGTTTCTCTTGAAGACCACTGTTCCTTACTTTTTGTGGAGCTCTGCGGGCCCTTCTCACAAGCTCCCCCTAGAGGACACGGAGTGAACAAGGCTGTCATCTTTCTACTGATGGGACCAGAGGCTGCAAACCTCCCTGGAAGCACAGTGATGCCCTGCCTCAGAGACCCCAGGATACCCTACATCCTAGCTCCCGAGAGTCACTGTGTGGCCTTGACAAGTCAGGCGACATAGCTGGGCCCTTATCCTCCATAAAATTAGAAATCCAGAAGGCTGAAGATCTTTGCATCTTCTTGTGGAAGGCCCCTCAGAGAATCCCCCAAGAGGGCTTGAGTCATCCAGATATGGACACATGATCCTTCCTTCTCTTGGGAAGCCAAGGGTGTCAACAAGCCCAAATGAGGATGGCAACAGCTCCAAGAGAGAAGCTATTTCTCTGAGACCAGGGAGGAGGATATACAGCATCAGTGTTCTGGGCTAAAGTGTGCAGTGCTTAGCTGCTCAATCATATCCAACTCTTTGAGACCCCATGGACTGTAGCCCACCACAGTCCTCTGTTCCTGGGATTCTCCAGGCAAGAATACAGGAGTGGCTGGCCATGCCCTCCTCCAGGGGATCTTTCCAACCCAGAGATTGTAACCAGGCTAAACCGTATCCCTCTCACTCAAATTCCTGTGCTTCCCTTGATATCTCAGTTGGTAAAGAACCTGCCTGCAGTGTAGGAGACCCTGGTTCAATTCCTGGATCGGGAAGATCCCCTGGAGAAGAGATAGGCTACCCACTCCAGTATTCTTGGGCTTCCTCTGTGACTCAGCTGGTAAAGAATCCACCTACAATTCAGGAGACCTAGGTTTGATCCTTGAGTTGGGAAGATCCCTTGGAGAAGGGAACGGCTACTCAGTCTAGTATTCTGGCCGGGAGAATTCCATGGACTGTATAGTCCATGGGGTCGCAAAGAGTCAGACACAACTGATCGACTTTCACTTTCACCCATATTCCTATATTGAAGTCCTAACTCCCAGTACCTCAGAATGTGACTGTATTGGATGCAGGACCTTTAAAGAGGTTAATTAAGATACTGAGATCACCATTTGGGGTCCTAATCCAGTATGGCTGGTGCCCTTATGAGAAGCCAAGGGAAGAAGCCACAGGAGAAATCAGATCTGCTGACACCTGGATCTTGGATCGCAGCCCCCAGAACCATGAGAAAATGAATGTCTATTTGTCATCCAGTCTGTGATCCCTTGTTATGGCAGCCCTAGGAATCTAACACAATTGGCAAATCCCCCATTCAGCAACATCCCCCACCTCTTTGGAAATTATTCCTGTTTGCTCTTTTGACAATCTCTCTTGTGAATGAACTGGAGAGAAATTCAATCCTTAGAATGAGTGAGATAAATAAAGTTATAATGAGAGTTGCTACTGCTTTATTGACTATGCCAAAGCCTTTGACTGTGTGGATCACAATAAACTGTGGAAAATTCTGAAAGAGATGGGAATACAAGACCATGCGTCTTGAGAAATCTGTATGCAGGTCAGGAAGCAGCAGTTAGAACTGGACATGGAACAACAGACTGGTTCCAAATAGGAAAAGGAGTAGGTCAAGGCTGTATATTGTCACCCTGCTTATTTAACTTATATGCAGAGTACATCATGAGAAAGGCTGGACTGGAAGAAACACAAGCTGGAATCAAGACTGCTGGGAGAAATATCAATAACCTCAGATATGCAGATGATACCACCCCTATGGCAGGAAGTGAAGAGGAACTAAAAAGCCTCTTGATGAAGGTGAAAGAGGAGAGAGAAAAGTTGGCTTAAAGCTCAACATTCAGAAAACAAAGATCATGGCATCTGGTCCCATCACTTCATGGGAAATAGATGGGGAAACAGTGGAAACTGTCAGACTTTATTTTGGGGGCTCCAAAATCATTGCAGATGGTGACTGCAGCCATGAAATTAAAAGACGCTTACTCCTTGGAAGGAAAGTTATGACCAACCTAGAGAGCATATTCAAAAGCAGAGACATTACTTTGCCGACTAAGGTCCGTCTAGTCAAGGCTATGGTTTTTCCTGTGGTCATGTATGGATGTGAGAGTTGGACTGTGAAGAAGGCTGAGCGCTGAAAAATTGATGGTTTTGAACTGCAGAGTTGGAGAAGATTCTTGAGAGTCCCTTGGACTGCAAGGAGATCCAACCAGTCCATTCTGAAGGAGATCAGCCCTGGGATTTCTTTGGAAGGAATGATGCTAAAGCTGAAACTCCAGTACTTTGGCCACCTCATATGAAGAGCTGACTCATTGGAAAAGAACTTGATGCTGTGAGGGATTGGGGGCAGGAGGAGAATGGGACAACAGAGGGTGAGATGGCTGGATGGCATCACTGACTCAATGGATGTGAGTCTGAATGAACTCCGGGGAGTTGGTGATGGACAGGGAGGCCCGGCGTGCTGCAATTCATGGGGTCGCAAAGAGTCGGACACGGCTGAGCGACTGAACTGAACTGAACTGATGGACCTACCATTTCTGCCCTGGGGGAGAAGTCACAGCAATGAAGACCCAGCATAGCCAGAATTAAATAAATAAAATAAAGATATTTAAGTTCTTTGTTTTCAATTGCAAAAGTAGGATTAAAACAGCTTCCTTGCCCTGGTGGTGTAAGCATTGTGTTCAGTACACAATTAAGCTAGGGTATAGTCAAGAAATAATTTTTGAAAACAACGTACAGTTGCACGACATACAGGCATAAACATATCTATTTCGTGAATATCCTGTGACAAAGCTGAATGAAGAGATCTGGGCTTCCCAGGTAGTGCTAGTGGTAAAGAACTCGCCTACCAATGCAGGAGACTTAAGAGCCATGGGTTCGATCCCCAGGTCGGGAAGATCCTGTGGAGGAGGGCATGGACCCCCACTCCAGTGTTCTTGCCTGCAGAATCCCATGGACAGAGGAGCCTGGAGGGCTCTAGTCCATAGGATCACAAGAGTCGGACACGATGGAAGTGACTTAGCACGCACGCAATGAAAGGATACAGTAGCAGTTGATTTTTCATTGAGAGGGGAAAAGTGGTGTCTTTCTCTAGCCCAAAACCAAGAGTTGGTCAGAGGAAAGGATGGGGGACGATTTCAACAGATAAATAACCAAATGTCTGAAGAGAATTTGCAAACAGAATGGATTTCCTTCCCAAGGACTGGAAATGGCGTGGGCAGCTGGGCAACGAAAGAGCTGCAGTCATTTTCCGCTCCATTTCTACAGACGGCAACAGAAACATGATGGCGGAGAACAACGCCAAGTGACAATCTTCATTTCATTCCTCGGGGATAGAAAACACACCCGTTTATTAAGTCTTTAAAAGCTGTAACCACAGATTGCAGCAACAAGACGCGACAGAGAGAAGAGAGCTTGGGTTGAGCCAGCCGTATGTGGCAACCAAATGAAAAGATGATTCCCGTCTGGTGGAGCAGCAGCCAGTCCCCGGGAAGAGCATGAACAAAGAGCTTCTCATTTACAGCGGAGATGCTGACATGCGGTGTGTTTTCCTTGGCAGACGGGCAAGTTCCCCAGAAAAGGAAGATTAATGCAAGCAGGAAATACGAGCACACTCTAGCAAACCATGTCCATTTTCTGCCTGGGGAGATCTCTGAGAAATGGATGGCCTTGGCCGTGGATTAGGAGGACGTGAACAAGTTCTGCCCTAGGACCTTCTCCCACGTCTCAACTCTGCCCAACCTGACTTTCACAGTGAAATCTTTCCTGTCTCAACATCGCTGGGCAAGAGGCAGCCCACCTGAATTCATTTTACCACAAATGGAGAATTTCCCATATAAATTTCTAACAGTTGGTCATCAATAAATACTTGTTCAATGAAGGGTTTTTTTTTTTTTTTTTTACTGTAGTCACTGATCCTGCTTCTAGACACAGAGAATAATGATTATTAGCAAGGATTTTAAAGTCAGACTAATGAAGATTCAAAAACTTGCTCTAACCCCATTTTAGCTGTGTGACCTTGGGGTAAGGTGAACTCCTTTTAATGCAGTTTTATCATCTTTTATCATCCCTATCATCCCATAGGCATGATGGCACCTTTCTGGTGGTCCAGTGGCTAAGACTCTGAGCTCCCAAAGCAGGGGGCCCAGGTTTGATCCCTGGTAGGGAACTAGATCCCACATGGCGTAACTAAGCGTTCACCTGCCCCAGCAAAGATCCTGCGTGCCGCAACTAAGACCCGGCATAGCCAGATAAATAAGCAAAACAGGCATGACATGACAGTGTACAAAAAGTCTGTAAAGTGCTGAGCACAGAACATAGCAAACCCCTCATTCAGTACATACATGTTGTTCATTATCACTACAACCACACCTCAGTGCAAGTGGCCAGCATCTGTCCCCTGCTGGCCGCAAACCCCCACCTCATCTCCCCGACTCCAGCATTTCCCCACACCCCAGAGTCTTCCACACACTAGGGCCAGAGTAATCTTCCAGAACACAAATCTAATTGGTATGAAGAAGATCCAAAAACCCTCTCTTCCAAAAAAAAACTGATCATAAATTGTCAAAACCAACTTTGCCGGAGGTCATGAAATTATCCAAAGGCTTGCAGTCATCTGGGAAGCTTATAAATGGCTAAATCTTGGTAAGAACAGTGAGATTTATGGGGTTTTAACTTGCTGTATTCCAGTCTTTCCACTTCCAGCTCCATGGGTGCCTTGAAAAACCAGTCATAGTAACACCAGCAACCTGATAGCCACCAGACTGGTGGAGATGGCGCTGGAGTTCCTTTAAAGCTTCATTTCCAGGGAACCATCAGTATCTGACCTCTCTGGTAGTTCCCTGCAAGTGTCCACCTGCAAAGTCATCTTTATTTTACCTGACCTGGCGTTCATTCCATTCAAAAGCCTTTTCCCCCGGGGCGGGGTGGCTGGGGTGGGTGTCACGACAGTGGTTGTCAAAAAAGAAATTAAAGGCAAGAGTTTAACTCTGCAGCTGGTGTTTGTGGCCGCCTGAGGCAGCGAACAACAGTTGGGACAAACAAGTAGCTGGCCAAAAAGCTTAAAGGGAAAGGCTGAGGAATGACTTTCCAACCGAGCTTCGAAAAACTTCGACATTTTCCTGGGAATCTCGAAGGCCATGTGGACCTGAAGGGCTGTGAGTGTGCCCAGAGCTGTGTATATTGCTGCTATTCAGTCGCTCATTCGTGTCTGATTCTTTGTAACCCCACGGACTACAGCATGCCAGGGCTATGTAAATGCTCACAAAAGACCTCAGAAGGCCCTAAGCTCTCATCTCTCGCTGACCTTGATGCGCTGCATAGCCAGGAATTGATAGCTAAGGCACTCTGGTCAGCTTCCTGGCTGAGCGCTGAAGATGAGCCCTTCTGGACACAAAGAGCCCTTGGCAATGAATGAGAGATTTATTTGTTATAGAAATTTAAGGAAATCTCTGTCCATTCATTAACTGACTGGTGAGCTAAAGAGTTTAGTGACTGAACTTGAACAAGATGATATACTTTACAAAATTCATTCAGAAAAGGTATTAAAACAACAACAGCAACAACAACAACAAACCCTGGAGACAGGGCAGAATCTGATTTTCGGAGTTCTATCACATTGTAATTGTTGCTGTTCAGTCACTGAGTCCTGTCAAACTCTGCAACCCCCATGCACTGCGGCACACCAGGCTTTCCTGTCCTTCACCATCTCCCAGAGTTTGTTCAAATGCATGTCCATTGAGTCAGTGATGCTACCTGACCATCTCATCCTCTGTCGCCCCCCTTCTCCTCCTGCCTTCAATCTTTCCCAGCATCAGGGTCTTTTCCAGTGCCACATTACATCATTTTAAATGTAATCAAGAAAGGAGGAGGGTCTTCCTTGGTGGTCCAGTGATTAAGCCCGCGAGCTTTCAATGCAGGGTGCACTGGTTCAATCCCTGGTCAGGAAACTAAGATCGAAGATGCCTCACAGTGCTGGCCAAATAAATAAATAGCAATTTAAAAAAAAAGGAGGAGGAGGAGAAAATGAGACACGGATGAAAGAGGAAGTTAGTTACTGTATGCCAGACACCTAGCAAATGCTCTGCATTTGCCAACTCGGGTAACTCTCACACCCACCTGCAAAGATCATTGTTCTGATCTTACAGACTCTTAAAACCCAGTCCCAGGGGGTTAGCCTGATGTGGTCATACAGCCCAGAAGTGGCAGGGGAGGCAGGGCAGGGCCCCCAAGAGTCTGGCTGGAGCACGCCTACATTCCACCTTTGGGCAGATCTGCCTGGGGACCACCTGTTGTGTCTTTAGAACACCCGTGAGCTGTTTGAGGTAGTCATTAGCTGAATAAATGCTTTTCAGCAGGGGGTAATCATGATATTAATTATCGTAATAATCAGGTTCATCAGGAACTGGGTGCGATGCTTCCTAACAGAATAGAGGCGCTCTCTGTGCTATTCACAGGCACCAGGCAGTTTAACACAGCCCTCCAGCTGCACGGGGGATGTTCGTAAATGCTTACCAACCAGAAGTCCTGGGGCCCCTTGGAAAGTCACGGGAGTCGAGTGCGTGAGTTTCCAAGCCTCACTTACAGGCTTCCAGCTGGAGGCAGGGTGATGCTGGCATCACCCGTGGTACCCTCTCGCCCACAGACCTGTGTTAATGCCAAACTAGTAGGTGGAGCCCAAGGGGCCTTTTTTAAAAAAAAAAAAACAAAACAGCTCAACTGTGAACTGGTTAATTTTTGCTTGTGTTCCATAACTCTCAAAGACTTGAGTATGTTCAGGTTAAAAGACTTCCTCAATATCTCTGCCTCCTAGCGAAGAAGGGGTGCAGATTAGAGTCCACCGTGTGCCATAACCTGAAGGTGACATTCTGACCCGACTTCAGAATAAATAGACTTAAATAAAACAGAATTTCACAAGAAGCAACAATTCCTTTATATCTTAAATTTTAAAAGCTTTTAACTTTGTCTTTTTCTCCCCTTATACCATTAGTGTTGATGGAGCATGGAAATCATCTGGGGAAAGAAGAGTGTCCTTTGTTGGCTAATGTTTTTTCCTTTGCTTTACTATTGTGAAATGCAATTTTCTAATAGATGATGTTTAGTGTTCTCTGTTCACCTCTCTTAAGGCTCTGTTGAGCATGACAAATGTGGGGATGATTGCTTCTAGGGTTTCATTGAGAAGATGAAACATTAATATATTAAATTTGTATTTAATCAAGTTCTTCTACAAGAGGTCTTTCATTGTTTGGCCCTGTTGACAACATACGACTTGCCCAGTTTCCGGCTGATGCTACTCTTGCCCTTCAAGGTGCTGGGCACAGTCCAGCTTCTCAATAGCCTTCTCCATCCGAATTCCCAGGAGGTAGAGCTGGTGTCCCAGGGTGTGCTCACTTCTAACTGTGGGAACAGCGGAGCAGTGGGGTGCCTCTCACCGTTTGTGGCAGGAAGGCGTGCCGCTTTCTGAATCCCCTCTAGCCTGAACTCCATCCCACACATGAAGGATTGCAAATTCACTTCCTGTTCCAGCAGCTTGGCATGGAAAGTTTGGGGCTGCAGAACAGCCCATCCTTTTATCTTCAAAGCTTGAAAGCTCTTGGATCTAAGGAAATAGCTTATTTTGGTTGAGAAAAGACAATTTGATTTTAGGATGGTTAAACAGAGGGTGAGTGAAAAATTAAAACCAAACTGTAAGCCCAATAAAAGATTTGAGTGGTTGTAAATCTGCTGGTGATTCGTTAACACCACCTAAAAGCAGGCATCCTTCTGTAGAGGATGCAATACTGAGGGGCTTGCTGAGTGAGGGGATAGGACGCACCTTAGAGGCTCTGATGAGATAGGTTGGGACAGCATGTGTCAGAACAGGACCATGAACACAAGACAATAACATCATGGTCCAGCATATACATGGGCGTGTGCACGTGCACACACATACACACTATCCGTGTTTGCAAAAGCTACTTGCCCACCAAGCCAGCAGGACCTCACTAACCACATGGTCTGCCAGGACTCTGACAGTTTAGGTTTTCCCACAGTGATTTAAAATCCTATTATTACCAAGCTATTAAATCACTTACTGTGTGACCTTAGACAAAGTGCCCAACCTTTCTGAGCCTCAATTTCTTAATCTATGAAACTGATTAAAGAATTCCTTGTAGGTAGGTTGTTAGTGAGGAATAGCAATAATGGCTGAAACATCCGGTGCAGTGAGTGAAACACAGTGAGTGCTCAGTACACAGGACGAATTGCTATGACTTTTATTCTTATTCTTAATCAGGGGATGAAGATCAGAGATTTGAGGGAAATTAATGTCAATTGTCTTCTTAAAAGAAATGTCCTAGCGCTGAAGTAGTTTTTCTTTAAAATGTTGCTTATAGTGTCCTTATTAGAACTTTAAGACTCTGAGTGTGTGTATGTGTGATAAATCCTGCTTGTGTGTGTGTGCATGCTCACTCACACTTAGTTGTGTCTAACTCTTTGTGACCCCAGGGACTGTAGCCTGCCAGGTTCCTCTGTCCATGGGATTTCCCAGGCAAGAATATTGGAGTGGGTCACCATTCCCTTCTCCAGAGGATCTTCCTGGACCAGGGATCGAATTCGTGTCTCTTGAGTTTGCTGCATTAGCAGGCAGATTCTTTATCACCGAGCCACCTGGGAAGCCCCAAACCCTGCATAAATAGCTATTGTTAAATGTTTTATTTTTTTAAGTAATTTTATCTATTTATTGGACATACCTCAAGGCACGTGGGATCTTAGTTCCCTAACCAGGGATCAAACCCATGCCCCTCTCCAGGGAAGTACAGAGTCCTAACCACTAGACCACCAGGGAAGTCCCTAAATCTTTTAAAATGTGTTGTGATCATATGTTTAGAGGAAAGAATGGGACATCAGATTTCTGGTTCCTCAAGTAAAGAACTTGGCAGTTGCCCCTGTGTTCTAGTAAGTCAAAGCTTAACAGACTGAAAATTCAACAACTCTCTAGGATGCAATAAGAGAGGGAGGGGGGACACGGGGCAACCACTGCCTGCAAGACTGAAGATGCAGCCAGGCAAGTAAGGAAGCGGCAGCCGCCCGGAGCGGACTCAGTGGGAGCCAGTGCTGGGGCCAAAGCCACAGCCGTGATGTTCACATCCCCTGGACGCTCCGTGTAGACAAGTCCGAGACCTAAAATCTCCAGGGGGATGCATCATAGCAGGCCCCCACAGTCTTGTAGGATTTATCTCCAGGGTCTCAGCTAGGTTCCCACAGTAAATATCAGAGAAAAGCTCCCCCAGGCTCCCAGCAGTGAGAGGGAGAAAAGGAGCCCTGTTAAAATACACCAGACACATTTTTCTTGGGACTGACACATACACGTTACAATATATAAACTAGATGACTAATAAGGACATAAGCACAGCATGTTGTGCACCCTGGGCTCAGTCATATTTCTTTGTGACCCCGTGGACTGTAGCCCACCAGGCTCCTCTGTCCATGGAATTTCCCAAGAATACTGGAGTGGTTTACCATTTCCTACTCCAGGGGATCTTCCCGACCTGGGGGTCGAACCCACATCCTTTATGTCTTCTGCACTGGCAGGCAGATTTTTACAAGTAGTGCCAGACAATCTTGGCTAGCACAGGGAATTGTACTCAATACTCTGTAATGATCTGTATGGGAAAAGAATCTAAAAAGAAAAAAGAGTGGATATATTTAAATATATATATATAACTGATTCGCTTTTCTATATACCTGAAAATAACAACATGATAAATCAACTACAGCCCAATAAAAACTTTTAGAATAAAAAGAAATACACCATAGCCCTCTGTTTTCTTAACAATGCCAGCCCTTGGGGGAAACTAGGGAACCAGAGCCTGGCCTGCTGGGGTGTGCTCAGAGCCAGACTGCCTGGGGAAGGGAAATCCCCACCTCCACCTGCCCTAGCCATCCTGTGTCTCCTAAAAGAGGAGGAAAAATAAACTGAGAAACACTTGTGAAGCTCACAGTCCAGAGACACAGGCTCAGAGAAACACCGTGACCCAATCATAGGACTAGAACGCTTCCCCACCCTTCACACCTCACCAACATATCCCTGAGGGCCTGTTTATGGCTGTTCCTTTTTACCCAGCACATCGTGTCTGGCTATTAAGAAAAAATCACAAGGTCTACCAAAAGGCAGAAATCATAGCCGAAGAGACGGTGCAAGCATCAGAACCAGACGCGGAAGGCATGTCGGAATGATCAGACCGGGAGTTTAAAACAACTCGGATGACTATGCTGAGAACACTAATGGATAGAGAAGACAGACACAGGACAGATGGACCGTGTAAAGAGAGAGAGGGAAGTCCTGAGAAGGAACCAGAAAGAAGTGCTGGAGATCAAAGGGACTGTAGCAGAAATGAAGAATGCCTTTGATGGGCTTACAGGCAGACCTCGTTTTATTGCACTTTGCTTTATTGGGTGTCACAGACTCTGGGTTGTTCTTTTTTAAAAAACAAATCGAAGCAACCCTCCTGCATAGAACCAGTCTATCTGCACCATTCCTCCAACAGCATTTGCTCACTTTGTGCTTCAGTGTCATATTTTGGTAATTGTCACAATATTTCAAACTTTTTTCATTATTATTTGTTAGAGTGCTGTGTAGTCAGAGATCTTTGATGTTCCTACTGTAATTGTTTGGAGATGCCACACACCCACAATAGATGGAAAACTTAATGAATGGCTCCACCAGGACTGTTACCCTGTCTCCTTCCCTACTCCTTGAGACACAACAATATTGAAATTAGGCCACTTAATAACCTTACAATGGCCTCTAAGTGTTCAAGTGAAAGAAAGCATTGTACATTTCTCACTTTAAATCAAAGGCTAGAAATGGGGCTTCCCTGGTGGCTCAGAGATAAAGACTCTGCCTGCCAATGCTGGAGATGTTTGATTTAATGCCGTGTTTGATCCCTGGTCTGGGAAGATCCCACGTACCATGGAGCAGTTAAGTCCATTCGCCACAACTACTGAGCCTGTGCTCTAGAGCTCAGGAGCCACAACAAGGAATAACCCCCACTCTCCCCAACTAGACAAAGACCAACCACAATCAAAAAATAAACAAACAAGTCAATCTTAAGAAAAAAATCAATCAATACATTGGGAATTCCCTGGCAGTCCAATACTTAGGACTCCAAGTTCTCACTGCCAAGGGTCCAGGTTCAGTCCCTGGTTGGGGGAGCTGAGATCCCACAAGTGGTACAGCCAAAAACCAACAACAACAATATAATCCATCACATCAACAGACTGCAAAAGGAACACAGGAAGGTTCTGGAAGAGTTATAGCCCAGGTCTCACCATTCCCCACCACACTGCTTTGGGACCATCCAAGCCCATCTGGTCCCACAGAAAGGAAGCAACAGCCCAGCTCTGGGTAGCATGAGCCCCCTGAACCCGGCTGAGCTGAGGGGCGATGGAAGCAGGGGGCCTGGCCCCAGAACTGGAGCTCAGCAACCTGAGGGCCCTGAGGGTTTACAGGCACAGCTCTGGGCAGGAACAGAAGCGATGGGGAGGCTGCAGCAGTTCCAGGTTTCCGTGGTCTACTGGGGAGCTCCTCTCCACTCCCCTCACACTCATCAGGGCAGACACACAAAGGCCGCCATCTCAGTAACACACACCAGCAGAGAGGGGAGTGGACAGGTCAGGGAGACAGAGCTCGTGATCCAAACTGCACCTCTGCAGAGAACAACCGCTAGAAGAAAGACATCAAGCCAACAGCACGAATCTCAGGAGCAGAACTTTGGGGACAAATGGACCTAGAGGGAAGCTGACACAATGTGTGTGCTTAGTTGCTCAGTCGTATCCCACTCTTTGCGACTCCATGGACTGTAGCCCACCAGGCTCCTCTGTCCATGGGATTCTCCAGGGAAGAATACTGGAGTGGGCTGACATGCCTTCCTCCAGAGGATCCTCCCAACCCAGGGACTGAACCCAGGTCTCCTGCATTGCAGGCAGATTCTTTAACAGCTGAGCCACCAGGGAAGCCCAAATTGACACAATAAATAGGCTCAAAGAGGTGAGGAAGTACAAAAGTAATGTGAAGCAGGCAGAAAACTTGTCAAACAGGAAGCAATGCCTGGCCTACTAAAGGTGGGGCAGGCAGTCATTCCAAGGTCCAGCAAACTTCTCAGCACAGCAAGCAGATGGACTCCAGCCCCCTTTGTACCTCCCCAGCGAGAGTGGGAGAGGTTATGGGGGATGCTGTCAACCCTACCGTTCCTTGGATGCTAAGGGCCCCCTCTGCAGACCTTAGGCAGTCCCCCACCACATGTCAGTGAGCTGCAGTGCTGATGTGGAGAATGGCGCGCTATTCTGTGAAGAGAGTTTATTTCTTAACCATGGATCTGACAGGGCAATTCTCCAGCCCAGACACGTTCAGTGGCTTTCTGCTATCAGCCAAAGGTTCTCGGAATGACTCATGAGGCTCTTACATTCTGGCCCCAAACCACCATCCCACTTTCTCCTCCAGCCACCATCCTCCAAACACCTGATGGTCCTGTAGCATGAAAGCCTGCATAAAAGATGTCAAAGCACAGAGGCTCCTTCCAGCCACTGGTTCTGCAGGCCTGTGATCGCCGCCTGGAACTGTTGGAGAGAAGTGGGAGAAATGGCCATGGTCTGTGAGCATATCTGCCTGGGGGCTGGCAAGATGGGGAAAGCTTGCCTTGCTGAGAGAAATGAGCTTCAGCTAGAAGCTCCCACACATAATGTGGTTTTTCATAGCTTCACGCCTTAGAAAATGCTGCTGCAACTGCCTAGAAGGTTCTTCCCCACTCCATCCACCAATTAAACTCTTACTCATCCTTCAAGACCCAGCCCCTCACCAGGAGCCTTAGTGCTTTATTTTCCCTGAGGCTGCAGCTGTGATTTCAGGCATACAACACACGGTGCTGTGGGATGGTCTACGGACCCATCTCTCCAACAGTGAGCGCTTGGAGGGCAGAGACCAACTTTTTGCTGCTCTGAATCCACTGTGCCATTCATGTAGAGACCATTTAATAGATGCTTGAGTCATTAATTAAATACAGATGTCTAGCTAGCTAATTAATCATAACGGGAAGTTATGCTCTACTAGGAGATCTGTCCAGGGTGATTCTTCAGAATTCCTGCCTTGAGGGAGAATAGAATTGGTCTAGTCTGGATTATCCTAGAGGTGGGTCAGCATCATTTAATTGCAGGCCCTGTTAGGCCTCCTCTGAGCACCTGCCAGTCTGAGACCGAGACTCTCCCAGAAGGGTCCCCCATTTCCACCGCAGAGGCTGCTGCCCCAGCAATGCCGGCCAGTATCCAGCAGGGTGTACATCCAAGACTGAAGGTTTGATTTTCAAATCTCCTAGACCCCAAAGACTACCTTGTTCTGAGGGAGAGAGACTTCATGCTCTTTTATAGGCATAGGACTCCTGCATCTGAACCAGCCATAATGAATACATTTTCAGTATACATTTCAGTGTAAATAAATGATTTTCAGCTTCCTTGAGGGTTGGGGCTGTAGATGGTGTGAGCCCAGGGGTCCTGGGTACCCTTTGCCATCTCACTTCCCTGTGCATCCTCCCCCGCCCCACCCAGCCCCCACACACATCCCCTGGCCACCTCACCTCTGGTCCAGGTGTTTCCCTTGACCTGGAAGTCTCAACCCACTCCTGCCCAGCCCACCCTCTGATGGTAAACACCTACTCACTGGTCTTTCAAAACTCAGGTCAATAGATTCATCTCTACCGTTATTTTAGCAATATTCTATGATATTTGTCTTTCTCTGTCTGACTTGTTTCACCCAGTATGTCAAAGGAACATATTTATAAAATAGGAATGGAGTCACAGATGCAGAAAACAAACTTATGCTTCCTGAGAGGGAGGAGGGGAAAACTGAGCATTTCAGATTGACATATATGGCTGCTATATATTAAACAGATAACTAGTAAGGACCTGCTGAGGGGCTTCCCCGGTGGTTCAGTGGGTAAAGAATCCACCTACAATGCAGGAGACACAGGAGACGTGAGTTCCATCCCTGGGTCGAGAAGGTCACCTGGAGGAGGAAATGGCAACTCACTCCAGTATTCTTGCCTAGAGAATTCCACGGCCAGAGGAGCCTGGCGTGCTGCAGTCCACGGGGTCGCAAAGAGTTGGACATGACACACACATGCACACATATATAAACTAGATAACTAATAAGGACCTACTGTGTAGCACAAGGAATTCTGCTCAATACTCTGTATGTAATGATCTCTATGGGAAAAGAATCTAAATAAAATAGGATCTTCCTTGCAAGGAATGTAAACCTCCTTGGTAGGCTGTAGAGGCCACCTGTGGTGAAGAAAATGATGGAACTCAATCCTGAGGGATGGAGGGGAGTGACAAGCCAGCAGCAGCACAAAACCCCCTCACAAGAGTGTTGGGACTTCCTCGTGGTCCAGCGGTTAAGAATCCGCTTGCCAATGCAGGGAATGCAAGTTCAGCCCCTCGTCCAGGAAGATTCTCCATGCCAAGGGCAACTAAGCTTGTGAGCCTGCAGCAACTGAGCCCTCACACCTCAGCTACTGAAATCTGCCCTCCTAGAGCCTGTGCTTCCCAATAAGAGGAACCAGCGCGATGAGCAGCCCTTGCACTGAAACTTCAGAGGAGCCTCTCGCCACAACTACAGAAAGCCTGCTCACAGCCACGAAGACCCAGCACAGCCTAAAATGGATAAATAAAATGCCATCCTTTTACAGAAATAAAAAAAAAAAGAAGAGCTTTGGAGTCAAGTTCCTAAGTCAGTTGACAGAGGAGAATACGAATTGAAATGGCGCTTTTGTGGCATTTCTTCCAAGGTTGTTCTTCAAGAAAAGGCTGCTTCAGGAGTGAATATTAAGCTCAGCTCTTTCAGGGGAGAGAACTGTTTTTGAAAATTACAGACAGAAAAGCCTCCGGAATGCCCTCCCCCTCCCCTAAACCTGGCTTTGATCTTAGTGTCCCCATCCAGGCTGGGTGGCCAGGTGCACAAGGAATGACACAACAGAGGGACTCAGAGAATTACAGTGTTTCACAGCTGGCTTAGCTTGTAAAGATTAACTTAGAAAACTAGTAAATGCATACCACCTATGTACTGGCCTCTGTTCTAAAGGCGTCACATGAATTATTTATTGAATCTTGCCAACAACCCTCTAGGGTAGCTACTGTTATATGGTTGTTATTCAGTCACTAAGTTGTGTCCGACTCTCAGCGACTCCATGGACTGCAGCAAGCCAGGCCTCCCTGTCCATCACCAACCCCCAGAGCTTGCTCAAACTCATTCCATCGAGTCGGTGATACATCCAACCATTTCATCCTCTGTCGCCCCCCTTCTCCTGCTGCCTTTAGTCTTTCCCAGAATCAGAGTCTTTTCCAATGTGTCAGCTCTTCCCACCAGGTGGTCAAAGTATTGGAGCTTCAACATCAGTTCTTTCAATGAATATTTAGGGTTGATTTCCTTTAAGATTGACTGGTTTTATCTCCTTGCAGTCCAAGGGACTCTCGAGAGTCTTCTCCAGCACCACAATTGAAAAGCATCAGTTCTTTGGTGCTCAGCCTTCTTTATGGTCCAACTCTCACATCCATATGTGATTACTATTATGATCTCCATTTAATAGATAAGGAACCTGGGGTTGAAAACTGTGTCAGCTTGTTCCGGGTCTCCTAGCTAGAGAGAGACAGCTGGGGTGAGCAGCTAGGTAGCGTCCAGCCTCTGGAGCCCATACTTTTAACCTCATGCCATCCCACCCTCAACATGGAGGCCAGATGGTCACCTCATTCTCGTGGGGTAATGGAAAGACTAAACTGGATTTGGGGGTGACTCTTTCTGGGTGAGGATGGATGAAGGAAAGGAATGAGGAGCTAGGCCATCTGTGGGGGCTCTGGTCAAAAAGCAATTGCCTGGGTGGGTGATGATTGAGAGCAGCCAGGGGACCAGTGTGGATGCATCCCAGGGAATGTCAAATGTCAGAACTAGGGAGACCTGGAAGACAAGGAAAAGCCAAGATACACCCTAAAGTTGAGGACAGCCGTGGCTGCAGACAGCAGCCTTCTTGGTAGTGTATCCAGCCTGTTGTCTGTATAGGTTGCCCTGAGGGACCTTGGAGACAGCTCTGCCCAGTGGACATTCATGACTGGCCTGGTGTCCCCAGGCGAGGCTCCAGCCAAATATGCATGGTGCCTTTGGAAGCCCCAGAGCGCAGTGGCCAGGGTTCACGTTGGCCAAGTCATCATGTCCACCTGCACCAAGCTGCAGAACAAGGAGCATATAACAGGCCCTCCTCGGGGCCTGTTCCAGTTCCCTGAGCACCAGAAGATCCGCATCTCCAAGAAGTGGGGATTTACTAAGTTTAATGGGGGTGAATTTGAAAATGTGATGGCAGAAAATCAGCTCGCCTGGGATGGCTGTGGGTCAAACACGTGGGTAATTGTGACCCCCCCTGGACAAACACGGCCATGAACTCATGAGAACCTGGGTGCTGTCCACTCCTTACTCTGGCCCATTAATAAATCAAGAAAGTTGAGGACAAGAGCAGACGCCTCAAGGGCCAAAACCCACACGGATGAGGGACCAGGAAGCAAGGACCGCAGGTACAGAGGTAGCGGGGGCCTGGCGGGAGCCTCCATGTGTGAATAATCAGCCAGTTGCAGGCCAGGGAGTCGGCAGGCACAAGGAGGAGGCTTGGGTAAGGGGGTATCATGGTAAGATGACCACAGGCATTTGAAGTCTGACCATCAGCAGTGAAAACGGCCCCCTGGAGCAGCGGTCCCTAACCTGCTTGACACCAGGGACCAATTTCGTGGAAGACAATTTTTCCACAGACCAGGCGTGGGGCGGTGGTTTGGGGGTGATTTAAGTGCATTACATTTACTGTGCACTTTATTTCTAATCTGGGCTTCCCTGGTGACTCAGACGATAAAGAGCCTGCCTGCAATGCAGGAGACGTGGGTTCGACCCTAGGTCAGGAAGATGCCCTAGAGAAGGGCATGGCAACCCATTCCAGTATTCCTGCCTGGAGAATCCCATGGATAGAGGAGCCCAGTGGGCTACAGTCCATGGGGTCGCAAAGAGTCGGACACGACTGAGCTTCAGAACACTTTGACTTCACTTCTTCCTCATTTCTAATCTAATGCTGCTGTTGATCTGATTGGAGGTACTGGTCCACGGCTGGGAGGCTGGGGACTCCTCACCCAGAGAGATGAGCCAGGATGGGCTCCTTGGAAGCACGTGGTCAGGAAGTGCTCAGACTGGCCTCTGAGTTCCCCCTGGGCAGGGAAGCCATAATTTCAGGCTTCTGAAAGGCCCCCAGGGAAATCCCCTCTCTGACCACAGGCTCATGTGCCCTGGCCTCACTCACCAAGGGTACTGCCAAGTTCTGTCCTGTAAATTTTGGACACTGAGCAAATATTAAGCCGTAAAAAAGCAGGAGCAGAGAAATCATTAGCGATGTACCAGTGATCGTGTAATGTCACTGCGGAGACTTCCCAAGTAAATAATTTCCTTTCCAGCCACCGAGTATCATAATGACACAGCCAAGACGGGGTTTCTATTTATTCCTGGCCAGTCTCTTTCAGATTTACGTTCCAATCATGAGATGGGACCTCTCACTGCATTTCAGCGCATTACTTAATCAAATGGTATGCCGGTTGACCCAGTGTGTCTTAAAGTTGGGGTTATTTATGGATATGGTTTCGCGTGGAGGGTCACCGTGGGGCCTAATCTGCATATGCCTCTCAGGAGAGCTGGGACGTTATTTGCATAAGAAGCCCTTGGGTTCTGGGGAGGACCCAGAAAGAGGACTGCAGCACAGCTGAAGGGCAGAGTCCCTGCTTTTAGGGACCAGCTACTCAAGGGAAGACTCTAGTCAAGCCACACAGGGGAGCGCTTAGGGCAAGTGGGGATCCCACCTCACCTCAAGTCTAAAGTGAGCCAGGGAACCAGTGTTCTGCTTCAAAGGGTATATTGGTACCTATGACACCATGACATGGGTACCTGACATCATGAACAGTCTCCCTAGTTCCTCCCCGGCGCTCCCTAAAGAATTTCTTATTGTTTAGGCATCAAGTTGTGTCCAACCCTTTGCATGGACTGTAGCACACCAGTCCTCCCTGTCCCTCACCTTCTCCTGGAGTTTGCCCAAGTTCATGTCCGTTGAATCGGTGATGCCATCCAACCATCTCATTCTCTGTCACCTTCTTCTCCTTCAGCCCTCAATCTTTCCCAGCATCAGGGTATTTTCCGATGAGCCGGCCTGAGAAGAAGGTGTCCTTACGAGCTACACTGCACTATTTCATTTACATTTTATTCTTTTTTTTTTATTTTTAATTGGAGGATAATTGCTTTACAATATTGTATTGGTTTCTGCCATACATCAACATGATTCAGCCATAGGTGTACATATGTGCCCTCTCTCTTGAACATCCCTCCCATCCCGCCCCTAGTTCCTATCCATCGACGTCAGAGAGCACCGGATTTGAGCTCCCTGCAGTGAATTCCCGCTGGCTCTCTGTTTTACGTATGGTAATGCAAATGCCTCAGTGTTACTCTCTCAGTTCGCCCCTCTCTCCCCTTCCCTCACTGTGTCCTTATAAGCCACACTGCACTGCCATGGACTTTCACTAAATTTTAGGCAAATCATTTCTTAATGAAGTTCTGGGTGAAAGAGCAAGACCAGAAGGCATGATTCCTGCCCTGGAAGGCTCTTACCGTCCAGGGAGGAAGAGAGACTTGTGCCACGGAAGCCGGAGCAGTGGTTTATCTTACTACTGTATGTCTTCCTGAGGGCCTGAGCCTTCTGTCATATGTAATGTCCCTCTCTGTCTCTAACAATTTTCTCTGCTCTAAAGTCTACTTTACTGGAAGTCAACACAGCCATTCCTGCTTATTATTATAATTTATATGGTATATCTTTTTCTATCCTTTTACTTTCAGCCTACCCATGTTGTTGTATTTGAAGTGAGTAACCCACCAGGCTCCTCTGTCCATGGGATTTCCCAGGCAAGAATACTAGAGTGGGTTGCCATTCCCATCTCCAAGGGATCTTTGCAACCCCGGGTCTCCTGCATTGCAGGTGGATTCTTTACCGTCTGAGTCACCAGGGAAGCAACTCAGACCCCTGGTTGAGGCACTAAGATGTACATGTTGTTGTTCAGTCACTCAGTCCTGTCCGACTCTTTGCAACCCCGAGGACTGTAGCCCACCAGGCTTCCCTGTCCTCCACCATTTCCCAAAGCTTGCTCGAACTCATACCCATTGATTTGGTGATGCTATCCAATCATCTTATCCTCTGTTGCCCCCTTCTCCTCCTGCCCTCAGTCTTTTCCAGCATCAGGGTCTTTTCCAGTGAATCAGCTCTTCAAATCAGGAGGCCAAAGTATTGGAGCTTCAGCATCAGTCCTTCCAGTGAATACTCAGGAGTGATTTCCTTTAGGACTGACCTAAAGATCAGTCTCCTTACAGTTGGATCTCTTTGCAGTCCAAGGGACTCTCAAGTGTTTTCTCCAGCACCTCAGTTCTAAAGCATCAATTCTTCAATGTTCAACCTTCTTTAAGGTCCAACTCTCACATCAGTATATGTCTACTAGAGAAATCATAGCTTTGACTATATGGAACTTTGTCGGCAATATACTGGAATATATATATATATATATATATGTTGGCAATATCTGAAGTCTACTGGAGGTGATAAAGCAATCCCAGAGACCCGCCACTGTGATGTTCCTCAAGTCCTGAGGACCCTGGCAAGCCTACCTTCTTTCTGTCTTTCAGAGTCTTCTGGGGACTTCCTGGTGGTCCAGTGAATAAGATTCCATGCTTCCACGGCAGGGGGCACAGGTTCAATACCTGGCTGGGAAACTAAGGTCCCACATGTGGTGTAGCTAAGAAAAACACACAAATCCCCGCAAAGCAGAGTCTTCTTAGGCTCTTCTGTTGTGTCATGTCTGTGGTCTTGTAGTTGTGAGAGTGAGGGGCTGGGAAGAATGCAGCCACTTCATCTTGACTAGAACCGAAGTCTGACTGTATCTGGGTGTTTGGGAGAGATCAGATGTATTCCGAGACCTAAGGCAATCTCAGAGTTCCCTCATGACCAAGTGGGTGGAGAAATAGCTGAGGGAAGAGCCAGTGAGCTTGCCAAAAGGTTGGCGTGACATGGGAGGAAAAGTTTTTATTGCTTTAAACATAAGGCCTTTCCCACAAATTAAAACTCAGTCATGATCCAGGAACCCTGCACCCTGAGCCAGCTTCAAACCATAAACTACAGACTTTATAGAGCACAGTTCACTTTCCCATGTTGGTCAGATACATTTGGTTATTATTAATTACTCAGTAGGCAAGCTAAGGCACTTAAAACACCACCATGAACACCATGAGTGAGCCAACAGGTCTAGAACCTAAATTCTAACATTCCTCGACTGCAGCTTTTTCAGACTTTGTCTTCAAAGGCACTTTATGAAGCACAACACACACAAGGCACCACGGCTGCAGCCAAACAAGCAGGAGCAGCTCGCGTGGTTAATTGAAACGGGCTCTACCGGGAATGCGGTGTGAAGAAACCGAGTCAATCAGAGGCTCGTTGAAAAGAAGGGCTTTGATATGCTGCAAGAAATAGTCACTTTTGTCCCCAATTTCTGACATCTCTTTCAATGCGACGTTTTTAAACATCTGTTTCTAGAGCAGAGCAGGAAATCTCTAAGCAGCCATAACTCTTTGCTTGTGTCACATGGAAACTACAGGCTGTAATTTTTTTTTTTTTAATCTTACCATGAAATCTTTTTTCTTTTAAACCAGTTCAAAGCAGAGCACTTAATGGGCATTTATACACAGGGAGAGTTTGAGAGGCTACTTTTTTACAAATGGCTGTCATGAGATGAGTCATGATCAATGACGAGATTCTGCTTTAGACAGGGTTATGAATGGAGCTGCTTTATTGGCAAGTTAGGGGCAAAGAGGCAGCCACCTGATTCTGAGTCAGTCCCATAGAAAAGAAAGGCAAAGTGCAAATGGATCGATAGGTACCCCGCTTCTGGGCACCTCTTTGAAGCAAGAATAACTCTTCTGGCCCTTTGTTTGAATACGTGCTTTCAAAACTGCTTCCAGTCTCTGTGACCGAACTTTCTATGGCTTCAGTGGCTGTGGATTGCACAGAGAGGGGAGTGTGTGTGTGTGTGTGTGTGTGTCTGCTCAGTAGGTGGAGGTCAAGGTAGTTTTTTTTCCTTGATGAAATATATGAGGTGCCATATGGTGGAGCAACCTGAGAATACCAGGTGTGCCTGCATCAGAATCTAAAGTGCCGTTACCATGGAGACCAGCACTCCCTCAGCGATGTAGGGCCTCTACTTCCGCCTTCAAAGGAACTTACTTGTCTAATAGGAACAGGTGCTCTGACATACAAAAGAAGTAAACCTTGAAGGCAAGCCTTTAGGAATTTCTAATTTTTTTCCCTTGATTCTTTCTAAAGAGTTTTCTCCCTCTAACTTCATGAGTGAAGGCTTTGTTGAACTAACAATAATAATAATAGTGGCCTTTATTACATGGTGTTCTTCCTAGGTGGTTCAGTGGTAAAGAACCCGCCTGCCAAGCAGGAGACATGGGTTCTATCCCTGGATTGGGAAGATCACCTGGAGAAGGAAATAGCAACCTGCTCTAGTATTCTTGCCTGAGAAATCCCATGGACAGAGGAGGCTGGCAGGCTAAAGTCCACGGGGTCCCAGAGTCAGACACGACTGAGCGACTAAACAACAACAAATTAAGATGGTGCTTTGTGTTATGTATACTCTATCTATCCTTGGAGTAAGTGTTTTATCTATACTTTACAGATGAGAAAATCAAACCAAGGCTTCAAGAAAGTTTCCCAAGTCATAATC
Source organism: Nanger dama (assembly GCA_917880005.1). Classification (NCBI taxonomy): domain Eukaryota; kingdom Metazoa; phylum Chordata; class Mammalia; order Artiodactyla; family Bovidae; genus Nanger; species Nanger dama. The sequence continues at coordinate 30,623,112 of CAKJTW010000005.1, read as the reverse complement.
TCACAAACAGCTGTCCAGGTTGGAACTCAAACCCAGAACCATCTGACTTCTGCCTGAGCACTTAACGCCTTGCCAAAAGGTGATGAATGTATTACATCTGGAGTATGTCTGTCTGTTCAAAGGATCATCAAGCTTTTCAGTCCTATGAAAAGCTTGAGAGGCAAAAAGAAAAAGGAAGTGAAGTTCCTGAAAGGCTTCCAATGACCAAGTGGTTACTTATTGACAGGACAAGCCATAACCGCATTGAGAACCAATGGCTAAGATTTATTGAGCATCCGTATGTGTCCTTCATTCTTTCATTAAATATGTACTGAGACCTACCTTATACCAAGCATTGTTCTAAGTCCCGTGGATGCAATGGTGACAAAAACTCTTTATAACAAATCAGACAAAGATCCCTGCCTGGGCGGACTTCCTAAACCCCAGTTTGTGTCTGTGTCAGACACTGGACCATGAGAACTCAGAAGCAGTAAAAGAGTTTATGATTAAGAAGCCAAGATAACCCAAGTGCAATGCACTGAGATAAGAGCTAGATTCCAAAGAGGTGCAAAGCTCTGGGAATGGTGCTACTAGGTGGGCACTGGGGAATCCAAGGTTTCTTTCTCTAGCTTTAGATGACTAGAGCCCTCAAAGATCCCAGATCCTCTGACCTCCCTGGAGATCCTTTGGGACCCTCTTGGTCAACTCCTGAGAAGCTGGAACCCCTTGGGTGGGTCATTCTAGGGCAAACCATTGTCATGGGGTGACTGTCATAACAGGCAGGGTTCCCACACTTGTGCATCAGACGACTGATGAGCATAGAATTTGACATCTGTTCCTAACTCATGGCATTTCTTTACATGTCATTTTGATCATTCTAGCTCTTCCTTCCACCTCAGCTCTGTTTAAACATTGTTTCAACAACCTTAAATATAATCTGCTCTTCCCAGCTTTGGGTTGTCCAGAAACTTGATATCTTCACCTTGTATTAAAACACTCGGAGGGAGTTCCCTGGTGGTCCAGTGGTTAGGACTCCACTCCCACTACAGAAGCACTCGTTTAATCCCTGTGCAGGGAACTAAGATCTGACATGCCGTGCAGCCGAAAAATAAACAAATAAATAAATAAACTAAAAAAAAAAAAAACAGGGGTGGGAAGGAGGCTCAAAAGGGAGGGCACATGTCTATATACTTAATTGATTCACACTCTAATGCAACAGAAACTAACACAATTGTAAAGCAATTATCCTCCAATTAAAAGTAAATTGGACTTCCCTGGTGGCTCAGTGGTAAAGAATCTGACTGCCAATGCAGGAGATGTAGGTTTAATCCCTGGGTTGGGAAGATCCCCACTCCAGTATTCTTGCCTGGGAAATCTGAGGGACAAAGGAGCCTGGTGGCATACAGTTCATGGGGTTGCCAAAGAGTCAGACATGACTTAGCAACTAAACAACAAATTAAATTTTAAAAAAAGAAAAACAAGCGCTTGGAAAACAGTGTCAAGGACAGGCCTAGAGCAAGGCACTAAAGTCTTCTTTCCAGCCCAGCAGAAATCCACTAAGTAATACACTTTGGTGCAGTCATTTGCCCCGCCAAGAACCCATGGACCTATTATTGAAGTTACACCTCTCTACCTTGCCCTGAGGACATGATGAAGGATGCTGCCAAAAGCCTTGGCAAAATTCCTTCTCCCAGCCCCCAGAGACAAGCGCTTCTATATTGGGAGGAGACTGAGGTGGGGAGATCGCGATTGCTTTGAAATCCAAAATGTAAGATGAGAAAGCCAAACTGTTTGGAGCTGTGAGAGTCAACTCAGGCCTGTTGTTCACACTTGACTTCTGATGACCCAGTGCCAGTCTGTCAGTCAAACACAAAGGAAATGTTACTAGACAATTGTCCCACTTTGTTTTATTAATGTTTGTGCAGACAAGCAGTATCAGAGCAACATATAAACAGAGTTCATTGTTTGCATTCAATAAAACTTACAATAAAGTAAATCTAATACATTTTAATGAAATGCATGACTACAATTATGTTTTATGGTAATTAAATAGAATTATAAGAATTCACAGCAACTGAAATTATTTCTTACACAGTACAAAATTCTGGGGGTGAGAACTGGCTAAAGAAAGGTCCTTGAAAAAAAGGAAATGAGATGGGTTAGTGGGGAGGGAATTAGGGTCATCTAATAAGATCACGGTTTGGGTGGGTTTTTGCCCTGTTTTAAGCCAAGCAGTTCCAAAGACTGTAGGATTTCCAGTCCCTGCCCTGGGCTAAATTTACAAGCTAAGAACTTGGGCAGAAAGCATAGAGTCTGAGAAGATATATTGAGTTCTTCTAAGAGAAAAGAAATGAAAGCTAAGAATCAACTAAAATCAGCTAAAGCTGCTTCTAGGAGTATTGTTAAGACACCGAGGTAAGGGACTTCCCTGGTGGTCCCGTGGTTAAGACTTTGCCTTCCAGCACAGGAGGTGAGAGGTCTGTCCCTGGTTGAAAAACTTAAGACCCCACATGCTTCGTGGCTAAAACAACAAAACATAAACCAGGAGCAGTATTGTAATAGATTCAATAAAGACTTCAAAACCAGTCCACATTAAAAAAAAAAAATCTTAAAAGCAAAAGAAGATACTAAGGCGAAAGGCAATGCCTCCCTCTGTTATGGCAACAAGAAGAAACTGGGCCTTCGTGTGCAAGAATTTGGGGGTTAGATTCAGATTATCTAGGAACTCTTTAAAAAGTCAGACACCTAGATCACTCTGAAGCCCACTGATCAAGGGCTCAAGGAAGCAGGTTTAGACCTGCATATTTTTCAGAGCTTCCTAAGCGGTCCTGACAGTCACTTGAGTTGATTATCTAGAACCTTGAGGTACAGAAGGTTTATACCTAGGGAGATTAGAAAGCACAGCCAGAGAGAGGAAAGAGTGGGGGAGAGACAGCTGAGGTAGAAAACCCCATGTGCTACACCATTGTGTGTAAGAAAATCTAATCAGGTTGCATTCCTAACACCCGCCACCACTCAGGGAAAAGGTACTCTGCCTGAGACGGTCAGGTGCGTGTGTGCTCAGCCGCTTCAGTCCTCTCCGACTCCTTGTGACCCGGTAGACAGTAGCCCGCCAGGCTCCTCTGTCCATGGGATTCCCCAGGCAAGAGTACTGAAGTGGGTTGCCATGTCCTTCTCCAGGGGATCTTCCCGACCCAGGAAGACGTCTCCTGCATTGGCAGGTGGGTTATTTGCCACTAGTGCCACTGAGACGTCAGGGTGGGCGGTGGGGGCGATCATTTTAAGGCGATACAGAGCAGGGTGGGTGGAATGTTAAAACACAGGTTAGAGAAAACCTATGTAAGGGAACTGGCACTTGATTCACAGGGAGAAGATGCTTTAGGAGGTGAGAGGAAGTGATAAAACACAAAGAGGCCTTTTCAAAATTGAGTCAGGCTAATCTTGTCTCTAGTCTGCAGATGCCAAAGCAATTTTCAAAGAACTCGTTTTTGGTGTGTCCCTTCCTCCTCCTCTCCCCTTTCACTGCCACAGGCTAAAGGTGGAGACTCCATCCTGGGAAGGGTACTCTGTCTGCCCCAGAGCACAGCCCAGATCAGCCACTCAAGCTCAGCTATGCTGGCAGCTCTGCCAGAAATTCCATACTTCTGCAATCTATTTTGTCTAAGATGCTCAAATGAAAGCAAATATTTAAATTACACTGGTCACCAACTCCCTGGAGGTCCAGCGGTGATGACTTCGTGTTCCCAACACAGGGGACACAGGTTCAATCCCTGGTCAGGGAACTAAGATCCCACAAGTCACATGGCCAAAAGGATATAAATTATGCTGGTCACACACCTAGGAGCTTTTAGAATGTGAAATACAGTTGTCACCAAGTGTTGTCCATCAGTAGGTGCTGGCCTGTAAGCTGCCCCTCAAAGAAAAGGCTACACTGTACCCTGAAACCTTCCTGGGTGTATGGGGAGGTCACCCCATTCACTTTCCTCATGGATCTTACCTGTGAGCCTCTCATGCAATAATAGGCAGGGCTTCCCTTGTGGCTCAGCTGGTAAAGAATCCACCTGCAATGCAGGAGACCTGGGTTTGATCCCTGGGTTGGGAAGATCCCCTGGAGTAAGGGAAAGGCTACCCACTCCAGTATTCTGACGTGGAGAATTCCATGGACTGTATAGTCCATGGGGTCACAAAGAGTCAGACACGACTGAGCGACTTTCCCTTTCATGCAACAGGCTGTAGGAGGAAATTGTAACCCACTCCGGTATTCTTGCCTGGAGAATCCCATGGACAGAGGAGCCTGGCGGGCTACAGTCCTTGGGGCTGGAAAGACAGGGACCCTGACTGAGCGACTGAGCTTCTACGCAAACAACAGGCACTGTGTCGCCCCTGTGACCAGCTCCTCCCGAGTAGTGGCGGCTCCTGTTTTGCCTCTTTCCGTCGTGTCACAATCCTAGGCCTCTACACGGGAGCTCTTCCAGGAACTTCCATCGATTTTATCACTTTTTCATCGGCCACTGACTTCAGAACTTGAAATCTCTGGAGAGCAGGAGTGGGGTGCTGGGAAAGTCAGTGGCTACATAAAGGTTATCCACGTTTCCCACAGGCAGTGCTGCGTCTTGTTATTTTTCCTCAGTTGAGCCATGGGGGAACATTAGAGGCCCATGGAAGCCCCGCCGAGCAGCTCTCTCCCAGTTTAACGTCTCCAGCGTTGAGAGTCATCCCCCACTGTTATCCCACAAAGGCTAAAGGAAGCACATTGCCTACTCCATACGGGGTTTAATAAATCAAATCGGTGCAGGGTGACGTCTATTTGTAAAACAGAGATGCAATTTGCCTTGGCAGAACTGTGCCTTCCTATTGTACTAAACACCTCCCAGCGCTCTGTTGACGCTATGTAAAAAATTTAAGTAAGTTACCTCTAATATGAATGTGGCTGGGTAAAAGAAACTGATAGAAAATTGAGCCAGTTTTCATTCCCAGACCAACCACCAGGTTTGAGGCTATTTCTGTCTCTAGAAGGGGCATGATTTCACAAACAGTAGAAACCTTTTCTCATCCAATTAGCAAAGCACTTCTTCCCTCAAGGTTTTTCACAAGGTGATGATGTGGAGAGAGTGCTGTTGGGAGATCTTGCTGCCAATCACCTCCCTGGACCTCAGTTCCTCTACCAGAAAAGAGCAGGGGATAAGACCTCTAGGGATCAGTCCAGCCCTAAAGCTTTCTGGCTTTCCAATCCTAAAAATTCCAAATAAGAAAAAAATGAAAGTTAAAGACAGAAAGCCACGGGGATTGACATATATACACTACTCACACTATATATAAAGTAGATAACTAGTGAGAGCCTACTGTACAGCTCAGGAAACTACTCAATGCCCTGAGGTGACCTAAATAGGAAGGACACCCCAAAAAAGAGGGAGATATGTACACATATAGTGGATTCACTTTGCTAAATGATAGAAACTAACGTAACATTGTAAACAACTATCTTCCAATAAGAATTAATTTAAAAAAAATTAAAAACAAAAAGCAACCAGGAAAACCAAACTGAATAGCTGGGCTAGCCGAAGCGGATAAGTAGCTGTGAAGCACAGTTACCTGGTGGGTACCACCTGTGCGGAGTGCAGTCCTGTCCCAGTTATTCAAACCAAGCCCCTGATGCTGGGAAAGATTGAAGGAAAGAGAAGGGAATGACAGAGGATGAGATGGTTGGATGGCATCACCCGATTCAATGGACATGAGTCTGAGCAAACTCTGGGAGTTAGTGAAGGACAGGGAAGCCTGATGTGCTGCAGTCCAGGGGGCTGCAAAGAGTCAGACACGACTTAGCGAATGAACCTGGGAGAAGGGTTATACCTCTTGATGTCTCTTGGAGAGAATAGTTCCTGATTCTACTGATAGAAAGTTTGGCTATGTGACTTGTTTTGACCAGTGGATGGTAACAGACTTGATGTATGTGACATCTCAAGAGGAGTTTTAAGAGCCTCTGAGAGCTTGCGAACCCCCTTGCTCTCCTCCCAATGCTATGAGAACAGAGTCACTGAAGATTTTAGGGATCTCTAGAAGGGACCACTGTATGGAGCAAAATCATAGCTGTAGCAGAGCTGCAGATGACACGAGAATAAGAGCCATACCTTTGTTCTTGAAAGCCACTGAAACCTGGGGCTTATTTCATCCCTCACTCTTACCGAGAAAGCTGACTGATTCACCACTCTGCATAGGGCACATACGAGAAATACTCAAAGAAGGACAAAGATGACATGGCTAATGTGTGCTCTTAGACTGAAAGCTCCTGGAGGCAGCAGCCTCACTCCCATGGATGCCAGAAATGCACAGCTCTCCAAACACGCAGCCCCAGCTGCCGCCCATGGGAATCTGAGGCTGGCATACCACCATCATCACGGTGATGCCCTCCACTCACTGTGTTTCGAACTGGAGTTCAACGGGGGTAAGGGCAGACCTTGGACTTATCATCAGAGTCCCAAGCCACGCCCTGGTCTCTGATTGCCCGCAGGTCTGCAGGAAACCTTGAACCTATCCTTGAACTCCTCTCCTGTGGCCTTTGAAATCTCACAGTGGATTCTCGGTTCAGAGAGGTCATCCCCCAGGTTGTCTTTCTTTTTTTTTTTTTTTTGGCAGTTGTTCATTTGAATGAAAGCACAGTATTTAAAGGTTTCTCATAGAACAAACTGGTTCTCTTGCTCAATATGAGGAACACGGGATTCAACGACCTGCAAGGTCCCTTTTTGCTCTGAAACAGATCAGTCTTACAGCATTATCTAATTTGGACATCATTTTCCTCACCATTTGACGGGCAGATATCAACTTTATTAGTGGCACATATCAACTTTATGCAGTTAATTAGGGCAGAAAAACAGACGAATTTTCCCAGTGAAGTGACATGAAGGTGAGACGAACATGGTTATAAGGCAAACCTGTCTCTGCTTATCAGTCTTTGTTCAGAGAGTATTGTGTATGTTACTTTTAGAGAAAAAAAGAGAGCACTAATTAGATTAACAATCTGTGAACAAAGTCAAAACAAAGAATTCAAATATATATATTTTCACTCTTCTACAGCCTGAGGGCAATAGCCAAAAGAAATTACTATAAAGTGTGAGTAATGCAAAATAGATTTTGTGAATTTCCATCTGAAACGTGTGAATTTAATATAAAACTGCAAATTAAGAAATGCTTTTTGATTTATAAAGTAGGCTTGATTCATATGTGGAAAAATTATGTTCCGTAGACAACTCCAAGATGAACCCCAGGCTGCTTGTGGACCTGGAGAGGTGGAGGGGAGTTCGTAGACTGAGAAGACACTGTGCCTGCAGAGCCAGACCTTCATCCACGTTCGTCAAAACCAAAGCACCCAAGGCCACTGCCACCCGTCCTAAGATGGGCAAAGCAGTCTGTCAGCGACTCCACGACCAGCAATCACAACGGACCTCTAAGCTACATAAAGATGAAAGGAACTGAAGTTCTGCGTTTACTTAGGGCACGTCCACAAACTAACACCCAGCCTTACCTGGGCTTTCGGCTTGGGAGCCAATGTCCAATCCCAGCTTCGCCATCACCATGTGGTAAGTAAGTTTCCTCGTGTCAGTGTTTTTCATGAGGGCTTTTGCTTACAGGGCAACAGTGAAGACAGAGCCTTCTAGTAGGAGTCTCACTGCCCACTGGGCATGGAGCCACGACATGTTCAATATCCTGCAGGGGGGACAGCAGTGACCAGTGGCCCCCTGCCTCCCAGAACTCGCCGCTGTCTAGTGTGGAAAAGAACCTGCTCTGATAGAAGGCAGAATAACACAAGTCAGCAGCCAGTGGGGACTGTCACCTCTCTCGCCACGTGATAAACTCCTCTCTGTGCTTCAGAGCCTGGCTGACATCACCTCCTCTGTGAAGCCTTCTCTGCGCTTCTCCTCCTCCCTGCTGCTGCTTGGTCACGTGCTCACCGTGGCTGATGGATGGATCTGGTGATGGTTTGTTTCAGGGCTTTCTCTATGGGATGAGTTCTGTAAGGCAGGGGCTGTGCCTCAGATTTGCTGGGCATTCAATAAGCTAAACTGACTTTATAAAGGTCTACATAATAGACTAAGGATGTAAGCGTTAGTCATTCAGTTGTGCCTGACTCTTTGTGACCCCATGGACTGTAGCCCACCGGGCTCCTCTGTCCATGGAATTCTGCAGGCAAGAATACTGGAGTGGGTAGCCATTCCCTTCTCCAGGGGATCTTCCCCAACCCAGGTCTCCTGCATTGCAGGCAGATTCTTTACCATCTGAGCCACCAGGGAAGCCCCCTAATACACCTAAATAAATCAATAAATATCTGTATGAGATTCAAATGAGAAAAATACGGAAAAATAAATCCAGGCTAGATCTTTCTAGACGCCCTCTGTGCATAATCCCCTGTGGATTATACAGAAGACTTCCTTATACAGAAAACTTTGGGAAACCACCCCCTCTTTAGGAAACCTGAGACCCTCTGACATGATGTAATGCTTTTTCTTTCTATGAAAAGCAAACCGCAGCTCTGGTCTGTGATTCTTTTTTTAATTTTTTAATACTTTATTCTACTTTACAATACTGTATTGGTTTTGCCATACATTGACATCAATCAGCCACAGGTCTTATGCGAGAAACACCAAGCTCTTCCCTATGTGACCTTCTCCAGGACACACACCTGTATCTGCAGTAAGAAAAGACAGTGAGACAGTGTGTAGTTTGTCAGCTCCCTTTTAAAGTGCTTCTTTTGAGGAAATTATGCTTGCTTGTATTGTTCAATTATAAAAAGGAGAAATCTGGGTCTTAGTGTGGTAAACAGGGCAAGAGCACAACCACCAACATTCATGCTTTGGTTTACAAAAGGGACTAAGAGAAGTAAGAACAGAAGCCTCTCTCCTCTAGCCTCTTCTACCTTTCCTGGAAAAATAGCCCAAGAGCTCACGAAGCATTTGGCAAAACACTTCAGTGTACACGTGTCTACTGTGGCCACTGGGTAGGCCAATTTGGGGGTCCAGAAGCTGCAGGGTGACTTTAGGATCCCTCTTTTGGTAAAAGTAGTATGGGGACCATCTTGATACAGCTCAGACTGTTTGTCAGCAAATGAAAGGGTAGTGGGACACTTTGGGCTATTTCTGGTGTCCTAAGATTTCTGCTCTGTCACAATAGAAGCCTCAGAGCCAAGTCTAGTTCAGAGAAAAGAGTGGTCCCTAACTGCGGCAGATCCCTTCCCGCCCTTGAGTCAAAGCGGCTTACTGCCAAGCAAACAGACCCCATGCACTCTGAATGCAAGGGTCATCACTTCATCTACTGATCTGAGGCACGGACAGAGAGCAAGGATGGGCAACCAAAGACGCTTTATTTGCAGGGAAAAAAACCCAAGCAAAATAAAGGGAGCTACAGTGATGTGCCCAGAACTACCTCTGCAAGGAGGCCTTGTGGAGGAGGAAGCCTCACTTGTGGTGTTTGCTAGTTTCCACGGTGTAAATAATCTCACCATAGCTGATTTCAAGCCATCAGCAGGTTGATAGACTGGTAATGTTTTTAATAGTCAACAGTTGGCTCCAAAAAAGCCTGTCATGAGCCAACTCTAGCACACTGTGCAACTTACATTTATTGAGGGTTTATGATGGGGACATGGGCTTCCCTGGTAGCTCAGGTGGTAAAGAATCTGCTTGCAATGCAGGAGATCCTGGTTTGATTCCTGGGTCTGGAAGATACTCTGGAGAAGGGAATGGCTACCCACTCCAGTATTTTGACCTGGAGAATTCCATGGACAGATGAGCCTGGCAGGCCCCAGTCCATGGGCTTACGAAGAAATGGACATGACTGAGCGACTTTCACTTTATGGTGGGGCCTGAGACTGATAAGCACTTTATACTTCAAGTATCTCATTTCATCTTCCCAGCAGTCCTATAAGGAAGGTCCATCGTCACCATCCCCATTTGAAGGTGAGAAAACAGGGGCACAGAGAGGATAAGCCACTTGCCCCGCTGGGGCTAGGAAGCAGGGGCTGGAATCCCAGTCTGACTCCCCAGCTGAAGTCCTCCCAGCCCCACAGTGCTCTTGTGAGACAGGCTCTCATTTCCATAGTAACGGATCTCTAGTCAAAGGGCAAGATCTTCCAACCAGAGTCCACAGGGCCCCACCGAGGTCAGACATCCCTCACGCAGGCACAGAACACGAGGGAGACTCCTTGCCTTTGCAAACTCAGCCTCCTCCTCCCATTTTCTTCCCTCTAGTCTGACTCTCACCCCTTCACGCTTCCCTACCAGCAACAGCCACCTCTGTCCTGCTGTGGGTGCCCCCAAGCCCACTCACGTTTAGCTGACCTGCTGTACCCCTGTATCAACAAGGATGGGTCGGCCAGCAGCGTCCTCCTTGGGAGCCTCACACTGGGAGAGCCCCCTGCATTCCCAGGGCAGGAACCGGCGAGGGCACGGCCCCAGGGCTCGCTGTCCGCAGGAGGTAGAGGGCCTCTGGTGCACAGGGCACAGGGATGGCTGATCAGTGAAAACACAGAGGTGGATGGGGATATATCCCTGTGTCTGAAAGTCAGGAGTTATTCCAAATCCGGGGAGACATGAAAACTCAGGATGGGAATTAAACTTGTCCTAAGTCCTTGAAGTGATCACCTCTAGGCTGAGCAGAATCAGGAAAACCGTCAGTAGGACTGACTAATAACAAGAATTTATGGGCAAAGGAGGGTCAAGGAGCCAGGTGGAGGCAAGACTCCCAGGCCCTGACCCAAGGATTTGTTTCCACTGTTCTGTGATTTTGTTGCCAAAAACAGCAAGTCTCTTATTAGAACCTCTAATATGTGCAATTTAACTTGAAATGATTTTCCCTATTTAAAAATCTTCCCATTGAAGAGCTTCAGTGGGTTTTTAAACTATTCATACAAAATGCAACCTTCCAATTAATTTGCAAGAACTGACTGATACCAGGAAAGATGCAAATTTAACGGCCAAAGTTAAATGAAAACTTCTGCATATTCAATGGCCCATAATTTAAAAATGAAGTTCATGATTTATAACTGCAGCCAATGATTTATTTCTTCCACCTGGATCTACACAGTTTTGTGGTGTAACTTTTTCATTACAAAAGTCATTAAAAGCAAGCATGAAAATTAACGGAATCACTGTACCTAGTTAGCCTAGACCAAGGTTTGGTTTTTTTAAATGAAGCATATTTAATCTCATGGCTCTCAATACAAATATTATTCATAATTTTTGGAAGGTATTTTGTGTCAGTAAAATTATTTTCCATGTTTTCATATTTATAGTCCTTAAATTTTTAAATTTTGTGTATATTTTTATAAATTAAATACTTAATTACAAATATTCTGTAAATTATCATTTAGTAAATATAATACAGTGTAAAACTCACAAGCATCTAACTGGCAGAGAGCCACCATCACAGGAGTTTGTGAGCACGTAGGAATTTGTGTCCCAGGTCACACAATGTGACCAGCACGATCCTATCCCATCAGTCAAAGGCCATGGGGTCAAGAGCCACGACTAACTTGCATGCCAAGGGCTTTTCAGAGGCCAGAGTGAGGGCAGGGACTGACTGGATTTCTATGAATACTGCTCTCTAAAAACCACTTTAGGGACTCTCCTGGCAGTCCTGTGGCTAAGACTCAGCACTTCCAAAGCAGGAGGCACTGGTTCCATCCCTGGTCAGAGAACTAGATCCCACATGCCAAATGGTGTGGCCAAAATTTTTTTATTTTTTAATTAAAAACAATCTTAATATTGTAGGCATAATTCCTTTGAAAAGTAAAATAATTTTCATATAAAAGCAAAGGGTAAAAGTCTCCCTTTCAAGAGGTTTTTCATTTTGGTATGAAGAAAGAAAAATTCAAGTATTAAATTTTAAAAGGAACTTATCTGATCATAAAAGACTGTCCTAAAATATTAAAAATTAATTTACAGTACAAACTATCTAAGAAATAGGTATACTTTGAAAAGTACTGAAAAGATGTTCTCGTTTAATAATCCCACACTGAAAACTTCAGGGTGAAATGAGGTTTCATTAAGAATAGTAACTAAAGAGGTTGCTTCTTACGATTTGCAAATATGTATCTCATACCGTTCTCTAATGAGAACTTAGGAAAACGGTGCTTTTCTTTTACTGTGAATATTTATGGATGCAGTTTCTAGCTGCCTTGAGCAAACTCCATTCTTAAGTTGCTGTGTCTCTACAGATCTCTTAGAGCCGCTGTTCAGGATGACATTTTGTCCAATTAGTTGTCAGCGTACTTCCTTTTACCTTCCCAGCAATAACCTTACTTTTTCTAAGACAATTTCACACAGTCAACCCGTTCAATTAAAACTATACAAAAAGCTGTTCTGAGAGACCCACTGCTAGGCAACAGAAACCTGTTGAACCAAATCTCAGGTGGAAAACATTTCTGAAGACAGATGACAACAATTACAGTCATCGCACAATACATTATCAGTTTAACCCAGAATAGAATACTGTTCTGTTAGAATTTAGAGATCAAAACAAAACAGACAACCCGTGAGCACGTGAACATTCTTACGAATGTGTACATGTTTATTTGAATATGTACAAATGTGTATATTCAGCAGATGTGACCGATCCCCGATCAATAGCTAATTGGCCTTCTGTGTTTGATCAACCCACACCTGTGCCCTGTGCTGTGACTCCGGGAGACAGCTTGGAATGTCAGCGTGCTGGCTTTTCAAGAGAGCACTTCGATCACCAGTTCTTCACAGAGACGTGCTTTGAAGAGACACCAATGAAGCGAGTTCTTACAGTAAAGGCAGAACAACTTATTGCATGAAATTCAGAGTGAACTTAGATTCTGGAAATATAGGCTCTGCATTATAAACCAAACTAAAACACTACACACACATTTATCTTGGAGAAAAAAGTTTGACTACAGAAAAGGCTTTTAAAGGCTCACAGAATTTATGAGAAGGGCTTCCTAAGGACTTGGAAACTAAATTTTTAAAAATTATTTTTGGCTGCATTGGGTCTTAATTGCAGCATGTGGGAATCTGAGTTTCCTGACCAGGGATCGAACTCACGTGCCCTCCATTGGCAGGCAGATCCTTAACCACTGGACCGCCAGGAAGTCCTCTAAATTGTTCTTAAAAAATAACAGTGATGAGTTACGTGCCAATAAACCAGAAATGTGAATTAAATTTCCTTTAAAATACACAAGGGTTTAAAAATTAGAGGAAATATTCTTGTTGAAGTATGTTTTAGAAATGTTATAAAATGACTCATCCATCTTTAATTACAACAATTATTAACACTATTGTTTAGGATTTATGTTATGGAATACAGTAGTCAGACCATGATTAGTTATTTGTTGAAAAAAGTTATTTAAGATGTGCTAATCAAAAGCATTTTGAACATTCAGAGCTAAACTTACAAACTTGGTTCTGGGGTAGTTTTTCAAATGTGGACACTGAAGCCAAGGCAAGTCATGGAGAAACTTTCAGAATGATCAGTTCATTTCATAAAGCCTGCCCTGAAAGAGAAGTACATGTACTTTTACCCTCAGATACAGCAAAGGGCAACAATATTCCCCAAATCATGGCTTTTATTTATTTGGCTAGATGGGGTCTTGGCTGAGGCCCAGGGACTCTCCGGTTGCGGTGCTGGCTCAGCAGTTTGTGTGCGGGCTTAGTTGCTTCTGGGCATGTGGGACCTTTGTGTGGATCACAATAAACTGGAAAATTCTTAAAAAGACAGGAGTATCAGGCCACCTTACCTGCCTCCTGAGAAACTTGTATGCAGATCAAGAAGCAACAGCTAGGAATCGGGCATGGAACAATGAACTGGTTCAAAATTAGGAAGGAGTAATTCAAGGCTGTCTATCGTCACCCTGCTTATTTAACTTCTATGCAGAGTTCATGCAAAATGCTGGGCTGGATGAAGCACAAGCTGGAATCAAGACTGCTGGGAGAAACAGCAACAACCTCAGATATGCAGATGAGACCACGCTTCTGGCAGAAAGTGAAGAGGAACTAAAGAGCCTCTTGCTGAAAGTGAAAGAGAGTGAAAAATTGGCTTGAAACTCACCATTAAAAGCCTAAGATCATGGTATCCAGTCCCATTACTTCATGACAAACAGAAAAGGGAAAAAATGGAAGCAGTAACAGATTTTATTTTCCTGGGCTCCAAAGTTCACTGAAGATGATGAGTGCAGTCATGAAATTAAAAGATGCTTGCTCCTTGGAAGAAAAGCTATCACAAACCTAGACAGCATATTAAAAAGCAGAGACATTACTTTGCTGACAAAGGTCTGTATAGTCAAAGCTACGGTTTTTCCAGTAGTCATGTAAAGATGTGAGAGTTGAACCATAAGGAAGGCTGAATGCTGAAGAGTTGATGCTTTCCAGTTGTGGTGCTGGAGAAGACTCAAGTCCCTTAGACTGCAAGAAGACCAAGCCAGTCAATCCTAAAGGATATCAACCCTGAATATTCATTGGAAGGACTGATACAGAAGCTGAAGCTCCAATACTTTGACCACTTGATGTGAAGAGCTGACTCACTGGAAAAGACCCTGATGCTGGGAAAGATTGAAGGCAGGAGGAGAAGGGGACAACAGAGGATGAGATGATTCGTTGGCATCACTGACTCAATGGATCCTGAGAGAGAGTAGAGGACAGAGAAGCCTGGCATGCTGTGGTCCATGTGGTCACAGAGAGTCAGGCACGACTCAGCAACTGAACAACAAAATGTGGATCTTAGTTCCGTGACCAGATATCAAACCTGAGTCTCTTGCATTATAAGGCAGATTCTTAACCACGGGATCACCAGGGAAGTCCCCCAATTCATGCTAATCCCACAACACAAGCCACTATTTTTTCCTATCATTAGAAACATAAATACTGTAAAAGAATATATCGCTGTAGTCTGCCCAAAAGTCTCTTGGTTTAAAAAAAAAAAAAGGCACTACAGGAAAGGGACGGTAAAACAGTGATCAATAACCTCAGAAAAATGGGTGAATGTTAACATTTATTTTAAGAATTGAGAACTTTTGCATTTAACACTGTTTGGAATATGGCAAAGGCCTAGCCTTTAGAAGTAAACTAACTTAGGTTCCATTCCTTCTTCTGCTTCTTAGGAGACAAATGACTAGAGCAAGTCACCCTATAAGCCTCAGCTGCTCCTTCTGCAAAAAAACGTGAACATGGAAGTCACTCAGTTGTGTCCGACTCTTTGCGACCCTGTGGACTATACAGTCCATGGGATTCTCCAGGCCAAAATACTGGAGTGGGAAGCCTTTCCCTTCTCCAGGGGAGCTTCCTAACCCAGGGATTGAACCCAGGTCTCTCCCACATTGCAGGTGGATTCTTTACCAGCTGAGCCACAAGGGAAGCCCAAGAGTAATGGAGTGGGTAGCCTATCCCTTCTCCAGCGGATCTTTTCAACTCAGGAATCGAACCGGGGACTCCTGCATTGAAGGTGGATTCTTTACCAACTGAGCTATCAGGGAAGCCTTCTGCAAAAAAAAAAAATAATAGTAAATACATCTTAAAACTAATGTGTAGACTTAATAAAGCAATAAAGGTAAAGTTCTAGCATGCAGCAAACATTACAAATGTCAGCGCCAGGGCTGTATGATGTCAATTCATCTGTTATTTTTTTATTCTTAACTACCATCTACTTGGATGAACCATCTCTATCGGCACCACACTGCAGAGGTTTGAAGGCTCTTCATAAATGTGCTTGCTGTCTGGCATGCTTTCTTTATACCTTACCTGCAGCATTTATCAAGATGAGAAATAGACAGCTGTCCTATTTCCCAATTCAGAATGTGATCCTGAACACACATCTTAAACTCTCCGTAGGCTCCATTCCTTCACCTATAACATGAAGGGCCTGGAACAGATCATTTGCTCCCCATTTCAGGTCTCAATGCCCGAGGCTACTGCTGAGCCTCTCAACAACTCACAGGAAAGGTGCTAAGAAGATCTTAGAAAATCAGAAATCGGCGAAGAGCTGGCCATGACTGTTCAGATCACAAAGAGGATGGGACGTGGGCACCAAATACACGTGTTCTCAACTCCCTCTCTCACCTGGCTGGAGGAGCAAGACTGGCTGGGAATCAGAGGGGGAGGAGTCGCTGATGAATCCCCGCCTCTGCTGGCAGGGAGCAGCTGACCACGGTGACACCCAGGCAGGCAGGGAGGAGAGCTCAGGGTGCCAGTCTCCCAAGTCCGAACCTGTGTGGATGGGATCTGCAGAGGAGACTCGAGCCCACCCTGCCTCTCTCCCCATCTGTTTGCAAGCAGCAGCTGTCCCTGGCCAGGCAAGTCTTCCCTCACTGTTTGCAACTGAAGTCCCGGCCCAGGCAAACCCCCCAGCACGCGTGTCCTCTGCTGCATAGCAGTCAGCACAGCACTGGATGGTGGGAGGCAGCACTGGCCACGGGCACTGGAGAATGTAGAAGGGACTACAGGGAAGAAGGCCCTAACCACGTGTGTGTCCTCTTTTTGTCCTTAATTAATTTTGTACCTCATTCTTTTCCTTTATACCCTCTAAGAGATCAAATCCTCAACAGTCACAGCAAGGAAGAAAGGGGAGCCGTGGAATCAAGTTGTTGCTAGGTGCCTTCCAGCTATAAATATCATACAACATGACAAAATAATGATGCATAAATAACTGCTTCACACTCGGGTCTACCTGGAATACTCTGGGAACCAAAGATAAAGCCAAAAGGCCACAGATAGCCTAGAGAAACAGCACAAACACTGAATGCTCAAGCAACACACCTCCCCATCACTCTTCACCCCCAAATGGCTGTACTCCTAATTTACCCATAATTCTAACACGTCTAACAACATATTTCTTTCCATTAGGTTCATTGAAAGACTGCAGGTCGGAAACTGGAAGAGAAATAAAGGTTGACAGCCTGATAACAAGAGAGTAAAAATGCTATGAAAGCAAACGCCACAACTCAAAGACCAAGGAGTGACAGGCAGAAAAGCTTGCTCGCCCCTCCACTGGCTGCTGAGGGGGCGCATCACAAGGAAAACTCTCAATCACAAAGAGAAGGTGATGTTCAAATTCTCTGTTTTACAAAGTCAGAGAACAAGTGTGACATCTTTTAGAAAGCTTTTAATAAAAGCCAATTAAAAATAGATAAGCATATGAAAAGATGTTTAACCTCATGTCACTAGAGAATTCAAAATTGAAACAGCACTGAGAACCCAGGAGACCCCTGTTAGCATGGCACAACGAGAACCCCAACAACACCAAACACCTGTGAGGATGCCAAGCCACAGGGACCCTCGCTCACGGCTGCTGGGGATGCAAATGGTGCAGTCACTTGGAAAGGCAGCCTGGCGGTTTCTGACAAAACTGAACATAACTCTTAACCACACACTCCAGCAACTGTCCTCTCAAGTATGTACTCAAATGAGTCGAAAACTTATGTCCACACAAAACGCTGAGCAGGAATGTTGACAGCAGTTTTGTTCATGAATGCTGAAGCCTGGGAGCAACCAGGATGTCCTTTCAGTGGGTGATGGATGACCAGACTGGCACATCCATGTAATGGAATATTATTCCCTGATGAAGAGAAATGAACCATCAGCCACAAAAAGACAAGGAGGAATCTTAAATGCATACGGCTAAGTGAAAGAAGCCTGTCTAAAACGGGCACATGCTATGCGACTGCAGCTATACGGCCTCCTGGAAAAAGGCAAGCTGTGGACACAGCAGAAAGATCACTGGGTGCAGGGGTGAAGAGAAGGGGCAAAGGTGAGGATTTGGGGTCAGTGACACTATCCGTGTGACACTGTAATGGTGGTTTACGACATGATGCTTTTGTCAAACCTGGTGAAGTGAAATGTAAACTGTGAACTTTAGTAATAATACTGACCCAACTAAAACAGGTGAATCACACTGAAGTGAAGATACTGATAAAAGGGGAAATGGCGGGGTGAGGTGAGGATGGAAGAAGTGTATGAGAACTCTACTGACACACAAGCTTAATTTTTCTGTAAACATAAAACTGCTCAAAAAATAAAGCCTGTGAATTTTAAAAAAAAATAGTTTTGGAGGATTCATAAAATAAGACATAGACACCCAGAAAATTCACCTTATGGAACACTCACTTTGCAAAATGGTCCTACACAAGGAAGACAAATGTATTTGTTAAAACAGAATTAACTGAAAAGCCATTCTTATCTTACCTGTATCAAGCCTGAAGTTATTAGCATAACGCATGGCAAACACAAAATAATGGGTTTACTATATGTGATTTTATAAGAACTAAAACTGGAAAAAGTCATCCCTTGTTGTGTGGGATTTGTTATTCTCACTGGTGGCAAAAAGTGGACTAGAGACTGTAGATCAAACATGAACCACAAAGAAAACACCAACAAGCCACGCTCTAGAAATTTATTACCAAATTATACTCTATGCACAGACACAGATCAGCTTGTGAAACTAGCGACGTGGCCACACAAAATGTAAGGAAAAGCACATCTAATAAATACAATTTGGAAACATCTTTTAAGTTAGGTTCAAAACACTGGGACACAGACACTGAAAAGAAAATCTTAACAGAACACCAACAGTCACAGCACAGAGCGATCTTACTGGACGCTGTGTCCGCACAGCGTTAACCGAGGGCATCAGTTGCTGCTGTGTGAATGGACGTGTCGCGTGCCCACCTCTGCATGTCATCACGAAGCACTCAGGTCCTTGTACAGGAAGGGTTAGGTCCTTGCCACAAGAGTGTGTATTTATGAAGCTACTGAGAAGGTGCACTGTGTCTGAAACTTCTCCTTGAATGGAGGCACAGGTGGTGAAGCCGCCGTCACAGAGGTGGGAAGACTAATGTAGACATTCGCAGAGGCTTTACCTGGAGGGTGTGGCTTTGCCAGAGGAAGAACCACTAGCATCTTCAATTAAACTTTCAGTGTTAAAAAAAAAAATAAGTGAGAGAGGAGAGAGAAGGAAGCAATTCAAGGAACAAATCTGCCTAGATGATGAACTGAATTTCAACATGGTTCAGTTCATTCCCACGTGAAACTAAGCTTGCTGAACTGAGGTAGACTCCAGAAATGACATGTGCAAAGACTCAGGTTTTCCAAAGGGTAATATTTAGTCATTTTAGAGCTTGCAGAACAAAAGTGTGTTTTGTAATTTTGAACATAAAATCAGAATTCTTTCAAAGGAGGAAAACCTCCATATTAATTCCCTATTTGTTGTGCCAAATTTCCATACACATACAGAAATGTACACACTGCTGGTGACAAAGCAGAATCTAGGTTATTTTTATATATATAAAATAAAATCAATCAAGAAATGAGAAAGGTAAACTAAAAAAACTAAATCTGATGACATAACCTTCATATTTTTCCTGTTTTTATTAACAAGTCAATTGGAAATTTAGAAATATCACTAAAGTTAAAGAGTTGTTCAAAGCCAAAAAAAAAAAAAAACACTAATAAAAATGCAAAGAATTATTGTCAATTTGTGAATGTTTAAAAACATAAGTGTTACTTAGGGGCTTTATTTTTAAATATTCATATCGTTTCCACAAGAGAAAACAACATTAAAAGCAAATGTCCTAAAAATTAAATAAATAAGTATAAAAAGCCTAATTTAAAAGTATAAATAAGTAAACACAGTAATTATAATGTGGTTTTAGCTTTTTCTGAAAAAAAAGTTAGCAGCAATGAGACTAAAACATTTGGGGTTTAAATATCTGAATTCCTCCAATATGCCTTCCAACCGTAATTCCTACCCTTTTCTATTGTGACAGATCTTTAAATTCACATAAATATTATGTACATCACAAAGTAAGTAGTTTATATAGTATATAAACAAATCTATGCAATCAAAACAGTTATGGAACAGAAGATACAAAACGAATGTAAAAGAATGATTACCACTGCTTCCTTATGTGGTTTAACTGGCCCTTTCTTGGAAAAGGCCAGCAATTACCCTTAGCATTCTATGCCTATCACACAGGAAATACCCTAAGGTGACTTATCCTTCGAAAGAGAAACGGAAGTGTGGGAATCTATTATGCCAAGACTCAATGATCAAAACAACCCGGAAGGAGCAAAATCCCACAGGACTAGCAATGCCTGCCTCGCCCTTCACTGGACCTCAAAGTCCTTCGGGGTCAGGAGAGTAAAAACAGTGTCAGCTGATCTATGATTCTCATCATGGATTCAGCAGCGTATACAAAAACCTCCCAGGAAGGAATTCAAACAAACTCAAGCTGTTCAAAACCTACAACATCAATAATGTCATGTTTCAAAGAGTCAGCCTACACATAGCAAAGTGGAAAAGTGACAATTATACTGAAAATCTGGGCGGTGTATTTTTCCTGGTGTAGCAGCTATATGTTTGTTTACAGTAGATCCACCAGACACTTCCTCATTTTTTTGAATAATTAGTGATTTCAGCCTACTTTTTGACAGTCAAATATCACATCATAAAAGTGCACTCTCCAGAGCCCAAACAAAGCCCCCACAGGCAGCTAGAACATAGCATGCTACTTCTTCCAAGCTGTCCTGGCATTTTTGGAGGCAGAGGTCCAAGCCCAACATGTATCTGGTCATTCTGGAACGCTCATGATGCTGCCGACTAGAAGACAAAATCTGGGACGCCAACGTCTACTTTCTACTTGGATTTATAGAAGGTTTCAGCCATTTGTCTGGCACATTTCATGAATATTAATTTCCTTTTAAAAACAAAGGAATTATGCAAGCGAAATGTTTGCAGTAAACATGTAACAGGTTTACAGGTTCTCCATGATTACATGTGTACATGTTCACAATAAACATGTAGCTTGGGAAATGGCAAAAATGGTTCTTGTAAACAGCCAGGTCTATAACAGCTGTATTGTTCAAGCAAATGGATTCCAGTTCTAATTTTACAGCAAATTTGAAGAGAGAAAACTTTTATATATTATCTTTCCAAAGCACACACAGGTTATGGTGCCTTTCATTTTCATTAGCTAGAGCCAGGATCCTTTAAGGGGTTAAGACATACAAAGCATTCACCATCCTCTGACAGAGAAACCAGGGAAGTAAAAGGCATACACGACCGAGAGAACACAGTGAAGACAAGCTCCCAGGAACTAATCAACTGACAGTTTTTTAAAAAACCACAGTTACCATGTTATTATGCATGAAGAAGTCAGGGAAAATCGAAACAGAAGCCAAGACAAATAACATAAAATCTAGAAATATGGCCTAACTAATCAACTAACATATACAAAACTTTTGGCAATCAAAACACTAAGGTTTTAACGATGACCCCTAGGATTTCATGAAAAAACTAAGCTACTGGCTGGAAATAGTCTGCAAGATTATGTTAGTGGGATTATTTCTTCATCTTAAAAGTTCATGAATAAAAGGAATTAAGATGAACTAATTCAATTAAAGTAAAATCATGATATCTCATGATTTTAACTCTTCTAATCTATGCCTCAGAGGAAAGGGGGAGGGCGATTTAAAGCATCAGATCAATACTGCAGGTCAGAGTCAGACTTATCTAAAAATCACATAGTTCTTAGTAGGGGAAAAGCTCCTCAGAAAGTTGCTAAAAGTTATCTTCAACTGTCAAAAAAGCTATATTATTTTTAGTTAAACTATTAGCTACTGTCTAAAATTGAAAATTTAGGATACTATCCAATACAAATTTTTTTAAAGCTTGACTATCAAAGCATAGGTTGCCCAGTCAAAATAACGCAATTTTTAAAAACTAACATTCGGCTACTCATAACTAGATACACAGCCTCTCTTTTTCTGGCCTCCTCCTTGTCTAATTCCTGCTGAAGCGAATGAGCAAGGCTGATTTCTAACCTAACTTTAGTGTGCGTACAAGCACTCAACCTAGACAAGGAATGGTTTCTAAATATTCAACTGAACATCATTCATTACGCATGATGCTGTTTTGTTAATAAACAAGCTGTCCAGAAAACCATAAAGAGTTTGCTTTGTTTTGCATTAGCCACAAGAGAGTGGACTTCTTTAGAATACCAAAGCATTTATTTAGAATACGAAAGGCAAATTCAGCAAAAAAACAATGTTAGAGCAAGGGTTGATCTGTTGAACTTATTGAAAGAAGAGTGAAAACAAACTTAGAAGTCTAGAACGAAGAAGGTCTTATGCAAACATGATACTTTTCCCGCCCTTCCAATATGAAGTACTGCCAGCAAAAATACTCCAGACCAGAGGAGCCACCTGGCAAGATGATTCAAAAACCACAAAGCATGAAGCTATACACCCCCACAAAGCTCAGTAAGTGATTAAATAGCTAGTAGAGGAAATGGTGAGGGAAGGGAAGGTAAACATTCAAACGGTGTAACAGCCTCTAACAGTAGTGGTTGAATGCTGAAGGTTTAACTAGCAGATTCATTATTTATTCCAAAACTATCACTCTTTACAACAAGGAACAGATCTGACACAAACCCAGTTTTGATGCTAAAAGTCAACAGAAACAGGTCCTTCATGTTCAGAGCAAAGAAGAGGAAAAAAAAAAAAAAGCCAAGTCAGAAACAGAGTTCCTTCTAGATGTTCTGTAAACAAGTCTCTACAACAGCACATGGGTCACTTTCTTCAACCCTCCATACTCTGTTGCGGGTGTGCAATCATAACGCATGGATTCGTGAATGTCAGGCTCTCTATGTAGGCTTTTCTTATTTCTCAACTACATGTATACTCTTTGTGGTTTTAAATTGTTCCCCTTTCAGAGAAAAATCTCTCCAATGAAAAGTTCCAAACCTGTTTTTAAAAAAAAAATTGCTGGAATTTCTTCACATTTTATAGACAAAAATACCAGAAATGAAAGAGCTGACAGAAATTCAAGCAGATCCAAATTCTGCCATCCACTTTTCATATTTCTCTAAGTCTGCTGCAGAGACAGACTTTGCGATTTTCCTAAGCGCCAGCTCAAAGTCTCCTCTGGTCACAGGCATCTGAAGCTCCTCTTTAGAGAGGGCACGGATCTCTTCTGGGCTGAGACCATTGATTCGCCGTCTCATGGCCATTAAGGATGCATCCCTAAAAACAGACCAGGATCATGAGAACTTACTGCTGTGAATGCTTCAGACACATCAATATGATAAAGTTAAGGGAACACATTCAAAAGATCATTTTACATGTTTTTACAATGCCACTCAGAATTTTCCACTTCAGAGACATTCTGAGGGTTCAGGAAAGGTGAAGACAGGATGCTAAGGACTTAACCATAAAAGAGACTGTTGGTGAATACTAGAAGTCTAGGTTGGGCTCAGATGGTGCTGAATTTTCTTTTCCCTCACTTGCTCTTCACAGACAGCCCAGAAGTCTAGGAAACTGAAGGGGAATTATGAAATACTGAATTGCAGACTTGGAAATAAATATAAGGCTAAAGTTAGGATAACTTAAATCTTATGCCAGTTTGTCTACAATCTAAGCAGAGGAAGAAAAGTCAAGAACCTTTCTCCCTGGAGCGTGAATATATGTACACACAGTAGATATGGAGTTCCCCACAGGGAGTATTTGTGGGCAAGTGAAGAAGTAAAATCGGGCTTCTCCAGATCCTATTTTCAACTCTATTTGATCACTTGTAAATAATTATGCAGGTTAAGTAGACAATGATTGCTCACAAGATAGCTAACAGGCAGCCAAGCCAATCCAAAGTTCACATTTTTATACATTTTACTATAGTAATAATAGAAGCTATCATGAACTTACTGAGTGCCACTAAACTTAGATGCACACAGAGAAGTAATCGTAGAAAAAAGGAATAACATAGATATCACGGTTTTTACTGATGTCAATTTAAGGTGTTGTCAGGAAAGTACTAAAAAAATCCTCTTGAGTGATGTGAACTGTCTAAAAGTTATGTTACTAAACTGAAAGGGATATTTACATATATATATATATAATTGATCACTTTTCTTCATCTCTGTGTAGTAAAATAATGCCAACCCAAACTAAATGATATTATTTTACGTTGATGTAGCAAGGCTCCAATTTAGGGCTAAATAATCTCAGGTTGTTGAAGTTATTATTACCAAGTTAGGCAAAACAATTTCTTAAAAATCAAAGGCTATACAAGGTGAACATATTGTTATATAACTATTCATCTAACAATGACCAGTAAAGTTTCACAGAAAACAACCAATACAAAAAGGTCACAGATCACTAAAGAAAAAAAATACCTGCAAACGTTAGTTATATCAGCACCAGAGTACCCCTCAATCTTCTCTGCTATATCTTCCAGTTGAATATCTGGATCCAGCTCAACTTCACGAAGATTGATTTTCAGAAGCTCAGTTCTTCCTTTTGCTGTTAAAAGATTTTTTTGCTATTGTTAGATATTTTACTTTACAAACCATTTTGTTAAGAAATCATCTCTTAACATTCAGGAAAAGAAACAAGAGTCTAATGCAAAGAAGAGTAAATAACTCTGAGTCTACAGATAATTACTGATTTACCCTATGACTTGTGGAATCATGTAACTTCCTGTGGGCAATGACTAATAGCTGAAACAAACCTCGGAGTTCTCCTAAAAGATTGTGAAGACACTTGCCATGAGAACAAAGAGTCTGAGATCCTTTATGAAAAATCAAAAACATTCGTATTCTAGCACCAGAAATGCTTTTGTAAAAACAAGAATGTATTTAGCCTAGCTTTATGAAACTAGAGTGCATGGAATATAATTCCTGAGTTACTTTGCCCATCTTCTAGTACGACACAGGAAAAGCTTTCTAGAACTCTAATCGGTATTTTTTTTTAAAATCTCATTTTCTCTTCCTAGAAATCAGCAATTGGCACAAAACGCTTATATATATATATATATATATATATATATATATATATATATATATTTTTTTTTAATGGAGAGCCAGCTCACAGACATTTGTTCTTCCAATGTGACTGAAAATGTGTATGAAGTAAGCCAAAACAAACTACAGACTTTTTAATATGACCAATCTTGCTGTTTTACCACCAGTTTTTGTGGCAAATCTGCTTAATACAGCACACTAAGATGATGCGAAATTAGTTCAGATGTGGCTCTCTATTATTTTCTAATAGACAAAATGACATTTAATTCTTTCAATTTTTATTTTGAAAATTAAAAATTTCAAGTAAAAACAGAATCAGTGAACATCATCTACCTTTTCTTTAGATCCCCCAGTTATCACCCCCTTGCCTTCTCCTCTAGTCCCCTACCTTATCAGCTGTGAGGAGCTAGAGGCATCACAACACTGTGCCTTACATTACTCAGCAGTGTCTCCTAGGAACAAAGGTATCCATACAATCATCTCACTAAGCAGGAAATTTAACACCAGTACATGAGGATTACCTAATATACAATCCAGACTGAAATGTCCACATTTGTCCCAGGCTTTCATTCCTTTCTTAAAGACCTAAGTTACAGATGGCATTCAGTTATTGTCTCTTTAGTTTTCTTCAGTCTAAAACAGTTCCCCAGCGCTGTTTTGTTTGTGCTGTCTTTCACGACACTGACAATTCTCCTGCAGATGATCTTACAGAGTTAAGGCACTCCAATAAAACACTCCATCAGGTACATTTGAACCTGACAGGCAGATAGATATGAAATTGTTAATGGAAAGAACCAAGAATAACCAAGACTCTCTGGAAGAAAAAAGGCAAGGTGGGAGGAACTGCTCTACTACAGAGGAGTAAGATTCAAATCTCTCTAACAGTCTTGCAGAGGCAGACGAAGAGATCCAGGATAGAGAACAGGATGCCCAGAAGCAGAGCAGGGCATACAGTGTGGACACCTGATTCAAGCAGTGGGAGAAAAAGGCGTCTTTCCAATAAGTGACACCAGAAGTGACTACTCACAGAAGGAAAAAAAATGAAACTGGGTCATACCTCACCATACATAAAAATCAGTGCCAGAGGTATTACTGATCTAAATATAAGATGCAAATTCATAAGCATTTCAGAAGATAAAGCAGGAATCTATCCTAATGACCTCAGAGTACGTATTCATAAGACAGAAAAGAAATCGATTACAAACAAAAAGACTAATAAACTGTCCATATTAAAATCAGGAACTCCTGTTTATCAAAAGACATGGCTTATAAACTCAGTGAAAACACACAATCTTCAGAGTTTGAGAAATACTTACAATAGACTAAACAAAAAACTTGTTTCTAAAACAGTTAAAGAATTCCTACAAATCAGTAAGAAAAAGTCGGACCACCTAATAGAAAAATGGGCAAAACACTTGAACATATATATCACAAAACCAAATGGCCAATCAATAAAGGAAAAGATGCTCAAATTCCTTAACAGTAAAGGAAAGACAAAGTAAACCACAATAAGCATTGGTACACACTTAGAAGTCTGACGAGACTAGGCAATGGAGAAACGTGCACTATGGGAGCTCTCATATGCTGCTGGGAGAAGTGTGCACTAGAGCAACCACTCTGGAAGACACACTGGACTTATCTGCTGATGTTTCAGCTATGTTACACGACCCAGCAATTCACTCCTAGGAAGGAATGCTCCATCATGGCCTGAGGAAACCTAGGCACTGGCACCACTACAGCATACAGAAGAACGTCCGGAGGAGCACAGCAGCCTAAACCCGGAAATAAGCATTAACATCCATCAGATGACATGATGGGTAATTGTGGTATGACCACATAATGGATATTATGGGCTGAACTGTGTCCCTGCTAAATTCTCAAGTTGAAACTCTCGGCTCCAATGCAGTTGGTAGCACTCCACACACAGCAGGTGGACGTTAGTGAATGAACATCACTTTGCTCTTTTAGTCCCAGTACTAGAACATCACTGTGTTTGTAAATCAGAATGTTTTACTGCGGCCTGAGCTAAGAACTTAAAACACTGAGTTTAACCTAACGTGTTCTTCCACAGAAAAAAACTCCCAACAGCCAACTTCAAGGAACTCTGGGGCCTAAGCCTGCTCCTGCGTGAGGGCCTGAAGCTCAGTAGGCAGCATGCTCCTCTCCCTCAGTGACCGTGACGTGGGGAAAGTGACTTCTGACACTGGTTCTACCCGTGATTTGTTAGAAGAGTCTAAGCAGGATTTATCATCTCTATAAAACCAAATTAATGATACTTAATAACATTGTGAAAGGATTTAATGAGGGGTTAATGTTGTAACAACAGTATAAAGGACTGTCAACGCTACATGACCAAGTTAGTACACATTTGAAATTTAAATAAACACTGTCACATGGATCACACACTTGTAGTAACAATTCTTCTGGAGTACCTGAGGCCATCCAGCATGGCGGGTAACCAGCATGTGCTCCAGGGCTGGGCACACATCCAGCTCTGCTGCCCTGGGAGGACACCTAACCCGCAGGGCTTCAGGCTCTGACGAGGAAAGGTGGGAAGAGAATCGACCTCCCAAGCCTCGCGCCATGAGCTAACACCTGAAACGCACAGCCCACAGGCAGCATGCAGTAAGTGGCCATTGTCCCACCACCCCCAGTCAATCAACACACAGGACCAGAGGGAGACAGAAAGAGCCAGAGCCCTTCTATAAAGGACCAACTGGGAGATGGACAACACAGAGCAAACGGCCAAGGGAGTGGAGCCCACACAGGGAGAGGGGCCAGGGCAAAGAAGACCTCAAACCACTGGTGTGTTTTCAGTGACTCAGAAAAACCAATAAAGTTTAAATAGAAAGGAAGAGAGAAAACACCCTGGGAAATGAGAGCACTGTAAACCATGACACCAGAGTAGGAAGAAGCACGCGTGGAAAAAATGTAAGTAGTAAAGTACAACAGAGCACTAACAAACGCAAACAGGCACAAAAAAGAAAGATAAGGTATTGAAAAGAGAGCTTAAAAGAAGTACTCTAACCCTGATGTGATAGGAAATAAGAATCATTTGGAGCCTAAGAGATTCTGTGATGCCCTGGTGGTTTAGGGAGGTGAGTCTAAAAGCAAAGCATACCTAAATGAAGGTGCTGGAGAAAGGCGGTCGTCAGGCCAACAGGAGTTGCTGCCATCATTCAGATGCATCAAGTATTAGTGAGCGGCCATGATCCACCCAGGCCTGTGACCTGACTTCCACCTTCTGTTGGCCACGGCAGACGGTAGTCACCAAGACGGTGTGACAGCCTCTCACCCACATGCACTTCTACAACGTGGTGTCCATCCCCACCCACTGGTGGTCTCATTCCCCTCCACTTGAAAATGGGTGGGCTTGTAAACGCTTCTACCCAGAGTACCAAGAGGTGACAGCACCTGACCTCCATGGCCAGCTCAAAAAAAACTGCACCATCTACCTCTTCCAATGGAACAATCACACCTGGGGCCCTGAGCTACCATGTATGAAACATGATCAGCTGAGGTCGCCATGCCTGAACAAGCCCGGGGCACGTGGAATAACCCCAAGTAACACACAGAAGTGCTCCACCTGAGGCCCCAGGCCTCCGCCCTAGGTGGAGACACTCCAGATAAGTCAGGCTCCAGTGTGGAGTAACCTCCTCTGCTGACCTTCCAGCTGTGACCCCAGACATGAGGGGACACACACACAGCATCCCTGCGGTGCCCTATCCAAATTCCTGATCCACAGACTGAGCAAAACAAGACTGTTTGCAATGGCAAGAGTAACCCATCCACTGCCTTTCCTTGCCATCAAGTTCTAATTGCCTCTCAATCTTAAAGAAATCTGCATATTTCTTTATGTAAATTACATAACTTACAATATGCCTTTTTGGGTGGCTTTTCGTGTTTTATCTATTTTCATTCCTGTATTTCTTGCTTTTGCCAACTAAAAACGTCTTTTCATGTCATAGATTTTGTTCATAAAATGTCCTTCAATTTTTTTAACTTTCTAAATCTACTTTTCTTTCCATCCCTTTTACTCTAGATTTCTAAACCGTTCTTTCAGGCCTGTTGTCGTCCCACATTTCTTTATAGTTCTGTCTCTTCCACATCCTTTACCCATCAGATTCCACACCCTTCTGTCCCACCAAATTATCCCACAATAGCTGTCTACTCATTTTCAAGCAGCCAAGCCTCTGTTTCCATCCTTCGCTATGGAAATTCAGTGAAAAATGCAACTTCCTCTCCCCTCAGCACCTCGGTCAGAATTTACTATTCTTCATTTCCACCCCAAAAGACTATGCGCAACCCCAGTATCACTCACTCCCTGGTTTCACTGCAGTTAAACTGGGTAGGGGTCACACATCTTTATACTGACACGATACCTAGTAATACCTAATAATAAATGTCCTTCAAATAGCAAAGAGCTAAATAAATACCTGTGAAATTAATTAACACAGATGGAAGAAGTCAGAAATAGTGGAGTTCTGATTATGATTATTCGTTTGGGAGCCCTTGAGGAGAAAGCAATTTCTCCAGTTCTACAGTCACGAGGTACGCATGTTCAGACTAGTAGTGAGCAAAGAAAAGCACCTAAAAGTCATTACCCACGATGGACATAACCTTTTCATACAGGAAATAAGTTTAGGAAAAAAAATCTCAATAGTCAACCAGCTCTATGTTCTCCAATATTTCAAAGAAAGCTGAATCTATGTCTTTGTACCATCACCTCGTATCTTTCCCCTCAAAGCTAGGCTTTCCTCAGCAGTTTATAAAATCCTGTCATCAATTATCTTTCTAATTATATATTTTCTCTCACACAGGAGTACTGGGTAAGTACATCGAGGAGTTAAGACAGCAGAGAGCACAGTATAAGCACACAAATATCAGCTATTACACCTGGGTCTGGGACCTCAGAAACACTGGTCAGCTGTGAAGTAGGATCAACACTCCCTACCTAACAGGGTTGTATTAGTGTTAAATAAAACAAAGCATGTTCCATGGGGGAAGAAAACACCACCACCCTGAATGTAAGAAACTTCATTGTAGCCTCTGTCTCCAAAATAGCAAATTGGTTATTTATAAACTTTTATAAGCAGAATGCCAACAGAATGAAGACTTAGAGAAACAGAGAAAGGTAACATGGAGTAAAAGAAAGATCAAAATAGAGTAAAAGGAAGGCATCGTACCTGTTGGCAGAGGTATATATATCCTTTTTTCTAATCTCCTCCGCAATGCTTCATCAATGTCCCATGGGAAATTAGTAGCAGCCAATACCATGACCATTTTGGAAGGGTCATCATTCTCCAAAGCTCCTCCGACTCCTATGGACAACAATGGTAAAGAAGAGCATTTTTCTTACAGTCCCTTATTCTCCCATTCAACCAGTACTTCTAAGCATCAGCTATAGGCTTGGTGGGAGGCTCAGTGACAAACATGATGTGGTACTTCTCACCTGTGTGATGTCAGAAACCAGACAGGTCCACAGAGAAGACAAAGAGGTAGAAGAATTCCCATAGTCTATTGCAGAAGTCTAATCCGATAAGAAAACCTAATTTTTTTCTGTAATCTTTTTGTGTGTTTTTCCTCTACAAAGAGGAGGCAAGGGAGATTATGCTGTTTTACCACTTTATTTTTTTAATCATGAATTTTTAGTTATTACTCTGTTTTTCTCGAAAAGGAGAACAGAATAGGGTTTACTTTATTTAATACTAGCATGCAATCATAATTTTGAGAGACATTATACTGCAATAATTTTGTCTTTCTAATATATAAGTGACTGAGAAAAAAATAAGAAATTTAAGAATGAAAGTAATAATCAATTGCTACTGAAAATAACCATGTCTTTTTACACAAAACCAAATATATGTACACAGGGTCTATCTTCTCAGAATTAAAATTTTAGAACAGAAAACCAGGTTTACAGAATGGAAACTCTGGAAAATAAACAATAAAGAAAAAAGTTATCAAAAACTCACAAACTTTATTGATATGAATTTTGAGTCTGATATAACAAAGTAGTAGATTTAAAACAACTTAATTCAATGGTATTTTCTTAATAAATTACTAAACTCTTATTTCAATCATTATTATAGAGTTAAGCTGTCCAACTAATGGTCACAAATACCCAGCAATAAAAATTCAGCTACTAAATTTGTATTTGGTGATGTTTCTAAATGTTTTGTGTGTTTTACTACACATCCCTCCTTGCAAAAAAAATACAACACAGACATTCCTTTCTTTTATATTTCAACAGACACAAAAATGGTAAACTCACTAAGGGAAGGGCCTCCTAGTACTGAATTATTTTATACCTCTTACAGTGCCTGGCAATCAGAGTCACATGTCTCTAAAGAGTAGCTCTGGGCCCACTACCCTCTTCCCCCAGTGGCTCCCCAAAGCCTTTCCTTCTTAATCTGAACAACTTCAAAGCCCCTTGGCTATTCCCTTCTGTGACTCCCTCCATCTGGGTGGTACCCCTCCTACTGTTTTCACTACACTCAAGAATTTAGTTCTACTACAGAACTAGCGATATATTGTAACTATCTATGAAGTGCCTGCTTCTCAGCTAGAACAGTGGTTCTCAGACTTTTTGGTCCCAGAATCCTTTTTACACCTTTGAAGATTACTGAGCTTCAAAGAGATTTTTGTGTGTGGAGTATATCAATATTCAATACTTATTATTAAAAACTAATTCTGAGACTTAAAAAATATTAATTCATTTTAACAATAAAAATACATTTTTTATTAACATAATTAACATATTTATGAAAAATAACTTTTTAAAACCAAAAAAATTAGTAAGAAGGCTGGCTTTTTTTTTTTTTTTGCATTTCTGCAAATCTCTCTAATGTTCGATTCTCATATCTGCTTCAGCCTTTCACCTACTGTGATATTCCACATGTCTTATACCCTCTGAAAGTCTCCACTGCTTTACTTACAAGAGAATGAGAGTGAAAAAAAGTAAGTAACATCTTGATATTATTATGAAAATAGTTCAGCATTTGCACACCTTTTAGGAGTTTTAAAGATCTCTGGGACCCTGCACCACATCTCTGAACAGTAAGTCCCTTGAAGACCATGACATTCCTTTTCTTTGTAACCTCAGAACCTGAGACGGTACAAGTATGCAGCAGATGCCTTCTGAGTGCATGAAGAAATGAACAATTAGGTGGATGAACAAATGACTTCTGGTCCATTCACTGAGAATTTCCAAAAATCAATCAACACAAAATTCAAAAAGGAACTAGAATAGTTTTGAGGCATTAATTAAGTATCAATTACCATCCATCTGAATGAGCAGCTCAGACTTGACTCTGCGACTTGCCTCATGTTCATCAGAGGTTCCTCTTCGACTGCAGATAGAATCTATCTCATCGATGAAGATCGTGGTCGGGGCATAAAACCTAGCCTTTGTGAAAATATTTGAAAGATCATTTAATGATCTCATAAAATAAACTGAATTTCTAAAATGCCATTTTCCTCCATCTAAAACAATAATAAAAAAGAGCAGAAATTTCTCACTGCTTTAATGCCACTCTTTGGTTACTGATATGTTAATCACATCAGAAAAATGAAAATCCTAAAAATAAAAGATAAGTTATACAGTTGGTGAAGTCAGGTGAGAGATACACGAGGATTCATGATCCTATCTTTCTACTTCTGTGTTTGAAAACTTCCATAATACAAAACGCTCCTAAAGATAAATCATCAATGTATCCTCAAATATACATTTCTAAGTAACTATTGCAAATGTTTATGAAAAAGAAACAAACTTTAATGACAGATCAATTCCCAATTGGTTTTCAAAATATATATTAAAATATACTTCTGCTTAATCTGCAAACTACACACATTTCCCAAGTCTCTTCTACCCTGCCTGGATGGGATGCCACGGGGCTTCAACCTCAGGAAGGAATGCAAGCTGAAGACACATGAGCCACTCCACAAAATTCACCACCCCATGTCTTACCAGTGTCAAGAACTCTGAAACAACAACACTTGACCTTTTTAAAAGATACCTAGGTGAATGGATCTAGGTAACAGCGATACCATGTGCCTATACAAACGGGACCCTGAAATCCAAACACATCATCACTCACCATTTCAAACAACAGACGAACCAGCTTCTCAGACTCGCCTCTATATTTTGACGTCAGCGTGGAGGAGGAGACGTTGAAGAAGGTTGTGCCGCACTCAGTGGCCACGGCTTTAGCCAGCATGGTCTTACCAGTGCCCGGGGGCCC
Source organism: Nanger dama (assembly GCA_917880005.1). Lineage (NCBI taxonomy): Eukaryota > Metazoa > Chordata > Mammalia > Artiodactyla > Bovidae > Nanger > Nanger dama. The sequence continues at coordinate 30,590,103 of CAKJTW010000005.1, read as the reverse complement.
AACCATCAGCACTCCCTGGAATTCCAAAGGATGTACTAAGTGAGTTATCAGACTGAAATATTTTCTTATAAAATATCATCAGCTAATAATGTACACGAAACTCTTCCCATCAAAAGAGAAGTTCAACTGTCACTGTAAAATCATGGTGCATTTGACATGTTTCATTTTATAGACAGAAAAAACTGAAATGACGAATCACTTCACAGAATGTCTCAAAGGTATCAGAGGTACTCAGAGCTGGGCTAACAATAGGCTAAGACAACAAGGAATCACCTGGGACATCTGGAGAGGCCCTGGCAGAAGACAAACATGGATGGTTTTGGGCACAGCTTAGGACTGACTGCTCTGTTTAAGCAATGAAAACAGATGACATTTTCTACCACATGGAGCAGAATTATATATCCTTTGCCCTCCTTAGGCACAAAACCTATCTTCAACAACACACAATATATACTTTCAATCAGAAATAAAGATCCATTTATCAGCTTATAAGGTAGCTAAAATCTAGTGGTGATTCAAACAATCAAATTAGCTAGCATTTTAACTGTGCTGGACAGTTAATAGTTTACATAAAACACTGTTAGTAATGAAAGAGCCAAATATAACATAGACTAAAATCTAAATTTTAGTTATTTCTCACCTTTGAGAGCAAATAAACAGAAATATTCTATAAAAATAAGTCAAGGAGTACGAATTATCCAAGAACACTAATCTTCCAGTCCTGAAGACTGGAAGATTTTTAAATACTTAACCATTTTCTTTTAACACTTTCAATGAGAGTTCAGATAGATACTTAACACATCTTTTTTGGCATAATAGTTGGTGATCTTAAGATGAATTCTGAGCCATTTGTCTATAAGCTTTGGAGGAGTTAAACTTTGAAAACTATGTGCATAGCAAAGTTTCATAAACTCTAAATTCAGAAACTGTCCAAACCTGTTTCTAGCTATGGAGTTTTGATACCCAGGACAATGAGGGATCAGTAGGATTGAAAACACTAGTTTTATAAAAAAAATTTTTTGCTTTGCAAGAAACCTTTAACTATATTTGAGACTAATATTTCAAAAACTGTAAAGACAACTAATGGTACAAGCACAGCTACAAAAAGGCCCCGTTTCTCTTTCCACTGTCCTCTTAATGCCCTCTCAGTTCTCATAATGTCATTAACATGGCCACAACCAGACGATCTCCAGGGTCAGCATCTGTGCCCAAACACAGCTCGCAGATACAGGACAGCATCCAAACACGTCACCTCCTTGTGATGCTACTCCGTCAACTGCCTCCTCTCTTTCCTGTATCTCCTTCTCCTGTTTATTTAAAAAATGAAAGCCTTCACTTGACCCTACAAATCCTCTAATGACTATCTACCTCTCCCTTTCCCTTCCTGGCCAAGCTTCTTAAAGAAATATTTTACGCTTACTGTTTCTTCATGAGCTACAATCTGACTTCTGCCTCCACTGCTTCACTAAAAATACCTCTCTGACTAACAATGGCCACTTTTTAACTCACAGCTTCTCTTCTCCCTCTGACCTTTGATGCCAATACCCGTTCACTCCCTCTCCCTGAAACTATTCCTCCCCAGGCTGGTTCTAGGACACAGGACTTGTTATGCTAGGGAGGATACACCTACCATTCCGTTGTTTCAAAACCCCTTTAAATACCTATTTTATGAAGGCCTTATTATTTCTTTTAAACATTATTTTTAAAGTTATTATAAAGGGGGAAATTTATGGTACTATGTTCCCTAAATTAGCAGTATCTGTAACAAATAGATATCTCCATCTAAAACAAATAGATAGATATCTATTAACAAATAGATATTACAAGTACAAGCTGGAATCAAGATTGCCAGGAGAAATATCAATAATCTTGGATATGCAGATGATACTACCCTATGGCATAAAGTGAAAAAGAACTAAACAGCTTCTTGATAAAAGTGAAAGAGGAGAGTGAAAAAGTTGGCTTAAAGCTCAACATTCAGAAAACTAAGATCATGGCATCTGGTTCCATCACTTCACGGCAAATAGATGGGGAAACAGTGGCTGACTTTATTTTTTGAGCTCCAAAATCACTGCAGATGGTGATTGCAGCCATGAAATTAAAAGACGCTTTACTCCTTAGAAGGGAAGTTATGACCAAACTAGACAGCATATTAAAAACAGAGACATTACTTTGCCAACAAAGGTCTGTCTAGTCAAAGCTCTGGGATTTCCAGTAGTATGGATGTGAGAGTTGAACTATAAAGAAAGCTGAGAGCTGAAGAATTGATGCTTTTGAACTGTGGTGTTGGAGAAGATTCTTAAAAGTCCCTTGGACTGCAAGGAGATCCAACCAGTCCATCCTAAAGAAGATCAGTCCTGAATATTCATTGGAAGGACTGATGTTGAAGCTGAAACTCCAATACTTTGGCCACCTGATGCAAAAAGCTGACTCACTGGAAAAGACCCTGATGCTGGGAAAGACTGAAGGCAGGAGGAGAAGGGGACGACCAAGGATGAGATTTTGGATGGCATCACCGACTCAATGGACTTGAGTTTGAGTAAACTCTGGGAGCTGGCTATGGAGAAGGGAGGCCTGGTGTGCTGCAATCCACGGGGTTGCAAAGAGTCGGACACAACTAAGCAACTGAACTGAACTGAAAACAAATAGTCTATAGAAGCTTTTAAGTTGTGAGAGGCAATCAAAATACCATGATATAAACACACAATTTCTCCTCCTTTCTCCTTTTGGGCACAAACGAGGAGGAGGTATTGAGAACATAAAAGACCTTCCAGCTAATCTAGAAGGGGCAAAGTAAGATCACGCTTTTATTTCATTCCGCCAGTCAGAGCAAAGCAAGACTCTGCCTATGGCTAAGACCAAAAACAGTTCAGGCAGCAGCTGTTGGAAGGCCTTTTTAAAACACTGGAATGAAAGCACTGAACTTAGGAGGCACGAGTCCTGGGCAGGCTTCAGACTATAAAGCACAGGGCAGGCTTTAGACTATAAAGCACAGGGCAAGATAGAAAGATCTAAACATCCTCATTGCCTCTCAGAATTTATACCGGGCCTAGATGAAGTGATCAAAATAATTAATTACTGAGAAACAGGTCAGCTTTTAAAAAGAGACTTATTTGATGAAACACTTATTCTATGACTATGTACTATTACTATTTAATTTGCTGGCTAACTTTCCATTACAGAAACAGACACCTGGAAAATTCTCAAAACTCGTCTCCAGCTCAGCGCCCCTGAGGGAAGTGACTTTAAAGATGACAGCATCAAAACTCCCGACCCCTCTTCTGCCGGGCAGAGGCAGTATCTCAACCACAAATCCTTATCCAGGTACCTGAGGTACCCACCAGCCTCCCTCAACCTTTACAGACCATGTTAATAAATGCATAAGGAAACTACAACGCTGGCTTTATCATGCAAGCTGCAGTTTTATGCCTATATTATTTTAATAAATTCTCACCTTCCACGGCCTTCTGATCCCTTTGAAAAAGTCAGGCATCCACATGGGAAGGACGACAGCTTCCCTCAGCAACTTCTTAGCTTCTTCCAGATCTGCTATGTCATCCCTTTGGAAGAACAGCCACGTTTAATGCTTATTTGGGGTCACCTTTGATTTATGGTCAATAGCAGCTCTTTGAATTGTTTTTCACTTAGGAAATTATTCTTATAGGAAGAACAGTATTCTAATTTTTACTGTATAAAATCATCAGTGAAAACATACTACAGTTATAAATCAGGACATTATTCAATTAACAACCTTTGTTGGTTACGTCAACATCGAATTAACATGAAAATGTCTTGGCTGTATTCTGAAAGAACAATTGTTCTGCCAAGTCTGCACACTCATATTATGAGTGAAGTCATAATCAGGAGGTGAATGGATAGCAAGACAAGACACACCAAGCCAACCTACAGCCTTCTCTGCAGCTGTGATTCAAGAACATAACAGACTCACCAGTGAACACTTGGGTTCCTGGAAACAATGTCTCTCTCAAGGGCTTCCACCAGGTCCTTATCATATGCGGCACCATCAAATTTTGGAATTTCACCATCGCTTGTACCATCTTGCATATTTTTCCTTCCCTGGGGACAGGTATAAAAAAAAAATCAATAACAAGATAGTTTTAATTAACATCATTAAGCTCTCAAAATACTGCAGTGGAACTATTTTAAATGGCTTATTTTTTTAACAGTGTTTTCTAATTACCCCCAAGGCCATCCTCCCTTTTTAATTCATCAGCAATAGATGAACTGGCCAACCTTAGGAGATACTTCAGATTTACATTCTTGAGGGGACAGGTGCACATTAAGACTAAACAAGCTTGATATCTCTAAATTTGGGGTTGCTAGGGATTTCTGCCACTACTAGAAAATATTTCAAGCATTAATACAAAGGAAGAAAAAACCAACTTACTGAAAACCTACAGCACAGCAAGAAATGTCAAATATATTATCTCGTTTAATACAACAACCCTAAAGGTAAGGTTGTATTATTACCCTGTTTTTACAGATAAGAACTGGGGCTCAGAAAGTTAATTAAGTTCACAATTACTAAATGTCTGAGTATAGATTTTAACTCAGATTTTCCTGACTCCCCAAACTCATGCTTTTTCACAACATGAGACCACCTTATGCCTGCCTGGGTCATTTTAAAGCTTAAAAGCAGGTTAAAGGGGCAGGAAGGAATAAATTAGGAAGATGTGGTTAACATATACACACTACTACATTTATATAACAAGGACCTACTAGCACAGAGAATAATACTCAGTATTTTATAGTAACCTATAAGGAAAAAGAATCTGAAAAAAAAAAATCTATAAATAAATATCTATACCTGAATCACTGCTCCATACACCTGAAACATAACATTATATATCAAATATATTTCATTTAAAACAAAAGAGAGAGTAGGTTACATATGATAGAACTATTATTACATTCTCCTAAGCATCTAAGAGGCTGCAGATGAGGAAAGACTTGGGATGCTGAACTGCAGCTTATAAAGCTTTTTCCCACTCAGTGTAAGTACCCACTCAGGGTTCAGGGTTTCTTCCTAGTAAGGTCCTTGGACCACATCATAAAGTCACTACAATGACAAAGATAAAAGGACCGTTTAAAATAGTATCATTAGGGTCATTAAAGCAATATACTTTACCCCAAATTCTTTATTTAATAACACACTAGCTTGAAAAAAAAAAAAAAAGAATTTCATGCTATGGTTTCTATGGGGTTCTGCCAACATTTACTCAGCTCTGAAGAGCTTTAAATGAGATGTGCTCAGCTGCCAGAGACAGTTCAACCACTAGAACTACTTCAGCAGCCAGAGCCAAGCACCTCCCTGGAGCTTCAGCCCCTCAGTTACTGTTAAGGCAAAAATTAAGGAAAACGGTCCAAACACTAATCAATTTCCTGAGCTTCAATCTGAAGAGAGAGAACAGGATGAACCTCGCCTACCACACGCCATCGGAGATAAACCATAAACTAGATCCTAAGTGCAGAGAGAACTAAATGGCTCCCTGTGGGCAGACGCTCCAGTTCTTTAAGTCACTGGGTAAATGACCAAACAGTACTCTGGTAACTTGACTCCAAAATGAATAATTTACTGTCTCTGGTTAGCATGATATGAAACTGAATTTTAGGAAGATTCTTATACTTCAGATGACAGATCCCAATATTGACACTTAAAAGGAGTAAATTTCTGGCGTGCTTACACAACAAAGATAACGTCAACAAATTTAAAATTAGCTCAGCCTAGAATAATATTTTATAATAAAGACGGGCCAAGGCTCGTCACACTCAAAACTTATCGCTGTGAACACTCTTGTAATCATTTTTAAAACTCTTCTAAAATAAATCAACCACAGAATGAAACAGAAACTGATATATCTGGGATTTAATAAGCTTTGATATGACATTGTAATTTGAGACTTACCAAAAAAAAATTAATATAGGCAGAGAGTCATTTTAATATGAATATCCAAGCCGTGAGGAGGATTTAATAAAGACTATCAAGGGAAAGTAAAATGTGTACACTTATCTGGAAGCAACAGGAAGCACAGGATTTTAAGAAAAATAAATATATGACTATCTATGTCCAAGACATTCTATTGTGCCCTCAGTGTAAGATCAGTGCATGAAAATAAGATTATCTGATAGATTACTGGCAGAAAGTTAACAAGTAAATGCCAAACACACATAAACTGTGAAGTGTTATGGAAAAAAATGAGTGGTCAGTATAGTTAAAAGGTACTGAGCAAAAAGAATAGGCTGGAGGGGACTCCCCTGGCAGTCCACTAGTTAAGACTCCTGGATTCCACTGAAGGGGGCACAGGTTTGATCCCTGGTTGGGGAACTAAGATCCTGAATGCTGTGCAGTATGACCAAAAAAATTAAAAAATGAAGTATTTTTAAAAAATAAGAATAGGTTGGAAAGATGGTCAGAAGTCAGCACACTGGGCCCTCTAGGCCATGGGAAGGTGTTTAGGTTTTATTATTCTAACTAAATGGGGAAATTTTTGAAACTTGCTAAGAAGGGCTGGGAGGGACTGGGGGCAGGAGGAGAAGGGGAGGACAGAGGATGAGATGGCTGGATGGCATCACCGACTCGATGGACGTGAGTTTGCGTGAACTCCAGGAGTTGGTGATGGACAGGGAGGCCTGGTGTGCTGCGATTCATGGGGTCGCAAAGAGTTGCACACAACTGAGCGACTGAACTGACTGACTGACTGAAGAAGGGCAATGACAGAATCTGATTTCATGTTAAAATGACCCTTATAGTTGCTATATGGGAAAAATGATGGGCTGGAGAAAGAAGGAGAAGCAGGGAAAGAAAAGCCTGTACCAGCAAAGTCAAGGCTCTCAATTCACAGAAGAAGATACGTGGGTAGAAGGTCAGTCAAACCACTTGCCCTCCCACCCAAAGTTTCTCAAAAGTACAGATGAGACCTGAATACAAAGTAAGTATTCCAAAGAAGATTCTAGATCTTTTTCAACTCAAAATGGTGAGGTGACTAAAAGGCAAAACTAGGAAACTAAAATTAATAATTTATTTGGTGATACTGGGAGACCAACAAAATGGGTGACAACTATCCTTAACAAACAGATCAATTAAAATAGGAAATATCAAATATGAGTGAATAGCTGTGGTTTTGGTTACCCTGCTAGATTAACTGCAACCAGAAGAGTGGTTCTCTTTGGGAAAGCAGTAAGTGGCAGAGATCAGAAGGGATCATGAGTATGGCTTCTGAGCTCAATGCTCTATTTTTGACCCCTGAGCAATAGTTACATGTATTGCATGGTAGTTACAGAGGTTGCATGCAATCAGTCTAAGCTGACTCTTACTGGTTTGTAAGAGCCAGTTATTAAATTTTCAGGAATTTTTCAAGCCAACTGTGAAAAACAGCCATTGGTAAAAATCATACAAACTTAGAATAAATTATATTAAAAACAGAAGAAGTAATTACTCAAAACTCCTCACCACCAACTACTGAACTATCATCTACGTACTTGTACTGCGCCTACACTGCAGAATGGCAGGCAGCTACTCATGTCAACTCTGAGTTCAGTGATCTCGTGTTGGTAGCCTGGATCCAGTAATAGTGGAAGTGTTTATACCAGAGAAACCAGCAAATATTACAAAACGGGAACTTGATTTCTTGTTCTGTTAACTGTCTAGTCTTAAACTAATGGTGAAGGTGAAGGTGAAGTCGCTCAGTCGTGTCCGACTCTTTGCGACCCTGTGGAGGGTAACCTACTAGGCTTCCTTGTCCATGAGATTCTCCAGGCAAGAATACTGGAGTGGATTGCCATTTCCTTCTCCAGGGGATCTTCCCGACCCAGGGATCAAACCTGGGTCTCCCGCATTGGAGGCAGACGCTTTAACCTCTGAGCCACCAGGGAAGCCCTTAAACTAATGGGGAAATATTAAATTAAAGCGTGTGTCATTTCTATAGTTCTTACAATGTAAATAGCACAAAAAATTAAGGAAATAAGTTTTCAGTATTTGAAAACCATGATATGATTCATCAAAGTTGTTCAAGTGATTGATGGAGGAGAGAAGTTCTGACATGTTTCTGTTGTTTCATTTTCAACTGACTCACTAATAAAAACAAAGTATCAACCAAATCCTGTCAGAACTACATTCCTAATCAATGTCAACTGCAACCATAGGTAGCTACAGGTGCAAGAGTTAAGCAAAAAGCAGCAAAAGCATTTCATGGGGGTCAATGGGCCCTATAAAAGTTTACAATAAAGTCATACATATTTTATTATTTTTAAATTATATGTTGTACATCCTTTATTATGAGATTTATAATAAATTTGTGTGAATATGTATGCATACTTGTATACATGTAACTTTTTTTTCAAAAAAAAAACTAGTTATTAGACATTTACCAGTACATTACTAGTTAGATCATCATTATTCATCAAATATTACCCATATAATCTATATACTTTTCTTCAATAAAGAGATTTTTTTAGGTCATTGTTCATTTGTATAACTACCAATCCATATTTCTCAAAAGAATACTTCAATCCAGTTTATATCTCTCCATATCAGACATTCTTAGACTTAAGCATGAACATATTCAAAAACAGCCATTTGCTACTAAGTAATTCAATCAATTACTTAAATCAATTACCATATAACCACGATGGTGTGATCACTCACCTAGAGTCAGATATCCTGGAGTGTCAAGTCAAGGGAGCCTTAGGAAGCATCACTATGAACAAAGCTAGTGGAGGTGATGGAATTCCAGTGGAGCTATTTCAAATTCTAAAAGATGATGCTGTGAAAGTGCTGCACTCAACATGCCAGCAAATTTGGAAAACTCAGAAGTGGCCACAGGACTGGAAAAGGTCAGTTTTCATTCCAATCCAAAGAAAGGCAATGCTAAAGAATGTTCAAACAACCACACAATTGTACTCATCACACTCTAGCAAAGTAATGAAAATTCTCCAAGCTAGGCTTCAACAGTACACGAACTGAGAATTTCCAGATGTTCAAGCTGAATTTAGAAAAGGCAGAGGAACCAGAGATCAAATTGCCAACATCCACTGGATCATAGAAAAAGCAAGAGAGTTCCAGAAAAACATCTATTTTTGCTTTATTGACTATGGTAAAACCCTTGTCTGTGTGGACCATGACAAATTGTGGAAAATTCTTAAAGAGACAGGAATATCAGACCACATTATCTGCCTCATGAAAAATCTGTATACAGGTCAAGAAGCAACCATTAGAACCGGACATGGAACAATGGACTGGTTCCAAATTGGGAAAGGAATATGTCAAGGCTATATACTGTCATCCTGCTTATTTAACTTATATCCAGAGTACATCATGCAAAATGCCAGGCTGGATGAAGCACAAGCTGGAATCAAGACTGCCAGCAGAAATATCAATAACCTCAGCTACACAGTTGACATCACCCTTATAGCAGAAAGCAAAGAGCAATTAAAGAGCCTCTTGATGAAAGTGAAAGAGAGAGTGCAAAGCTGGATTAAAACTCAACATTCAAAAAACTAGGATCATGGCATTCAGTCCCATCACTTCATGGCAAATAGATGGGGAAACAATGGAAACAGTGACGGACTTTATTTTCTTGGGCTCCAAAATCATTGCAGATGGTGACTGCAGCCATGAAATTAAAAGACGTTTGCTCCTTGGAAGAAAAGCTATGACAAACCTAGGCAGCATATTAAAAATCAAAGACATTACTTTACCAACAAAGGTCGGTCTAGTCAAAGCTATGGTTTTTCCAACAGTCATGTATGGATGTGATAGCTGGATCATAAAGAAAGCTGAGCACCAAAAAATTGATGTTTTTGAACTGTGGTGTTTGAGAAGACTCTTGAAAGTCCCTTAGACTGCAAGGATACCAAACCAGTCAATCCTAAAGGAAATCAGTCCTGAATATTCACTGGAAGGACTGATGCTGAAACTGAAGCTCCAATACTTTGGCCACCTGATGTGAAGAACTGACTCACTGGAAAAGACCCTGATGCTGAGAAAGATTGAAGGCAGGAGGTGAACAGGATGACAGAGGATGAGACGGTTGGATAGTATCACCAACTTGATGGGCATGAGTTTGAACAAGCTCCAGGAGTTGGTGATGGACAGGGAAGCCTGGCATGCTGCAGTCCATGAGGTCACAGAGTTGGACACAACTGAGCGGCTGAACTGAAGCACAGGACAGAATCTCTACCCAGTATTATGTTTATTCACCAATCAATTTCCCAGATAAACATATATACTGAAGGCAATTTTCTCATGAAAGAAAAAGAATCTACTCAAAAATTTACAGATAGATCTAAGTTTTAAAAATCTGTATCAGTAATAAACTGTGCCCACTGCCTTATTCTGTGAAGACTACATACACATCTCTTTCCTTATAAATCTTTCCCTACAGTTATGTTTCATTTATTGTTCACTTTACTTCAGAATACTAGCTAAAATATTTTTTTAAGTTTTAAAATTTTATTTTGAATATTTCTACAAAAGCTCCATTTTACTTAAGATTTTATAGACAAATGTGTGTGTGTGTTTATTTAATACATCTCTGAGTTTACTGGCATTGCAGAATGGCCTTCAAAATGCAAAGACTGCATAAGTTTTTGATTCAGAGTTCTTCTTTATATCTCTTCCCTGGTGGCTCAGATGGTAAAGCGTCTGTCTACAATGAGGGAGACCTGGGTTCGATCCCTGGGTTGGGAAGATCCCTTGGAGAAGGAAATGGCAAGCCACTCCAGGACTATTGCCTGGAAAATCCCATGGACAGAGGAGCCTCGGAGGCTACAGTCCATGGGATTGCAAAGAGTCGGACATGACTGAGCTACTTCACTTCACTTCCATGTTAAAACCAAGCCTACAAAAATTACAATATGCACCAAAGGTCATGGGCTTAAAGTGAATGAGTCAGGAAGAGGGAGGCTTGCCTTGTCATCTCTCCCTCTGGCTCTGCAGTCCTTGTCCCTGCTGGTGGAGGGCTTCTCGCTCTTAGATATGGGATGTGCTCGGCCTACGGGTCCCCGGGCGCCGCCTCCTGGCATCTCTTTCCTCAGAGGTCTTACTTCTCGATTGGGACGCCTTATCTGAGGTGGAGCTCTAACCAAAAAAAAAAAAAGGCAAAAGTACTTCAATACTACCTCAGTTAATAAAATGATTAAATCAATTAGTCCACAAAGTCAGTTTTTCCCCTTTTGCCAATTCATGGTCACAACTATTAGGTCAGTTTTTGAAAGTACTTTTCTGTAAAAATCCTAATGGATATAAATATCAAATAGATATAAATGATACATATAATAGCAATTACTTTGTCAGAGTAACAATTAATCACCAATAGAGGGCAATACAGATTACTCCCAGCTTTAATCTTAATAGTTACTAGAGTATCAGTTCCTTATTCATTACTGTCCTAAACCAAACAAGTAACTTTTAAAAAAGTGTTAAGAGCTGAAAAGACAAGAATTGAAAATATGTCTATCTGCATAGCTTACCAGTTTATCCTTTACAACCAAAATTATTTTTCTCTGCTTCTGTATTGGAAAAACCAGCATTTTATTCATCAAATTACAAATAGCAAGGCTTAATGAAATCTTAATATAGGTGTATCTAAAATTCATGCTTTCAAGGTGTCAAAAATCAAGAATCATTCAAATTATACAGGCCCCCAAACGTGAATCAAGAATTCTGATAACTACCTGCGGCAAAAGATGTTAATTCTATTTATGGTGGTGACCATTTCACAATACACACAGATATTGAATCATGATGCTGTACACTTGAAACTAACGTAGTATATCAATTACACGACAATTTTAAAAAAGAATTTTTATAAACATATAACTATGATGACAAAGTAGCACACCTTGTCTCATGTCATGTGAAATGTGTCTTCTTCAAATAGTAAAGTCGGAGGGCTTCTCAGCACAGCACCTACTTGCCCCTCTTTGGGTGCTAGCCCAGACGCCATCACTTTGTGTCTAATTTCCTGAGCTGTCTCTGCCTCTGTTTTCTACCTTTACTCTCTCTACAGTTCCACCTGTATTTGTAGCCCCTCACATCCCATATGGATATCCCTTTTCCACCCACATGCCAAATCTATCATTATGTCTTTTCCAGCTTCTTGCTTTTAATTCATCTAACTCATCATGGAAGTTTCTCTCTCTGATATCAGGGAAGGCTCACATGTGTACAACTCAATAAACCCAGGAAAATGGATGACAAGCCAGGAAGGCTGCAAACTCAAGGTGAAAAATGGGTAACATACTGTAGCATCTTCAGACCACCGGAATCAGACCACCGCATGAAACTGTTACGGATGAGAGAGCCTGGAGGAAAATGTGTGTCTACCTACTGGGTTACCACACACTGACACTGGAGTCCTCGGAATTCAGTCCAATTAAACAATTATGTACTGAACACCCAGACACCCATTAGGAGGCAGATAGCCTCTACTGTGCTAGGCCCTCAGAGGAGACAAAGATGAAAGAGCAATCTTGTGGGAAAAAAAAATCCACAGGAAAGGAACTCAAAAACATGTATAGTGAAATGGTTATATGACATTTTCAAATTTAAAGACATTATTACATTTTTGGTTCTAGCGCATTATTAGTCTTTTAAGTATTCTGACTGCCAGTAAGATAAAAAAAATGTGATGAGACTGGCAAAGAATAAAAAAAGAAAAATGTTACACTTCTCTGTTCGTAGTATTTCACTTCCACCATTGTTTTTTGACTGAACTTCCTTTTTGATGAAGAGATATCAAGTAGGTGAGCAGAATCTTATTATTCTACATATACATATAAAAAACAGTAAATATATATATATAATGGTAAATACATATATACGTAACAGTAAATGCGTATCTGCATGTATATAAATGTCTCTCCTGAATCAGATTCGTGGCCAAAGACAATCAAATGCAACCAACAACCTCCTTATGCAGAACACACTTGACGTGTGTTTGCCTTCTGTCAGCAGCTGCGCCTGCTATTTAAGTAGTCTGTCATTGTTTGTGGTCCTGCTCTTCCGAGGCACAGCCGGCTGAGGCTTTCGCTGGCAAACAGCAAGCCCGTCCTTTACCGCTGCGCAACGGGCTGCTGCGCGGCTGCTGGGCTGGCCCTGCTAGGCCTCCGTGAGGAGGGGAGAACTGCAGTGAATCCTCAAACAGCTCTTCTGCCTCCTCAGCTTGTGCCTTCCCACCTCGGCTGGCTATTTAGCAGTCTTGGAGGAGTCCTGCTGTAGTCCATTTTGCACACACATCCAGGTCAGTAAAGCTGTGCTGCGAGAGGAATTATTTCAAAGCTCATACACAGGCGGCACTCCAAGAGTGCTACTGCCGACCTTGTCCTGCCGCTCAATCCTCTGACGAGCTCATCCCCGGCCTGCATGAAACTGCTCAAAGAGGCCAGACATGCCACTGGTGGCCAATCCAGAGTGGCACAGAAAGCCTGCCTGTGCTCTGCAGGTCTTCAGTTCCGTCTCACTGCAGTTTGATATTACATCTGAAACAGACTCTGTCAGCTTCCCAAAGGACATCCTTTATTCTGTCTGTACTTATTCCTCCATTAGTGCCTCACTGCACAATGTCATGCTTCAGTGTGAGGGCTCAGTGACAGCTCCCAGGCTGTAAACACTAAGTCTCAAGGCTGGTTTTGCCGGTCTCTTTTTAAAAAGCCTTTATTACTAGTAGGGTTGCATTGCATCATCGGAGCTGCCCTGGTGGCTCAGTGGTAATGAACCCACTTGCCAATGCAGGAGATGCAGGAGAACGGGTTTGACTCCTGGGTTGGGAAGATCCCCTGGAGAAGGAAATGGCAATCCATTCCAGTATTCTTGCCTGGAGAATCCAAAGGACAGAGAAGCCTGGTAGGCTACAGTCTGTGAGGTCACAGTCAGACAGACATGACTGAGCGACTCAACCCCCACCTGCCACAGCGTTATCAACCTCTGCCCCAACAGTCAAACCTAGGCTGATACCCTCCTAGCTTACAGCATTTCAAATCAGAGAAGCACTGGCAATCTGCAGAGAAACAAGCAGCTTGTCTACGCAGAGCTCAGCCCTCCCGTGGGAGGATATCTCCTTGTAGGAATGGGAAGAAGGGTACCTTATTCTATCAGGTGCAAACAACCCTGATTTCCTTCAAAAGTCAATTCTTCCTTTCTAAGCAAAATTAATCATCAATATTGTATGTAAATGTTCCTGTCTGGGAGTGGTGGCACTGCTGATCAGTAAACACCATGAAATCACCCAAAGGTCCAGAATCAGAACAGATGCATGAATCATTATACACATAATGGGATACTATATACACATAAACATAAATCACAGCCATGTGCAGTAACAACAGATCAATCTCAGGACCATAATGCTGGGTGAAAAAGTAAGCTATAAGAACACAGACAGTAGGATTCTAAGAAAAGCCAGATACTGTTTGGAGATAAAAACAAATACCTGAACTTTTGATGAATGCAAGACACTACACTACATAATATAAAAGGCTTTTGTATACTGGGTTAAGTTTTTCCTCATTATCTAATGAGCAAATCAATCCCATTCAGAACTCAAGGAGAACTGATAGTCATGCTGATATCAGTAGTTCTGTGTCCTCAAGGAGGAAAATCTCTTCCAGAGGTCTACTTTGATATTTTTAATATTCACCTTATTAAAGTTAAAAATACAAAAAATTCAGTTAGTCCTTAAAGTTTGTGGATTTGTTTACAAATTTTTTTCTATGCATAAAAGCAGCAGATTTTAGAAGTCACTTTTAAGAGGCTTCTGAATAATGCTTGATGCCATTTAAAACCTGGCTAATTAAATGCCACTAAATATTTTAACCTACAATTATAAATATAATATATTTCACAATCTTCTTAGTTCTTCAATTATGTTTCTTAACAAAGCATAGCTTATATATACATACTTTCATAAACTTAGTAACTTAAACTTACCAATGAAATGAGGTAAGCCTCAAATTCTCCTAAACGTTCCCCCAAAGTACTTAACACAAATTTTTATGTAAAAATCACAGATCTAAATTATTCCATAATACACCTGATTGGAACTGCATGCTTATCTCTCAATACCCATATTTTCTTATATTACAAGTACATAAAAATAATAAATATGTACATATCTCTTAACCAAAAAAAATACTATTACAATTTTGATTCTCTTAAGACATTTTTGTTCTTCATTCTAATGGCCCTGGAATTGAAAGATGCTTACCCAATACAGAAGATAATTACTGTCCGAGTTAACCCAGATGACATTTAGCCAGAAACTTAAAATGTATGAGATCTGGGGCTGCAGACACATTTCTCACACCAAATATTATACAATCCCATTTAACTATCATAGGGGCTGCCCTCTTAGCATTTTGATGTCACTCACAACTAGGAATTTCAGCAAGACAGTGACTAAATTCTTGTCAGACACTGATGGGATGCACTAAGCCTCATTCAAAGAGTTGCTAAGCCAGTCATTCTATCACTTCTAAGATAGCGTGGGAAAGGGGATGATAACATCACTGATTATTTAGTCTAATGGTAGGATGCCATCACTCCCAGGCAGAGTGATAATTCATTAATTTTACTTTGCTTTTCTTTGGGTCTAAAGATTGGCCCTTGCCTTTTCTATTTAACTCTAAAGAACTTTGAACTTAAAATACTTAAAATACCTTTCTTCTGCCTAACTCTAAAGACCTTAAAACTAGATGACAACAGCACTGTTTCAGAATATAAAAACAGTGTATAGAAACAGACCACAGAAATCTACACAACTTTTACAGATTATATTAAAATATTATCAGTTGAATTTAAAATGTCTCAAAGTTCTTTATCTTATAGTCAAGTTCTGAAATTATTCTATTGATTTGCAAAATATGGGAATAAAAAATATGAATAATCACTGCACTCAAGAAGCTTATAGTTTAGCTAAAAATATATACATATTGTATTGTATTGAACATCCCTTTTCTAGCCACATATAAATCCTACAACTAAAGCCTTGCTGAAGAAGAGTTCCCAGCTAAACTATAAAAGAGTCCTCAAAAACAATAAACTGGAGGGTAAGGCCCTCAAGAACTTAAGATAAGTATATAGATATAGTTTATTTCTAACGACTTGAATTTTCTTTTAGTTGTTTTTTCCTGTAACATAAAAAAAAAAAAAGATAGCAATTCTGAATAAAATGTAACAAATATCATCTTTATACATAGGTGATCTTACCAGAAGATAAAGAGAAATAGAAAACAGCCAAAAATAAATAAAATATAGCTGATGGCATTGTGGTTCTTGAAGGTCCCAGGTCTCTGCCTCCTCAGGGCTTGAGACTTTAACGAGCACATAGTGAGGCCTGAGGCAGGCCTGAGGCCACACTGTTGAAGATGACCAGAGACCAGTGCGTGAAGCCAGGACTCTCACAGGGCACAGTTAGACATGCACGTGGAAGAAAGAGGTACATCTGTCCATCCCAGCTTATGCTCTCTATGCGCGGAGTAAGCACAAGTTTCCCCTAGAAATAGTAACCAGGGATCTGCGCACATATGATTTGTGATTTAGCTTCACATTCACTTAAGCCAAGAAATTTACCTAAAAGTAGTTCAGGTAGGTGACATCCCTAAGGCAGCTGGCTGGGGCCAACACAGACCCTCCAAGAAGCGACATTCCTCTAAATTTAAAGTCACTCCTCAGAAGGGCTCAAATTTCAAGGGACACTCTCAACTTGACCACAAACAAAAGCCATCAGAAATAAGAAAAAGATAAGGCATCAAATAACTTCTAACAATAGAACTATTAGTTATGAACTATAAAATGGCTAAAAGCATAAAAAGAATTTGAAACCAAAGAAGCGTAAGTCTTAAGTAGTGTTAAATAAAAATAAATCCACACTTAGATAATCTGTAGTCAGACTACTCAACACCAAGACAAAAAATAAAATCATAAAAACAAGGAGAGAGAAAACAGAAGGTATCTTTATCAGTACAAACAACAGTCAGACTGCTCATGCTAGCCAGCAGACAAAAGTCCCGCCATCACTAACATCTCACCTGCAAAGCAGGGTGAGAACAGCCGGGAGCTGAACTGAACACAGGAAGAGCACAGGACAGCACCAGGGAATGACAAGAGCAGGACGCAAGAGGAGAAAAGGCCACAGTCCCGGGGCGGGGGAGAGGGAGACAAGAAGGGAAAGGGAAGAGAGCAGTGTCAGAGAAGCCAACGGCAGAGGAGCACTCCCGAGAAGAGAGCTGGTGAACACAGTCACCTGTTAACAACAGTTAAACACCGTAACTCTTGAGAACTTGGCATTCCATTTTAAATTCGGAAGCTGTCTTTTAAGAATTCAGTCTCAATACTGCAATGAACAGAGATCCAGGATCCCTACTTTGTAAGGAGCAAGAAGCAGTGAAAAGGCAACAGAGGCAGTGTATGCATCACAGCAGCTGCCAAAGGAACCAAGAGGGAAGAAGACAGAGGTAATTAGAGTGCAGCAGGGCGAAGACTGCTTTCAAGAAAGAAGCAAAATGAACACGTCATGATTTCAGTCTGACTTACCACTATCTTGTTCCCACTCCTTAGAATATCTCTAATGAATTAAAATTTCTATCTTTCAGTTGTCTTTTCTGTAACATAAAAAAAGATAGAAATACCATGTTTTTAGGCACTAATTGTAATAAATACCTCGAATATCAAAATAAAAATTTCAAATAAGTGACTACTGAGTCCTACAAAATAAGACAAATGCTTCCTAGAAAACTCACATAAAAGAAATAAAGTAGCCAATTGGAATGGAAGCCCCACTCTTGGGACCCTTCAGCTGAGAATTTAGACCCTGGAAAATACCTGCACCCCTGCACTCACTCTCGGACAATCTTGCAACTTCTCTTCATAACTGACTGTCTTCCCTGCAGCTACTCTGACCAGCTGATCCCGCACACAGGACCCCGTCTCCTCTGGCCTATGTGGGGGCACTGCTCCAGCATGGTCCCCTTTCTCCCTGGCACCATCACTCTGCCCCTTCCTGTTGTGGCACTCGCATCAGCACACAAACATGTCTAAACAACAAATTCTGATTCCACATCTTCCCAGCTACTATTCAATTTCTGTGCCCAACAACACTTGTTGAAAGAACTGCAAGTACTCACTGACTCCAATTCCTCTCTTCTTATTCTCTGAACCCACCCGCCATTCCACCAAAATAACTCATCAGGGTCACCGATGAGCGCCACGCTGCTAAATCCAATCCAATTCTCAATCCTTATCTTACTTAACCTACATGCAGCATTTGATAAAAGTTGCTGAGAATCTTCAAACTTCAATTTCTTCTAAAAAAAAGGGGGGATGATATTAATAGTACCTATTTTAGAGGGTGGCTGTTGAAGATTAAGAAATAAACCATGTAGAGAGTTTATCAGCACAGAATCTGGTTCACAGTTAAAAACTCAATGAATGTCAGTTATCGTAGTAGTCTGTATACTCCATACTCCAGCAATAGAATTCTGGAAGAGACTAAGACTCCAGAATGTTTAGAAGTGAGTATAATCTCAACCTGCCCATCATATTAGGCAATAACCTATTCCACCATATGAAGAATAACCTTAAAATTTCTTTCTTAAAATGCCTTACTTGCTGATGATTCCCAAGTAACTAACTACTAATCCCAATCACTCTTAAACTCTGGCTCTCACTTTCGATTCCTATTCAAAGCTTTGTCTAGATGTTTAATAATCTTTCTCTCATTCTCTAAAGCTCATTAATCACCATATCCAGCCAATCCTAGCTCACTAACGGCTCTCACGCCACTTTACAAGACTGCAAGCTCAGGAAGGCTGCACCCTGCCACACCCCTGCAGAAGGACTGACACTCAGCAGAGCACCTTGCATCCGACAGGGGCCAGCACCCTAGGCGAGGCTTTCACAACGTCTGGATTATTTCTCATACTAGCCCCATTTCAGGGATTTGGACCTGGCCTACACTGCAGGCAGATTCTTTGCCACCTGAGCCGCCAGGGAAGCCCCTAACATAGATGTTGGATACATTAATAGTAGTGTTTTTTCTTCCTAAGACTTCAGAGCAATTTTATAAAACAATCTCATCATGATATACATTTTAAAGAGGTGAAAACTGAGGCCGGTAGAAGTGAAATTAACTTGGAGGACCACTCCATTAGTGGTGGTTGCTCTCCCACCTCCCAACCCCGGGAAAGTTTCCCAGAGCCTTGATGAGACACCATAAGGATGAGAAGGCAGGGTACTCTGTATCAGTACCCAACCTTGGCCGTGACTGAGCTTTTTCCAGTGCAAACTGGGATTTTAATATGCGAGCAGTTACTTCACCTATTAGGGTATCCACAGAAACATAAAGCAACGATTTTAATACTGAGTCAACAAGAATTTCCTCTTGGCTGAAATTCTACAGAAGAGCACAAAGTTGATAAAAATCAGTATTCCCACCTATCTGTATGCAGAAACACATTATGCCATTCCCCTTGGTTCCAGGTGAAACAGCATTAGAGGGCCTACTAGCGTTATCTTTTAAACCTGAATGGAAGAAGCCAGATAATGCTTTTCAGGCTGGGGTACCTGCTACCACCATCTCTCCCAAAAGACATCACTTTAAAAGACCTAACACAATTATTTTTGAAGTTGAATAAAAAAATACTTCATTGAATATAATCTATGTCACATACTGCTCCTATACAGAAAAATCTTAATTTCGTGGCCTTAGGTCTCACTAGGAAAGATCATTTCTAAATGGCCTCATTAAAGAAACTATGGTTGATAAACTTGCATGGCAAATATTATAAAATAATGTAATTAACACAAGATATCTTTTAACTTGGGACACTAAGAATAATCTGGAAGCTCCATCTCTTTGGAGTTTAATTCTAATATTGCCAGTACTTCCCATTATAATTCTACTTTTGTAGCTCAGTTTCCCCCATATTCAAACTCAATAAATCTGATTCATTTTAAAAGGCTGCTTTGATTTATCCAAGCAGCTGATAGTGATCTAAAATAGGATCATGATTAAACTCAGAGGACACACAACATATAAGGTATAACCTGGAACGACACGGCAAACTACCACCAGGGACCACCAGTGGTAACAGAAGAAGCTCTGTGTGAAAAAGACCCCACAAGCAGGGCTTCCGAATTAGTGGCTAACGGCAAACATCAGATGCATCCTGGAAACACTTTGTATAGATCAAGGTAAATTATATTTTCCGACTGGCCCACACTGCAATTTCAGTGTGGTATTACCAGAGAGAAATTTTTTAAATTACATTATTTATTTCACTAAGCATTTTCAGTTTCTTTAAGCATCTTTAAGTGCTTCATTAAGTATTCTTCATTTTCCTTTTCTCCTACCCCCTCTAGTAAGAATTTAATCAAGTGCTTAACAGAATTATATATTATGTATTAGGATATACAGACACTTGTCAAAATATACCCACAAATATCACCAAGTATGTGTAGGAAAGTAACATGGCAGAGTGGATATAAACAAGACTCCTAAAGTTGAAGAGATCTGGGTTCAAATCCTGGCTCTGACACTTTCTTGTTCAGATGACTTTGGGAAAATAAACTCTATAAGCTTTAATTTATTTAGCTCTAGATAGAGTTCATAACAATAAATGAGCGACAGTAATATGGGTACACAATACAAGTAGCTATTTCATAGGATCACTGAAGGTTTAAGTAAGAGAATGCCTGCAAAGCACAAAGAGACCGATAACTAGTTATCTCATCCTTTTCCTGAAGATGATTACCCACTTCATGAGGCCTTGGACATCTAAAAAAACCACATCCTCTCTGCCAGAGTTATTAAAAATGTTTCAGAAAACTAAGGATTTATGTAGAATGTACTAGAAGGAAATAAAATTCCTTGAGGGATTTTATGAATGAGGCATAAAATTCTGTTAGCTCTTACTATTTACATGAAATAACACTGTAGCACTTTATTTCAGAGTTGATGATTCATTTTAATTATTACATGCCAGTTACTGTCTTAAACATTAAAATGTCTTAATTAATTTCATGAGGTAAACACCCTATTTTACAGAGAGTGAAGAAAACTGTTTAGAGGTTAAATAACTTGTGAAGTGAAGTGAAGTCGCTCAGTCGTGTCCGACTCTTTGTGACCCCATGGACTAGTAGCCTACCAGGCTCCTCCCTCCATGGTATTCTCCAGGCAAGAGGACTGGAATGGGTTGCCATTTCCTTCTCCAGGGTAAATAACTTGTACAAGGTCACAAATCAAGGAGGTGTCAGAAGTAGAATTCAAACTCAGATCTCATGGACTCAAGTGTCTTCCCACCACACGAAGAATATCTAAGGGCTATATTCACTTTCACTAGCTCTAGGTGGTATTTTACTACATTTGTTTTATATGATCTGTAGAAGAAATGAAATTGTAAAAGGAAAAAAATTATACAAATTCAATCTCCCATAACTTTTAACCTTAATTCTATCAGCACATGCACACATTCTGTGCTACAATGAAGTTTACTTCATTCTGCCTTACATAGATATCACTATGCTGATAATTACTTGGTAAAGGATCTGTGGATTTGCTGATATAAAGATTTTGAAGTTTAAAATTCTATGATATTACTCATGGTATTAAACAGCATTCCTTCACTGGTAGAAGCTTGCTGTGTTGTTGGGTGATTTTCCATCACTGTTGATGATATATATGGAAATGGAAATTTTTTTTTGCCAGGCAATATACAGTCTTAGATTTGCTTTTATTAAGGATTTCTGATCCACAGAGAAAATATGTATATACACAATGGCTAGACACAAGGGAAACTTTTAAAATTTAGTATGGAGGAAGGAGGTTTGGAGAAACATATTCTGGTCCATTCACTTTCATTAAGAATAAGGCTTAAAACGTAAGTATAAAAATAAATCAGATCTGTGCTACAAGGCACTTAAGGGAGGTCAAAGAAAAGAAATAACTGGGTTGGTGTTTCTCTAATGAGAAGAAGTTTTCAGAAAAGTGTTCATCAATGGGAAAATGCCAGCCACACTTTTTATTCAGTTTGAGCCACAGATATTGGAGTTGTTATCTGTGGCCACTGCTTTCTGCAGTATATCATGGTGCTCTAGCAATTAAGAACAGGTACTTCCCACACTGAAAGTTACTCCCAGAACAAGATGGCATCCCTAGAAAATTCTACCAAACATTTAAACATAATTAATGCCAATCCATCTAAAACTCTTTCAGAAAACTGAAGAAGGGGGAACACTTCAAACTTATTTTATGAAGCCAGCATTACCCTGAAACCAAAGCTAGATTAGGACACGACAAGCAAAGAAAACTATAAATCAATATCCTCAATGAATACAGAGGCAAAATTTCTCAACGAATATTAGCAAAGCAAATTCAATAACACATTAAAAGGATTATAGACCATGACCAAGTAGGATTTATCCTTGGGATGCCAGGTTCAACACATACAAATCAGTAAGCATGACCTCTCACATCAACAGAATAAAAGATAAAAATCATATGATCATCTCAATAGATGAAGAAAAGCATTTGACAAAATACAACATCCTTTCCTGAGAAAAACCCTCAACAAACTGAAGGAACCTACTTCAACATGATAAAGGCCATGTACGACAACAGCTAAATTACACTCAACAGTGAAAAACTGAAAGTTTCTCCTCTTAGATCAGGAACAGGACAAGGATGCCCTCACTCTCATCACTCTTATTCAACATAATACTGAAAGTTGTAGCTAGAGTAATTAGGCAAGACAAAGAAATAACAGGCATCCAAACTAGAACAGAATAAGCAAAAATCGTCACTATTTGCAACTGGTAAGATCTTAAATACAGGAAACCTTAAAGGCTCACCAGAAAACTATTGAAAACTAATCAATGAATTCAGTAGGATATATGATCAACATAAAAATATCAGTTGTGCTTCAATATATTAACAACAAAACATCTGAAAAAGAAATAAAATTATCCCATTTACACTGGCATCAAAAACAATAAAATACTTAGAAAAGAATCATCTTGTGTTTTTATAATGAGAATCATAAAATTATCTCTAACTCAGTGGAAAAAATCCTGAAGAAATGAATTAACTACTTTTCACAGTTCTTTAAATGCTTTTCAAAAATTTTAAGAGATCAACAAGCTAAACACATGATCACAGCTACTAATCAAAAGGAAATTTTATTTTCTGTGATGCAACACTCGGACCACAATAGGACTTCACAAAAAAAGGGACTGAAAGCCAGAAAGAACTAAACTCAGCTCCTGGTCTAGCCTAACTTACAGGTCAAAGTCTCCCAGGCCTCAGTGTCCTTACTTGTAGAATTAATAAAGTTACTCGGTGTTGGCAGAATGCTAATATGTGCCAAATGCTGCGTGAACAGTGGAGTTTGCTATTTGTTATTTGTGTTGAGTAAATAAAGCCATGGTCCTTGCCCTTGCAAAACTCCTACCCTTGTCAAGAGACAAAGGAATACAACATAACTGGGATGAACACACTGTCATGCCTGGGCATACCAGAAAAGGCTGCAAAGAGGAAAAACAGTTTAACTGAGACTTGAAGAACGAATATGAATTGCTTAGATGGGGATTATGGCTGTTCCTTGAGGAAGAACAGACTGCAAAGACAGGAAAATAGCAAAGAACAACATGAGAGAGGTTTAATATAGGTGGTGCACAGGCTGAGCATCAAGGAGATAAACTTCAAGCCTTACTGCCACACTACTGATTCACCCTTCCACCTTAAAGGAAAGGTAGGTTCCTTCTACACTAAGATTCTGGAAACCAGCTGTAGGCCCAACCAGATGGATCCAATCTGTCCACCATTTCATCTGAAGTTGTTAGTCTTTTAAAGCAAAAAAGCTTTGATGTTGACATTATGAAATCTAAAAAGAACTTGTTTAATTGATAAATTTATCAGTTAAACTAAACTTTAGGACCAGCAGTGGATTTCTACTGTTATGATTACAGTAGTAAAATATTTCAAAAGCAAGATACATGACAAATGACATAGTTCTGTTCTTTATCAACTACAAACCCTGTAGACACACGTGTGAAAATTATAAACAGCTACTAAATTTACATGCCGCCCCAAAGAGTTTTTCATACTTGGTTCAAATAAAGCTTTACTCTCTTCACTCTGAACATCTATTAACTCAAGAAGTACCTAAGGAGAACAAGCATGAAGTTCCACTTACCTGTGTTCCGCAGGTACGGGGGCGGCCACACGGCAGGATCTCTAAACGGTTCATCTTGACAGGACACAGGGAAATCTGGGGGCCTATCGATTTTAAAACTTTCCAAAGTACTGACAATACTTTTAACTTGTTCATATTCTTCCAATAATTCCTGCCGAACCTTTAAAAAAATAGCCTTTATGCTACAAACTTTTACGTAAATTGCAAACAACAAACTGCTATAGAATGTTAGTTTTCTTAATGCCGTTCAAAGTATGCAAAATGAGTCATTAAAACACAGACAAAAAACCAAAGAACTATTTAAAGTAATATAGATAGGAGGGCAGGAATTGGTTTGGAAAAAGACATATACCTTAAGGCTGCTGCTGCTGCTAAGTCGCTTCAGTCATGTCCAACTCTGTGCAACCCCAGAGATGGCAGCCCACCACGGCCCCCTGTCTCTGGGATTCTCCAGGCGAGAACACTGGAGTGGGTTGCCATTTCCTTCTCCAACGCATGAAAGTGAAAAGTGGAAGTGAAGTCGCTCAGTCATATCCGACTCTTAGCGACCCCATGGACTGCAGCCTACCAGGCTCCTCCATCCATGGGATTTTCCAGGCAAGAAGGCAAGTAGTTATATATCTTTCATAAAGAAATTTTTTCTACCAAAGAATGTGATGACCGTTAAGACAGTTCAAACAAGCAACTAAGTTTTTAACCAGTAACCATTCCCAGAAATCTGTAATATTATGCTAAATTCTTTTAATATATTTGTAAATAACACCCTCAAAACTTGTCAGCCAAAATTTTCATCAGCATCTCCTATCCCCATTATCACAAGATGTGAAATGCCTCTCACAGGCATGTAAAAGCCCTGAGTGACATAATACTAAGAATTACCCATTTCAAGTTCTGCTTCATCAAAGTCTGGATTCTTTTGGCCTTGTTTAAAATCTTTCAAGTCCTGGCTAAAGTTTATTTTAACCTCAAAGGCAAGATTTTTTTCCCATATTTAAAAACTTTATTGAGCGCTATGTGGAAATTCTGTTTTCAAATTTTGAGCCCAAACTAATTTTCAAAGGCAAACAGATAACAGATTGAAAATTACATTTATAAGCTAATTTCAATAATTCTAATTTTTTAACCAGAAAGTACACTTTAAAGCAGAGCATAAGAAGCTTTGCCTTAACTTTATCTCAAGTAACACATAAAAACATATAAACAAGTCACAGAACCAAAGAAAAATCTAAATTCACCTAATATATGCAATTACATGCTATACTGAGAGAAATGAAATTTCAGAACCTAATGGAAGTGTAAGGTAGGTAGAATAGAGAAAAGGAGTCCAAAATGGCGGTGGCTATAGACAAGGAAGGGAAAAGCCCACAAAAATGAAACAAAAGAAGGTCTGAGGACTGGAGTGAGGACCTCAGGTAAAACAAACAACACTCCTGGATGGCCCAATTTACATAGGACAGGCCCAGGGAGAGAGAAACATATAAATAGAAGAGCCAATAAAATAGAGCTGTAACACTGGACTGTAACACTGATTTGTCTAAGAGCTATAACATGGTCCATTCGAGACCTGAGAGCTATAACATGGTCTATCCAAGACCTGAGAGCTGTGACATGCCAAGGGGGCTTTAATGTCCATCACTCCAAACCTTTGTTGTGACAAGACAAAGAATCGAGGAACATACACTCGCGTGACAGAAGCAAACATAATAGAAGTACCAGAATAGAAACAGTCACTATTTAACACAATTAAGAACATGTCAAAAGTATTTCCATGCTGGATTGGTATACAACTCTTGTCTGTGGCTAGGACACCAGAGAGAAGAACTCAAAAATTTCAATTTGAGTTAAAACCAATATATTGTTCTCACTCAACATAATTTAGTAATACTTAAGTTGGAAAATAAGCCAAATTCACCCTGAAAACTTAGTAAACCGTCAAATTCTGACCAATAGAAAACTTAAAAGAAACACTTGAAAGGCATTAGCACATAAATGAAACTTCAAAGAAATGCTTGACTTTGTACTTTTAATTTTAAAAGGATTTTAAGTTTTAAGACTAAATGGGGAAATTGTAATTCAAGTTTTTATTAACCAATATTATAAAATCAAATTGTATAGTCAAGACACAGTAAATATCTTAGTGTTTTTATTAGATTACTGACTCCTTTGTATTTGTAAAGAGTCTTTCAAAAGAAGAGGAAACTTTCTTAAAGGAAAAGTTTTGCGAAATGGGTCAAAATTACATGTAAAAATGAAAGGGGAAAGGGCAAGCAGAAATACCTCATTTCTACAACTTGTAATCATACACAATTAGTCAACTGAGGAGGAAAAAAACAATTAGAATCAATTTGAATTAAATTGTTCTGAAATATGTCTCAAAAATATTGAGTTGACCAAAAAGTTTTTTCTGTTTTAAGTAAACCTAAAAGACATATTTTTCATTTTCACCAAGGCTTTTATTGAACAATGTGTTCACTAACTGAACAAACTTTTGGCCAAATCAATATATTATGAAAAACATATACACGTTAACTAGGAAAGACAGAAAAACTATCCAGAGTACATTTTAAATACATTTCAGCAGTCCGACAAGAGAGAACTATTCGCAAAATCTCAAACTGATTTTCCAGCTCACCTCTCTCCAGTGCAGCAGACCGCTGTCCCCACCCCCTGAACACTTCCAAGGGCTCTTACCTGCTGCCATCTGCCTTTGACCGCTGGGTCTCTGACTGACTGGCAATGTCTCTGAATCTGCTGCATCACCCCCTGGTAATATACCATGGATGAGTCATAATTTCCAAGAAGTGCATATTCTCTTCCTTTCTTTGCATTGTCACAAATCTCAGCCAAATTCATCCTTCAGAGATCTAAACATAAGATACAATGGCTTTTTATGAAGTTTTCAGTACTGACTTTAAAGCATTTCTTATTACACTTTAAAAGATCTGCTTACTACTACTTTGAAAGTCAAAATGTTTCTCTCATTCTTTGAGGGTATCTGAATGCATCTTATGATGATACTGAACAAAGTTCCCAATTTTGGAAATGCACAGATTACAAAAGAACACCCAAGAAGATAACTAGAGAAATGACACAGCTCTGCACTATCAATTTATGTTAGAGCTACATAAATTGGACACCACTTCTCCTTGCTCATTTATAATCACCACAAGCTGCAATAACAGTAAAGATCAACTTGCTTCGTTTTAGTCGGTTTACTCTTGACAATGTAAAGCTAAACATATAAATAGCTCACATTTTCCACAGACATCAATTAAAACTGCAAAAATTATTTTTCACTAAAAACTATCTGGCCCCAAGAACAAAAAAGGGAAGGAACTTTTTGACTTAAGGAACACATTTTAAAACTACAGCCTATAGTTGTCCATGCATCATTTACATATATTTAAGTGCTTCATATAACTTAAATCTAAGCAAAACCCTGTGAATTTAACTGTCTGATGCTCCCCATCTGGTAATCTTCTATGATCCTGCATTTCTCTAGAGCTTTTTGCCTGTGCAAATCACTATCATTACTCTTCCCCTTCTACAAGAGACTAGGAAAAATACCATCTGAACCTGATTTCTATCAAAGCCCTCCAGCTCAGTAATTCTGCCTTTTTTCCAGGCTTCTCAACAGACTCCCAAGATCATCCAAGGCTTCTAAGCAAAGATACTTTCACTGAAAACTGTCCAGAGATCCAGGAGAATGACATCTTGGGAAGGAGTCCAAATTGACCTATTCTTACTTCCTGAAACAGTAAACCAAGAAATACACTTAGCAGAGAAAATCATTTTGTCCCATGCTTTCCTGAGGGGATTAAATTTTGATGGGAGTAGCCTGGCTCTTCCTCTCTACCTCTTATCTGTTCTTAAGGGGCTCAGAGCCTCTTCCTCAAAACTAACTACAACTACTTCTAGTCATTTTAGCTGACTCCAGTACATTCTTGAAAAGATTAAAGTCATTTCTTTTATGTGTTCTCCCATGTTAGTTGCCCCTTCTCCCAGCATAGGTTCCTTGAAGGCAGCATTTATGTTACTTGAGAATCCCACTGCAGCAAATAGTATACTACTCTTACACAGTAAGAAATTTCAACATTCAGTAGATCTACCCACAGAATATAAGGACAACCACGAAAAGCCTCTTCTTCAAATTGCAATTCTTCAAATGAGTCCTTAGACAAAAGCATTAATTCTGCTACTATATGCAGGCATGCAAAGATGCACAATGGAAATATTTCCATGTAAAGCAAGGTCAGCAAACTTTTCCTGTGAAGGGCTAAATATTTTTAGCTTTGAGGGGCAACAGGAAAAATTGAGGGTATTCTGTAAGTAGTTATATGAGAGACAAAAATGTTCACAATTTTTATCAACAAAATTCAAACTATTATAGTAGTAATCATTGAGTACAACTTTTTGCAGAACAGGGGATATGATTTCATGTAGTTGGGATTCAGAGTTAGTGTTTCCTATCATCAAGATCAACTGCAAATGTTCATGTGTCAACAATGCTTTTAATAAGATTTACGCATTTCATGTTTAAAAGTGTCTATTTACTAAGAGAGGTATTGTCACATGCTGATGTCAAATCACAAGCATATAATTTCAATCCAGCAAATTCGCTGTTTGAAAAGTATTTGAAGGTTTTATTCTTCTCTTGATAAGTCATTACACTGCATATTAATCAATTCCAAATGAAGGTTAAGTGGAAGTATCTCCATTACACAGTTAAATGGATTTTGTAATATGGAAATTTCCTTTGCACTTGCATCAAAGTAGTTTGAGCTCAAATACACTGAAAATCTGGGTGAGAACAGAGATCTCACTTCTTTGCTTTAACTTTTGACAGTGTAGATAGCTATATATTATAAAATATCTCAATCAATCACTTGTGATTCAAACATTAGCTGGCATCAACATAACTTTAGTTTTGCACGTAAGCAGTCTGATCCTGAAATTTTCCATTGAATTTATTAAGAAACATTATCAAGTCTGCAGCAAAACTGCTTTCCAAAGCTATTCAGTGTTCAGTAACAGTGGATGAGAACAGTTCCTCTCATTCAGAAAAATTTCAAATTAGCCCATAACTCAAGCCTGCAATAGAACTTCGCCGCTACAAGCCACGGAACTGCTGTGTGGTAGGGAGACATCAGGATATTCTGCTTCTGACAAAAGTTCAAGGAACTGACAATGGTTAAGTCCTCAAGAGCAACACTCCTGCATCTTAAGACACTAACGGTTTCTTACCACATGATAGATTCAAATATTCTCTGCAAAATACCTGCTCATTATAAAAAAGTAAAGAACCATCAACTTTAACTACCCTATGTTTTCCCAGCTTTGTAAATTTGTTCATGTAAGCCTTTTTCTTTTCTACACAATTTTTTTTTTTTTACCACCACTAGCTCCAACACATCAGATTCCACTTCAGGTTGTACAGAAGTGTATTCTCAACTTTTAAATAAATATTCCTGTCTGTAGCTATTCCATGAACACTATTCATTAAATATATTTCTTCAGTAACTTCAAACTCACCATTGACTTTGCAAATAAACACTTGAGCTGTTTTGGTAACATTTGTCAATTCATCAAGAACCAAGGAAAACCACTCAAAATCATTTGCCTTGTTTTTTTAATTGACTGATGTCCTCAACTATTCTAGCAACTGTTCTCACCAAAAGGCTAAGTCTTAAACAAGTTTATTTTCTCCAGACACATTTCTCTGGCTGCTACAGTCAAATAAGATTTACTTAAGTCTCCATGGGCAAATGACTTTCTTGTTTGGCCAGCTAATGAGACACCCAAAAACTGACTCTCTGGGTGCAGCCTGATTTTTGTTTTTTAATTTTGTGAAGAAATTATGCTTGAAAAGATACTCCTTTTTAAGTTTTCTAGCCACTACTTTCCTACAAATTGGGAATACCACGATGAGTGATTCATCTGGTAGTATCAGTGTAAACTGTATTTCTTCAGCACAGCTGTAGAGTCATTGCATAATAATCACAATGCTTTGTCATCCTGTTCAGTATTCCTCACTTCGCTGTGCTTTAAAAGTATAAATACATCAAGTCCATTTTTCTCATCTTTTCTGTTTTTAATGTGACGGGAATCCGCTGATAATAAAGTAAAACATCAGAGTACAGGGACATGGAGGGCACCTGAGACACTGTGACGGCAGTGCACAGCAAGCGGCAGCTGAAAGCGCTGAGACACCATCAAGTCGCTACTGGTACCACTCAACTTTGTACAAAAGCATCCACAGACAATATGAAGACAAATGAGTGTGGTTGAGTCCCAATAAAACTTTATTTACAGACATTGATAACTGAATTTCATTTATTTTCACATGTCATGAAACATTATTCCTCTTTTGACTTAACTGTTAAAAAAAAAGATGAAAAAAACATTCTTAGTTCATGTGTGTGTGTGTGTGTGTTAGTCTCAGTATGGTCCGACTCTTTGTGACCCCATGGACCATAGCCCACTGGGCTCTTCTGTCCATGGAGTTCTCCAGGCAAGAATACTGAAGTGGGTAGCCATTCCCTTCTCCAGTGGATCTTCCTGACCCAGGGATCAAACCCACGTCTCCTGCGTTGCAGGCAGATTCTTTACCATCTGAGCCATCAGCTGTTCAAAAACATGTTGCAGACTAGATTTGGTCCCCAGATTGTAGTTTGCAAACTCCTGCTTTCAGCTTCTGTCTTAATAATCTAGGAAAATAAAGGCACATTAAATCCAAAAGAGGTAGAAGGAAGAACATAACACAGCTGAAAGCAAAAATCAATAAAATAGAAACAAGAAAAAAATTTTCAATGTAGTAAAAAGTTGGTTCTTTGAAGAGATCACTAAAAATGATTAAACCTCTAGTTATACTAATCAAGAAAGGGAGAAAGAAAACACAAATTACCAAAGTCAGGAATGAAGGAGGAGCCATCACTACAAATTGTAGAGATAAAGTCACAACATACCAAAGCTATTTCTGAAGAAGAAATAATTAATCTGAATAGTCCTGTGTCAATCAATGAAATTCAATTTGTAGTTTAAAATCTTTCCACCAAAGAAAAAAAGAAAACAACCAACACTCCAAATCCAAAAGACTTCATGAGTGAATTCTTCCAAGTATTTAAGTGAAAAAAATAAAAATTTCCAAACAAACTCTCTCAGAAAAAGAAACGGGTAGAAAAATTTCCAACTCATATTTTAAGACCAGTGTTAGCCTGATATCAAAACCAGACATTATAAGAAAAGAAACTTACCTACTAGTATCCCTCAGGAACATAGATACAAAAATATTTAAATTTTAGCTAATCAAATCCAGTATATAAAGAGGATAATGCATTATGACCAAGTGGAGTTTATATAAAAAATTCAAGGTGGTATCTATTTAAAAAACCAATCAATTTTAAGAGACTAGAAATAAAACATGATCATCTGAACAGATGCAGAAAAAGTAGTGGACAAAACTCAGTACCATTTATGATAAGAACTCTTAGCAAACTGAGAATAGAAATTCCTCAACCTAGTAAAGAGCAGCTATCATCAGATTAACTGTGAAAAAACTGAATGCTGCCGCTGCTGCTAAGTCACCTCAGCCATGTCCAACTCTGTGCGACCCCACAGACGGCAGCCCACCAGGCCCCCCTGTCTCTGGGATTCTCCAGGCAAGAACACTGGAGTGGGTTGTCATTTCCTTCTCTCATGCATGAAAGTGAAAAGTCAAAGTGAAGCTGCTCAGTCGTGTCCGACTCTTAGGGACCCCATGGACTGCAGCCCACCAGGCTCCTCCATCCATGGGATTTTCCCAGCAAGAGTACTGGATTGGGAAAATACTGGGTTGTCATTGCCTTCTCCAGAAAATACTGAATACTCTCTCCCAAAATCAAGAAAGAACAAGCAAGGCCAGTGAATCTCCTCTCAACGGTTCTATTCAACATGAGAACTATAGGTTCTAACCAGTGAAACTAGCCAAGAAAAAAATAAAAGGGATACATATTAGAAAAGTGGAAGGAAAATTGCTCTTATTCACATACGTTAACTATTAATGGAGAAAATCCTAGGGAATCTATAATAATTTCTAGAATAAGTGAGTTTTGTAAAGTTGCAGGATATAAGATTAATATTAAAAAATCAATCGTATTTCTACATATTAACAATAAAAATTGAAAACTGAAGTCAAAACAGTAAAATCATTCAAAAATACTAAATACCCCAGGGATAAACAGAACAAAATATATGTAAGATCTGGGCACTGAGAAATTAAAGATGACCTAAGTTAATAGATATACATACATGTGCGGCTGTGCACACCCATTATGAATTGAAACTCTCAATGTCAATTCTCTTGAAAGTGATCCACAGACTCAACGAAATTTCAGTCAAGATCCCAGCAGCCTTTCTTATAAAAACTGACAAGCTGATTCAACACTTAGATGGAAATACAAAGGACACAGAACGGCCAAAACAGTTTCAAAAATTATAGTAAAGTAGGACAACTTATACTGATTCCAAGATTTATTATAAAATTAACAGGAATCAAGACAGCATGGGATTGGCATAAAGATAGATACAGAATAATGGAACAAATCAGAGAGTCCAGAAAGATCGATACATATATGGCCAATTAATTTTTGATAAAGTTGTCAAGGCAAATCAACGGAAATATTTTTTTTTCCAAAAACAGGTGTTGAAACAGCTAGATATCCATATTAGGAAGAATAAAAATTCTGACTCTCAAGTCTTACCTCACAACATATACAAAATTTAACTCAAAATGAATGAATCAAGTGTAAGAGTTAAAACTACAAAACTTGCAACCTAAGATTGTATGGGTTTTGTACTGGTCCCCAAACCCCAGTTTCTACAAAGCAATGTGTAATGGGCCACTCGGTAACAGCAAATACAGCAGACTGCATTACCGAAGAATCCTAAATTTAGAGAACCCAAATCTATCATACTGAACACCATGCACGCCTACCCTTTGTTCCAGATGAAGATACTATCTTTCTTTCAAGGCTGGGCTGTAAGCAAGCCAAACCTTTCCTCTGGTATTTCAATTATCCGAGGTAGTCTTTGTCTTTTCTATATTGAATCTTTTTTTTTGTCTATCACATGTCTTTCTTCCTTTCTTGGTTTACTCTCTTGTTCAGTTGTTAAGTTGTGTCTGACTTTTGCAACCCCCATAGACTGCAGAACACCAGCCTCCCTTGTCCTTCACCATCTCGCGGAGTTTGTTCAAACTCATGTCCACTGAGTCAGTGATGCTACCTAACCAACTCATCCTCTGCTCCCTCCTTCTTCTTTCGCCTTCAATCTTCCTCAACATCACAGTCTTTTCCAATGAGTCGGCTCTTTGCATCAGGTGGCCAAAGTATTGGAGCTTTAGCATTAGTTCTTCCAATGAATAATCACAGTCAGTTTCCTTGAGGACTGACTGGTTTGATCTCCTCACTGTCCAAGGTACTCTCAAGAGTCTTCTCCAGCAACACAATTCAAAAGCATCAATTCTTCAGCACTCGGGCTTCTTTATGGTCCAACTCTCACATCTGTACATGACCACTGGAAAAATCATAGCTTTGACTATATGAACCTTTGTCAACAAAGTGATGTGTCTGCTTTTTCATAGGCTGTCCAGGTTTATCATAGCTTTCCTTCCAAAGAGCAAGTGTCTCCTTTATACAATACGTTTTCTGTAAATGAGGAGTAAAATAAAATTTTGAGACTATGCATGTCTTAAAACATCTTTATTAAACTATCTTCATACTTCAGTGATAGTCTGGCTGATTAGTGAATTTTCATTTGCAAATAATTTCTTTTAAAAATGTAAAAGCATTGCTCCATTACCTTCTAAGTTTCAAGATTAAGTTGAGGCAACTAAAGTCATTCAAATTCCTAACTGCTTATGTATCATGTCTTTTCCCTTTCTGCAAACTTACAGGATCTTCTCTTTGACACAAGGTTCCTAAAACTGTTGTTGATATGCTTCCACATGGGTCTATATGGGATTCCTTCAAACTAGAAACTAGTGTCTTTCAATTTTAGGAAAACTTCTAAATTAGTTCGTTGATGATTTCTTTCCATTTTTCTCTCTTCTGAACACCTTTTATTCAGCTACTGGACTTTCTAGGTTAGCCCTCTAATTTTCTTATCTTCTCTCTTTGCTCTTTTGCTCAACTTTCTTCTAGATTTTCTTAACTTTGTATTCTAGCTCCTCTCTATAAAGTATTTTTCTCCTTTTGCTCTTTATTATTGAAATATATAACACACAGTAAACACATCTTCAGTGAATTTTAAAACAGATTACAGCCAGGTAACACCCACATCAAGATATGGAACATTTTCACACCCTACTGAAGCCATGTCTCCTTATAATTAGTACTTGCCCTCCAGGGCAACAACTATTCTCACTTCCATCGCCAATGAGTGTTGTGTGCTTTTTAAAATCAGCTTTATTGAAGTATAACTTTTATACTTAAAATGAAATTCACTCGTTTTAAGAGTACAATTTCTTTTGAAAAATGTGTACAACTGCATGCATTCTTCCATTCCTTAATCACCACAGATTTGTCTTTTCTGGAATGTGACATAAATACAATCATATTGCATATATTCTGGTGTTTGACTTCTTTCATTTAGAAAAACGCTTTTGAGATTCAACCATATTGTTGTATGTATCGGTAATTTGATGCTTTTATTGCTGAGTAGCACCTCATTATATGAATATACTAAAATGCATTTATCCATTCACCAGTTCTCCATAATGCACTTCACAGAAACAACGAAAAGTACAGGATACATCCTTGACCAAGACTTCACAGTATTTGCACTGAGGTTGTATCTAAAATTTCAAAGTACAAAAATACAATCCATTATAAGAGTGAGGCAAATGCTACAACATATAGCAGAATTATTGCTATTATCAAAAGCATTTGATTATCTAATAGTCACTACAAAATAAGTATACCTAAAACACAGGAGCAAGCCATTTAAAAATGAATAGATAGGTTTGAAAAAGAATCAAGAACAACTTCTAGCATTAAAATGAAATGTTCACTGAAACGAAAAACTCACTGCACTGAGGAAACAGCAGATCAGGCATAGATGAAAGAAGGATCAAGAAACCAAAATATAGGGCTATAGAACTTGCCCAGAATGCAGCACATAAACACAGAATAAGTAAGCAAAGATAAGAAATGCAGAGAGTACAAAGACATGGACCAATATATGTCTACTACAAATTCTAGGAGGAAAAAAGGGGAGAGCAATATTCAATACATAATGGCTAAAACTTTTTCAAAATCTATACAAGACAGTAACTCTGTTTCAAACTAAATAAAAACAAGTCCACATCTAGGACAACTTAGTAAAACTGCAAAACCTAAAAGCAATAGAGAGAAATGATATATTGTCAACAAAGGAAAAATAATATATTGACAGCTAACTTTTCAAAAGGAATATTGGAAGCCTGGGGGCAGCAGAATAATCTCTCTCTTGTGCTACTAGTTGAAGGCTGCCAATCTAGATTGGTATACCAAGTTAAACTATTCAAGTGTGAACGCAATATTACCATTTCAGGCAGAAAAACCTGGGTATAAATCCAGGCACCACAAACTTTTAGTTGTGATCTCAAGCAAATCATGTAACTTCTCTCGGTCTCAGTTCTACATCTATAAAATACGGAAAATAGTATTTATCATCACAAGGTTATTGTAAAAACTAAATGTGAAATACATTAGCATCATTCCAAGAACATAACACTGAATCAATGTAAGCTATTATTTTCCTCCACACTCAACATTAATGCCACTACTTTCAACTAACCCAGTTTTCATTATAATTCCTAGAAGCTGTACCACAATTTTAATTATTGCTATGGTCTTTCCTGTGGTCATGTATGGATGTGAGAGTTGGACTGTGAAGAAAGCTGAGCGCCAAAGAATTGATGTTTTTGAACTGTGGTGTTGGAGAAGACAAGAGAGTCCCTTGGACTGCAAGGAGATCCAACCAATCCATTCTGAAGGAGATCAGCCCTGGGATTTCTTTGGAAGGAATGACGCTAAAGCTGAAACTCCAGTACTTTGGCCACCTCATGCGAAGAGTTGACTCATTGGAAGACTCTGATGCTGGGAGGGATTGGGGGCAGGAGGAGAAAGGGACGACAGTGGATGAGATGGCTGGATGGCATCACTGACTCGATGAATGTGAGTTTGAGTGAACTCTGGGAATTGGTGATAGACAGGAAGGCCTGGCGTGCTGTGATTCATGGGGTCACAAAGAGTCAGACTGAACTGAGCGAGTGAACTGAACTGAACTGGAATGAACCATAACCTCTTTGAATAGAGGTTTTAAAAGGTTTAACCATTTAAACTCTTTGAAATATAAGAGGATTTTTTAAAAAATCTCCTTAAATTTAAATTAGAGGAGTTTCTAGGACTTTTAAGTAGTCAGGTTACATCTGAAGGAGGCATAGGTATTTTAACAATGCCACATACTTGACAATACTTCTCTTATTTTGAGCATTATCATGTATTCAAAAATGAATCAGCATCTTCTTACAATATTTACAATTGAACTGACCCAGTAGAGTTGCCCTATACACAACAGTCCAAGTAATATCTTCAAGGAGAGTTCTATTCTTAGGACAAAAAGAAGAGCTCAGTTCAAGTTCATGCTCAGACCAAGAAGAAAAAATACTGCCTCATTTGGTTCTACATAATTATGACTTGTCTCCTTCATGACTCAGATCTAAACGTAACAAATTCCTGGTTCCAACTTATCTCTCCAGCAGCATCTCCAACCACACCCTTCTCTTCTTTAAATCTACCATCAACCCACAATACAAATGCACACACACAAAGCTTTCTTCCCAGCTTAACTGGATTTCTCTCTTACACCAAGACTAAGACACACATTTGGGAAAACTAAAATGTGAAGTCATGTGGACCTTAGGAAGCATCACTACAAACAAAGCTAGTGGAAGTGATGGAATTCCAGTTGAGCTATTTCAAATCCTAAAAGATGATGCCATGAAAGTGTTGCACTCAATATGGCAACAACTTTGGAAAACTCAGCAGTGGCCATGGGACTAGAAAAGGTCAGTTTTCATTCCAATCCTAAAGAAAGGCAATGACAAAGAACGCTCACACAATTGCACTCATCTCACACACTAGCAAAGTAATGCTCCAAATTCTCCAAGCCAGGCTTCAGCAATATGTGAACCGTGAAATTCCAGATGTTCAAGCTGGTTTTAGAAAAGGCAGAGGAACCAGAGATCAAATTGCCAACATCCGCTGGATCATCAAAAAGCAAGAGAGTTCCACAAAAACATCTACTTCTGCTTTATCAACTATGCCAAAGCCTTTGACTGTATATATCACAATAAACTGTGGAAAATTCTGAGAGATGGGAACACCAGACCATCTAACCTGCTTTTTGAGCAATCTGTATGCAGGTCAGGAAGCAACAGTTAGAATTGGACATGGAACAACAGACTGGTTCCAAATAGGAAAAGGAATACATCAGGCTGTATATTGTCACCCTACTTATTTAACTTATATGAAGGGTACATCATGAGAAATGCTGGGCTGGATGAAGCAGAAGCTGGAATCAGGATTGCTGGGAGAAAATTCATAACCTCAGATATGCAGATGACACCACCCTTATGGCAGAAAGTGAAGAACTAAAGAGCCGGTTGATGAAAGTGAAAGAGGAGAGTGAAAAAGTTGGCTTAAAGCTCAACATTCAGAAAACTAAGATCATGGCATCTGGTCCCATCACTTCATGGCAAATAGATGGGGAAACAGTGTCAGACTTTATTTTGGGGGGCTCCAAAATCACTGTAGATGGTGACTGCAGCCATGAAATTAAATGACGCTTATTCCTTGGAAGGAAAGTTATGACCAACCTAGACAGCATATTAAAAAAGCAGAGACACTTCTTTGCCAACAAAAGTCTGTCTAGTCAAGGCTATGGTTTTTCCAGTAGTATGGATGTGAGAGTTGCACTGTAAAGAAAGCTGAGCGCCGAAGAACTGATGCTTTTGAACTGTGGTGTTGGAGAAGACTCTTGAGAGTCCCTTGGACTGCAAGGAGATCCAACAAGTCCATCCTAAAGGAGATCAGTCCTGGGTGTTCACTGGAAGGACTGATATTGAAGCTGAAACTCCAATACTTTGGACACCTTATGAGAACAGCTGACTCATTTGAAAAGATCCTGATGCTGGGAAAGATTGAAGGCGGGAGGGGAAGGGGATGACAGAGAATGAGATGGTTGGATGGCATCACCGACTCAATGGACATGAGTCTGAGTGAACTCAAGGAGTTGGTGATGGACAAGGAGGCCTGGTGTGCTGCAGTCCATGGGGTCATAAAGAGTCGAACAAGACTGAGCGACTGAACTGAACTGAGTAACCAGTTTATTCTGAGAACCCAAAATTGCTTCAGATGTCACTATAATTTTTATATTAATTTTTAAGTTAATTCTTTTGTCTCCACAGTAATAGTTTTTAAGTAGGAAAGCAAATATTTTCAAAGTAATTTTTAATGTGAGTGAAAGCTGCTCAGTCGTGTCCAACTCTTTGCAACCCCATGGGCTATACAGTCCATAGAATTCTCAAGGCCAGAATATTGGACTGCGTAGCCATTCCCTTCTCCAGGGAATCTTCCAAACCTAGGTCTCCCGCACTGTAGGCGGATTCTTTACCAGCTGAGACACCAGGGAAGCCCAAGAATACTGGAGTCTATCCTTTCCAGTGGATCTTCCCCACCCAGGAGTCAAACCAGGGTCTCCTGCATTGTGGGCTGATTCTTTACCATCTGAGCTACTAGGGACTCTAATTCAGTTATAATATTTACATGTGAGATTTAAGAAAAAAAGTTCTGCTTTAAACTGTTTTCATCTTTTTAAAATACAAACCTGCTAAGGCCACTGCATGCGTGCTCAGTAGCTAAGTCTAGTTAGACTCTTTTGCAACCCCATGGACTGTACCTTGCCAGGCTCCTCTGTCCATGGGATTTCCCAGGCCAGAATGCAGGAGTGGGCTGCCATTTTCCTCCTCCAGGGGATCTTCCTGACCCAGGGATTTAACTTGAGTCTCCTGCATTGCAGGTGGGTTCTTAACCACTGAGCCACCTGGGAAGCCCAATAAGGTCACTACTCCACTGGAAATTCTTCAATAGTGACCCCATGTTGAAGAAAATTCTAAATTCTTTATCATGGTACCAAGTACTTTTGAGATCTGGTCTCTCCACTAAACCGCAAGTATTCAGCGTTTCAGTCATCAGAACAGTCAAGGATTCCCCAAACACAAAACACTCAAATTTCTCCTTTGCTTTTGCTATGCCATTTGCCTAGAACAGCCTTCCTCAGCCTCACTCCAATAAAAGCTTAATAAACTTTCCTAGCACAAGTGCAATGTCACATCATTCTGGAGATTTCTCTTAATCTCCTTAGACAGAGTCACAATCCTCCCCAAGGGTACAAAGAATGCCATCAGTGGTTGAGATCACCATTTAGATGAGTTAGACCCACTTGGGTTGAAATTCCAGGTTCACACCTTACTCAGCTATGACCTTATTCAGCTATGGGCAAGGTCTTTGAGGCTGTTTCCTCATCTCTAAATAACAGGAGCTACTTCATAGGATTGTTGTAAGGATAAAATAAGGGGCTGCATGCAAAATATGCCTCCCATAGATACATGGTATTGTGATATTGTGATATAATATCACTATAACATATTCCCACTCTGGGCTCACAGCAACTTGCACCTGTCTCTCCACACTATTGTGATGACATGACTGTGTGCCCATGCAGGACACAGATTATCTTCTATCAGCTCTTAATTCCCACCACCTGGCATATTGCCTTGTGCATAACAGATCCTTAACAAATCCTGAATGAATGAATAAATAAATCCTAAATGAATAAATATTTCAAATTCCTTATGCATAACATAAGGCCTTGATTTTTTCCCCCAGTGGCCTTATTAAATTTACTTTTATCTCCTCCTACAAAACTGCTTCTTTAAATAAATTTTACAGTGACCAAAGAGAAAATGAATCTTATAGTGAGAGAAAATCAATTTTACAGTGACCTTAAGTTGTCTTGTTTAGAAACATACACACACAAAATAAGCCCATACTGCACCAATAATTTTCCAAAACACCATTGTAAAATACCAGATTTCTAGCATGGTTATCTATTTATTGAAAATTTTTCAAAGGGTAGACTAGGCAGGTTTTCTAAATCTGTATCAGCTTCCTTACCTCCAGGGCCTGGGCAAACTTGCATTTAAAAAAAGAAAGAACACGGCGCTTTTCATTCTGAAAAATGGTCCTAAGAAATTTTGAAAAAATTGTAATAATAGAAGAAAACAATTATTACTACCACTGCTAAAAATTTTATTTAAAAAGACAACCCTGTACTTTAAAAAAATTAGTAATTTAAAGTAGAAATAATCTTTAAAATGGCATCAAAATATGTGTAGGTAGTGTTCAGGCTTGTAGGCTGAGGTGAAGGACTGCTCACTTTGTAATCTTGACCCTCAATAAATAAAATGCAAAACAGAAAAATATCAGATACTACTATACAACAGCATGGTACCTTTTATCTCCTTCCACACTTAACCTTTAAACATTAATGCCCTTTGAGGAATTATTAACCAATGGGTTTAATTAATGTAAGCACCTCTGAACTACTTCAGAATAAATCTGATCAAGTACCTAGCAATAAAGGAGCGAATCAGGGAAAGGAGAAAAATCGGTTAAAATATAGTTTTTCGGGTCGCCCATCAAAAGTGTGCCATACATACGGTTCTGCACCAAGAGGCAGCAACTAGGGAGGGTGAGAGGCGCCGAAGGCCCGAGGCCCCGCAGCCCCGGAGGCGACTCCTCCCCGACTCTACACGGGGCGGTGGCCGGGCCGGGGGTGGAGACAGCGCTGCAGCCGGGGCGGGACAAATGGCAGGGCGGAACGCCCGAGTCTCACCTCCACTTCCCCTTTAGCTCTCAGAACCCCATTCAGCGACCACCGCAGAAACCCCTCATCACAGACAGACTCTCCCTGTCTCCCCGGCCAGCTCAAAGTTTATCGGTCTTTCCCAGCTGTCGGGGCCGCCGGGCTTTGTAGTTCGCCCGTGCGGGCCGAGCCACCAAGGCCGCAGGCCCGAGGAGCCGCTGAACTACAATCCCCACAATGCCCCGCGCGCCCACCGCTCG
Organism: Nanger dama; assembly: GCA_917880005.1. Lineage (NCBI taxonomy): Eukaryota > Metazoa > Chordata > Mammalia > Artiodactyla > Bovidae > Nanger > Nanger dama. Next base: position 30,548,689 of record CAKJTW010000005.1, on the reverse strand, counting down.
GGCTCTCTTTCTCCTTCTCGCGCAGCACGCAGTCTCCCCCGCAGCGCCTGGCCCCAGCGTCTCCGGCAGCGGGAGCTGGGGTGTGGCTGTCCACCCAAGCACCCCACCACCGGCTCTCTCGGTGGCCCCCGTCCCTCTCGGATTCATTACCTAGGTGCCGCAGATCGGCCCACCGTTTTTGCCGCGGTCCAGGTGGGGTGGGGGTGGGGCACAAGCAGCCGCCGCCGCCGCCGCCGCGGAGTCCGTTAGTTCGCGACGAGCGTGAAGAGGCGGCGGCGGCGGCCGGTTGCCATGACAGCCGTGGGCCGCGCGGTGGGGCTTGGGGGGACAGCGAGGGTTCGGAGTCGGCTCGGGGAGGAGCCTGGGCAGCGGCAGGGGCTGCGGGGACAAGGAGGCGCGAGGGTGCGCCAGGGAGCGGAGGGAGACAGTGACACTGAGAAGGACGGCTGACGAGCTGAGCTCTGGGGCCGCAGACGAGTCCTTCGCTGCAGCGCCCAACCCCGTGCCAGGACGCGAGTCCGCCCTCTCCTGAGAGATGCGGGTGGCGTCAGAGGAAGGAGCGGCTCCGCCTCTGGAAAGGTCGCCGGTCCAGCCCCTGCCCCGCCGCCCATCCAGGCAGCCTCCTCTGGCCCGGCCGTCTGGCGTGTTTGAAACCTAAAAGCCACCTCTTTGGGGCTACTTCACAAGTAAAACCAAATCTGCAACCTTTCACACCTCCTTTCTGCCATTTTCTGAGTGGAATAAAACGAATCATTTAGTAAAATATAATGCACACTGCCTTTCAGAAGGCTTGAGAATTTTGTTAAGTGGCGTTGATTTCAGTTGACAGCTGGTCTCTAATAACCCTTGAATAATCGTTATGGAGGAGAAGGAAATGGCAACCCACTCCAGTATTCTTGCCTGGCGAGTCCCGTGGACAGGGGAGCCTGGTGGGCTGCTGTCCACGGGGTTGCACAGAGTCAGACACGACCGAAGCGACTTAGCATGCATGCATGCATGCTTTGGAGAAGGAAATGGCAACCCAGTCCAGTATTCTTGCCTGGAGAATTCCAGGGACAGAGGAGCCTGGTGGGCTGCCATCTATGGGGTCTCACAGAGTCGGACACAACTGAGCGACTTAGCAGCAGCAGCAGCAATCGGTGTGGACTGGTCGTAACCCACCCCAGAGATGCAGTGAGGTTAAGAACAACAACTAAAACCAAGTTTACTGATAACCAGGGGCCGGTGAATTACCTTGATGCTCAACGTTTTCGTCTGCAAAATGGAGGTAATAGCTGCTTCACAGGACTTGTGAGAAATAAAAACTTTGATACTAATGAAGCATCCTAAAATGCTGGGATTTAAACATAATTTTTAAATATTAGCTTTTTGATCCGTGGTGATCAGAGCCAGAAGGGTGGGAGCCTGGAGGAGGGTGTAGTTTGCTTAAAGAGAATTTTTCTGTGGTGGAAAGTTCTGTATCTTATTTAGGATTTGGGTTAGCAGGCTTCTCTGGTAGCTCAGCTGGTAAAGAATCCAAGTGCAATGCAGGCGACCCTGGTTAGATTCCTGAGTCTGGAAGATACCCTGGAGAAAAGAAGGGCCACCCACTCCAGTATTCTGGCCTGGAGAATATCCATGGACAGAGGAGCCTGGTGGGCTACAGTCCATGGGGTCCCTAAGAATCCTACATGACTGAGCAACTTTCACTTTAGGAGGGTGTATGCATTTGTCAGAACCCATGAAATGCTACCTTTATATCTATACGTTTCACTGTAAGTAAATTTACCTCAAAAAGGAACTTTGAAAATGTTAGCTATTGTTATTAGAGCTGTTGTTAAGTCGTGTCTGACTCTATGACCCCATGGACTACAGCACCCCAGCCTCCTGTGTCCTCCACCATCTCGCAGAGTTTCCTCAAATTTATGTCCTCCGAGTCGGTGATGCCATCCAACCATCTCATCCTCTGTCGCCCCCTTCTCCTCTTGTCCTCAACCCCAGCATCAGGGTCTTTTCCAGTGAGTCAGCCCTTCACATCAGGTGGCCAAAGTATTGGAGCTTCAGCTTCAGTCCTTCCAGTGAGCTGTAGACATTAATAGAGACCATATATATATTCTAGCTCCAGTTGCCAGAAATGTAGATGAGGAAAATGAGGCCTACAGATTGAAGTAAATGGAGGAGGAAGTAGGGCTTACTGGCCCTGTTGTTTTCTAGTAATAAATGTCTCTCCAGAAATCATGGTTGAAAATAGCAAGCTGCCATATATGTCATCCAGTTTTCACTTGGGGTCACCTTGTCCACAGAGGTTTTATGAAAATTGACTCAAGTACCTTTTCTAACTCCTGTGGGAGGCCAGGGTTCTCCCCAAGGTCACATGTTCCCTGGGGGCTTATAGTTTCAGGGTCAGTTCTGGCTCTGAGCTCTAGTTTTCTCTGAACAGTTAGACTCCCTCACATCCCACCTCTTGCAATGCCTTTCTCTCCTGCTGCCACAGGATGTGGAAAGCAGACTCTTTGCTTTAGTTGTTTGTATAGCAGAGTCTTCTGAAGGTTTGGAGCAACTGATGTGTTTTAAGTGAAGGATACACTCTCCTTACTTAGTACTCTTACTTATCTCTGTCTCCAAGTCTATACTTAGGGCCACCTTCCTTTCCTAAACTGTTTATCAAAGTATGTTCCTATACCAAGAAAGTACATTGCCAAGAGAAACTGTAGTGCCAGCTATTAAAATAATAGTCTTCACCCCAAAATATATCTGCATATTCTATTTGATTCAGCCCACAGTATTGTTACTCAGTAATAATACTTATACACATGACGTGTTCAGGCTACTTACAGAGTGGGTACAGTTATGAAAACTAGTATAAATGAGAAAGGGGTTGCCAGTAGCTGAATCTGATGTCTAGGAGGGAAAAAGAAACCAAAGTCTGCAAGATCACAGCTTCTATTGTGCAGAAGAAATGACAGCATTCAAATGAGAAAATCCAGAACAAAACCTGATTGTGTAACGAGCACAGAAGCAACACCCAGACCTGTCACCTCTAGCAATTTGGTCACAACTATGCATATACAATAAGGCTATAAATAGACTCTCCTTTTCTCCCGGGGAAGCTGATACTGCTCGGCTCCCAGCTGAACACGTGTTCAGTTGGGGTGATAAGTTCACCTAATCCATCGATCGTTCATCTGGTTTCCCTCGTTCACAGTTACTCGCAATTGAAAGGCAGCTGGCTGGGGTCTCAGTGCAGCCCACAGCCATGAACAGGTCTCCAAACACAAGGTCCCATGCGTGACCCCTCCTTGCTTTCTTGAGTCAGGATCCCAGAGCCTCTGCTCAGAAGGACAGGCCCCTTGAGAAGTGTGGATGACAGCAGCAAAGGGAACAGCTGCTTTGCAGGGAGCTGAAGGAGGGCAGTTACACAGAGGAAGACCACGAGCCACTGAAGCACAGCCTTAAACAAACCTAACTTGCTCTGGACGGCTGGGAACCCGTGGGGACTGGCTGTTCCCACTCAGTACTTTCTGCCAGTTCAAGTGATAGGTAAACACACCGAGCAGTTTCAAAAGATTGATCCACTGAGATAGACAATATGGTCAAGAGCCATTACCCTCCTCAAAGAGACTTCATGAAAATTCCCTGGTGGTCCAGTGGTTAGGGCTTGGCAATTTCAATGTTGGGGCCTGTGGTTCAGTCCCTGGTCCGGGAACTAAGATCTCACAAGCTGTGCAGCAGCCCCCACACCCGCCACGCCCCCAAAAAGAGAAGAGAGACGACATGCTTCTAACGTGAACCAGAGTTTTCCCTCAGTCCTCAGTTCCTTGGGCTCAGCAGCCTTTGACTTTGCTGACCTCCCTCCTGCATGCTCCTTGACCTTGGTTCTCTGCAAAGCATCGTCACTGAGTTCCTAACTATGTCTTCTACCTGCTTCTTAAACGTGGGCACAGTTTTCAACATTCAGTTCACAGACCCTCTCCATGTGCAAGGCTTCATCTTGGCCTGGCCAGCTTTCCCTCGCTGGTTCTGACTCCCAGGTTTCAGCACCACACCAGACATGCAAGGATTCGTCCTATTGTTCCTGGTGTTCTCTTCATCTGGGATGCTCCCTTCCTTCCCTAAACTCTGCCTGTTCCATCAAAAATAACTCAGGCCATGACAAGAAACCTTTCCAGATCATTCCTGCTCACACCCAGTATTACTCCCCTATGTCATCCACTTGACATCTAACCATCAAAAATAACTCAGGCCTTGACAAGAAACCTCCCCAGATCATTCCCGCGCACAGTCCTATACTACCCAGTATTACTCCCCTATGCCATCCACTTGACATCTAACCAGGCTGCCTAGTGGCTGATCAAGTATTGATTACTCATTGGCTTTTGTCTTTTCTCCTTACTAAATTTCAAGCTCCTCTGATGTGCATTTCTAGATATTCCCAAAACATCTTTGTAGTATCTTTTGCATTAAAAGGACAGAATATTTTTGACTGGTGGGTCCTTAGCTTTTCTCCTTAGTGAAATCTCCTCTCTGACGCGCCAACTCCTTGGCACCTCTCCTTAAAGTCGCTGGCCCTTCACTGTTCTGATCTCCAGCCCCCGAGGCAATTATGATGTATGGGTTACCCCAGTGTTCCATTTTAGTTTTTAGGCCCTCCAACTTCTGTTCAACCAGTCCCTTATGTTAAATTCTCTCTGTTAAAATACTTACTCTAGTTTCTTTTTTTCCTGACTGGTGGACCCTGACCAATACGGATGGTGAAGTAACACGTATTTCCTACTGTGAATGTCAGTCAGAAAGGGTCAAGAACACTGCCTTAGAGGAGTGGGGTTCTCAAATAAACATGCAGCTGCCCTGCGTGCCAAGGGGCCACTCCTGACAGGAAGAGGCGCTCTGCGTTTCAGGTCTGCAAAGAGCAAAGACCCAGCTCCCCAGTAGCAGTGGTCTCTGTGGGGCCCCTGCCCTCACCTGGCCCTCAGTCTCACTGCCCACGAGCCCGCAGTGTTCTCCCAGAGCTTGGTCCAAACCCCAAGATTCATCTGGAATTTCACCTCCCCTTAGAATGTGGGAACAGCCTTTTCACTTGTTAACCTTCCTATTTCTCGTTGCAAGTGGGAAGAGGCAACAAGTTAGTGATGAAAAAAGCCAGGAAGTGGTACCAGAGTCCTCATAAAGTGTGAACTGGAATTTGGTTAAGTGGAGGAAAAGGATTAAAAAGATTTTCAGGATGGCAATTCTGTCTCTCTGATGTTGCCTTTTCTTGAAGGTAATGGGTGGAGATAATAACCCAGAGAAGGTAGTGAGGCACCTTGTACCTGAGTTTGTGCCTTATCCATGCACCATGAGGCTTTGCTCTGTTTTATTCATATACTTCTGCGTCAGTGCTTTCGTTAGAAGTGAGACTATTTTGAAAGCCCAGAACCATTTTAGGCCAGCCTCACTTATTCCTAATGAAAAGAACTGCTCCCCACTTTAGGGATTCAAAAAGATTTCTTCTGAATGCCAAAATAAACACAAAACCTCTTGGCAGCAGCCTATGGGAATTCTCCTTGCTTGTGAGTCTGTATTTCTTTATGTTAATTTACAAATATGAACAGAAAACCCAGGATTCGAGGTTGTTAAGTGGATTTGTAACACTCTGGAGGGTTGCCGGTAGGGAACTCAATGAATGAACACAGTCCCCTGCGACAGCTGAGCCCTGGCATTTCATTGAGCTCCACAGGAAGTCGTCGTGAATACGCTGCAAGATGCTAATACGTTAGCAGCAATGCTTCCTCCCCCATCTCTGTTGGAGGACCTTATGTTTAGTAGAGGGATCCATAACAGAATAGGCTGTACTCGAAAATGCTGGCAAGAGTTACTTGGTTTGTGACAAGCAGGATATCTTCTAGTGAACTGAAAAGCACGTCACCCTCTGATTCAGTCACCGAAGCATGTTACAATGTAGGTGGTGTGTCACAGAGGAAAAGCAGCTTGTGATCAGATTTTCTATTCTGAGAAGCCAGTGCTCTGCCAAGCAACCCCAAGCGGGAAACGTTTCAAGTCTGAATGAAAAACGGAGCAGTACAGCTGGGACCCCTATTTCCCGTTCCCATTGTACAAAGATACAAGCCACTCTAGAGGGACCCCCCTCCCACCCCCACCCCCACACCCCACCCCCACCCCACCCCACCCCGTCCCCAGAATCCTTCCCACCCCCTCCCTCCCCCACCCCCGCCTATTTTTCTGTGTCCTGTTCTACTTTGACTACAGAATGCAGAGTGATGGGGTTGGGGGAGGGGAGAGCAAATTCCATTTCCTTTTGGCTCTTGTTTCTCTGCTACATTTTAGGTCGTCTCTGTGATTTATGTGCATAAGTGATACATCATAAATATTGGCTGCATGAATCACTCCTAAATGGCTCACTACTCAAGCAGACTGTTCATCATCCGATCTCTCCTTGGTATTCTCTGCTTTATTCACCAGGCTGCCTCCTTCCTGTCTCAAACCTCACCTCAGATTTCCAGAAAACCCTCACAGGCAGCTGTAATAAAGAATTGTAGAAGCCCTTATTCAGCCTCATCTCTGTCCCTTTCCCCCAGCCCACCGGTTACTTGTTCTCACTATCTGAAAGTGGAGTTACACTGACATGAAGTAGAACGGCAATCACAATGGGGTCCCCAACCTGTGGGGTCTAATGCCTGATGATCTGAGGTGGAGTTGATGTAATAACAATAGAAATAAAGTGCACAATAAATGTAATGCACTTGAATCATTCCAAAGCCATCCCCCACCTCCTGGTCCATGGAAATACTGTGTTCCACAAAGCCAGTCTCTGGTGCCAAAAGGGTTGGGGATGGCTGGATTGCCTAAGTTTTGTAAAGTGTCTTCCATCTTGATCTGTGCCAGGCTGATAAGCATTTCAGCTGTGCTTTGTTTAACATGTAAAACATTCATGAAAATAATAAAGTTGCATAACAACAACACCTGTACCCGCCACATCCTGATTTTGATTATTTTTTCAGATGCATGTTTTTTCCCACTACTATATATGCCTCTATTATAAGCATTCTATAATACTGTTTTACATGTTTTCAAGCTTTATATAAATGTCACATACTATGCTTTCTCAAGATTGCCTTTTTCTGTTCAACATTGCATTTCTGAGGTTTATACATGAATCCCAGGGATGGGGGAGCCTGGTGGGCTGCAGTCTATGAGGTCGCACAGAGTCGGACATGACTGAAGCGACTTAGCAGCAGCAGCAGCAGCAGCAACATACATGTTTATAAATGTAATGTTGCATGTATGCTAAGTCGCTTCAGTCGTGTCCAACACTTTGTGACCCTATGGACTAGAGCCTGCCAGGCTCCTCTGTCCACGGGATTCTCCAGGCAAGAATACTGGAGTGGGTTGCCATGCCCTCCTCCAGGGGATCTTCCTGACCCAGAGATCGAACCCACGTCTCTTATGTCTCCTGCATTGGCAGGCAGATTCTTTACCACTAGAGCCACCTGGGAAGCCCAAATGTAAAGTTAGCTCATTTTAATTGCTATAACAATATGATACAGTTCTTCCATTTCCTATCAATGAATGTTTATATTGATGTCTTAGTGCATTCAGGCTGGTAACAAAAATCCATAGACTGGATGGCTTATCAGCAACAGAAATGTATTTCTCACAGTTCTGCAAGCTAGGAGCAGCAGATTTGGTATGAGATTTCTAGTCATGGACAACTGCTCATGTGGCAGAAAGGGAGAGGGAGCTCTCTGGGGTCTTTTTCAAAAAGAACACTAATCCCATTCACGAAGGGTCCACCCTAATGACCTAATCGCCTCCCAAAGGCCCCACCTCTAAACACATACCGTTACATTGGGGGTTAGGATTTCAGCACATGACCTGGGCAGGTGGGACAGAAATATTCATGTCATTGTATAATAACTTCACTTTCAGGTAGTGAAAACAGGTAACTGGTAAGCTAGAGGGAAAGGGACAGAGATGATGGGGAATAAAGGCTTTTAGAAATCTTTGTTACAGCTGTCTATAATAAAGCCTATAGCAGTCCACGTGGACACTCCAGAATTCATGTCCTACTCAAATTTCAACTCAGAAGTCCAAAGTCTCCTCCAAATATCATGTAAATCAGATATAAGTGAGACTCAGGGTAAGAGTCATCCTGAGACACATTCCCTAGCTGTGTCTGTGAAACCAAACCTTCCATGTGCTTCCAAAATACAAAGTGGTAGGAGGGGCACAGGACACACACTCCCAGTTCAAAGAGGGGAGATGGGAAGAAGGAAGGAGCGACAGTCCCACACCTGTGGCTCCACAGGCTGCTGGTTCCCATCCTTTGAAACCCATGCGCCCAGGGCTGATGCACTCCATGGCACAGTCTGGATGCTGTTAAAGTCTGCTGCCCGTGCCTCGGCTGCACCTGCCTGCACCTGGGGCAGCTGAGGAGCACCATGCCCCTTACAGGGTTCCAGACACATGATGCCAGGCGGTGCTGGTGGGTGCTCCTGAGCTCTGGCAAGTGCCAGTAGCCCCTGCTGCTCTCTCCCGCCCTAAAGGCAGGCCTGTAATGGAAGAAGCACCCCTGATGACCTCTGAATCAATTTGGAGGGAAAGGAGAGTTATTCTTCCATCGTCTTGGAGAAGAGCTCCTGGTTTCCATGGAGATGGTGGAATAAATCTCTTTATCGAAGGCTCACCTGGCCCCATCCTTAGTGTCCTCTCGCACACGGCACGTCTCATTTGTTCCAACACGGACACTGTTGTTCAGTCGCTCAGTTGTGTCCGACTCTTTGCAACTCCACGGATAGCAGCACAGCAGGCTTGCCTGTCCACTATCTCCCCAAGTTTGCTCAAACTCACGTCCATTGAGTCGGTAATGCCATCTAACCATCTCATCCTCTCTCACCTTCTTCTTCTGCCCTCAATCTTTCCCAGCATCAGGATCTTTTCCAATGAGTCAGCACTTCGCATCAGGTAGCCAAAGTATTGGAGCTTCAGCTACAGTATCAGTCCTCCTGATGAATATTCAGGGTTGATTTCATTTAGGATTGACTGGTTTGATCTCCTTGCAGTCCAAGATCTCTCAAGAGTCTTCTCCAGCACCACTGAGATTTTTCCCAAATCTTTAATTTCTATTTCTTTTTTATTAACAATTTCATCTTTGACTCATTTCTCTTTCTTTTCACTTTTTATCCTGAAGAGTCAGAAAGAATCAGGCTACTCCTGCAACTCTTTGCTTAGAAACTGCTTCAGCTAAATATCTCATTTCATTCCTTGCAAGTTCTAACTTCCACAAAACACAACAACGTGAATACAATTCAGCTCTTTGCCACTTTAGGAGGACAGCCTTTCCTTCACTGTCCAATAAAATGTTCCTCGTTTCCAGTTAAGACTTCATCAGAATGGCTTTTTCCATCCTGATTTCTGCCAACATTCTGTTCAGAAGTACTTAAGAAGATTGAGGCTTCCTCTACGTCTTAGATCCTCTGAAGGAGGACATGGCAACCTACTCCAGTATTCTTGCCTGGAGAATCTAATGGACAGAGAAGCCTGACGGACTACAGTCCTTGGGATCGCAAGAGTCCGACACGACTGAGGTGACTTGGCGGCAGCAGCAGCAGCTACATCTCATCAGAATCACCCCTAATGAACTTAAATAGAATTTGTATCCTACTATTGTGTGAAAATTGCATAAATCTCAATTATGTTGAATTGATTCATGGTGCTTTTCAGGTCTGCTATATCCTTCTATTCTTCTGTATATTCATTCTATTAAGTTTTGAGAGTTTGGTATGGAAACTTCAACGAAAAATCTTAATTTTAGATAAATTATTACTTATATTACTTTAAATAATTGTAATATACAGGGGAAGTATATGGAACTTTGTTCTGTATTTTCCAAGGCTCCTGTAAATGTGTTATCATACTTTTATAATTTAAAAAATAAAAAGAAAGAAAAAAATCACCCAAATGGTCTGTTCATAGCAATGATGGCTTTTTCTAGCAGACACCTCAAAACTCTTCCAGCCTCACTCATCACCCAGTTCCAAAGCCACTTCTGCATTTTTGAGTATTTATTACAGCATCATCCGACTCCTGGGTTTTCACTGATACTGAAGATTGTGCAATGAATATTCTTGGATCTTACGATGTACATACATATTAAAGTTTTTTATATCAAGAAGTAGAATGACAGGTAACAAAGAATGTCAGGTAGCAAAGGATGCTGGGCAGCAGAACTGTTGTTGTTTTCAGTGGTTCAGTTGTGGCCAACTCTTTGTAACCTCATGGACTGCAGCAAGCCAGGCTTCCCTTCCCTTCATCTCCCGGAGCTTGCTCAAACTCATGTCCATTGAATCATGATGCCATCCAACCATCTCATCCTCTGTCTTCCCCTCCTCCTGTCTTCAGTCTTCAAGAATGATGGGTAGCAAATGATGTTGGGTAGCAAGAAAGCTGGGGAGCGAAGCACGTTCCTCTTCAATTTTCCATTCATACTCGGCTCCCCACAAAACAATCACTTCCTTAGAAATGGAAACTGTATCTTTATGGCTCTTTACCCCCAGCTGTACCCACCCTGTACCACTTACTTGTACAGTGCATAACATCAAGTCAAAATTAATAAATGTTTCTTATATGAACATAATAAGTGAATGAATGTCAGAGACAAAAAAGTTCCTGCCAACATTTATTGAAAATCTATTGAACATAGAGTATTGTGCTGCAGAGAATTATGGAAAAAATAGTGGAAGTTGACAGCGATAAATTTTTAAAAATAGGTATAAAATGACCTGCATTTATAAATAAGAAGTGTCCTAATATACAACTAAGTGTCATCAGGAGTCTCACTGACAGTGTGCTGAATGATGAAAGTGGGATTGAAGGAACACATTTGTTTCAGCCCTTCTCTTAACCTGTTTTCTCTCTTAACCCTATTTTTATCTCTTATGAAGGAAACCTCAGACATCTCTCTCTTAACCCAGATCATTGCAGATGGTGATTGCAGCCATGAAATTAAAAGACGCTTACTCCTTGGAAGGAGTTATGACCAACCTAGACAGCATATTAAAAAGCAGAGACGTTACTTTGCCAAAAAAGGTCCGTCCAGTCAAGGCTATGGTTTTTCCAGTAGTATGGGTGTGAGAGTTGGACTGTAAAAAAGCTGAGCGCTGAAGAATTGACGCTTTTGAACTGTGCTGTTGGAGTATACTCTTGAGAGTCCCTTGGACTGCAGGAGATCCAACCAGTCCATCCTAAAGGAGATCAGTCCTGGGTGTTCTTTGGAAGGAATGATGCTGAAGCTGAAACTCCAGTACTTTGGCCACCTAATGTGAAAAGCTGACTCATTTGAAAAGACCCTGATGTTGGGAAAGATTGAGGGCAGAAGAAGAAGGGGGACAACAGGATGAGATGGTTGGATGGCATCACCTACACAATGGACATGGGTTTGGGTGGACTCCAGGAGTTGGTGATAGACAGGGAGGGCTGGTGTGCTGCAGTTCATGGGGTCACAAGGAGCCGGACATGACTGAGTGACTGAACTGAATCTAGATCTATTCTCCAACAATAGGGTCCAGTGTGTGGCAAACAACAGAGCTCCACAGTTCCTACATGACTGACTCAAGGCACTCCATAAGGCCCATGAACCGTAGTGAGATACCAGCTCACACCTGTCAGAATGCCTATTATCAAAGCCACTGGAGTGGAGGCACACAAAGGGGAACCCCGGTGTACTGCTGGTGGGAATGCAAACTTGTGTAGCCGCTATGGAGACCAGTATGGAGATTCCTCCAAAACTTAAGAGTAGAACCACCATATGATCCAGCTATTCCACTTCTGGGTATTTATTGAAAGAATATGAAAATACTAATCAGAAAAGATCTATGCACCCCCTGTGTTCACTGCAGTATCATTCACAATAGCCAAAAGGCAGAAACAACCTAAGCGTCATCAATGGGTAAACGAATAAATATACACTACATATACATATGTAGACATGTATGTATATACATGTACACTATATGTATGGCACTAGTGGTAAAGCGTCTGCCTGGAATGCAGGAGACCCGGGTTCGATCCCTGGGTTGGGAAGATCCCCTGGAGAAGGAAATGGCAACCCACTCCAGTACTCTTGCCTGGAAAATCATATGGAGGGAGGAGCCTGGTAGGCTATAGTCCATGGGGTCGCAAAGAGTCGGACACGACTGAGCGACTTTACTTACTTAGTGGTAAAGAACCTGCCTGCCAATGCAGGAGACATAAGAGATGTAGGTTCGATCCTTAGATTGGAAGCTCCCCTAGAGAAGGGCATGGCAACCCACTCCAGTATTCTTGCCTGGAGAATCCCATGGACAGAGGAGCCTGGTGGGCTGCAGTCCATAGGGTTGCAGAGTCAGACACGACTGAAGCAACTTAGCACACACACACGTATATAATGGAATATATAATGGTATATAATGGAATATTACTTTGCAATAAATAGGAATGAAATCTTTCTGTTCATGACAACATGGGATGAATCTTGAGTATATTGTGCCAAGTGAAGTCAGACAGAAAATTCGACTACCATATGATTTCTAAAAAAAAAAAAACAAAATAGGCCCAGGGAGCCCAAGTAAAGTAATATGACATGTTGCAGATTTTAAGCTGGCTTAGGACACATACAGCAACTGCTTCAAAAACCATTACAAGCCAGAAAATTCAGAAATGCAGCAAGAAGGGAAGTGTGAATCAAAAATGGACTCAGTGCCTCACTCAGACAGTCCTTTTACCCTGGGAAGGGCAGTTTGTTCTGGTCAATTCTGCAACCGAGGCTGGTAAATCAATGAACAAACCAGACCAAAAACATACACAGACTACCAGGTAACAACTTAAATTTTGCAGTTCATGTTAAGTCCCAAGGGTAGGAAAAGAGTGCTGTAAGTCACCTGATATCTCTCAAACCACTGCCTCTTCCCTGTAGAATAATAGCAGCAGTTTATATTTGTGCTGTGGTTTATAGTTTATGAGAAACTTGGTTCCACATGATCCCTGTAAGGTAGATCCACAGAGTATCTGAATCTTACACAGGAGCAAACAGAGAGGTCACACAACCATGCGTGGTCACACAATGAATAAATAGCTGGAACTATATGGGTTGTTGTTGTTTAGTTGCAAAGTCATGTCTGACTCACTGCGACCCCATAAACTGTAGCCCTTTAGCTCCTCTGTCCATGGGATTTCCCAGGCAAGAACACTCCAGTGGGTTGCCATTTTCTTCTCCAGGGGATGTTCCCCACCCAGGGATCAAAGCCAAGTCTCCTGTACTGGCAAGCAAGTTCTTTACCACTTAGCCACGAGGGAAACCCAGGACTAAATTCATAATCGTACTACTTGTTACAACAGAAGAGCAATCAAACCCCTGGATTCCAACCCCAGCGATCCTAGCTACTTAGCTGTGTGATCCTGGACATGTCACCCAGCCTTTCTGAGCTTCCTTTCCTCACCTATAAAAAAATGAGCATAATAATACCTTCTCCATCTGCCTCACAGGGTCCTTATGAGGACAAAGCTGGTGGTATGTTGAACATGCTTTATAACTGGGAGGGTTATTACACAGATGTCAGGTCTCAGCAATCTTTTCTAACAAAATGAGAGTCATACTTGTTATCATCTTTCTACTTTGACAGGCCTTTCATTGCAGCCTTTTGATAATTTTGCAGCATATTATTTCTATATAACACCCCTGTTGCTACCATCTCTACAGGTACACCAGCAGCCGACCAATGAGGGAGGGACAGGCTTCTTTCTTCTGGAATGAATTTAGAGCAGTGATTAGCATCACCTGCAGAAATTTAAACACACAGGCCTCTAGGACCCACACGGTGGCCAGTTAAAATCTTTATCTGGGAGTGGGGAGGAACTGGGCATCAGTTGTTTTTAAAGTTCCCCAAGAGGTTCTGATTTGCAGCTAAAGTTGGTAGCCGCTGCTGTAGAGACTATGTGTGCATGCTCAGTTGCTCGTCATGTCTGTCTTCGACCCCATGGACTATAACCCACCAGGCTCCTCTGCCCGTGGGATTTTCCAAGCAAGAATACTGGAGTGGGTTGCCATTTCCTCCTCCAGGGCATCTTCCCAACCCAGGGATCAAAGCAGCGTCTCCTGCACTGGCAGGCAGATTCTTTACCGCTGAGCCACCTGGGAAGCCTGTAAAGACTACAAGTCTGTCTATTTGTTCCAGAGGTTGAAGCACATAAGCTGAGGATGTCTGAAGTTACCTGGGAAAGTGATTCAGGAATTGGGCCTGGACCACAAAGATCCTAAAGTCCTGCCATCACATCAGTAGCCTGGCTCCTTTCTGGACCGGCACCGTGGGTGGAAAGTATGGGCAATGTGTGCAGTGGGAAAGATGCTGAGCACACAGAGAAGCCTGAGCAATGCAGAGTCCAGGTCCTCATCCTCATCTCCGTCTCTCTACTAAGATCTGCTTCTCAGAAACATGTCCCCATGTCTTCCCTATGTCTAGGGACTGGAAAATTGAATACATTTGTTAATTTAAAAAAGAAAGAAATCTCAGAAGATAAGCAAATATTCTACAAGTGTCCAGTCCTGTCGTCATTCTCCCCACTGATCAGAAAGAAATAATCATTTAATGTTAACTTCTCCCTCTCAGTTCCAATGCTCTTGCAAATTAACATGTTCTATCTGTTTTGTTTTAGGGTTAACCAAATAAGCATAAGATTACTTTACAAATGCCCTTCCTGGGTGGTGCTAGTGATAAAGAACCCACGTGCCAATGAAGGAGACATAAGAAACGCGGGTTTGATCCCTGGGTGGGGAAGATCCCCTGGAGGAGGGCGTGGCAACCCACTCCAGTATTCTTGCCTGGAGAATCCCATGGACAGAGGAGCCTGGCGGGTACAGTCCATGGCGTCGCAAAGAGTTGGACATAACTGAAGTAACTTAGCACACATAAGCACGCACATACTTTACAAATGGGATATTTTCATAGCTATTAAAAGCATTTCCTTTTCAGTAGAAACATAGATTTGGCTGTTTGACTCAAGTTTCTTAAAGAAATTTCCATTATAGGAAGAAAATAGCCAGCAAATAAAGCCACTGTATTACTTTCATCAGACCTTTGCCTTTGTGATACAGTAACACTTCTTCAACTATTCACTTCTAAATTCTCTTCTCATACCAGAAGTGGAGAAATAAAACAAATACAAGGATTTGATTTTTCGAGATCCCCTTTTAGATATGGGTACCGGATTTTTAGAAATGAACATTCCTCCCCTTAAAGTGGTCCCATTAGAAAAGACCTTGGGACGAGTTACACTGTCTCATTTGATCGCTCCTCTTACAAGACTGGAAACTATTTGGTGGGAGTAAACTCATGTTACAAGACCTGGAGATTTAAATACTGAAGAGGTTTATGCCTCATCTGAGAAGAGTTTATGGTCCAAAGCAATGGCCTGGAGACAAGTACAGGAGCCTCTGGGACCCCGCAAAGGGGGTAATTAGGCAGCGTTTTATTATGATGCAGTGAGGGTGTGAAAGCTGGAGCAGGGCTTAGAACCAAATTGGCTTCCTGGAAAGCCCCCAGAGGAAATCTGGCAACCTAAAAATATTTAAAGAGCTAGCACGCCCAAGGGAGAATTTCCAGCTATTGAAGTGGAAAAGATAAAGCATTTGCTATGTCCAAAAAGGAGATTTTTAATGAAAAACTCAGCAAAGTGCAGACTTTTGTAGGACATCTTTAAAATAATAATAATTAAGATAATACCTATCATATATAGCATAATCAAATTATAGACACTTTATATTTTCTCTATGATGACATTAAAAAGGAGCTAAAAATAGACTGAGCAATAATGAACCTCTCTTTCCCCAGAGTTCATTAGAATCCAACACCTTCATTATACAGGGCCTACGTTCCCTCTCACCATCTCCAAGGCGTAAATCTTGACATGGACTTCAAGATCTTTTCCTCTGGCCTCTAATTATAATTCTGCTTCTTATTCCTCTGTCCCGTCTGCATTTCATATGCTCCTTATATGAATGAGATGCAGTGTGTACTGCAGTTAAACTTTCAGGCACCAGGCCCACCTGCGTGGCCCAGGTTCTCTGACCTTGGCAATGACTTCCCTGCTTTGTACCCTGGTCTCCTTGGCTGTAAAATGAGAGTAATAACCTCAGTGGGTTGTCAGGAGAATTAACACAGTTGTGCTGCAGTCCATGGGGTTGCAAAGAGTCTGACACAACTGATTGAACTGAGACCGAATGCCATGGAAAAGCACTTGAAAAAATTCTGACACTCAGTCAGCACTCAATAAACATTTGCTATTGTTATCACATTTTGCATTTCTGTGGTGCCTACAAAAATATTTAAGATATGTTTAAAATTTTTTTAAAAGATGCTTGGTTTAACAAAGGATTCTCTTTAGATTCTCGGATCTGCTTATGTTCAAAGTCTCAACACACCACTGAATTACACGTTTAAAGTATTTTTTACCTATAATTCTAAAGCCCCCAAAGTATTCTATAACGTGGCCTCTAATCTCAACCAGCTTATACTGTTTTTTTAAGAGATAGAACATAAGTTCATGAAACGCTCATTAAGAATCAAAAGCAGGTCACGATTGTGTATCAGGTAAGTAGTTCAGACCGTAACAGCTACAAAAATTTGGAAGAGAAAGAATTAGGAGGAACTGGAGCCTTTACTGTGTGCGTAAAGTTGACAGAGAACAGCATGTGGCGCATAGAACACAGATAAGGAGGATGGAGGGATGTTCCAGCAGGAGAGACTCCAGGAAGGTGAGGGCATTCCGCTCACCTGGAATGTGGCACCTGTGTTTGGAATTTGGTGAGATGGGCCAGCAAAGTCACTCCAGGTGCAGGCCGCATGGTCGAGGGCTTCAAATACCAGACTAAAGAGTATGATTGCATTCTGAGAGTTCTAGAAATTGTGTTAGTAGAGATGTGGCATAAACATAATTATAGGCAAGATAGGTTCATGTGGGAAGAGGCCAGAAGCATGGTGATGAGGTGATGAGGTCCTGGGCCAAGGTGGGGGCATTGGAAACAGAAAGCAAGTGACAGCCGTGAAAGGCATGACAAAGACGTGTCCCCTCTCTCTGTTCTCGCTGTCCAAGTGTTCCCTAGACTGTGTCATCTGAGTCAACTAGATGCATTCCCAAAGTTTCCGGGGTGTCTGGGATCTGATGCTTTCTCTCCCCCTTTTCAGGTGCCTCAGAACAGAGCCCCACATGCCCCTAGGAAGCGACTCCAGCATCCTGGTAGACCCTCTTGTCCCGATTCCCTCTGGCCCTTCTGTCATTCATGTGTTACCTAGATCCCAGACAGAATTCATATTCATAAATTCACATTCATAAATCATATTCGTCTGGCTCCCTCTCAAGGTCACATAATATTTCCCAATTGTGTTGGGTTAAAAATTTTTTTTATTTGTGAGGGTGAATAATCTGAGTCGGAAGATCCCCTGGAGAAGGAACTGGCAACCCACTCCAGTATTCTTGCCTGGAGAATCCCATGGACAGAGGAGCCTGGTGGGCTGCAGTCCGTGGGTTCTCAAAGAGTCAGACGTGAATGAGCAACTACACCACCACCACCACACTAAGTAGTTTAAAAGGTTAATATTTTAAATGGATACAGTTTATTGTACCTACATTATTCCTCAATAAAGTTGATTTTTAAAAGGTTTGATAATAGAAGATACAGAGAGGTGAAAATTAAAGCTTGTAGATCGAGTATAAAGGAAGGAAAAAAAAAAAAAGCTTAACCTTAGTCCTAAGGCATTAGAGCTCGTAGCTGAGAAGTTTGCATCATTTGTTTCGTGCATGATAATATATCTCATATTGTATCACAGGATCATTTTTTTAAATCCAAGATTAACAAAATGGAACAATCAACTTTTATTCCCATGAGTATCAGGACCTGGGCTTCAGTCACCTGTGCTTATTGAACACTGCACTGGAGTACACGCTGTCATGCCTCGGGTAGTAAAGTGATGATGAGTCTAGATAGCCTCTTAAAATGCCTTTCAACTCAGCAAGTCATGTTCAGATTAGTGTTTTCTGGGCTGAATTTGATGATGGAGATAGTAGCATGCAGAGCAGTGCTACTCAGAGAGTGGTCTCCCGGATGAGCAGCGTCAGCATCCCTGGGGGCTTGTGTTGAAAACGATGGAAAATGCAAATGCTCAAGCCCCAGCGAACACCTTGCTAACCAGTGGCTGTGCTGTGCCAGCAGTGCTTGGTCATGTCTGACTCTTTTTGATCCCATGGACTGCAGACTGCCAGGCTCCTATGTCCATGGGGATTCTCCAGCCAAGAATACTGGAGTGGGTAGCCTTTCCCTTCTCCAGTGGATCTTCCCAACCCAGGGATCAAACCCACGTCTCCTGCATTGCAGACGGATTCTTTACTGGCTGAGCCACCAGGGAAGCACCCTCAATCAGTAGAAAGGGGTCTCCAAATCCAGTGAAGCTGTGTGTGTGTGAGAGACCGTCCATGCAGCAGGCAGGAAGCAAAAACATTATGAAGAGCCATGTGTCCAAAAATAAAATAAATTTAGTTATAAAACATAGATATATGCTATGCTGCTGCTGCTGCTAAGTCGCTTCAGTTGTGTCCGACTCCCAGCGACCCCATGGACTGCAGCCCACCAGGCTCCTCTGTCCCTGGGATTCTCCAGGCAAGAGTACTGGAGTGGGTTGCCATTGCCCTCTTCGAGATATATGCTATAGGTAAGTGTTTTGTAGTTATATATCTCTATAGAAACAGAATCATCCTCTATTTTAAATTTTTAAGAATTTTTTTCGATGTGGATCTTTTTTAGAGTCTTTATTAAATTTGTTACAATATTTTTTTATAATCTTCCCTGGTGGCTCAGAGGTTAAAGCGTCTGCCTCCAATGCAGGAGACCTGAGTTCGATACCTGGGTTGGGAAGATCCCCTGGAGAAGAAAATAGTAACCCACTCCAGCATTCTTGCCTGGAAAATCCCACGGACGGAGAAGCCTGGTAGGCTACGGTCCATGGGGTCACAAACAGTTGGACACGACTGAGCAATTTCACATTCATTGCTTTTATGTTTTGGGTTTGGGACCTGGAGGCAAGTGGGATCTTAACTCCCCGACCAGGGATCAAACCTGCCACCCTTGCATTGGAGAAGTCTTAACCACTGGATTGCCAGGGAAGTCTCTAAATTTTAGAACTATTTCTGGTCAAATTTTTAATAACCCTTATATATCTTATGTGCTATCTCCTGACAGTTTCCAGGAATGGAAGGGAGGAGGGAAAGAGAAGGGGATGCCTAGTTTATTTCATATACTGTTCCAAGCTCTGAGAAACAAACTCTTACTCTTTCACTAACAGTGTGATCGCTTGGGGGAGTGAGAGTACCCTTTAGCTTAAACATGGCTCTGGGACTTCCCTGGTGGTCTGGAGGCTGCAACTCCAGCACTCTCAAGGCAGGGGGCCAAGCTTTGACCCCTGGTCAGGGCACTAGATCCCACATATCGAAACTAAAGATCCTGAGTGCTGCAACTAAGACCTGGTGCAGCCAAATAAATTTTAAAAAAAATTTTTTTAAGTGTGGCTTCAACAGATGTTACTATCAACTGGCATTCTTATCTAAATGTGTAAAAGCATACATCTTCCTGAAAGGCTCAGCCCCTGGAATCTAATCACAGAACAGTCTCTCACATCCCACCCAGTGCTTTGACATCTGTTCTTGTCCTGCACTCTGCCTCACAAGCAGCCCAGGTGCCACCAAAACCCACAGCTGCCTCTCATAGTCTGCATCCCATTCATGCGAACCCTCCCTCCCCAAGGTGCCCTGTCAGGTCAGAGTTTACTGCTTTTGCTTCTATCCTTTCTTCTGCTGGAAATTCCCGCCTGCCACTAGTCTACCAGACAGACTCTGCCCATCCATTAAGCCTGAGCTCAGATATTCTGTCCTCTGGCAGCCTTCCAGAATCACCCAAGCAGACTTAGGGACCTCTTCTCCTGGACCCCTCACACAGCGACACAGGCACACACCCAACTCTGCTACAGCCACTGTATCTTCTGTCATTGCAATATATGCGTGCTAAGTCTCTTCAGTCATGTCCAACTTTGAGACCCTATGGACTGTAGCCCACCAGGCTCCTCTGTCCATGGGATTCTCCCGGCAAGAATACTGGTGTGGGTTTCCATGCCCTCCTCCAGGGGATCTTCCCAACGCAAGGAATGAACCTGCATCTCTTATGTCTCCAGCATTGGTAGATGGGTTCTTACCTCTAGTGCCACTTAGGAAGTCCCCTCATTGCATATTGTTATACTCAAATTCATCTCTTCATCGGACTAAGTCCTTTGAGGATGGAAGGATATCTCTCTTATGCATCCTCAGCAGTGGACTTATTGCCCAGTAACAAAGTATTGTTGAATGAATAGATTCAATGAATGAATGAATGCTATCTAAACAAAGCAAAGGAATGGGAGCTTTAACCACTGAAAGATCATACAGAAGAGGTAACACTTGACCTGAGTATGGAAGGACAAAATTGATTTTACCTGGAAGAAAACAGAAGAGAAGAACTGCAAACAGAAGAACAAAGTCAGGAGTTGGGACAATGGTGGGCCTCCTCCAAGAGCAACCAGTATTCCAGGTCCAGTAGAAGACACCACTGGAGAGGAAGTTGTGCTGACTCAAGGGCCAGAATAACGTGCTCAGGACTTCAGACCTCGCTCTGGTCCTGATGGAGACCCGTGAAGGGATTCCGAATAGGGCAGCGATGTGATCAGATTGAACTGGAGATTGTTTCGGAGGAAAATGCTGTAATCAGTGACAGTCTGATGGAGCCAAGCGACAGTGGAGCAAGGAAAACAAAAGGAATTTGAGAAGCTCTTTTAGAAACAAAAGCTTCCCTGGTGGCTCATACGGTAAAGAATCTGCCTGCAAGGTAGGAGACCCAGGTTCGATCCCTGGGTCGGGAAGATCCCCTGGAGAAGGGAATGGTAACCCACTCCAGTATGTCTCATCTTCACAAGGAGATAAAAAAAAAAACTCAGAGGGAACAAGGATCTTAGCAAGTTCTCTGTGTGTGCCTCATTCAGAGGCACTTAGCTAACATTCATTGAGAGAAGTATATACGTTAACATAATTAATTAATATAATTATTATATAATTAATAATAATTAATGTGTATACTTCTCTTAATGAATATATAGAAAGGAAAATAGTGCCCATATTCATAGTAATGTCTCTTCTTCAGAGAGAAACTGAGTTTTCCTTGGATTCTCAACATGTTTTTCAAGCACAAAGGAATTTACGATTGCGCCAATCATATTCTTCAACTGTGCACCCAGCAGGCGGCCCCTGCCCTTACTGCCCCGACAGAAATCTCTGCTATGACTGTGTGTGGGTGGCCCAGGCAGGGAGTGGGGCCAGACAGGTAACTGGTGGTGTTTTCACTATTTTTGGAGAGAGGGCTATGATAGTTTCATTTCTCTGAAAAAATGAATCCAAAACAACAAAACAGGCTGAATGTTTTCCTCCAGTAGAAGAAAAGAAAGCAAACCCAACTACAGGTAAATTGAAATCTTCAAATAGACTCATAACGCATTGCTGAAACAGTCTTGAGATAATGGCTTAGTTAGACTGGGGCCACAAATCTTTACATTTCTTCATCCGCCTGGCAGGACTAATGAGATTTTATGGCGGGCAAGCTGTTTACCCCTTGGGTGACATTGGCGAGAACAGCTATATCTTTATCCATCAAGAGTTTTCTGCACTGCCGCTTCCTTCCCCACAAAAGCCTGCCCCAGCCCAGATCACAACACTTACAACATGTAAGATCCTCATTTTGCCACGGAAACACTCCATTCATTCTCTTCTGCTGCTTGGATCTAATCATTCCTTCCTACCGTCACATCACTCCATAAAAGGGGCTGGCAGAAGAAACGGGTAAATGCAAAAGAGAAAAAAGACGGTTTCAAAAGGGACCTAGCAAGAGAAGGGCCTTCCCTGGTGGTCCAGTGGTTAAGGTTCCACATTCCCAAAGCAGTGGGCACAGGTTCAATCCCTGGTCAGGGAACTAAGATCCCAAATGCAGCTCATGGCCTGGCCTAAGACGTAAAGATTAAAGTGTCGGGGGCTTCCCTGGTGGTCCAGGTTGAGAGTCTTGCCTTGCAGCGTAGGGGGACATGGGTTTGGTCCTTGGGAACTAAGATCCCATATGCCATGGAGCTGCTACACCTGTGGGCTCTGGAGCCCGTGTGCACCGCAGCAAGAGACGCTTCGTGACAACAAGAGCCCAGAGCACTAAATAAAGAAATGTTATTTTTAAAAAGATTAAAGTTTCACATACACAAAACCAACAAAAAACAAACAGAAAGGGGACCCTGGGATGAGAGGCTGGGCTGACATCTCCCCACATGGAATACTACAGGGGCCCCACAGGCCATTAGGAGAAGAGCCGTCCCCAAGCAGCTGTCCGAAGTACCATCACACCAAACAGGCCGGGCAGACTCTGCTCCCCAGTGGTGTCAGGATGAGAATAGGGTGACCACCACTCTGGTCTAGGACGAGGGCTGGGCTTCTCTTTGAAGGTTTCATGATGCCCAGAAGAGGCGGCGGTGTTCTTTATCCACACTTTAGTAGTACTCACACACACACAGATATACAGACTCACATACTCGACAACTGTCATCACAAACTCCTATGATGACACGTCGGCTCTCCCTTTGTAACTAGGAAAGGGTCCCCAGTTTGGAGAAATGGCTCAGCAAAAGTCAATGAGCTGCTTCTAGATCTGGGTAAGATGAGATCTCCATTTCTCTATCCTGGCCCACCCGATGAGTTCCCAGACAGAATGAGGAGGGGGCTGGGGCAGTGATCTGAGGACCAAGCAGAAAACACCAATCTGTAGCAGCATCAGCTGACTTCAGATCCACCATTCCCTTTCCACACCCTGGTATTCCCTGGAAGAGACACAAGGAAGCCTGAAGCCCAGAAGTGGGTGTCAGTGTGGACTGAGGACACTCCAGCAGAAATCTTCGAGTTCAGCCTCCTGGGTCAGAAGTATAGGTTCATGACCTCTGGAGCTTCCTTTGTGATATCTGAAACTGGTCCCCATACAAAGCAGGTAGGGAGACATGGAGGTAAGAAGTAAGACCCTACAGGTTGGCAGGCGGCAGGTTTCATGAGCAAGGGAACTTACATAAGGTGTTCATCTCGAGCAGCTGCAAGACAAACAGATCACTGCATCCACCCACCAGAATCTTGAAAGATTATGCAGAGCCCTTAACTGAGTCCAGTCACATACACCATCTGGATGGCCTCAACAACACCCCCTCCCAAGGCTGAGTTCTGGGAACAGCTCCCACTGCGGGAATCATGGGCAGAATGTACATTCACGGGAGGGGAGAGGGGTGAGGAGACTGCCTCTCCAGATCCAGCTCATGGGTCACCTGGAGGCCACATGTTCTCCATCACCTCCTCTGACAAGCATGGAAAATGCTGGGAAGGGGACTCTTCCTCTCCAGGCTCCAAGAACATGCTTTTTCCTCCCTCTGTGTCCCCCACCCGTTTGGCCCTTTGTTGTTGTTGTTCAGTTGCTCAGTTGTGTCCAGCTCTTTGAGATCCCATGGACTGCAGTACGCCAGGCTTCCCTGTCCTTCACTATCTTCCAGAGTTTGCTCAGACTCACATCCATTGAGTCTGTGATGCCATCCAACCATCTCATTCTGTGCCTCCCTCTTCTCCTTTTGCCCTCAGTCTTTCCCAGCATCAAGGTCTTTTCTGATGAACCGGCCCTGGACATGGGCAAAGTCACAGGAACTGCACAGAAGAATAGGGAAAAAGAAAACCCCAGGTTTCTGCATGGATGGCCAAAAATGGGAAACCCCAGGAAACTGGAAAATACCAGGGAGATTATACAGAGAAAGAGGATTTGGGAAACAAACTCATGATGTTATCATCTAACTTCTGGGCTCAGCGCCAAGCCAGGCATGCTTGGATTCGATTACAAACAGAACTGCAAAGACAGAGAACTGAACTAACAGGCTCCTCGCCCTCTAGGTCTCAGCCTGACCATGAGACAGTGGGCATTCAGGAGAAATGTGGATAGCGCTGCAAACACTTTGAAAGTAGAACCGACATTGGAGCCACAACCCACAGAAGTCAGTTCAGAACTTGCACCCTGAGGCCAACTGTGTCGATGGTCTGCCTAAAAGGAAATCAACATTCTCTACCGGATTTCAACAAGACCCAGTAACTCCTAACATAATACTCAAAATGTGATATGATCCAAAAATATCTGGCATATGAACCAGCTAAATCTCAGCTCACACGGGAAAATACAATCAACGGATGGCAGTGCCAGGATGATAAAGATGTGAAAGTTATCTGAAAAAGACTTTAAAGTAACAATTATAAGAATGCTCCAAGAAGTAAAGACACACACTCTGGAACACTTCAGCCAAAAATAAAAAATACAAGGCAAACCAAATAGATATTTTTAAAATGAAAATACATTCACAACAATGTAAAATTCGCTAAATGGGTTTAAAAACAGAATGTAAATAACATAAAAAAGTTGATCAACTCAAAGTAGAAATTATCTAGTCTTAACAAGAAACAATGAATATGTGTGTGTGTGTGTGTGTGCATAACTTTACTGTATACCTGAAACTAACCCAACATTGTAAATCAACTATGTAAAAGTGAAGTCGCTCAGTCGTGTCCGACTCTGCGACCCCATGGACTATAGCCTATTAGGCTCCTCCGTCCATGGGATTTTCCAGGCAAGAGTGCTGGAGTGGGTTGCCATTTCCTTCTCCAGGGGATCTTCCCGACCCAGGAATCGAACCTGGGCCTTCCTCATTGCAGGCAGACACTTTACCATCTGAGCCACCAAGGGAACCCAACTATATTTCAATTAAAAAATTTGAAAGACAGGAAAAAACTAAAAGGAGAGAGAATGAAGACTGAAAAAAATAAATGAACAAACCTTCCAAGTTCTATGGACAACTCTAAAAGTCTAGTATTTGTGTCATTTGCGTCTCAGAGGATAGAGTATGATGTAGAAAACCAAGTGAAAAATAAAGACTGAAAACATCCCAAATTTATCAACAGGCATAAAACTGTTGGTAAGCTTCCAGAATCTCGGCAAACCCCAAACAAGATAAATCCAAGAAATCCATGCCCAGATGCATCATAATCAAACTGCTGAAAATGGCGGGGGCGGGGGGGATCATGATCACAATCAGAAAAAAATAACACGTTATGTTGAAACAGCTGAACAACTGGAATTCTCATCTGAAACAACTGGTGGAGAGCAGGTAGTTGAGCAACTGTGTTTATGTGCAGAAAGAAGAAAAAAACAGTCATCTTGGAATCCTATATTGTAAGAGAATATCCTTCAGGAATGAAGATAAAATGCAAACCTTATCAGGTGAATGAAAAATAAGAGAATTCAGCAGCAGACTTGCTCTAGAAAAACTGCTAAAGGGCTAAAGAAAGATCGTCAGATAAAACTACCCTGGGTGAAAAAAGCTAGACTCAGAAGGTTAGGTACTATAATGATTTCATTTATATGATGATCTCAGAGAAATAAAGCTATGGTGATGGAGAACGCCTCAATGGTTGCTAGGAGTCAGAGGTGAGATGAGGGTGGGAGTACAATGGGACAGGGAGAGAATTTCGGAGAGACGAAGCTGTCTGTATTCTGACTGTGATGATGGTTTTAAGGAACTCTACATGCAGTAAAATGCATGAAACTTTACACAGACACACACAAAGTCAACACTGTGCTTAGTCATCACTCAGTCGTGCCCGACTCTGTGACCCCACAGGCTGTAGCCTGCCAGGCTCCTCTGTCCATGGGGATTCTCCAGACAGAATTGGTTCGAATTAATTTCTTTTAAAAGGTCAGGGACTTCCCTAGTGGTCCAGTGGTTAAGAATCTGCCTTCCAATGCAGGGGATGCTAGTTAGATTCCTAACTGGGGAACTAAGATCCCACGTGCCATGGGGCAACTGAGCCCGCACGTCACAACTAGAAAGACTGTGTGCAGAATAAACAGAGCCTCCAGGCTCTGGAACACAGGCACCATGGCTAGGAAGAAGCCAGAATGCCACAGTGAAAGATCCCACATGCCACAACTAAGACCTGATGCAGCCAAAGACAAATATATAGACATAAAAAAAGTCAACAGAGACATTGTTCCCTAGGAATGCTTTGTTCCCTTAGACTGCAAGGAGATCCAGCCAGTCTCTCCTAAAGGAAATCAGCCCTGAGTATTCATCGGAAGGACCAATGCTGAAGCTGAAACTCCAATAGGACCGATGCTGAAGCTGAAACTCCAGTCCTTTGGCCACCTTTTGCAAAGAACTGACTCACTGGAAAAGACCCTGATGCTGGGAAAGATTGAAGGCAGGAGGAGAAGGGGGCGACAGAGGATGAGATGGTTGGATGGCATCACCGACTTGATAGACATGAGTTTGAGCAAGCTCCAGGAGTTGGTGATGAACAGGAAAGTCTGGTGTGCTGCCGTCCATGGGGTCGCAAAGAGTCAGACACAACTGAGCAACTGAACTGAAGAACCTTCTGGGCTTTGAATCATACCTAAGGCTCCACCATCTCCCTTGGACTCCTGCTTGCAAGGGCAATCAATGAGGCCAGGGTCATGGCCAATGCCAGGCTGTTCCTGCTGCCCTTGAGTGCAGCCAGTAGCTGAATTTACCCTCCCCACCTGCCTAGCTCTCAGCTCGCTTGAACTGGACAATGAGCAAGAAGTCTGGGGTCATTTTGTGTGACGGACTGATAGTTCTATGAAAACCATAAAACTGAGCTCTGTTCATCCCTGCCGCACAAACCAGACAAAACCCCACTGGACTCATGGGCTTCAGGGCTTATGGATCTATATGACCCCTCATTGCTGGAGCTTCTGAGGCTGCTTCTTAGCTGCCACACCCACAGAGGTGCAGGAAAAGCCTGAAGGCCCTGGAGTCCCACCTGCACTGCACCACTCTGGCACCTGGCCAGCAAGTAGAGCATCCCTCTCATGATAGATAGCTTTTTAGTCACAGTAATGAGCCTCCTGTTGTGTGTAGTGGTTGATATTAACGATTTACGCCTCCAGCAGACCCATCTAGGAAAGAGGAAATCAGCACATCTGCAGGGGAGGAATGAAGAAAAAAACTGGCCTTGAGCTCTGAGTGGACACTGCTGCTCCACGGTGTATACAAGGACCCACTGTAGAGGGCAGGCAACTCTGCTTAGTGTATATGGCAGCCTGGATGAGAGGGGGAGCTTGGGGGAGAATGGGTACATGGATGTGTATGGCTGAGTCCCTTCCCTATTCGCCTGAAACTATCACAACATTGTCAATTGGCTTAAAAAAAAAAAAAAAAAAAAAAGTGTGCTTAGGTCCTATCATATAGCACAGGGAACAATGTTCAGTGTTATGTGGCAGCCTAGATGGGAGGGAAGTTCTGGGGAGAATCAGCTCAGTTCAGTTCAGTTCAGTCACTCAGTCGTGTCCAACTTTTTGCAACCCCATGGGCTGCAGCACGCCAGACCTCCCTGTCCATCACCAGCTCCTGGAGTTTACCCAAACTCATGTCCATTGAGTCGGTGATGCCATCCAACCATCTCATCTCCTGTCGTCCCCTTCTCCTCCCGCCTTCAATCTTTCTCAGCATCAGGGTCTTTTCAAATGAGTCAGTTCTTTGCATCAGGTGGCCAAAGTATTAGAGCTTCAGCATCAGTCCTTCCAGTGAATATTCAGGACTGATTTCCTTTAGGATGGACTGGTTGGATCTTCTTGCAGTCCAGGGGACTCTCAAGAGTCATGGATATGTATGACTGAATCCCTTCCCTGTTCAACTGAAACTAAAATAAAATGTTAAAAGCCATTTGGAAAAAAAATGCATGTTTATGTAACTCTCTCCCCTGGGGGGCAGAAATGGTGCTTTACTCAGTCTGGTGTCCCCAGAGCAGGCACAGTGACAGACAGAGGCACTGACATCAGTGTGGGCTGTGAGCTGGTGAAGGACGCAGCTCACAGAATGAATGGGCTGCTCATGGAATGAATGGGCTGTGTGGCCGAGAGAGGCAACGTCCTGCAAACACGCTAGGAGCCGAGCTCCCCCGTCCAACCTTGTCTCTTGCCACTGACAGGAGGTGATGGGCAGGGGTGATCTGGAGAGACGAGGGTCCAACAGCAGACTCGGTCTGACCAGGGGAATCGGGCCATGGAAGGTAAATCACCATCCTGCCCCAGACACTGGCCTGAGTTGCCCCTCTCAGTGTTGAGGAGGAAGGAAGGAAACAGAACAGTGAGCAGGTGAGAGGCGAAAAGTCAGCATGCAAAACCATCTGTCCTCTAAAACTTGTTTCATTCCCCAGATGCACAGTCAAAGTGCGGCCCATCTTCATATATGGTTAAGGAATACTCTGTCTTGTGTCTCTGTCTTAAAGAAAGATGATATATATTTGCTGGATTAACGGCTCTGAAATGTACCACAGTATAGGAGTATGTTGAATTTTTTGGAAAGATTTAATTGCGGTATTATTAACATAAGTGCAGACCTTAATCATTCAGGTCCATAACTTTTAACAGTTGAATGCATACTTCCCTAGTGATCCAGTGGTTAAGCCGCCATGCTTCCACTGCAGGGGGCGCAAGTTCAATCCCTGGGTGGGGAACTAAGATTCCACATGCCACACAGTCAAAAAATAGAAGAAGAAAGAAAAAAAGTTGAATGAATCTACCACCATCCGAAACAAGATACAGGATGTTTTCATCATCCCAGGAAGTCTCCCCGTTCCAGTCCATTCTCTCTCCCTTCATCCAGCAGCAACCAGTGCCTGACTTCTCATCACCATCGTCTGGCTCTGCTACTTCTTAAGACTTCATAAAAATCAGATCATGCCACATGGATTTAATTCTGTGGGGGGAGGGGTCTGGCTTCTTTTGTTCCATGTGAGATTTCTTACTTTCATCAAAGCCACTGTGTATATCGGCTCATTCTTTCTTTTCATTTTTTGGTAGTGATTGAGCTGTATTTCACTGTGCATACATGGATGCACGTGTGTGCACACTAAGTCACTTCATCTGACTCTGTGTGACCCTATAAATTTTAGCCCACCAGGCTTCTCCGTCCATGGGATTCTCCAGGCAAGAATACTGGAATGGGTTGCCGTTTCCTTCTCCAGGGGATCTTCCTGGCCCAGGGATCAGACCCTTGTCTCTTGCATCCCCTGCACTGGCAGGCTCGTTCTCCACCACTAGTGCCACCTATATGTTTCTATATCTCATGATCTGTTTATCCATCGGGTTGTTTCCAGGTCTCGACTATCATGAATAAGGCAGTTACAAACATTCCTGTGCCAGTTTTTGTGGTCATATGTTTTCATTTTTCTTGGGTAAATACTTAAGAAAGGAATGACTGGGTCATAGGGTAGATATATTTAACTTCCTAAAAACTGCCAAGCAGCTCTCCAAAATAGTTGCACCTGTTAACTTTTTGGATGTAGTGTATTTCCTGTATTCATTTGACCGCAGAACTCCATGCATCTGTAAAACGAGCAGGTACGATGAGATAGCATTTAAGATTTCTCTCAACTATTCTCTCATAACTCAGTTGGTAAAGAATCCACCTGCAATGCAGGAGACCCTGGTTCGATTCCTGGATTGGGAAGATCTGCTGGAGTAGGGATAGGCTATCCAGTCCAGTATTCTCAGGCTTCCCTTGTGGCTCAGCTGGTAAAGAATCTAACTGCATTCCAAGACCTGGGTTCGATCCCTGGGTTGGGAAGAACTACTGGAGAAGGGAAAGGCTACCCACTCTAGTATTCTGGCCTGGAAAATTCCATGGGTTTGCAAAGAGTTGGATACAACTGAGTGACTTTCACTTTCACGTGCTATGAGAAGACGGCTAACGCATTGAGAAGTGAAATTGTTTTGTCTTCTCTTTGTATATGTTGTTGACAAAACCCAATGAGGTGAAACCCAAGAGGACCAGAAAGAGTTTTTTTAAAAAGCTGGGGACAGGAACAAAGGAGGCAGCCTTGAGCCCAGGGAGCGAGGAAGGTGTCGTCAGCAGGCAGTCGTTTAGACAGAGGCGTGAAAAAGCCAGAGGGAATCCAAGATAGCAAAGTCAGAGACAATTAAAGCAGAGACAACGGTGTACCAAGACTCCTGCAGTGTTTAAGAAGTTTCTCCGGATCTGGGGAATCAATCATGATAAGACATTAATAATACTCTCCAACATCACTTTTAAAGTGAGAATTGAGTAGACAATTTGGGGTAAAAGTAAAAAATTATTCATTTAATTTTATTCATTCCAACTTCATTTATTGAGAGTTTAAGCTTAAAAGACATTTCTGGAGGGATACAATTCTTCACGGATATCTCAAATTTCTGCATATCTTGAGCAGAGACTCTGACTGCCTTTTGTTCTGGACTGTCTTTTGAAGGATGTCTATGCATTGACCAGCCTTGATAAGGACAGACAATGTCTCCCTTTGAAGCAAAATGCGAGTGTGCTTACGTTCTTGTGAGACTGAGATAATGTCTATCTTGTGAAGCAGAGGGTGTCATAGGCTAACTGCTTTGTATAAAAGATTCAGATTCCCTAAACTCAGGCTTCTCCACTGTTTTGGAGGCCAGAGTCTCACAGCCAGATTTCTTACTCCCTCTTCATTTCATATCACCTGCCACTTTGTGGTATAACCATCGGTTACAACATGTCTTCCAGTCAGGAAGAAGAGAGAGGAAGGGATCAACCACCCTCTGCTGTGGAGAATGCAGGAAGACTACCTGTTGTGTTTTCTTTGTTATGTGTATCTTATCTGTTGCAAAAACTCCTACATATATTGGCTCCTCCCTTATCTCTTTGGAGCAGTTTCTCAGAGCTATCTGAGATGCTGTGTCTTGAGCTTAAGTTTTCAGTTTTGTCTGCCAAATAAAACATAATTCTCAATTTTCAGGCTGTGCATTTTTTTCAGTGGACAACAGTCAAATATGTTTGGAGAACATAATAATGAACAAAAGTTTTGAAAGCAGAACTTCTCAGAGCCTTTAATATGCTAAAGTGCACTTCAAGAGATTTGTTAAGATTATTTGGGCATGAAATTCTTTTTTCCCCTCTGGAGCACCTTATAGTGCTACTTAAATGGAACACAGAGTTTAAAACCCTGCATTAAGGGGACTTCTGTGGTGGTCCAGTGGTTAAGAATCTGCCTTCCAGTGCAGGGGACATGGGTTTGATTCCTAGTCTGAGAAATAAGACCCCACATGCCGGGGGGCCAACTAAGTTTGTTCATGGAAACTACCGAACTTGAGAGCCACAGCAAAGGTCCCACGTGCTGCAACCAAGACTGGACACTACCAAAAATAAATAATAAATTAAAACCAAAAACACTGCATTAAGTCATTATATTCTGGATTAATTGATCAGATGTGCTAGCCGACTTGCCTCCATCAGAGAATTCTGTGAACGTTGGTTAGAAAACATGTAATATATAAACTGTGACACTGGCAAGTCTGAGCATGTCCCTTCTGTGCGAGGGTCTAAGACCTCATAGAGGCACCATTCACTGGAAGACAGTAGATACCTTTTGGAGGGACTATGAGAAAGTGCGGGCTGCAACAGTGAAAAGCTTTACCTACCTGACTCTTAATTGGCAGGTAAGCCTGTCTCATCTCATCCAGTCCAAAGAGACTGGATGTTAGAGTGAGGTTAGAATCACACCCCTTTAATTCCTGGGGACTGTGTCTGATCCCCAGAACCTTAGGACAGCACCCTTGGTCTCAGAATCCTGACGTGGCTCTTACAAGGCTGGTACCCCGATGCTGTCACGCTGAAGACCCCCAACATACACAAGGCTGAGTACTTTTACACTTCCCAGGTAATTTCAGTATGCAAACACAATCAAGGAAGGAACTTTTAAGGAAGGTACGGACTTGAGTATAATTGTGTAGCTGGTTGAGTTTAATTGTGACAGCTGGTAAAAGATGTATTTAGCTGTTGCAATAATCTAAGCCTTAGGCGATCAAGGCAAAAAGGAAAGTAGAAATAGAAAATGGGAGATGGAGTTGAGGAAGATTTCAGAGAAAGAATCCACAGGGAGGGGCTTAAAAATAACTCCTATTTTGAGAAGGTTGAAAGGATACTGTACCACCGAAAAGCACACGACAGCAATGGGAGGGGTGTGGAGGTCCTGAGTTTTGCAGAGAAGATCACTGCTTGAGTTGACATGCGGGGCAGCAGTTTTTAGAATGAGATGTGACTGGAAACATCCAGGAGGCAGTTGGAGATGGTAGCTGGGTCTTAGAAGGCAGATGATAAACTTTGAAGTCATCTGTGCCCAGGCACTGTTTGAAGCCTTAGGAGTTTAAAGACAGTCTTTCCCACAGTGTGGTCCTGTTCAGGTGAGCACACACTCATCACTGCCAGGAGTCAGTGGGAAAGACTCGAAGTTCAAGTTCAACACTGCCAACCAGCTGTGTGGCCTAGCACAAGATCCTCTACCTTCCGAGCCTCAGTTTCTTTAGCTGGAAAACAAGAACAGCTATACCAAACTCCCTGGGCTGTTGCAAATATTAAATAAGCATATCTTCATAAAGCACCTGGCATAATGCCCAGGTGAAAAATGTGACCTCGACTGGTCTCCCTGATTGCCTTGGTCTCACCCCATGCAACATCCACGCAGGACACCATACAATCCACTTCAATGTCAAGAATGAGTCCACCCACGTACACACTGCTATATTTTAAATGGATAATCAGGGGGAGCATGGATAAATGTTTCAGTTCATTTCAATTCAGTTCATTCCAGTCGCTCAGTCGTGTCCAACTCTTTGCGACCCCATGAATAGCAGCATGCCAGGCCTTCCTGTCCATCACCAACTCCCAGAGTTCACTCAGACTCGTGTTCATCAAGTCAGTGATACCATCCAGCCATCTCATCCTTGGTCGTCCCCTTCTTCTCCTGCCCCCAGTCCTTCCCAGCATCTAAGTCTTTACCAGTGAGTCAACTCTTTGCATGAGGTGGCCACAGTATCGGAGTTTCAGCTTTAGCATCATTCCTTCCAAAGAAATCCCAGGGCTGATCTCCTTCAGAATGGACTGGTTGGATCTCCTTGCAGTCCAAGGGACTCTCAAGAGTCTTCTCCAACACCACAGTTCAAAAGCATCAATTCTTTGGCGCTCAGCCTTCTTCACAGTCCAACTCTCACATCCATATATGACTACAGGAAAAACCTTGACTAGACGGACCTTAGTTGGCAAAGTAATGTCTCTGCTTTTGAATATGTTATCTAGGTTGATCATAACTTTTCTTCCAAGGAGTAAGCATCTTTTAATTTCATGGCTGCAATCACCATCTGCAGTGATTTTGGAGCCCAAAAAAATAAAGTCTGACACTGTTTCCACTGTTTCTCCATCTATTTCCCATGGAGTGATGGGACCGGATACCATGATCTTCGTTTTCTGAATGTTGAGCTTTAAGCCAACTTTTACATTCTCCTCTTTTACTTTCATCAAGAGGCTTTTTAGGTCCTCTTCACTATCTGCCATAAGGATGGTATCATCTGCATATCTGAGGTTATCGATATTTCTCCCGGTAATCTTGATTCCAGCTTGTGCTTCTTCCAGCCCAGCGTTTCTCATGATATACTCTGCATATAAGTTAAATACGCAGGGTGACAATATACAGCTTTGATGTACTCCTTTTCCTATTTGGAACCAGTCTGTTGTTCCATGTCCAGTTCTAACTGTTGCTTCCTGACCTATATACAGATTTCTCAAGAAGCAGGTCAGGTGGTCTGGTATTCCCATCTCTATCAGAATTTTCCACAGTTTATTGTGATCCACACAGTCAAAGGCTTTGGCATAGTCAATAAAGCAGAAATAGATGTTTTTCTGGAACTCTGTAGCTTTTTGATGATCCAGCAGATGTTGTCAGTTTGATCTCTGGTTCCTCTGCCTTTTCTAAAACCAGCTTGAACATCATGAAGTTCACGGTTCACATATCGCTGAAGCCTGGCTTAGGTGTGGCTAAGTCCCTTCACTGTTCACCTGAAGCTATCACAACACTGTTAACTGGCTATACCCCAATACAAAATGTTTTTGGTGTTATAAAATGGATAACCAACAAGGACCTACTGTATAGTACATGGACTCTATTCAATGTTATAAGTCAGCCTGGATGGGAGGGGATTCTGGGGGAGAATGGATATGTGTATATACTTATGGCTGAGTCCCTTTGCTGATCTCCTGAAACTATCACAACTTTGTTAATGGGCTATACCCCAAAATAAAATAAAAAGTTAAAAAAAAAAGAGTGAGTCCACCATCAACAAACAATCAATTTGCATTCACGTCGACAGTATGTGAAGATCAAATCTCAGCAGGCCAATTTAATGTTCTTGACGATAGATCGGCCATGTAGATAGGGAATAAACAGGAGGTGTAATCTCTGTGCTGAAAGATGACCTTAGATTCTATTGCCAATGACTTTTCATCGATGAGATAGAAAGAAATAAGACTCCTTTCTTTCTTAAGAGCTGAATAATATCACCCAAGAGGTGGCTGACTGATGACTCAGCCTCCACTGGGGAGCATCCTGCTTGATCTCAATCGTGTCAGCCGGGGCTGAACATCTCTGTCTTCACCCCAGTGATGTAACTGAGAACTTCCTAATTAAAATCGCAGATGACACCCTGTTGTGAGGCATTAGTAAGAAGGCAGGCAGGAGTCAAAATAGCATGAACTGAACAAAGAAATAGTTTATAAAGAGGGTGAGATTCAAAAGGAACAAGGTTAACATTTTTTTAAAAACAACCCATGTAAACATAAAGAAGGTTATCTATGGACTAATGAGCTGGATCATCAACTTGCTCCACCCAGAGCTCTAGCTAAGTAAGCAAGGATGCTCAAGGGTGGCCGGAGGGCCTAGGTGCTCCCGATGTGTTTAACACAAAACTGAGAAGAAAGGAGAAGACAGAGGAAAAGGAAGGCAAGGCAGGATGACGAAGACAGTGGAAGATGCTAGCTAATTGGAATTCTATTTCATTTACATTGTCAGACACGATTCGACTGAGCAATTAAACATCAATAACTGTCACACCTCGAAAAATAGTGTTCTCTTTTGTTTTTTTCCCAACACTTCAAAGGTTAAAAAACAAACACAGACAAAAACCTTAGCTCACAGGCTATATGAAAATAAGCATCCGGGTCAGGTGTGGGGCTCAGTCAACCCTTAGCCCAAGAGACACTGGAGGGGGGTTCCCCAGTAGACACCTGGTTAGCTGCATCCTTCCCGCCTGACCCACGATGGAGCGGAGCACAGCAGAGAGTCTGTGTCCCCTGGCTAAAGACCCACGTGACTTAAGGCCAGGGCTTCTTTACTGGGGTTCTGAAGGCAGGACCCATGATGGAGCAGCTCGGACTCCATGAGGAAGAGGACTGATTAGTACTTGTAACTCTTTCTCTCTCAAAAAAAAAAAAAAAAAAAAACAAAAACACCCCACCTTGTATTTTTATAAAACTATACCTCCTAAACTCCAACTCTTTCTGCAGCGAATGTAAGTTGTAGCAACATGGCTGCAGGTGGTTTATGGAGTGGGGAGCTATTGCACGTATTTGGGCAATTTTCAAATTTCCACTATTGTTGGTGTAATTTTAAAAAGAAGTTACTCATATGAAAACAGGTTAAGCACTGACATCAGTTAACAAGGGAAGCTGCAGAATATCTATCCTGGGATCTTTAAAACTCTGATCAACAACCATCTGTTTTGGAGGTTTAAGAGGAGTCCAGCATGCCTCGAGGGGCTCAGGGTGGGGGAATGGGCAAAACCACTCCAAGTTTCCTCCCTCTCCATAATTCCACGGTACAAAAGGAGACAGATACCCACAGGGAAGAGCAGCTAAAAGAGCAGCTCTTCTTTCCTTCCACCCCCACCCCCAAAACAGAGACGGTGAAGATTAATTCCCCAAATCCCCGTGTAACACTGAATACCCAGCAAAAGAAGTTTCCTTTGAAATTGCAGCCGCCTGCATTCAAGGTCCACGAAGCCTGCATTTTAATGCCCAGATAATTCCAGTTATTTGAGCTGCTGTTACTGTTGAAAGATTTTTGAAGAGGAATAAGAGAAAAGCGTTCTTAGGAGGACAAGGAATTTGTCGAAAAGGATGAGGTACAAATAAGGTGCTGACTTCTTTCTCCCTACAGAAGGGGGTGGGGGTAGCTGAGAAATTGTCCTCCTCTTTTCTTGTCCCTGAAGAGAAGACAGATGGGCCTCTTTCTGGTCCCCAGTTCCTCTGCATCAGGTGGTCTTTCTACTGAATGTCTATAAGTCAGGTCTCTCTCTCTCTCTCTCTCTCTCTCTCTCTCTCTCTCTCTCTCTCGCTCCTCTCTCGTTTCTGAGTTTTCCCTGGTGCAAGGGATACTGTTAATCCGAAAGTGATTGGCAGTCTTGACATCTCAGAGAACCAAATGCATTGCTGCTTGCTCTTCTGGGGCTGGTTTCAAACCACTGTGTTAACAAGAGCCAACACTTGGGTTTTTAATTAATTCATTATTATATTTGTTTTTGGTTGTGCTGGCTCTTCAT
Organism: Nanger dama; assembly: GCA_917880005.1. Classification (NCBI taxonomy): domain Eukaryota; kingdom Metazoa; phylum Chordata; class Mammalia; order Artiodactyla; family Bovidae; genus Nanger; species Nanger dama. Next base: position 30,512,112 of record CAKJTW010000005.1, on the reverse strand, counting down.
TGATGCCTGCAGGCTGTCTCTAATTGCTGCAAGTGGGGGCTATAATCTAGTTACAGTGTGCAGGCTTCCCAGTACTACAGTTTCTCTTGTTGCAAAGCACAGGCTGTAGGCCCTCAGGCTCAGCAGCTGCGGTGCCGGGGCTTAGCTACCCTGCGGCATTCCAGGTCTTCCTGGACCAGGAATTGAACCTGTGTCCCCTTGCACTGGCAGATTCTTAACCACTGGAACACCAGGGAAGTGCAGCACTCAGTCTTTGTCCCCTGTTACATAAAGTCAGTTTTGTATAAACCGATTAAAAATAATAATAACACAGGGATAGATATTATGTAAGATTTTCTGAAAAAATTTTTTTCTGGCCATTACCTTTTCATGACCAGTTTTACCTGCAGTACACCGTGGAAGGTTGGCAGTTTCGTGATACTTTTTATGCTATACCATCATCAGTCAAGGTCTCCAGATAAATCAGGTAACAGGGAGGCAGCAGAGACACAGCTAAATTAGCTCTGTAACCGCCCAGCTGAGAAAAGTTCTCACTCACTCCCTTCTGTCCTGGACAGAATTTCATGGTTTACATTCGCCAGAAATAGATGTGCAAATATTTTCTCTTGGCTGGACTTCCTTCTCTCTATTGTAGTATCAATAATTATGAAAAGATGAATACAGGAGAGAAGCAATGTCGGTTTTGATCAGACCTGCCTCCAGCACAGCTACCTCCCCGTCCCCGCCCCGCCCCTTCCTCTCCCTCCCCCACTATCTGCACAAGTCGGCATTATTCATCCATTTTTACAGCTACGTAAACTGAACGGCAGGAAGTTAAATAACTTGTCTGGGCTCATACTTCTGGTATGAAGTGGAACCTGGCTTCCAGCCGAGCTGTTGACTTGCAGCGCCTCCCTCTCGCCCTTGAAAGTCTCAAAGCCTCCCTAAGTAACTTACAGGGGCTGACCTAGCACTTTCTGTGACTGTCCTCGCATATTCACCCGCCTCTTTCCATGAACCTCTTCCCACCTCTTTCAGAATGGTTACTTTTTCCTTGTAATCGCACAAGGATGACTTTCAAGATCAATTGTAGATGTGGGGTACCACTCTCTCACAACTGTTTCCAGTTTCTATGCTTTTTCTAAAGTTCACCAACGTGGACTTAAGGAGCATATGTTTTAAAACTAAAAATATATATCCTTCTTTTGCACTTAACATATCATAAATATATTCCCATGTTTATACATAATTATTTTTAACTAACAACTGCATAATATTTCATCAATAGACATCAATCTTAAAACCATTTCTCCTCTATTCAGTTGCTTATGTTTCTGTACCATAAGTAATGTTAAATAAACGTTTTTCAAGTATATACCCTTTTTCTTTTCAGTGGGATTTTACTTTAGGCTAAATTTCCAAAACTATGATTTTCGGACCAAAGGATTTGAGTATTTTATGTCTGGCTATCTTTTATACTGAACACATAGGGATGAGTTCCAATGCAGACACCCCCTCCTCATCTGTTTGGTTTTTATTTTACAACTCTATTTTAATTTTTAGCCTCATGTGGGATCTTAGTTCCCAGACCAGGGATCAAACTGGCACCCCCTGCAGTGGCAGCTCAGATTTCCATCCACTGGACCACCAGGGAAGTCCCTCTTCTTCATCTTCTGAGGTTAATCTGGGAGACACAGATTCAACTCATGGCTTCATTCCCTCACACTTGACTGGGCATCAGGCTGGAGCACAACCTGTTCAGGCTCAAGAGATGCTGCCAACTTCTGAATGTAAGCTAGACTTCCTGAAATCCTTGTGTTACCCAGTCAGATAGCAGGCCAGAAAGATAAAAATCATTACTCAATGCTGGCAAAGGTGTGAAGAATTAGACACACAAATAAACTATAAAGTGGAAGACTTCTCTGGAAGATAATTTGGCAATACATAAGAAAAGCTCTAAAAATGTATATATGCTTTAAGTCAACCAATTACTTTAATAATTTAATCCCAAAGGGGGAAAGTCAAGGAGAGGTACAAATATTTAACTACAAACATAATCTTTATAGCATTTCTAAGAAAAGTGAAAATAGAAACAAATTTATGTCCAACAAAAAGACTTGGCTTAAAAAATTACGACATCTGTATAATGGAGTGTGCTAAGCAGTTATTTTAAACTATGACTGTAGATGACAATATGTTAATGACATAAACACAGGCTTATATTTAATGAAAAAAACTAGCACTAATTATTTTACCTATTTGTTTAAAATATATAGACATAGAAGTATAAGATGCTTCAGTTATTAACAGTATTTATATCTGCATATTGAAAGTGTAGGTTTTTAATGGTCTCCTTTTTTATTCGTTTAAATATTCATTTATTTACTTATTTGACCGCACCGGGTCTTAGTAGCGGCATGTGAACTCTTAGTTGCGGCACATGGGATCAGTTCCCTGACCAGGGATCAAACCCAGACCTTCTGCTTTGGGAGCGCAGAGCCTTAGCCACTGGACCACCAAGGAAGTCCTGCTTTTTTTTTTATACCACAGATACTATTGCTTTTATAATAAGAAATGAACAATGAACGTTTATTCTTATTTATACCCATTTCTAAAGCCTACAGTTACACAAAAACGCTTCCCAAACTCCACCCAGTTGAAACAGGAGCAAAGGGACCATCTGTGTCATTCTGTAGACTCTGTGTGTCCTTTCTCATCCATTCGCCCAAACAACCAGGGGATAATGAAGGTGTAACCAAGACACAAAGGAAGGGGGATGCTTCCACCCCTATAATCAGGGGCCTGGACTTCTCTCCCTGCGGAAGGAAGGAGGAGGGACTCCCAGAGACAGTAAGGGTAGCAGGGAATAAATACTGCATCTCCTTCCTGTAGTAACCGTCTAGCTATATGACTAACCACCCCCAGGCTCAGGACCCTAAAACAACAGACGTGTGCCATCTCTCACAGTGTCTGAGGGTCAGGAATCTGGGCGTGAGCTCACTGGTGGCTCTGACTCAGGCCTCAGGAGACCTGAGTCAACTGGGGACTGCAGGTATCTGAAAGGTCCACACCCCAGGGCATCACATAGTCCACAGGGACCGCAGCTCCTCACTAGCTTTGAACGAGCAGTCTCTACTGCCAGGGCTCCCTCTTCACCTCCTTTTCTCTTCCTGGCTTCCAATGCAGGGTTTAAATTATGCCCAACAAGAATGACCGACAATCTCCTGACACTCTCACCTGAATCCTGGAAGGTCATCAGGGATATCAAGTGGAGCAAAGAGTGGAATTTTAGGAAGAAGAATTAGTGTGACTTTTACAATCATCTAGTGATTTGACTATAAGGTTGTTCAGGGCTTACAGCAAAGCATTTAGTAGACTTGTTAAAAGTGAATGCAGGAATGAAGAGATAAAGAAGGATAAATTTAAGTCTACTAACTCTGTTTGGTAAAATAGAAAGTGGACAGCTCTGTGATGGTCCCCCCAACTTTCATCCTATCAAAAACAATTTCTGGCCTATGTAATTCTGGCCAGTGCACCATTGTGTAATCGTATGATTAGTGCACCATTGAATAATTTGTATGGTTAGTAAGTCCTAGGTTGCTTCAGTCATGTCTGACTCTTTGTGATCCTATGAGCTGTAGCCCTACTGGCTCTTCTGTCCATGGGATTCTCCAGGCATGACTACTGGAGTGGGCTGCCTTTTCCTCCTCCAGGGGATCTTCCCGACCCAGAGACTGAACCAGCGGCTCTTACATCTCCTGCCTTGTCAGGCAGGTTCTTTACCCCTAGCACCACCTGGGAAGCCCTTTATGGTTAGTACCATAATTTTTCTCCTGCCTCTTGAGATCAGAAGACAAAGTCCCACATATGGACTCAAGCTGACTGCATGATCGTGATATACTGTATTTGCATTAGGAGTTTTGAGCCTAGTAACAAGAGATAGAGAAGAATCTTACGGACAAGACGCAGAATGTGTCTAGAAGTAGAGAAAGGGTTGTACTCTATGAAGAGTTTACCAGCTTACAGCTTTGAGAGAGACTGGGAGAAGTCCAAGTGGCCCAATGGTGGGCTCTCCTAAGCTGGTAAATATGATAATATCTATCAGTGGGGTGGCAGGTGTTTAAACACAGTGTTGGTCAGGGTCTCCCAGGGGCCAAGGAGCCAGACTTGAACTCCCACTGGCTTGGAGAAGGGAGGCCGGGACTCAGAGGTAAGGTCTTGAATTCCATCGGAGTTCTTTCTCCCCATCCTCTTCTCTGCTTTCCTGTGTGTGGATTTCTTTCTCTCCCCCTACAGACAGCTTTCCTCACACAGTAGTGGACGTGGGAGTCCACCTCACTGGGCTCCCAGTCAAAATACTCTGTGACCAAAGAAGGAAGGGTTCTTCTGCTGGGTCCAGCCCAGAATATCCTGGGTTGGGACACTCTTGGGTGACAGGTCCATCTCTACACCAATCACCGGAGCCAAGAGGCTAGTTGAGTTTCCTTAAACCCTGTAAGTTTCACTTTCCTCGTGTGTAAAATTGGGATAGTATTAACACCAACCAAGACTTCCCTGTTGGTTCAGTGGTTAACACTCTGTGCTTCTAATGCAGGAGACATGGGTTCACTCTCTGGTCGGGAGACTAGGATCCCACATGCCGTGTGGAGTGGGGAAAAAAAAAAAAGAAAATTGACACTAACCACAGATGGTTATTGTGAAGATTAAAATGATTTAAATGAGATAATGCATGTAACGCACTAAATTCTGTAAGTGGCATATAGTAAATAAAGGTTCGAGAAGTCCCTTGTCTATTTTGGCAATTGTTAAAGCTTTGTGATCTGCTCAAACCACAGCATCTGGTCTTCTACTTGTAACCCAAACGGCGAGGCTTTCTTATCAACTCACCCCTATGCCTATGGCTAGACTGGAATTATTGAATAGTGTACATACAATACCACAAAATCACATGTGTAGGAAGGTGTGAGAAGGTCAGCACAAATCAAAACCAGAAATCATACAATTTAGGACTTAAAAGAACTTTTCACTATTTCAGAGAATAAAACCTGCACACTTACTTGCCTGCCTAGAAGCAGAAAATATAGACTAGTGCCTTGTTGCTGTTGTTTAGTCGCTAAGTTGTGTCTGACTCTTCTGTGACCCCATGGACTGTAGCCCACCAGGCTCCTCTGTCCATGGGATTTCCCTGGCAAGAATACTGGAGTGGGTTATTTCCTTCTCCAGGGATCTTCCCAGGCCAGGGATTGAACCTACGAGTCCTGCATTGGCAGGCAGATTCTTTACCACTGAGCCACCAGGGACAGCCCTGAACTAGTGCCTAAGATCCTGTTATCATGAAATGATAGCAAACTGGATTTGCACGCTGGTGAGCCAGTCTCAGCTAGTGTTGCTTTGCTGTAAGGCCTCTGCTTTTCCCTTCCATCAAATGGGGATAATGATATTTCCCTTTGACTCCCACGCTGGGGTGTGGTGAGACTTAAGGAGGTGCTTCTGGTAAAACGCTTTGAGCTTAGCTAATGAAAGGCTCCGGGAAGTCACTCAGCACTATTATACAGACTCTTCATGATCACGTGTGTTTGGAGTGAGAAGCTGGTTGGCACCACTTCAGACAACTGCAAAGAAACACCGGTAAACTAAACTGTCTTTAAAAAATAGAGATTAGATCAAAATGGAAAGTTTGGCCCGTTCGCTGTCTTGTTCGAGTAGGGCCTCGTGCCTGCATCGTGTGGGATCTTTGTTCCCTGACCAGGGTTGAATCCATATCTCATGCATTGGAAGTGCGGAGTCTTACCCACTGAGTTGCCAGGGAAGCACCCTGTTTCCTCATTTGAACTCTTCCATTCATTCTTCGGGTCAAGCATCATTCATTACATCGAGGTATCAGACCTCCTTTACCACAGTTGGAGTTTCAGTTAGATAATGTGAATTTTGGATGAATTACCACTGAGTCAACAACATATGAGTTATATGCTAATTATATCTCAATAAAACTGGGAGAAAAATCCCCAATATACAAGGAAAGATAATCGTGTGCTATATAAGAGCAAATTGAAAAACTTTTTGTTTGAAATTGAAGTATAGTTGATTTACAATATTGTGTTTCAGATGTACGGCACAGGGATTCAGAATTTTTGCATGTTATATTCCATTATGGGTTATTACAAGATAATACGTGTAACTCCCTGGGCTATATAGTATGTCTGTGTGGCTTACAATTTTATACGTAGTAGTTTGTTGGTCCCATTCCCCTAATTTGTCCCTCCTCCTTCCCCTCTCCCGAGCTCTGGTCACCACTAGCTTGTTTTCTAAATCTGAGTCTCTGTCTGTTTTGTATATACTTTGAATTGTCTTATTTCTCAGATTAGCCAGTTGACTTATTTCACTAAGTTTAATATTCTCTAGGTCCATCCATGTTGCTGCAAATGGCATTATTTCATTCTCTTTATGGTTGAGTAACATCCCATTGTATATATGTACTGCATCTTTTTATCCAGTCATCTGTTGATGGACATTTAAGTTACTTCCATGTCCTCGCTATTGTGAAAAGAGCTTCTATGAACACTGGAGTGCACACATCTTTTTAATTAGTATTTTCATTTGAAAAATAGTTTTTAGGACTTCCCTGGTGGTCCAGTGGTTAAGACTCTGCATTTTCACTGCAGGCGGCACAGGTTGGGAAACTAAGATCCTGTGGCCGAAAAAAAGGGAAAATAGTACTCCAATAACATACTGAAATGACAATTAAACCATTAAGAAGATATTAACCCAATGGTATGCCGGGGGCAGCTGATACTGGCTTATGAGAACGGATTGTTAAATTTTTAGGAGTTTTTGGATCAAGTTGTTAAATACAGTTATTTTCAAAGCTAAATTACATAAGCTTACAATTTTAAAAATGACACTGCAAGCAATGGTAATAATTTCTCACAACTTACCACTTCATAGTAATTTTGCAATTATATATTCTTTTGAGGTTATTTAGCTATTATTTATGTCTATTGTGTCTGTTTGGTAGAAATATTATATAATGATGTGCTTCTTGACATTCCTTCCCATCTGTATGTTCAGTGATGTCCTTTTGGTCACTCAAAATAGCTATACTAGGAGGACTGCCACACCCGAAACTGGACCACTACAAACCAGGGCCTCCCTCTCCCCGCAAGAGCCACTTGTGAAACATTTACCAACATACCTTGTTTAGACCCCTAAGGACAAAGAGAGACTAGGAATGGAGACAAAAGAAGGAAAAAAAAAAAAGTCAACAATATTCAGGAAGCTAAAAAAGCAGACGAAAGAGAGGTCATTAATTTAGCAGAGAAGATACAGTCAAAACCTAAGCCCACAGGGAGGGAAGCCTGGAAGAAGCAAACCAGCTTCCACAGAACCTGAGAAAGAAGCAGAAATCGGTTCCCCCCATGAAGGACATTGGTGCAGGTGCACTGAAGACAAGCGTGTTGAAAATTAGTGCAAGGAACCGGGAGACGCCCGATATGCCTTCCCACAAACCTGCACGGCCAGGCCACACCCCTGCCCAGCCCTGGGCGAGATCACGTGGACAGCGGGCACTACAAAGAGTTGGCATGTGACCTGCCGCTGAAACAGGAGTAAATGACAGTCTGCCCTGGGGATTGTAACAGCTGCAGTCTCCTCCCTCCTCTTGGCTCCCAGAGTGCTGGCAGTGAGGCTTACACCCCACAGGCAGACCAGATGATTCATCTCCAGGGAAGCTGGCGAGGCCAAGAGAAAAGACTTACAGAGACTGACCTAGCAGGAAACATCCAGGTCGCTGCAGAACCACCAGCCTGGAGCCCACTGGGCCACAAACCTTGCCCAGGCACACACATCACTTTAGTGTGAGCAGCAAACCAGCAGACACCAGAAGGAAGAACCTAACATGAAGAAAAGTTATTTGCAAAGTCCAGTTCTATATCCAGTCAAACTACCAAATGCAACAGAAGAATAGACACAAGTCTCCCAAACATTTATCTGCCATGAACCCTTTCTCAGCAATCTACTGCAGGATGTGCTCCAACAAAACAAAGGATAACCCAAGAAAAATGACAGTAGCTCCAGGAAACAGAGGATCCAACAGGAAGAGAGGGAAAGAGGATCCTCAGAATGATGCTGAAGGGAAGCTCTGAGATGTAAGTGCAACCAGTAGAGGGGGAACCAGCTCCGAGTCTGGAGCAGGAAGACAAATCCAGTAAGACAACCCACAGGGAGAGAACAAAAACTGAGAGACTGTGATGTGTTCATCACTTTGAGGAGAACCTGAGGATGAATTACTCAAAAGCATCCCCCAAAACTACACAGTTAAATGCACAAGGCAATTATTAACTCCAAGGTAAGGGGAGATGTACTAGAATCAAAATACAACCATAGTACGGCTACGTATACAATCAGGCTTTCCCAGGTGGCTCAGTGCTAAAGAATCTGCCTGCCAATGCAGGAGGTGCGAGTTAGATCCTCAGATAGGGAAGATCCCCTGGAGAAGGAAATGGCAACCCACTCCAGTATTCTTGCCCGGGAAAGCCCCTGGACAGAGGAGCCTGGCAGGCTATAGTCCATGGGACTGCAAAGAGTCAGACACGACTGAGCTACTAGATGACAACAACGTGTATACAGTCAAAATAAGTCGAAAACTGATCAGTCATTTAATCAGAAATTGTGAAGTCCCATAATGTATAGTGAGAGTCCCATAATTTTAACGTGCACATGCCTTTCACATTTTAACATCTTGAAAGTCAGACTGCACCTTGCGCTCAATGTGATAAGACCGTGATCCTGGTGGCCCACTGACTAAGACTTCAAGTTTCCAGGGGAGAGGGTTTGATCCCTGGTTGGGGAACTATGATCCCTCATGCCTCCCAGTGAGGCCAAAAAAAAGTATTGTTTCTTAATTTAACTGGGGAGCACTTTTGTTCTTTCGTAGTGACTCATCGATAATGGTACATCTTATGATAGATATCTGGCTTTTAAGATGGGAAAATGAGGGAGTGAATACCTGTGTCCAGGAGGGGAGAAGAAAGCTAAACCCTCATCTTCTACAGCAGTATGTCAATAAAAGATTTCTCAAATTATCAAAGATGCAGCTTTACAAGCATATTATTTAGACTGAGGGCAGCACATACCAGGAGTACCACTAAAATCACAGCCAGTGGTTGGCTCAAGACAACGGTAACTGGAGGTAAGAATGGGTGAGGCAGGAAGCACTGGGCTGTGATGTTTTTATAAGCCTTGTACACATGTGAATCTTTGGTGGTGGTGGTGTTAGTGGTTCAGTTGTGTCCGACTCTTTGTGACCCCATGGACTGTAGCCCGCTAGGCTCCTCTGTCCATGGGATTCTCCAGGCAAGAACACTGGAGCAGGTTGCCATGCCCTCCTCCAGGGGATCTTCCCAACCCAGGGATCGAACCTGAGTCTCCTGCATTGGCAGGTGGATATGAATCTTTAAACTATACATATTAGAAGTCAAAGTAATATGTACAGAAATAAGAATAATAAAATTCAGTGCTCCATTTCAAGCGAGAAGTTCTCAGATCGTGAAAATGAAGACAGATCTTTATGGTCTCCGCACCAGGATGAGGAGTCTACCTGTCTCTGCACCCCATCCCCGGCTGGTCTTAGGAAACGCGGCTCTTGGGCGACCTGGACACTCTCCCACATGCCACCTCTCGCCTCCCATCTCAGGAAACCCAGCTGCCTGGTTTGTCACTCTCAGATGAGACAGCCGGCCTTCGGGGGAAAGGGGAAACGGCAGGGCACACGCCACATGTTCCACATACTGGTGCTCCCCAGAGCCCTGGAGAATGAGAAAGGAAGCCGGCGGTTTGGCAGGTGCAGAGGCCCCTTCCTGCAGACATCTGTCAGCGGTTCTGGATGCCCAGGCCCCTCCCTTCACAGAGGAAGAACCCTGGATTCCTGATGAGATGAGGCGCCAGCTTGCACCAGCTGCGCGCCAGGCTGGAAGGAGAGGGTGAGAAAACCAGAGATAGAGCCCGCCTGGAAAAGCAGGAGCTGCCGGATCCTCAGATGTCAGACCTGGAGGCCCCCTTGGCTGTTCCCAGGACATCCGGAGCTTTTGCCAGGGAACTGGGTGAGGTCACTCTTGCTGGTAGTGATCTGGAATAAGCACCCCAGGGAGCTCAAGATGGGGACCAGCATCTCCCATCCCCTGCCCATCAGACTGACATTCAGCTGCTGTGAAAGCTACAGCAGCTGGGGGAGGGGGGCCCTCCCCGGGTCCCCCATACCTCCCACCATCCTGCAACCAATGGGGGAACATATGGCCCAGCAGGGGGCCTCCGGGAGCTGGCACCAAGGGCCCCCATGCTCTGATTGGTCAGGCTTGCTTGTTAAATATTTTAAATATCACTCCCTAAGCCAGATCTTATCCGTGAGAGGCTAGAAAGCAACTTCCTGCAGAAACCCCTCCACCTTCCTCTCCCGCCTCTTTCTCCCTTCCCAGAGCCCAGCGTTTGTCAGAGCAGTGTCCTCTGTAGTAAAAATATCTTTTTTTTTTCTCTGTGTGAGAGGCGAGGCCCTTTTCTCATTCCCTGGAGAGGGCCTGATGCTCCAGACTGCAAGGAAATGCTCCTATGTGCCTCTTCCTTCTGCTTCCCTAATTAGTTTATCCTGATGGAATTAGGGTTAAAACGGCCAGGGAATGGCCCTAAAAGGGGAAAATGAAGTTTACTAGAGGGAATGTGCAGCCTTAGGGGAACGTGCCAGTCAGGTGGGAAGCAGGCATGTACTGACTGGTGTGCCCAGTTCAAGTGGGCTGGCTGGAGGCCTCTGGGTACCACACGCTCTCACGTTGCCATCAGGGTCCCTGTTTCCCTCCACCTCCCCCATCTCTCAGCTGCCACTCTCCATTTCCAGCTGCTGCAGAAGAGGGGTCCCCCAAGCTCAGATATGAGGATGTCCCTAGGATGCTCTGGGCATCTTTAACGAAGACTTGGGGAGGGGACTGCTCTTCCTGCCAAGTGGAGGTTTAACTGCTTCTTACCCTCAGATGGACGCACGCTCGGGTCTCTCCAAAGACGAGGCCCTCCAGCTCTCCTGGCTCAGGGAGGGCCAGGTGACCCAAGGGCACCCCACAAATGGCCTCTGGCCCTCCTGGATGTGCACTGCCATCTGAGGAACATTTCAGTGTGTTCTCTTCTACCTCTGTAGAAAACCTTCTCGGCCTGTCAAAATTATAACACTTGGGGCAATTTAGCAGATGATCTTTTTCGGGTTTGTTTTTTATTTTGCTTGCTTGTTTTTATGTGAAATCAAAGGCAGGCTGCAGAGGACTTCCCTGGTGGTTCGGTGGTTAAGAATCTGCCTGCCACTGCAAGGGACATGGGTTCTATCCCTTGTCCAGGAAGATTCCATATGCTCGGGAGCGACTAAGCTCATGCACCACAACCACTGAGCCCACATCCCCCTAGAGCCCGTGTTCCTCGACCATGAGAAGCCCGTGCACCTCAGCTGGAGAGCAGCCCCCACTCACCACAACTAGAGAAAGCCTGAATGCAGCAATGAAGACTCAGTGCAGAAAAAAATAATACATAAATAAAAAATTAAAAAAAAAAAAGCAGGCTGCAGAGTGGAAAGGGCCCACCCAGTAAACACTTGGAAAACCAGTGTAAATCCTTGTCTCTTTGACCAAGGCCTTCTCTTCCTGAAATGCCTCCCCCAAAGGGATGTGGTAAGTAGTAAATTTAACCCAGTTCATAAAATGCCTTGAAAAGTGTAAAGTAGCTGTGTGAATTTAAGGGGCACTGGTTTTCTCTTCCGTTCTAGCAAACTCGTGACCACTCTGCTTGCACTGGCTGCTTGGGATGGGGTCTCTCCTCCATCATGGTGGGTGGGCTGCAGCGTGTCAAGGATGCCTACAGCCCTGCTAAGGCACCACAGGCACTGGGCCACCGGGGTGGGTGACCAGATGGCCAGAGTAGAAGAGCTGATGTGTAGATGTGGCTTGTTTAGCCCAGAGCAGAGCAGCTGGTCCAGGGGGCTGTGGTTACAAGTCTTCAAGTGCATCCTTTGTAGGGAAAAGATGAAGGTCTTCTGTATAGCTCTGAGAGGTGAAACCAAGTGGGCTCATGGCTAGGATTTCAGAGGCCAGATATTTTTTTCCTTTAACCATCTTAACCATTTAAAAGTGCATAATCCAGTATTGTTGGATATATTCACATCATTGTACAACAGATCTAGAACTTTCTCATCTTGCAAAACTATACCCATTAAATTAAGTTAAATTAATCTATACCCATTAAATACTAATTCCCACTCACCCAAGCCCCTTTCTACATTCTGTCTCTATGACTGTCACTATTTCAGACACTTTCTGTGAGTGGAATCCCACAGTATCCGTCTTGTTGTGACTGACTTATTTCACTTACTGTGGTGGTGGTTTAGTCGCTAAGTCATATCTGACCCTTCACGACCCCATGCACTGTAGCCCCCAGGCTCCTCTGTCCATAGGATTCTCCAGGCAAGAATACTGGAGTGGATTGCTATTTCCTTCTTCAGGGGATCTTCCCAATCCAGAGATCGAACCTGGGTCTCCCTGCACTGCAGTCAGATTCTTTACCAACTGAGCCACCAGGGAAGCCCTCATTCAGTGTAGTGGGCTTTAAGTTCACCCATATTGCAGCCTGTGATAGGACTGTCTTCTTTTTCTAAGGCTATATAATATTTCACTATGTGTATGGACTGCATTTATCTACTCACCTGTTGACTTGCATTTGGGTTGCTTCCACCTGTTGGTTATTGTGAATAACAGTGCAATAAATATGAATGAGCAACTACCTCTTTGAAATCCTGTTTTGAATTCTTTTGGGTATATGCCCAGGAGTGGAATTGCTGGATTATATGCTAGTTCTATTTTTCATATTTTGAGGAAACTCCATACTGTTTTCTATAGTGGCTGCACCATTTTACATTCCCAACAGCAGTGCACAAGGGTTCCAATGTCTCCACATTCTTGCCTACACTTGTTATTTTCTCATCTGTTGACAGTGACCATCCTCATGGCTATGAGGTGATATCTCATTGAGGTTTTGACTTGCATTTATCTGATGGCTAGTGATACTGAGCATCTTTTCATATGTCTGTTGACTATTTTTATATCATCTTTGGAGAACTGTCTGTTCAAGTCCTCTGTCCATTTTTAAAGTGGGTTATTTATTTTTTGTTGTTTTGGTTGATTTCTAGAAGTTCCTTATAAACTCTGTATATTAATTCATTATGAGATAACATGATTTTCAAATATTTTCTCCCATTTTGTAGGTTGTCTTATTATTCTGTTGACTGTTTCCATTGACATGCTGAAGTGTTTAAACTTAATGTGGTCTCATTTGTCTATTTTTGCTTTTGTTGTCTAAAGGCATATATTTCTGAAAGGCAAATTAAAGAAGTAAAGTGATACATGTACAGGTTAAAAGATGTCAAAATAAAGATATATAAAGATATAAACACTTGTGTGTGTCTTCTTGTACACATATCCAAACACACGCACACATAAAATTCTCCCTGCTACCCCTGACACCCAGGCTCACAATTTCCTTTCTCAGAGATAACCACAGTCATCAGTACCTTTCTAGATAAAACTTAAACATATATTCATGCATATCTTTATTTTCAATTATATAAATGTCATGTATCTTTTAAAATTTTCTAATACACTTTATTTGGAAAACTTTACACATCTAAGGGCTTGGAAGACATAAGTAATTTTTTAAACTATAAAATCTGTTCTGCACCAGAATTTCTTTCTCTTCACATGTATTATTGAGCCTTTCCCCACTAAACAACCTAACCAGGGGCAGAAGAACCAATGTAAAGACTTTCCAATCTTTCCACTCTCTCATTGTTTAACAGCTGCCTGATACTCCATAGAACAGACACTCCATGATTTGTTTAATCAGTCCCCAGATTAGACATTTAAATTATGTCCAACCTTTTGCTTCAGTGAATATCTTTGACACATGTCTTTGAGCCCATGGGGACTATATATATATATACAGTAAGTGATTAAAAGTGGAATTTCTGGTCAAAGGCCTTATGGATTTTACACTTCGATAGATACTGCCACATAGTGGGTAGTGAGTGTGTGTAAAAGTCGCTCAGTCGTGTCCAACTCTTTGCGACCCCAAGCACTATACAGTCCATGGGATTCTCCAGGCCAGAATATCTGAGTGGGAAGCCATTCCCTTCTCCAGGGGATCTTCCCAACCCAGTGATCGAACCTAGGTCTCCCACATTGAAGGTGGATTCTTTACCAGCTGAGCCATAGGGAAGCCCAAGAATATTGGAGTGGGTAGCTTATCCCTTCTGCAATGGGTCTTCCCAACCCAGGAATTGAACCAGCGTCTTCTGCATTGCAGGCGGATTATTTACCAACTGAGTTATCAGGGAAGCCCATAGTAGGTAGATTTTACCACAAATTAAGAGAGAATTTTACCAATCTAAACTGTCCTGAGTGGTGTGGATTACTTTAGGAGACTATGGGTGCTTTAAGGAAATCAAGGCCAGGTCACAAATCAACTTATCAAGAATGTTACTGGATGTATTCAAGCGCTGTAACCTCATGGACCACAAAGTCCCTTTGACTTTGATATTGCAGATTTCTTATAAAGGTATAGCCCAAGAGACTTCACATATTTTTTGCTGAATATTGCTCAGTGATAAGCAAGATGTGGGCTTGATCTGCACTGAGAGGCACATAAAGGTTGTCTGTTAATACAACACATGCCAGACGAGGGCCCTGGGTGAAGCAATGCTCTAAATTAAGGATTTGCACATGCTATGCCTGTACCACGTGGCCCTGGGCAGGTGGTTGGAGTGGATATGTGGAGGCCCTCCTTGTCCTCTTCGTCCATCACCACTCATATTGTACACATCCAGAACTCCACATACAGAAGAGTGCCCTGCAGGTGTGGCCAACAGGGAAAGCTGCTTCTACAAGAGCCCTCGGTCAGGGTCCTCGGTAGCAGAACCACGGCCTGTGTGTTGTAATCTGACATGAGGAGCCTGCTCATTCCCCTCACTAATTAGAGAACAGAGGCTTCCCAGGGATGGAAAGTCCCCTACCTTGGGCCAGCTCATTTAATTTCCAGCTATTGATTTTTTTTTTTTTTTGGAAGATCTTTCCTGAATATTCATTGGAAGGACTGATGCTGAAGGTTGAAACTCCAATTCTTTGGCCCCCTGATGCGAAGAACTGGAAAAGACTCTGATGCTGGGAAAGATTGAAGGTGGGAGGAGAAGGGGACAACACAAGATGAGATGATTGGATGGCATCACCGACTCGATAAGACATGAGTTTGAGCAAGCTCCAGCAGTTGGCGATGGATAGGGAAGCCTGATGTGCTGCAATCCATGGGGTTGCAAAGAGTGGGACACAACTGAGCAACTGAACTGAACTTCTTATATATACTGAACTGAGCTGAAATCTGTCCCCCTTTAAAGTCAGTTTACTGGCTTTCGTTTTTTTCTTATAGAGTCATTAAATACAAGATTCTTCGCCTACATTCTAGGCCTTAAGATGCCTGAGAGCACCCATCAGGTGTCCATTCAGTCTTCTCCTCTTTGGGTTTAGTCCCACGTCTTCACCAATTTCTCATGTGGCATGTTTTCTAGATGTCCACCACTGTAGTTCTCTATCTGAACATCTATCTTTCAAGCAGTCAAAGGCCTCTGAGAGTGTGCTGCCCAGAACTGGGCCTGCCCCTGGCCAGGGAAGGATGAGATGGAATCATTTCCTTATTTTCCTGTGGTCTTTTCTTTTTAAACAATGGAGCCTATAAATGTCAGGTCAGAGATTTCTTGCTTCTTCAACCTAACATGCCTTTCCACTCTTGGGTAAAAGCGTTTTGACTTCCCATTAGGAAATTCCTCTTCCCTTATTCTGATGATAAGTTTTGAAGGCACCTCAGTCAGGATTCTCCCTGTCCCCTCCTCCTGAAGTGGGAGGGGGCACAGAGAACCCAGTTAAAGCCATTCAGACTCTGGTTCCTGGGACTGTGAGCCTTGGGGAGAATGACGTAACAGAAAACAGTGGAGCGGATGGAGCGTGGAAGGACAGAGTCTGCCCATTCATTTCCTCTAACCGCCCAATCCTCTTTTTCCTGAGCCTTGGCCCTTCCGCATCCAACAACTTATTCCTTTCCAGTAAAATCCTCCGACACAACTAAGTGTGTCAGAGTCTGTTTCCATCGCTTGCAGCTAAAGCATTCTGACCTCATCAGATAACCTTTCCCTTGTATCTGTCCCAACAGGGACGCATTGTGGATCAGACTCCAGATCTCTTTCACAGGTTATGATCTGTTTCTGTTCACATTTCTGACACCAAAGGTATATATGTTTGTTTGTTTGTTTCCCCCAACACCAAACAATTCTCCAGCTCTCTGGACACCAATTGGGTGTTCTAATTCAGTTCTGACAGTTCCTCCCCAGAGTTAGCAGGGATTGCGCAGGTTGAGGGCTCAATCTGACAAAACTGCACCTTCTTCAGGTGCCAACCGCAGGTCCCAGGGCCTCCTGTCATCTGACCCATGACCGGGCGGCTAGAAAATCAGAGGTTCCCACAACTCCTCCTTCAGATCCAATAATTTGCTACAGTAGCTCACAGGGAAACAATTCACTTACAGTTTTTGTTGCCATTTAGTCGCTGCTGCTGCTAAGTCACTTCAGTCGTGTCTGACTCTGTGCGACCCCGCGGACAGCAGCCCACCAGGCTCCCCTGTCCACGGGGTTCTCTAGGCAAAAATACTGGAGTGGGTTGCCATTTCCTTCTCCACATTTAGTCGCTAAGTCATGTCCAATTCTTTTGCAACCCCATGAACTGTAGCCCGCTGGGCTCCTCTGCCCATGGAATTTTCAGGCAAGAACACTGGAGTAGGTTGCCATTCCCTTCTCCAGGGATTGAACCCTGGTCTCCCACACTGCAGGCGGACTTATTACCATCTGAGCCACCAGGGAAGCCCAGTGAGTTATAAAGGATATAAAGGATACAAATGAACAGTCAGATGGAAGAGATTCATGGGACACGGTATTAGAGGAGGTGTTAGGTGGAGCTTCCCTGTCCTTACTGGGCACGTTACCCTCCCAGGACTTCAGTGTGTTCACCAACCCAGAAGCTCTGTAAACTCCATCATTTAGGGATTTTGGTGGCACTTTCATTACGCAGTGGCTTCTGGTGATTAACTCAAGTCTCTAGTCCCTCTCTCCTCACTGGAAGCCTGGAGGTGGGGTGGAAAGTTCCAATGCTTTAATCACTTAGCTGGTTCCTCTAGTAACCAGCCGCCATCCGGAAACTCTCAAGTGCCCCTTCCCTGAAAATAAAAGTTACTTCATTAGCATAATCTCAGGTTTGGTTGAAAGGGGCTTATTCTGAGTAACAAAAGTTGCTCTTCTCAGCTCTATTGGGACTTCCCTGGTGGCTCAGATGGTAAAGAATCTGCCTACAATGCAGAGGAGACCAGAGTTTGACCCCTGCATCGGGAAGATCCTCTGTAGAAGGAAATGGCGACCCACTCCAGTATTCTTGACTGGAGAATCTCACAGACAGAGGAGCCTGGCGGGCTACAGTCCATGGGGTCTCAAAGAGTTGGACATGACTGAGCAACTAACACTTTCAGTTTTATGACTCAGGAAATTCCAAAGGTTTTAGAAGCTCTTCTACCAGGAACTGGGAAATGGTGACCAGATACAGATTTCTTATTCTGTCATAGAATCACACAGGTGATACCATTAACTCACATGTCCCCTAGTTCTGTACTTAGAAAGTCAATTTGGGACAAAAACATAGCCTTTAAGGATCATGAATCTCCCTTGTCTGTTCCCATCTATTTGTTTCAAGATAGCTGTCTGCTGAGTTGGTAAGTTACATCAAGATCCATTCAAGCCACTGCCAAAGCATGAAGCACCTAATCAGAGCTCATGAGTAGCTGTGGCTAACCTACCCCGTGCCTGTCTTCAAAGCAAGATAATCGGTGTTCACAGAGGTTTCCTAGCTGGCCAATAAGTGATGAGCCTGAGCTTCAAACCCAAGTCTGGAAGCCCCAAAGCCAGGGAGAAATGAAGGACTCTCACAGGGTTCACAGCCCACAAGCAACCTGGGGAGAAGCTGTATTTTTAACTGTTTCAGACAACCTGGAAGAAAAGCGTGGAAGAAGTCCACAGGATGCAAAAGCCCATCTCAGACTCTGTGTGAGGCAGGAGGCAGATGCTTCCCACCCTCCCTGGGTAAAGCAATTGGAGATTCATTCCCTATTGACCAAAACTCCAAGACGAGAATAGCAGGACAGTTAAGGGAGGAGGGTGGGCCCTGCTCAGACCACACATCTCTCGTTCTTAGAGTCAGGAGACGTCCCCGACCACACATGTGCAGAAAGGCTCCTTGGAGGCCAAAGGGGAGAATTGTCAAGGGATGCTCTACCCAGATGCCTTTGCAGTAAAATCCCATCTTGGCTAAGAGATGCATGGGAATCCATGGGAGGATCCTGAGTATACCAAATACGAATTGCGAACCAGGCAAATCAAAACGACTAGCCAAAAGAAAGTGGAAAAAATGCCCCATAAAGGTAATTCAAATGACCACGAAGGTGTGACTCAGGCACTCTCCCTCTGAGTCTGCCCGTGTGCTTATCCACACGTACTGTACTCTTTTCCTCTTAATAAATACTTGACTTGTTTTGCTGCTTTCCATCTCTGTGGCAATTCTTTTCTGCAAAGCCAAAGGGCCAGGGCCCTTGTCACTGACCACCGGTCTAGCGGCTGGGATCAGGTGCTCGCACTGCCGCGACCCAGCCCAAGCTTGGCTCCAAGCCGTTTTGTAGGCTGAGGCTACCCAAGACCACAGATGCTAATTAACAGCCAGCAGTTGAAGTCACTGAGTGTTGAGATGGAGGTTTAAGGCACCAGATTTCCTGTGACTGAGACCTGGTGGGGAAGGCTCCTCCCACCTGGCTTGTTCTGCATCCTGAGCACTGGACTGACAGCCTGATGCACCTCCTATGAGTGTGGCAGCATCTTTTGGATTCGGAGACCATGAAAGAAACAGCCCTGCTTCTCACAGTACCCACTCACCCCGCCTCCTCTCCCCAGCTGCATATCTTGCTCCAGCAGTGACGGCTCTCAGGAGAGGGAATTAACAGTATATAAGAGATCTGACATGAACAAAGATAAGACAAACATTGTGGGAAATGTAAGTTATATTAACATAGATTTAGATGTTGCTTTTACTCAAGTTCTTATTTGTTTCTGTTTTTATTTTAATTTTGGTTGGTTAGTTGTTTTGTTTTCTCACCCAGCTTTGGGGAGTTTCAGAGCTTGATTTTTATAACCTTGGTCACTGGGAGAAACTCAACTGATTCCTGTCCCTTTAAACATCCTTTTCTCATCACAGCATCTAGAGTACATTTCCTCTTTTCCAACATATCACATTTCTTGGCAGAAATCTCTAGCAGAAAGCACCAAAAATTTTATAATGAGGATAAAAATCAAAATTTCACACATCAGATTTCTCTTGTAGACTATTTCTTCCTGTTCAGTCTTACCCTATTTTAACTTTATTTTAGTGACTAACGATTTAAAATTTGATTTCCGCATAGTCCATTCATTGTGCAGGTCTTTGGTGCCTAAGGGCACTTGTTCTCTGCTCTGACTTTAAAGTTTCTAAACGGAAACTGCCTGTGTCACGTTCCAGCAGCAGTCCTCTTTCCGCTCAAATTCCCAGGGTAAACCCCAGAAGAACCTCCCCGCTTTCCATGTCTCCATTTCACTTGACTTCTGAGATTTTCCATTTTAAAATGTGTGCTGTGCTCTTGCTTCCAACATAAATGTTCGTGATTGTCCTTAGGAGTAAAGGTCAAGTTCAAATCCCAGATACCAACACGCACTGCAGGAGCCACAAGAAGAACGTTTCACTTGAATGACCAAACCCAGCAAGGGGGAACAAGGGGGCTTTGCCACTTCCAGCCGAATTACCATGGTCCCCAGACCGTCTGCTTTTTCCCTGAAAGTGCCTTCCTGTCTCTGCTCAGTGACTCACTCCATCACAAATGTGACCCAGTTTGTTTGGCAAGCTGTGGATTTTTTTAACTCCTGCTGCTTTCCCTGGTCACGACTCTCTCACAGGCGCTCAGCGACTCCCTCTCGGCGTCCGTCTGGTCTCACTGCCAGGCTGGATGCATGGCTTTCTCCCCAGCTGTTCCCTTCTAGCCCTCTCTCTTCTCCAAAGAAATCCATATTCCGTTTGCTTTTCTACAGCATTCTGGTATCTCCAGAGTCTCCTTAAAATAAACACTCAGCTCCAAGGGAAGCAGCAGGCAGAATCCACGGAATTGTACCAGTTCAGGAATCTGCTTTGAAGGCAGAGTGGGGTAGGGAGCTGGACAAGGGAGGTTATCAGCATTTAAGGCTGTCCATCATCTCTAAGAGACTTGGATTCATGTTGTCTCATTTAATGTCCTTGATCACCCACAGCACAGGTGTAAATGGTCCTTCTGTTTCTTGGTAGGAAAGCAAGGTTCAAAGAGGTAGAGAACCTGGACTTCCCTGGCAGTCCAGTGGTTAAGCATCGCCTTCCAATGCAGGAAACACAGGTTCAATCCCTGGTCTGGCAACTAAGATCCCACCTGCCTTGGAACAACTAAGTCCGGGACGCAACAAAGATCCAGCATAGTCAAAAGAGGTGAAGAACTTGTCAATACTGAGAGTAAGAGAGAGCCCAGGAGCTGAACTTATGCTTTTAAAAACTGCTGTATAATTTACATTCAGTAAAATACACAAGAACTTGCCTGGTGGCACAGTGGTTAAGAATCTGCTGTCAATGCAGAGGGCACAGGTTCAATCCCTGCCCCAGGAAGATCCCACATGCCACAAAGCAACTAAGCCCGTGCACCACAACTACTAAAGCCTATGCTTTCTAGAGCCCAGCAGGCACAACTAATGAGCCCTGTGTGCCACAACTACTGAAGCCTGTGTGCCTAGAGCCTGTGTTCTGCAACAAGAGAAGCTCCCGCAATGAGAAAGCCACACACCACCACTGGACAAAGCCCAGGAGCAGCAATGAAGACCCACTGCAACCAAAAATAAAAATAAATAAAATACACAGATCTTCAGGGCTGTTTGATGAATTTTGACAAATGTATATACTTGTGTAAATACCCCCTAAAATGATCTAGAACATCCCGGTAACCCACAAACTCTGCACACACATACACTCCTTTCCTAGGAAACCTGCCACCACCTTCTGGCTTCTCCACCCTAGATGACTTTGCCTTGAACCTGTCTTCTGATGCCAAACTCCATATTCCATGTTCTGCCCTTTTTCTATTATTCCACGTGGGTCTTTGAAATGAACTCAATTGCACCCACCTGGCCAGCATATCTATAGACAGAGGACTGTGGGGAGCCAGGCCATAGTCTTTCAGCTGAAAAAGTAGATGAGCTGGTGGAGGGGACCCCGGGGCTTGCAATCTGGTGGGGACATAGGGAGCTCAATCCCCAAACCACACAAAAGGCCTCCCTACAAAGTCCACTGTGATGTTCTGCTCACTGCTTGCCACCTCAAAAGCACTTGGCACTTGATCTCCAGAGGGTTTCTGAAGGAAAATCATCGTAGGATTTAAAAGAGAGGGATCAGAGTTCAGCTTTGAGATCAAAGACACCAGACTCCAATCTGGTGGAGAAAGAGTGCCAGGAGAAATATCAACAACCTCAGATATGCAGAAGATACCACCCTTACAGCAGAAAGCGAAGAGAAACTAAAGAGCCTCTCGATGAAGGTGAAAGAGGAGAGTGAAAAAGCTGGCTTAAAACTCAACACTCAGAAAACTAGGATCTTGGCATCCTGTCCCACCACTTCATGGCAAATAGACAGGGAAACAGTGGTAAGAGTGACAGACTATTTTCTTGGGCTCCAAAATCACTGTGGACGGTGACTGCAGCCATGATAATTAAAAGACACTTGTTTCTTGGGAAAAAAAGCTATGAAAAACCTAGATGGTGTTTTAAAAAGGAGAGACATTACTTTGCCAACAAAGGTCCTTATAGTCAAAGTTATGGTTTTTCCAGTAGTCACGTATGGATGTGAGAGTTGGACCATAAAGAAGGCTGAGTGCTAAAGAATTTATGCTTTTGAACTGTGGTGTTGGAGATGACTCTTGAAAATCCCTTGGACTACAAGGAGATCAAACCAGCCAATCCTAAAGGAAATCAACCCTGAATATTCATTGGAAGGACTGATGCTAAAGCTCTAATACTTTGGCCTCCTGATGCAAAGATCTGACTCATTGGAAAAGACCCTGTTGCTGGGAAAGACTGAAGGCAGGAGAAGGGGATGACAGGACAAGATGGTTGGATCGTATCACCAATTCAATGGACATGAGTTTGAGTAAGCTCTGGGAGTTGAAGGACAGGGAGGCCTGGCATGCTTAAGTCCATGAGGTTGCAGAGTCAGACACAACTGAGCGACTGAATAATAAGACTCCAGTCCACACTTTCAGGATCTCCCCACTTCCGTGAGCTGCCACTGCGGTGTCTGGGGCCACCAGTAATGGGAAACACTCTGAATTTTTACACTCATGGCCTCTTCAAGACCATCAGGTACATCTGTCCACTAGGAGTTTTGTATTTGGGAGCCTCTGTTTTTAGCGGGGCGGCGAGGTGGGGGGAGCTTGAAAGAAAGGAAATAACTAAAGCCCATTTGATTACACAGTAAAGGGAACTCACTGAAAGACGCTTTAGGTCAAATTCCTATCAGGTTTTCATTAATGAAGGGACACATGATACAATTAACTGTATCTGCTTATCTGCCCACAGTTCTACGTTCTCTTTGTTCACTGTAGCAGGTTAACTGGTTTCTCTTGGTCTGTGTTTATACACAGCGGTGGGTTGATCAGTGTTTAATGGCTGATTCTCTGGGTGGGGACAAGAGCCCTGATTTTGCAGCGTCTGCTGGTTTCTGCCTGACACTGGGGTTGGGAGATAGGCTGTGTGATCAGGCAACTAGGCCCCACAACACACACAACACGTTCCACCTATGGAGCACGGGCTCCATCAAATCATTTCCCCCTGGTAGCATGGGCAAGTGGGGGTGGCAGGGTGGCCACTGCCCGGCATGCCAGCCACCTCCAGGATGAGTGGTAAGTGGACGGTGGGGGGCGCTGGGGGAGGGTCTGACTTCAGTACCTGCTCTCCCAAGGCTCCTCCCCTAGTGGTCTCCAGTCTTCAAAAGATATATTGTACAGTCAAAGTTTTGCACGAGATGCCTCTCCTGGGCTGGATTTTGCAAATAAACCTTCAGAGTCATTTCAAAGTGCAGAATAAACATAAGCTAGCCCAAGACGAATTCCCACAAGTCGTCAATCCAGAGATTTTGAGCAACCAGCCTCCACTTTTCATTCCTTTGCCTGAATTACTAGCTGGTCTTTAATAAAAGTTTTTGGACTAACCCTAACCATCCAGCTTTCTTGTTTGGTTTTGTTTTTCCCCTTGGAAGACTAACTGCAGAAGAGCAAGCATGCCATCATTTCCTGCTCGCAGATGAGGATCTCCGGGCCGGCAGAGAGGAAGGGAGGCAGGAAGGGGCTTGACCTTAACAGCCATCAGGAGCCGGCTCTAATAATATTCTCGTTGGAGGCCCCCACCTGCCATCAACACCTCATCCACAAAGTGATGATAGTTGGAGAAAAGATTCCTGGCTGTTCGCAGGTTTATAAAATGACTTGGGCGGTGGAAAGACTGTTCTCCTTTTGCATCAGATTGACTCAGGTCAGCCGAGCACCCCGCTCTGTTGGCATTCACTGTACTACATAGTCTCTTAACCCCTTTAGCGAGTGCACACCCCGACCTCCAGAACTTGACCTGACTCTGCATGACCTTTCGCAGCCTCCTCTCCACTTCCTGTCCCAGGGTTCCCCCTACTCTTTGCCCTCTGCATCGCACGTTTCTTTTACAGGCGCACCGGCATTGCCTTTGTGAGCGTTCGGATGACTTTACGTACTTCAAATCATTGCCTTCGCTTCCTGCTTCCTGTCAAGCCCAGATTCTTTCATGTCATATGGTCACTGAATGGAGGGATTCAAAGATATCCTAGGAGAGGTCCCTGCCTTCAGTGAGGCTGTAATCTAGGAGAGGGGACGCTGATAGTAGTATCAAAGCAAAATTGATAGCTTTCTCTCTGACAGGCTGTTTCCTTCAGTCACCTTAGATCTCATAATAATCCTCGAAACAGACACTAATGTTGTTCTCATTTGACAAATGTGATCACTAAGACTCAGAGAGGCTAAGTAACCTGCCAAAATCACACAGCTGGTAAACAGTGAATGTAATTACAACCTGGGAGTTCTGGCCCAGGTGATTCAAAAACCTGACCCCTTATCACTGTGTCCCATGCTTAACCGCTCAGTTGTGTCCAACTCTTTGTGACCCCATGGACTGTAACCCACCAGGCTCCTCTGTCCATGAGATTCTCCAGGAAAGAATACTGGAGTGGATGTCTATGCCCGTCTCTAGGGGATCTTCCTGATCCAGGGATCGAACTTGTGCCTCTTAGATCTACCTCCTGCATTGGCAGGTGGGTTCTAGCACCACCTGGGAAGCCCTGTGTTATGTGTTAAGTATCAAATAATGATAATATGAGGAGGGGAAAGTGCTGACGGCAAAACCAGAGCAGAATTTAAGAGCTGGGTGATCTTAGAAGATGAGATAAAAACCAGAAGTGCTAGATGAGAACCTTTCCTGTGGGCAGGACTGGGCTCCCCTGGCTCCAGGGTACTCTGGCAGAAGCTGGAGACATCTGTGATGTTTCGGGCACATGCCTGCACCCAAAAGAGACCTCTGTAAGTCCTTCAGCTGTTGTGTGATGGTTTTAGCAAATGGCCTATGAGCTGAGCCTGGAAGGAAGGCTTCTTGCTGGTGTGAACGGAGGGGGAGAAGGCATTTGGAGTGGAAAGAACCTGGGGATGGATCTCCAGAACCAGAGCACACAAGCCTTTCATTGTGACCAGAGTCCCCAAAGGCCACAGAGCATGCCCATCACTCAGGTCAGGAGCGTATATAGAAAAACACTGCTGCTGTTTGACAGCTAAAGAATTAATAAATGTGATCACTGAAGCGAGTGATTCTCAAACTATGCTCCTGAATTTATTCCATAAACTAGACTCGGGCATTCTACTGGTAAAATTAAATAATTGCTGATATTTTCAATTTGCCTGGAGAATCCAATGGACAGAGGAGCTTGGCAGGCTACAGTCCATGGGGTCACAAAGAGTCAGACACAGCTGAGCACAACACAGCACAGAAGCACCCAGGTGTCCCAAAGGCACTTCAACCTCAATATAAGCATTGGAAATTTATCTCTTAAATTTTTCTTCAAACTTCGGCAACCGCTACCCCTTATCTGCCAGTGAACAGTGATACAATAAAGCAAATAAATGAGCAGAGCTAACAGAAATGAGCAGAAAAACAGAAATAACCAATTAGGCATGGTATGACAGCCTGATTTTTTTCATAGACAGTTGGTGGTAATTTTAGATTGCATACATATATTATACAGTCATCCTTTCCACCCATAAAATTGTTCTTAGATCATTTAATAGAAACAACTACATCAATATTTCATGGTGTTCTACAAAGAGCAGGGCAGCTTCAGGGGCCCTCCTTTGCCTGCTGAATGTCTCGTGGCGGAGCGAAGACTGTATAATTACTACACTGCCCTGTGGATCAGAGTGGAGACATTCTATGTGTGGGACAGCATTGTTAGGCGGGGAGAGGACATTTAGAAGGGCTGATGCAACACGGTTCAGTTTAGGGATACAAAACATAAGGAGGGTCCCAAGCTTCCTCAAACATTCCTTGTGATTCCCCCCACAGCATAAGCCCCCATCCATGAGGCTGTATC
Organism: Nanger dama; assembly: GCA_917880005.1. Lineage (NCBI taxonomy): Eukaryota > Metazoa > Chordata > Mammalia > Artiodactyla > Bovidae > Nanger > Nanger dama. The sequence goes on along the minus strand of CAKJTW010000005.1, from coordinate 30,486,229 downwards.
AGAATCGCCCTCCAGGAGCTTTCTCCAAATGGATCCACACCGCCCACCTCCCCTGAAGATAGCTCAGCCCCAGGCCTGTCTCAAGCCTCTGGCTTGTGAGAGTCTCAGAGGCCTGGGGGAGGCATAGGCCACATGTGTATGTGTGTTAAGTCGCTTTGGTCATGTAGCCCGCCTACCGGCTCCTCTGTCCATGGGATTCTCCAGGCAAGAATACTGGAATGGGGTGCCACGCCCTTCTCCAGGGGATCTTCCTGACCCAGGGGATTGAACTCAAGTCTCTTATATCTCCTGCATTGGCAGGCGAGTTCTTTACCACTAATGACCCCTGCGAAGCCCAGAGGAGGCCGTGCACAATGTGAAAGGGTCTTGCAGGCAATCCTCCCACCCCATCACCTGCTTAAGAACCTCTGCCTGGACCCCATGATCAAGACCCCATGACCTCAGTTCACCTCCCATGTTCAACAGTCCTTGTGGCCAGCAGGGGGCTGTGACTCACGTCTCCTCCCCAAGCCCACCCTTCTGTCCAGCAAGGGAACCAGCCTTGGGATACAATGTCCCAAGCCCCGAAAGAGGCCCCTGCACCTGGTCCTCCTGCAAAGCCAGCATGGATCACAGCATCTCTGCCCACTGGAGCCCAGTTGGCACTATGACTTTGAGCTACTCAGCCTGTAGCTTATGTCACCCCAGCCTCACATGGCCAGAGTCCCCCCTCTGCACCCAGCTGAGCCCGCCTCTCCTCTGAGGTTTTGACCAGTCTCTAGATGCCAACAATACTGCTGCTGCTGCTGAGTCACTTCAGTTGTGTCCGACTCTGTGGGACCCCATAGATGGCAGCCCACCAGGCTCCCCCATCCCTGGGATTCTCCAGGCAAGAATACTGGAGTGGGTTGCCATTTCCTTCTCCAATTCCTGAAAGTGAAAAGTGAAAGTGAAGTCGCTCAGTTGTGTCCGACTCTTCGCGACCCCATGGACTGCAGCCTACCAGGCTCCTCCGTCCATGGGATTTTACAGGCAAGAGCACTGGAGTGGGGTGCCATTGCCTTCTCCTGCCGACAATACTGGTGCAGGCTTATGGGGCTGCTCTTGACCTGCTACCTAAAGAGCCATCAGGCACCTCCAGCTCAACATATTCCAGACTGAACTTATCCTTTACTCCTCTGACCCAGCTCTCTCCTGTAACTTCAGACTCAGCAGGCAGTACCACCCTCCACTGGGCTGCCCAAACTAGAAGCCTGAAGCCCTCACTGAGTTCTCATTCTCTCTCTCCTGACCCTTCGCCTATAGCTGATCAAACTGAAACATCTTATCTACCTGGCCCTCCTATGATCACAGTCCTAGCTCAAGCCCTCACCCTCCCATCTGGATTTACTGTAACAGGTCTCCCAGGCTCAGCCTTTTCCTCGTAAATTCCATCCTCGGTAAGGCTGTCAGAGGGTTCTATTAATATTTATTGCACATAAAGCAACTCATATAACTAATGACACCATCATTTCATAGAGCCCCAGCTCCTTCATATATGACACAAGCCCCAATTTCACCACCTTCATCCCCTACGTCACGTTCCCAGGTGGCACTAATGGTAAAGAAAATGAAAGTGTCAGTCACTCAGTTGTTTCCGATTCTTTGTGACCCCATGGACTGTATAGCCCACCAGGCTCCTCTGTCCATGGAATTCTCCAGGCAAGAATACTGGAGTGAGTTGCCATTCCCTTCTCCAGGGAATCTTCCCAACCCAGGGACTGAACCCAGTCTCCCGCATTGCAGGCAGATTCTTTACTGTCTGAGTGGTAAAGAACCTGCCTGTCAATGCAGGAGACATGGTTCCACTGTGATCCCTGGGGTTGGGAAGATCTCCTGGAGAAGGGAATAGCAACCCATGCCGGTATTCTTGCCTGGAGAATTCCATGAACAGAGGAGCCTGGTGGCTACAGTCCATGGGGTCACAAAAGAGTCAGATATGACTGAGTGACTAACACTTTCATGTTCACTTTCACAGAGCAGTCCTAGAGTAGAATCTCATGGAGGATGAACATGTAAAGCCAGCTGTAGTACAGAAGCATTGGATTCCCCAGCCTTCTCCAAGGAAGAGTCAGTTATGGTCTCCATCACCTCCACCCCACCCCCTACCCCTGGCCCTGCCAAACCTGTACATCTGTATGGGCATCCCTTGACTCTTAAACCGAGGCCAGGGGTAGGGGAGCTTGCACACCGCCCTCTTTCATTCAGCCCTGATCATCCTTCTCCCTTTCCACATATGGATTTACAAAAGACATCAGGCAAGACCCAACACCCCACCAAGCTCTGTTTCCCAGAACCTGAAGCCGCTAAGGTGCTCTGTCGCCTCCTTAGACACACACAGGTCAAGTGTCTCCTCTCTGCCCAGCTCTGCTCCCACGCAGCCCCCAACCCACTTCCCCTCATGGCCTTAGGTGTCCCAACACTGGCCTGGCCCCATTCAGCAGCCACCTGGTATCATCTTTCCATCCCTGGACTGATAACTGGCTTGGCTCCTTGCCAGATGTCTGTTTGCCCAAATTCCACATGGCCTCAGAGAAGGAGCTGACCCTTCAAGAAGTGGACAGTACAGTCAGGCCTTCAGAGGGCCGCCCATACCTCTTAGCATGGTGTCAGAGACGAGAAACACAGCTTCTCGCATGGAAACCAGTCCTGCTCCCCCTCTCAGATATTTAGTTGGTATTTACCAAGTGCATGGCCCTCACCAACCACCTCACAAAGGGCGACTCAATGTCATGGGTGAGAAACTAGGCTCCAGAGACAAGTGAAAGTGAAAGCGCTCAGTCGTGTCTGACTCTTTGCAACCCCATGGACGATACAGTCCACGGAATCCTCCAAGCCAGAATACTGGAGTGGGTAGCTGTTCCCTTCTCCAGGGGATCTTCCTAGCCCAGAGATCAAACCCAGGTCTCCCACATTGCATGGCAGATTCTTTACCAGCTAAGCCACAAGGGAAGCCCAAGAATACTGGAGTGGGTAGCATATCCCTTCTCCAGTGGATTTTCCCGACCCAGGAATCGAACCAGGGTCTCCTGCCTTGCAGGCAGATTCTTTACCAACTGAGCTATCGAGAAAGTCCATAGACAAACCCAAGTTCAAATGCCAGGTCTGGCGCTTGGTGGTTGTGCGACCTTGGGCAAGTCACTCTCAGTGCCTCTCTGTGCCTCAGCTTCTCATCTGCAAAATGGGATGAGGGCAGTGCTGCCTCCCTCGGAGCATGACTCTAGGGAATGAAAGAGCTAATGCAGAATAGTGCCAGGGACGCTGTGGGGGCTACCCAAGTACCACTACCATCATGTGTGCGTGCGCATCTCATCAACCCCACTTTACAGATGAGGAAAGAGGGGCCTGAGACATAAGCCGGGCCGGGGCCGAGGTCCTCCAGATCCACATCCTCACCCCCAACGATGCACACAGCCCTGATGCCTTCCACCGAGGAGCCAGGCCTCCACTCCCAAGGATTAGACTGGACAAGACGGTCTGCATCTTCATACAGACATTGCTTATCTGTAGGAAATGTGCTCCAAGTTAATTCAAAAGTAGGAAACGTCCCATACTAAGAAACAGCTCTTTTTTTTTTCATGAAAACTAAAGCAAAGGAGCAAACACTCTTGCCAGCTAACACTCAACCAAGCCACTGCCTGAGCCAGAAAATGATGGGGGTAGCAGAGCAAGGGCTCAGAGTTTTGAGTCTTGACTTGATGTTTTCAACAGACAACTCCACGGTCCCCCCTCTCTGGTGCCCACTCCCTGGCAACATCAGAGACCTAGCACACAGACCACGCCTGCAGGTGGGCCCCTTCTCCTTCGGCTGCCTAGGGTCGTTTGGCAGGAAGCACGTTGGTGCCCTGGCGGTTTCTGGGGCCTCAGGAGTTAACTGCCAGGTTAGACTTCTGCAATTAGAGCCCCCAGGGACCGGCTGCCTGAACTAAGACATTGCTGCTCCAAGTTAGAAAGGGTCGGGCAGTAGCCCTTCTGCTGTCATAGCTCCAGGTCATGTCCCACTCTCTGTAACCCTGTGGACTGACGGCAGCACGCCAGGCCTCCCTGTCTTTCAGTCTCTCCCTGAGTTTGCTCAAACTCGTGCCCAAGGAGTCAGTGATGCCATCCAACCATTTCGTCCTCTGTCACCCTCTTCTGCCTTCAGTCTTGCCCAGCATCAGGGACTTTTCCAAATGAGTCGGCTCTTCGCATCAGGTGACCAAAGTATTGGAGCATCAGCTTCAGCATCAATAGCCCTTATAGTACAAGGGAAACTCGGGATGGAAAAATTGACTTGATTTCAGGCTTTGTGGTGACAAACAGTGAGATAAACAGGACTGCTGCAGTTGGATGATTAATGAAGCACAGGAGCCCTTGTGCTTGGCTTTGAAAGATTATAAAAACATGAATCTCATTGAGCACAACCCGTCGGTTACAAATTGCAAGTCATCTTTCAGTTGTCGTCCCTTCCCGCCTCTTGTTTTGAACAGAATGAGCACACAACCTTGAACACACCAGCTCTGGAATCCCAGGCGCCCCAGAATCTGGAGACACACCTGCACACAGACGGCTCTGCATGAGTTCAGTTAACAAGATGTTCAGCAAAGCTTTGACCTGCAACGTCGCTTCCCCTCACTGCATGCTTTGGTGTTGACTGGGAGGCTTGGTTCTGACTGCTCTGTGTTTAGGGGTTGTTACTTCATAACATTTCTGAGATCCCATTTCTGCACGTATCACCAGTCACAGAGATAAAGAGCTGTGCGGGCCATTATTTTTTAAAATGTACTTAGATGTACTTGTGTTTGGAGAAGCTTAATAATACTCTCAAGCATCCACTGTTAGAAGCTGCTTGCTTTCAGGAAGGGAACCATTACACCTAAAAGATATGTTTGAAGGAAACAGCCATGAGGAGACGACCCACAGTATGCCTGGGCATTTGTAGTGAGATCATTACGTCCAGTGTAACTGGGGCTGCTTTGTGATTTCAGTCTTTGGTGTGATACACACCCATACACACCCCAACAGCAAGCATATATGCTCTGCAGCTTAAAATCTCAACCTCAACAGTACAAAAGACACTTGAATCCTCTGTCTCAGACTCAGCCAGAGTCTGCATCTTCTAACATGAATTCCTTGTTGTTATTCAGTCGCTCAGTTGCGTCCAACTCCTTTTGACCCAATGGACTGTAGCCCTGCCAGGCTTCTCTATCCATAGGATTTCCCAGGCAAGCATACTGGAGTGAGTTTCCATTTCCTTCTCCATGGATCTTCCCAACCTAGGGATTGAACCTGCGTCTCCTGCTTGGCAGGCAGATTATTATTCTTTTCTTTTCTTTTCTTTTTTACCACTGATCCACCAGGGAAGTCCCATAAATTTCCTTGTCTTCTGAAATTCAGGACAACAGATATTTAGTTTACCCGGGCTCACTATAATTAAACTCAACTTCATGCTTCCCTGGCAGCTCAGATGGTAAAGAGCCTGCCTGCCAGTTCAGGAGACATGAGACACAGGTTTGATCCCTGGGTCGGGAAGATCCCTTGGAGGAAGGTATGGTAACCCACTCAGTATTCTTGCCTGGAGAATTCCATGGACAGAGGAGCCTGGTGGGTTATAGGCCATGGACTCGCAAAGAGTCGGACATGATTGAGAGACTAACACTTTCACTTTTTACTATCTTAATTGGAAGAGAAATTTTCAAACTGGGAAAGCAGCCTCCCTCGAAGTTTACCCAAATATGAGAAAAGCACAATTTGATTGCTTTTGTGTTCATTCCTTTTCCTTAAATGCATCAGCCAGAATGGTTCCTGTTCTTCAAGCTGATCAGTTGAGCAATATTTGATCAGGTTCACTTTACAACACATTTCTTTCTCCTCACTGTATTTCTCCCAAACAACTAAAGTATTAAATATTTCATAACCTGTGGGGCTTGCACCTGGCAGAGTGGCTCAGCCGGAGCAGTCTGGCTTCACACAGTACTGCCCTTGCCAAGCGCTCCCTCATCCCCTCTGTTCTCCAGAAGGCTCTGTGAGTCAACAGACACACTACCTGAAGTGCTTCCTCCTTGGGGAGAAAACAGGCAAGACTCCTGCTCTCATTCACCGTCCCTGTGAGTTATGAGATAGAATTTCATCAGAAAACATGGGGCAATTGACTAAACTCTGGTTCCAAAAGCAGCCCACAGGAAATCAGAGTTATGACGAATATGCCACGATATTTTTTGTTGTGTTCAAAGGCAGGGTGGACTCAAGCATGATCACCCACCCAATCACCCGGAAGTCACTCATGTCCTCACCTGTGCTTTTATCCCTACTTGCAGTCAGTCACCAGCTTCCCAGGTGGCGCTAGTGGTAAAGAACCCACCTGCCAAAGCAGGGGACTTAAGAGACCGGGGTTTGATCCCTGGGTCTGGAAGATCCCCTGGAGGAGGGCATGGCAACCCACTCCAGTATTCTTGCCTAGAGAATCCCATGGACGGAGGAGCCGGGGGGCTACAGTCCATGGGGTCGCAAAGAGTCGGACACGATTGAAGCGACTTAGCACACACGCATGCAGCCGGTCACCTCATGCTGTTGCGTGTACCTCTCGCCAGCCTGGAATCCCCCGTGGTCTTGCCTCCCTCATCCTGCCCCCCGCATCCCCCGCTGGGCTGGTGGTCTCTGGGCTGCAGTCCTGCCTTCACTGACCACCAGCCATGCTGCAGCAGTAAGGGCTCCAAATGCAAATTTAACCAACTCTCCTTTCTAGTGGGCTCCCCACCACCCGCAGAATAGAGTCCCCGTGCCTTCACAGGGCGTGCAGAAATCTGCAGGACTGTGCTCTGGCCACCCCTCTTCTTCCCCACAACCACACACACCTCACCGTCCTGCAATTAGCTGTGTGTGTGTTAGATGCTCCCCTTTCACTGTGAGATTCTGGGCAGGCAGCCCTGTCTCTTTCAGATCTGGACCCCCAGTGCCTAGCATAGGAAGAGCTCCCTTACTAAATGAGCATATAACCGAGAAAATAATTTTTATACCCTGCCTTATTCCAGACACGATTTGAGCTAGCAACTGAGGAAAGTTTACAGTCTCCATCCCAATCAGACTGTAAATATACTAAGAAGAGCACATGGGTTTGTGAACACATCAAACAAGCTAGGAGGTCTGTGACTACCTTGGGGGTGGGGGAGACTTCACTATAAATGTTAATAATGGCTATCATTTGACCAATGTATCAAAAACTTCGTATTAAATCCTCACAAGTCTCTAACGTGGAGTTTTCTCTTCTTACAGGTGAAGAAGGAAAGGTTAAGAAACATGTCCAGAGTCATATGATCAACAATGAGAGAAGATTCAGTGCTGGGGACTTTTATCTCCACATCCCAGGCTCCACCCACTATGCCATGCCCCCTCTGTTTAAAGCTTGGCTTCAAACCCTGTGAGCACTGCCAACATCTTAAAACAGTTTGCTTACGTCATGGTCAGCAAAGGGACACTGCAGCGTGGACTTAAAGGAAGAGGTTAGAATTCATGCTGAGAGGTAGTATTGCCTGAACCCTGATCGCATCTTTATTTGTCCCCAATCCACATCTCTAGAGATCTTCCCCAGGGGCTCAGATAGTAAAGAATCTGCCTGCAATGTGGGAGACCCAGGTTTGATCCCTGGGTCAGGTAGATCCCCTGGAGAAGGGAAAGAGGACAAAGAGGCGACAGAGGATGAGATGGTTCGATGGCATCACTGACTCAATGGACAGGAGTTTGAGCAAAGACAGTGAAGGACAGGGAAGCCTGGTGTGCTACAGTCCATGGGGTCACAAAGACTCTGACACAACTGAAAGACTGAACAACAGCAACAACAATCGTACCTCCAGGCTCCTACTCAGGAGCCTCAGAAGCTGCCAAAAAGACACCGACCTAAGCTAGTCACCAGGCAACCTAACCACTGGCATCAATTGCCCAAAGGGTACTTTGGAAATGACTGTGAGACCTGCAGGCAAGAGGGTTCACTGCAAACCCCTCTGCAACTCCTCTGGGTGGTGGGATGTCAGGTCCGCTTTCTAAGGATGGAATCAGAGGCTGGAGAGAGGTGGCACACCTGGGTTCCAGGCTCTGAGGCTGAGGATATGGAGAGAGGATGTTTGGAGAGATGTCTCTGGGGAGAGACGCAGTGACTTAGATGACCAGGAGCCAAGTGGCACCCCTCTTAGGTGGGCACAGTGTCAGGCAGATTTGTTGCCGACATGCTGCTCCCTGGATAGCTAGCGTGTTCAAGGAGTCCCCCTTATCACTGGAACAGGCAGAAAGAAGTCCCCAGCAGGGAGGCAGGTAAACCCTCCACCAAGAGCCAAAAGCACATTGTAGAGGCGTGACTGAGGATAGCAGGTATGGAAAGAAGGCGGCAGGAGGGAGCTGGAAGCAGGCCCTGAACCAATGAAAACTACAGCTTCTCTGGGGGTCCTCCAGCTTCCCTGGGGGTCCAGTGGTTAAGAATCTGTCTTGCGGTGCAAGGGACCCTGGTTCCATCCCTGGTTCAGGGAGAGCCCACATGCCTAGGAGCAGCTAAGCCTGTTCACCACAACTACTGAGTCAGCTCCCTAGAGTCTTCGAGCCACAACTGCTGAGCCCAGGAGCTGCAATCACGGGAAGCCCACATGCCCTAGAGCCTGTGCTCTGCAACAAGAGAAGCCACCAGCATGAGAAGCCTGCGCACCGTGAGGAAGAGTAGTCCCTGCTCGCCGCAACCGGAGAGAGCCAAATAGACTCATCCTCTATTGCTCTTCTCCAGGACATCCTGCTTTGTCACCATTGATTATGTTCCTCATGGACAGTATGAGAGCAAGGACTGTGATTCTGCGTGCAGCAATAAGGACCGCCCGCAGTCAAAATAAATAAGCAAATAAATAAATCTTTAAAAGTATATTTAGCAGTCACAGCAGATGCTGCTCCTGCCTCACTCGAAACCTCTCCAACCTCCTAGGGGAGACGTGCCGTGTGTTCAAGTCTGCAACATTAGAGATCTTCCACCTCCACTGCCCTGGGGTTTTTGTAAGTAACCTCCCAGGTCAATTATCATAACAGCAGCATCTTATTCCAGGTTGAATCCCTGCTCCAGGAGACGTGTGAGTGTGTCAGTGGCCTCTAGAAGCACAGAGGTGGGGGTGCTTTGGAGCCTCTCCAGCAGGAGTGACAGAGGCACTAATGTCTGGTCGGTCTCCAACCTCACGAGTGCTGAGCGGCCCAGCACAGCTTCCTGTTCAGCAGCCTTCCCGTCTGCAGCAGACGCAGTGTGGTTTGGGCAGCAACTACCTGCCCAGGCCAGTTTTGCAGCTGGACCTGGAGGCCCTGTCTGCAGCTTCCCTCTCCAGCACTCACCACCATCCTGTAACCCAGTGGTTCTCAAAGACAGGGGTCACTGGACCAGCAGTATGGGCAAGACCTGGGAACCTGTTAAAAATGTAAATTCCTGGGCCTCACCCCAGACCTACTGCCTCTGGCAGTGTGGCCCAGGAATCTTGGCTTTAACAAGGCTTCCTGATGATTCTGATGCATGCTAAAGTCTAGGAATCTGTGCTATAAGCCAACAGCCTACAGTAAGTCCATTTCGGCTAAAACTAAGTGAAGCAGAGTCTGTTGTTTGCAACTTAACCCTGACTGAATCACGGTCCCTGCTCTCATGTTGTCTATGAGGAACATAATCGATGATTACAAAACAGCAGGATGTTCTGGAGAATAACAAAATAGGGGCACTTCATCCAGCCCAAAAGGGTGATCCTCAACTCTTTTTACAATATGTCCATCTCAAAGTTTTTGAACATCTACCCTCAATGGTTATACTTATTCCTAAATTTTATAAACAACACGTATTCCTAAATTTTATAGACACTCTATTAGTATATCATAAAACACATATAAAGAGAACCACAGCAGATGAGATTTTTAAATGAACAAATATTAATAGTCAAAATAAACAAAAATTCTAATGTTTTCACCCCTGCACCTCTGTGGGTGACACTTTTAGTGATCACTGGTCTAGAATGTAGGAAAACCTTTCAGCAGAATAGCAGAATCAAAGAAATTTAAAAGACAGTGCATGATGCATTTACGGAACTAAGTAGGCGACAGTGACTAGAAAGAAGGAAGGGGATAACCAGAGATGACAATGATGATGATGACAATAGATAACATTACTGAGCTAATGTCATCCAGAGCTAACATGGTCATTTAGCTCTGAAAGCAACCCCATAAAGTAGATTTATTATCTCCATTTTTCAGGTTGGGAAATTGAGGCTCAGCTGTCTCCCACCTAGTAAATAGCAGAGCTATTATAATTATCTTCATATTTTTAAAATAAAATAACATGGATAAGACAGTAAAAACAATGCAGGACTTAATCACCTTATACTTCTATTGATAAGTGAAAATGTTTTATCAGAAAGAAACTATAAACAAGCCTTAATGAGTCCTTTTGCAAATAAATGGATAAACTGTAGTGGTCCATCCTAAGGACTACTACTCCGCCATGAAAAAGGAATGGATTATTGATACACACAATATCCTGGATGAATTTCCAAATCATTATGCAAAGTGTAATAAGTTAAAGAAAAAAAGAGTCATACTATATGGTTCCATTTCTATAAAACTCTAGAAATGGCAAATTAATCTATAGTGACAGAAAGGAGATTGAGTGATGGCTAGGAATAAAGGGAGAAAAAGGGAGGGACAGACAGACAGCAAAGGAGCTTGAGGAAATTCTGAAGATGACAGATATTTCATTATCTTGACCATGATGATGGTTTCATGACAAAAGATCTATGTTGCTGTATCAGACTGTATATTTAAAGTGTCAATATACACAGATAATTGTATGGTAAATACCCCTCAATTAAGCTGTTGAAATCATAAAACAAAAAGCACACTTAATTTACATGGCAATTTAAAAATGTTATTCACAATAACCTTTGCAAATTGATTGATTAAAATCACAGCACAGCTATGATTAAAACCTGGATCCGTCTGCTACTCACATAACAAAGAACCACAGACCTGGTGGCTTAAACAACAGAATTGTATTGTCTTCCAGTCTGGAGGCTAGAAGTCCAAGGTCAAAGTGCCAGCAGGGCTGGTTTCCCTCGAAGCCGCTCCCTTTGGCTTGCAGATGCCCCCCGTCTCCCCACATCCTCACAGTCTTCTCTCTGTGTACGTTGATGTCTGTGTCTTAATCACCTGTTCTCATGAGGACATGAGTCATATGTGATTACGGGTCTGTCTAATGGCCTCGTTCTCATTTAATCACCTGTTTAAAGACTCTGTCTTCAAATACAGCCACGTTCTGAGGTTCCAGGGGTTAAGGCTTCAACACAGGAATTGGGGGAAAAGGTGCAATTCAGCCCATAACAAACCATGTCTCTGCATACATTACAGCACTTACCACACAGTTCATTTAGACATAGGCTAATTTCTTTTAGGATATTCTGGTTATGTGAATTGATGATTCAAAAAGAAAGATTTTCTTTCTTCCTTTTTCAAATCCTTATTGAATCTGTTACAATGTTGCTTCTGTTTGATGTTTTGGTGGGGTCTTAGTTCCCCAACTAAGGCTCGAACTAGCACCCTCTGCTTTGGAAGGTGAAATTTTAACCACTGTACTGAATACCAGGGAAGTCCCAAGAGATCTTCCTGAATTAGCATTTCTATTAAGCCACCAAAAGCCATACTAGAGCTTTCGGTTTTGAAAAAAAAATCCACACAGACAAGAGATAAACAGGCGGGAGGAAATGTGAGCTTTCAGGAGATGAAGAAGGTTGAGAGTTGGGGGAGACAGGGTTGGAGATAGAAAGAAGGCCTGGGAAGTTATTCCTTCCGATGACATCCCGTAGGAAAGAGAAAAGAAACAGGATCACCGAGTTGCTTCCTGTTTATCTCGGGTCCTGTCTTACCATCTGCTTGCCTGGATGGACCCACAAGAAGTTTTCGTCCAGCCGAGTCTGAGACCTATTAGTCCCAGGTCACTGGAGAAACCCCCAAAGGAAAATCGTGACTTTATGACTTAAATGACCACATTTCCAGGCAGAGCTCCTTCCTTGTTCTGAGGCCAAACTGGTAGCTGCTGCATTTGTGAGCCCCTCTTTCTGTAGCTGCCAAGGGCAGGAAATTCAAGCCAGAGTCAGGCAGGTGGGGAGCTCTGGTGTGGTGGGAAGCAGGATGCTCGGTGGATAAGCACCTGCCAAGTGAGGCCTCTGTGTTTTTGTTCAATCTAATAAAGTTTAGTTTAGAAATGTGCATGGGTTTCTAGATTGCAAAGCATTCTTACTGGGCCTGTGATGAAAATGTCCCCTTTGGGGTGAGCCTCTTGGACTTTTATGTGCAACTGGGGAGCAAAGATCTCTTTTTAATTCTATTTAGTTTTCACTGTGCTGGGTCTTCACCACCCCCGGGCTCTTCTCTAGTTGCGGCAAGCAGGGGCTGCTCTCCAGTTACGGGCGCGGGCTTCTCACTGCAGTGGCTTCTCTTGTTGCAGAACATGGGCTCCAGGGCAGGTGGGCTCAGTGGCTGTGGCTCCCGGGCTCTAGAGCATGGGTTTCGACAGTTGTGGAGCACAGGCTTTGTTGCTCCACAGCATGTAAGATCTTCCCCGACCAGGGCTCTCGCCCACCAGGCTCCTCTGTCCGTGGACTTCTCCAGGCAAGAATACTGGAGTGGGTAGCTGCTCCTCCAGGGGATCTTCCCAAGCCGGGGATTGAACCCAGGTCTCCAGTACTGCGGGCGGATTCTTTACCATCTGAGCCACCAAGAAGCCCCAGAGGAGCAAATATCTTACCTCAGGCTTGAAGGGAACTGGGTATAAACTAATAACATGAGTGTGACCTAAGCGTCGTTTCTGTGGCTGTCAGATACTCACCCCAACCTTATACTACACCTGAAAGAATCATAGTCCCTTTTCCAGAGCTTTCTTTAAAAGAATAGGTAAATGACTTGCATTTAGTTACATCTTTGACAACCTCTCATACATTATTTTAATGCTGAGGTGGGAAGTGGAGGATCCAAGGAACCACCTGAGTTGTCGATTTGGGGAAGTCATTTTGTCCTCTCCGGGCATCCCTTTCTTCACAAGGAACTGCTGTGGCTTCTTTGATTTCCACCAAAACCCTCGCAGAGTAAATCAAGAGGGAGGAAGACCTACACGATATCTGAGCTGGACTCAAAATCGAGTGGGCAACTAGAAAATTATGATTATTAAAGGATTATGATTTTTTCCATAATTATTATGGTGACCACTTATTATCTACCGCATGTCAAGCACTGTTGTAGACTATAATATATATAACTTAATTCTCACCACAGTGAGAAGTAAATAATAATAGTTACCATTTTTATATCAGTAAAATGAGGTTGGGGGAAATTCCTTGCCCGGGGACTCACAAATCTGAAGCAGCAAAGCTGAATTCAGATCAAGATTTGTCTGATTTAAAAGCCCACTCTTGCTTCTCCACCACTCCTCATTTTTCTGAAAAAAGGCCCTAAAACATATTTGGGATTGTATTTGAGTGCTGTTATTTGGTGAGTTATCTTTGTATGTCTATTCAGAAGGCAAGGTCCTTAGTACAGAAAGAATGGGTCTTTTTCTGGCTTTGGTTTAGCAGAGTACACAAACTTGTGTCTTTAAAATGTGACCTGAAGGTCTGTATCTGACTTAAGATATTGTGCCAACATAAGGCTCCTGGTTTTGACAATGAACTGTTGTTATATAAAGATTGCTGGTTGAAACTGAGTGAAGTGTCCATGGGAATTCTCTGTAATATTTTGCAACTTTTTATGAATCTTACTCTAGTTTAGAATAAAAGTATTTTAAAAATGTTACTTGGCAATGATGATAAGGGTCACTGTGGTGTATGGGAGAAGGCAATGGCAACCCACTCCAGTACTCTTGCCTGGAAAATCCAATGGACGGAGGAGCCTGGTGGGCTGCAGTCCATGGGGTTACTAGGAGTCAGACACGACTGAGCAACTTCACTTTCACTTTTCACTTTCATGCATTGGAGAAGGAAATGGCAACCTACTCCAGTATTCTTGCCTGGAGAATCCCAGTGACGGGGGAGCCTGGTGGGCTACCATCCATGGGGTTGCACAGAGTCGGACACGACTGAAGCAACATAGCGGTGGTGTACAGAAGAACAAAGAGAACCTGGGCCCCGGGTTCTAAAGCTGACCTTCAACAACTGCTCTGAATGGCTCTGCAGAAGTCCTATGTCCAACTGAGGCCTGGAAAAGTCCAGATGGTGTCCAAGTCCCATGTGAGCCCGGAATAGTAATTTGTTATAAATATATGTATATATACAATGTGTGTGTGTGTGTATATATATATATATATATATATATATATATATAAAGTTCTACAGAAGTTATTAAGGGACCAGGTTGGGATGTGAACTCTTGATGACTGGGTACAAACCTATTTTCTTTCTTTTATAAAATACTGGTGTAGAAGTTGCACTGACTGCAGAGATCATTTTTGGTTGTTCTAATTAATTATAGTTGGTTGATATTCTTTTCCTTTCACCTTGTTGAAATAATTGCTAATTAGTAAACTGTAAAACTACCACTTTGGATTTCCCAGGTCTGTCTCACTGTAAATAAAAGAAATTTTAAATCTTGACTAGGGAAAAAAAACCTCTAGACCTCCACTTTTGGATGCAAGAATATATATATACATCTAACTTGCTCCCTTCCAAAATACACTAAAACTATCATAAAGAGATGTTTTACAGATACATACCCCAAAGGACAGGCGGGGCAAGAGAGGAGACGACAGCAACAAAATGACAGCAGCTGGGAGGCAGGTGAGTGAGTGACGAAGGACCGACAGGCCTGGAGCTGGCGGGAGATAAAGCTAAGGGCGAATGCTCTTCACACGCCGGGGCCCTCACAGAGCTCGGGCACCAACCGGTGGCCCTGCAGATGGAGACGCAAAGAGGGTGGCTAAAGAAAGGACTGGGTGAAAACACCAGAGATACAGATCTCTAGATTGCTCCCCCTACTCAGGGCCCCTGGCAGACAGCTTTTCCCCTATCTGATCAGACTCTAGAGATTTCCCTCTCTTAGGAGTGAAAGATAGAAGCTGAAAGTGTCATGTCAAAACCAAGAAGAGCAAATGACTGTTCACACGCTGACCATGGAGCGCTGAGACTTCCCACCCTCCTCCCCGAGCTTAGATCCCAGAACAGAGCTTAAGCTTCCAGGCGGGGGGGCTAAAGTTCTGCCACGGAGAATCTGACCAGGTCAAGAGAAACAAGCCAAAGATCCTGAAATTAGGGATTGTGCACAGCCAGCTCACCCTACAGGAAAGCTCACTCTCCACCAATCCAGCCTGGAGCTCAGAGTTTCCAGTCAGATTTTTCGGTTCTATCACGAAGACAGATATAAAATAAGAGAAAAAAGCAACTGGGAGATTACGCAGGGAGAAGAGAACTTTCCCTCAAATAATTAGTATCCTCAGAGACATGAGAGAGGATGCATGCAAACGAAACAGAGCTATTTTAAAAAGAAACATGTAGAGAACAACAGCAAAAAGAGTTTTGGGAATTAAAAACATGAACGCACTGATGACAAATTAAATAAGAGAGGCAGGGAAAAAAACGTTAGTGGAAAGCATCTTAGAAACTAGAGCAAAAAACCTAAAACGTTAGAGAAAAGAAAAACAGAGGGTAAGTCCAGTAAGTGTGATGTTTAAATAAGGGAAGTCTATGAAATACAGGAAAGAGAAATAGAAAAGAGGCAACCAGCTACAAAACTATTCAAGAAGCTTTCCCAGAACAGAAGTACATGAGATTCCAGAAACAAAGTGTCCATACAATGGATGAAAACGGATCAAGGAACATCACTGGGAAACTTCCAGACACTGGGACCAAACAAGACCCAGTGGGTTTTCCATAAAGATAAAACAGGTCAAGCACCAGGATCAGGAAACACACTGACTTTTAAGAGCAGAAAGACAATGGACAGAGGGGTCCAGTTGTAGGTGAGATGGTAAGCGGATCCTCCACCCAGACTGTCCTGCGGACTGCCCTTATAAAACCTGGACAGAAGGACACAGCAGCTGTCTGAGGAATTCAAAAATAAACAGCAGCAGACAGACTGATGAAGACCAGAATCCAAAGTACCACCAAACCAGCGGTGCAGGCACCGTTTTTCCTCTGCGATAGCCAGCTTTGACTTTCGGCAGTGTGACAGTTATGGCAGCCGCAGCCTGAGGTGCCAAGGATGGAATATCACTCAGCAATAAAAAGGAACAAATTATTGATCCGTGCAATAGAATGGAAGACTCTTAGATGCCTTTGGCCAAATGAAACAAACCGGATCCAAAAGACTATTATATGTTTCCATTTATTTAACATTCTGGAAAAGGACACACTTTGTGTAGGGACAGAAAACAGGTCAGTGATCACTAGGCGACAGAGTACAGGGAGGGGCTGACCATAAAGAGGAAGCTTCAGGGCTTTTTGTGATAGAATTATTCTGTATCGTAACTTCTCCTTGTATTTGTCAAAACCCATAGATAGACCTATACATCACAAAGAATGAAATTTGCTATGTGTAAATTAAAAAAAAAAAACAGGATATGGAAGAAAGCCTCCCCCAGCACCCCCTACCTCCCCCCACCACCTCCACCCCTGCCCCTCCCCCAGCCCAGGATATACATTAACTGAAAAAGGAAAAATAGTAACTTTACCTAGTCTGTTAGGCAAAGGAGGAAGGTAAACCTCACCAGTAATGAGAATTTTCAACATCATGAATCTCTGGACATGATACACTGAGAAGGGCACATCCTTTCTGTTGTATCCTTGCTAAAAACTCATCATGAGCAGACACACCAATCCAAGTAGAGGGATATTCTATAAAATAACAGATTGATGTTTTTCAGTAGTGATAAAATCATGAAAGTGAACAGGTAAACCCTGAGGAACTGTCACAGACTGGGAGAAACTAAGCAGAAGTAACATCTAAACATGATGTGGGATCCTGGAACAAAAAGGGGGCATTTAGTAGAAAAACTGATGAGCTGCAAATAATAAACCCATAATTTGTCGTTTTACACCAAAGTTAATGTTCTGGTTTTGATCATTGTACTATGATTATGTAAGATGTAAACATTAGGGGAAGCTAGGTCAGGGAATATGAAAATCCTCCATACTATTTTCAGTTTTCTGTCTCAAATTATTGCAAAATAAAAGGTCTTTTTGTTTGTTTGGACCACGTGGCTTGTGGGATATTCATTCCCCAAACAGGGATTGAACCCTGGCCCTCCATAGTGAAAGCATAGAGTCCTAACCCCTCCAGGGAATTCCCCAAAAAGGTGGTGGTGTTGTTGTTGTTTTAAGTACGTACTATGTTAAAATGTCATCTTACATCCAAAGCTGATCTGTCCCAGATAATTGCTGAGGTTCCCCAGGAACAATGTGCATGAGTGCCAAGGCTCTCAGACATGTCTGATTCTTTGCAACCCTTTGGGCTCTAACCTGCCAGGCTCCTCTGTCCATGGGATTTTCCAGGCAAGAATACTGGAGTGGGTTGCCATGCCCTCCTCCAGGGGATCTTCCCAACCCCGGGGTCGAACCCACGACTCCTATGTCTCCGGCATCGCAGGAGGATTCTTTACCCACTGAGCCATCAAGGAAGCCCCAGTAACGATGTGGATTTATAAATCACACGAGAGCTCAACCCTAGTGGACATGTGAGTTGGTGTCCGGGATCCACTTGCCCCTTTTTCTACACCAGCCAGTAGGTTTGGCTACAATTCCCAGGTCTTGGGCTTTGTTGAACTAGAAAAAGGAAGAGGAAGGGGAAGCGAACAGCCTCTGGGGTGGAAGCTGTCTTCCTGTGTTGCTCTAAGCTCCTTTCTGCTCTGGCTCTCCAGCTCTCGAACCCCCAAGGACACTCTTTCACCATGTCCAGAAGACTACAGGATGATAGCATGTGGGCTGGACGTTTAACGCTTGTTTATGCCCTTGGAATTTTTCAAACTATCTCCATGCTTACAAATCTGAGCTTTTATGTCACATTTGTGGGGAAATAGGCAAGCAGCTGCCAGCCGGTAGCAAGACTCTTCATGTTCAGAAGCTCCTCCGCGTAAACAGCACATTAAGTCCTGAAAGGTTTTCTTAAGAGTACTGTTTGTCCTTTCAGTTGCCTGGGAGGGGTTTACCGTTTGCAGCCCTCAGGTTTATATACTTCCACCAAACCGGAGGGTTTCAAAACCAAGCCTGTGCTGCTCCTCTGAGCTGGTGTCTGTCCTCCCAGGCATGTGTTCCCAGGGCTTTTCTACGGCTGCAGTGCATTGAGAGAGAGGCCATCTGCAAGGACTATAAGACTCTCCCCAGCTGATTCACAGCCACCACCCCACCCTACTTTGAAGTCAGGGAAATTCAAAGGGGCCTCATACGAAGGAAGTATCCGTGGCCAGGGGCCAACGTTTCATCACTCCAGCCTCCAAGTCTTCAAACAAAGTCCTGGCAGGCTCCTGGGGAGAGGCTGGGAGACTGTCCATATGGAACCTCCCAGCCTGGATGCTCCCAGGCCTTTGGGTTTCGTCCATCACGCAACCTGTCTCTTGCTGGTTATCACTGGCTGTTGAGCCGAGGTAGCTTCAGACACTGCCTTTTAGAACCTTTCCTAACACTGAATGACTTGGTCCATGCCCAAAGCCAACGACATTCAGGATTTTTTCACTGCTTTCCATTTTTAAAAAATTACCTCTTGCTTGTAACTCACACTTGTAAACTGCCGGTGGACACGACATGGGGTTACAAAAGTTCATCAGATACCTCCGGCTCAGCATGAGCAGAGCAGGCACACGGCAAACCAAGGCGACTGCGGCCAAGACTCTGACCCTGGTTGCTGGTGGCGAGCAGAGCCTTCTTGAGAGAGCACAGCTTTGCTGTAACCACAGAGAGGGCATCTGTATCTCCCACAAAGAACAAGGAGATTCCAAAGCTGGTGCTTGGTACACTGTTTCCAGAATCAACAGTAGCAGGAGATGGACACAGTGATGTGGAAGGTTTGGGCAGAAATCTATTTATCTACATAATTAAAAGATAATAATCAGGGGCTTCCCCAGCAGCCCAGGGGTTTATACTCCACGCTTCCAATGCAGAGGCATGCGTGCACGCTGAGTCGCTTCAGCGACCCCAGGGACTGTAGCCAGCCAGGCTCCTCTGTCCATGGGGATTCTCCAGGCAAGAATACTGGAGTGGGTTGCCATGTCCTCCTCCAGGGGATCTTTCCCACCCAGGAACTGAACCATCCTCTCTTATGTCTCCCCAGTGCAGGGGGTGCGGCTTCAATTCCTAGTCTGGGAACTAAGATCACATATGTTGCACAGCCCAGCCAATAAGTTTTAAAATAAGGCCTAATTAAGGTAAGTAATTTTTAAAAAAATAGAAATAACCAAAGATTGGTTCCTAAATTTTTTTAGGGTTACATGGTTTAGACGTTTATTCTGTGTCAAGCACACGCATCACCTCATTGAATTCTGAGAACGATGCCACAATACAGATGTTATTGTTCCCAGATGACAGACTAGGAAACCAAGACGCTGGTAAAGGAACTTCTCCAGAGTCGCACAGCTAATTAGGGGGCAACACTGAGACTCAAACCTGGGTCTCTGACTGCAGAATGCAACCACCAAGGCCCCTCAGGTTCAATCCCTGGTTGACGAACCAAGATACCAGGAGCCACCTCGACACAGCCAAAAAAAAGAAACATTCTCTTCCATGCACCAAAGCCACTAACATGCATCATAGACATGACAACAGGATTAAAACAACAACAAATAAATAAATAGTGGAGAAATGAGCGTGCTTCTCTCCTTAGGAGTATGACCCTTTTCCTCACGACAGGGGTGTGCTGTCTGGGTGACCCCTGTGGTCATCTCTCTAGACGGCCTGACCCCACACCTGAAGAATCCTCACATACTAAAAAAAGAAAGATACCAGAACACATTTGCTGACAAACAAAAGGACAGAAGAAAGAAAAAGAACCCACACAACTGGAAGCTGATGGTGGCCCTCAATCGGGGCGACGTGGCCCCCAGGAGACATTTGGTAACGTCAGAGAGTACTCTTCCTTGCCAGAGTGGTGTGTCCATTGCGGAGTGGGAACCACTGGGTAGCAGTCAAGAGGCTAATCATCAGTCCTACAGAGCACGAGGGGAGGGGGCGTCCCCACTGCCCTACCCCCGTCCAGCCCTCAGTGACAATGGTCTAGGGGAGGTGGGGGCCCAGCGAAAGGAGCAGCAATGCTCCTGAGCCGTTGTCCAGCGGGGGAGGATGAAGGGGCCCCACTACTCTCGCCAGGAAGCTGGAAGCTGGGTCAAATGGCAGCTCACTGGTAGGGGGTGGGGGAAGGGAGGTGACCACTCACATTCAGGCTCCTTTCACCCGGCTAATTCGTGCATCTACTGATTGTCAGAACTGCCAGCCTCCTCTCCCCAGTAAACAACATGCTGGAAGTCTTTCCGAATTCAAAATACTGCCCGACAAGCTAGGCGCATGATCTGACCAGGTGATTTTCCTCTGCAGCTGTGTATCTCAGGAGGGTCCATGGGAGAGAGAGAGTGGCATCGACAAGGTCGCAGGGGTCCCAGCAGGCGACAACACCCATGAAGAACGTTACAGTCAGAGGAGGAAAGGGGGCCCCGAGGGTAGTCAGGAATCCTGGTCCCCACTTACGTGAGCAGAACAGGTAATCACGCTCTGCAGCGGGGAGAGAGGTGAAGGCGGAGCTATGACCCGATACCGCTGCAAACATATCTCCTCCACTCAAGAAACTAAAAACGAGACATGTGTCACATTCACTTCATGAGAAACTGAAGGTCAGCGTTCTGCCAGGGGCTTCCCTGTTGGATCAGAGGGTAAAGTGTCTGCCTGCAATGTAGGAGACCTGGGTTCGATCCCCAGGTCGGGAAGATCCCCTTGAGAAGGAAATGGCAACCCACTCCGGTATTCTTCCCTGAAAAATGCCATGGACAGAGGAGCCTGGTAGGCTATAGTCAATGGCAACTTCACTCCTGCCAGGGAAGGAACCCGCCTCCAGTCAGACACAGCCGGTTCTGAGTTCCAGCCTTGAGACACTCTCACCCTGGCCGTGTGACTGCGGCCAGGAAACAATGTCTCTGGGCCTCCTGGGTCTCTTGTCTGCAGCAGGACTAATTATCAGCCACTCCTGAGGGGTGACGTGTGGAAGAAGGCACGCGGTGGTGCTGGGCGCAGAGCGGAGGAAGTACCGTGTTCTGCCCTCTCTACCTGCTCCCTGCACTGGCACGGGTGATGGAGATTGTTTTTCCCTGAGTGTGACTGGGAGAAGGGACCCTGGCCCAGGCTTTTTATTAAATGGAATCATTTAATAAATGAATCATTTAATAAATGAATCATTCCATGCGAGATGTCCAGATAAGCAAGCTTGTCTCTAACAAGCATTTGTGAATCTAGGACCCAGAAAATGACTCCTTGAGACACATTTACAATGGACACAGAAGCAGATAGAGCCTGAAGCTAATGAAAATGAAACTTCAGGCTTCTCACTCTCCAGCCCCCAGTGGAGGCCCAGGCAGCAGCCTCAGCCACACATTCATGGTCATTTGCTTCTGTAAACTTGGCAGTGGTGAGATACTATGACCTTAATCGCTTAAGATAGCTGGGTCTTTCTACTCTGATTGCTCTTTGGCCATATTCCTCCTTTTTTGGGTGACTCTGGAGTGGCCACGGATATTCTGGGTCTAGCAAAGAGGAACCTGAGCTAAAGATACCTTTACTTTGGCTTAAGATAGATTTATAAATTTACAAACTATATTTATAGTTGAGTTACTGAAAGCTGCTCTGCTCCAGCAATGTTCCTACGGCTCCCTTCCCCCAGGCCCCCAGCCTGCATGGAGATGAGAAGGCTCAGATCCAGAGGGCGGATCACAATTCGAGCATGTCCTGCGGGGTCTGGCACCAGAAGTATTCTGGGCGGGGAGGAGAAGCAAGATTGGAAACGGAGCCAGAAGAGACCAGTCTGAAGCTAATCTGGAGGAAATCTTTCCAATCGTCAAGCTTGTGCAATTGTAGGCACACTTAAAGCTGATTAAGTGCTCAACAATAAAGTTCTCTCCTTTCAAGAAGATGAGTCTATCAAAGAATACACACCCTCAATATGCAAATTTAAAGGATTTTAGAGGTGTGTCAAGCAAGCAATAAGTATTTTAATGAATTTTGTGATACTTCAAAAAAATATGTGTTTCCTGTTAATATTTGGCTGTGCCCAGTCTTAGTTGCAGCAGGCAGGATCTTTGATCTTCATTGCAGAACGTGGTATCTAGATCCCTGACCAGGGATCAAACCCAGGCTCCCTGCACTGGGAGCCTGGAGTCTTAACCACTGGACCACCAGGGAAGTCCCCTCTGATACTGTGATACCTAGTTTTCTCTCTAAGTTACCATTCTCTTCAAAAGGGCCTCTCAAACTGTAAAAGCTTCAGGCCCTACAAAAACTGGATCCATCCATTTAGATCACATGCTTTCATCTTTTTTGAAGAGAGCAGAGTGAAAGAAAAGTGAAGAGGGAGTTAACTAAATGTCCTGCAATAACTATATCCCAGTGATACAGTGGATCCACAACCTGGACACTTCCTTGTGTATTTGTTTCTTCTGAAGAGAGTTAAGTAAAATATCAATTTAAGGTTCCAGATTACATCAGTGGATTTTCTTTCAGGGCTGAGTCTGTATTGACTTCCCTGGCGGCTGAGACGTAAAGCATCTGCCTCCAATGAGGGAGACTCAGGTTCAATCCCTGGGTTGAGAAGATCTCCTGGAGAAGGGGATGGCAACCCACTCCTGTATTCTTGCCTCCCCCCACCCCCAACCCCCACCCCCACCCCCACAAAAAAAAGAGGCTCACAGAAATATTTAGGGACTTCCCTGGTGGCTCAGAGGTTAAAACGTCTGCCTCCAATGCGGGAGACCTGGGTTCAATCCCTGGGTTCAGAAGATCCCCTGGAGAAGGGAATGGCAACCCACTCCAGTACTCTTGCCTGGGGAATCCCATGGACTGAGGAGCCTGGTAGGCTACAGTCCACGGGGTCACAAAGAGTCAGACACGACTGAGCAACTTCATTTGAGTCTGTATCACACAGTGTTTCAAAGATTACTTTATATGTAATGTAAAATAAAATAGGTAGGTTTTGTTTGTTTGTTTAAAGTGTTGTCAGTTTCTGCTGGGGCCTTTTATCTGTATATAGCTTTCCCTCCAGCCAAGATTCTAAACTCTTCATTCACTCCCACCATTGTGCCTCTACGTGAAAATCAAACTCAGCTTGGTAATTCCAGTTTCTGAGAGCAGAAAGTAACACGAGACAAGCTCCAGAAAGTGAAAGAACTTCTTTCCAAATTCAAAGGACTGAACAAGGAAACATTCAGGTGAGCAAGAGTCCTTGCAGTGTGTGTTGCAACCGCAGGAGAGATTTAAAGGAGCCACGCTGAGGAGGCTGGCTGGCACGTTACTGAAAACTCCAGAAGCGCCCAGGGGCTCCCCGTGCTCCTCCCCAGCACTCCCCTCCCCGAACTCCACCCGCCCAGGAGCAGAAATTCCAGAAGGAACAGAAGAGGGGGGATTTCTGCTCCCTAAAGATGCGGTCCTCCACCTCCGGCGCTGCGCTGGAGACCAGCGCCAGAGTGGCCCGCACCGCCCGCCCCGCGGCTCGCACGCCGAGTCCTGGGATTAGAGCAAAACCAAGCGGGTACTTTTTGGCTCTCGTCTTTTCCTTGGATATACCTTCCGTTGCAGTCTTACTTGTTTGTTTTAATTAAAAACAGAGCTTGTGTCTTTAAAACCTTCATTCCCCCGCCCCGCCTTCTCCCCGGTAGTAAGCATTAGTTAGTGATGGCCAGCCGGCTTCTGAGACTCAGCACCACGTGACTGGGGCACGTGACTTGAAGCGGGCAGCGGCGGTGGTTCCTTGCAGTTGAATTTAAAAAAAAGATCAAGCTTATTATTGCACGGAAAAGCCTGGGCAGCTCTTCATGGCAATGTGATGCCCGGGCGGGTTACACAACGCGCGGCTGCGCTGGGAGGCGTTTTCTAAAGAACACAGGACAAACACGGGTTTTATGGTTTCCAGAGCAGTGAGAGTCCATTTTCTGCTCCGGAAAATGTAGGGTGAGCCTGAAGCAGGAATGCACCCAATTTCTCCCGAGGCACGTTCGTCCTTTACTGGCATGAGGCAGGAGGACCACGGGGCACACAGATAACACAGGAAAAGAGGAAACCCAGTCCCCGCCTCACTGAAGATTCAGGATTGACTAAGTTGCTTTTCTCCCTCCTGGGAAAGTCTTCAAAATATGCTCTCCTCTATTTATATAGGGCTTTCCTGGTGGCTCACAAGGTAAAGAATCCACCTCAATGTGGGAGACCTAGGTTCGATCCCTGGGTTGGGAAGATTCCCTGGAGAAGGGAACGGCTACCCACTCCAGTGTTCTGGCCTGGAGAATCCCATGGACAGAGGAACCCGGAGGGGATGGGGGAGAGGGGGTCCATGGGGTCACAAAGAGTCGGACACGACTAAGCGACTAAGCACAGCATTTATAAAGAATAAAAACTAGAAATGACATTTGGAAATTCAAATTTTAAATGATGTGTTCATTTCACATCCCCCGACTCCACCACCCCCTGCCCCAAAGATTGCTAGAACCTTAGCAGTTAAATTCTGGTTCAGCACATCCTGCAAAGGAAACAGCCCAGGAAAGATTAGGCTTTCTATAGGTGGGAAGACTTGGGCAGGCCCTTTGCAGGTCGGGGTTTTAGGTGGGCCTGGATGCAAATATATGCAACTTGCCTCCAAAGGGCCCCGCCCCTGCCCCTGCCCGGAAGGTGCCGCCCTGACTGTGCCCATCTCCTACTATCCTCCCGGGATGCCCCTATCTGAAGATGCCCTGCAACATTTTGCTTCTCTCATCTCTAGGGTAGTCTTTCAGTGATGACTCAGTTACAGGAGAGAGAGATAAGGAAGGAACAATAACCTTGGTTCTAGCCAGCCCAAAGCCTTCTCGGAATAGGGTGCTTTAGAGCCACAGAGGAGAACCACAGTCACTTTCCCACCCAGGCCTGTTCTGGAACAAGAGGCAAGCCCTTTCTCAGCTCAGGCCAGACTTCAGTGATGCATTCATTCACTCCACCGATGCGGTTGGGGTGACTCCTCTGCCTGGCACTGTTCCAGGTGCTGAGAAAGCAGGAATGAGCAGGCAGACAGATCCCCACTGCCTGGAGCCTGGCCCCAGTGAGGGCAGATGGTCTCCCAGAGGCCAAACCCAGGAGTCCTGTTGGGGCCTCCTGCCGCACCGCCAGTGCAGGGACCAACAGAGACCCTGCCAATGGATGCTTTGGAAATCAGAGCTACATGTTTGCCGACAGGTTGGTGTGATCCTGTTTCCTAGACACCTTCCAAGCCGGCACCGAGGAATCTTTGCTCAGTTTCTTATCCTGGTGGTCAAGAGTCTGTGTAGTCTCATTATGGCTCGAAGCAGGACTACAAATACAACAGGGCTTCTGGGGAGAGATGGCTCCCCGAGGGTGTAATCAAAGCACTGTGCTACAGCCAGGCAAGCCTCGAAACCTTTCCCTCCCTGCTTCCCCACAGTCCTCCTTCAGAGGACACCTGGGCACCTCTGGCGGGAGCTGCCTGAGAGGACAGCTGGTCCAGAGTGCCCAGGGCCAAGGAGCAGCCTCGGGTAGCCTTCCAAAGGACAGGACACCAACGCTGCTGGTATTCCTCCAGGAGAGTTGGGTATGAGCCTCCCGATTTGTCAGACCCAAGGTGGATCTGAGAACCAAAGTATGTTCTGAAACTGGCAGAGCTTCTGACATCCTGAAAAATAACTGGCCAGGGAACAGGTGGGAGAACCTGAGGGAAAGGATAAGCTATTACGTTCTTAGCAAAATCCCAATTGGACTGCTATGGACAGTGAGCACTCTTCTCTAGAACTGGACCCTGTGTATCTGGAGGTTCCACATCCTTGGACCTAACCAACTGTGGATCCAAAATACACACACAC
The DNA here is from genome assembly GCA_917880005.1 of Nanger dama. NCBI lineage: Eukaryota > Metazoa > Chordata > Mammalia > Artiodactyla > Bovidae > Nanger > Nanger dama. The sequence goes on along the minus strand of CAKJTW010000005.1, from coordinate 30,460,176 downwards.
ACACACACACACACACACACACACACACACACAACTCCAAGAGACTTCCCTGGTGGCCCAGTGGCCAAGACTCTGCACTCTCAATGCAGGGGGCCTGGGTTCTGTGCCTGGTCAGTAAACTAGATCCCATATGCCGCAACTAAGAGTTTACATGCCACAACTAAAGATGCTGCGTGCCACAACTAAGACCCAGTGCAGCCAAATAAATAAATATATATGTATATATTCTATCCTTTTATAAAGCTTGTCAGTTGGCACTGGTGGTAAAGAACCCACCTGCCAGTGCAGGAGACATAAAAGACGTAGGTTTGATCCCCTGGGTCAGGAAGATCCCCTGAAGAAGGGCACGGCAACCCACTCCATGTGGGTTGAAAAGTATTCTTGCCTGGAGAATCCTGTGGACAGAGGGGCCTGGTGGGCTGCAGTCCATAGGGTCACAAAGAGTCGGACATGACTGAGGTGACTTAGCACACAGCACACACACATAAAGCTTATACTTAATGATTCTAAATAAACAGGGTCTTTTGAGCTGCTTGAATGGGATAGCCCTCATTTGGAAAAGCCACAGGCCTCCCTGGAAGAAGTTAAGCTAGTGATTAGAATGGCCAAGAACTGCTTTCTGGATTGACAGCTGACAGTCGCCATCAATAATTCATAAACTTACCAGTGGGTCAGGAATGGGAGCTTTCTACTGCAGCTCCCCAGCAAACTCGGGCCTGGTTTCCTCCTTCAACAAGTCAGGCCTCAAGGAGGCTGAAACGTCATTAGAAAAAACTGAGATGACAAAACCGTTAATAAGGACACTGCCTTAACATCCCTCGCATACCGGCCCCATTTGGCTGTCAAGCAAGAGTAATTACTTAGCTCTGTGCTTGTCATTAACAAACATTTGATTTCCTGGGTGCCATTTTCATTATTATTATCATTGCTTTCTGGATAGCCCACTGATACAGCAGTCACATTTTCCATGTCCCAAATTAGGAACTTCTGTTGTTAGATTTGTATGGTTTACTCAAGCAGAGAACAAGATAGATTATTTCAATCCCAAAATGTCTGGAAAATTCCAGGCTGTGTAGCCCTTCCTATGGGCCCACCATTGACAGACACTCTGACTTAACGAAGAAACCTACCCAAGTTCCCTTATCTTTAGGGGTATGTGAAGGGAATGGTTCCTCCAGCTAACACAGTTCTCTTGAGGCCTCTTGTGGTATGTATGGGCACCAAGGGAAGCCCGGGGTATTCTAGTGGCAGTGAGGGGGCATCTCAATTGGAGGGCTGGGCCAGGGAAAGCTGCTGACTGGAAGACGCCTGGATATTGAAGGACAAGTGCAATTCACGAGATGAAGTGAAGGACAGCAGCCCAAGATGAGGCATCCAGATGGGTATGCCAGGCACGGACAGTCCTACAGGGCTGAGAGGCTCCCATCCCAGGCTGCGGTCCTCGGTGGGGCCACCAAGTAAAACAGAATTCTCAACACAACACGCTCAGCCAACTATACTTCGATTGAAAAACAAAAAAACCCTACAGGGACTTCCCTGGTGGTCCAGTGGTTAAGAATCCATCTGCCAATGCAGGGGACATGGAAGCCCGTGAGCCACAACTACTAAGCCGGAGGGCCCCAGGGCCCGTGCTCCTCACCACTAGAGGAGCTGTGCCACGATCAGCAACCAAGACCCAGTGCAGCCAAAATATTAATAAATAAATACGTAAAAAATTTTAAACCCACATAATTCTCAACTATCATGTTGTGCCTTTTTTTTTTTTTTCAGTCAACACTCCTTAAATTATGACATTGAACTCTCACGGGTATGGTCTGCCAAGGAGGTCATTCTGAGACCACATCACCCACCCTAGTCATGTTGGTAAGTCTCAAAGTTGCAGCCTCCCAAGTCCCTGGGATTCTGATACGTGGCTGAAACTCACCTTTCACCCCATCTGGAATACTCTCTAGCTGCACAGGACAGAGTGGCAGGTGCCAGCGCTGGAGCAGAGAGTTGGGGACCAATTTCAGAGAGCCTCCTAGGCCACGCCAACAGGTTGCCACACGTCTCAGGTTGCCACAGGTTGTCTGTATGTTATCAAAATGTTCCATTTTCAGCTTGATGCAAAAAGGACATATTTACGCCTGAATACTCATTGTTGAAAGGGATTTGCCAACCACTCCCCCACACCCCCTACCCACCCCTGGACGGTGCACAGGGAGGCTTCGGTGGACACACTGTTACTAAAACCCCACGGAAATGAAAGACGGTTGTACATCACTTCGTCAGCTTTCATCTAAATTCATAGAATAGGGTTCTTGTTCCCTTGAGTCTTAAATTTTACCTTTGGCTCCCTTATGTACCTTGGTTGAAATCCCAGGTGGAGAGGTCTTGTTCAAGGGTGGAACTCGCTTCTCAAGTCTCAGTTCCAAGATAAATATGTCTTCCCTGCCATGCACTTAGCTTCCAGAAACACAGCTGTGAGGAAAAGCCTTCATGCACTGCAACGCCAGAGGTGTGATCGAACTTCCAAAGGGGATTGACTGCATCGTGTTAGGAAAAGTATAGAAAAGAAAAGCATCTCTGAAAGAAAATCTGAAATACTCCACCACCCAGATTCATCTTAGGGAGAAGGAGGAGAAATGGAGGGGGTTTCATGGGGCACCACGTTTGTTCTAGGAGGCCGTCTGTTCATATTGTGCTGGGAAAGGAGTGTGTGAACTTGCATCCAGCCGTGTCCAAATCTGCTCTTTGTAAATAAGACAACCAACACTCAGGATTCTAGTTACCATCGCACCTCCAGGGCAGAAAAGGTACTGAAACATTTGAGAAAAACAAGAATTTACCTGCAATGCAGGAGACCCGAGTTCCAGAAGATCCTCCGGAGAACAGAATGGCAACCCATTCCAGTTTTCCTGCCTGGGAAATCCCATGGACAGAGGTGCCTGGTGGGCTACAGTCCATGGGGTCACAAAGAGTTGGACATGACTGAACAACTCTCATGTAATAATCACACGCTAATTTTATTCATGTTTCTTAGATCATGTCTTTTGGGAGAAAGTTAAAGACCAGGACCCTAGAAACAGATGACTTGTTGCAAATTCTAGTGGAGTCTTTCTGTTCCACGACCTTGGGTAAAGTAAGTGACCTCTCTAAGCCTCTTGTTTTCTCAGCTGTACAACAGAGGTGGTAAGTAGTACCTACCCCTTCTCTGGTGGTCCAGTGGCTAAGACTCCCAATGCAGGGGACCCGGGTACAATCCCTGGTCAGGGAACTAGATCCCATGCAGCTAAGAGTTTGCATGCCAAAACTAAATGATCCCTTGTGTTGCAGCTAAGACTTGGCACAGCCAAATAAATAAATAAATATTAAAAAAAACAACAACACTGTAGTACGAGTTAAGTGAGTCATTACACAGGAAAATTCAGGACTGATATTGGCAGATACTAAATAGCCAATAAATATTAACACTTATCATGGTTTGATTATTTCCACCAGGAGTCAGAGTCTCGGGTCCTGCCTGGGACATGCTAGTTTGCTTTGCAAAGACATACTTCTGCCCTGTAGCTAAAATTTCTGCCTCTCACCTCAGCTAACACCTTTAAATGTATGTTTCTAAGGGCCTCAGCAAGAGGGTGAGGATGAGTCAGCTACCAAACCTCAAATTAAAGTCAGGGGCAGCTTCTCCATATTTAAAAAGCAGCACTTGTACTATGAAATAATATGGATTCTTAAGGAAGAGCCATGCTGCTGCTGCTGCTGCTGCTGCTGCTGCTGCTAAGTCACTTCAGTCGTGTCTGACTCTGTGTGATCCCATAGACGGCAGCCCACCAGGCTCCCCCATCCCTGGGATTCTCCAGGCAAGAATACTGGAGTGGGTTGCCATTTCCTTCTCCAATGAATGAAAGTGAAAAGTGGAAGTGAAGTCGCTCAGTCGTTTCTGACTTTTAGCAACCCCATGGACTGCAGCCTACCAGGCTCCTCCGTCCATGGGATTTTCCAGGCAAGAGTACTGGAGTGGGGTGCCTGCTAGGATCAGTCCAAATCCGAATTCAATAGAGTTTTGTCAAGCGGAGATGCAACATACAGCACCATTCAAAATCCCCAAAGTCACACTTTGGGTTTCCTGTTAGCTCAACGGTAAAGAATCCACCTGCCCAATGCAGGAGACAGGGGTTCGATCCATGATTTGGGAAGATCCCACGTGCCACAGAGCAACTAAGCCACAACTGTAGAGACGAGGCTTCACAAGCACTGAAGCCCACACATCCGAGAGCCAGGGCTCCATAATGAGAGAAGCCACTGCAATGAGAAGCCTGCATACCCTAACTAGAGAGTAGAGAGTAAGCCCCACTTGCTGCAACTGGAGAAAAGCCCATATAGCAACAAAGACCCAGCATGGCCAAAAATAAGCAACTACAAACAAACAACAAAAAAATTATTTTTAAGTCACCATTTGCTGAAACTTCAAATTGCTAAGGAGGAGATTGATACTGTCTTTCTAAAAATAGAAATCCCAGGGAAAAACTGAACAAAATTAAAAAAAAAAAAAAAAAACACCTTACAAAGGAAAACCAGCTCCTTCTAGTTTGTAGTTGTCCAGGCTTGCTTAACACTGAAGTACTGTTTAAGAAAAAAAAAAAAGCCAAATCAGGTTTCATGAACTAATCTTCATGGTTTATAAAAAGGCAATCATTCAGTTTATTAAACAGTGAGTAGCTGGACTTCCAATTTTAAATGCTGCTGCTCTGAATAATTAACATGGAGGAAAAAGTTGAGATAAATCCTGAACTTTTTCCAGGCTCCCTTGCCCTTGTTTGCTTGCAGTGAGGCTCTATTTAATACCTTCAGCATTTGCTCTTGCCTTGAAGCAATAGACAAGTATGTGCCGCTCTGTTCTAAATATGGGAACAGCGAGTACAAACAGAAGATTGAAGATTGCTTTGAAGCTGATGTTGCCAGTGCACAGCCTTCCCCAAATGCTGGGAGCAGGCAGCCAGGCCCTGCAGAGGGAGAGAGCTCCCTGCTTTTAACTGTAACATATTAATTCCAGGTGGTGTCTAGTTAGACCGAAGGTCAAGAATCTGATTTTGACCTTAGTGCTCATCGGACTCTTATGGGAATCCTGAGAGTGGCTGAAAAAGTGCTATAATATAACTAATAATTAATAATGATTATAATGTCCCAAGATTCTTGTTTGAGTGCTTTCTGTCTCCCAAACGGATGCTGGGAAAGACTGAAGGCAAAAGGAGAAGGGGGTGGCAGAGGTTAAGATGGTTAGATAGCTTCACTGACTCAATGGATATGAATTTGAGCAAATTCTGGGAGAGTGGAGGACAGAGGAAACTAGCGTGCTGCAGTCCATGGGGTCGCAGAGAGACACACACGACTTAGAGACTAGCAACAACAATCTCCCAAAGGTTTCAAATCACTTCACAGACCAATTGTTTCACCTCCTGTTGGCCTGTAACCGACGCAGGCATAGAATACTGCCCCACTGTAGAGAAGACAGGGACACTAAGCCTGTTTAAGCATGAAGAAAGATACGCACTGAAAATTTAAGTGTAAATTTTAGGTAGGCAGGTTATAATTATCCATTGTAAGTCAGGCCAAGAAATGGCGTTTAATACTCTTCTTTTGTGAAAAGCATCCAGGCAGCTTTCCTGACCATAAGCAGACCTCAGATCTTCATCTCCTCTAATTTAAAGTTTCTCAGCCTTGGCACTAGTGACATTTGGGACTGGATCATTTTCTGTTGTGGGGTGAAGTGGCATCTTGGGCACTGTAGGGGTTTAGCAGTATCCCTGGCCTCTATCCACAGATGCCAGTAACACATACACACACACAGTTGTGACAACTGACTCTATCTCCTTGCATGCATGTACAGTCGCTCAGTTATGTCCGACACCTTGCGACTCTTTGGACCATAGCATGCCAGGCTCCTCTGTCCATGGGACTCTCCAGGAAAGAATACTGGAAATGGCTGCCATGCCCTCCTCCAGGGAATCTTCTCGACCCATGGATCGAACTCAAGTTTCCTGTGTCTCCTGCATCACAGGGGGATTCTTTACCCGCTCAGCCATCGTGGAAGTCAGACATTGCCAAATGTCTCTGGGGGATGAACTCGCCCTCAGTTAAGAACCACACAGCCCTAAGTCAATACCTTTTCAACAGAGGTTAGAAGCTCCTGAATTACCAGAACCTTCCATTCCCACAGACTGCTTAAAGGAGTCCTTGTGGAAGAGAGACACTCACTTGCTTTTAGGATTCAAAGAAACTTGAATTATGAAACAGGACTTTGATTATGAAACAGGGACTTGAAATTAGGTCTCCCATCCCCCCTCCAAATTAGAGAAAATACACAACCCTAGACTATCAAATGCACCCTCCACTGCGTAGCAGGGACCTCGTCCTGGCATGCGATTTCCCCCAAATGGCTGTCTGTTGTAGGTTATGACAGTGCTCCAACGTCTAGACATCCACAGCTCCCACCCAGCTCTTAAACTTCCTAGGATCACAGATCCTCTCCCTCCTGGAATCCACAGTCTCTGTCAAGCTGCAGAACTGCACCTGCATCCAGTCACCTGAAGACACTGTGAGAACACCAGCCCCTTCTCTGACCATGACCCCTGGCTGGGGCTCCTTATACGCCCCCATGGCACCCACAAAACCTCCTGGGACCTCAGCTCCAGGAGGGCTCCCTTACTGCCTGGTCCATATGCCCTCCACACCCCAGACAGTGGGGACCTCAAACCTTCTCATTGTATTGGGTTGGCCAAAGAGTTCATTGGATTAGGGATTCTACTGTTAAATAAACACCTTTCCTTCTTACTTAAAACCAAACGATTTTTTTGGCCAACCCAAGAGTCTATATCACAAATCCCCACCCAGCTCATGTCTACAAAAATATATTTTATACTTCTTAAACTTTTTATCTTGAACTAATTTTAAACTTACAGAAAACTTGTGAAAATAGTACAGATTCCCATATAGCCCTTGCTATGATCTGAATGCTGTGCTCCTACCTCCGCCCCCGCCACCAACTTCATGTGTTGAAACCTTCTGCACAATGTGATGGTATTAGGAAGTGAGGTTTTGGGAGGTGATCAGGTCATGAGGGTGGGGGAGCCTCATGAATGAAATTCAGTTCAGTTCAGTCGCTCAGTCGTGTCCGACTCTTCGCGACCCCATGAATCGCAGCACGCCAGGCCTCCCTGTCTGTCACCAGCTCCTGGAGTTCACTCAAACTCGTGTCCATTGAGTCAGTGATGCCATCCAGCCATCTCTTCCTCTGTCGTCCCCTTTTCCTCCTGCCCCCAGTCCCTCCCAGCATCAGAGTCTTTTCCAATGAGTCAACTCTTTGCATGAGGTCGCCAAAGTATTGGAGTTTCAGTTTAGCATCAGTCCTTCCAAAGAACACCCAGGGCTGATCTCCTTTAGAATGGACTGGTTGGATCTCCTTGCAGTCCAAGGGACTCTCAAGAGTCTTCTCCAACACCATAGCTCAAAAGCATCAATTCTTCAATGCTCAGCTTTCTTCACAGTCCAACTCTCACATCCATACATGACCACAGGAAAAATCATAGCCTTGACTAGACAGACCTTTGTTGGCAAAGTAATGTCTCTGCTTTTCAATATGCTATCTAGGTTGGTCATAACTTTCCTTCCAAGGAGTAAGCATCTTTTAAATTAGTACCTTATAAAAGAGGCTGGAGGGCTCCCCTGGCCCCCAAGACACAGCAAAAGGCAGCATCTGTGAACCAGGAAGCAGGCTATCATCAGACACACAATCTGTCAGCACCATGATTTTGGATTTCCAGTCTCCAGAATGGTCAGAAATACATGTCTGTTGTTTACAAGCCAGCCAGAATAGACTGGCTCCCCCTGGAAGAGATCCTCACCCAGCTTCTCCAAGTGTTAACATCTAATCAAACCATACTGCAGTTGTCAAAACTGGCACCTGCAAAGCCAGCTGAGGTCCTGGGGGAAAATAAGATGGAATCTACATAATAAGGCCTAACCTCTTCTTTCATGCTTAATGTAGTTTCACTTGCCTGTGTCCAGCCATTTGCAGAGGGCTTGCACCTGAAGAGTTGCACGAGAGTTCCTAGTGAAGGCCAGCTGCTGTCAGACACCTCTGCTCCTGGCCACGTGCAGAAGCACCCTGAAGGCTACCATGATTCAAGATGGTGGAGGTGGCCTTGGGCAGAGGCTACAGACCACAGCTGCGCATGGGCAAGCCTCTCCAACCCCGACCACCCCTCATCCCCCTAGAGACCCTATAAAGCAGCCCCACCCCATGGCCTGCCGGCAGAGTACATCTCTAGAGCCCAAGTTCCCACCTCCTTATTCCCTAATCAAAGGATAAAACTCCTTGGCTTCTGAGCTGAACTTGGTGTTGTTCTATTGGCTGGAATGACCCAGCCAGGACCCTTGGGCCAGGAGGACTCTTGCTGTGGAGTCTTGGGAAAGAGTAGGTAACAAAACCAGTAAATTAACATCTGTGCAACACTGTTAACTAAACCAAAGGCCCTGATGGCTCAAACAGTTAAAAAAATCCACCTGCAATGCAGAAAAGTTCCATCCCTGGATGGGAAAGATACCCTGGAGAAGGAAGTGGCAACCCATTCCAGTAGTCTTGCCTAGAGAATTCCATGAACTGAGGAGACCACTGGCTACAGTCTACAGGGTCTCGAAGAGTCAGAAACGACTGAGCAAATAACACAACAACAAAAAGTCCCCAGGTTTCCACTGATGTCCCTTTTTCTGTTCCGGGATCCTATGAAGGATCCCACATGTTTCTCCTCAGTCCCTTGAGTCTGAGACAGCGCCTCCACCTTCTCTTGGCTTTTAAGATCTTGAGGCATTTGAATAGTATGGATGAGTTTTTTGTCAAATGTCCCTCAATTTTGGTTTCTCTGATGTTTATGTAGGTTGCCTTGAGGTTATGCATTTTTGGCAAGAATGACACAGGAATGATGTTGTGCTCCCACCCCAAAATACATAAATTTCAAAAAAACATAAATTTCAAACAGAAATTCCACAGAACTATATCTTTGCCATGTTAAATACATGCTGAGACTTTTCTATTATTGTTTGAAATGCTGGTTTCACAACCATATTGCTTCACAGCCAGAAAACACTGCCCTAGGCCAGCTTATGTTTGAGGCCCTCTCCTCCTCCTGCCGGTCCTTTCTTGATTATCTTTCCTCTCTGAGACTCAGTGGCACTGCACTGACCAGATTTTCTTTCTTAGTTTCTGAAGAGTTCTTCCCTGTAAATTTTGGCCCTTTTGCCCCACCCCTACCCCATGTTTACATGGTGGTGATGGGTATAAACACTGCAAATATTCTATCTGATGATACCTTGCTAGACATATTTCCTCCGTGAGTTGACCCACTCCTTCCATTCTGGCTCCACACAGGTGACCCCACCTCTGTTCTTCCACCCAGGCTCTGCCTTCCTGCTGCCTCTAGGACCCAGGTGGGTGCCCGGCCCTCCTTTTGACAGGACCAAAATAACATTTATTCGGGGCTTTCCCCCTCTGATCCTCACCAGCTGGATCGCCTTCCCTCCATCCTATGCCTGTCAGCATTATACCCTATTCCTCCTGTCTTATTTTGGCCACAAATCTGGCTTTCACAGTCTAGCAACTGGGAATGCCACCGGGCTGGTTCCTTTACTATCCCTGTCCTAATCAGGGCATTCTCAATTTAGAGAACATCACTTTAGAGAATACCACAATCACCTACGGGGCTTCTTAAAAACTGATAGATAGCTGGGGCCCACCCCCAGAGACTGTAATTGGGATGTCTAGGGTCATGCCCTCAGACTGGCGTTTCTAGCGAGTTCCCAGGAGAAGGTGATGCTCCTTTGAGAACCACTGCTCTTACCACCCCAGATAGTAATTCCAGACTCCTGAGCAGTTCCGGACCGGGCGGCAGGGCCTATCCCACCTCCCCAACCGGCCAGGAGCAGCTCATAGTAAGCCAGGGTTTCCCGGACATGGAGGGCCCAGTCCGTCCCCTTGCCTTCCAAGACTCCAGTCTGCCCCACTCCACGGGGATTCGCTCCAGATCAGCAGCCCCCAAGGCTTTGTTCTTCTGCAGCTTACACGCAGCTGTTTCTCCTAGTGCTTGGTGATAGGAAAGGGGCGATTACAAGTGCAGGATTAGTCCTCCGTCTGCCAACTAGAGGTGCTCAGGAAGCCCCAGGCTCATAGGAAGCTGTTCTTCCTCTGCGCTCACCGCCCTTTGCACGCTTCTTTTCATTTTGATTTCTAGTACATTCCGTCTTCACCTTGCATACCCTCCCAGACACGCTCAGGCCCATGCCGCGCGCGCCGCACACACACACACACACACACACACACACACACACACAGGTACAAGCACTAGTTTACGGCTTTGCCTGCAACTGTTTGCCCAAGAGCCATCTGGTGAGCCTCCGTGAACTTCAAAAAAACCGAGTGAGACCTCGCCCCGTCTTCAGGGACTCGCTGAGTCAGGACAGCGGCTCTCGGGTTCTCTGTGCTCAGCTGTTGGTGTGGGGTGAGGGGGTGGGGGACCCTGGGTGGTGCGAGTGGTTGAGGGAAGGGGGCAGGCGGCGGGTACCTCTGGGCAGCTCTACACGGGCACACACGTCTTTTAAAATCTTTCGGAAGAGATCAGGCCGAGCCCTTGGAAGTGGGACCAAGGTCAGGATCGCAAAGGACAGGAGCGTCGGGGGCTCGCGCCCCCCCCTGCCGGCCGGCGTGGGGAGGTGGGGGGCCGCAGTGCCACGCCCGGCCGGCAGGGGTCTCCGTCCCGAGCCTGCTGTGAACTCGCCAAATGGAGGCTCCCGGGGCGGAGCGAGTGCGCCCTCGGCGCTTCCGCCCTCACCTTTGAGACACTCGGTGGCCGCACGGCTCCGGCGGGAGCGGGGCGAGGGGGCGGGGTGGGGTGGAGGGATGGTGCAGTGACCTTGTCACGTGGGGAAGGACGTGCTTTCCTTGCTTCCCGACCTGCCGGCTCCGGTTCCGGGGTTCTACGGGCCTGACGAGCGAGGCCCGACAACCCAAGGCCAGCGGCCCGCACAGGACCGGGAGCCTGGCAAGCTGCACCCCGCGTCTCTCCTCATCTTTCCAGACAGTGCCCGGGATCGGGCCGCTGCCCTGACATCTGTGCCCTTCGGGGAAGTTCTGTTTCCTAACCTGCCTCTTGTGAAAGAGGCCCATTTGCTGGGTAATGACAGCGGCCGAGGAGGCGCAGGTCAGGCCAGGAGCGATCACTTTATTCCTTCCTCTAACAAGTGCCAGTTGGTCATCTCTGGGTGCCAGGCACAGGGTCCTGAGTGAGCAAGGACTCAGACCCTGGCCTCAGTACCAGGAAAGCCGAAGAACTGAGTTTTCAGGAATACCTGAAAACATATGCTCAGATGGCCCTCAGCATTGAGAGCTGTGGAGTCCTAACCACTGGACCACGAGGGAATTCTCAAGGTTCACTCTTTATATAGCTTTTGTATAGCTCAGTTTTGGCTGTTGTTTTCCTGTGCTGAAATTATCTTTGGGCTCTCTTGTTTGCCTTTTGAGATACGTTTTAAAACCCAGACTTCCAGGAAAGACTCTCTTTTTCTACATATTAGGTTAACAGAACACTCGCTGTGGGGTTCCAACCTCCAACGTTTCCAGGCAGCAGAAATCTCATCACACAGCCAGAGAAACAGTCACAAATTCCCATGACACACTTTCGGGCCGTATCTCTGCTCTTGGCCCGCTTCAGGGCTGTGGGAGGAAAGGCAGTGCTCCGGAGATCAGCCGGGAGTCACTTGGAATCCCTCCACACTGATATTTTGTGCCTTCTCCCCTTGAGTGAGAAATGCAGAGTACAAGGACTGTTATGTGTTCTTTTTTGTTTGTTTGATTTTATAAAAATACACAGACCTCTATGTTCCCTGTTCTCAGAGCTCTGTGTTAATATTCAACATTTAGTGCTGTAAAAAGGAAAACTTTGACTCGTTAAAGGAGCATACCACAGTCTTGTTTACGCTTTTGTCTGTCTGTTCATACCAGGATAATTCCTGACTGACTACCTAAAGTGCCTGAGCAGTTACCAAGGGATCGTTTATTTCCTTTCTCAGCTGTTGAGTGCTAAAATCATTCTCCTTAAAACAGATGCCATGACTTATCTAGAAAGATACTCAGTAAGCAACACTTATAATTGACAAGGGTAGTGAGCACATCGGACACGTGAATAAGAGAAATTAGGTACGTTTTACTCATTCTTAGGATGCCCTCAGAGAATGACACACATTTCCCACAACATCAAAGCACTCTCCTCTAAATCTCATTTATTCCCTTCTATGTTTCAGAAAATGAGCATCGTTCTACAAATCAAATCCCGTTGTCACCTGTAACACAGAGAAGGTGTTCACATAGAAAAAGCTATTTCAGTAGACTGAATTCAAAGTTGTTTTCAATGACAGGCCGACCTGTGACCACCTCACAAAATTTTGGAGTGGAAACCAACTCTTCAGTATTAGTGACTGCAACTTCGGACAATATCCCTGGCAAGTGGCCTCCTCACATTTGAGTGTGAGGAGGTGGCAGCAGGCTTCCAGAGGAAAGGCTTTGGCAACAGTTCTTCCCTGGAGCCCGAGATTCCGAAGCTCCTCTCCTCTGTGCCCACTCACTTCTCCAGCCCGGCCACGTGCAAAAAGCCTCCCCAACGAAGCAGATCCTTCAGTGTCTGAGTAGCTCTCAGAGGCTTCTCTCTTTCAGGTTTACAGTACGTGCGCAGCCGCTTAGGTTTCCATTCAAGCCTTGCTTTCCTCATTGTGTGTGTGCCTAGTCGCTCAGTCGTGTCCAGCCCTTTTCAACCACATGGACTGTAGCTCTCCAGGCTCCTCTGTCCATGGGATTTTTTTCAGCCAGGAATACTGAGGTGGGTTGTCATTTCCTTCTTCAGGGAATCTTCCCGACCCAGGGATTGAACCTGTGTCTCCTGCATTGGCAGGCAGATTCTTTCCCCTCTGAGCCACCTGGGAAACCCTTTTATTCACTGAGTCTGTTACAGGTTGCTCATTGAGGTTTATCAGGAGAGAGAGTGGAACTGGGAACCAGACAAGTCCCTAGCCTTCCTGGGACTTGTCTTCTACTGAGGAAGACAAGATACATGGGGAAACAAGTGAATGCATAATATTGTGGCAGGTAACAATAAAAGCACTGATGGAAAAGCAAGTTCCAAAACTGGGGAAGGGGAGAGAGCTTCTTTAGCCCCCCATGAGGAGGTGACATTTGACACAGGCCTGACTGAACTGAGGGGATGAGCCCTGTGAATGGGGGAGGGGAGGGAGCAAAGGGCCTGCCATGATAAGTCTGTGCTATGTTAGGAATATCAAGGGGGTCAGAGAGGCTGAAGTGGAGTCAGGGGAGAGGGTAGGAAGTGAGGTCTGAGGGGTAGCCAGGAGTTCTGTGGTCTTGAAAGGGCCTCGTTCTGCAGGATTGAAAGCAAGGATGTGATCTGATTTCAAGCCCTCACCCATCTTAGTTGCTGCCTTCTCTTTTTCTGGTTGGTCAAAGTCTCTGTCAGAGGCAGTAACCTAGACTTGTCTCCAATGTTCCAGGTGAAGCCTGACTTGAAGAGTAGAGCAGGGCCAACCCTCTTTAATTCTGGACATAATATTCCTCTTAATACCATCTAAGACCTCTCAGATTGCATTTTAGGAAGCCATTTACTGAATTTGCTATTTTCTTTGCACCTTCCACTTTTTTTTTTCTTCTGCATACAGCACTCTTAAAGCACACGCCCCATCTGAGTATTTTCCTCATTCTCACCCTCAACCACCTTGGCCAATACCTTCCAATATCATGGAGCTTCAGGGAATATCCTAGAACCCAAGTGGTAGCCTACTCAGAACACTGTCTTTACAGATACACTTTTGTATTTGTCTCATCCTGGTTCCATTTTAACATGCCAGGTTCCAAACACCCTAGGCTTGTTTGGATGGCTTTGGGGGTCCAACGGTGGGATTACCTCTCTATTAAATTCTGTCTTCTAAGACTTGGCATCTAGTTTTAGTTTTTAAACATATTTTTGGACCCTAAAGTGATAGCATCTTAATGTATAAGCTATCTTCTCCGGATTTCTTCGAGATGTCATTTATAAGAAGACTGTATTGCAGGAGGCTGAGACAGAGCCCTGTGGCGAGTCAACAGAGACCTCCGTCAGAGTTGGAATGTATCCATTACCAAGACTTTTGGGAAGTGATTGTTCAACCAGCTGCAAATCAATATAATTGGCCCTATATCTACCCTACATCTCATTACTCAACAAGGACACTAAAAGATTCTTGTCTAAAATACTGAGATGTACACGCACCCACCACCTTGACCTTCCAACCCAACCCTGCTGTGAAACGAAGAAATGAAGTCCTACATACACCTCACATTTGTATTGTCTTTGGCATCTCTCTTTTGCCAGCTCTGGACTTTTCCTCCTGGCCTGAGCTCCCCTAACATCAGACAGTGGCCATACCTAGAAGCTTGCTTCCTTCCTTGTTACTGTAATTGCACAATGTGGTTTTGTCTTCCTAAATGCATTATACATGCACTGAAAAGTTGTGCTAACTTGAATCATGTTTTAAGTATCAGTTCAGTTCAGTCCCTCAGCTGTGTCCGACTCTTTGAGACCCCATGAACCACAGCACACCAAGCCTCCCTGTCCATCACCAACTGCTGGAGTCTACCCAAACCCATGTCCATTGAGTCGGTGATGCCATCCAACCATCTCATCCTCTGTCGTCCCCCTCTCCTCCTGCCCTCAATCTTTCCCAGCATCAGGGACTTTTAAGTGAGTCAGCTCTTTGCATCAGGTGGCCAAAGTATTGGAATTTCAGCTTCAACATCAGTCTTTCCAATGAACACCCAGGACTGATCTCCTTCAGAATGGACTGGTTGGATCTCCTTGCAGTCCAAGTGATCCACAAGAGTCTTCTCCAGCACCACAGTTCAAAAGCATCAATTCTTCGGTGCTTAGCTTTCTTCACAGTCCAACTCTCACATCCATACATGACCACTGGAAAAACCATAGCCTTGACTAGACGGATCTTTATTGACAAAGTAATGTCTCTGCTTTTCAATATGCTGTTTAGGTTGGTCATAACTTTCCTTCCAAGGAGTAAGCATCTTTTAATTTCATGGCTGCAGTCACCATTGGCAATGATTTTGGAGCCCAGAAAAATAAAGTCAGCCACTGTTTCCACTTTTTCTCCATCTATTTGCCATGAAGTGATGGGACTAGATACCATGATCTTGGTTTTCTGAATGTTGAGCCTTAAGCCAACTTTTTCACTCTCCTCTTTCACTTTCATCAGGAGGCTTTTTAGTTTTTCACTTTCTGCCATAAGGGTGGTGTCATCTGCATATCTGAGGTTAATGCTATTTCTCCTGGCAATCTTGATTCCAGCTTGTGCTTCATCCAGCTCAGTGTTTCTCATGATGTACTCTGCATATAAGTTAAATAAGCAGGGTGCCAATATACAGCCTTGACATATACAGTGAACTTTTCATTCCATCAATTAAAAAAAAAAAGTTAGTTGCTCAGTCGTCTGACTCTTTGCAACCCCATGGACTGTAGCCCGCCAGGCTCCTCTGTCCATGGGATTCTCCAGACAGGAAAACTGGAGTGGGTAGCTGTTCCCTTCTCCAGGGGAATCTTCCCAACCCAGGGACTGAACCTGGATCTCCTGCATTGCAGGTAGACTCTTTACTATCTGAGCCACCAGGGAAGCCCAGTCAATAAAGGTATTGATCATTTCCTTGAAAAGTCTAACATCTCCAAATTGAAAACTCTTTTTGAAATACAAGTATAAAAACAAAAGAAACAAACAAACAAAAAGAAATACAAGTCTAATACTAATTTAGGTTTTTGTTTACCTATATTCAATTTGCTCAAAATGTATAATAGCTTCAAACACAATAATAACAGTCCAAGGCTGCTATAACTTGAAACACATGATGTGATTCAATATCTGGCATGTGATGTCCTCCTGCCAGGAAATTCTTTAACCTCAGATCTTCAGACTAAGTAAAATAAATAGTATTTTTTTAAATTGGTGGTTCAGTGAAAATAAACAAAAGCAGTTTCCACCTTGTTTGACATTGATCCTGAATTATTTTCGAGTCATCACTGTGCCCCCTTTTCAAACTAGATCACAAATCTTTTATTTTTATCATTTAAAATTCTGATTTATTTATTTAAAATAAAAGTTAACTTTTAAAAATAAGCAACATTCCTTTAAATATTCACATACTTCTTTTCCAAACAATAAATCAAACATATAATTCCCTAAACTTCCATACTTTGATTATAAACTTAAACATATCAAAATGTACATTAAAAGCATATCAGGTTTTCTTGGTAGCTCTCTGTAGTAAGCTGAATGATGACCACCTAAAGATATCTGGTCCTAATTCCTAAATCTTGTAAATGTTACTTTATAAGGAGCAATGGCCTTTGTTGGTATGATTATGGATTTTTTTTTTTTTAAAAGCAAAAGACTTTTGGTCTCTTTAATTGGCTATATCTAATCTTTTATATTTTTATTTTTTTAAATTATGACAGTATGATAACAATCACAGGAGACTTGGAAAATACAGAACAAGGTTACATACAGTTTTACTATATATTACAACTTTTTAAGTAGATAAATTTTTTAGTTGGAGTTTCAATATCAAACTCCCAAAAATTAATAGAATGAATATACAGAGAAGTAGGTGGATATAGTAGACCTGAAAAGCAATATGAACCAGTTCAACATAATTAAGATTTACACATTTTCACAGAACAGTAGGATACAAATTCTATTCATGTTCCCATAGACTGTAAACTAGGAGACACTGGAACATATTCAGGGACATAAAGCAATGTACAAAAATTTCATGGTCTAAAGGTATAGAAATCATATAGAATCTGTTCTCTTATCACTGTGGAATTGTTAGAAATCACTATCAAAAGATATTTGAAAATAACCCACATATTTTCAAATGACATTTACCAAGAAAGATCTTTGACTTAGCCATCAAAAACTTCAATAAAGTTAGACTGAAAAAAAAACACATAGGGTGACTGCAGAGAAGAAAGCCTTTAAGTGAGAAATTAGTATCAAAATGAGAATAGTAAAGATAATGTAAACAAAATCCTATGTATTTAGAAATTAAGTGTCTACTTTTAAATGATGGGTGTTAGATCACAAATCTTGAGGAGGGCAGAGGTCACACTAGTCTTACCCCTTACACCATCACAGAGTCCAGCACAACACCTGGAACATATATAATAGGGGCTCAATACGTGTTTCCTGAACAAATAAAATGAGCAATAAATGAAAGTTTGTGTACAAAAATAGTAGCCATTCACAGTTTTGCCCAGAATCAAATAGAGACATGCCCAATGCCTTCTAAAAGAGAAATCTGGGGGCAAAAATCACCATCTCAGATATATAAATAATAGCAATAATCTCAAAGTACGTGCATGCTAGGTCGCTTCAGTTGTATCCTACTCTTTGCAACTCTATGGACTGTAGCCCACCAGATTCCTCTGACCATGGGATTCTCCAGACAAAGAATACTGGAGTGGGTTGCCATGCCCTCCTCCAGGGGGTCATCCCAACAGAGGGATCAAACCTGAGTCTCTTGCGTCTCCTGCACTGGCAGGTGGGTTCTTCACCACTACCATTTTGGTCTCTGTACACCCTTACGCTATTAAAAATTATCAAGAACCCCAGAACTTTGCTTATACAGGACATACTCATCAATATTTTGGGTTTTCCAGGTGGCACTATCAATGATAGGGAATTTGTCACTCAAGAATTTAGGCAAATTCAGCCTTTAGAGTAACCCCGACTTGCACCTACACTGACCACTTTTCTATAAGAACAGTTAATTGGAATGATTCCTAGGAAAGTCACCTTGAGAAGTGACTTTTCACTGCACTGCATTCTCCAGTTTGGGACCCTCAGCCTGCTCACCGGCCTACCTGTGACCACCTTGCTTGGATCAGGTTGTGTGCCTGATCCAGGCTAGGCCAATCGCATCCTCCCATCTGAGAATCTGGTACTGGGCTGAGGACAACCAGTTGCTTGGCTAACAATCTCTGTAGGAGATATTAGTGGTCATCATAGAGGGATCATCTCCCACCCGGCCCAGCTGCCCACCAAGAGGAAGAAACAAAGTCGACTGCAGAGAGAGAGAGACAGGCATCAGGGACAAAGCTGGAGAGGGGCCCTGCCTGGCTGGGTGGCAGCCACCTGTCCTGGGCCTCGAGATATGGCTTTATCTATGTACTTCCCTTCCCACTTCAGCCAGTTTAGGTTGGTGACTTGCAACCCAAAGATCTTAACTGATGCAAAGACAGAGTCAGAAGCATCCATGGGTCTTTCTTAACAGCCAGGATCCTTGCCTTAAAGGATTCTGGAGAGCTCTGCAGGTCCTAGATACACATTCACTCTCTGAAGACTCAACCAGACAAAAACATCTTTCCAATCCAAGGCCAACGAGATTAGGAAATAGCATTTCCTCCAGCTTTCCAGCCCCCAGAGGGCAAATGTACAGATGACTGCAGTTGGCAACTGACTCTGTGGGTTAGTATTTGCTGAGGGCACACACCCAGGGACTTGAGCGACAGAAATCCCCAGATGCCAGGCAGGAGGCTGGCCCATTAAGCTTCCAAGCACTGGCCTGTCCTCCCTCCTCTAAGTCAGCTCGCTGTAGCCCCAGCCCACCATGACCGGTAGGATGACCCACTTTTAAAAGTGACAGTTTTTAGCAGCTGGAAACAATGAACGCAGAGGGAGGTGAAGACGCCAAAGGGTGGATTTCTCTCTGTGTGCGCGTGCAAAGTCACTTCAGTCGTATCTGACTCTCTGTGGCCCCATGGAATATAGCTCGACAGGATCCTCTGCTCATGGGATTTTCCAGCCAAGAATACTGGAGTGGGTTGCCATTTTCTCCTCCTGGGGATCTTCCCAACCCAGGGATCGAACGCACAACTCCCACATCTCCTGCATTGCAGCAAGCTTCTTCACAGCAAGGCCACCAGGGATTTCTCTTTACCTGTTTTCAAAAGATGCTCTAGGACCAGGGACCCAGTCCAAGGATGTAACACGACAGCCATGCAAGGCTGGTGCAGCTGGAGCAGCTGTGTGACAGTCGGTTAGTCTACACAGCTCCCTGGGCCTCAGTTTTTACAGCTGCAGAATGAGGAGGAAGATGTAGACTGTATTTAATATCCTTTTCATCCTCAACTTTCTACAATCTGTGCGCTGGAGAGATTTACACAGAACTTCATCTTGTTTTTATTACTCGTAGTTCATCTTCCTCTGACAGAGCCAGCAGCAGCCTGTGCAGAAGTAAGTGGCTCTCTCTTCCAGGATGATTTAAGAGGCGTTGACAACCCCAAGCACCTTCCTCACGTTCTGTCACAGCCCAGGCCCAAAGCTTGCCCATCCCAGAGCGAGCTCTGGGATCTGAGCATGGTCTATCAATTGTTGTTCAGTCACTCAGTTGTGTCCAGCTGTTTCCTATCCCATGGGCTGCAGCATGCCCAGCTTTCCTGCCCTTCACCATCTCCGGGAGCCTACTCAAACTCATGTCCTTTGAGTTGGTGATGCCATCCAACCATCTCATCCTCTGTTGTCCCGTTCTCCTCCCGTCTTCAATCTTTCCCAGCATCAGGGTCTTTTCCAATGAGTCGGGTCTTTTCTAATGAGTCGGGTCTTTTCCAATGAGTCAGCTCTTTGCATCAGGTGACCAAAGTATTGGAGCTTTGGCTTTAGCATCAGTCCTTCCAAGGAATATTCAGGGTTGATTTCCTTTAATATTGACTGGTTTGATCTCAAGAGTTTTCTCCAACACCACAGTTCAAAAGCATCAATTCTTAGGTGCTCGACTTTCTTTACGGTCCACCTCTCATATCTATACATGACTATTGGAAAAACCATAGCTTTGACTAGAAGGACCTTTGTTGACAAAGTAATGTCTCTGCTTTTTAATACATTATGTAGGCTAGTCACAGCTTTTCTTCCAAGGAGCAAGCGTCTTTTAATGGGATTTGTTGATGGTCCCCATCAACAGGCAGATACCTACATTCCCCATTGTTTCTCAGGGAGAGTATTAGCCTGGACTCCCCTCTGGATTCCCTAGAAATGGTACTGAGAATGGGATTTGGCAGAGGCACCGTGGTCAGAGGGTCTGGGGCCCAAGGCACGGTGGTTGCAAACCCGCCTGGGCGGTTGAGTTTGCAGGTAGCGAAGGCTCCAAGGGGAAATGAAGAAGCAGCTCTGAGTCCACTGCACTGGCCATTGGCTGAGACAGGAGAGTGGTCAGGTTCATTTCTCTCGCCTGAGTCTCTTCTCCTCTTCAGGGTGCCCAGCGGGAAGTAGAAGAGTGTCCGGTCACCCTCCACAGGTCCCTCCTCCAGTCAGGGAGCACCTGCCCTTAGGCCCCCAGAGATCATCCTGACAACAAGATGAGGGAAGGTGGCCCCCCTGGAGACAGTGGCCTGATTCTGCTGTGGCACAGTTGCCCAGAACCACAGGTGCCCCTTGCATTGCAGGGGTTCATGGCTGCTGCCCGCTGGCACTGGCTTCCTTCCTTTCCTGGCTGTCTGCCTAAGAACACAGCTCACTATGGCACCCGCCCACTCCAAAGACAAGGCTTGGGTAGAACGTTGCTGGCAGTCCAGTGGCTAAGACTCCGCGCTAACAATGCAGGAGCCCAGGTTCCATCCCTGGTCAGGGAACTAACTAGATCCTGCAAGCTGCAACTAAGAGTTCACATGCCTCAAGGATAACCCGGCACAGTCAAATGAATAATTACACAAAAATAAATTAAAGAAAAAAAAAAAGGGCTGTGTCAGGTTGTACTAATCCCCATTTCTGGAGGCTTCCGCTCTTAAACCATAAAAAGGATAAAGGATAACCAGAAAGAGAACTTCTTAGCGCTCCTATGGGGGGATTTATTTATCAATATGGAAGCTGTATGAGGTTTTGGAATAAATGAGCCATCAGATAGCACCCTGAGGTATTATTCTTCGACAGGGTATCTTAAACACGGATTCCCCTGCACTGTATTGGAACAGATGTCACACATTACATTAGAGAACCAAGCTTCCCACGGACTTTCTTAGAAGGCTAGGCTTGTCAAATCTTTATCTCATTTGTGGGTGAGGATTAGGGTGTGTTCTGGTAATTTATGAGTGTGTAGATATTAAGTAGAAGTAAAAACAGCAACAGAAGCAAAAACCATCCTTAGCAGTGTCTTGAAATTTTCTGAAAAGAAACTGTGGAAGAGCCCGAGAGAACCAGGTGTGCTTTACATTTCCTGGGGATAAACAGGAAAGGAACACACGTGTGTGGAGGACCACAAGCGTTCCATCACCACCTTTCTCCTTAGTCTCCAGAGCAAACATCTTGTAAAGTACCCAAAGGGCCCAAATTCCAATTATTCCCAGGGGTTCTCCATGGTCCAGCAGAGGTTTCTGGGTATGTTGCATGAGTCCCATTCAAGCTTCAAGTTTAACTCACCTTGGCTGGTTTCCCGCTACTGTAGATTTCCTTTGCAAGATACCGGGAACTGGGGGATTGAAGAACTCTTATTGGGTAGTCTAGCAGTTTTGCCCTGGGACACCAGCCTGGGGCCTAGGGTATTTCCCTAATGAACCCTTGGGAGACTTGGGTTAACTGCAGGCAGGCATAGCTCCTCCAGCACTCAACTCTGGAGAGGGTCTAGGAATCCAGAGACTCCCTCTAATGAAAGGTCTGCTCAACATCCTGGGGCTAAAGATGAACTGATTACCTCCACTGTGAAACAGGAATCTGCAAAGAATTCTGAGCACATACATACCTACCTGCAAATCTACCTGCCTGTCCTGCAAACAAGGTATGCTAAAGCCGAACCGTCTGTCTGAACCAGCCAATACTAGGTCACAGTAGAATATGGTTTAGGAGTCACAGACATCTAGGTTTGAACCCTGGGTGGGCTACCAAGAGCTGTGTGACCACACCCAAGACACTCAGCCTGTCCCCTGCCTCAATGTCCTCGTGTGCAAATGGGAATAAAACAGACTCACACAATCTGGAGCTACTGAGTCTGAAGAAGTGGGAAACAAGTACGTGCGGCCTCATTTCTGCAGGCATAAATACCACACACTTTTTTTCCCTGGGGTTTCGAGGTCCGGGCCACCTGGTCGGTACACGGACCGGCCCCTGCAGCGCAATTCCGCCCTAAAGGACCCTCTACCCCCGGCCGACCGCACCAACTTGCTCCCTGCTCTCTCTTGCCTCCCTCTCTCTCCCATCTGGCGCTCTCACACTTTCTAAACCAGAAAGTACTACCGCCGTTTAATCCGTCCTCAACGTCAAGGGCAGAATCGTCACGAAAGGGAGCAGCCCGGCTTTCCGGGCGCGGACGGGCAGGGCTAGAGGTCGGTCCCGGGCAGCTGGCGAAGCCAGCCCGCTTTCCCCAGCCGAATTCCAGATTCGGGCCTGGGACCACACTCAGCCCGAGGTGTGTGCTACGGCCGACACCCGGGAGCAGCGTGCAGCCCTGGGGGCCAAGGCGCGGAGATCAGGGAAGAGGGGTGGGAAAGAAGATGGGGAGGGAGGAGGGGGAGGAAGGAGGAGGCAGGAGGTGAGAGGAGGAGGGGAGGGGAAGAGGCGAGGAAGTTGGAGAAAGGGAGGTCGGGGGTGGGGGGGAGGTGAGGGAGGGAGGAAGTGGTGGGAGGAGGGAGTACGAGGGAGGGGGAGGAGGGGGTGGGAGGAGGGACAGTGCGGGGCCCGCAGACGCTTGCGGGGGAGTGGAGGGGGAGAGAGGGAGGGGTTGGGGGAGGGGCGCGGGGGAGGAACGAGGAAGTGGGGGTCAGAGGAGGGGGGAGGGCGTGGACCCCTCCCCGGCGAATCCGGAGGACTGGTGTATACGGACCGCGAACACTGCTCTGGGACAGCGGCCCCACTTTGGAAGAGTAGGGTAGCACGGCGGAGCTTTCCTGGAACAAGCAAAAACAAAACAAAAAGGCGAGAAACAACCACCACCAAACTAATCGCAGGCCGCCCCGCCCCACCCAGCCCGGGCCTCGGCGGCAGCAGCACCGGCGGCGGCGCCGGGGACATCGGGGAGCGGGGACCGTGGCCCTCGGGACGCGGGGGATGCTCCCCGGGGCCCGCGGCCGCACAGTCCGGGAACTGGGCTCCGTCAGACTTCCGGGAGGCAGGAGGCTACCCCTCTCCAAAACCCACCAGACTCCTCTGATGCGCTTTTCTTAACAGTGGAAAACTACAGGGAAAAAAAAAGTCATGAAAATAAGTGAGAATAGAACCCGCCGGCTTCACTTCCATGGAGGCGTTCTGTTGAGTCTTGAAATTCAGAGTCTTTGCGGGCGAGCCTTGTGAGCGCCTTTCTAATCCATCCACACTGACGCGTGTGCGTCTCTGCTGTGTTTAACGCTGGGTGACGGTGACGTGGTGACATCGTGCGAAGTTGATTTGGTGATGATTTCTGCTTTGGGCCGATTACCTTGCTTCACTTGATAACACGACATAAACGCATACACGTTGCAAAAGAAATGCACAGAAGGGGCGGTAGCCTTTTAACTCTGCCTTAAAATAGATGAGGCGCCCTAAGGTGCTGCCAGCACTGAATAAGTGAAGGGTTAAAAGCGACAATTATGCATTGGCTCCTTCATAGTCATTCTCCATAAGTTAACATTGTAAATCATTAAATAAAAGGGACGAAAACTCTATTAGTTGTTATAAATTTACAGTTTTAGAAAATGTGTCATTACATCATATGTGCTGAATCACATTATCAGGTCTGTATGTGAGAATTTCTGCTCTGAAATAGAGCAGCTTTAATGTAAGTGCCAAGAAGTGCTTCTTAGGAAATTTCCAAATGCAATCAATTAATACAAAACAGATGCAGTAGGGGTGCTTACTAACACTGAAGGCTCTTCTCCCAAAGAATGCACCCTATTTTCCTTTCAAATGAGCCTGGAAGTCATTCATTTTCAGTTGGCCAATGAGGTTTGACGATCACTCCAAAATCAGAATGGGGCATCTTTTCCATGGTAGGTTAATAGAAAGGCCCAGTTCAGTTTACAAAAATGTCTTTGGGCCAGGTCTCATTCACCTGCATAAAATCAAAGATGCGGTGATGTGTGTTTTATCACATTGAACAGCAGCACTGATAGGATGGATGTTCATGGGAACAGGATGCCCAGACAGAGGTTTCACTGAACTGCATCCTAGCTAATGCATGCAGAAAAGTCCCTTGGAGGTAGGTTGTAGGCTGGTGCTCCATCTTCCACTCCTGTTTTCTAGGCCTGTTTGTTTGCCCTTTGAAGTGTGTTTTAAACTTTTGAATTCATTATCTGTATTAAAAATCAGGGCATTTCCCAGGAAAGCTGGACTTTTGGCTTCTCTTTGAAATCTGAGAAGACCTGGAGCAGAGTGGCAGTGTCAGAAGTGACCGTTTGCGTGCCCACAATCACGCGTGTGCCACACACACACCGCTGTTGTCCTCTTAAGATACTTGTTTGCCCTGTACCCTGAGTTTTCTGATCCCGGACAAACTACTTCATCTATTGTTCAGCCGTTTTATAAGGATCATTAAAGTCATAGGTGTTTTTGACATTCTCTGTCTAGATCTAATGCATGTATAAAACCTCAAATCTTGACTTTCAGAAATTCATCTTGACAGATTCAGCAAATCAGAAACTGAACAAAGACAAACACAATGGAATGTCCTGACTCCTCCATGGGGCATTTCCCCAAAATGCAGCAAGACACAGGGGAGCAAGTGGTCTCAGCAATTAAACTATGTACCTGCTAGGCAATGTTAGGCAAGTTATTTACTATCCTAACCAGCCCAAGTTATTTACCATCCTTACTTCCCTGGTGGCTTAGATGGTAAAGAATCTGTCTGCAGTGCAGGAGACCCAGGTTCGATCCCTTTGTCAGGAAGATCCTCTGGAGAAGGGCATGGCTACCCACTCTAGTATTCTTGCCTGGAGAATCCCATCCATGGAGAGGGGGCTTGGGGGCGACAGTCCATGGGGGTCTCAAAGAGTTGGACACAACTGAGCAACTAACACACCAGCACGATTCTGTAAAGCAATTATCCTTCAATTAAAAATAAGTAAATTTAAAATAAAAAAATACATACTAAAACTATCCCTTTGAATTATTGAATATTGAGTTATTATATGTGAAAGAATTTTGAACAGCCCCCGGTCCATAGGAACCACCCCAAATATTAATTTCTCCTGCCCTTGGGATTTCAGTTGCTAATGCAGGTTCTTGAGAGAGAATTATCACTAGATTCTACTTTAGTAGAATTCAGCCTTTAGTACCTGCAGGAGATTTATCTGCAAACTCACTTATAATGCTAGTTTCAGGGTCCTGCTCCTAAGATTTTGATATAGGAAGTCTCAAATAGGGCCCTGGGGTTTCACATATTAACATTTAATTCTGGGACACAAGTTCTCAGCCCTCAGTCTGACAGTCCCTGTCCTGGACTTCCCCTTGGCTTTCGAGGGAGAGAGGTGGGAACGGAGGCCTGGGCCTAGTCCTGCAGCTAGACTGGACCCCTCCCTGGATCCCTCTTGCCAGCTCCTGGACTCCCAGGCATTTACTGAGAAGCTGCTGGAAGCGCCCTGAGCTGGCACCAAGCACGCAAGACAAATGAAGCGGTTCCTATCCACAGGAAGCCCAGGGTACTAAATTCCAAGGTCAGGCTTGGCATTTGGGTCCCAGTTTCTGCCTCTCACTGGTGGCTCAGCCAGTGAAAAATCATTCTGCAATGCAGGAGATGTGGGTTTGATCCCTGGGTCAGGAAGATCCCCTGAAGAAGGGAATGGCAACCCACTCCAGTATTCTTGCCTGCAGAATCCTATGGACAGAGGATACTGGCGGGCTCTAGTCCATGGGGTCAAAATGAATCAGACAGGACTGAGGGATTAACACTTCCACTTCTGCTTCTCCTACGGCCCAGCATGTAATACATAGCGTTCCAAGTGATGGTGTTCCCAAAGATGCTCCCCAATACCATCAGCACCACCCCTCCCCCAGCACTGTGCTCCACACCACGATAGAGCGACCTCTGCCTTACCCCAGGACACTTAGCACAGCACTGCTTAGGTGCTCATTATATATTCATAGAATCTAACTCATCAAATATTTATGAGCCAGGAACTCTTCCAGAAACTGGGGATAATAGCCGTGAGCCAAATGTAAAACCCCTGCCCACGTGGAACTTCCTTCGAGTTGGAGAAGGCCATATAAACAAGTGATTTTGCATGCTGGTGTTGGGGGTTGTGGTCTGTACCCTGACATTGGCTGCAATCTTGTTTGCTCTCACTAATACCTCCGTTCCCTGCCAAGTGGCCTTCTTTCCCAACCCCAGTCTACACAGCCCTTACTTGGTGGCAATTCTGAGGCCAAAGAGCAAACTGGTTATTTTATTGTGTCTTGAATCAAAGTATCTGCATATCTCCTCTAGGTGTGAACCAAGTTCAGCCATTTGTTTCCAAATGCCAGAAGCTTCCACAAAAAGTGAAACTTGTATATTCTCTTACAAAGTCTTAGGAAGAAGGCTTGATAGAAGCCTGGTGACTCTGCTGTTCCATCGCTTTTCTTTTTAAGCTTCTTAGCTATTAGTGAAAGTGTTAGTCGCTCAGTTGAGTCTGACTTTTGCAACCCCATGGACCCACCAGGCTCCTCTGTCTATGGAATTCTCAAGGCCAGAATACTGGAGTCGGTAGCCATTCCCTTCTCCAGGGCATCTTCCTGACCAGGGATTGAATCTGGGTCTCCTGCATTGTTGGTGGGTTCTTCACCATCTAAACCACCAGGGAAGCCCTTATTAGCTATTTTGCCAAATATAAAAGTAACTCTGACTACTTTGCATTCATATTCTGTAGCTTCATTTGAGTAGACTTTTAATAATGTATCAGTAAAAGGTAATCTTACCTTTAGACATGTGATTTTGCAGAGAACATTTTGCTGCATTCTTACTGGGCTCTTTGTATTTTTCTGGGTCTGACACTTATAGAGAAATACAAGTCCAATTTTGTCATAAAAATGAGAGAGGATTTCAGTATTCTATCAAGTGAGTTACATCTAAAAATTCAAGTAAAGAAGTATAATTTTCATTTTTTCTCTAAAGAGGCAACTTTTTGTGAAAATGCCCCCAAATGTATTATTTCTATCTCTCTGAATGTGTATGTTTTTATTTATTTTATTCTGCCCCCAACCCCCACACTGTGTGACATGCTGGATCTTAGTTCCCCAAAAGAACAGAGCCTTAACCACTGGACTGCCAGGGAAGTCCCTGTACATTTTTATATCTGACCTCCATCTGGGATCATCTTTGGCTCTCAGTTGCATATATTTTATCATTTCCCGAGTCTGTAAGACTTCCTGTTGAAAAACATGAACTGGGTCAGTGGAAATTCTTTGGGAAGCCAATTCAGACACCTAGGATTTCCTTTATGCTATGAAATGCAAGATAAACAATTTGATTTGGACATAATATCATTCTTTGGTCTGGCAACTGGTGAATAAGCAGGTAGAATTAAAATGTGTTGGCCCATGGATGATCATCTAGCGAGTGGCCAGTTGCTACACTTTGCACAATTCCAGACTGTTCAATCAGAACTGAATTTGAGAGTCTATATATGTGCACTATTGAAAGTGGCCATTAATAGGTTCAACTACCATCAGAGCCACTGGAGTATTAAAACCATAAGATGTGTCTACTCTGATATCAGAACTCAGGCTATCAGAATTATTATATCAGGATATTAACACATGGTCCAAACCAGAACCCAAAGTTTACTAAGAGAACCTGAAAGAAAAGAAATTACATGCTCTATTCCTTTCTAGTCCCCCTTTCTCCCACCTGGGAGTGTGGGTGGAGAGGCCAGGTGGAATAAGAGTGAATATTTTTAACACGTATCTATTTATTCATCATGCCAGGCCTTTGTTGCAGCATGCAGGATCTTCTTTAAGGTATGCTGGATCTCCCACTGTGGCATGTGAACTCTTAGTTGGGTGTCTTTAGGCTAAAGGTTGAGACAGTAGAAGGTAAGGGATAAGGGGCTCAGATGACACTTGTAAAGGGAACAAAACAGATGGAAATTTCACAGGCAAAATAAGGTAGCTTTTCCAGTTCTAGACTGTGCTGAGCTGCGCTGGAGTATGGCATTTATCAAGTCTAGGCTTTCATCCCCCTTAATAACATTGTCAAGGGCTCCCCACCACCTTTTCAGGAAGATCGTTAACAAGCACACTGGGACTCCTGCACTCACTGTTAGTGACTGGTGATAGGCTTTCTCCTGTAGTACAGATGTGCATAGATTTCTTCACTCTCCCACTTTTATCATGTTATTTTAGAAACTGAGCTGTTCAAGGTTGTGTTTGATCACTTTTTGAATAAGAACTTTAATTAAGCAATCAAAAAGCTTAACTCACAGTTTTTAATAACTGAAACCAGTGTCTATAATTTTCATATCTAAAATGTATAGACACTATTATCAACCTTGCTAGCTTCTTTTACTTTCAGCTTGTAGAGAATGTTCTCCTTCTTCTTCAGTTGTCTTTTTCACATCTGGTAGGACCAGCTTTTGTGATTCTCATCAGTTGGAGGAAGCCCATACACTACAGACAGCAAATGAACTCCCCAAGTTGCCAAGAATTCTAGGGATTTTCTCTCTTCCCTAGTCACTGTCACAGCCAATGCCCTTTTTTTTTTTTTTTTTTTTTGGCTGCACTGGGTCTTAGTTTTGACATGTGAGATCTAGTTCCCTGACCAGGAATTGAACCTGGGCCCCTTGCACTGGGAACTTAGAGTCTCAGCCACAGGACCCCCAGGAAGCCCTGCCAACGCCTCCTTGAAAGATGTGTCTTCATTTCATTGCCATACTAGGTGGCTAAGAGTTTTCTGGTCAATTTAGTAAACTTTGGACTATCTTAGAATGTAATTGGCTCAATAAAATGGCCAAAGGATCCATATTTGTACATATGGATGATCAATGATACAGGCTGATTGTAGCAGGTGGGCCAATCCTCCTGTTAGTCTGGGGATGTGTTTGTGTGAGCTACTTTGTCTTGGTTCTGTATGGTGAGGGCTACCGGTGTGGGTAAATTTCCAAACAGCCCCAGGAAATGGGAGAACAGAATCAGAAAACACACAGCTCTAGCTGAAAAGAGAGCTTAAAGGAGATTGGACTGTTAAAGGAACTACAGTTGTTTCACATGCAAAGCATAAAGCAGGGGCAAGAACTAAGGCGGTTCCAACCAACTTCTACGATTATTTTATTGAATTGGAGCGACTGTGACTAAGGGGAAACTTTTGTTTATAACCGATCATTGCCATGCAGTGATTACTAGCATTAGCTGGTAAAAGAGTACATCCCAAGCTGCCAGTGTGTGAAGCAAACTTGTTCAATCACCCACTGTACTCCCTTCCTTGAAGTGAATACTTGGAAAGTCAGCTTTCACTCAAACAGAAGGAAAAAAAATTTTAAATGTCAAGTGGGCTTAGATGTGGGTCTTGCCACTTGGGGGCATTTTTTCACAGTTAGGATGGAGGTGGGGGGTGGTCAGAGGGGCTCAAATC
This sequence comes from Nanger dama, assembly GCA_917880005.1. Lineage (NCBI taxonomy): Eukaryota > Metazoa > Chordata > Mammalia > Artiodactyla > Bovidae > Nanger > Nanger dama. The sequence goes on along the minus strand of CAKJTW010000005.1, from coordinate 30,430,547 downwards.
TACCTCACGAATTTCACCTCCAGAAGCTAGAGCTATCTTTCAAACAGACTTTTCTGCTTCCTAGTAACTGGACTGTAGATTTATCATGAGAAAAAAATTCTACAAGCTTTCCCGAATATGTATATATTTTTAATTTTTTATTTATTTATTTTTGGCTGTGCTGGGTCTTTGTTGCTGTGCAGGTTTTTCTCTCATTGTCATCTTCCTGCACCAGGGATCAAACCCGTGGCCCCCTGAATTGGCAGGCAAATTCCGAACCACTGGACCACAGGGAAGTCTCTTGAGTATATTTTTATTTTCACTTTGTTGGCTTGGGAACAGTGAGTAAACACTAAATGATTCCCTTCATCTAGATTATGGACCATTTGGTAACAGAGCTTAAGAGACTTCCAAAATGAATAAACACCTACTGCTATTTAAACAGTCAACCTTCAAACTGATTCAGAAACCACCCGGGCAGGTATTCTGAGTCCCTGTGTGATTCTAGATGTGGCACTGACCTTTCTTTAGGCCAAAGGGAAGTTAATGTTTCTCTCTCCCATTAGCTTGTGGCGGTACCTTGAGAGTAGAAAAAAATAGATATGACAAAGTCCAGTGTAGAATTTTTAAATGCACAGGAAAAACCAGGTAAGAAACACCCATCTTTCGTGAAATGTAGCTGCCATGTGAAAGACCCAGGGCACGATGTCGTCTTGGCTCAGGGACACACAAATCCGACTTCCTAGAATTCAAAACCAAAGGTAGGAACGACATAGTGGAAGGTTTTAAGAAAGAACACAGGGTGTCCTTTTTAGACCCATGAGGCAAATCCTGTTCTTTTCTGATGTCTCTGGAAAGAAACTGTGGTCTACACAAAGATGTCTTATTGCTGATGCTGCCAGAAAGAAAACTCCGTGTTCACATAGCAAAACGTGTTTTCAGATGCAATTTCACCTCGAAAAGTGAGCACTTGTGAAGGAGGCTTTGGCTACGTGTCATTACTGGCTTTGGGAGGGGACCCTGGCTTCGTCTTTTGTCCTTCTCACCTGTTGCTCCTTCTCTAAACATGCATACTCGTGCCAGGTGAAGTCTCTTGCTGGAGGGACATGTGCGTGCGTACTCTGGGCTGGAGTGGCTGTTCCCGAGCATGAGTCCTTTGATGACACACAGTTGTCTGATGAGCCAGCTGGAAGCACCTTCCACCACTTCACAGACATGCTGAATCTGAAGTCGGCCTGGCTAGAATTCTAGCCACAGAGAGACCAAGCCTTCGTCAAGGAGGAATTGTCTAAACGGTCAGCAGGCAAAACTTAAGTGTTCATTTCTTCTTGATGCGAACACCATGCTAAACACAAAACCCCACAGAAGTAAGAAAATGAGAAATGGGCTTTGCCATGGATGCACCTTAAAGAGGTGATTAAGGTGCTGCAGGCGGCTGGCCAGCTGGTCTTCATGGAAAACAGACGGAGGTGGTGGAGAGTGGGGGACTTCCCTCATGGTCCAGTGGCTAAGACTCTGGCTTCCAGTTCAATCCCTGGTCAGGGAACTAGATCCCACATGCCACAACTAACAGTTCATATGCTGCAACTAAGACAAATAAATAAATAAAATAAAAGTTATTTTTTAAAAAAAAGGAGGTGGAGGGGCATGGGAGTGCATTCCCAAGTCACCCTTTAGAGTTAAAGTCTGCCCCTCAGATGTGGGAATGTGCTTTGCAGTAGCTACCAGAGGTGGACAGAAAAGTTTAAAGGTTTGTTTGGGGTTGTGTTTGGCTGGTTAGTTGGTGTTTTGATCTTGCCAAAGTAGCCACGTAGTTTGAGAAACAAAACTTAGAAAGCACCAATGCCTGCCTCCAGATTAAGGTACTCTTAGATTCCCATGGAAGTTTTGGAGAAGCAGACATTTAATTTGCTTATTATGCTTTCATTAGTTTACCCAACCGACTTCACAGAGCACCTATGATGTCCCAAGGCACTTGGCTTACTGCTGGAGACACAGCCTCATGGAGACCCTAATCCTGGCCTGGGCAGCCTCGGGCCCGTTCTCCATGCAGGTTCTGCACTTGTGGTTCCAGGTGAATTTACCCACTGTGAACATCCGAATCACAGACCACTGATTTCTTGAACTCATCAACAACCTATTCTCACCCACAATGCTGTCTAGATATAAGAGACTCCAGTGACCTATTTTCAAAGAATTCATTTAGAAATACACTTAGAAAAATAAATAAAAATACACTTGGAGGATTTTCCTGGTGGTCCAGTGGTTAAGAATCCACCTGCCGATGCAGGGGACACGGGTTCGATCCCTGGTCTGGAGAGAGTCCACCTGCCTGGGGACGGCTAAGCTGGTGTGCCACACTACTGAAGCCCGCATGCCTGGGGCCTGGGCTCTACAACAAGAGAAGGCACCACAATGAGAAGCCCTCACATCACAACTGGCAAGCAGCCCCTGCTATCGGCAATTAGAGAAAGCCTGTGCATCCAGAAAACTAATAATAAATACATAAAAATTTAAATACATTTGGAAAACAAAAAGTAAAACAGCAGACTTTTTAATTCTAAAATGAGGTGTGTTCCTGGGCACCTGTCTCTTTTAGGGTACCTGCTACAGCAGAACAGAAAAGGGGGAGGCAGAGGGGAGCCCTGAGGGGGTCCTCAGTTCATCATCTCAGAATCGTCATCCTGCTTCTCCACCTATGAGAGGCTTAGGAGGCCACCATGCACGAAAGGCCACAGAGGCAAATCCAGCTAGCAAATCCAGGCTTCTCACAGTGTAAGCAGATAGACTCGTTTTTCACAGGAGAAAAAGCCTTACAGATAATGAGACTAGCCAGAGCCCGGATGCGGAGGCCAAAGCCCAGTTTTGAGATGGCGCCTCTGGGATTGGCTGTGGGCTCTGGCCAGTCACCGTATGACTCTGAGCTGCACTGTCCTCACTGTGAAACGAGAGCTTCGTGCTGGCTGATGCCTGACAGCCCTTCTCATTCCAACCTTCTAGCATCTGTGAAAAAGGGGGCAGCAGGCAGGATGTTCGGCAATTTTAATTCGTTGATTGGGCAGTCCATCAATGATTAAAGTTGCCTCAGTGCTGAGTTTAGAATAATTCTGGTGAGGCTTCGAGGTTAATGATTAACTAAAATAAATGAGCCATTCACACCTCTGCCAGCCATCTCCTTTCAACTCTCAACAGGAGAACAAACAGCAAACAGTGATGAATTAATTCACAAGCAAAGATTATTTTTGGCAATTAGAAGAGTCAGACGCTTCTATTTACATATAGCCATTACATACATAAATAGGTGTATACATTTATAACTGTGTATCTCCATGGTCCCATTTGCCATTAAATGTGAATTTTCCCCAAAATTTATAAATAATAAAATTATAATAGTATGTGTTATATTTACTGAGCACATATTATGTGCCACACACTGTTAAGAACTTATTTACATTGTCAATAACTTCTTAAATAATATCTATCTATGTATTTATTTTTGGCTGTGCTGAGTCTTCGCTGCTACCCACGTTTTCCCTGATTGCAGCGAGCAGGGGCTACTCTCTAGTCGGGCGTGGGTTTCTTATTGCAGCGGCTTCTCCTGTCGTGGAGCAGGGCCCCTCGGGCACGTGGCCTTCAGCAGTTGTGGCACACGTGCTCTAGAGCGCCCGCTCAGCCGCTGTGGCGCACACCAGCTCAGTTGCTCTGTAGCTTGTGGGATCTTCCCGGATCAGAGATCAAACCCTTGTCCCTTGCATTGCAAGGCAGATTCTTAACCACTGGACACTAAGGAAACCCTGTCAATAACTTCTTTTCATTAATATCTTCTGTTTCCAGTCTTAACACCCACAGTTGATTTCTCAAAATATGAAGTTCTTAAAGTTTATTGCAAACATCTCACCTGGCAGGCATAACTGTTTGAGTGTAGAGAAACGGTATTTCATAAAAAGGCCTCCAATTTTCTGAACTTTTGGGCAAAGCCTTGCTGGACAGGCACGAATTTGATGGTGTTTATGTCTAGTGGTGGCGATTCTGCCTCTAAATAACTTTCTTTGGGAGAGACAGAGAGAATCTTGGAGTTTATAGAGAGTGGGAAATATTTTCATCTCTACTGAGATCGGGAGAAAAAAAAATCTCACTAAGGTTCAAGGAAAATTTTCCCGGCAATAAGGGTTATATTTGATAAGTTATTGTGACACTTGAATCACAGCTTCTGGACAGAGATTATAAAATAAATTTTTACAGATCTGAGACAATCCAGGTGTGGGTCTTTCTGGCTGGATCATACACAATCCATACTAGGACTGAAACTTCATGGGATCACTATTTTCCTTTCTGCCTACCCATGCAGAGCACTCAACAGTGATGAAAGATTCAGTAGCATAAGGGACGTGTTTCATATTATGATGATTATAATTCTACATGTTTTCCCAAAATGTACAAATATAAAATGTGCTATGTTCTACTCATATGCTTGCATATGGAAAACAGAAATAAAAATTGTTTACTCTGGCTACAACAAATGTCATTCTCTTGCTTGGTGGCTTTTGAGTTCCTTCAGCCAAACCAAACACGTAGCTTCTCAAGATACCAGAATCTACATTTAATCCAGTAATGAGTTCCTCACTCCAAGTATCTCTCTCTTTTAATGACTACATTGTTAAATAAGAAATGGATAATGTCAACTTCCCCAATAGCAGCAGGAGTAGTTGTTGCTGTTTCATAAGTAATTTAGGAAAGCAACTGAAGCATAAAGAAACTACATTATTTATTACAGTAGTCTCCTCTCCTGGACATCGTAATAATCTTCAATATTAATGCCTTCCTTACAAGTATATGGTTAGGAAATTGAAATCAAGGGGTTAAATTGATAAATTAAACAATTATGAAATGTTTTCAGGTGAATAGTTGATTTTATCATCAAACCAAAAGACTGCCTCGTTTCCTGCATGCATTATTAAATATTTATCTAACATGTATTGATGTATTCTTAACTGTTGTAGTGCAGTCATGCATGCTAAGTTGCTTCAGTAGTATCCTACTCTTTTGCAATCCCATGGACTGTAGCCCACCAGGCTCTTCTGTCCATGAGATTCTCCAGGCAAGAATACTCGAGTTGGTGGCTGTGCCCTCCTCCAAGGGATCTTGCTGACCCAGGGGTCAAACTCGAGTCTCTTATGTCTCCTGCATTGGCAGGCAGGTTCTTCACCATTAGCACCACCTGGGAAGCCCAGTTGTTGTAATGTCTTCTTCAAATGATTCGCTTTGAGAGTTATACACAGCATGATTCAGTTTTCCTAAATCAAGTGCAAGCTTCAGTTCAGTTCAGCTGCCCAGTTGTGTCTGACTCTTCATGACCCCATGGACTGCAGCATGCCAGGTTTCCCTGTTCATCACCAACTCCCAGAGCTTATTCAAATTCATATCCATCAAGTCAGTGATGCCATCCAACCATCCCGTCCTCTGTCTCATCCTTCTGACAAAACGTGGTCCCCTAGAGAAGGGAATGGCAAACTACTTCAGTATTCTTGCCTTGATAGGACACTGAAAGATGGACTCCCTAGGTTGGTAGGTACCCGATATGCTACTGGAGATCAGTGGAGAAATAACTTCAAAAAGAAGGAAGAGATGGAGCCAAAGCAAAACCAACACCCAGTTGTGGATAAGCCTGGTGATGGAAGTAAAGTCCAATGCTGTAAAGAGCAATATTGCATAGGAACCTGGAATGTTAGGTCCATGAATCAAGGTTAACTGGAAGTGGTCAAACAGGAGATGGCAAGAGTGAACATCAACATTTTAGGAACCAGTGTAGCCTTACCCATCACGAATTCAGCGACTACTGTAGTGCGGGAAAGACTGCCAGGATCCCACAGTGCCCCGCAGTAATGAAAACTGGTGGTAAGAACTCCATGTTGCCTGGAGCTGGTAAATTGGGCAGTTTATAGGTTAACTCAAAATGTATGGTTAGTAGAGGGGCTTCCCTGGTGGTCTAGTGATTAAGACCGTGCTTCCTGTGTGAGGGGACAGGTTCAATCCCTGGTCAGGGAACTAATATCCCACATGCTTCTTGGTGCAGCTAAGAAAATTTTTTTTTAAAGATATGTTTACAAAAAAAAACAAAAAAACACTATGGCTAGTAAAGACGTGTCCAATGTGGATGTTTCTGGGAGTTAGGCCATTGGGCAGCCAGAGTAAGTCAGAAGAGACACAAGTTCTAATATGTTTCTTTTCAGCCAAACAAAAAAGAGTTTAGGCAGAGATCATTAGGCAAATGAATCAACAAAAAGAGCATAGGAGATTCGTTGCCTGGTTCAGCTATCACTTCTGTAGGGTGTTCCACATAAAATCTGCACAGGTAACCCTGATTTCTCACCTGCTCACCCAGAGAACATCTTGACTCAAAGAAAGTGAAAGTTGCTCCGTCATGTACGACTCTTTGCGACCCCATGGACTATACAGTCCTGCAAATTTTCTAGGCCAGAACACTGGTCTGGGTAGCCTTTCCCTTCTCCAGGGGGTCTTTCCAACCCAGGAACTGAACCCAGGTCTCCCACATTGAAGGCAGATTCCTTTCCAGCTGAGCTACAAGGGAAGCCCATCTTGATTCAAGGAGTATGAAAATACCTGAAGTTTTTCAGTTTTTTCAGCCATCTTCATAAATGAGCATCACCTCTCAGAATTTCAGAAAACGTTTTCTGAGATTAGTGACACTAACGTCATCCTCCTGCCTGGGCGATTTTTTTGGACTCTGTCCCTTACTGTCCATTTCAACTACCACTCTCTGAGTCAGCCTCCCAGTTCTGCCTTCCCTGACCACCAGCAGGACACCCTGCCTGCATGGCCATTTTGGTCACTGCCCACCCCCTGTTCAGAATATACAGTGGCTTCTGCTTGCTTTAGCAACTGTGCCCTCAGCCTGACCCCTGGCTGTCTCCAAAGGCTGAGCATCTCTTCTATTCCTGAGCTAATCTATTTATTATCTTCCTCTGTGCTTGGCTTATAAATAAATCCTGAGCCCAAGTCTTACCAATTGCTATTTCCCCCACCCGGAAAATTTGCATTTCCTCCCCCACCGCACCCGTGTCCTTAAGCCACGCCCACTGTTCCTTTTGCATCTGACTATGCCGGTTTGCATCTTCTCCAGTGGGGGGCATATCTGCAATGTGGGCATAAGGTCTTGAGAGGCCCCTCTCCATCCTCCTTGAAAGGTGAATAAGCACCCAGTGAGTGGATGAAGGCATCCGTGAATGAATATTGGAATGGCAGAGGCTGCTCCAGTGCTAAAGTGACATTGCTTCTCAGCATAGAAAAAGCTAGCAATATTTTTCCAGCATGCAATAAAGAAAATGCTATATTGAAGCAAATGAATATTTCTTAAGATTTTGTAGAGTGCAATAGGAATTGCTCTCTAAATGATGTTTGGAAATAGAAGCTGAAAAGACAGTAGAGATATGAATGTGACTAATATTTCCCAACTGACAAGGAAGGGGATATAAATTTGTGATGGGAGATACCATACCACCACCTTCACACACCCACACACAGTGTGATCTATGAGTAGGATTAGTAAAGCCTGATTCTGTAAGCCAAAAGAGGAGGCACGACTAACTGATGAATCAGTTCAGTTCAGTTCAGTCACTCAGTCGTGTCTGACTCTTTGCGACCCCATGAATTGCAGCACGCCAGGCGGAGAAGGCAATGGCATTCCACTCCAGTACTCTTGCCTGGAAAATCCCATGGACGGAGGAGGCTAGTAGGCTGCAGTCCATGGGGTTGCTGAGGGTTGGACACGACTGAGAGACTTCACTTTCACTTTTCACTTTCGTGAATTGGAGAAGGAAATGGCAATCCATTCCAGTGTTCTTGCCTAGATAATCCCAGGGACAGGGGAGCCTGGTGGGCTGCCGTCTATGGGGTCGCACAGAGTCGGACACGACCGAAGTGACTTAGCAGCAGCAGGCCTCCCTATCCATCACCAACTCCCGGAGTTCACCCAGACTCATGTGCATCGAGTCAGTGATGCCATCCAGCCATCTCATCCTCTGTCATCCCCTTCTCCTGCCTCCAATCCCTCCCAGCATCAGGGTCTTTTCCAGTGAGTCAACTCTTTGCATGAGGTGGCCAAAGTATTGGAGTTTCAGCTTCAGGATCAGTTCTTCCAATGAACACCCAGGACTTGTCTCCTTTAGGATGGACTGGTTGGATCTCCTTGCAGTCCAAGGGACTCTGAAGAGTCTTATCCAACCACCACAGTTCAAAAGCATCAGTTCTTCAGTCCTCAGCTTTCTTCACAGTCCAACTCTCACATCCATACATGACCATTGGAAAAACCATAGCCTTAACTAGACGGATCTTTGTTTGCAAAGTAATATCTCTGCTTTGTAATATGCTATCTAGGTTGGTCATAACTTTCCTTCCAAGGAGTAAGCGTCTTTTAATTTCATGGCTGCAGCCACCATCTGCAGTGATTTTGGAGCCCCCAAAAATGAAGTCTGACACTGTTTCCACTGTTTCCCCATCTACTTGCCATGAAGTGATGGGACCAGATGCCATAATCTTCATTTTCTGAATGTTGAGCTTTGAGCCAACTTTTTCACTCTCCTCTTTCACTTTCATCAAGAGGCTCTTTAGTTCCTCTTCACTTTCTGCCATAAGGGTGGTGCCATCTGCATATCTAAGGTTATTGATATTTCTCCCGGCAATCTTGATTCCAGCTTGTGCTTCCTCCAGCCCAGCATTTCTCATGATGTACTCTGCATATACGTTAAATAAGCAGAGTGACAATATACAGCCTTGACGTACTCCTTTTCCTATTTGGAACCAGTTTGTTGTTCCATGTCCACTTCTAACTGTTGTTTCCTGACCTGCATACAGGTTTCTCAAGAGGCAGGTCAGGTGGTCTGGTATTCCTATCTCTTTCAGAATTTTCCACAGTTTATTGTGATCCACCCAGTCAAAGGCTTTGGCATAGTCAATAAAGCAGAACTAGATGTTTTTCTGGAACTCTGTTGCTTTTTCGATGATCCAGCAGATGTTGGCAATTTGATCTCTGGTTCCTCTGCCTTTTCTAAACCCAGCTTGAACATCTGGAAGTTCATGGTTCACATATTGCTGAAGTCTGGCTTGGAGAATTTTGAGCATTACTTTACTAGCGTGTGAGATGAGTGCAATTGTGTGATAGTTTGAGCATTCTTTGGCATTTCATTTCTTTGGGATTGGAATGAAAACTGACCTTTTCTAGTCCTGTGGCCACTGCTGAGTTTTCCAAATTTGCTGGCATATAGAGTGCAGCACTTTCATGACATCATCTTTCAGGATTTGAAATAGCTCCACTGGAATTCCATCACCTCCACTAGAACAGGTTAGTCCAAAAGACAACTTCCAATGGCCCACCAGCCCTATCCCCAATTAAAGTAACTTCCAGAAATAATTCTTCTCCAGATTGAATTATCTATGCAAATGATTTAAAAATTTTCTTTATTATCTATTTATTTATCTGACTGCATTGGGTCTTAGTTGTGGCATGTGGGATCTAGTTCCTTGACCAGGGATCAAGGGCCCCCTCATTGGGAACCTAGAGTCTTAGCCACCAGATCACCAGGGAAGTCCCTCAAAAGATTCTTTATTAATAATCTACATCAGGGTTTGGCAGACTCTCCATGGGCCAAATCCAGCCCACCTCCACACTCTGATTGGAACACAGCGCATCCCTTCATTTTCCTATTGTCCATGGCTGCTTCCCACCATAAGGACCTGGCTGAGTAGTTGTGACAGAGACCCTGTGATCCACAGACTGAAAAATGACCCTTCAGGGGAAAAGTTTGCAGCTGCTTGACCTGCGTGATCTAAGAATATAGTCATTTGATCAGAAGCGCCATCAACTTGCTTTCTCCAGTGGGAGTGTAATAGGGTTGGATAGATTATTTTCTGAAATAAGTGAGGAATTCATACCTCCCTTCCATCTTACCAGGGTAGGCCCCAGGTAGACCTGGGGCCTGGAATCTGGTTGGCTGGCTAAGAGAGCAGTAACCTGTCCTGGTTTTCTGGGAATTGTCTTGGTTTTCAAACTGAGCCCCTTGTTCTGGGCAAACCAAGACAGTTAACCACCCTGACATGTAGTGAACAGTGTACAGGGTCTGGGGCAGACTGACAGGGTCAAATCCCACTTATGTGACTTTATGCTGTGTAGCTTTGGGTAAGTTACTTAACCTCTCTGAACCTCAACTACCCTATTTGTGAACTATTCTGAGGAGAGATTGTAAAGATTAAAGAAAGGACATTACACAGAAAGAGCCCAGCATAGAATAGGCACTTATTAAATATTCATTCCCTTCCTACCCTTCAGACGATTATCAGCTAATATTTTTACCCAATTTTTTTTTCCCCAATCTTTAGCTAAAATTCATTGTTTCATAAAATTATCAGAAGGGAAATTTAAAAATACTGTTTGTGCCCTCTAGTTTCTAATGATGTTGTTTCTTTGCCCTTTACAAATAAATACCAAAATAAACAAAGAATTTGTATGGCAATGAGGGAAGTAGCCCACCCATGCAAAATTGCCTGGTTTTCAATTTGACAACTGTTCTGTATTTTAAACATAAACACCTGGAGACAAGTGGTGGCTGAATTCTGTTCTGTCCAATTATGGATACATCCCAGGAAGGTCTGCTATACCCAGCCAGTTAAAGTAGCTTGTGATAGGAGATCCCTGGTGGTCCAGTGGTTCGGACCCAGTGCTTTCACCGTAGGGCCTCGGTTCAATCCCTAGTCGGGGAACAAAGATTCCGAAGGCCACACGGCGTGGCCCCTCTCAAAAAAAAAAAAGTAGCTTGTGATGCCTTGCGTCCATGACCAGATCCAGAACTTCTGGAAAACAAGATTCAGGGGCTTTTTCTAACCTGGTATTGTGTGTCTCTAATGGAGAATGTTGATAGAAAGCAAGCTGATAGAGGCTGTGAGTGCCACCTCACTCATGGTTCCTCTGATGGATCATTGTGACCCGAGTGCTAAGTGGACCAACACACTCATTAATTTTTTAAAGAGGTTAATAATATACAGATAGTGGTGTCAAATCTGATAGCAACCTACATGCCATCCAAAGTCCCCGAGATGAGATCAAAGGGACGAGACAATATTAACCTCATTCCAACTCTCAGCATTTTGATTTAACATCCAGTGGGTTAGCTAATGTGCAGGATGGAATTCAATAATGTGTACTTCTATAATAGTTTATACTCCCAATTACACTTAAAATCCTAGTTGGTCCCCAACAAATTCAATTTCTTTAACCTGTAGTTAGAGGACTTTGAGAAATGTTTTTACTAAATGAATCAGTCAAATCAATTCAAAACTATCAGGATTTAATTTAATATACAGATTCTTAGTAAATGTACAGAGTGGAATTAAATAATGTGGACTTCTATGGTAATGTATAACCTAAAAACTTCCAAATACATACATAATCCTAGCTGATTTCCAATAAATTCAATTTACTTGAGGCTGTGGCCATGTGATTTTAATGAATCAAACTTTTAAACTGAATTGGTCAAATCAGCCAAAACTTATAAATTCAGTGAAAATGTCAGGGGTTGGCTGATTTGAATGGCTGATGCAGCAAAATAAGTCAGATTAGTAGCTCAGAATACAGACTGCTTTAATTTGATTTAAACTATAGACATCTGTTTGCCTTTTTGATTGGGACAACACCAAAAGCACTAGTTTCCAAATGTGGCTGATTCTACATTAGAATCACCTGGCGAGCTTTCAAAATGTCCAAAGTCTAGGCCACACCACAGACTGTTAAATCAGAATCCTTGTGGGTGAGACTCACAGATCAGTCCCTTTATAAGTTCTCCAGGTGACTGGGAACCACTGGCATCAAGTTCAAATAATTAGGGGTGAAGCCACCATAATATGTTTTGGATTAAAGTGAAAGCCCAAGTTGGAGGAGAAAAGACTTTGTAGTAACATACAGTAATTATATTAATAACAAGCAAATCATTTATTATAGAATTTGTTTTGTTATACAAAAATAGCTCGCTATTTACTGAGTTCTCACCAAGTGCCAAACATTGTGCCGGATTTTACATGGATTATTTTATTAAATTCTCACAAGTGACTGAGAAGCCTTATGAAGCTGATTATTTTACCCATTTTGCAGATGGAGAAATTGAGGCACTGGAGGTTAAATACTTGCCGAAAGATACACATCTAGCCAATTGTCAGGTGAGAGCTGGCACAAAGCAGTGTGAGTCCAAAGCCTGGACTTGAATGATTTTTGAAAACCATTGACTTGAAACTCTGGGCTCTGTAGGTCTTTGAACTTCACATTCTTATTTCTTTGTGGGCATTGCTTTGGGATTTTGTTGTGCTTTTCACTTTTCTTTGTTTCTGGATGGAAAGGCCTTTCCAAACAGTGCACAAAAGCAATTTCTGATGCCCCCGGGGAGGAGAGGTAGCCTGACTTTATGCATATAATAGGCAGAGGAGTTAATATTCCAAACCTTAGAGCTCCTCTCAGGGGAGTTTCTAGCAGACTTAAAGCTCTCTCAGGCCACAGAAAGAGAACCTGAAACAAAACCTCCACGTTAAGGAAAGGGACGTATTTGCTAAAGCATGTTTAAATTTTAATCTAAAAAGAGTAACAATATAATGGGGCTTTCATTCACTGCAAATCTGGTTATTTCACAAAATCTTCACTGTTGACCTGTCAACCTGGAAGGGTTTGTTTCAAGTTTTTGAGTTTTGTTTTTGAGGCCTCCTAAATAACATCAAATAATATCCACTCAGTACCAGCTGAAATCTTAACATTTAACTGATAAACGTTGACAGTTTTTGGTTGCACAATGAAAAACAAAAAAGAAAGATGAAAATCTAATGTCACCGTCATTGGCAGCCGTTTCCTGGGACAGTTATGGTGCTGCACACTCATTTCCGCACAGTGTCTTCTGTGTCCTTTGCACATAAAAGGTGAGAGAGGAGCTGAAACTACCCCCAGAAGTTCCCCCAGGACCAAGGCCAGAATCTCGTCAGCGCAGAATCTGGGCCACTCTCAGCAGTTTTGTTTTTTTTTTTCCTTCCGCCCACTTACCTCAGGAGAGCAGTTTGTCTCCTTCCAAGGACCCGCCCACCCCCAGCAACGTCTGGGTAGGGTTTGGGCTCTGCCTGCAGCCCCCAGGCTTACTGCCCGGGTGGGACCGCCGGGCCCCTGCCACCCAGACAGGGCAACTTGAACTTGACCTTGGAAGGGACCGGAAGTTCTTCTGGCAGCAGGCACCAGGGAGGGGCTGGGGGAAGCGACCCGACCCTTGGAAGGCTGGGTCCTGGCAGCCCAGTGCTGCCAACTGTACCCACCTTCGAGAAACGGGAGGACCCTGGGCTCCAACAACGCTCTGCGTCCCCAGTGTCACCTCTCACTCTCCTTTGGACCCATCCCTGTTTCGACTGCTTGTGGGCAGAGCAAGGGGTCCGTTTAAATTTCCTTTTAGGCGTCCTTCTTAAAAGACTGAACTTGCGGGAATCCCCCGGAAGTCCAGTGGTTAGTAGGACCCCGCGCTCTCACTCCGGCCATGCGTTTGATCCTTGGTTGGGGAAATAAAATCTTGCAAGACGCACGGTCAAACAAACAAACAAACAAACAAAGATATAAAAAGGTACTTGCCATGGTGCTGTCTAAATAAAACTTAGGTTTTCAAGTTTTAGGAGTGTGGCCAGAGGAGAAGGTGAGTCTTGTCTCTAGCAGGAAAATCAGAGAAAAAATATTTTAAGGCGATGATGTCAAAAGACTGAACGACTGTCGGGTCAGGCCAGGCACCGAGCCCCCCCGAGGGGTGGAGTCAGCTCTGCGCGGGGGGTGGGGGTGGGGGTGGGGATCGTCCCCCTCACCTCGTGCATAACAGGGGATCCCTGGTGCTGGCCGTCGTGGAGGCGGGCAGCTATCGGGCTCCTCCACAGCCCCGGAGCGCACGGTGCGGGGTCTCCGCGCCGACAAGGCGGCCTCGGTGGGCGCTGGGCGCTCAGCGCGGCGGCTCCTGGCCCGCGTGGCTGCGGCTGGCGTGCTTCCCGGCGGCTCCCGGCCGCAGCTGCCGAGCTATTTGCAGCCTCCACATCCTGAGAGCCGAGACCAGGCCGCTCCCCGGGGTGACTGGGAAGCGGGAGGCCAGGCGGGGCCTTCCTGGATCCGGAGGGGGTCCAGGCAGTTCGGAAATAGCGACCTGCAGGGTCCGCAGGGGCTTCTGCTGGGGCTGCCCGGGGAGTCCTGAGCCTCAGCCGCCCCCACGCCTCGTCAGAGCCCCAGAATGAGGGTCAGCAGGTGGGTGACCAACCCAGCTGGAAAATGAGCCAACTTCCCGCTGCAACGCCCCCAGGGAGACCTTTCCAGACGGTTCCCACCCCCACCCCCAACCCCGTTATCCCACTTTCATCACTCACCTTTATCAGCGTATCCTGAGCAGCATCCGAAGTGCTCTTTCTTGTGTTTGTTTACTTGTTCATTGTTGGCCTCCTCCAGGAACGTGCAGGCTCCTAGAAAGTCCTGTGAAAGACGCCTGTCTGTTCCGCTGGACGCCTGTCTGTTCCGCTGATCGCCTGTCTGCAGGGCCAAGGAGGGGTGCCTGACTCCTTTGTAAGAGAATGAGGGGATCCGGAAAGAGAGGCGGCCTGCTGAACCATGAACGAGCCGGATTTCTCACCTTTCCGTTCTGAGGAAGTGTTGTCATCAACCTTTAGAGAGAAACTGGATTGATTTGGGGGTAAGGAAGTTCATTCTCCCTGGCTTTATATATATTTTCCAACCCACTGCTAAATGTTAGTGGTCTTTAGAGTCTTTATGTGATGTATACCACTTGTCAGTATTTATTTAATGTAATCTATGTCATTTAAAGAAGGTTAAATTATAGGGTATCTAGAGAGAGACAATAATGTAATTTAAGCACAATCATTTAGAGGAAGATTTCCGCCCTAAAACTTGGTTAAAATACATTTGAGACAGACACCGTTCAATTCATTGCACAGATCTGACTTTGTGACAGCTCCAACATAGTCTGTTCTATTTAATAAGAATTCCTGCCCATAAAAGAAGATTTAATAACATTATGAAATTGCCTTTATGTATTAATGGAACCCAAGGAGTCTTAACTCTAAAAGCGAATGTTCTTTAAACCTAAATATTTGATACTCAAGAAAGTCAGCTGAGAAAAACTTGTCGAAAGTGATGATTCTATCTGATAATGGTATCCACATCTGGAGATACGTGACAATTACTTTATGCAGTTGACAAATTAGTGTCCATTCTTCTCAAGGTCTCAGGGTTCATAACTTATTTTTTATACTTATAGTGAAATGTCCCCATTTTTTTATCCCAGATCCTCTAGGCAACTGGGAGGTAGGATATATCAACTTAAATTTCTAGAAATTGTATCCTATTTGGTATTAAAATCCACATGTTAGAATTTGTAGTTTGCCATAGGGGAGAAAATGAATTCACTCCCAAAGCACTTATTTAAGATCATGCAGGTGATCCAGCAAAGGAGCATCCCCCACCCTCCTAGGACTGACAGCCCTAGTGGAAAACCATCACCCTGTCGTTTGAATGGAGTGACAAATAATTGCTAAATTTGGGTTGCATTCTGACTGCCTCTGTTTTACATGGAAAATAGAAATCTTGTGCAAAAGAACTTGGCTACTGGGAACCCAGCACCCCTGCCTGCAGATTTGGGGGGAGGCTGCCATAGTCCCACTGGGGATGTGCACTAACCCTAGAGGTATTGGAGGTCCTGAGTAGCCCCCTCCAGGGGCCACAGGTACCCTGTTTCACTGGACATTTGGGTCAGGAGAGGAAGGAACTAACGGGAGAGTCCACCCTGAGAGGAAAGGAGAAACTTGGGATGTCTCATAACAAATTTTACAGATCCCCAAGGGGCTCTTCCATACCTTGGACTCTCTCTCAAGGAAAGGACATTTGAGTATCTGTCCTATTTTTATCATTTTATCATATGTTAGAAGTCATACTAACTAATTAGGTAGTGGGGCACCTACACGCAATAAAATCATATGTTGAATGGTACAGTATCTTATACTTGCAGCAGCCACATTTCAATGAATAAAATTTCTTTTAAAATTCTTGTATAAAAAAATTGAAAGACTTCTTTATACTGGATGAAAACTTAGATTTCAAACCTAATTTTGATCAGCTTTATCATGAATACATTTTGTGAGTTTATTCCTTAAAAATCTTTCTCAGGCTTTCTCCTCTTAACTCTCTAAAATGATACCAGATGGGTTTTATTTTGTTTTTAGCTAAAATTGGATCCTGGGAAAGAATCTAGTGTAGATGTAAGAAGATGACTGTCATCTGACAATTTCCATTACTTACCTGACTCCCTCCCTGGATTTAAAAGAAACCAGAAACTTTATGGAGACCTGCATCCCAAAACCTTTGGGAGGAAGAATAACAGTTCTGTGTTTCCAAAAATTAGTAATAGCTATTCCTTGTAAGTGGATTGCAGTGCAATCACAAAAACCTGCCTATCTCTAGGAAAAAAGTTTCCAGATTTCCTTTCCCTGGAATGTGGCTCCAAAGAGGCTATTTCATTGCAAAGAAGGTGTTTTGACTGGGTGCTCAGCAGGTCCCTCAATAAGGCAATGTCAATGATTGTAAGCAAAGTTCCCTAGAACTATGGAGGGTATAGGCCCTCCATACCCATTAACAGGAGCTCCTGTTCAAGTTTTCGGCCGGTTACCCTGCTACCGTGCAGGCTGCCACCCTTGGCCCAAGTGTTGTCTGCTAACTTGCCACCAACAAGTCACTGGAACAGCATGAGACTCCCAAACACTATCCCAAGCTCCCAGGCAAGTCCACTTATTTATCGCATGCTTTCCTCTTGGTTTACAGCTTTACATAAAAAGAACTAAAGCACATATTAAACTCTGTCATCAGCATTTATTCATCTTGTGGATTATCCTTTCATCCTACTTGATGGTAGAGGCATGGAAGCTAATAAAGAAATATTTTGAGGTTAACTTATGTTTGTACTAGTGGTTTCTAAATAATTTTCCCATTTAGAAAATATAGTAAAACAAAAGAGAAATGTTTTTAATGATGTTTTACAATTTGTTGTTATTATTATTAGTTTTGGCTGCATCTCAAGACATGTGGCATCGTGGTCCCCGATCAGGAACTGAACTTGCGTTCCCTGCACAGGGAGCACGGAGTCCCAACCACTGGACCATCAAGGAAGTCCCATTTTTGTGATTCTTTTAAAGTGAGGTTTTAAATATTATTAATAATAGCCTACTAAGACTCCTTGGTTTTAAAGGTGAGAAAAAAATTTATTGGGCCTTAAAATGAAGACACAGCAAAAAAACAATAATAATAAAACTATATCTCTGTTGTTTTTTTCAAGTCAGTTTGATTCTTAACTGTTATTCTTTAAAAATTCTCAAGACCTTAACATTAAAAAAAAACACCTTCAAATATTAGATTTACAATAACATATCTCTTACCTAATTTTTAAAAATAAAATCAATATTACTTCTAATGGTTCATTATAATTATCTGTAGAAGCTCAGTATATATAAATTCATGATATAAAGTTTTGCAATGTTGATCTCTAAAGTTTTGGTCCTTAAAAGAAGGGAAAAATTTATATTACTTTTCAGGTTTGATCCATATAGTATAAAATCCAATACTTAACAATATATGAAATAAATTCCTATGGGACCGACTAAAAGATAATTTTCTAAAAATAATTAATCCAATTTTATGTTGACCTGTTGACCACTATTTGATAAGACATGTACTCACTAGAAGAATTGTTGACCTGTGTCTCCGTGTTAAATCACATGTGAAAACACAGTTAACTGTATTTAAAGAAAATAATTCTGATACAAATGACTAGTAAGTTTTGGAAATCATGTAGATTATTATGAAGAATACAGTTAGATCCAATGAAACAAAAAGCAAGAAGCTCTAATGGTTTTGCAAAAATTTCAAAGTTTTTTCACCCATTCCAATTGATCCACACATTCTCTTTTTGCAGTCCTGCAATTACTTGAATATAAAAGTGCTTTCTGTTAATCTTCAACCTGAAAAGTAGTAAAATAACAGAAGCATAAAAGGGAATGGACATTTCAACCCAACAGCTTTCCAGGTTTTTCAGGCTTTTAGTCTACTTGCTTTTGAAGGCTTACCCCTTTCACAATTTCCCCCACTGCTTTATAGAATCTTAGAAATCATGAACCTACATATCTTTTATATGTAAAATTGTCTCAATAGCCTTTTAAAAGTTATTACATTTGGGTGCAAACTTGCTCAAGGCAGCTTGGTAAAACCAAATTAATCGTTTCACTTCATTCAAAAACTGACTTCAAATTCATCCATTTAACTTTGAGGAATATGTATAACCTAACAAAATAATCATGGACACAAAAATATGGGTATAAGAAAAATGAGTCATCTTAGCCTTATTCAAAATACTTAAAAAAATCAATAAACAAGGTCCTTCCTACAGAAGGGAAACACAGGGAACTTTATTCAGTGTCTTGTGACAAACCATAATGGAAAAGAATATGAAAAGAATGTATATGTATGTATTCATCACTTTGCTGCACAGCAGAAATTAATATAACATTGTAAATCAACTGTACTTCAATGAAACTAACTAAAAATCAGAAACCACACAAATGTCCAGTAAGACGGGATTGACTAGATAATTTATGGTATTTTAAAGCATTAATTTATTTGGCTGTGCCAGGCCTTAGTTGTGGCATATGAAATCTTCAACCTTTAGTTGTGGTATATAGGATCTAGTTCCCTGATCAGGGATTGAAGCCGGGCCCCCTGCTTTGGGAGCTCAGAGTGTTGACCCCATCAGGAAAGTCCTCCAGCAACATCAATTTAAAATACATTTGGCACAGAATGTACGATATTTTACATTTACTCAGTGGAAAACCATAGAGGCAGTAGAAATGAGGCAATGCAGAGCACAATAAGAATATATGATGATAAAGTTAGTTTAAGAAAGATTGTTTTGAGTAAAAGTCATTTTCAAGTAGAATGTTTGTAAATATGTTACCATTTTTTGTAAAACAAATACATATACAACAACTCAAAACAACCCAATTTGAAAATGGGCAAGGCAGACTTCCCTGGTAGTACAGCAGATAAGCCTCCACCTGCCAATGCAGGGACATAGGCTCGATCCCTGATGCAGGAAGAGTTCACATTCTGCGGAGCAACTAAGTCTGTGTGGCCACAACTCCTGAGCCTGTGCTCTAGAGCCTGTGCTGTCCAACTGGAGAAGCCATGGCAATGAGAAGCCCGTGCACCACAGTGAAGAGGAGTCCCCACCCTGCAACTAGAGAAAAAGCCCAAGCACAGCAACAAAGACCAGGGCAACCAAAAACTAAGCCATTTTTTAAGAAATTGGCAAAGGACTTAAATTAGTTCTCCCAAGAAGGTATGCAAATGGCCAATAAGCACATGAAAGGATGCTTAGTATCATTAGTCATTAGGGTAATACAAATCAGTACTACAAGGAGATATACCCAGTAGGATGGCTATCATAGATATATATGGAAAATAGGAAGTGCTGGTGAGGTTGAGAAGTTGGAATGCTCATCCACTGCTAGAGGGAATGTAAAATGGTTCAGCTGCTGTAGAAGAGTCATCTTAGCCATCGTGGTCCCTCAAAAGATTAAACATAGAATTATCACGTGATCCAGTAATTCCACTCTTACATATGTACACAGAGAACTGAAAATAGGGATTCAAAACAATACATGAACATGAATGTTCATAGGAGCACTGCTCAAGTGTCCATCAATGGATAAATAAGCGGGATTGTGATATATACCGCCAATGGAATATTATTCAGCCACAAAAAGGACTGAAATACTGATAACATACCACTATGTGGATGAACCTGGAGAAGCAAGGCTCAGTGAAAGAAGCTAGACACAAAAGGTCACATATTGTACAGTTCCATTTGTATGAAATACCCACAATAAGTAAATCCATGGAGACAATGCAGATTGGTTTTTGCCAAGAGTCAAGGGGGAGGGGGAATTGATGGTACAGGATTTCCTTCTGGGGTGGGGTGATGAAAATGTTTGGAACTAGTGGTGGTGTTGCACAACACTGTGAATGTACTAAGTGCCATTGAATTGTTAATTTTATCTTATGAGACTCTCGCCTCAGATTAAATAAGTAAATATATATACATATATTTTATTTATTAATCACATATATATGTGTTGCATTTCCCAAGTGGTGCTAGTGGTGAGTAATCTGCCTGCCAGTGCAGGAGATGCAAGAGATGCAGGTTTGAACCCTGGGTCAGAAAGATCCCCTGGAGGAGGAAATGGCAACTGGCTCCAGTATTCTTGCCTGGAGAATCCCACAGACAGAGGAGCCTGGTGGCTATGGTCCATAGGGTCGAGAAGAGTTGGACACGACTGAAGCGACTTAGCTCCAATATACGTGTATATATCATGTTATATATATAAAACTAGAAGGGCACATAATATGTTGTTGATAGAATTGTAGATTTTTGGTTTCTTGGTTGTTTTCTTTCAGTGAATGTAAATTTCACTCACAATAACAGTTTTTCAAGAGATTGCAGTGCATTGCAATCCTTCCTTCTTCTGGAGTTCAGGCTGCAGTTCTAAGGACTCATAAGCAGCACACATTCTTCCGCAGCTTCCCAGCCCTTTAGAATCAGGCAGCTTATCACTTTCTACATGATTGACAGTATTTTAGTTTTGTTTTGCCTGCAAGTGTCCTGAGTCCAAGTAAACAGAATGAGGAAAGCCAGAGAGGAATCACAGGAATCACAGCAGTGTGCTGACTTACTGGAACATCCACAATCATAGCCAAGACAGGGGAACCCAGGCAGAAAAAGGAGAGTTAGGGAGGAAGGCTTCCAGCTGTGGCACTTCCCACCCCCCCACCCCCTGCCCCGTCCGCCCCACACCCGGTTCCTGTCCTTACAGGGAAGGGGAAGAAACTCGTAAATTTTTTTGCACCTGCTCTTAGTCTGGTGCTGCTAGATTGTTTTGATACTGCTTTTGGTCTCTGAGCC
Organism: Nanger dama; assembly: GCA_917880005.1. Taxonomy (NCBI): domain Eukaryota; kingdom Metazoa; phylum Chordata; class Mammalia; order Artiodactyla; family Bovidae; genus Nanger; species Nanger dama. The sequence continues at coordinate 30,409,491 of CAKJTW010000005.1, read as the reverse complement.
AGCTTTTGAATTTTGGTGGGCCTCTACCAACTCACTGCCCTGTGCAAATGCACCGGCTGGACTCCAAGAGCCTAGAGCCTTTCACTTCTAATGTACTAGGACCCTACACTGGCACTATGCTTTACTCTTTGTTGTCATTCAGTCAGTAAGTCGTGCCTGACTCTGTGACCCCATGTACTGTAGCCCACCAGGCTCCCCTGTCCTTCACCATTTCCCAGAGTTTGCTCAGATTCATGTCCATTGAGTCAGTGATGCTATCCAATCATCTCATCCTCTGTTGACCTCTTCTCCTTTTGCCTTCACTCTTTCCCAGCATCAGGGTCTTTTCCAATGAGTCAGTTCTTCACATCAGGTGGCCGAAGTATTGGAGCTTCAGCATCAGTTCTTCCAATGAATTTTCAGAATTGATTTCCTTTAGGACTGACTGGTTTGATCTCTTTGCAGTCCCAAAGCAATGACACCTCTTGTTCCTCTTGTATGAAAAAAAGACTTCTCAGCCTGTGTGTGTCTAGCCCACTCACCATGCCCAAGTCCCAGACAGGTGGACTCCAAGTGGCAGAGCAAGACTTGAGGTTCCCTGAAATTTAGGCCGGGGAGTAGGGAGGGGGCTGCCACGTCCTTCCTCTGAACAGCCCCAAGTTCTTACTCTTCACAGTAATGAGTAACGTACAGCTCACCCCCAGCCCATGCTTATTTGCTTTAGGACTTTTCTTACATGATTATGTTCAGAACACTTTATAGGATGATCCCTAGTTGAAACTCAATGAAGGAAAAGTATGATAAAGCCTGTAATTGGAGATTCTATGTAATTCTAAGGAACTTAATTCTATGTAATTCTAAGGAACTTAATTCCACTTTAAAGTCTATTAATACAATTGCACTTATAAATGCATTTGCAGTATGCCCTTTTCCTAAAGTACCATCTCCAGCAAGGAGGTGAAGCAGTGGTCACTTTATCCCATTTAAGGCAGATCCTCAATATCCATTCCTCTTTTCCTTAATAACCTATCATCTCCTAATGCCCAGAATCCGCCCACACAATCCTTGACTATAGTTTGTCTCCAAAACTACTGGTTACAGCTTCTGTAAAGATTGACACACAATCTCTGCTAGAAAAATCCCTCCCCAGGTAAAGCTCCTTGATCCAAGATGCCAAAATAGGAAGTTCCTCATTTTCACACAATGAATTCATTACTGCAGTAACTTTATAGAAAACAATTTGTTCAGGGGTTTAAACAGTCTAAATAGTCAACCCAAGGGTCTCTCATGTCTGATTCTACCTCCTTATGTTTGGGTGGCTCTGAACAAATTACAGTATTTCAGTATTTTAGTTTCTCATCTTTTAAAAATGGAGAGTCTGTAAAGCAATTATCTTTCAATTAAAAAAATAACTTAGAAAAAAATAATGCAAGAAGGGGAAAAAAAAGTGTCATTTCATAGAGCTGAAGAATAGTGAAGAAAATTCTGATTTATCTTAGAAATTATTGCTAAAAACTTTCACAGTAATGATAGCCTTGGGGAAGGGGTCATTTTGTCAGTAACTGCCAAATTTGAAATGCACTTATCTTGACTCAGCAATTCTATTTCAAGGTGTTCATTGTGGTAGTTAGGAATAGCAAAAATAACGAACATGAACGACCATCAGTAATTATCAAATGTATTATGGAACATCATACCATGGAATGTCACTTGTATGTTTTAATTGTGTGACTGAAGAGGAAAAAAAAGTCCAAGAGTCTCTTTTTCACTGATTTTCTCACCACTGTTGATTGGCTTTCATTCTCTGGATCCTGGACCCTGCCATTGTTCAAGCTGCCGTAATTCCTATTATCCAGATCTGTACTACTACTTCCTCCTTTTCAGCCAGTTATATCTATAGTCCAAACCAGTGACATGACTCAGGTTTCCCTGGTGGCTCAGATAGTAAAGAATCTGCCTACAGTGGAAACCAGGATTTGATCCCTGGGTTGGGAAGCTCCCCTGGAAAAGGGAATGTCTAATCACTCCAGTATTCTTGCCTGGAGGATCCCATGGACAGAGGAGCCTAGTGGGCATATAGTTCATGGGGTCACAGAATCAGGCACTGAGTGCCATTCATTTTTACTGGTAGCTGTGATTCCAGACCAAATCCTACTAGAAGGTGGGGGCATATTCTGGAGTGAGTGAAGTCTCTCAGTCGTGTCCAACTCTTTGCGACCCCATGGACTGTATGTAGCCTACTAGGCTCCTCTGTCCATGGGATTTTCCTGGTGATAGTACTGGAGTGGATTGCCATTTCCTTCTCCAGTTAAATTATGCCTGTCATCCCATGTCCTGCACCAGGGTGTATTGTTAAATAGCAGTGTTCCTAGAGCAGAGGCACGTTTTGCCTTGTTACTCCAGGGAGCAACTTGGCTTAGACCCAGGGAACTTCCCAAGTTCTGGGAAGTGTTAGTTGTTCATGTCTTCGCTGTAACACGAGGGACAGTGAACCAGCTTCCATCTCTTGTTGCACAGGTATCCAGAGTTTCCTAGCTTTTATGTTGTTTTAAGAGCATTTCAAGAGTCAATTTATAGGAAATGACAATGCATCAATGTGAAAAAAAAAATAACTTACCACTTAGACTAGTTACTAGCCAATGGTTCACACTTGAGCAGCAGTTAATCCCAAGATTTAAACTGTAATGGATTTGTGCTAATTTCGTTATGCAAAAAGTACCTGGCAGGTATTGAGTTATTTCAGGGCCTTTCAGAAGGCCTGTTACACTGAACAGACCTAAATTTGACATGTCATGGTTTATATGATGTCAATCAAGGGAGTTGCCCACACTTTCCATTCAGAAATTTCTGTCTTGTATTTCCAGTGCATCTTCAATACATCCGGATACTACCCTAATGTCTAACAATACTGAAAAAAATCCCCCAGGCTGTGAAGGAAGGAAGTATTTGCTGAACATCTTGTCACTCAGGGACTTTTCATCTTTATCATTTGAGTCTTACCCCTGTGGTGCACAGGACACAATTTCCATATTGAGAAAATTAATGCAGCAAATATCAGTAACTGATAGCAAGACCACAAGGACAATCATAGTAACTAGCCAGCCAACAGCTCCCAACCTTTAGGAAAACAATGTTTTAAAATCAGTATGCCAATTTTATCAATTTTTAAAATGCAGAAAATACTAATCTGATGCGAAGAAAATCTTTATAGCCCATAGTGCTGTAACTATTTCTAAACACTGAAATAGTTTCTGTATTTTTAAAAAACCATCTCCAGTTAAACAAGTGTTTCCAACTGAATTATCTAAATTGCCTCGTACCTTCATTTATATGCGTTTTAGATACCCAAGTTTCAGGGTGTACTTTTGAATACTGAAGAGCTAGTATGTCTGAAGATTTAAGGTTTTTGTCCATGTCTTCCTGACAAGACCTGAATCCAGTTAGTTAACCCCCAAAAATTCCTTGTTCCCATTCTCAACATCTTCTGCCACATAATACTCAAGTTCCTCAGGGCAGAATTTATCCATTTAGGATTGCCTACTAGCAACAATTTCTATAGCTATAGGAAACTTGCATGTAAATCAGGTAACGAACTGTTCCTCTTGACCAAAAATCTGGTAAATTTTGACAAGTTCAGCCTTCCTTTGATGTTCTCTCTTTTAGCTTAGAAAAGGGAAGTTTAGATTTATAATCACTACTCTGCTTTTTCCTTACATGTGCCTTGTTTTGGAAAACTATCTTATTCAGTAGTCTGAAAGCAAAATTAGTTTTTTCCTAATTTATAGATACAGCAGCCTGAGAACACATGGAATGTCTCATGGAAATCTTTTTTATCAGCCCATTAACCTATTTATAAGGGTGAAGTGAGTATTTTTAAAGGGATAAAACTTTGGCAGCCCTTACACTTAAAGGATGTTGCTAAGAGATATTAAGATAAAATATGTATATAACAAAAATCTTAAGTGAAAGCCATTTAACTAATATTTAAAACCTCTGCAATTATTAGTTTATTAGTATCATTCAGGACTCAGATGTTCAGTATTCCTCCTGAAATTACATAAACAAATGCAAATGGAAAGAATCCAAGTCAAAATTATATAACAAAACAGCACTCCATCACAAAAGCGTGTAAAATTACAAGAACGCTATTTTAAAACACTGGCACTTTAAGAGAACAGTAATCTCAAAAACCACAAAATTGCCAAATTGTTCCCTAAACTGCTAAGCAGATAAACATATGACCCTAATGAATGAGCTGGAGTTTTGTAAAGAAAAATCAAATTCAAATAAATCAGTTAATTCATACTGAAATATAAAGTGTCTTCCTCCCTTGTCTATTCAATTTATAAAGGGGCAAACCATAATACCTGATTTAAAATGTGGTATATAACTTCAAAAAAGTCAGTCCAATTAATTAAAAATACCTTTAACCAAGGGTCTCAAGTTTCCTAAACAATCTCTACTTGGATAAGCAGGAGAAGACATTTACAGCCAGCACTTTTTCCCAGAGCCTTTGCTGGGACAATCATCAACAAAAAAACAATATGGCAGTCTTGTATTTTAAGCTCACGCTTTTGGGGATACATTCTTGGGTCTTTAACGTGGGAACTGCAAATATAACTGCCATTACATGGTAATGGGAGTTAAAGAGTGTAGAGTCCTCATGTAAAGATTAGAACATACTTTTCCATTAATCCTTCAAGGACAGACTTTCAAAATGTTTGATTCTAATAATCCCGTGCTGTGAATAGATTGGTTACTCTTCACTTGGTAAATGTAACTGGGCTATGTGAAATCCACTATCAACTTGTCAAGATTTAAGTTTCAGTTATGGATGAAAGCTGTCTCAATTCAACTTTTATTACCCTCACCATGGGTATGCAGGGTGTGCAGACAAAAGCTTTTTATTTATCAGCTAACTATATGAAAGATAAACAGTGTAATAATTCATGTGATCCAAAATGGGCAAAAGCAAAAGACTAGCTTCCCCTTAAGAAAAATTTTCAGACCTATGAAAAGGACAACAATACTAATAAAAAAATTGTATTTACTTAGAAGCATTCAGAATGTCAACAAAACAGCTGCAACTTTTTTCTTTTTCTTTTTTGCAATTACAGAGTGGTATTCAGTTAACAGAACAACAATTATTCGTATAAGCTGCATCAGAGACAACTGAAGATGAAAAAACTACCATCCCCATATATAACTAATTTGTGCTGTGCACCAACAAGAACCTGCTTTAAATTTCCATGCCAATTTACAACCCCCATACTGTACCAGGCAAGGTTAGTGGCTATTGAAAATACCACCAGGACAGGGCTATCTAAAGACACATTCGGTAGTGTGTTAACTATACAAAAAAGACACTGTACAGTTTAAAAACAAATCTTACACAGCCTTACATTTCAATTTTTTTTTCTTTAAAAGGAGTGAGTTGTGTACAGGGGGTTAAATGCTTTATAGACAAGAAAAAAAAAACTGCGCTAGAACCAACTTATTCATCATCATCATCTTCTTCCTCCTCCTCATCCTCTTCATCTTCTTCCTCCTCCTCATCCTCTTCATCTTCCTCATCTTCCTCCTCTTCCTTCTTTTTCTTGCTTTTTTCAGCCTTGACAACTCCCTTTTTGCCGCATCAGGCTTCCCTTTAGCTCGGTATGCAGCAATATCCTTCCAAAATAAAGGCAGGAAGAAAGTGGGACAAAAGACAAAACAGTTAAGTAAGGGGAGAAATAAAAGCAATATGGCAAAGCTTTATGGAAAAAACAAGGACTCAGATACACTAAAATACCATATATCTGCAGATTCACACCAACCTGGACTTTCACAAACACTCATAAAAATATTATGAGATAACTGTAAATAATCCAGAGCTCACGGTATGACATTGTCTAATATTTGCATTGCTATGCCTCACTGAAGTACAACTACGTACCACAAACTTTAGTTTATTATAACTAGAATGTAGAGACTGATTAAAGGGTAGACACTGCCACCTTCTGAATGCAAAAAGCATTCTACAGGTTTATACTGGCAGACCCTAATCCATAACAGGAAATCTTTCCTCAAAAAAAAAAAAAAAGTTATCTCCCACCAAGCATGCAATTAGGTTCAGAAACATATAGAAATGGATATATTTCTCCAGAATGACTAAATAAACTAAAATCTAACTTTACGTAATATTTCAATTAAAAGTATAAGGGGGTTATAGTTTTTCTTGTATCAATTTACTGTACAGATCAAAATATTTTAAACTTTCTAACTTAGTCAAGTTTTTATATTAATATAAGGGAGAAAACATAAGTGTTTCAGGGTGTTTATGAACAATATAGATCTGTATTACTTGGTCCAGCCTACTTTTATGTTGTGTGCCTGAACATTTAAAATGATGACATCATCTGACTCAAAGTGACTACCAGAATTTTCATAAATTCACATGGTGGAAAATAACAAAACCAGCTTAAGTGTATATGGCCCTTGCCCAAGACAAATTATGTTAAGGCAAACAACTTTAACAATTTATTTGATCTACATTCTTTGAGAGATGGAAAGGGACTTGCAGACTACAGCTAATGGTGCAGTAAATAGTTGTTACACTCAAAATTGCACATCTATCAGAAATCATAAAACAGGAAAATTAAGCTGTTTATCTAACATCTGGTATACTCTTTTATCACTACACCAAACCTGCACTGCTTACCTTTTCATATTTCTCCTTCAGCTTAGCAGCCTTCTTCTCATAAGGCTGCTTGTCATCCGCAGCAGTGTTATTCCACATCTCTCCCAGTTTCTTTGCAACATCACCAATGGACAGGCCAGGATGTTCACCTTTGATTTTTGGACGATACTCAGAACAGAACAAGAAAAAGGCCGAACTAAAAGGAGAGATTTAAGTTTAGAATTGCAGGTTTACCAACAACAGTGTTGTACTGCTATATAAAAGCCGCTTCTAATTTCTACCACGTATTTGACAGGGTATAATGTTATAAAATGCTAAATATCCCTCACTAGACTTAACTTACACAATTATTTTAACTTAACAACATTACTAGTTGAACATATACTATTTCTTAGTGTTCCAAATGAACATTCTGCAATTACTCTTATGATTTCTCAAGAAATAAAAAGAATCAAAACTACATTTAGGAGACGTATTGGGTGAGGTCAGTATCTAATTTCACTGCTCTAACTAAAACTGCCACCCAGCAAAAATTTTACAGAATTTAAATATACCAATACCACTTAGCTAAGAAACTTTGATTACAGACTGGAGATCCACAGGGTGGCTTGCCAAATTTGTCTACTATAAAATACTTCCTGAAAAATCAGAACAGGCAAGATACTTACGGAGGCCTCTTGGGTGCATTGGGATCCTTGAACTTCTTTTTTGTTTCCCCTTTAGGAGGGATATAAGTTTTCATTTCTCTTTCATAACGGGCCTTGTCCGCCTTTGCCATGTCTTCAAATTTTCCTTTCTCTTTAGCAGACATGGTCTGTAAAAAAATTTGTAAACTTAAATAAGTTAACAAAATTTTAACCACTTGTGAAGTGTGGAAATGAATAAAATCAGTATCCTTTGCTAAATATTTGGTAACCTGTTCCAACATCAACACCCACATTATGCAAATTGTACAGAGGCTTAAAAAAATAGCAATTTGGAATTCAGCCTTTATTACCTACTCAGTAGGTGTTCAGCCCTCTTACCTTCCACCTCTCTGAGCACTTCTTAGAAAACTCTGAGAAGTTGACTGAAGCATCCGGGTGCTTTTTCTTGTGCTCCTCCCGGCAAGTTTGCACAAAGAATGCATATGATGACATTTTGCCTCTCGGCTTCTTAGGATCTCCTTTGCCCATGATTAATTATTTTTCTAAAAATAAAAAAACGCAAGTTTAATGTTAACAATGAAATTTATGGCACCGAAGAGCACTCTAACTTCTTGGGGAGTCAATGAACAGCATGGCGCTGGTTATTAAACACGGCACCGGCATTAACCCCTCACAATATCAAAGAAAAAGTCAGGGATCGACAGTTCCTAGAAGAGTCTGCACCAACCCAATAAATGGTCCTTCAGTGGGATCTCAAAAAAGTGTAGACACAATGGTACACTCATACTGTATTTGTGACTTATGTTCCTGCATCTGTTTTGAATGTAATACCTAAGTGGTCATTAAATATTTTTTTTCCAATGAAGAAATCATTATTATTCAACAAACCAAAGGTCAGAAAAGGAATGCTGCAGATTCATGCAGCTACATAAGGAGTAGGTAAGAGCCAAAGCTGAGTAGACCTTTCCGGATTACGGGCCAGATTCCCGGCTCGTCTAAAGTTTTCCCCATGATTGCTTTAAAATATTCTCTTCTCGGCACAAAACTTTGCCGGGAGGAGGGACCGTGGAAGCGGCAGCTCGGACCCAGGCTGGGGGGTGGGGGTGGCGGTGCTATTTGCGCGGCTGCCACCGCCAGGCAGCCTCGCTTCCTATCGGTTTGGCCCCGAGATGTATTTCGGTTCTGACTAAACACGTCCGGTCTGAAGTTTCTTCGAGTAAACAAGGATGAGGGACAAAAGCCACTCCTGCTCGTGGCTCCGGCTGCCCCCCGCCCCCACCCGGGGAGTATATATATTTTTAAGCCCTGAAAAGTTGGGGCGCTGCGCGGGGCGGGCTCCGCACACCTTCCCGCCACCCGGGCCCCCTTACTCCCGCCCGCCCGCCAACTTCGGGGCCGCGCGCTGGGAGGCCGCCACCCCCCCGGGGGAGCGGGGGGCGACCGGGCCTCCAGGCCCGCCGCCCCGCGCGCGGGGCCCGCCACGTGCGCCCGCCGCCCCGCGCAGGCCCGCCGGCCTCCCCATTTTGTCGGCTCGGCGGAGGGAGCAGCCCCGCTCGAAATGGGGGCTGGCTCCGCCCGCGGCCGCCGGGGCCGGCGCGCACGGAATGGCCGCTGCGCGTCTTCCCCGCCTGCGCCGCCGCCGCCGCGAGGGCGAGCGAGAGAATATGGCTCCTTCCCTTTGTGTGTGTATGTGTGTGAGTGTGTGCGCGAGAGTGAGTGTGCGAGAGTGAGTGCGAGCGCCGGCGGGCGGGGTGCGCGGCGCGCTCTGGCGCACACACTCGGCCATGACGGCCGGGGGAGGGGCGGGGGCGCGCGGCCGGACCCTCCCCCTCCCCCGTCCGCGGTGTGTGAGGGGGGGCCGCCTCGGGAGGCGCCCCCGGCCCGCCGCTCCCCGTCTCCCTCCGCGCGGCCCGCCGCCCCCGCACTCGGGGGGACGCGGGGCTGGCAGAAGAGGAAAAAAAAAGTTGCCTCGGAACTGCTGCGCCCAGCTTCCCCCGCCCGCGCCCGCCTTGTTTTCTCTCCAGCCAGCAGCGCCGGGCCGAGTCAGCCATGTTATCCAGCGAGCGCCGCGGCGCCGCTCCCCCGCCGCCCGGCCGCCGCGCCCGGCCCCGGGCTCGGGCTCAGGCCGGCGGGCCCGGCCCCGCGCCGCCGCCCCCGACCCCGGCCCCGCGCCGCCGCCCGCCCGCAGCGCCCGCCCGCCCGCGCTCGCTCGCCCGCTCGCCGCCGGCGCCCGGCTCTGCGGCGGCCAATGCAGCCGTGAAGCGCCGCCCGCCCGCCCGGCGGCCCGGCGGCCCGCCGCCCCCGCGCACGCCGGCCGCCCGAACGCTCGGCCCCGAGGGTTCAAAACACGTTAAAAAATTTTTTTAATGGAGAAAAAAAAATATTTTTTTGCGCCAGTCAGCGCGGACGCCGCCGGGGGTGGAAACTCGCGGGGCTCGGGGCTCGCGGCGCCTCAGGCGGCCCCGGGGGCCGGGGATCCGGCGCGGGGCAGGGCTCCCAGCGCCCGAGGGGAGGCTCGCTCCGTGCGCAGTTTCCCCCACGGTCCCCCCTCATTTGCCTTTGTGTGGATCCTGACCCGCCGGCTCCCGGCCGCGGGGATCCGGCTGCCGCGCGGGCTGAGGAGCTGCCGGAGGCGCTCTCCCCCGCCGCGGCGCTGCCCCGGACTCACCCTCCGCGAGGCACAGAGTCGCCCAGTGCCCGTCCGGCTCTCACTTGCCCCGGCGCTGTCTCTATGGAGCTCAATGTACTGCAATGGCTGTGAGAGCGGGAGCCAGACGCAGCCTCCTCACTCTCTCCGCTCTGTAACATTACTCTCCAGCCAGCGCCGCGCCTATTGGCTACCGCCAACTCACGGGGCTCGCTCATTGGCCCGATACCTCCCATTGTCCTGACCAGAGCCCGCCTGCTATTGGCTGTCTCCGGGGACACGTCATCAAGGATTGAAACAGCGCGCAAATCTGAATGTGTGTGTGTGCCGGGCAGAGAGGCTGAGGCGGGAGAGGCAGAGGCAGAGGCAGCAGCTGCTACGGGAAAGCAGAGCTCTATGGTGTATGTGTGCATGTGTCTAACCCAAGCCAGCCCCACACCCGAGCGGCCGCCGGAGCGAAAAGGGCCTGACTTTTCCACAAGTGTCTCCAGCTCCTCAGGCAAAAGAGACACCCACAGACCTCCCCCCCTTCTCACCCCAAACTCACTTCCACAGCCGTTGAGATAAGAGGCCCCAGACTTTTAACAGACCTTCAAAAGTGAGAGCGACACGATGAGATCACGGTCCCCGAAAACCGGGGTTTCTGCTTGTGCAGAGGGGCGAAAGCAGCCAAGATTCGAACTTCTCAACCACATACGGTTGCATTACACTTTAGATCTCTGGAAAGGCAGGGCTTTTCCTATAAGAAAGTGACAACGATCCAGTCAGCCGCTTTTAAAACATCCCCTTTCTGGGCTCTTAAGCCCGCACCATCAGGTTTGCAGAGCAGCTGAAACCTTGAGTCACTCAACAGGCATTTAGTTTCATCCTTTTTCTTGGTTTGCTCGAGTTTCACAGCTTGTCTGGAACTTTTCATTTAAATACAAAGCCCTGTCTTAACTTCCTGGAAATCAAACGATTCTTCCATGAAATTAAAGTACAGCCACTTCATTTCGATACGGGGTACTCTAGCAGGAAATGTTTGGGAGGGCCTGCTAGAATTAGCAAATTCATTAGAGACCACATTTTTAACTGTTGGGCTGTTTTATTTGACTTGGTGTGGATTACTGTGATAATCAAACGAATCCTTGTGATGCTATCTTTCCTTCCCATCGCACCACTTAGTGCATCCATGTAACTGCTCTAGGGTTACAAGGAGTTGTAGGTATATTGTTACCCGGAGGATTAGATGGAGGCAGAGAGTGCCCATGCCCAAATCCATAGGCTGTGGCTTCCCTAACCCACCAAGCTGGCTGGTTTTAACAGACAAACATATTATGTCTGTGAGGAAAATGTGTGGGCTCTAATAGCCAGTTCTGGAGACCATACGGTTATATCGGCCCTTTATGAAACTATTATCTATTGCTCTGTAGCCTGAGCAGACCACACCCCTATTCAGTTACAACAGACTTCCTTTTTTTTTTCACTCTCTAGTGGTATATTTATACACTTCTAAACCCACCAGCCAATTCCTCCAAATTTAACAGACCAAAGTTAAATTATTTTGTTAGTTTTTTTCATATATACCATGTAAACATCCACAACATAATATGCTTTTTCAAATTTATTAAGCTACATGAGAACAGACAGAGAGATAACCTCTCCTGACTATGATTTTAATGCTTACTCCTTAAAAAAAAAAATACATAATTGCTAGCAGAGTTTATAGTCTTGGTGAGTGGACAATGCATGCTATATGAACATGAAAAGAAATAATACTAAAAATATATAAACTAGTATAATGTGCTTAAAGTTATTGATGTTTAAAAAAGCAAACATCTAAAGTTAACTTTTATACTGTTTTCATACATATATGCTCTTCTTTACTTCCCTCGATTAATCTAATTTTATGCTTTATTTAAATCTAGGTTATTTTAATTGTTTTATCTTCTCAATGACTGTATTACAAAATATTCATGAGAATGATTACACTTTAAATGGCATCCATGATATCAAAATTTGACTATTACTTGAAGATTGTACTATCAGTATTTTCCAGGAGCAATGTTGGGTTGTTGGGTTTGCTCTGGATCAACCACTTTTTAGATACTTTTACCAGTTATTTCTAGTAGCTTACTCTTTCCAGGGTCAGTTTATGGTCATAGAACAACAAGAGAACAATAGGCCCAACACAGGTTTCTATTTATCAATAGACCTGGGTTCAGACCCTTGCTCTGCTACTTACTAGCTCTATAATCTCAGACAAGTTTTTTTTTTTTTTTAAACTTCTTTGTGCTTCAAATCTTTCATCTATAAAATGGAAGTTTTCACTAAGTGGTTGTAAAGATTAAACTTATTTTTGGAAGATTTAAGATTATGCTGACCTCTTTAAACTCATGACTTAGAAAAACTCAAGTGCAATTAGCCTTGAGCTTTTCTTCATATTTTAATTTTATATGAAGACAATGGTTGCAAATTAAGCTTTTTAAAAAATTCTATCCTCAAACAGTACTATTCCTCATTCAGTCTAATGATGGTTGCTTATCAGGGGCCATGTCACAAGGAAGGATATTAAGACCTCCACTTACAGGCACATTTCTCATATTTGCTTTCTGTGATACAGAGGAACATAAAAGGAGAAAAACTTTCAAGTAAACCCTACAACTTCCAGCTCTAGCCCTGCAACTTTAATGTTCACTTATTTATGATATTAGACCCTCTCCTTCAATGTGAATCATCAGTTACAAACTGGCATATATTTTACTTTAGGGTTATTGAGGGTTTTATCCCAACTTACAGAGTTACCTAATTTAAAAAGCTTGATCGCTCTCTCCATGCCCAATTTAGGCAACTGAATTTCATATCTTCATTAATGTAATTTATGCCCTTCCTGGAGCCAGCCTCTAAGATAGGTGAAGTGCCTCTCTTCTGGGATCCCATAATATTCTGTACATTAACTACTATGCTCACAATTGTAATTATCCAGTTATGTGTCTGTTTGTCCCACTGCACAGCACCCTTTATAGGCAGGAATTTTATTTTTGCATCCCAAGCACCTAGCAGGATGCCTGATATATAGCAGGCACTAAATAACGTCTACTGAAGAAATGAATTAATAGCTGAAAGAGTACTTACTGCAAATTATTGTTTTAATCTTCCTCTTCCATCTTTGGAGATAAACATTGGGGTATTTCTAAATCAGAAGGCAGGAAAATAGAATAATCAGTAATAAGCACATGTTAGGATACTAATATTGAGGATAGATATCAATGGCACCTCGTTCTTATAACTTAAAAAGAGGAAGATGGAGTTGGGGGCTGGAGGGAATTGCAAATATAGACAGACACATATATTTGTACTATTTACCAGCTCCCAACTAGGCCAAGGTTATTCCTAGTTGGATACAATGAACTATGGCAAGCCAAATAAGAATTTATCACAGAACACTGCAAGAATGTCTGCCCAAAGGTTGCTTCCAATGGGCATTTGAAACTTAACTCTAATGCAAAAAAAAAAAAAAAAAAAAAGCAGATGGGGGCCCTGGGTGTTTGGCTGCAGGATATTGATTCCTCCCCATACAATGAATCCTAAAGTCAAGCTATATGAATTCTCTAGTTGTCTGGCCTTCTTAAAAGGGCCAGTTTCTGAAAAGGAGGAGAAACAGTAAACCAAAATGTCTGAGGAGGTCAACCATACTAAGGATCCTGTACACTTAAAACCTTTTTTTTTCTGGATGCTGACAATACAGGGGAGGAATTCAGGAAGAGAAAACAGTACAGGGTGTGAACTAGGACACTGAGTCCCACCACCTGTGGCCTCTGGTAGCCATTAGGGTGTGTGCTTGTTTCCCCAACTCTTGCTTAGGGCCTTATCTCACTCATGAGGATGTTATAGGATTAAACAGATGGGCCACAGAAAGACCCAAGGAAGGCAGAGGAGTGGTGTTACTGTATCTGTTGGTGAGCACAGAAGGGAAACTGGCTGCTTAGTACTTCTGCCTCGGCCCAAGTCTTCTGTCCCACTGTGGCTTGCAGGTGGGGAAATTAGTGGTTTCAGCTGTGGGCAGATAGGTGGCTACGCAAAAAAGAGAAAAAAACCAACAATAATAAAACAAAACGGTATGTAAGCAAATTTTTGTATGTTAGGGGGCATGCTGGGCAGTTTGCAGGATCCTAGTTCCCCAACCAGGATTGAACCCAGGCCCTCGGCAATGAAAGCAATGGAGTCCTAACCACTGGACTGCCAGGGAAGTCCTGGACACAAATTTATACCAACAATATCTCTAGAACTGGAATATTTCACTGGTGAATAAGGAAGAAAAATTACACCTTTTTAAAGATAAGGTGCCTCTTTTCTGGTTAGCCAAAGAATGGTATACATGAAGAGGGGAAACTCATTAGTAAATTTTTATAAAATGGTGATCTAAATTCAGAAAAGATCACTCCTTTAGGTTTTGATCTCAAGAACCATGTCAACATGCCAAATTCAGCTGCCCTATTAGAAGTGCCGTAAACCTTGAGAACAAATGTCTTAGCACACCTGCTAGGTAGGATGGCTTATAATAAAAAAAAACAGACATGGCAAGTGTGAGTGAAAATGTGGAGAAATTGGGACCATCATATACTGCTGGTGGGAATGTAAAACAGTGCAGCTGTTTTGCGAAACAGTCTGACAGTTCCTCCCAATAATATACCTAGAGTTACCATATGACCCAGCAATTCCACTCCTAGGTATGTACCCAAGAGAAACAAAAACGTCCACACAAAAACCCGCACATGATTGTTCACTGCAGCATTATTTGTAATAATCAAAAACAGTCCAAAGTTTCATCACCTGATGAGAGGATAAATAAACGTAGTATATTTTTATGATTGAATATTATTCATTGATAGAATACTGACAAACGTCACAACATGGATGAACCTGGAAAACATGCAAAGTGAAAGAAACCACATACATAAAACCCCACCTACTGTACAATTCCATGTATATAAAATGTCTAGAATAGGAAATTTATAAAGACAGGAAGTAGATTAGGGGTAACCAGGTGTGGGGGCCTATGGGAAAGGGGGGTGACGGCTAATAGGTTTTCTTTTGAGAAGACGAAAATGTTTATTATAATAATGGTTGTGACTCTGATGATACCACAAGTCATAAAATTGTATGTATGTGAATTCTGTCTTGATAAAGTGGTTTTTAAAAACAGAATTAATGTTTTATGAAACAAACACAGAAAGAGATGACAGATCACTACCCACTTGTCAATCCTGTCCAGTACTTTCCTGCTCTTCCTCTTCATTCAGTGGAAATTTCTTCTATTAGTGGAATTATATATTCTGCGCTTAAAGTGTATTTTTGCTACAAAATAATTAAAAGAGCATTCTTCTGGGGTACCTTGGGAGGTTTTCCTTGAGCTCTTGGGAAGACTATACTGTCGGCTAAGCCACAAAGCATCGGGTCAGACTGTGCAAACTGGCTTCTGTGACACGCAGACGCTCCATTTGGTCAGCACAGTGTTTTTAAAAAGGATTTTGAAACAATTTTGAACAATTTTGAAACAGACTTTGAACAATCTGAGATCTGATCAGCTTGGCTCCACATGTAGGCAGGTGACGATCCTGTGGCAGACCCCCTTGAAGGAGGTGGGTGTTCTGTCGTCTGCCGCAGCCCCACGGTTCCAAAGCACCTGACTTGCCTTCTCACCTGGCTGGCCCCTGCGGACACCTGGGTTGGCAAGTCCTGAGCCGGGTCCTTAGGATTTCAGGACCACAACCTGTGATTCCGTGATGTTCTTTACTCAGAGGTTCTTCTCCTGAGAAACACTATCATCACACGGAACACAGAGTGGGAAACGGAGCCAGAGAGGCCCTTCAGGTGAGGAGCAGAACCATGTTTGGCACTATCGCAAATAGCAGGTACTCCTGATGAGAAGCAGAGAGCCTGCCTGGTTATTTGTCAGAGGCTGTCCTACAGCCCAGACAAAAGACTAGAAATTGAGCTTTATATACTGTCTCTCTCCTGTGTGCGGGGCTATACAGAGATGATTACATTTCATCTGCACAGGATGAAAATAATTGTACAAATAATTCTAAGGAGGCGTGGAGAGATCCCTTCAGTTGTCCAAGGTCACACAGCTAGTGAGAAAGTAACAATATTGACCCAGTTCTGACTCCAAAGGTGAAGTTTTCCCCACTAAGCCTCATGGCCTTTCAGTTACTCGCCCAGCTAATAAAAATTTAAAGAAAATCACATTTTCCCACCTAAATATACCCCATATCCTCATGGGGATTTGATGTGAGTTTACAGCCTTGACTTTCAAGGTTTTTGAATAGGGCCCATACATTCTGCATATATAAATCTTGAAAAAGGTTTCATGAAACAATACCTACCGTTGTGATGAAGTCTGACTTCTTTTCCCTTAAAATCCTAAATTTACTTTGCAACCCACAAATAGGCCCTACAGTTTGCAGAACACTGCAATAAAGGTGGGAGTCAAGAAGGCTGTCTTCCATCAAGGGTAACGACAGCTCTAAGAGGCAAGTGTGGATGCTGCCTACTGATGGGATGGGACTGAAGGGGACAAATGCCAGGGCAGCTGCTGCATCCAGGTACCTGCAGCCAGAGACCCGCACACAGCCAAGGAGGCTGCTGCCAAATCTGTGGGGCTGAGAAAGATAGGAGACAAGAAGGAAGAGTGCCTTGCTCTCCCTGGAAGATCAAGACAAAAGCAGGCGTTCCAGGCGTTCGGGAGAAGCAAAGAAGATGGTTGAACAGCCCCAAGGCCTAGGAGAGAAATCCCAGCAGAGCCGATAAATATGGGGTTCATCACCTTGGATCTGTCTTTGTCAGAGGCCAGGCAGAGTCTCTTTTCGAGCAGAAGATAGCTTTACCTCCCCACAGGACAGCTTTTTTGTTGAAAAAACAAAAACAAAAACACAGCATCCAAAATGGCTTGTGGGGCTAAATAGAAGGTGACCACCAATCCATACCTGTTGTTCATGAAGGTGTTAAAAAAAAAAAAAATAACAGAGAACCTGTGTGCTTTTTTCCCCCAGAGGTTGCTGTTGATCCTTGTTCTAAGGCTTCCTTTTGATTTCCAAGAACAGAAATAAGCAAGTAGGAAGGAGATAGCATGATTTAATATATTCTAACATACGTACTACCAGCAAATTGACAGTCACATTCTGAAACAGAACTCTGCCTGAGAAACATTCATGGCATTTGACCAGTGATTTTGCTTCCAAAAGTACTCAGAAAGTAATCAGAAACAAGTAAAAAGCATGAAAATTTGAATAAGAATATTAACTGCAGAATTATCCATAATGTGTCAACAACCTAGGTGTTCAATGAGTGGCTTGGCTTGGTAAACTGTGGGCCATCCTCATGACAGATTATTATTAGGCTACAATCTTATGTAACAGGAGGGAAAGGGGCAGGGCACAACTTTTGAAAGAATAACATAGCCCAAGGACACAACACAAACCACATAAACCAATTAGATCAAATGGGACCAAGATGGCAGACAAGACTAGGCCTTGATCCTCAATCAGCAAGTGAAATGACACACCCAGAGGCGCCATGATAATTCCAAGTGAAAGTGAAAGTGAAGTCGCTCATTTGTGTCCAACTCTCTGCAACCCTGTGAAACTGTAGTCCACCAGGCTCCTCCGTCCATGGGATTCTCTGGGCAAGAATACTGGAGTGGATTGCCATTTCCTTCTCCAGGGGATCTTCCTGACCCAGGGATCGAACCCAGGTCTCCCACATTGCAGGCAGACGCTTTAACCTCTGAGCCACCAGGGAAGCCCTGACAGTTCCAAGGCACTGTCAAAAGACCAAGGAGTGGGCGGTAGCCCAAATCCTGAAAGTCTCCATCCCTTCCCCAAAATACCTGATTGGAATAATCCTCCCACTCATTAGCATATGAAATTACCGAACCTATACAAAACTAACTGGGCCACATTTGGGGGCCACACTTGCCCTCTGTGATGGCCCACTCTGTCTGTGGAGTGTGCTTCTCTCCAAATATGGACAAATCCACATCTTACCTATCACTTTGTCTCTCAGTGGATTCTTTCTGGGATGAGACATCAAGAATCTGAGCTTCATTAGGTTCTGAAACCAGCTACCAGAGGGTTTTGGCTGGGTTCAAGTCCCAAGCAGGGTTGATTCTAATCGGTTGATGCGGTTGTGTCCTTGGGCTATGTTATTCTTTCAAAAGTTGTGCCCCGTTACACTTCCACCACAAGGGGCACAGGTTCTATTCCTCATCGGGGTTCCACGTGCCACGTAGTGCACCTCCCACCCCCTTAAACAATTAGAAACAAAAAAGCTCTAATTTCTTAAGAGAATAAATGTGCTAAAGAAGACTCAAAAATTGAGGTCATTAAAAAAGAGTTAGGCCTCATTACTCTAGAAATTCTTCCCCCAAGACAAATATACCATCTATAATATATAAAAATCATGTACATTCATCATAGCTCTAAAGTTAAGCTGTCTTGGCAGGGGGTGGGTAGGAGGGAGGCGAGAGGGAGGGGATGTATGCAAGCATATAGCTGATTCACATTGTTGCACACCAGCATTGTAAAGCAATTACAGTGTAACTAAGAAAATAAATAAAAGTTAAGGTGTCTCCACTGTCATCTAAATCTGACCAGCCTGTTAACGCAGATCAGAATCAGGTATCTGCTAGAAGGAAAACTATCAGTGCTTATATGGAAAAACCTTTGCCTCACCACCGATGTGTCTTCCTCAATGACTATTCATTTGTTTCCATAATTCAGTCCCGAGTCATCTTCTCTTTGCTTCTCTGCTCTCTTAGAGACCCCAGGGACCAACTCCATGTGCAGTTTTAACCTCCATTTCTATGTAAATGACCCCAAGTTTCCCTTTCAGCCTTTGGTTCTGTCCAGGATCGCACTGCGTCCCAATGTCTCAAGCCTATAGGTCTGCTCCCAAAGCCACACTCCATTCTCATTTCTCTATTTGCCAGCTTCCTATACCAGCTCCAGTTCTAAGAGTCTCATTCCTCCCTACTGCTTCCCTCACATCAAATTCTGTAACATTCGTGTCACTGTACTTTTAAATCATCCCTCATCCCAATTTTTTTTTTTTTTTTCATTTCTATTGCCCCAACTGTAGTTCTGGCCTTTATTATTTTGTGGATAAGCATGGAGACTTTGGAACCAGACTCCAGAGGTTAAAATCCTGGCCTTGGCACTAACCAGCTGTGTTACTTTGGGCACAGTGAATTAACCTCTCTGAGCTTCAGTTGCTTTGGTAAAATGATAATACCCCTTTCAAAGGGAAGTTGTGAGTTTAAATTAGCTCATATACATAAAGAGCTGAGCCTAGTATGCAAATTTCTTAGAATTCTGTAAATGAGCACCAGATGTTGGCTGTTTATTTTAGATTATTTCAAAAACTGGTATTTTTAATATTTTCCTAACGCATAAAACTCCACTGCTTAAAAACTTTCCATTTAATTACATTTTCTTCCCAATTAACTGCCAAATCCTCATTGGGCCTTCAAGGCCTTCCAGAAGCAGGTAAAACTTGTCCCCTTCTCTCTCTCCCACAGCTCTCCTAATTTCCAATCAAACTGGACCTTGTACTCTCCTAACTTCCAGCTTCTGGTCACGGTGTTTCTTTTGCTTTGAAGCGTCCTTCCCCCAACCTCCACTAAATCCAACCTGTCCTCTAAAACTTCCCCAACTGTTTACAGTTCTCAACTTGAGCTTTTTCATTTGTGAACTCTTGTCACTTTAGGTTGTACCTTTCTAATGGCTTTTACAGTGTTATAAATAGAATGACCATAGATTATTACATAGTTGATAACCTATATAGATACATTACACATTATGTTGCCTTACCTATCTTTGTTTCTCAGCACTCTTTGCCCATCACAGGTATTTAGTAAATGATAGCTGAATGTCAGGTGAGGTTCAGCTTTCTGTCCACACCTATCACAGTGCTGATACTCCATTTTAATAAACCGTGCCTACAATTTCTTTCCCTTTGCAGAATAAATTACACTCTAGTATGCTGGCTCAAGGTAGGTGGGGCAAAACCTACTGTTGTGTTGCCATCTTGGTTGGTCAAAATCTGTGGATACTGGCAGCTTTATGTGGTTAAATTCTATTCAGGTTGGTCCCTATTATGATGGTTTGGAGCAATGGTTTTTATGAATTAGTGTTTTAACAGATTTTTTGGTTTGGTTTTTACTGTGAGAGGAGGTGTTATAGTTCAGAAGCTTGCAAATATATTTATTTTTTTAAATGTCCAGATCTTATTTAAAGTCCTTAAAGTCAAAACAATACCACCAATAACTAATACTAATTGACTGTATATGTGCGTGAGTGCTCAGTTGTGTCCAACTCTTTGTGACACTACAGATGGTAGCCTGCCAGTCTACTCTATCCATGAGATTTCCCAGGCAAGATTACTGGACCCAGTTGCCACTTCCTCCTTCAGAGGATCTTCCTAACCTCCGGATGACCTGTTTCTCCTGCACTGTCACTCGGATCTTTCACCACTGAACCACCACAGGAGCCCAATGGATCGTATGCATGCAGCAAATTTTGAGGTTAACCAAGTTTTTTTTTTTTTTCTCTGCATATTGCCATTTATCACTAAAATTCATAAGCTCCCCCAAAATAAGTCCTTCCTGTGTAGCAAATTCATTTTGGCACCAAAATGTGTGCCACCAAATAGTTCAACAAATTCAATCCAGGTTTCAGATTTGGGTAAAACCAGGTTACATTTGCATGAAATGACTCCAGAGTTACTGGGAGCAGTGTGGGTGATGAGGATGCCCTGCGTGGACCCAGCAGTGGTAGAACAGAAATGGAGCAAGGTGGAGCGGACCTGCAAGGCCCCAGCAAGGACAGACCCTCGCCTCTGTCTTTTGGTCCCTCCCACACGGCTAGGGCTCCTAGCACCGGGCTCTGCTCCCCCTCCCTCCCTCTCCTCCCTCCCCCCACCTCACTCCTCCCGCCCTGCTCTTTCTCAACAATGGCTCCTGCTTCACAAACACGGTGCTTAAAGCACCTAGTTCCTGGGATTTATACTTGCCAAGTGCTGTGGGGAACAAGTTTTTCTCAAGCCCAGGAATCAAAAGGCACTTATTTCAACACTTGAGCGAAAAATAGTAACTAAGAAAATCAATAATCTCATCCCAAGCAGGAGAATGGATTTTTGTGAGGCTATCTCTATGGTTTCCAGCCCATCTTTTTAAAAAAGTGTACTATTACTCTCTTGTATCTTTTTTCCTCTCGTGTTTTCTTACCTTACCTAAAGAAATGTAAACTTTTTGCAGGTAGAAACATATGTGAACTGTTAATCATTCAGTCATGTCTGACTCTTTGTGACCCCATAGACTGTAGCCCGCCAGGCTCCTCTGTCCATGTGATTTCCTAAGCAAGAATACTGGAGTGGGGAGCTATTTCCTCCTCCAGCGTATCTTCCCAACCCAGGGATCAAACGTGGGTCTCCCTCATTGCAGGCAGATTCTTTACCGTCTGAGCCACCAGGGAAGCTCAGGAACATATATCCTGACCTAAATATTATGTGGTAATAAGGTGTCTTCAAAAGCTATCTGTTTCTTAAAGATAATTAGAAGACTCAAAGAATATCTTTATGTGACTATAAATTCCTTGCTGGTTAAAAGTGAGCCTCGTATCTTTTTCAAAGTTTTTTTTTTTTTTTTTTTAAATGGAGCTGAAGAACACAAATGAGATTAGAGGAAGAACTGCTGGCGCAACAGAAGAATGCCAAAGAGGTGAAGGGAGAAGCCTACCAGAGTAGAAGCCGGCGCCAGTGTTCCACTCTAAAATGTTTCTGAATCTATCCAACATCTAAGAAACATGGCCCAAGGCGGGTTGTGAGCCCTAAATGTATGGGTTAGATGCTATCTAAATCCACACAGAGCAATAAGAAAGAATGTACATGCATATCTCCCAAAGCGAAAAGATTGGAAGAGGACCCAAGGCAGAAGGCCTGCATTCTTCTAAACTGAGATGCGACCACATCACTGCTTGGAACTCTTAAGATTCAAGGACAGACCAGACAAGTGGAGCCAAGAGAGCCTGTGAAAGAAAGGAAACCACTGTCTTACTCTGTTCCAGCTCAGTTCAAGTATTCATAGTCTTAAATGTGCTCCCAAAGGCATACGATTGTCACAGTCATAGGTTAACATTTGTAGCCGAGAAAGAATCCACGTGAAACGCTTGAAAGAACTCTTTTAGGTAAAACTTTCACTTAGGAAAGTTTCCACATTTAATCAGATCCCTTCCCTTCCTCTGGTCTCTCCTTTACTCTCTGTTGTCTAAGAAATTAAGAAAAAAAAAGAAAAAGGACCCATCCATTTGTTAGTGAGAGAATAAAGGGAAGGGCAGCATGGAGCTTCTTCCATCAGAGTGAGAAGGCATGTTGTTCAGCTGAAAATGTCTGTGGATGGTAGGTGAGAGGGGAGGGGGCAGAAACTAATATTTACTGGGCGTTTACGTATGCTAGGCACCATAAATGCTTTGTATGTAGCATGTGAAAGTGGCTCCAGCCACTGACTCTTTGCAACCCCATGGACTGTAGCCCTCCAGGATCCTCTGTCCATGAGTTTACCTCCTTATACTTCTCTGCTCCTTGGAGTGGTTGCTACTTCCTTATTTTACAAAGGAGGAAGGTAAGGTCGCCTAGGCTGACCCAGTTAGCTCCTCTGGCTCCAAAGTCCAAGTCTTGTACATGATGTCCTACATGGATGTCTCCTTATAGTCTCTGCTTTGGCACCCCAAACCCAGTGATCTCAAAAAAGAAGACCCATTTCCTCCTTGGTTCCTCCCTCTCCCTAAATCCCAGCAATCAACAAATCATCGAGTCCCATGGTCTCCACCTCTTTCAGCTATGTCTCTGGTCTACCTCCTTCCCTCTTTGGGAAAACCACCATCTTAGTTCAAGCTGTGGTCTCCTGCTTGGGTTTATTCCAACAGTTTCTAACTACCTAACGTCTCTGGGCCTCAGCCTCAGAAAACTCCAAGTGATTTTTCTAAAGTAGTTAAGATAATACAATCATGGTATTCCCTGACTTTTAAAAAGACCCTTCTGTGGCTTCCCACGGCCCTTCAAGAGAGCCTCCAAACACCTTAGCGGAGCGCCACAGTCAGCGTCTGCTGCCCCCTCCCGTCTGATGCCCCAAGCTCCCACAGTTCCCCGGGCAGCCACCGTTCCCTCAGTCAGGAGGACCCTCCACCTGCCCGCCGCCTGCCTGACCTTCAGCTTAGACATCTCTTGCTCTTAGAAGCCTCCCCTTAGCGCCCACGCCACTTCTGGCATCCTCACCAGGCCTGAAACTGCCCACACACGTGGCCTTCTAGTCCGCAAACCCCTCAAGTGCTGGGTGAGCTTTATTCACCATCTTGGCATCTTTCCTGGCATCAAGCTGAGCGCTTGGCCTAGAGGAGCCACTCAGTCCATGAGTAAATGCTTAAACAGAGTGGGGAAAGTAATGACAAGCCATGGGTCTAATCATCACTTTGCTACCAGCTCCTATATAGTTCATCGGTGGCTGTTGGTGGCTCATTGGGTAAAGAATCTGCCTGCCAATGCAGGAGATGCAGAAGACTTGTGTTCGATCCCTGAGTTGGGAAGATCCCCTGAAGGAGAAAATGGCAACCCACTCCAGTATGCTTGCCTGGGAAATCCCATGGACAAAGAAGCCTGGTGGGCTATAGTCCACGGGTCACAAAGAGTAGAATACGGCTTAGCAACTAAACAACAACAAAACTCACCTGAAAACAAAATGCTAATGACACAAACTACTCTGTATAAAATAAGTAAGCTACAAGAATCTATTGTACAGCACAGAGAATGCAGCCAATACTTTATAATCACTATAAATGGAGTACAATCTATTAAAACTTTGAATCTCTCTCTCTCTCTCTCACACACACACACACACACACATGAAATGCTAAGCTTTCCCATCCTTCAGGTGGGATCTGCGTCTCACCCCTCACTCTCCATCTCCAGCCCTGCAACCCTCTCCCAGGGATCATGATAAATACGAGAGGGTTTCATTTTTTTTTCTTTTCAATATTTAAAAACTGACATGGAGGTGGAAATATATAGTATGACCTTTGATTCTGTAGAAGACTCTTCTTTCAGGTGATAAAGATCCAAGAGGATTAAACAGCCAAAAGATCTCACGAAGCTCACGACTGTGCAAAAACTGGGAGATATGTATTCATGTGCAAAAGAGGAAAATATCAGGGGGCAAAGTCTCAAAAGTACTTATAAGGTGATGGGCTCTGAACTCCTATTTATAATACAGGAAAGGCATCCTGGGGTAGACTGTGAGCAGCCCCCAAAGACACAAACTTGGTGTGCTGTGGCCATCACAAAGCCACTAGGCTGTAGGGTAAACAGAAAACACCGTTACCCTGCCTTGACTGTACGCTACTTCCTTCAGGGCTGAGGTCTGTCTGGAGATGGGTAACAAAAATAATCAAGAGCACTTCGAGTTTATAAAGGTGGACTTATAAAGAGAAAAGACAGTAGATCTGTAATTAGCAGAGCTAAAGAGTAAAGGAGGAGTATGATGTAGGAAATTCAGTCAAAAACGCACAGTAGGGTAACCCTACACACCTAGGAACAGCGGTATTACCTTAAGGTTGAATCAAAGTGAGAGGTAGGGACAACTGTGGGTGGAAAGTGTCATACGATATTATTTTAAGTGCTATTTTCTACTTACTATACTATTAAGTAGTAGTTTAAAGAAGAGTCATGGAGTTTTAAAACATGGTTGTAATCAGCCCCCAGTGTTTTAAATGAAGGTCCCAAGAAGGCCAAGGTCATAATATTCCGCTATGGCGGAGTAATAGAAAGAACCCACGCCTCCTGACTCTCAGCCTAGCTCATGCTCTTTTCTTGATTTAATACAAAAAGACTGTGACAAATGATTGAGACCCAAAGATTTAGAGAGGTTGGAGATAAGGCCTGATAAATAATGTACTGTTAAGGAAAACCAGAATCGCGTGTGCAGTAACCCTCAACGTTGGAGGCTGACATGGTAGAGTGCAACAATGTTTTCTCACAAAATAGCCCTTTGTGCCACTGTTGGAGGTAGGAGATTGGCCTGGGTGACCTGCTGAGCTAAACCTATCTGGCTTTCTCACTCAGAGCACCTATCCTAGGAACTTGAACAACGACACACTGTCCACCAGGGCAGTGCTCAGGCTCCTCCCCACTGGTGCATTCCCATCAAGGTTGGACATCCAGGCCAACTCCAGCCCCTCCAGGAATGCTGAGGTCAGTGGAATTCTACCAGCACTTGCCGGGTGGGGAGGGCAGACAGGTGCCCGTGGTATGGAGGAAGTGGTATGGAGGACATGAGGGCCAAACATCCCAGGAAACCCGACTGCTGCATCTGCTGGGAGCCTGGTGGTCAGAATGCTTGGAACCCAGGAAGGCTGGGAGGCGGGAAGTATCTCAGGTATTCCAGTCCTCCCCTCTTGGCACTGCAGAAGCAAGAGAAAATAAAGCGGGGAAACCTGTTGGACTAGACCGTCAGGGCTGTTCTCCTGAAGTTGGCGGCGGCCGCCTCCTGCTAGAAGGGATCTGATGGTTTGTCCTTCTGAGCAGAGAAGACGTGAGGACCAGAAGGATTTGAGAGAGCAAGCGAGCTGCCTGTTTGCCGAGATGTGTAGGGAAGACCTGGGAGGTGTGAAGGCGCAAGCTGCAACCTAGTCCTTCCGGGCTGAAGTGACACCTTTGTTGCTGTTGTTAAGTCATGTCTGATTCTTTGCAACCCCACGGACGGTTGCCTGCCAGGCTCCTCTGTCCATGGGATTTCCCAGGCAAGAACACTGGAATGGGTTGCCGTTTCCTCTTCCAGGGGATCTTCCCGACCCAGGGATCGAATTCATGTCTCCTGCATTGGCAGGCGGATTCTTTACCACTGAGCCACCAGGGAAGCCTGGGATGATGTGTACAAGTGCGCAAACAACATGCTTGTGGGAAGAAAAGGAAGCTGCTCGAACAGATACATACTTCTTCGGCAGAGGTATGCAGCTCAGGGATCAGTTTCCAAAAGTTTGTCTCAGCAGAGAAAAAAGAACCCCAAACGTTTCACCTTTTTATTCAAGCTTGTCTTCCTTCTCCTAGTCCATCTTATGTAAACGAAAAGATGTTCTAATGGGACAAGTACGGAATACCAGGAATGGTCAAAGAGAAAGATCTGAGCATGAAGCTGGAGGACAGATAAATGCAGGTGAGTGAGAGACACCTGGGCGCCTTTGTGGGGGGACGGATCACGGCATTCTTCCCTCTAACACCTTGCAGGACAGGGAAGTGACTGTTTTCAACTACGTGCATGTGTGCGTGCTTAGTCGCTTCAGTCATGTCCAACTCTGCGACCCTGTGGACTGTAGCCTGCCAGACTCCTCTGTCCATGGATTCTCTAGGCAAGAATACTGGAGTGGGTGGCCATGCCCTCTTCCAGGGGATCTTCCTGACCCAGGGATCGAAACCTCATCTCCTGAGTCTCCTGCATTGCAGGTGGATTTTTTTACTGCTTAGCCACCGGGTCAGCCCTTTTCAACTATGTACCTGTCCACTAATAACCTCTACCTCCCAGAGGCTAGCACTACTGGCTCGCCAGGCCCACAGTGAGATTTGAGTTTAGCATTTTACCTCTGTGTCTTAACCTGCAAGGAGTGGGATTAAATATTCAGCAAAGAGCAGACCACAAGAGTTGGCTTTGCTGGACATGCTTCTGGGGGCGATAACCAAATAGGAATGATCTTTTATCCCACCTTTTTCTCTGGGAGGGGCAGAGACTCATGAGGATTTATGCAGACATTTGCAGAAAAAAAAAAAGTATTCCAATTGAATTCTGACTTGGTGATTTTGAACAACCTATATATAAACGTCATGTAATGCAATATCTGAGACATAAGGTATTTATCTTTTCATTGTAAGAAAGAAGCTAAATTACCTTTTTCCTCCTTATCATTCCCCCTCCTGCTCCGTTTTTCTTTCCAAAAGTTGCCATATCTATTTTATTTAATGGTCTAAAAAGGTGGCATCACATTTGGTATTCCACAAAGAGGAAATGGAAAAAATTATTAAAAAGTGAAGAAAGACAGCACTGCTTGCTTAGAAAATAAGATGTATGAACCGTTAAGAATGGGAAAACACCAGCTACTATGGCAGAGAGAAGACATTTTTGCCAAATTTAGAACCCACTTGAAAATCACGGGTTCTAAGTTTAGAACTGAACTAAAAACTTGAGCTCACATTGCATTTGGCATTCGTTAAAAAAAAAAATTCTAAAATACTAATTAAAGGAAAAAAATTATTCTCTTAGTTCTAGAAGCAGGGAATTATTTTCAAACAAATTCTTTATTGGCTCAATAAACTGGCCTGCATTTAAAAAAAAACACTTTTTTCTTAATTAAAATTTCCTTACAAAATAATGATTTAAAATCAAGAGGAAAAGCAGTTTGCCAAAGTCTTTAAAGAGCTACAGAATTGTTGGACCCAGACCTTGGACCCAAACAAATATACCAGGTGGTCGTACAAACTTTGTATTTACATATTAGTTGGTGTCCAAGATAGAAGCAATTACATCTACTGCTGATAAACTTTAATAAAAACACAATAAAACTGGAAAATATCACTCTAAACAAAACAAAGACAAATGCTTAACAGCATTATTTTTATTTTCTAATTTAGTTGTTTAGTCACTAAGTCATATCCAACTCTTCTGCGACTCTACGGATTGTAGTCTGCCAGGCTCTTCTGTCCGTGGGGTTTCCCAGGCAAGAGTACTAGAGTGTGTTGCCATGCTAAGCTAATTATTGCAACCTCACTAAGAAATGGATCAGAATTGCTGTTCTGGTGAGGACTATAAAAAGTGTCAGACTCAAAAGGTCCAAAGTAATAAAATCAAGAAGTAATAGTGAGTAGACAGTGTTTAAAAGGCATCCACTGGCTTACCATGATTTCAGACAGCCAACAACTTACATAGTTATAGAAAACTTAAACCTGACTTGTGCCATCTTACACATGCATACACAGACACACACACACACACAAACACACATCTATAGATAAATAGATAATAGCCTGAGAACCTAAATTCAAATAATTACACTAGAGGTTAATATTTGCCACAGCAAGTACTTAAAAACACAAAATTTGGGGGAAAAACTTGTTTTTCTTTCTGTTTATTGCCATGGAATCTGAATACATTGCTGAGAGACCTTAGGGATCAGGCTTAGCGACTGGTGCGTTTGACACTATTCCTTCAACAAGATCATTAACTCAGCAGTTCAAAACCCTGTAACTTTAATTTCAGGCACTTTCAAAAACTCCTGTTGAAGAATGTAAGATTAGTTCTTGAGGTGACTGACTTCATTTTTCTTACCAAGAAGGTGCAGTTTGTATTGGTAGAAACAGGGTCAAAATTTTAAATTGTAAAGCAAAAAACACTGCATGTATAAGTGGAAAAGGATTTGTCTGGAATATATATTAATTATATTCATTTATTTTTGCTGTGCTGGGTCTTCGTCGCCGCGCAGGTTTTTCTCTAGTTGCGGTGAGTGGAGGCTGCCCTCTGCTTGTGGTGTGTGGGCTTCCCATTGTGGTCGCTTCTCTGTTGTGAAGCACGGGCTCTAGGGTGCTCGGGCTTCAGGAGTTGGGGCACGTGGGCTCAGTAGTTGTGGCTTCCTGGCTCTAGAGCACGGGCTCAGTAGTTGTGGCATATGGGTTTCAGTTGCTCCACCGCATGTGTGATCGTTCAAGATCAGGGATCGAACTCATGTCTCCTGTATTGGCAAGGGGATTCTTTACCACTGAGCCACTAGGGA
Source organism: Nanger dama (assembly GCA_917880005.1). Taxonomy (NCBI): domain Eukaryota; kingdom Metazoa; phylum Chordata; class Mammalia; order Artiodactyla; family Bovidae; genus Nanger; species Nanger dama. The sequence continues at coordinate 30,380,697 of CAKJTW010000005.1, read as the reverse complement.
AGTCCCTAGAATATGTTTTTAATTTACTTGTTATTATATAAACATAGTTAAGCAGATATTAAGTAGTCAGTAAAAACAAAACTGGGAGCTGATTCTGGCTCAGATCATGAACTCATTGCCAAATTCAGACTTAAATTGAAGAAAGTAGGAAAACCACTAGACCATTCAATTCAGTTCAGTCCAGTTCAGTCGCTCAGTTGTATCTGACTCTTTGCAACCCCATGGACTGCAGCACGCCAGGCCTCCCTGTCCATCACCAACTCCCAGAGTTTATTCAAACTCAAGTCCATTGAGTCAGTGATGCCATCCAACCATCTCATCCTCTGTCATCCCCTTCTCAGACCATTCAGGTATGACCTAAATCAAATCCCTTACGAATATACAGTGGAAGTGACAAATAGATTCATGGAATTAGATCTGATAGAGTGCCTGAAGAACTATGGATGGAGGTTCATGACATTGTACAGGAGGCCATGATCAAAACCATCCCCAAGAAAAGAAATGCAAAAAGGCAAAATGGTTGTCTGAGGAGGCCTTACAAATAGCTGAGAAAAGAAAAGAAGCAGAAGGCAAAGGAGAAAAGGAAAGATATATCCATCTGAACACAGCGTTCCAAAGATAAGCAAGGAGAGATAAGAAAGCCTTCCTCAGCGATCAATGCAAAGAAATAGAGGAAAACAACAGAATAGGAAAGACTAGAGATCTCTTCAAGAAAATTAGAGATACCAAGGGAACATTTCATACAAAGATGGGCACAATAAAGGACAGAAATGGAATGGACCTAACAGAAGAAGAAGCTATTAAGAAGTGGTGGCAAGAACACACAGAAGAACTATACAAAAAGATCTTCATGACCCAGATAATCATGATGGTGTGATCACTCACCTAGAGCCAGACATCCTGGACTGCGAAGTCAAATAGGCCTTGGCAAGCATCACTATAAACAAAGCTAGTGGAGGTGATGGAATTCCAGTTGAGCTATTTCAAATCCTAAAAGATGATGCTGTGAAAGTGCTGCACTCAATATGCCAGCAAATTTGGAAAACTCAGCAGTGGCCACAGGACTAGAAAAGGTCAGTTTTCATTCCAATCCCAAAGAAAGGCAATGCCAAAGAATGTTCAAACAATCGCACAATGGCACTCATGTCACACTCTAGTAATGCTCAAAATTCTCCAAGCCAGGCTTCAACAGTATGTGAACCAAGAACTTCCAAATGTTCAAGCTGGATTTAGAAAAGGCAGAGGAACCAGAGATCAAATTGCCAACATCCACTGGATCATCAAAAAGCAAGAGAGTTCCAGAACATCTACTTCTGCTTTACTGACTACCCCAAAGCCTTTGACTGTGTGGATCACAACAAACTGTGGAAAATTCTGAAAGAGATGGGAATATCAGACCACTTGACCTGCCTCCTGAGAAATCTGTGTGCAGGTCAAGAAGCAACAGTTAGAACTGGATATGGAACAACAGACTGGTTCCAAATCAGGAAAGAAGTATGTCAAGGCTGTATACTGTCACCCTGATTATTTAACTTTTATGCAGAGTACATCATGTGAAATGGTGGACTAGATGAAGCATAAGCTAGAATCAAGACTGCAGAGAGAAATACCAATAACCTCAGATATGCAGATGACAGCACCCTTATGGCAGAAAGTGAAGAGGAACTAAAGAGCCTCTTGATGAATGTGAAAGAGGAGAGTGAAAAGTTGGCTTAAAGCTCAACATTCAGAAAATGAAGATCATAGCATCTGGTCCCATCACTTCATGGTAGTATATAGGTGGGGAAACAATGGAAACAGTGAGAGGCTTTATTTTCTTGGGCTCCAAAAATCACTGCAGGTGGTGACTGCAGCCATGAAATTAAAAGATGCTTGCTCCTTGGAAGAAAAGCTATGACCAACCTAGACAGCATATTAAAAAGCAGAGACATTACTGACAAAGGTCCATATAGTAAAAGCTATAGTTTTTCTAGTAGTCATGAGTAGATGTGAGAATTGGACCATAAAGAAAGCTGAGTGACAAAGAACTGACACTTTTGAACTGTGGTGTTGGAGAAGACTCTTGAGAGTCCCTTGGACGGCAAGGAGATCAAACAAATCAGTAAATCGTAAAGGAAATCAGTCCTGAATATTCATTGGAAGGACTGATGCCGAAGCTGAAGCTCCAATATTTTGGCCACTGAATGCAAACAACTGACTCACTGGAAAAGACTCTGATGCTGAGAAAGATCGAAGGGAGGAGGAGAAGGCAACAACAGAGGATGAGATAGTTCTATAGGATCACTGACTTGATGGACATGAGTTTGAGCAAGCTCCAGGAGTTGGTGATGGACAGGAAATCCTGGCGTGCTGCAGTCCATGGGGTAGCAAAGAGTCAGACATGACTGGGCGACGGAACTGAACCAGATATTATATCATTCTCATAATAGCACCTGTAGCTCTCATTAAGGGACAGAGGTGAACATTTCTAAGGTGTGTGTCAAAATCAGAATATGAACTTACATCCCCAGCATCCACTGGCTCACACACTTCTGAATCCATGTTCTTCAACAAATCCTTCCCTCCTTGGAAATGAGCCACTAACACTGAATTTCATAGTCTCTTCTGTCTTCACTATTGCCCTCATATTTATTTAAAATTCTTGTTTATAATGAAGTTAATATTTTGGACCATTGCCTTCTTTGCTCAGTCGTGATATCTAGATAAACAGAAGGAAATAAGAGAGAACCTCTGGATAACAAAACGTTATTTCTTGAACCTCTAGGAGGTGGGATGAGCACCATTCTCAGATGGTGTTTGATTCCATCTCTGTGAAGAATTTGCTTTTCTTGGACTCTAGAGACAGAAAGGGCCACACACTGCGCCAATGCCAGGAACACATGGCCAGTGACGCTGGTGCCCTGGAAGGTGACTCTATAAGGCGTGAATAAGAGCAAGAAAAAGCTGAGTGGTCTGCCGACATCCAGTTTCCTGATTGTCTTTACAGAGACAGCTCCCAGACCCTTAAACTGTCTTCCAGAATTTCCAGTTCTTTCTCCTGTAATTTTTTTCCACAGAAATAATACATGAATAAGTTTAGCATACAATTAGGGAACCCAAATACTTGGTTCCACTGTGCGTTTGTCCAAGTCTAAACCCAAGTTTTCATATTTTCCTTTGCTTTATAATTGTAGGACTTGTCTATGATTCTAGCCCTATATCTATGAGAAATATATATTTTAATCCAGAATTTAAGAATGGATGAGCAAACTAGACGGTGGTAGGCAGGCTTTCTTGAAGATAAATGCTTTTCTCCATGTACAGGGCAAAGATATATTGCCGATATTCAGCAAAACAAACAAACAAACAAACAATGAAATAGCTTCGATTCTCTGTTTCAAACATCTCATTAGATACCTCCACCTTGAACAGAACAGACTCCAGAAACAGACGCACATGTTTGTATACGGTTAACAACTGATTTCCAACAAGGGCGGTGAGACAATTCAAAAGGAGAAAGGAAAATCTTTTCAACAGATTCTGCTGGAACAACTCCAAACCCATTGGGGGAAAAATGGACACTGACCCTTATGTCACATAATACATAAGAATTAACTCAAAATGAATGATGAACTTAAATGCAAAACTCATGGGTCATAGAAGAGTCTGATATGACTGAGTGACTACATAACAACAAAACTAGAAAAAGCTTAATCAGAGGGGGAAAAAATCTATTCCTTATTGAAGGAGACAACGGTGTCTTAGAGAGGATACAAAAACAAACATTCATACGATAAACTGCACTTCATCAAAACTTTGAAATTTGCTGTTAGAAAGATACTGTTAAGACAAATGAAAAGATAAGGCACAGATTGGGAAAATGTTTATAATACATCCATCTGATAAAGGACTGGTGTCCAAAATATACAAAAACTATTACAGCTCAGTAAGAAGACAACCAAGGCAATTTTTAAATGGGCAAAGATTTGAACAGACACGTCACAAAAGAAATTATCTGAATGTCTGATAAGCATCATGAGTCATCAGGTAAGTACAAATTAAAACCACAGTGAGATACTACTACATGCAATTAGAATGGCTGATGTTGGAAAACTGACAATACCAAGTGCTGATGAAGATATGGAACAACTGCTGGTACATCACTTTGGAAAACTAAGAGTTTCTTAAAACTGTAAACGCACACCTACCATTCAACCTTGTTATTCCATTCTAAGGTATGTTCCCAAAAGAAACAAAAATCAGTGTTTATACCGAGACTTCACTGGAATATTCACAGTAGCTTTATTTGTAACAGGCAGAAAGTAGAAACAAACCAAATGTTTGTTTAAATGGATAAACTAATAAATGAATAAACAAGTTGTGAAATATCTATGCAGGGGAGCATCAGTTAGTAATAAAAAGGAGTAACTACTGATACAGACATGAGAGGGTCTGTATCTGTATGATATAACACGTGAAATGAAAGTCGCTCAGTCATGTCCAACTGTTTATGACCCCATGGAGTATACAGTCCATGGGATTCTCCAGTCGTTCCCTTCTCCAGGGGATCTTCCCAACCCAGGGATCGAACCCAGGTCTCCTGCATTGCAGGTGGATTCTTTACCAGGAAGTCCATGATATAATGTGAGTGGGTCTCAAAATCATTATGCTGGGATTTCCCTGGAGGTCCAGTGTCTAAGACTCCGTGATCCCAATGTAGGGGCCTTGGGTTTGATCCCTGGTCAGGGAACTAGAGCCCACATCCCGCAACTGACAATACCACATGCTGCAATGAAGATCGAAGATCCTCACATGTTCCAATTAAGACCTGGCGCAGCCAAAAAATAAATAAAATATTTTTTAAAATATGGTGGTCCTAGCTACTCTTTTCTGCTTGTGATCCAAAAGTGGTCAGTGTCCCTCGTAAAATGGGATGCCTAGGACAGTATATGGTCTTCCAAAAGATGGAAGATCGGTTACTGGCTCCTTTCTTCTGTGCCTCTACTACTGTAATGTAGCCTGATGTGCCACTAACCTTTTTAGCTCCAAAGCTGATGTATATTAACTTGTAGTATATTCAAATATTCAGAGGTTTTTTTCCCCATGTAAATTCTAAAAACTCACGGGAAAAGACCCTGATGCTGGGAAAGATAGAAGACAGGAGGCAAAGGGAACGACAGAGTATGACATGGTTGGATGGCATCACTGACTCAGTGGAAATGGGTTTGAGCAAACTCCAGGACTTGGTAATGGACAGGGAAGCCTGGCGTGCTACAGTCCATGCAAAGAGTGGGACATGACTGAGTGGCTGAAAGATAACAAGAAATTCTAATGACACCATCAGGCATCTGAAGAAGGAGTGGCTAAAAGAAGGAGGAGGGTGAGAGTGGAAGACAGGAGAGAATTAAGTCCTTGTAGATTCTGCCAAGTTATTAAGTGTTCACTGCCCCTGATAGCAAATGGAGGCCATCTCCAGACCCACCCCTCCTTTCAAGGCCTCCTATCAGTTACCTGCCACCTCCATTCCCTAATGAGTAACCGCCTATTCAACAGTCTGCCTCGGCACACAATCTGACACCCGGCCTCCTCCACCTGCCAGCACTTCTACCCCTGATAGCTACTGGGCACTTGTGGTGAGTGATTAGAAGCAGGGCATTTTGGCAATTGCTGTAGAACACACATATCCAGGAAATGCATTTATGTTAAAGTTCCTAGCAGTTCAGATGCTGAGTGTCAGGTAGAAGCCTTACCAAAAAATATGCAGGGAAATGGATCAAGAAACCAGTCTCTTGGGGACTTCCTGGCAGTTCAGTGGTTAAAACTCTGGGCTTCCACTGTAAGGGGCACGGGTTCCATCCCTGGTCAGGGAACTAAGATCCTGTACGCTGTGCAGTGTGGCCAAAAAAAAAAGAAAAGAAAAAGAAAAAAGAAACTAGTTTCTTATCTTGCCTTTTTCCATGTAGATTCTTCATAAAAGAAACGTTGCCTGTTTGTTGTTAGATTTTCTAAAGTAAGCTACAATATATTCAGTGGGTAAGGACAAGGATTGTTTTTCTAGGCAATTTCCTTAAAACTTCAAGTCATTTAAAAGGAAAGACAGCTGAACACGTTTTAGTACTTTTTTCTTCTATAGTCAACTTCAGGCTGATGGTCACTGAACACTCCTCTATACAGACATTCCTTCCATCAGATCAGATCCTCACCTTCTTAACATACACACTACCAGCCCTCTTGTCATTCTCAGAGCCTCCTCTCAGCAATTCAGAGCTAATATTCCTCCACATAGGAAAATCATCCCCTCTGTGTCATTCAGCCTTCTCTCCCTTAGGTCCTTGGTCATCTCTTCTTTTTCCAAAATTATCCTCAGGCTGTTTCCACTGGCTTTTCCCTCTCCTTTACATACAACCAGGACCCTCCAATATGGAAAACATGTTTGTTCAATACCACTATAACAATCCATTTCTTTTTTTCACTCCCATCCAAACACCTCAAATGATTATTCAACATTTTTTCCTTCCTTGGATTCACCACTTGACGCTGTTTTTATTAATCTGAAAAATTATATCCTCCTAAGGTCAATAAGGGCTTTTGAGTTGAACAAATTTAATGGTCTTCATTGGAAATTTATCTTCTCGTATACTGATCCTTGGGGCTTCCCAGGTGGCTCAGTGGTAAAGAATCTGCCTGCCAAAGCAGGAGACATGGGTGCAATCTTTGGGTCAGGAAGATCTTCTGGAGGAGGAAATGGCAACTGGTTGCTCACTCCAGTATTCTTCCTGGAGAATCCCATGGACAGAGAAGTCTGGTGGGTGACAGTCGGTGGGGTGATAAAGAGTTGGACATGGCTGAGCACACGTCGATGTACTGTTCCTTATAGTACTAGGGTCCAGCAGGAGTGGGAGAGGCTGGAGAGGAGTTATACCTGTTGGGGAAACTGTGGAGGTTGCTGGTGTGGTTTCCTCTGTGAGGCTGTCATTGCTCACTCTATCCCCTTAGGGACAATTTCTTAGTGTAGGACACCAGAAAATTCCTTGCCTTGAAGTTGGGGTCAAAAATCACCCCAACCTCTTTCTCTTCCCGCTAATTGTAACTGAACAGCAGGTGCTTAGGTCTGAGAGGGGCCCATTGAGTCTCTGACCTCCACTCTGGGTGGCTCTCCACCAGGAAGTCTCTCGTGCTCAAGAATTGCAGCTCTCACCCATCCTCAATCCTTAATTCTGTATCTTCTCCCTTTCTCTTTTCTTGTTTCACACTGAGTTTCTCTCAGTATCGCTGTCTTTCACACGGCTTCATGGTCTGTCCTCGGACTGACCTTTTCATTACAAGGAGCATCCCCCAAACCACACTCAGAAACCACAATTCCCTTCTCTTGTCCTCACAGAGGCACTAAGTAGAGAAATAAGCCTTAATTAATTGGAGACTCCCTCTTCTTTAAAAGCCATCATTGCTGATCTTGAACTTCTCAGTGGAATGGAATCTTGAGAAGTCAGTCCTTTAGTTGTTATTGTTCAGTCGCTGAGTCCATGTGACCCCATGGACTACAGCCCGCCAGGCTCCTCTGTCCATGGGACTTCCCAGGCAAGAACACTGGAGTGGGAAGCCATTTCCTTCTCCAGGGGATCTTTCTGCCCCAGGAACTGAGCTGAGTCTCTCGCGTTGGCAGGTGGATTCTTTACCACTGTGCCACTAGGGATGCCCAATGCTTTAGTTATGTCACCTTTAAATAATTATGTAGTGAGTTTATCTGAAGAACTCAGAATTCTGCCCCAAGCTACTGGGGTTTATAGTCCATGTGCCAATCACCCTAGTGTCACCTGAGTACCTTATACCTTGAGAAGCAAGAATGATATTCTAACAAAGGAATTTGATGGCTTAAAGAGCCACCAGTTAAACGTGAAAGTCTCCATCAGTACAAAAGCTAGGAGCCTTTGTCAAATTACATGCTTTTAAGTTAAACACATGGATGTGAAAATCTCTATGCATTTTAATGACTTAGAGTTATTAACCTGAGGTTTGAAATCCTCTTCAAATGTGTACATTTTTCTAGTGCAAAGGTTCATCACTTTCATCAGCTCCTTAAAGGGTTTGTGGCCTCCAAAAGGTTTAGGAACCTCTAAGTTAGGGGAAAGATAAGATTAAAATCACAATATTATTATTATTTCATGTATTTTTAAATGTAATACATAAAAATAGCAAATACCTTCCATTTCAGCAAACAAAAAAAAAAAAAATGTTGAGTACTGTAAATAATCACAATATTATTAGTAACTATGTTCAAACACTAATATAGACAATATTATTCTAGCATTTTATCTGTCGACAAGTATTTACCTGAATATACATAAAACAAGTTTATCAGGAAGAGGGAAGTTCATATACAGATTTTAACCTAGACTAAAACTACCAATAGGCTTATTTCCACTATTGTTTAAAACAAAACTTCAATCGGGTAATTTAAAGGCAATATGAATACAAATAAAATCAGAATTTACATAGTTCCTCAATTACAGCACCTATTGTCTTACCCTGGATAAGAAAGATAAATTATTGTACCTGCTTTATAAAAGACTGATTAAAAGATAGACTGTGGAAACCCCTTTCATAGTCAATGTCTGCAGCCAAAACTCAAATTCAGAGCCCCAATTTTTTAAGCCAGGCCCCATTCAGAGTATTCCAAGAATAGATCTCCAACTACTGAAAAGCATCACTTTCATAAATGTGTCTTGGAAACGGATTTTTAAAATTAGCAAGTTTGCAAGAGCAAACCTATCAAGTTATTGTACACACTGTTCTTTTTACATTTGAAATGTAAGTTATTTATCCAGTCATTCAACAAATATTTATTGAACTTCTGCTATATGCAGGCCCTGCTCAAGGTGACAGAGTTATAGCAGTGAACAACACAGACCAAAAATATTTAACAATACATAAACATATCTTCATTAGAAAACATTCAGATACAGAAACTCATAGGATTAAAAAAATCAAAGTTGTCCTCCTGGAGGCCTGCTCCATCTCAGTTCTTCTGCAATAACTACTAGTAACAGTACTTTCTCCAGACTTTTTATTTACATAGACTATCTTAGGTGGTAGAACAGCTTTACTGTACAGACTGTATATATGTATATACACAGTGGGAATTCCCTGGTGCTCCACAGGTTAGGACTTGGTGCTTTCAGGGTTTGATCCTTGCTTGGGGAACTAAGATCCGTAAGAGCCAGCAAGCTATGCAGTGCAGCAAAAGCAAACAAACAAACAAACAAAAAACACTTATGAAAAGTGTACAATTCAATGATTTTGAGTATATTTGTAGTTTTCTGCCATCATCATAATCTAGGTAAGTGATTTTAAAATTATAAATATATGAATTGTATTATAATTTATTTTAAAATCCACTTACCTAGATTACAGTGTTATACAGGTATAAATGTATATGAGCAAGGAGATCAAGCCAGTCAATCCTAAAAGAAGTCAACCCTGAATATTCATCGGAAGGACTGATGCTGAAGCTGAAGGTCCAATATCTTGGCCACCTGATGGAAAGAGATGACTCATTGGAAAAGACCCTGATGCTGGGAAAGGCTGAGGGCAGGAGGAGAAGAGAGCAACAAAGGAGGAGATGGTTGGATGGCATCACCAACTCAATGGACATGAGTTTGAACAAGCTCCAGGAGATGGTGAAGGACAGAGAAGCCTGGCATGCTGCAGTCCATGGGGTTGCAAAGAGACACGACTGAGAAACTCACCATCAACAACAATTTTTCATTTAGGACTAAACCTTGAAGGTGTTCTCTCAATATCAGCATGGACAAATTTTGTGATTACTTTCTGCAAAGAGAGGAATGTGTCCTCTTTCCATGTCCCTTGTCAGATTTCTTAGAAAAAGGCTACTGACAATGGCAATTAGATATAACTGAGAATGGTAACCCTATGATTTCAATAGATGGAGAGAAGTTAGCCAATACACAGAATGTCTTGAGAGTCTAAAAATGAACTGGAAAAAAAAAAGGGTACAGAAAATAATGTAAAACACACAAAAGCTGGCTATTTTGAGCATCTTCAAGTAATAACAACATTAATAGCTAACACACACACCGTAACTCTTTAAGTCCTCATAATTCCATGAAGTAGGTACTGTTATGATACCCACTTTACAGATGTGGAGACTAAGGCACAAAAGATCATCTCTCCACTAACTAAGCTGAAAAGAGGCTGCGTAGGGCTTCACATCCAGACAAACTGGATTCAGAGTCCACACTCTTAACTGATTTGATGGAATGTAGGGGAGGGGGATGGTTAGTGAAGGACAGGGAGTGGTTTAGGATAAAAGTGAGATAAAGCAGGAAAAGGGTTTAGCAAAGGGGCTGGTTCCTAGCCATTCAGTTGCTAAGTCCTGTCTGACTCTTTGTGACCCCATGGACTGTAGCCTGCCAGGCTCCTCTGTCCATGGGGTTTTCCAGGCAGGAATACTGGAGTGGGTTGCCATTTCCTCTTTAAAGGGCTCCTAGTGAGCACACAATAAGAACAAACAAAATAAATTAAAAAAAAACAAAACTATTATATTCTGTGCTCCGTTAGGGAGACTGTTCCTCTACAATTAGAAAAGTAACCTTTCTATAACCAGTCTAAGGATTTGCTCAATTAGCTGCCTGGTGGCTCAGTGGTAAAGAATCTGCCTGCAATGCAGGAGATACAGGTTCAGTCCCTGGGTCGGGATGATTCCCTGGAGAAAGAAATAGCAACCCACTACAGTATTCTTGCCTGAAGAATCCTATGGACAGAGGAGACTGGTGGGCTACAGTCCATGGGGTTGCAAAGGGTTGGACGCGACTTAGTCAACATCTCGAGCTGCTACCATGCTACCATTCATGCAGGGTGATGGATGACTCAGGCTTTCTTGGGGAGCCGCACAGGTACTTCGAAGCTAAAGAAGCTGAGCCCAGAGAGCTTGTAGGAGAGAAACGACAGTTGAGGTGCCCTGGAAACTGATGCTGTGGGAGCCACCAATGGAGAAATCAGAATGACTGAGGCAGTAAGGAAGCCTTGAGATAAGAGCTGAGAGGTGGGTTGGATGAAAGTGAAAAAGGAGAGTGAAAAAGTTGGCTTAAAATACAACATTCAGAAAACTAAGATCATGGCATCTGGTCCCATCCCTTCATGGCAAATAGATGGGGAAACAATGGAAACGGTGACAGACATTATTTTGGGGGACTCCAAAAATCACTGCAGACGGTGACTACAGTCACGAAATTAAAAGATGCTTGTTCCTTGGAAGAAAAGTTATGACCAACCTAGACAGCGTATTAAAAAGCAGAGACATTACTTTGCCAACAAAGTTCTGTCTAGTCAAAGCTATGGTTTTTCCAGTAGTCATGCATGGATGTGAGAGTTAGAATATAAAGAAAGCTGAGCACTGAAGAATTGATGCTTTTGAAATGTGGTGTTGGAGAACTCTTGAGAGTCCCTTGGACTACAAGGAGATCCAACCAGTCCATCCTAAAGGAAATCAGTCCTGAATATTCATTGGAAGGACTGATGTTGAAGCTGAAACTCTAATACTTTGGCCGCTTGATGGGAAGAACTGACTCATGAAAAGACCCTGATGCTGGGAAAGATTGAAAGCAGGAGGAAAAGGGGACGACAGAGGATGAGATGGTTAGATGGCATCACCGACTTGGTAGGCATGAGTTTGAGTAAACTCCGTGAGTCGGTGATAGACAGGGAGGCCTGGAATTGAACATGACTGAGCGACTGAGAGAAGGCAATGGCACCCCCACCCCAGAACTCTTGCCTGGAAAATCCTATGGATGGAGGAGCCCGGTAGGCTGCAGTCCATAGGGTCGCTAAGAGTCAGATACGATTGAGCGACTTCACTTTCACTTTTCACTTTCATGCATTGGAGAAGGAAATGGCAACCCACTCCAGTGTTCTTGCCTGGAGAATCCCAGGGACTATGGAGCCTGGTGGGCTGCCATCTATGGAGTCGCACAGAGTCGGACACAACTGAAGTGACTTAGCAGAGCGACTGAACTGAATTGAAGAAATTGGGTTTTATCCTGAAGAAAACTGGGTTTTATCCTGAAGAGTCGCTGAAGGTGGAAGGGAGCAGAGAGGCCTGGAGGGGTTACTTTGGAGGCTGGATGTGAATGACTCCGCCTCCAGCCGGGACACAGGCTCCACCCAAAACATCTGCTGCCATTCCCAGCGGGCTCTTTATCTTCTGCCTCATAAAGTTACTTGTCTTTGAGTTTCTCAATCACATTGTGGTCACTGCTGAAAATAATCTTCTATCTTGGGTTTGTGCTTACTATTGAAGCATCTTGTCATGCTGGAGAACTTCCCTTTTAAAAACATCAGAGACCTATGAGAAAGCTGGACAAAAAATGGATTTTAGAGACACCCAAGGGAGTAATTTAAAAACAAGTATGACAACCAGCAACGCCCTGTCACATCAAAGTCAGACCTGGGTGGAAAGAGCTTAGTCCAGGGGAAGGTCTGGGTTAGGTTTACAGGCAACTTCCTTACTGTCAGGGTAAACTTATCAAAACACAACAGAGATAAAGAAAGATGCCCTTTTGCAAGTATGCACAGACAGAAGGAATGAATTCTGATTAAAACCAAGGGAGGAAAATACCAGCTTAACACACAGTCAAAGGCTGGAGCTTGCAGTGAGAGAGGGAAGGAGAGATACAAATCAGCAATGTTCTCTTAAGAGAGCTCCTGCAATTTTTTTTTACATTGGTAAATAATATACGCTTATTCACATGAAATGGCAAAAATGAAGTATTGCTGTAAATTCACAATATTTCCAAGTGCCAAGTATTTTATTATATTTAGTATATTTCAACTTTTTATTATGGAAAATTGCAACCATGCAAAAGGAGCAAGGAGAGTGTAGTAAAACATTGTGTACCCACTGTCCAGCTTTAACTAACACATAGCCGATCCTGTTTTCATCTGCACTCCATCTTACTGGATTATTTTCAAGCCATCATTTCATCTCTAATTCCCTCAGTGAGCACAATTATTTCATACTGTTTTGGTTTTGGTTGTTTGCTTTTTTAAAAAAGGCTGCACATCATGTGGCATGCAGGATCTTAGATCCTCGACCAGGGATTGAACCTGTGCAGTGCAAGTGTAGAGTCCTAACCACTGGACCGCCTGCTTTTAAATCCCACCTTTCTCTTCACTCACTCCCATCTACGCTGGGCAGTGATCTAAGGACAAGGGGACTGATTTGAGGAGAGAAGAAAAGTCCCCATAGAAATACCCAACAGTCCCAAAGGGAGAGAGGGAGAAAGCTCTGAATCAGGAAAAGAGCCAGGCCCTTCCCCAGCGCCTTCCCAGATGGGGGTGTCTGGGGCCTCCAGGTGCTGGAGCTGGGCGTTTGAAAGGCAAAGCCTCGAAGATCTGCTGACTTTCCCTTTAAAATGTATTTATTTATTTATTTTATTTTATGGCTGTGCTGGGTCTTCGTTGCTGCGAGGGTTTTCTCTAGTTGTGGTGAACAAGGGCTGCTCTCAAGTTGTGGTGCACAGGCTTCTCATTGCAGTGAGTTCTCTTGTTGCAGAGCACCGGGCTCCAGGGCACGTGGGCTTCAGTAGTTGCAGCCCCCAGGCTCTGGTGCGCAGAACTTGACAGTTGTGGCTCTCAGACTCAGTTGCTCGGAGGCATGTGGGGTCTTCCTCGACCAGGGATTGAACACGTGTCTCCTGCATTGGCAGGCGAATTCTTTACCAGCTGAGCCACCAGGGAAGCCCAAGGTCTGCTGACTTCCACTCTAGCCTCTGGACTGAAAAGCACACACTGCTCATCGTGGAGGGCTTTAGAAGGAGAGGAAGCCGGCACTGCCCGAGGACAGGTCAGCTGCGTTCCCAGAACCACCCAAGTGTGCTGCAGGACACACGGTACTAGGAGCTGACTGACCAAACCAACCTTTCGTGAAACCCTTTCTACTCCCACCCCTCTTTCCACCAACCTGCCAGCGCATCCACCCTGACTCCTTTCCTCCCATCTTGCAGGAGGATGAGTCCTTTTGCTCCTGGTCAATGTGTCTCCTTTTACCCTTCACCCTCCTGCCACACCCTCTAGGCTCGCCCAGGGGCCATTCTGCCTCACAACAGGCACATCTTCTGCGGGCCCGCCAAGGGCCACCCATCCATCCACTCTCATTCCAGCCATCCCCCTCTCGCCCTCCACACTCAACTGCTTCCCCAGCTCGCACTTCTCCAAAGCCTCGCCATCTTCAAGAAACCTGCTGGAATTGCCCCCTTCACACCTCCCTGTGTGGACTGACCGGGCAGCATTCATGTGCACCCTCTCTGGGTGCCAAGTGTACCCCCACTGGGTGCAGTGTGAGGGTGCACTTCTCTCTCCCAGAGGACTGAGGCCTGAGGCCAGGTCTTTATCCTGAAGCCCTGGCTCTAAGGGTGCTCACTCAGAAGATGCTCAGAAGTGTCTGCAGGAAGACAGTGGGGACTCACAGATGAACAAACCCATCCCTGCTCTTGGGGTGGTTGCTGTTTAGCCTATCAGTTGTGTCCAACTCTGTGCGGCCCCACGGACTGCAGCATGCCAGGCTCCCCTGTCCTTCTCTATCTCCTTGAGTTTACTCAAACTCATGTCCATCGAATCGGTGATGCCATCCAACCGTCTCATCCTCTGTCATCTCCTTCTCCTCCTGCCTTCAATCTTTCTCAGCATCAGGATCTTTTCAAATGAGTTGGCTCTTCATATCAGGTGGCCCAAGTACTGGAGCTTCAGTATCAGTTTTTCCAATGAATATCCAGCAGTGATTTCCTTTAGGATTGACTGGTTTGATTTCTTGGGGTAGTTCCATCTATACAGAGGGCATTCTCCAAAGGTGAGAGGTTAGAATGCCTGCCTACTTCCTGTTCTTCAGGACTTCCAGTCACAATTTCCAAACTCCAGATTCTTCGGCAGGATGTATGAGGCCGTCCTGAGCTTCCGAGGCTCTCAAGCAGAGTCAGAAGGGCGCCACCTCCCACTATAACATGAACTTCTCTTTGTGCCTGCCGAGTTCGCTCTTGCAGTTCTCCCCACTGCCTGAGATCTCAACGCTTAACCCCACTGGCCACTTGCTGCTGACCCTGGAAGACTCAGGTGCAGTGTCGCCACCTGTGGGAAGCGTGCTCTGGCCCTGACCCTGGTGTCACCACTGGACTGGAAGATTCCTGGGAACAAAGATTTTTCTTCATCTATGCCCTGTCCCTAGTCATGAGCACAAAGTCTGGCACATCCAGAGGCCTCAATAAACGTTTGATGAATGACTGAAAGAGGGGGAAAGGAGCTGATTCCTTCAGTTTCTGTCATTGCAGAAACACAAATTGACTCTTCACACCAATGGCTGTGGACTGAGGAAGACTACTATTGCAGTTTGAATTTTTGAGGCTTTAAGAATTAAAATTTCAGGGAACAACCCCACCTTGCTTTGCAAAGAGTAGATTAAGCACATTTCTAGCAGAAGGTGACCCTCTTTCTCCCCTTGTTTAACCTCTGAGACATGGGGTTATCGGCACAGTGGATGTAGCTACACAACAAACACAAGCCAGAAAACTCAACGGCTCATTGGATGTGGTACTGAGCCACTGCTCCCACACCCTACAGTATGAAAAATTTAAAACTGAATCTAAATGTGTCCCCTTCCTATTCCCAGTCAGCTCCTAACCCATGGAATTAGTTATACTAACATCATCCACAAAAATAAAGATTAATCTGTGAAAGTTGTTTTTAATCCATAGTCTCACGGAGCTGCAAATGACCAAAAGGTATTTTTCTTAAAAACAACAACAACAACAACACAAAAAGAACCTCTTTGACACCTATTACATCCTTGCACTCAATCAAAACAGTGCTCCTAAATTTTAGGAGTACTAACAGTGCTCCTCCACTTTTGCTATGAATATTTTTAAAGGGATCCTGGCTTTCCCTCAATATTTCATTTTAACAATCAGGGGTCGGAACTTGAATTTTCCTCTCAAATTTCTCTAAACTTCCCCTCCCCCTCACTTTTCAATGGTCAGAATATCTGAAAGTATTTTTTGCCCATGAATGATTCATTAGTTGTGTTTTTTAGAAATCAGGCTGAGCAGCAGCACAGCCATTCTGCTTTGTATTACCTTCCTGCTTCTCAGTTCCTGATCAGATGCACCTTTCATACCTAAGATACACTTATGAATTAGTCTAATATTCTTAGTTTATATTCAAAGTCCGGATATCAAGACCTACTCTTATTTAGCTCTTGACCTCCGCCTGGGGTGGGGTGTGTGTGTGTGTGTGTGACAATAATGAGATAACAGAGGAATGTTAGTGCAAAAGTCTGGTCTTCTCTGAATAATTTGTTAGAGAAGATGCTGATGCTAGAGAGATGAGACATCAGTAATAATACTTTCTGTTTTTGGCCACACACCTCTCGGCTTGCGGGATCTTAGCTCCCCAGCCAGGGATTGACCTCTTAAGAGTGAGAGTGCTGAGTCCTAACCACTGGGCCACCAGACAAGTCCCAATAATATTTTCAGTTTATGTAATGCTTTGCCGTTTCCATGTTCATTTGATCTATGATAAGACTGCACGGTAGACACGATCTTCCTCATTTCCCATAGAAACTGAAGCTCATCGTTGTTAAATATCTTAACCAAGGTCTCTCCGGTCATCTAATCTGCTCTCAGTTTTAACTCTCACCTATAATAATAATTATTAACCTATAGCTAATTATTAACCTATAACCTATAGCTAATAATTCCAAATTGGGTTCATATCCCAGGCCTTTTCCCTGAAAGAGCCAAACTTCTCTGCAAAATTGCCTACTTGTCAGTTGCACAAATACTTGTCAGGTTGTCCACAGGCAACCTGAATTTACAACCGGCATTGGGCAGTCTTCCTATGTAAGCTGAGGCACCAGAATCTATGTGGCAGCCCCAGTAGGAAGCTGGAAACCCAGCACCAGTACCTGGACGGGGTGCAGCGCCAATTCCTGAGGAGGATTTGTTGTCTGAACACTTCTGTGAGTGAATGAGTGAGCAGGGAGGGTGGGTCATCGTGGCTCTTCCCTCACCCTCAACGAGAAGATTAATTGGTCATCAAATCCTGCCATTTCTACATCATAAATCTCTCTCAAATTCTTTCCCCCTTTAGAATCCCCACCTTGCCTCCCCTGCTGGATTGTGTCAGGGCTAAAATGAGATTAATACACATGAAAGTGTTTTGCAAAGAATAAACCTCTGGGGGTGGGGGAGTGGAGAAGGATAAATCCTTCTTAGCTGTTACTAAACTTACTGGCTCCAGTTTGCCTATTCCTTTCAAGCTAAGATTTTTCTGCCCTCCTCACGCCATTGTTTTCTTTCTGCGGCTTCCACAGGCCCACTGCTCAGTTTGTAACCTAAATACTGCTGCTCTCTACACATAGGCTTAGCAGCTCAGCCATACACCCTTCTATGGTACTTGCTTCTGGTTATTTCTTACAGTAAAATCTGACTCCTCATTACATAGCTTTTGTAGCCTCTACTGCTTCTCACACAACCTCAGGCATACATGCTAAGTACGACGTCACTTCAGTTGTGCCCGACTCTTGGCAATCCCATGGACTATAGCCCACCAAGCTCCCTCTATCCATGGGATTCTCCAGGCAAGAATACTGCAGGGGTTGGTTGCCATTTCCTCCTCCGGGGGTCTTCCCAACCCGGGGTTCTTTAGTACTAGCGCCACCTGGGAAGCCCTAAGTGGCGTACAGGCATACAGTGAGTGCTTAATAAATGCTTGTTGATGCAGAGAGCTGCTCTCCTCCACTCCCTTCCCTCCTTCCCACTGTCTTGAGTTTCCCTCAGAATTCTATTTTTAATCTTCAAAACTCCCGGCCTCTATCAGGAACATTTCTTCCTAAGAGATCCGAGAAAGGAAAAGAGTCTAGATGAGCCTACAGGTTGGAATTTTAAGGAAGTTGCTCACTCTTCACTTTGTTAAATGTACGTAGTGAACCAAAGTAGCAGTGCCAGACTCTGACAGGCTGTTCACTGTGCTGGAATCATTATTATTATTTTTTAAGTTATTTTTTAATTGAAAGATAATTGCTTTACAGAATTTTGTTGTTTTTTGTCAAACCTCAAACTTGTTGGGTTCTGGATGTGGACGCAGGAGAGCATTCTGCTGGGCTGAGTGGGTGGATGTTGTCTGCTTCTTGCTCCTCAGGTTCCCTTTGCTCAAACCTCTGATCATGCTCCGTCTCTAAACCAGGTTCACTGTTTGTTCCTGCTTTTTGAGCAGCAGCCACTTTTAAAAATAATAATAATATTTATTTGAGCTTCCATGGTGGCTCAGGGGTAAAGAATCCACCTGCCAATGCAGGAGATGCAAGATATGCAGGTTCAGTCCTTGGGTGGGGAAGATCCCCTGGAGAAGAGAATGGCAACCCACTCCAGTATTCTTGCCTGGAGAATCCCATGGACAGAGAAGCCTGGCGGGCTACAGTCCATGGGGTCACAGAGAGTCAGATACGACTTAGCGACTAAACAACAACAGTAATACGCAAAATAAATTGATTTCTGAGGCTGAGGAAGCATGTCAGGACCACAGGGAAGTGGCCAAGGTAAACATGCTCTGGGAAGGCCTCGTGGTGGTCACCCTGCTCGCCTCGCAGCCACGGTCCCCGCATCGCTCCATGCCGAGTGCACCGCTGGAAAACCACAGGGCCAAATACGATACTGCCTTCATCTGGACTCCATTTTCTCTCTAGCTACCCCAACTGTTGGCTCTCTACGCATTTGTCATTTGCTCTACAGATGATCTCTTTCACTCTTCCCTCCTGGTTTTACTCCCATCTCCCTAGAGTTATCTGCTGAGGGAGTCACCCCAGGGGTACATCACGCATTTGTCCATCATAACATTGCTAGGTCTGTGCATGTGTTTGGATGTCTCTCCATATGTGGACGTAATGCAGACGATTCAACCTTGATTTGGACAATACTGAATTTTCTCTCCCTCCCAATGGCAATCAGTGGTAACATCAACCCAACAAAATGAATCAGACCCAGAAGTCATTCAAAATCTCCTCTTGTTCATGTTCTGGGTCTCATCGGTCAGCAGGTCTCCATGGTGCCTTCACACTGTCTGCTCTGCCTCTCATCCCAGGCCCTTGACCTCACTCATCTAGGCTGTGATGTGTCTCCTATGAATAACTGGTACCCCTGCTCTCTTCTTGGTATTCTCATCCTCCACTTGAATGTTAAAGTTATCTTTTTTGGGGAGTACAATTCTGTCCATGTTATTCTCCAGCTTAAAATAGTCAATGGGGACTTCCTTAGTGGCCCCATGGCTAAGACTCAGCTCTCCCGATGCAGGGGCCTGGTTTTGATCCCTGGTCAGGGAACCAGATTCCACATGATGCAACTAAGATCTGGCATGGCCAAATAAATAAATATTTAAAAAATAATAATAAATAAGGACATTTTAAAACGAAGAAGAGTCAGTGGATTCCCCACATATGGGATAAATCCGAAGTGACAATGAAAGTCGCTCAGTTATGTCCGACTCTTTGCCACCCCATGGACTATTCAGTCCATGAAATTCTCCAGGCCAGAATACTAGAGTGGGAGCCACTCCCTTCTCCAGGGGATCTTTGCAACCCAGGAATCGAACCAGGGTCTCCTGTATTGCAGGCGGATTCTTTACCAACTGAGCCTCCTGGGAAGCCCTTCCCTACCCTACGGCAATGATTTATTTCCTCTATGCTTCCTCTTATTGTGAAGTCCTGAGGGCAGGGATTGTATCTTACTTTTGGTTTCCC
The DNA here is from genome assembly GCA_917880005.1 of Nanger dama. Lineage (NCBI taxonomy): Eukaryota > Metazoa > Chordata > Mammalia > Artiodactyla > Bovidae > Nanger > Nanger dama. Next base: position 30,360,920 of record CAKJTW010000005.1, on the reverse strand, counting down.
TGAAGCTCAGTTGGTGAAGAATTTGCCTGCAATGCAGGCGACCCTGGTTCGCTTCCTGGGTTGGAAAGATACCCTGGAGAAGGGATAGGTTACCCACTCCAGTATTCCTGAGCTTCCCTTGTGGCTCAGCTGGTAAAGAATCCGCCCGCAATGCGGGAGACCTGGGTTCGATCTTGGCTTGAGAAGATTCCCTGGAGAAGGAAATGGCAATCCACTCCAGTATTCCTGCCTGGAGAATCCCATGGATGGAGAAGCCTAGTAGGTTACAGTCCACGGGGTCCCAAAGAGTTGGACAAGACTGAGCAACTTCACCACCATAGTCCATGGGGTCCATGGGGTCCCAAAGAGTCAGACATGAATGAGCAACTTTCACTTTCACTTTGTTTCAGAAGGACCTAGCAAAGCGCCTGGCACAGCTAACAGAGATCTGTTACATTGAATACTGAGGGGTCCACTGGCTTGACACTGGTCCTGGTGTCTCTGGCCAGTGAGTTCACCTCTCTAAATTTTGTTTCCTGAACTGTAAAATGGGAATAATTACAGAATTTTTATAAAGACTGAATAATATAGTATAGGTAAACAGCACAGCAATCCACTCCAGTATTCATGCCTGGAAAATCCCATGGCCCGAGGAGCCTGGTAGGCTATAGTCCACGGGGTTGCAAAGAGTCAGACACGACTGAGTGACCTCATGCAAACAGCAGAGAACCTAGGCTCGTAACTCAATAAGTGTTAGCCATTGCTCTTAATACCCCTCAGGGCCTAGTACCATTTAAAAAACCAACCAACCAACCAACCCCTAAGCAACTTTTTATTCATTTATTCATTATTTTTTAAATTATTATTTAGTTTCACTTTTGGTTGTGCTGGGTCTTCATTGCTGCCTACAGGCTTTCTCGGGTTGTGGCGAATGGCGGCTATTCTCTAGTGGTGCACAGGTTTCTCATCTTGGTGGCTTCCTTTACTGCGGAGCACGGGTTCTAGGGTGCTGGGGCTTCAGCAGTAGTGGCACGTGGGCTCAGCAGTTGCGGCTCCCAGGCTCTAGAGCACAGGCTCAGTAGTTATGGTACGTGGGCTTAGCTGCTCCAAGGCATGTGGGATCTTCCCAGATAAGGGACTGAACTCATGTCTCTTGTACTGGAAGGAGGATTCTGCACCACGGAGCCATGGGGGAAGCCCTCAAAGTGACTTTTCTAACCAGTTGATTCCACTGATGTCATTAAAAAAAAAAAATCTCACCATACTGCATGTAGATCTACCCAGACCAGGGATCGAAACTGAGCTTGTTGTATCGGGAGAGTGACGTCTTAACCACTGGACTGCGAGGGCAGTCCTGATGTCACACTTCTATAAACTGCTGTGACATTAATTGGAGCAGTTATTTTAATGTTTATATTCTGCTCATACTTGTATATCTAGCTCCTGGCTAATTGTTAAGCTTTGTGGAAAACTGGAATGTGCCTTTATACTTTGTGTAGGTAGAATTCTAAGATGATTCCATGTGACTCTCATCCCTGTGGGATCCTCTCCCCCTACAAATGTGGGTGGAATCCATGAGTGTGGGGTTACCACCATGATGAGTTATGTCAGATGACAGCTGCTCTCTTTAACAAAGGAAGCTTACCTGGTGGGGCCTGATTTAATCCTATTGAATCATAAAAAGCAGAGAGTTTTCTCTGGCTAGAGGCAGAAGACGCAGAGATTTAAAGTACAAGGAAGGACTGGACATGTCCTTACTGGCTTGAAGGCAGAGGGGGCCACGTAGACCTGGAACCAGGCTTGGGGTCCACAGAGCAACACCCTACTGACAATCAGCAAGAAAAAAAGGACCTTGGTCATCCAGCCGCAAGAAACTGGATTCTGCCAATGACCTGAATGAGTCTGAAAGTGAAATCTTCTCAGAGCCTTCAGACAAGAGCTCACGTTGGCCGATACCTGAATTTCAGCTTTGTGAAACCCTGAGCAGAGAACTCAGCTGTGCCTAGCTAGACTTTGGATCTACAGAACTCTGAGCTAGGTGTTGTTTGAAGCCTCGAGAAAATGTTTATTATGCAGCAATAGAAAGTGAATACTTCTTTTAAATGCCTTAATTATTGAACAAAACATTATTTAACATTATATTCAATAAATATTCATTGAGAAAACATTAATAATTGAAATAACTATCACAAGGTCAAAAATGTCAACAGGATATCTCTTTAATCAAAATAAAAAAATTTTTAACAAAGATCTTAATTTGAATATTTGTCATGCTCATTTTATATTTATTAAAGTGCTTAAAACACATTATATTCCAGAAGCAGTGTTTTTATAAAACCTGAAAAGAGTTACTTAAAGCAGAGATGCACCCAGAGACACAGTGCATATACCCATAGATACACTGTGGCTTGAGGACCTCGAAAATCAGTTGGTAGGATTATTTTGCAAACTAAGGTAATCATCAAAAGAAGGCACAGGCAAAATTTCTCTGCATAAATTACCATTATAAAGAATTCTATATAACAAATATTTCTGTGTCAATGTGGAAGGTCCTTGGAAACAATGCTTTATGGATTTGTTCCTCCCCAATTTTTATTAAAAAATCTGGCAAATATATACCCCCTGGAGATTCGCAGTATGTATTATCATGCTAACAACTTAAAGAAGCCATGAAGGGAATCTACCTATTTAACTTTTTGGCCTTGTGACTTGCAGGATCTTAGTTCTACAACTGGGTATCAGTCAAACATGTACCCCCTGCATTGCAAACATGGAGTCTTAACCACTGGACTGCCAGGGAAGCTCTCCTAATTAAAAAAACTATATATATATACACACACACCATCCTCCAGATGTATTTACCACAGAACCTTTGCTTTGAGAAACAAGTTGACATCTTTCAGGAACCCCATTTGGGAAATGCTGACCTAAACAAAATTTTCACTTCCCCAGACAAAACATATCAAAATATTAATAGGGGAAGAAATGTTTCAGAGATTGAATTTATAAAAGATATTCAGGAGGCAGAAAGGTGTCTTCCTTCTTTCCCTATTGGCTATAGCAACTTGTCAATTTTTTTCCTAGAGTTAATACACTGGGAAAGTGACTCTTAACTCTATTAACAAAATACCTATTCAGCAAAGGAAATGTGCCAATGAATTTTCTAGAATAGTTTAAGTGATATCCTTTATCTATTTGTGCATTACCGAAGTGGATATATTCCAGAAGTAATTGAAACAAGGTGGTTTCTGTCATCAAATACCCTACAATTTAATGCAGACAACGATGCTGGCAAATACCTTAACAAAAGGTGTTTTTAGTCAATGTTTAGTCAATGCTCATTGCCAAGGAGGAGAGTACAATAGGTTCAGGTATTTTTTTTCAGACTTTTAAATTTTATACTGGAGCATAGCCAAATAACAATGCTGTGACAGTTTCAGGTGGACAGTCAAGGGACTCAGCCATACATATACGTGCATCCGTTCTTCCTCAAACTCCCCTCCATCCAGGCTGCCATATAACACTGAGCAGAGTTCCCTGTGCTCTACAGTAGGACCTTATTAGTTATCCATTTTAAACATAGCTGTGTATATGGTATCCATCCCAAACTCCCTAACTATCCCTTCCCCTCATCCTTCCCCGCCAGCATACATTCAGATTTTGAGGCTAGGATTCTTGTGCTTTGAAATACTATAAATGCTAAAAGAGATTTCAGGTAAAAAAATAGGAAAATTTTTAAGTTGAATTTGAAATAGAGTTGTGATGGACTTCCCAAAAGAGGAATAAGCTTAGGATTCTATCCACATTTTTGCTCTAATTCAGGAGTTCTCAGACTTTATCAGGCATCAGGAACTACAGAAGGCTCTGTCCAGCACAGACCGCTGGGCCCATCCTCAGTCCCTGGTCCAGAGGTGTGGGGGTGGAGCCCAGGAATTTCATGTCTAGCAAGTGATGCAGGTGATCTTGCATCACCTGACACTGCTGGTCCAGGAGGCCTATTTTGAGAACCAACAAGAATCTAGTTCTTGTATCCACTCCCCTTGAGATTCTCACTCAAAAGATCTGGAAAAAGCTTCCTCCTGCGTGGTTTTGGTGTATGCTCATCTGAGAGATCCTTTTTAGCTCTCAAGTCCGATGTCTGGGGATTTCGGTTTAGGATATCTGTGTTCTGGTTCTGCACTTCAAATTCTTTGTAGTCTCTTTATGGGTATTTCAGCACTCGGAAGTAAAGGCAGAATGCTTGGAGAGTAAAGGTGGAAGACAGAGATATCATTAGTTTTACAGCTGATCGGCAGAATTTACGGGAGGAGTAAGTCGGAACACATAACTATGGATTCTTACTTCTCTTTGCTCTGACCTCCTACCGTAATCTGGAAATTGCAGGGCTGACCGAGCTGACCGTTAGTGTAATCAGAGAATGCCTAGAAGTCTGCAACTACCATGTAACCTCTACATGCATCTTCCTTTTCCTCTTTCACTTTGCATTTGTTTAATTTTCTGTGATTTTAAGACAATTTAGATAAAGGTATTCCAGTAGAACGATTAAGAGTCAGCTGGATTCCAGTCCTGGCTCTGTCGGTTAGTTGCTGAAGGACTCTGGGAGAGTTATTTAATATTTCCTAACCTCAGTTTCTTTTTCTATAAAACAGGAAATCTTTCACATCATTGTTATTAGAAGCCAGTGGGAAAATGTATGATAAGCACTTAGCCAGGGCCTGGCACAGAGTAAGCGGGCGGTAGCACAGAACTCGTATCACTAGCAAAGGTTCTATGAGAGTCCTAGAACATGTACCAGCTTCAATCTTGAGAAACAAGAATTATATTAAATAGTTTCCTTCCTTCCTCCTTCCCCTCCTTTCCTTTTTCTGATGGATGACAAGGTGGGCAGGGGTGGGCCTGGCCCCACACGGCTGGAATCACTGCAGTATTTTTCACTGAAACAGATGTGTCACTTTCTATGTAGAACTTCTTGCCACTCTCAGGAACTTTTTTTTTTTTTTTGGCTGAGGCATACAGCTTGTGGGATCTTAGTTCCTCAATCAGGGATTGAACCTGGGCCCTCAGCAGTGAGAGTGCAGAGTACAAACCACTGACTGTTGGCCTGCCAGGGAATTCCCAAGAACTGTCTTTAGTAAGTACCAAATAGTACCAAGGATAAGACCTCTGATTCTAAGATGCAACACTGTATTATACAGCACTCAGAAAGAAAAAAGGCTACCAACTAAACGATCATATGATGCTTTCTTATCATTTACAATTTTTATTTTCTACTTTATGAAGCTGTCCTTAGACTTAGATTTTTAAAATATCTATCATTCTCTTGCAGACACAGAAAGGAAGAATACAGGCCAAACAAACAGATTTCTAACATTCCTAACTCATCGCCACATTCAGTGTCCCAGGCTTCTGAATGCTTGCTTGACTCAGAATCCTGTCACTGCCTGTTCACTCAATGTCATCCTTTGTACCATCAAGGACACTGGCAATGTGGCACTTCCTAACAGAATCTGAAAGTACTGAAAGCTCTTGGGGCTGGACTCTGGCTTGCCTATTTTTGATTTCTACTTCAAGAGTACTGCCAAGCACGTGGTGATTTATCATTTCCCCACTCCCTTTCCCATAAACATTTGGTTCCGAGGGATTAAAAGAGCGCTTCACTCTTCCTTCACGGATTTTATTGCCAGCAACTGACACCCATTTTTCAAGTCTGGACACTGGTGTTTTTGATGTTCGTGGATAAGTATGCAATGACAACTGCAGCCTGGCCAACAGACTGTGAGAATCTTCATTTTATAAGAAGCATCTTGATTTCATAGATGTTGGTAATAAGTCAAGTAAGGTCTGAACTGATCCTTGCTAGAGTTCAGCTCTGTATGGTTTCATTTGTAGAAAACACAATAGTATTATTACTAATAGCCTTTGCATTGCACCGATTCCCCCCCATAATAGCTTGAGATAAAATTACATACTGTATTTACTCACACTTAGTACAGAATTCTAGAATCTCCCTGGTGGTCTAGTGGTTGAGAATCTACTGTTAATGCAGAGGACAGGCAAGTGAACTAATATGCTTCTATTTTAGATTCTGGGACCATGGCACTTCTACACACCAGGCTAGTCTAAGTTCAACATAGCTATCTGCTACAGAGTAAGGTGAAGAATGCCGGTGGATTATTGGTAAAATACAGAGGGTGGGAGGAGTCTGGTACAGGACATAGTACTGCCATATCCTTTTTGGTGATGTAACATTACTGGTTTTCATAAAACAGTAATAGCTAGTGAAACTTACTGACCTGAGACAGCTCAGTAAAATGAGCCTGATTTTGGGAAAAGGCCCAGTTGCAGCTTGAGAGGGACAGAGGCAAAAAAAGTTTATAATTTGCAATGAAGTCTATAGATTTGCCTTCACTGCTTATCATAAAAGGCTGCGCAGTCCTGGTTAGTTGCTTTTCAGCACATCTGTTTTTGGAATTGTAACACTAAGGAAGAATAATATTCTAGGTCTGTCTGCCTCCCAATAGGTATAGTAGATGGCAGCTTTGGTTGTTAAGGTGGATTCATAATTTTTAGCGTTCATAAAACTAAGAGACTGGAAGAATTTTTGCTTATGCTTACATTTTCTATTCATGAACTATCTCCTTTATGTGTAAAAAAATCAATATTTTATGAAATAATCTCCTTGGAGGTTAAGTGCTACAGCAGCGCTCTTTTCCAGTTAGAGAAAATCTGCACGTGACTGAAGAGAAAGGGCCTTTAAATGAAGCTTTCCTTCCTCACTAGGAAAGTCTACTTCTAGTCACTGGACCATGAAACATTACTGGAGTTACAGAGTGCAGCAGGTTGACTAGCATGTGGTATGTCTACTGAAGCCAAGGGTTTTTTTCACAATTCTTCTCAAAGATACGTTACATTTTTAGTATAACAACAACAAAATGATGCTACTGGCAGGGCCCACTCTGCAGATGCTGAGTGTTGAAAAGGATTGGTGTAGAACTTCCCTGGTGGTCCATGGTTAAGAGTCTGCCTGCCAATGCAGGAGATACAGGTTTGATCCCTGGTCTTGGAAGATTCCACATCCTTTGGAACAGCTAAGCCCATGTGCCACAACTACTGAGCCCACGCACCGCAACAAGAGAAGCCCACACGCTGCAGTGAAGAGTGGGCCCTGCTCGCTGCAACCAGAGAAAGCCTGAGAGGCAATGAAGCCAAAACTTACTTAATTTTTAAAAAGAGGACTGGTGTCCTTTGCACACCACTGAGGCTCTCCCGATCACGCTGACAGCGGCTGGCACTGGTAGCTCCTGGCACTGCTTTGTTTCTGTTGTTTTTTCAACAGGAAGGCAGTACCTAAGCTCCAAGCCTCTGGCCACCTGATGTGAAGAGCTGACTCACTGGAAAAGACCTTGATGCTGGGAAAGACCGAAGTTAGGAGGAGAAGGGGATGACAGAGGAAGAGATGGTTGGATGGCATCATCAATTTAACGGATTTGAGTCTGAGCAAGCTCCGAGAAGTAGTGAAGGACAGGGAAGCCTGGTGTTCTGCAGTTCATGGGGTCGCAAAGAATCAGACTTGACTTAGCAACTGAACAACAACATAACAACTCCAAATAACCTATGTCTAACAAATTTTAATTATTATATTTTTCTTCCAAACCCGTTACTTTATGTAGTCTGTTTTATATTGTTTTAATCGACATGCATATACTATTTTGTATCTCTTTATTGATCTAACATTATAAAACTTTCTATTTATATTGTTTTCATAAATATTTTAGCTGCTGTATAATATTCAGTCATGAAGTGCTAAACCTTTTCCTATTGTTGGACATGAAGCTGGCTTCCAGGTTATATCCTTGTACCTAATGCCTTTTGTTCCCTTTTTAAAGAAAATTATTTCATTACGAGTCATTTTCATGGAGGAAAATTTACAGTTACTGAACACCCACTGTATACCAGATTGATGTGATTTATTCATTATTTCTCCAGCTCTATTAAATTCCCATTAGCAGGTCCTGCTAAAGTCTGTGATGGCTTGGGGGACTTTCGGCAAGAAGTGAAGGTTGAGAGAGGGCGGATGAGAGAACAGTGATACTAGTTCCACCTATGGGCATCTAATTTGCATGTATCGGATTCCTCATCTATAAAAGAGAGATAACTGATCTTTCCTGGTGGTCCAGTGGTTAAGACTCTGTGCTTCCAATGCAGGCAACATGGGTTCAATCCCTGATTGGGGAACTAAGATCCCACATGCCACATGGCATGGCCAAAAACAAACAACAGTGACAAAAACCCAAAACCAACCAACCAAAACAGAGATAACAATAGTAATGGCCACACAGGGATGTTGGAAGACAGTGGCTACAAAGCACCTAAAGAGCTTGACACACAGTGAGATCTCAATACACCTGAGCAGCAACAACTACTGTCCCAGCCTTCCTGCGGCTGTCACGACTCAAGTCACAAGACAAATACCCAGAAAGGGGGCTGGTCAGTCTGATACCAGAGCTCATGCTTCCCCCACCCCCCCAACCCCCTCCAGCCGCAGCTATACATCACACGCCTCCCCGCGGGAGGGTGGGTCAGAGAAGGCCCTTATTCTCTGGCTGTTTCCACAAGTGTTCCAACAGTTCAGAAACACCTGGCCCCATTCTGCCCCAGCTTCCCTGATCATGATCAGTCTTGAAGTCTTCGCTCCCATGAGCCACTCGTTTCTGATCTCAGCATTTCCAACACCTCTTGCTGCGGGTCCTCTGCTTTGCCTCCCACAGCCACACAGGCTTCTCAGCTGGAGAAGTCGCTGAGGGCCACAGGGCCCGTGTTTCCTGCATGCAGCCTGAGCGCTCAGAGGATCGTGCAGAGCAGGATCCACTGCGGTTATGGACCAGATGGGCTGCCTTCCCCTCTCCAAGGAGGGGGAAGAGGGCAGGAAGGAGCAGCTACCCCAGTCAGGAAACAGCAGCACCCTGACTTAGGGGGCGGTGATCCTTGTGCTGGGGCCTTAGCCCCACGGGCTCCTGTCTGCTAGAACCGAAGCTTCCACTCCGAGAGACTTTGAGGACAGGGAGCGCTGGCAGAGATGGGAGGATGGACAAAGCCTTCGGCCTCCTCTCGCCTTGCGTGCTCAGTCGCCTCAGTCATGTCTGACTCTTTGGGACCCTATGGACTATAGCCCATCAGTCTCTTCTGTCCATGAGATTCTCCAGACAAGAATACTAGAGCGGGTTGCCGTGCCCTCCTCCAGGGGATCTTTCCATTCCAGGGATCAAACCTACATCTCTTGCATTGGCAGGAAAGTTCTTTACCCCTGAGCCACCGGGAAACCCTCCTCCCATCCTGCCCTTCAGCTAATGCAGGATGGAGCTGCTCCCCCTTCCATCTAGGAGGTGATGGGGCTCCAGAGGAGTGCAGTTGGGGGAGTGAAGCCTAAATACTGGGTGACAGCTCTCACTGCTGGGCCTCTACTCACCCTCCCCAGGGGTCCATGAGTCTGAGATGGCTCAGAGGTGACTTGGCTCTATGCTGCTGCTAAGTTGCTTCAGTCGCGTCCATCTCTGTGTGACCCCAGAGACAGCAGCCCACCAGGCTCCCCCGTCCCTGGGATTCTCCAGGCAAGAACACTGGAGTGGGTTGCCATTTCCTTCTCCAATGCATGAAAGTAAAAAGTGAAAGTGAAGTTGCTCAGTCGTGTCCAACTCTTAGCGACTCCATGGACTGCAGCCCACCAGGCTCCTCCATCCATGGGATTTTCCAGGCAAGAGTACCGGAGTGGGGTGCCATTGCCTTCTCTTGGCTCTATGGGTGAAACACAACTGTCTTCTAGCTCCTTCTCCCCCATGGACAGTCCCTTCCTGAGGGCCACCATCACCATGTAGCATCCAGAGCTCCCTTAAATACTGCTGGAAAAGAGGCTCCCATTCATTGGAATATAAAAAGACATGGGACAGGAGATAAGCAGGTACCCTTTACTGAGTCAGGACCTGTGCCAGGCGCCGTGCTGTTAGGGATTTAACGCTCAGACGAGCCCACAACATAGCAGTATTCCATTCACCTGTGTGTGAATCAAAACTTAAAAGTAACTTTTTAAAAAATTACACAACAACCAAATATTTGGTGAACTCAGCATTCAAAGTCAGACACATCTACTGATGAAAACCTCATGTTCTTCCCCCTCACACTGGAACACCTTCTGAAGCCCCCAGACCTACACTCTCCCCTGCCCTACCTCACACAGCAAAAATTTTTAAAAAGCAAACCAGGTGTTAATGAAAAAAAAAAACACAAAACAACTTTATTTAAGGTTGAGAAGAACAGTTTACAGAAACTGTCAGAGGATTTATGGACTCTAGTAAAACTAAATGGAGAAGGCAGACACTTTTACAGCATCTTATGCCCCTGTGATCTTAACAACCTGATCCCAAGCAGGGAACTCCATGTGCTACAATACCAGCATCCAGGCAACTCACTTCCAAGGCTGTATTCTGCATAAAATTTTGGACTCAGAGCTCCCATCACTCGCCAAATGTGAACGTGAAATGTCCTTTTTCAGGTGGGGGAACGAGACGGGTGGTCTTGAACCCCTTATGCTCTTTCAAGACCAGCCATTGACTAACCAGGAAAGCCAGAGGGCTGGGGTAAAGAAATCTACACCATTTAGAAGAGATAAATTAAGGGGTTCCCAGACCAGAGCCCTCTCCTTTTTAGAAATATAAAGAAATTAACTACTGTGGTGGTGGTGGGGGAGAGTCAGATCATGTTTACCCAGAAAAGTACTAACACATTACCTTCCCTTGCTGGTGAGTTTACAAAAACTGATGAGGTAACACCGGTTGCCGAAGGTTGACCAGAAGCCCCATATCTAGTCATATACATATTTCAGTGTGACTTAAAAAGAAAAGAAACAGGGGACTTCCCTGGCAGTCCAGTGCTTAAGACTTTGCCTCCCCTGGTGGCTCAATGGTAAAGAATCTGCCTGCAATGCAGGAGACCCCAGTTGGATCCCTGGGTTGGGAGGATCCCCTGGAGAAGGGAATGGCAACCCACTCCAGTATTCTTGCCTGGAGCATTCCATGGACAGAGGCGCCTGGCAGGCTACAGTCCATGGAGTCACACAGAGTCAGACATGACTGAGGGACAAACACTTGCACTTTTTTTCATTGTAGGGAGTGTGGGTTCGATCCCTGGTTGGAGAACTAAGATCCTACTCGACACGGCATGGCCAGAAAAAAAAAATCCGTAACAGAACAATGAGTTTCTTCTATACCAGTCTCTTTGATTACCTAATTCTCAGTAAGAAAAACATTTCACTGTGACCCAGCTGCAGGTACCCATACGCCGCTGAAACAGCAGTGCAGTGACACAACACTGAAACGAATGCTGCATGCAAAACATTGTGAAATTTTCTTTCATAAAAAAAAAGCCACCAAAACCCCAGTATGAAAACTGAGCTCTATATCCTGGATAAGATCATCTTCATACCCTCAGGTGGGTGGCCAGAAAAAAAGATGACAGTCCATCCAAATTCCTTACTCTGTATTCAAGTTCCTTCATGAGCTGCTCCCCTTTCACCCACTCAGTCTCAGCCACTTCACAGGCCTTCAATCAAATCCTATGCTACGGCCTAGGCCAGGTTCAGTCCCACCTCTCATTGTACCTTCACAGGGCTCATGTCTTTAAGTGAAAGCTCTGTTCATTGTAACCTCTAGGTTATCAGTGCACAGAATAGCATTCCTTACTGGCCCAGCTGAAGTGCAACCTGCCTTGGACATTCTGCCCTACACAGACCTCTTCCTTTTCTGTCCCTTAGCCTTTAATGTTGTGTCGTGACATAGATCCTGTCCTGTGCTGTCCCATGTGAGAGGCCAGGCCTCTTCAAGGACTTTGTGAGCATTCTGGTGACCGTGTCTGACCGACAGATTGATTAACGTGGCTGATATGATGCTTTATTCTATCTGGAAAGGATATGAACTTCATGGTAAGAACTTCTCACAGGGGACTATCCTGGGGGTCCAGTGGCTAAGACTCGGCACTCCCAGTGCAGAGGGCCTGGGTTTGATCCCTGGTCAGGGAACTAGATCCTATATGTCACAGCTAAGAAGTCTGCATGCCACAGCAAAGATCCTGACCAAGAGCCTCAACTAAGACCCAGTGCAGCCAAAATAAATATTTAAAAGAAGAACTTATCACAGCGTATTAATAAACAGAAAAATAAAGGAAGATTCTGGACCAGAGAAAACTTAAATAAGAGAAGTTCAAGGTGGAGGCAAGAAACAACATAAATTTTCAAATCATGAAGGTCCACAGAAATACTGCAGCTAAACTCCAGTACTTTGGGCACCTCATGCGAAGAGTTGACTCATTGGAAAAGACTCTGATGCTGGGAGGGATTGGGGGCAGGAGGAGAAGGGGATGACCGAGGATGAGATGGCTGGATGGCATCACTGACTCGATGGACGTGAGTCTGAGTGAACTCTGAGAGATGGTAATGAACAGGGAGGCCTGGCGTGCTGCGATTCATGGGGTCATAAAGAGTCGGACACGACTGAGTGACTGAACTGAATTGAAACCCTAAGTTTAGCCTGAAAGCTTCCTGACCACCAAAGGCAAAAGGGGATTAAGGACAGACATATGGACCAAAGGAAAAGGATAGAAAGCCCAGAAATAAATCCTTGCATAAATGGTTAAATGATCTTGAATAAGGGACTCAAGCAAGACTACTTAATGGGGAAAAAACAGTATCTTCAACAAATGGTGTCAGGAAAACAATATTCAATGCAAAATAATAAAATTGGACCCTGTATACAAAAATTAACTCAAAAGAAATTAAAGACCTAAATGTAAGACTTAAGACTATAAACTCCTAGAGAAAAACACAAGGGAAAATCTTCACAACATTGGATTTCTTGGATATGCCACCAAAAATTTTTTTTAAAAGCACAGGCAAAAAAGCAAAAATATATCATCAAACTTATAAAGTTCTGTACATCAAAGGTCACAATCAACAGAATTTGCAAACCATATATTTTGTAAGAGGTCAATATTCAGAATATATAATGAGCCCCTACAACACAACCACCCTAAAAATCAAATAACCTGATTTAAAAACAGGCAAAAGATTTAAATAGACATTTCTCCAAAGATAATCTACAAATGGCCAACAAGCATATGAAAAAACACTCAGATTCTCACCATTATTAATCATCAGAGAAATACTAATCCAAACCACAATGAGATATTACTTCCCACCAAGAGAATGACTACTATGCAAACAAACAACCCCCACCAAAAACCCAAAACAGAAAATGTCAAGTGTTAATCGTGGAGAAACTAGAATGTTTGTGCACTGCTGGTGAAACTAAAATGGTACACTCTCCATGGAAAACACAGGACTCAGCAATCCCACTTCTGTGTATACATCCAAAAGAACTGAAAGCACTACGTCAAAGAAACACTTTCATTCCCATGTTCATAACAGAATTATTCACAACCACCAAAAGGTGGAAGCAACCCAAATGTCCACAAAGTGTTTATACAATGGAACATTATTCAGCCTTAAAGGGAGGCTTACTGACACCTGCTATAGTGGACGAACCTTGAGGACATTACCCTAAATGAAATGCAGAAATGGCTGTCTGAGGAGGCCTTACAAATACCTGTGAAAAGAAGGAAAGCCAAAAGTAAAAAGAGAAGGAAAGATATACCCATTTGAATGCAGAATTCCAAAGAATAGCAAGGAGAGATAAGAAAGCCTTCCTCAGTGATCAATGCAAAGAAATAGAGGAAAAGAACAGAACAGGAAAGACTAGAAATCTCTTCAAGAAAATTAGAGATACCAAGGGAACATTTCATCCAAAAATGGGCTCGATAAAGGACAGAAATGGTATACAGAAGTGGAAGATATTAAGAAGAGGTGGCAAAAATACACAGAAGAACTGTACAAAAAGATCTTCACGACCAAGATAATCACGATGGTGTGATCACTCACCTAGAGCCAGACATCCTGGAATGTGAAGTCAAGTGGGCCTTAGAAAGCATCACTACAAAGCTAGTGGAGGTGATGGAATTCCAGTTGAGCTATTTCAAATCCTGAAAGATGATGCTGTGAAAGTGCTGCAAATTTGGAAAACTCAGCAGTGGCCACAGGACTGGAAAAGGTCAGTTTTCACTCCAATCCCGAAGAAAGGCAATGCCAAAGAATGCTCAAACTACCGCACAACTGCACTCATCTCACACGCTAGTAAAGTAATGCTTAAAATACTCCAAGCCAGGCTTCAGCAGTACGTGAACTGTGAACTTCCGGATGTTCAGGCTGGTTTTAGAAAATGCAGAGGAACCAGAGATCAAATTGCCAGCATCTGCTGGATCACTGAAAAAGCAAGAGAGTTTCAGAAAAACATCTATTTCTGCTTTATTGACTACGCCAAAGCCTTTGACTCTGTGGATCACAATAAACTGTGGAAAATTCTGAAAGAGATGGGAATATCAGACCACCTGACTTATCTTTTGAGAAACCTGTACGCAGGTCAGGAAGCAACAGTGAGAACTGGACATGGAACAACAGACTGGTTCCAAATAGGAAAAGGAGTACGTCAAGGTTCCATATTGTTACCCTGCTTATTTAACTTATATGCAGAATACATCATGAGAAACGCTGGGCTGGAGGAAGCACAAGCTGGAATCAAGATTGCCGGGAGAAATATCAATAATCTCAGGACTGGAAAACATCAATAACCTCAGGACACTACCCTTATGGAGAAAGTAAAGAGGAACTAAAAAGCCTCGTGATGAAAGTGAAAGAGGAGAGTGAAACAGTTGGCTTAAAGGTCAACGTTCAGAAAACTAAGATCATAGCATCCGGTCCCATCACTTTATGGCAAATAGATGAGGAAACAGTGGCTGATTTTATTTTTCTGGGCTCCAAAATCACTGCAGATGGTGATTGCAGCCATGAAATCAAAAGACGCTTACTCCTTGGAAGGAATGTTATGACCAACCTAGGCAGCATATTAAAAAGCAGAGACATTACTTTGCCAACGAAGGTCTGTCTAATCAAGGCTATGGTTTTTCCAGTGGTCATGTATGGATGTGAGAGTTGGACTATAAAGCAAGCTGAGCGCCAAAGAATTGATGCTTTTGAACTGTGGTGTTGGAGGAGACTCTTGAGAGTCCCTTGGACTGCAAGGAGATCAAACCAGTCCATACTAAAGGAGATCAGTCATGGGTGTTCATTGGAAGGACTGATGTTGAAACTGAAACTCCAATACTTTGGCCACCTGATGCGAAAAGCTGACTCATTGGAAAAGACTCTGATGCTGGAAAGATTGAGGGCAGGAGGAGAAGGGGATGACAGAGGATGAGATGGTTGGATGGCATCACCAACTCAATGGACATGGGTTTGGGTGGACTCCAGGAGTTGGTGATGGACAGGGAGGTCTGGCGTGCTGTGGTTCTTGGGGTTGCAAAGAGTCGGATATGACTGAGCAACTTAACTGAACTGAACCTCTCATCTAAAATATAATAAGGTATCTAATATAGTCAAAATCATACAATAATTATATATATAATTGCTGAAGGAACATGGTCTCTCTCTATATATGTTTTATACATATATATTCCATATATACATATACATATGAATATATATATATTCAGCAATATATACATCTATATATGTGTGTGTGTATATATATATATATATATATATACACACAGAAAGTGTCTGATTCTGATATATATATATATAAAATTGCTGTAGGAACATGGTACATATATATAGGTGTGTGTGTATATATATATAGTTGTTGTTCAGTTGCTCAGTCATGTCCAAGTCTTTGTGACCCCACGGACTACAGCACGCCAGGCTTCCATGTCCTTCTCCATCTCCCAGAGCTTGCTTAAACTCATGTCCATTGAGTTGGTGATGCCATTCAACCATCTCATCCTCTGTCGTTATATATAAAATAAATATATATAATTTACAGATTAGTAGGCATTTACATTTATATAAAATTGGAGAAGGCAATGGCACCCCACTCCAGTACTCTTGCCTGGAAAATCCCATGGATGGAGGAGCCTGGAAGGCTGCAGTCCATGGGGTTGCTAAGGGTCAGGCACGACTGAGCAACTTCACTTTCACTTTCCACTTTCCTGCATTGGAGAAGGAAATGGCAGCCCACTCCAGTGTTCTTGCCTGGAGAATCCCAGGGACAGGGGAGCCTGGTGGGCTGCCGTCTATGGGGTCGCACAGAGTTGGACATGACTGAAGTGACTTAGCAATAGCATGTAATAAATTTAATAAAAATTTCACAACAAACTATAGTGTTTATTAATAAATATACATCTATTAATTAACAAATATATGTAATTTAGTCTATATAATTATACATAAAATAAATATACATAATTTATTTCTCATAGGGTTAGTATTGGTTGCTAGGTCATGTCTGACTCTTGTGACCCCCCACAGACTGTAGCCCACTGGCCTCCTCTGTCCATGGGATGGATTCTCCAGGCAAGAATACTGGAGTGGGTAGCCATTCCCTTCTCCAGGGGATCTTCCTGACCCAGGGATTGAACCCAGGTTTCCCATGTTACAGGCAGATTCTTTACTGTCTGAGCCACTAGGCAATGCCCTTTAATTAAAGCCATTGGCAGAATATAAAAATGCAAATCAGCAGTGAGGATAATTCTTTGGTGAGTCAAAATAATATGCAAAGATCGGTTTTAAAGTCCCTCTTCTCTAAGGAAAACACTTCCTTTAAGCCCTGAGGTAACCTCTCCTTCTGTTACATCGTTACATCTCTGTACATTTTACTGAGTTCTTGCATTGCTGCTGTTTGTATCATTTTTTTCCCTGCTAGACTGTGAGCTCTATGAAGGCAGGAAATATATCTTATTCACCTCTACATCTCTAATATTAAGTAAATAAAAGAGTATGTTTAGTGTTGGCTGCTCTCTTTATATAAAAGTGTTAATTTTATTATAGGCTGCACTATTGAGTCATGTATGGATGTGAGAGCTGGACTATAAAGAAAGCTGAGTGCCAAAGAACTGATGCTTTTGAACTGTGGTGTTGGAGAAGACTTTCGAGAGTCCCTTGAACTGCTGGGAGATACAACCAGTCCATACTAAAGGAGATCAGTCATGGGTGTTCATTGGAAGGGCTGAAGCTGAAGCTGAAACTCCAATCCTTTGGCCACCTGATGCGAAGAGCTGACTCATTGGAAAAGACCCTGATGCTGGAAAGATTGAGGGCAGGAGGAGAAGGGGACGACAGAGGATGAGATGGTTGGATGGCATCACTAACTCAATGGACATCGGTTTGGGTAGACTCCAGCAGTTGGTAATGGACAAGGAGGCCTGGTGTGCTGTGGTTCATGGGGTCACAAAGAGTTGGACACGACTGAGCGACTGAACTGATTGAGTCATGCTGCATACTTATTAAGCATAAACATTAATCGATGTGAAAAATAACAAAAACACTTATAAAATACATTTTTAAAGTACTAGAGGTGATGCTTATACCTAAGGAAAAAACTGATACCAGAAAATGCCACTTAAAATGAATTCACTTGAATCAGGGCTAAATTTTGTAATAAATCTTTCAGGAAAGAAAGTTTAATAACCTAAATATAATGAAAATGTTTATTTCATTTCAAGTTGATCAAATTTTATATTTAATTTCAAAAACATGCAGGTTCTCAGAATAAACAAGGTGAATAAATTAACTTTCAAGAGTGTATTTTTCTAATGAAATGTTTGCTAGCACAATATAGCACTCTCTACTTCATATTTTTTGAACTGCACAGCTTGATCATTGAAATGATCAGTTTTTCACAAAGGGAAGCTGATCAATTTTCCCAGAGCCTCCCAAATTTAAAAATATTTCCATCACTCATTTTTGAAGCATATTATCATCTTTATCAATTCTTTTGTAACTGTTGGTCTCCTCGTACCAGTGATTCAAGCTGTTTCCTAACATCACTTTCATAAACGCCATACTTCTCTATCTTTTCAAAGATTTGCATTTTTGCTCTGCTGCTGACTTGATGTACACCATCTAATGCTTACAGCACTGTAGAGGCTGTTCAGTGGCTTCCGTGTGTTAAGAGCAGAGAGGTGTCTAAATGAGGACTGACTTCCCAAATCAGCATTCCACTGTTTGCTAGTTTTTCCTGCAGAGACTTCGGTAATGACAGCTTGGATAAAGAGACTCCTCTCTACAACCCTTCTCGTTTGGGCTTTCTCTTTCTGTCCTCTCACAGAACGATCACAAACTTTAGACCCTTGGCCTTGGTAGAGTGTTGGGACAAGCCAGTGCTTTGTCAGCATGCAGGCAAGATCAGGGGCATCCTCCATGTTTATGCAGTTCATTCTGAAGGTTCAGAATTGAAAGATTTGGAAAATAAAGTGTATATCCTGAAAAGGATAGGGAATTTCTTCTGAAATTCAATACTCTGAGGAATCAAAGACTTCATTGAAAGAAGGTGTGTATCAGTGCATTCCTACTTTCTCTAAGCCGGAAAGAAGAGAAATGCTAGTCACAAAAGAGGAACATGAACACTGTTTCCCTTCATGATTATTTCAATCATTTGGGACTTTGGAAAAACAGGATTAACTGCTTCAGCAGGAAAACCACAAAGATGTTCTCATCTGGGTACCAAGCTTACTGAATCTTATCCTCTTACTTGTTAGAATTAATAAACACTTTTTCTATTTCCCACCCCAATTATGACCAGGAATATACTATGGGCAGAAGCTATGCAGCACACTCAGTCTAAATCCACTCTTGCAAGTATTACAAATAACAATTTAGAAAACAGAAGCACGTTTTAAATTCATTTTCTCACATTGTGCTTTCTAGAACTGAATCAAAAAAGTGCACTCAGAAGTTTCCTTTCTGAAGGAAAACTATTTTCTCCAGCTAAATAGAAGTTATGGCAATAAACAGTTTCACTGTGCTGCAGATGGACCAATTATTTTTCTTTTCATAATCAGTATTTTAAAAAATTAATCATCTAAATAATGTATGTGTGTAGTGCATATATAGTGACTTCCTATCATAGGATATTAGGATTCAAACTTTTTCCCCCAACTTCTTCCTCTTAGTACAAGGCACATCTTTCTAATCTCCTAGTAAGAAGGTTTTTAAAAAATTAAGTAAATATTCATTATTTAGATTCTTTTCTTAAATGCGGAACTTTTCATTCAGCATGCCCGAGTTACTATTTTATTTTTAATTAGTTACTATACATGTTTTATTTTATATATTTATATTTTAAAGTGTCTATGTAAATAAATAAGTTTATTACATATTATTATTACCACTACATAGATGAATATTGCAAACTTAATGGTGAATAAAAAAGACTACTAGCAAGAGTACATGTTGTCTGATTTCATTTATACAAAAATGCAAATAGGCAAACTGATGTATGACGTTAGAAATCAGGAGAGTGGTGGGGCTTCCCTGGTGGTCCACTGGCTAAGACTCTGTACTCCCAAGCAACACAGGGGCTGTGGTGTTAATATGTTCACTGTGCTGTTCCATCATGACATCTCCTTCCTTGTACATCTTTCTGCTTTTGTTTGCTTCAATTTCTACGTGTTTGTCATAATTTTTCACTCTGTTCTCCAAGAGAGTAAACCTGCTCCCACATCTCAGGCTACTCTTGTTCGTTTTGGACCGCTGTCCATGGTCCACATTCACTGCCAAGCCTGCTGCTGACTATGGTTTTGGGCTTTTTTTTTTTTAACCATCATCTCCCTCTTTTCTGCCTTCTGTATCCTCTGTCTTCCCTGTTCTCTGTTTGTGAAGTGTATTTTCCAGAAACCTCCTGTGGAAGGGTACATGGGTGGTAAATTTTTGACACTGTGCTTTGGTGGAATTTGATTGACATGCTGGAAATAATCTTCCCTCAGAATGTTATGTCCGTTATGTATCTGTCTGTCATCTTGTGGTTTCCAACCTTACTTTAAAGAAATGGGATTGTTTTCTGTCTTGATCCTTTTTATCTCTTCACTTCTACCCAGTTATACTCAAAGCTTTTAGCATCTCCTCTCTTTCTGGTCTAAATTTCATTATGATGTGCTTGGTCATGGAACTTTCAGAAATGTAAGCTTTTTACTGAAGAGAAGAGAGCATAGATCATAAAGATCAACTTGATGAATTTTTACAAAATGAACAAATATACTGTGTAACTGGGGCTTCCCAGGTGGCTCAGTGGTAAAGAATTCACCTGCTAATGCAAGAGACACAGAAGACACAGGTTTGAGCCCTGTGATTCCCCTGGAGGAGGAAATAGTAACACACTCCAGTAGTCTTGCCTAGAAAACTCCAGAAGAGCCTGGTGGGCTGCAGTCCATGGGGTTGCAAAGAGTCAGACACAACTGAACAGGCATGCATACTGTTATACTAGTACTTAAGATTACAAAACAGACTACTACCAAGAGCATGCTTCCAGCCACTACTTCTTGCCCTTGGGGTAACCACTTTCATTTCTTTTTTTTTCTATTTTTAAAGGTTGGTAGGACGTTAAGGATTTTTTCCTTTTCACATTTATTTTTATTTATTTGACTGTGCTGGGTCTTAGTCGCAGCAGGCGGGATTTTTAGTTGTGGCATGTGGGATCTAGTTCCCTGACCAGGGATCAAACTTGGGCCCCCTGTGTTGCTTGGGAGTACAGAGTCTTAGCCAATGGACCACCAGGGAAGTCCCACCACTCTCCTAACTTCTAACATCATATGCATCAGTTTGCCTATTTGAATTTTTGTATAAATGAAATCAGACAACATGTACTCTTTTGCTAGTGGTCTTTTTTATTCACCATTAAGTTTGCAGTATTCATCCATGCAATGGTAATTAATTCCTTCTTGTTCCACTATAGAACATACTAAACTTGGTTTATCCAACTTTAATGTTGATGGACTCTGGCTTGTTTTCATTTTTGGCCATTACACATGATGTTGTTACAAAGCTAAACCTGGCCTTTGATGAACAGATGTAGGTACTTCTGTTGGCTGGCATGATCTTTTTCACTTTTTGCCTGGTGACTCTGTGAACCTTTTCGATCTGAATCTTTGCGTTTTGAGTTTAGAGAAATTTTTTTTTCTTATGTTCTCTGTACTATTTGGTTTCAGTTCATGTCTTCCTGTTTGTATTCATCCTTTTTGTCCGGGCAGCTTTTCCTTGGCTGCTCATCACATTTAAGAGTGAGGCACTTAAAACCAGAGAGATCCGTGTGTGAGGGAGCACTTGTTGTAGGGTCATGAGATTGCCAGATATGCTGTAGGTGGACAACAAAATGTCAATTTATAGACTTTTTCTCTTTGGCAGGTATTTCCTCAGAAAGAAAGCCTTCACTCTACGCTCCAACCAATAGAAAGGGTTGAGAGATCTCACCATTTAGGATGAAGTTTTCTTATTTTCCCTGTTTCTCAGCAAGATACATCATCCTGTTCTCAGCAGTGTTTGGTATCCATGAGTCTAGAGCACTGTCCAATATGGTAGCCACTAGCCACATGCAGCTAGTTAAATTCAAATGAACTGAAATTAAATGAGAAATACAGTTCCTCACATTGACTGTTTAGCTATTTGATGATGGATGACTCTGATATAAAACATTTCTATCACCACAGAAAATCAATTAGGCAGTGCTGGAGAGTGAGCCCAATGTTTCATGTTTGGGGAGAAGTAGTTTCTTAACTATACTGCTCGATAAAGGGTCTAAAAATTTGATTACTTTTATATAATTTTAAAATTCACAGCAATTCTTTAATTTTCAATCTCACCCAAAACCCAGTTTCAGACGTACTCCAAGATCCCCATTTCTTGAAATTTGACTTAACCAGTACTAAGAATCTGCCTGCCTGCAATGCAGGAGACCCAGTTTGATTCCTGGGTGAGGAGAATCCCCTGAAGAAGGGATAGGCTACCCACTCCAGTATCCTGGCCTGGAGAATTCCATGGACTGTATAGACTGGACACAACTAAGTGACTTTCGCCTTCACTTGGCCAATACTTTGGCTACCTGATGTGAAGAGCCAATTCATTGGAAAAGACCCTGATGCTAGGGGAAGGAGGTGACAGAGGATGAGATGGTTGGATGGCATCATCAACTCAATGGACATGAGTTTAGCAAACTCCGGGAGATGGTGAAGGACAGGGAAGCCTGGCATGCTGCAGTTCATGGGGCCGTAAAGAGTTGGACAAGACTTAGTGACTGAACAGCAACAATAATCCCCGCTGCAGCAAACACACTTGTAGGCAGTAGGTTTCAGCTTTCTACTGTTAATTACCACTTATCCATCTGTCTTCCATCTTCCAAAATGTATTTACACCTATTCTACTCCTTTACTATCTGTTTACTATACTGGTCTATTCCTTTACAATGGGTTTTAGGCAGGAGCAGAAATAAACATGTTCTAACTGCTATGTTAAACTGGAAGTCCTCCTGAGAACATTCTTAATGTGACTAACAACCCAGTGAGTGGGTAAAAAGCAGTCTGATGTTAAGCTTTGTCAAGCAGAATTTCCCCAAGATTTGTTCCTAAATGTTACAGTTTTCATAAAATTTTATCATCTCTGATTTTTAAAAGTCTATTGCTTTATTCTTTTTCTGAATATTATTTGAGACCTTTCTGCAGGTAAGACACTCATTCTAGTTATTTTCTTACTTTATCTTTTCATTTCATGAAAAATATTGCTGCTAAACTTTCTTAGTGCAAATTTAATAATTATGCATAGGGCAGGGTTAGGGCTTCCCAGGTGGCTCAGTGGTAAAGAATCCACCTCCCCAGCAGGACATGCAGGTGTGATTCCTGGGTCGGGAAGATTCCCCTGGAGAAGGAAATGGCAACCACTCTAGCATTCTTGCCTGGGAAATCCCATGGAGAGAGAAGCTAGGTGGGCTACAGTTCATGAGGTTACAAAGAGTCAGACACAACTAAATAACAGCAACATAAGGCAATGTTATTTTCAGTTGACTAAATGTTAACATACTTTACCCACAGCCTGAAGCAGAACAAACCAGTTGAGCCCACCTAGACAAGTTAGACCCTGGTCAACCTTGAGTTGTATGAGAATAAACAGATATTGATGTAAATCACTGTGTTAGGGGTGATTTATTACAAGGCATTATTATTGCAATAGCTGCCTAATATCATGAGAAAAGAGTCTTTACAAACAGGATTTAAGCATCTAGGAAAAAAAAATAAAGTATTTGTGTTTAGGAAAAAGAAAAATCTCAATCAACAATGGAAAGCCCTTTTCTCATCATCTGTTGTATTTTATGTCAAGGCATTTTCCTAACAGAATTTGCCAGAGGAGTACCACTAGGTTTCAGGTTTGTAAATCGTGACATAAGCACCGGTCATGGAAAACCAGGACATCACAAATATTCTTTTCTTTCCACCAGGAAGGATATTTTATTAATAAGCAGACTAATATGCAAATTACATGAAGATCTGTGTACCTCTTTCCCCGAAGATAAATTATACGCATTGTAACAAAAAGAGACTATGTATTGTTTGCAAAATTCTTATGAGAGTAGTCGTTCTTTGCCCAGAATTACGCTTGGTTGCTTCTCAGTGTTTCCACTGACTTGTGAGAAGGTGTCACTCAGGACCTGGAGTTGTTGCCCCAAGGGACATATAAGAGTCAGAACACTTCTTCCAGGGAAGCAGCTGCCGCAGAGCCGTGCTGTGATCATGGACTAAATCCTCAGGGTCCCTGAGACTGAATGAACCACTGTTTTGGAAGTGCTGACCTTGGACAGCCATGGCCATTGTGCAGAGAGCTGGAAGCGGTCACTATTAAGAGTCTCTAATAGTAAATAAAGGGGACAGTGTGAGCCCCTTTCAATGCTTTCTCTTTCGGTATCCCAGAATTTTAATTTTACTGAAATCAAAAGAACTGGAGAAAGATCTGGGCAGACTGGGGCTGTATCCTTGTATCTGGCTGATCCTAAAACAACACTTGAATGCATGCATGTTCAGTCATTTCAGTCGTGTCCGACTCTCTGTGACCCTATGGATTCTGGAGTGAGTAGCCATGCCCTTCTCCAGGGTGTCTTCCTGACTCAGGGATGGAACTCAAGTGTCCTGTGGCTCCTGCACTGCAGGCAGATTCTTTACCAACGAGCCACCAGGAAGCTCAAAACACCTGAGTAATAAACACTAACCTGTAGAGCATGTGAGCTCAGATGGTTCGACAAGTTAATATTCATATTTACTGGAAAGACTCCAAATGGAATACATGTGAATATTATTTAAAAATTTCATGTTTTCTTTAAAACACTAAAGGGAAACTGTTTACAAAGAAAAGGGTTGACACCAGTCCTATTACCACTGCAGGGACCTGCGACCCTTGCGGGAAGTCGTACATGTTCACTGGTCCATATTTCATTCATGTATGCAAAAGCTAAGGAGTTCTAGCCTCGAACTGCTGCTGCTAAGTCACTTCAGTCGTGTCCGACTCTGCGCAACCCCATAGACGGCAGCCCACCAGTCTCCCCAATCCCTGGGATTCTCCAGGCAAGAACACTGGAGTGGGTTGCCATTTCCTTCTCCAATGCATGAAAGTGAAAAGTGAAAGGGAAGTCACTCAGTCGTATCCAACTCTCCGCGACCCCATGGACTGCAGCCTACCAGGCTCCTCCGTCCATGGGATTTTCCAGGCAGGAGTACTGGAGTGGGGTGTTGGCCTTGCACTAGATTGTGCTGAATGCTAGGAACACAAGGGGGTGGCTCTCACAGGGCTTATGTAAAGTCAGAGGAGGAGAGGAGAGAGACAGGTGTAATAGGTCTGTGGCCGAGTGGGAGGAGAGCACATGCTTTCCTAACAGGAAGGGGGAGGGACGTCAGGGCCAGAAAATCTAGATGGAATCCTGGCTTCTTCCGTGTTTCCCTGGCTTAGGGAGTTTCTTTCAGTAACTGTTTCTCATTTACCTGCTTCCTCTGTTCAGCTTGGGGCTTCCCAGGTGGCGCTAGTGGTAAAGAACCCACCTGCCAAGGCAGGAGACATAAGAGACACAGGCTCTATCCTTGGGTCGGGAAGATCCCCTGGAGGAGGGCACGGCAACCCACTCCAGTATTCTTGCCTAAAGAATCTCATGGACAGAGGAGTCTGGTAGGCTGCAGCCCAGGGGGGCGCACAGAGTCAGACATGACTGAAGTGACTTAGCATGCATTTGTTCAGCTCAGTACCCACCAAGGGACTGCCCCCTCCTCTAGGGACCTTCTGGTGTTACACCCAGGCCGCCTCTCCCTTTGCCAGAGTATGAGCAGTGTCTAGGTGAGCTTGGCTTCAGTACCATATTTATTCTGTCACCGCTTCTCAAGCATAAGCATCGCTTCTGAGAGGAAATTTTACATGGAGAGTTCATGTTATGTGAAATATAAAGGTTTCCTACTTTGCAAGTTATATGTAAATATACATTTCATGTATTAAGCTTACTAAGAAGAAGAAATACCTGTACTTTTTACACTGAGACAATAAACTAGCTGGTGGAAGACAAGTCACAAGTCTAGACACAGCTGTTTGATTTTAAAAGTGCAGGTACTTTAAGCGGCACTACCCTGGCACGTGCTCAGTGCAGACTGCATGTCAACCAGCCCAACAGGTGTTAGGAGACAGATGTTCACCAAATGCTTAGCCCTCAGGGAGAAAACATGAACAAAATATAGGCCACATGCCCCTGAGTCTCAGCAACTGAAGAAAGCATTTTACTATCCACTGTCCTGATTTCTAAAAACAACTTCAAAACTTTGTTGAGTCCTTACTATATGCTAAGCACGATCAGATATGCTGTTCAAAGATAAATAAACCCTGATGTATAAATCAACATCTTAAATTCATCCGTCATGGCTAAAGAAGTTCTAGAACTAATTTTATCCTTTACAAATCTTGCTTTTTCCTTTGGGCTTAAAAGATTCATAGAAGTGAACCAAGTTGTCTTTCTCACCAATTTACTGAAACTGATTACCAAGCCAGTGATTCTTCTGCTCTGTGGAGTCTCAAAGTGGTCTTCTCCCCTTTATCTTTGGCACCATTCTCCTTCAGGCCTACAGAATTTTGTCATCTGAACTAGTTCATGATTTCTTATGAACTCATTTTTCCGCCAAAATTTTGCTCCATTCTAATTCATTCTTGTTAACCAGCTGCTAATGTGATCACATAAAACACACGTGGTGGGTGGCCACTTTCAGTGTCAGCCTGATGCCTTCAGGACACAGCCCAGACAGGCCCACGTGGCTCCCAGCACCTCTGGCCTCGCTTGCCATTCCTCTCCCGTGAACATTCTGTGTTCCAGTCACACCTAACTGCTCACAGTTAGGAGTTTAGCGTGTGTGTGTGTATGTGTTTATTTTTGCCATGCCAAGTGGCATATAAAATCTTAGTTCCCAAAGCTGGGATAGAACCTTCACCCCCTGCATTGGAAGGTGGGCTCGGGAATGCCAGGGAAATACACTATTTACCTCCTTTTACCTCCTTTCTCTCTCTCAATATACATATATATATTTTTGGCCACACTATGGCATCACAATTTTTGAAAAGCCCCAAGTTTCCTCCTGCCTTGGTGTCTCTGTCACAATCTCAGATTGCTCCTCCTCACATTCTCCCAACCTCTTCCCACGGCCCCCAATTGATTAACTTTTCCTCCAATTTTTTTATTTGGAAAATTTCACATTTAGTACCATAAACACCTATACATCCTTCACTTACATTCATGAATTGTTAACATTCTGCCACATCTGTGTTCCTTTTCCCAGTGCCCCCATCCACAGGGGTTTACTTTTGCCGAATCATTTGAGAGGAAGTTGCAGACATTAGGACACTTTATACTCTTAAACAGTGGCAGACTTTATTTTCCTGGGCTCCCAAATCACTGCAGATGGTGACTGCATCCATGAAATTAAAAGACGCTTACTCCTTGGAAGAAAAGCTATGACCAACGTAGACAGTGTATTAAAAAGCAGAGACATCATTTTGCCGACAAAGGTCTGTCTAGTCAAAGTTACGTTTTTCCAGTAGTCATGAATGGATGTGAAAGATGGACCATAAAGAAAGCTGAGTGCTGAAGAACTGATGCTTTTGAACTGTGGTGTTGAGAGAGACTCTTGAGAGTCCCTTGGACTGCAAGGAGATCAAACCAGTTAATCCTAAAGGAAATCGACTCTAAATATTCATTGGAAGGAACTGATGCTGAAGTTCCAGTACTTTGGCCACCTGGTGCAAAGAACTGACTCATTGGAAAAGACTCTGATGCTGGAAAATACTGAAGGCAGGAGGAGAAGGGGATGACAGAGGATGAGATGGTTGGATAGCATCACTGACTCGATGGACATGAGTTTGAGCAAGCTCTGGGAGTTGGTGACGGGAGAACGGTGTGCCATAGTTTATAAGGTCGCAAAGAGTCAGACAGGACTAAGCGACTGAACTGAAATGATATTCTTAAACTGCTCAGTATGTTAAGTCCTAAAAAGAAAGCATTCTCTTACATAACCAGAACACAATGAGCACACTCAGGAAAATTAACATCAAAATACTAAAGTTTAATTGGAATATGCAGTCAATATTCAGATTTCTCCCAATTCCCCAGCTGAGCTCAAATCAACTACATGCCAATAAGGGGGATTTCCTTGGTTCAGTGGCTAAGACTCCAGACTCCCAATGCAGATGTCCAGGGTTTGATCCCTGGTTGGGGAACTAGCTCCTACAGACCACAAGAGTTCATAGGCTGCAGCTAAAGATCCTGTGTGCCATGACAGGATCCTGTGGCACAGCCAGATAATTATTTTTAAAAAATATACTCCCAATAAAAATGTTTTCAAAAATGACTAAGCTCTAGAAGAAGGACATGCCCTTCTCACACACACACAATGCATCAGATGTCTCTATTCCTTGTTTTTACTGCCCTTTGCATATTTTTACGGAAGCAATTCTATAAAACACTATCACACTGTCTCTTTCCTTTCTGCAGCATTTGATGCTCACCTAGACTCATTTCAGCTTCTCTTGCATGCCATGAGTACCTGGCATTAGCATGAACAAATGAATGAATGAACATTCGAGATGTGTATTCCACTCTCTCATTTTAACTGGTCAATGTGTCTCACAGCCTCTGGGCGCCACTCACGTCTCCTCAATTGCACCACTTATTTCAGAAGCTGCCACCGGTGCCCGTCCTGCAGAGGCTTTTATAGCCTTGTACAGATATAACGTGACAGCACCTCGCTTTGAGCCTGTGCTGTGAACTCCCGGTTCTGGCCCCAGGGTTATACTGCAGTGGGAGCAAAGGATTCCAGTGAGAACCATTTGGCCTTCAATCTGGCACGTACAATCTGGAAACCAGGTTATGGAGCTCTAGGGCCACCCTTGTCCATTGAGAAACAGGAGCTCATGGAAAAATGCTTCCCCCATTTCTGACCCAAGGGTGGCTCATTCTGAGGTGTATTCTGTAAGGTGATTCAAAAACTCCCATAGGATCCAGTAGCAGATACTCAAGAGTGCGTGCATGCTCAGTAACTTCAGTCGTGTCCAACTCTGCGACCCCATGGACTGTAGCCCACCAGGCTCCTTTGTCCATGGGATTCTCCCAGCAAGAATACTGGAGTAGGTTGCCATTTCCTCCTCCCAGGGAGCTTGCCAACCCAGGGACTGAACCCACATCTGTTATGTTTCCTGCATTGGCAGGCCAATTCTTTACCACTAGCGCCACCTGGGACGCCCAGTAGATACAGATAATGGTTGCCATTTGAAGAGGATCCATGGATGGGCTTTCCCCTCTTTGCTGGGGGTCATTCCGCTTGTCTCTCACAGTCTGTTCCCTGGGGTCAATTCTCAAACAAGCTATCTGCACTCAAGTCTCTGGGACAGTCTGCTTTCAGCAGAGTCCAGACCAGCACCGTTTTGGTAAAGGGACAAGAACACAGGTTTGGGAATCAGACAGATTTGAACCCAAATTTGGTCATTTACCAGCTATGATCCTGAGCTGGTAATTTAACTTCTTTCAGTCTCACTTTCCTCAGCTTATAATGAGGATAAAAATACTTTGTAGGATAGTGATAATTAGAAATTAAAAACTTCTTCCTGGGACTTCCCTGACGGTCCAGTGATTTGGACTCTGTGCTTCCACTGCAGAAGGGAAGGGTTTGATCCTGGTCTGGTGGCACTAGTGGTAAAGAACCCGCCTGCTAGTGCAGGAGATCCAAGAGACGCAGGTTTGATCCCTGGGTCAGGAAGATTCCTTGAAGAAGGGCATGGCAACTCACTCCAGTATTCCAGGACAATCCTATGGAGAGAGGAGCCTGGCTCAGTCCATATGGTGGCAAAGAGTCAGACTCGACTGAAGCGGCTGAGCACACATCCTGGGTTTGTGATCCCACAACTAAGATCCCACATACCGTGTGGCATGGCTAAAAAAAAAAAAAATTCCTTCCCTTCCTCACATTAGTGTGTGTGTATATACACATAAACCTCTAGACTAATAACAAATATAAAAAACAATGTTGGATATCTGTTCAGGCTAGGAACCATCTTCTTTCTTTCCATTTCTCTTAAAACATAACACTCCTCCCCCGCCTCAGTTTCTTGGGTGTGGGCTCATGTGCTCACGTTTTTACTGGGAAACTTCATGATCCTTCCCTCTAACTAGAGTTGATTGGACTGTGAGTAGATTCTCTATTTCAGGAAACTGAAATTCAGATTTTTAAAAAAAGGTAGTTAACTTCTCATGTGGCTTTAGCTATAAAACATAAACCCAGGCTGTGTGAATTGGTCATACTCAGCCATGTGGATGAAGAAGCACAAAAACCCAGTCTATAGAAAGAAGCAGGACTTACCTAGTGGTCCAGTGGCTAAGACTCAGGGTTCAATTCCTGGTCAGGGAACTAGGTTTCACAAGCTGCCACTAAGAGTTCGCATACCGCAACTAAAAATGACCCCTGTGTGACTAAGACCCAGCACAGCCAAGTAAACAAATAAATACTTTTTAAAAACAGAGAACAGGTTTTTGTTTTTAAAGGAGCAAATGTGAAGAATAGTGCCTCATTATGGTATGTCATGAAGCAACAGACAGGACTCAAGAGCTTCCTGGAGTCTTGATGGCTCCCAGCTCCAGCGTCCATGCCCTTCTTGAGGCCCAGCTATATTCTTCTGTTTACATCTCTTTTTTGCATTGGCTTATTTTAGTTAGTTAGGTTTATTAGCAACCAAAGTTTTAACGAATGCACCAAATATACTAATAGACGAAATAAACAATGTGTAAGATCATTTTTAAAATAACCATCCAAAATTCAGGAAAAGGCAAACCACGTTTCACAATACAATTAACCTGTGTGTGTGCTCAGTTGCATGACTCTTTGCAACCCCATGGACTGTAGCCCTCCAGGCTCCTCTGTCCATGCAATTTTTCAGGCAAGAATACTAGAGCAGGTTGCCATTTCCTACTCCAGGGGATCTTACCAACTCAGGGATCAAACTCGAGTCTCATGGGTCTCTTGCCTGACTTGGTAGGTGGATTCTGTAACACTGCCGCCACCTGAGAGGCCCGTAACTTAGTAAATCTAAATTTCAGGAAGAAATTCTCAATCTGGAGGTGAGAAACTTAAGAAGTATAGCATCAATATCTTATAGGAATATGTTGTCTTAATATTTTCAAAGCCTTGGGAGCTCAGAAGTAGTCCTAATCAAAACCTCTATTCAGGGACTTCCCTGGTGGCCTAATGGTTAAGAATCCACCTTGCAATGCAGCAGATGCAGCTTCAGCCCCCGGTCAGGGAACTAAGATCTCACATGCCACAGAGCAACTAGACCTGACACAGCCAAATAAATAAATATTAAAGAAAAAAAAAAAGCCTGTATTCATTACCATAAAACCATAGTCAAACCAGAAAGTATAGGGATTACTATGCTTGAAATATTTATCTGTATCACACAAAATACTCTAGGCTGCTTACACATCTAGTGGGAAATGAGAATTATTCAGAAGAAAAATCCTACTTTCTCAACAGGAGAAGTGTCAGAAAGTTGCAAAGACCTCAGAAAAACAGCAACTTTTAGAAAGAGCTACCACACTTCTCAAAAATCAGGAGGCACTAGTAAGTCTTCAAAGAGAGAATTCATTAAAACAGTTTATTGAATTCTTAAGGCAGTCAAATTAATTTACTTACACTACAGATTAAAAACAAATTCATATTCTGTTTTTAACATAGCTTTTAATGATTTCATGTAAATATTTTAAACATGCATAGTGGGGGAGAGTAATAATTATATAACATGATTTTATAGGCTAATAAAATTTCTATTGATTTTCACACTTTGCCAGTTTACCTTTTCCCCACATTTTCATCTTTATTTTTATACAGGCAGTGTTCTAATGGAAGTAAGTTCCCCAACCTTAAAAAAAAAAAAAAAATCCTTTGGTTGCTGAATATCAGTCTCAATAAAGTAATCTCTAAGAATTTAATTCTAAATAAAATCATAGTGATTCTCAACACAAGTTACAGGGCTATAAAAACTAATGCCTAGTCTGTATTATTTTATGCTATTATTTATTTTTATGTGTGCACTGAGTCTGAAAGGCAGAGATCATGCTTTATGTCTCTTGTATGTGTCCAACGCCAAGTTGATCAAAGAATCCTGGGTTTACAGAATCACCTTGAAATTACATGGGCTTTGGAGGTCATCTAGCCCAGTCCATTACCATCCTACTTTATCAACAGCCAGCCTTTGCAAAAACACTTCTAGGGGAAAGAATGCCTCGATACCAGGATAAACAACTTCATTAACCATGACAAAGCTAAATACATAATTATTTCTTTTAAAAAATATGTATTTATTTGGCTGTGCCGGGTTTTAGTTTTGGCACAGGGATCTTTGACCTTCCTTGCAGCATTTGGGATCTTTAGTTGGGGCACACAGGATATAGTTCTCCGGCTAAGAATTGAAGTCAGGTCCCCTGCACTGAGAGCTCAAAGTCTTAGGCACTGGACCACGAGGGAAGTTCCCGTAATTATTTCTTGTTGTTGTTTAGTCGGTAAGTCATGTCTGACTCTTTGCGACCCCCTTGGACTGAAGCCTGCCAGGCTCCTCTGTCCATGGGATTCTCCAGGCAAGAATACTGGAGTGGGTTGCCATGCCCTCCTCCAGGGGATCTTTCCGACCTGGGGATGGAACCCACATCTCCTGCATTGGCAGGCAGATTTTCTACCACTGAGCCACCAGGGAAGCTCTTGCTAGCTCCAAAGAAACGTAAATTAAAACAACTGGGCTTTGAGCAATACTAGTTCTCAGTAAAACATCAAATCTATTTCCAGCAGCCATGGGCTATGAATCCTTCCTCCAAAGATGATCTGACGGATAAAGTCAAATCTTAGTGTCCCACACATACTCCCAATGTTAATCCTCAAAACTTGTTTTATCCTAGCTGCTATACCAAATTACCATAGCCTGGGTGATTTAGACAACAAACACTTATTTTTCAGTTCTGGGAGCTGGAAGCCCAAGATCAGGGTGTTGGCATGATAAATTTCTGTCAGAAGCCCTCTTCCTGGTAACAGCTGGTCATTGTGTACCCATGCTCAAGAGCAGAGCAGAGAGAGAGACAAAGCAAGCTCTCTTCATCTTATAAGGGCACTAACACCATTAATGAGGGCTCCACCTCCTGACCTAATTACCACCTATTACTATCACATTAAGTAAGGTTTCAACCTATGCATTGTGGGTATCCACTGCAGAACTATGGATGTTCTCTTCTCCGTGTCCCCTAGAGCAATGGTTCTCAAAGTGTTACCCTGGACTGGCTTCATTGGCAGCACTGGGAAATCTGTAGAAATGCATATTCTCAGGCCCCACCTACTGAATCAGAAGCCGGCAGTGGAGCCCCACAGTGGATTTTAATAAGCCTCCAGAAGATTCTGCTGCATCATTCAAGTTTAAAGATCACCACTGCAGACTGGATTATGTCCTTGAGGGTAGGGACCAAGACTTGTTAAAAGTTGAAATCGTGACATACAGCTCATTGTTGAATACACGAATAGCCTACTCATTTCCCCAGAAAACTCGAATCTATCATTATGTTTTAAAATTAAAAATATCTTTTGAGTACTTCACCAGAAATAGGTGAATCTGTTTCTGGCATCTCTCCTAGGTGCAGTCACTAAATTGCTGTTGCTGTTCTTCAGTCACTTAAGTCGTGCCTGACTCTTTGTGATCCCATGAACCACAGTATGCCAGGCTTCCCTGTCCTTCACTATCTCCTGGAGCTTGCTCAAGCTCATGTCCATTGAGTCGGTGATGCCATCCAACCATTTCATCCTCTGTTGCCCTCTTCTCCTCCTGCCCTCAGTCTTGCCCAGCATCAGGGTCTTTTCCAGTGAGTTGGCTCTTCACAATAGGTGGCCCAATTATTGTAACTTCAGCTTCAGCATCAGTCTTTCCAATGAATATTCAGGGTTGATTTCCTTTAGAATTGATTGATTGTCAGCTCCTTATTGCAAAACTCAGACTTAAATTGAAGAAAGTAGGGAAAACCAGTAGACCATTCACCTAAATCAAATCCTTATGATTATGCCGTAAAGGTGACTAAATTGTTACGTTTCCATTCTCTCTTAGATTAGGATTTCTCAACTTTGATACTATTAGCATTTGGACCAGATCATTCTCTGTTACAGGGGTCTCTGTGATATTTGGCAATATCCTTGGCCTGTGCTCACTAGATGCCGGTAGCACCTACTCAATTGTGAGAATCTAAACAGTCCCCACACATTGCCAGATGCCCCCAGGGTTTGGGGACAACGCTATTCCCTGTGGAGAACCACTGCCTTAGATCATTCCGTACCAATGGAGATGAGGTAGTCACCTCACACCAGGGATGGTTGCTTTCTGTGCTCTTAGAATGGCTAGGAAAGCACACAGGGGTGGCTGGGGGGCGGAGCGGGGCGGTTGGTGGCGGTGGTGGTTTCTCACCTTGACAACAGTCATTTCCAAAACAATGGACAGTTTTACAGGTTAAGGCCCTAGCCCCACAGGGCCAGAGTTTCAATGCTGATTTTCAGTGCTTTCTCAAAGAACAAACGCAAATAATCTGTCAAAATTATGAAATGATAGAGCCTTCCCTGGTGGTCCAGTGGCTAAGATTCTGAGCTCTCAGTGCAGAGGTCTGGGTTCCATCCCTGGTCAGGGAACTAGATCCCACATGCTGCAGCTAAGAGTTCGAGTGCCACAGCTAAGGATCCTGCACACCACGATGAAGATCAAAGATCCCGAGTGTCAAAACAAAGACCCAGCGCAGCCAAATAAACGTATGTATTTTTTAAAAATATGAAATGATGGTCAGACTCAAACTAATTGTCCACAACACAGCACACCAAAGAGGAGTATTCATCAACGTACTTGTGGTAGAATGCCTACTCTTAACACACGAGATCTAAATTTAGATAGCTACATGTGAAAAATATGATCTTTAAGACAGTGAAATGGAATTGCGTTTCAAAAGATGGGCACCTGGAATGCTGTTAAGTTCTGCTGCTGCTTGAGTAAGGCAAAACTGAAGAAATTTTACAAAAATGTATTTAAGCCCAAGACTCTATATCACTACCAACAGGAGGCTGAGAAGGAGACTGTACATAAAAGGCTAAAAATATCTCCATTTGGAAATAGCAGATTATGAAAGAGTATATGACCGACAGATATTAAATATTAAGGGCATGACTAAGATGTGTGTGCATTCGTTCACCAAAGTCTCACATTCACAAAGGCGGGCAGTGCAGTGTGATGGATGACTCCAGTTTACGCGTTAAGATCTCAGGTGCCCTAACAGCGGGCCCCTAACACAGGATCTCACAGCATTCACCAGAATTCCGAAGCACTTAGTTATTTGTGTGATTATTTGATTGTCTCTCTTTTCCTTGAACCCCGGAAACCCCAGGAGGGCAGGGATTATATTCTACGCATCACTGCAGCTCTAGGGTGTATATAGCTCAAGAAATGTTTATTGAATGAATAAATGAAGAAAGAGGGGAGGGGAAAGAAGCTGCAAAGGAAAAAGATAGAAAGGTGGGAGAAGTACTTGGGGCAAATTTGAATCAGGTAGATCAAAGGAGAGAAAAATCTAAGGAGTGTGATCAGCAGTGTCTAATGTCACAAAGGCTCACTGAAAGATAAAGACGACAAACCGTTGACTGGTTTTGGCAAACGTGAGGCTTGTTGGCAAGTCAGCAAGAACTATTTTAACAGTTTTGGGAAGAGAAGTTAATGGTAATGGACTGAGGACAGGGAGTGGGGATAGTCAATTATTGGCCACCCTTTCAGGAAACTTGAACCTGAAGGGAAGTAGAGCTGAGTCCAAGGCTATAACAAGAGGTGAAGCCAGGCACTGTCTTTTCTGTGTAAGAGTGTAACACTGGGTGAAACTAGTTGAGGTGAAAGCCAGTATCAACAAAGTAGTTAGTTACAACACATTCTTGAAAAGCTCAGAAGGAACTGGATTGGCTTAAAGAGATGGAGACACATTTCTTCCCCTAAAACAGAAAATAAGCAAGACTGGGTGGGTTCTCATATAAGTAAATTTTTAAGTGTTGAGGAGGGGCTCAGAAAGTTCTAGCATGATGCCCTCATTCCTCAATCTCTATCCTCTTCCAAAAAAAATATTTTTTCTCAATTTTGGTCGAGCCTTGCACTTGCAGGATTTTAGTTCCTCGACTAGGGATTGAACCCCTGGCCCTCAGCAGCAAGAGCTCAGAATCGTAACAATGGAATACCAGGGAATTCCCCACCCCTCTTTATTAATGTAAAACAGGTTGCAAAGTCAATAGCTAGGAGAGGAGGACTATAAATATAAAAGGATTAGAAGAAGTGCTAAAAATTTGAAGTAACTACTTAGACCAGCAGAGGTTGGAATCCATAAATTGGAACTGGCTTCAGGTCAGTTATACATGTGGAACAAGAGACAGGACAGCAAGGTGTTCAAAGAAATGAAAGATTTGTAAGTTGAGGACAGCTAGAGCTGGTGTGAGGAGGGATGCATCTAGACAAGGAGGGAGGAGGAATGTCTGGGTTTATTAGTTCACAGTGAATTCAAAGAACTCAAGTGCTTTACGTAGGGAAGTGATAGATTTAAGAAGACTGAGAAATATTTGCCAAAAAAAAAAGAAAGAAAACCAAAGCATTCTGGAATCAGGGGAGCCAAGAGAAGAGAGCATTTCATGAAGGTGGAAATGGCCGACTTCCTTGTCTGGAGCTCAGAATGAGGCCACACTAATCCGGTGATATTAAATCCTAGAGGTAGCTGAAATTATCCAGCCTGTGTGTGTTGAATGAGGAAAGGGACCAGGAGGGGCTCTTTAATGCTCTGGACATCATATGGGGCAGTGGTGGGACTACAAGAAAAGCTTCAAAGGAGACTGGGCAATGGTCACCAGAGAGGTGGCACCGAACTCAGGTAAGCTAACAGAAGAGGTTTCCAGAAGGAAGAATGAATCAATGACAGTGAGATTGCTGCCAAACACTGGTGACAAGGAATCTCTGAGGACCCTGCTAAAAGTGAGTCAGTGAAGTTGTAGGAAAGATAGATTACATTGGATGAAGATGGAGAAGAGTGAAAAGTATGTGTGTGTGTGTGTGTGTGTGTGTGTGTGTGTGTGTGTGTGTGTGTGTGTGTGCAGAGCGGACTCTCCTCTAAGACCTTTGAGAACTGCAGTTAGAAAGAAGAAAGGGGAGTGGCTGGAAAGGAACACATGGCTGAGGAAGACTTTATCAGGCAGAAGATACTTAAGCACGTTGAAATGTTGGTGGGACGGATTTATAGATCTGAAGGAGACCTCATTCTTGGTGACAATGGGGCTAGGATATGACCAATACATTTAAAAAGGATAGAACTGCTCGTGGGGTTGGTCGGAGGAGGTGCCGCTATTGCAAAAGGAGGGGCTTAGCCCTGATGACAGGGCTAAGCAAATTGAGGAGAATTTGTTTTCTTCTGTTAGCACCTAAACTATGGGGTTTCAATAGGGTTATGGTTAAGAAGATTTATAGAAGGCTTAAGATCATGAGATGAGCTCCAGAAGAGAAAAGGAAGTCAATTAGGCGTTGATGATGTCCTGCATCTGAGCCAGAACCGGGGTGGACGTTCCAGTCTGGAGTCAGCTCAGTGCCCAATGCTTCGGACTCTAAGCAGCAGTGGGAGCAGGAAGTCTCCTGGCTTTGCATTCTGAGGGCAACTACTCAAGCACATTTCACTAGAACAAGGAACATTTGATGCAAGGTCAAACTGACTCCCGCATTTATAGACGCATCTAAAAGTTCTCTTGTTTAAAGAATAGGGGAAACTCCCACACATTTCATTCTGATGGAGTGTCCCCTACACTGCCTGCTGCTGCTGCTGCTAAGTCGCTTCAGTCGTGTCTGACTCTGTGCGACCCCATAGAGGGCAGCCCACCAGGCTCCCTAGTCCCTAGGATTCTCCAGGCAAGAACACTGGAGTGGATTGCCATTTCCTTCTCCAATGCATCAAAGTGAAAACTGAAAGTGAAGTTGCTCAGTCATGTCCAACTTGTAGCGACCCCATGGACAGCAGCCTACCAGGCTCCTCCATCCATGGGATTGTCCAGGCAAGAGTACTGCAGTGGGTTGCCATTGCCTTCTCCCTACACTATCTGGCCAATATTAATAATATTGCCTGGATATTAAATAATACAACATTTTCTTTCATTTGGTACCTTTTAGCCATGTGCTTCAAAGCCCAGGGGCTGTTTTTCTGCAAACTTACATTTCTAGTCAAAAGTAACCTGGGACCTTCTATGTTAGAGGTATCTTTAAGAAGTGTACATGGGAGAAATATATTAATCAATTGAGGATAAACCCCGAGATATGGTTTAAGAATTTTATGTATCCAGTTCATTTATTAACAACTTGTTCACGCTTTATTAGCTGGGTTTTGACTCTGTAACTGCACTCTTTCTTAATTTACAAGCTAGTAAAAGTTAAAATAGTAACTGGAAAACCTATCTTGCTTTTCAATAAAGAGTTTATTTTAATAACTTCAGGGGCATTGTGCCCAAAACGTTTTAGCTGTGGAAATAAATTCAATTCACTTAAAAAAAAAAGAAGTGATAGCTTCTCAAAGGAAATGTAGACAAGTGATCAGGGACAGCACGTGCTTAAGATGCTAACCATTTCCCTGTGCTTATGAAGATGTTTTTCTTCCATTCCAAAGACAGCTGGTAGTAAATTTCAGTAGGTTTATGATAACTAAGAGTAATCATTTTTGCCCTACAGAAAGGTTCTGCTGAGATTTTTCAACTGTGGTCAGTAAAGGCAATATTCCAGAAGTCATACTTTAAAAATATCCTTAGTACACTCAGCAGTTTTTCAAATATGTACTTTCATTCCTCTAATATTCACGATAGCAATTTATCAAATTGTCCTGATGGTATAAACAACTCTGCTCTTTGATGCCTCTTGGTGACAGAAACTGGAGGCACAAATAGAAGCTGAATGCCTAAATCTATAATCCTAAAATTCAGCATAGGTCACTCAGTGTCAGTAGTTGTAGCAATTCTACTGCAAAATGAGTCAGTAAGCTCTAAAACCCTGCTTAACTAAAGTCTCTGAATGAAGCAAATTTAAAATGAATAATGATAGCTGTAATAAATGCAGTATACAGTTCTTGCTGGGCACTGTGGCATCCCTTTACAAAGATTATCTCGTAGTCACATTATTAACCTCACCTTAGAGATGAGAAAACTGTGGCTCAGGATGGTTACCTAATTATACAAAAATCACAAAAAATATGTGACAGAGTCTGGAACCTGAATCCAAATATGAATGGGTGCATACTAAGCTTCCATTTCTCAGTTTGCATTAGGTCAATAAACTCACCTTTGGCCCTTTAAAATATTACTTGGCCCTGTGACCTAGACAGGCAAGATTCACAAAACTACCACGTTCAAGCGCCCTCTCCCCCACTGCCCACTCTTACTGTTGAGGCTTCTAGAATGCGGCCATGGGAGATGCTATACACTTAGAGGTTTTAAATCTGAGGGCTTGAGAAAGCAAGAAACTGAAAAGCAGGCAGAGCCTAGGGGAGCAAATTCCCAGGTAACCTCCCAGGGCCCAAAATACATGTCCCTTAAACTGCTGGAATATTTCCTTTGACTTCATAATACTGCATGAAATTCTGCCAAATTAGGACTTTATTTGGAAATCATCTCAATTTCTAATGTACATGCAAATCACCTGGTGTGCTTGTGTACTTAGTTGCTCAGTCAAGTCCGACTTTTTGAGACCCCATTGGCTGTTAAGTTCATGGGATTCTCCAGTCAAGAATACTGGAGTGGGTTGCCATGCCCTTTGCCAGGGAATCTCCAGACCAGGGAATCTCCCGACCCAGGGATTGAACCCTTGTCTCTTGCATCATCTGAATTTGCAGATGGATTCTTTACCATTAGTGCCACATAAGAAGCCCAAAACACCTGGGGATCTTGTTAAAATTCAGAATCTGATTCAGTAGGTCAGGAGATGAGCCCAAGAGATTGTGTTTCAAACAAGCTTCCAGGTTTATGTTTGTGTTGCTGGGCTTAGGACCACACTTAGAACAGCAAAAATGTAGAACAGAGGTTCCCAACCTTTTTGGCACCAGGGACTGGTTTTGTGGAAGACAGTTTTCCAACAGACTGCAAGAGGGGGCATGGTTTTGAGACGATTCAAGGGCATTACATTTATTTATGCACTTTATTTCTATTATTATTGCATCAGCTTCACCTCAGATCATCAAGCATTAGATCCTGGAGGTCAGGGAACCCCTGATTTAGATGTTTGATTTACATTCTCTGGACGCCTGCCACGGTGTCTCATTTGGCCCTAAACCTCCGCTTTGTACATAACAGGAGGGATGAGTTGGAAATTAGCAAATTAGAAGGAAGACCTCGCTCTCCTGTACCCTATTAGATGTGGGCATGTGGTTTGGGCCCAGACAAGAAACTTCTTTCCAGGTTCATGATCCTCATTGAGGCCACACGGAAAAGATGAAGTTTAGACAGTTTATAGACAATTCCCAGCAAGAGTGACATTGAGAGTTCAGTGTCCATGGTGTCAGGGGCAGTGTCCTGTGCAGACTGCTTCTTGGCTTGCCTGCCTCACTCTGTGGTCATTTCCTGAACATTGTGGAGTGTCTGCCAGTTACGTGTGCTTGGACATTGCCTTCAGCCCATAGGAGGGCAGCTGGGCAGCTATATAAGACATTCCTGCTTTCCTTGGGTCACAATACAGACTAGATGAACAATCTCAAGTTACCGATATTCTGAACTCCAAAACTCAGCATTTTGATAAACACTGCAGTATAGCAGGAGTCAACATACTTTTCCTGGAAAGAGCCTGAGAGTAAACGTTTCAGGCTTTCTCGGCCATAAATGGACCCTACTGCAACTACTCAGCTCTGCCATTGGAGGGCATAAATAGCCATGGACAATAGATAAATAAGTGAGCTATGTGCCAATAAAACTTTATTTGTGGGAATTTCATATACTATTCATGTGTTGTGAAATATTATTTTTCTCTTGATTTTTGTCCCATCATTTAAAAAGGTAACCACCATTTTTAGCCTGCAGGCCACACAAAAACAGGTTTGGCCCATAGGCCGCAGTTTGATTTCCAATGTTTTGAAGCAGTAGTAACTTGATCCAATTTACACTAACGTATTTTTTTCCTTGAAACAGTGCATTTATTTTTACCAACAAAACAGGAAGTTAATATCTACACAATCCAGCATTTAGGTGATATTGCTTACTTTCTCAATATTTTGATCTTTATGGAAATCAGTAATAGCAACTTAAAAGGTGAGCAGTGATAGACTGAGTTGATTAAACATCTCCTAAAGGGGCCCTGGAATAGGAACCACAGACATGTAATGCCCCTTTTCTGGGCAGCTTGCTATGCATATTGGTGGGAAGTTTTATCACATACAGTTGTGACCCTCTACCAGCCTGAGGTTTTCTTGAACTAACCATAATTTTAGGTGGAACTACTAGGATCAAATTCTAAGTCTCCAGTAAAGAGTTTTAACAATGTCCTTTCAAAAGTCACAAGTCACACTCCTGTGGTGCACAGATTAGGTGACTTCCTTATTTTCCCCTACCCAGCCCGTGCAGCCAATTTCCAGTGCTGCATTCAGACCGAAACAAAAAATGTCAAGAACACTATTCTTTTCCACTTACTTACTTGTTAACCAAATTTCCAGTTCCACACACCTGATACATGGTAGGTGGCACTAATAGTAAAGAACCTGCCTGCCAATGCAGGAGACGTAAGAGACACAGGTTCAATTCCTGGGTTGGGAAGATCCCCTGGAGAAGGAAATAGCAACCCACTTCAGTAATCTTTCCTGGGAAATTCTATGGACAGAGGAGCCCAGCGGGCTACAGTTCATAGAGTTGCCAAGTCTGACACGACTGAAGTGACTTAGCATACACGGGGTCTGGTATATTCCTGCTACAAATGGGTTGATGGTAGTGAAGTGACTGAAGGGGCTAATATATACTGAGACCTGTGGATGTCTTCTTCAGCTGGTGCTGAACATTCCACCACAGCTTTCAAGCCCAAATCACAAGCATGCACTTCTAGCACCCCTGCTTGTTCTTTACCCAAACAGAGTTAATAGGCTTCGGAAATAGATAGCACTGACATACTTGGGAAAGAAAGGGAAACTGGGCACACCTATTTAGCAGCTCACTGCAGCTGAAGATGAAGACCTGCCAGGTGGGCAGAGGTTTTCTTTACCCGGAAAACTAATCTGTAGTCCCATGCCCACACTGGCAGGGGAGGCTCCAGTATTTCCACCCTGTGGAATCTTCAGGAAGTATGGTTTTCCCTTCCCAGTTCATTCTCCCATTCTCCTGAGTTCTCTTACACAGTACACAGTGTTGCATGGTGGTTCTCCAAAAATGTATGGTGGTGGTGGTTCAGTAGCTAAGTTGTGTCCAACTCTTGCGACCCCATGGACTGTAGCCTGCTAGGCTCCTCTGCCCATGGGATTTCCCAGGCAAGAGTACTGGAGTGGGTTGTCATTTCCTTCTCCAAAAAGATGGTCCATGTCCTAATCCTGGAATTTGTGAATGTGACCTTATTTGGCAAAATGGTCTTTGACGATATAATTAAAAATCTTGAATGAGATAATCCTCAATTTAGTGGGCCCTAAATCCAACGGCAGGTGTCCTCATAAGAGAGGCAGAGGGAGATCTGAGATAGACATGTGGAAGGGCATGTGAAAGACAGGCAGAGACGGGAGTGGTGCAGCTCCAAGTCAAGAAATCCTGGCAACCCTGGAAGCTAGGAGAGAGGCATGGGATGTTCTTCCCTCAGGCCACCAGAGGGACCAACCTGCTGACACCTTGGTTTTGGATTTGTGGCCTCCAGGCTGTGGAGAATAAACTTATGTTGTTTTAAGACACTGATTTTGTGGGTAATTTGTTATGGCAACATTAGGAAACTAATTCATGCATAAAAAAGCAAAAATGGTTCGTCCTGGGACACAGCCAAGCTCAAAGTAGCAAAAACAGGTGGATAAAGGTCTGTATTCCTGTATTCAGCAAAACAAACATGTACCTATGGTTTTAGGAATACTGGGGTTAGCTCTTTTAAAATAAAGTCTTTTCCACCAGCTGTGTTGTATTCCTAATTTCATTTTTAGAGATTATTTCCTTACTCCCTGCTGAAAAGGCTAATTTTTCTGAGAGAAGTCACACATTATCTTGCTAAATCCATCAAGCTCACTGTAAACAAGTCTAGTTCCTTTTTCATTTTTAGCTATTTAGTATGCACTTCTATGTGCTTGGCAGTGTACTAGGCACCTTAAATGCATTACCTTGTTAAACCTCAACAGTATTCTGTGAAGAAGGTGCTAGTCCTATTTTATAGATGAGGAAACCGAGAAAACAATGTTGTTCAGGGTCTCACTTATCTGAAATGGTACATTTATTAAGTGGCAGAGCCGGACTATGAGCTTGAGTCTGGTTCCCCAAACCTCTGTCATTAATTACTATAATGCCTTTCCTATATTGCCTTCAGAATGTGGTTTGATGGATAAAGAGCAGAAAAAGTACCGGTTGCAAGACAGGGAAGGAATGTGGAGTGGAGAGGGAAAGAAGATGAGAAACAGAAGAAAGGTTCTAAGACACCAAAACCAAATCTCTGTTCTGATACTTTAGAACTTGAATCAGTTCTTGTGTTAATAAGGCCAAAAGGCATGCCTTTCACCTCTGCATGTTTCATCCTTGCTCAAGTCCAGAGAAAGCTTAGATTGTCTAAGCAGAGTCTGTAGCCATCCATGGCTCTCTTAACAAGCCGCCAAGGGTTCACAAATGGATGGACTTCAATAGGGGGAACATGAATAGGGCAGAACATGGATGATTACAGATGCACCGCACTCCCTGATGATGGGTGTTAGTGTTGCCCTCCTCCGAATTCTTATGTTGAACCTCATGTCCAACATGAGATTTGGAGATCCCCTGAAGTAGGAAATGGCAACCCACTCCAGTATTCTTGCCTGGAGAACCCCATGGACGGAGAAGCCTAGTGGGCTACAGTCCATGGGGTTGCAAATAGTTGGACCTGACTGAGAACCCATGGACATACCTTTGGGAGGTAACTGGGTCATGAGGGTAGAGCCTTCATGGATGAAATTAGTGCTCTTACCAGAAAGACATAAGAGATGGTCTCTCTCTCACTGCCATATGAGGAAATGGCAAGACGGTGGTCTGTAAACCAGGAAGGTCTTCGTCAAAACCTGACCACTCTGATACCCTGATCTCAGACTTCTAGCCACCAGGAGCCGCTGGAACCATGAAAAATCAGTGTTTGTTGTTTAAGCCAGTGGTAATTTATTACAGCAGCCCGAGCAGACCAAGACAATGGGTCAACGGCATTTTCTTTGAGTGTGGAGGAAAAAGCACTCTGGTCTTGATGACTCACAAGCAGAGAGAGTAGGAGTGTAAAAGAAGTCTCAAGCACTGCATAGAAACAAGACTTCTGCTTAAACAAGTACACTAATAATACAAGCAACAGATGATTCAATTCTCATTCTTAAAAAAAAAAATCACCTGTGAATTTCTGTTAGTGAAAACTTTCAGGTACTGCAAAACTGCTTTGGTACATAATTAGGTTCTCATTTTACTCTTAGTCTAAGGCAACTTTC
This sequence comes from Nanger dama, assembly GCA_917880005.1. Taxonomy (NCBI): domain Eukaryota; kingdom Metazoa; phylum Chordata; class Mammalia; order Artiodactyla; family Bovidae; genus Nanger; species Nanger dama. The sequence goes on along the minus strand of CAKJTW010000005.1, from coordinate 30,316,761 downwards.
CCACTTTGAACTTCTGCATCTTATTTTATGATCACTTAAGTTTTCAGAAAGCAATTTCAGTAAGTGCTTAACTTAATCAGTTTATAGCCACACAATGACACATGTGGCTCTACTAACATATCCTTCAGATAACTGGGCCTCCGTAAATCGTGATCCTACTACATGGCATACTTTGATTTTGTGTGCGGTTTTCTTGTCCAAGCTCGGTATTAAAATGCTCTGCTTCCTACACGTTTAGGGACAATGAGAATAAAAGCAGTTTTGGTTACTTCTTATCTAAGGAAATTCATTCCCTGATTATTAAAAACTTTTTGTTAAATGCCCATCTTTCTGTGCAACTGTGTTAGGTATTCTACCAAGACATATCAAAGAGGAAAGGCCCATTCTCCAAAGACATAGCTCATGTTTTCTTGAGTTCTGATCTCATGTAATTCTCTCTTCTAGAAGGCAAATTTTCATTTTCATATCCTCATAACATCTTTCAAATAAATTAATTCTTAATAAACAGTATCATGGATCCTTTAGCTCAAGTCTTGTTCAAAAGTCAGCCTCATGAATGTATGGATTCAATATAAATTATATTTTCATAAAGTCAAATGTAAAAGAGCAAGAATAGCTGGGAAGTGGTGGAAAAATTCTATTCTTACTAGAAATGCACAGTCATAAGGAAATTTTTGGCATATATAGACAGACATTTTATTCTGTATTATTTTACTTTTGATTATGGTAGGGAAGCACTCTTACAGGATTAGCAAAAATGACTGAGTTCTTTTTAAAGATAACAAGCACAAGAATGAAACTCAACTTTTAATAGATGGTACAGTCTTCTGGTTATGAAGGCACAGCAGATTAATGGAAAACATAAACCTAATCAAGTTTGGAGAAAAATAGGATTGTCAAAGCAGAGAATAAAAATGGTTTCAGATTAGTTAAGAAAAATTAATAAATTTGAGTATTTTACAAGTATTACTTTATGTATTTTTTATATTATAGTAATAGCAGTTAATATTTATATTCACCCATTTTAGTGAGCTTATAAATATATAATACTTAAAAATTAATGGAAAATGGCTTCTATTGGCTCTCATCAAATTTGGTGTAACAGAAGTCTAGCAGTATGGACCAAGAGACTACACCTGAGGCTATTTCTGTATTCACATGATCCTGGATAGCAGATGTCACTCTGGAGGAAAGAACATAGCTTCAGGTCTAGTTCTGCAGTCTTACGATGTGAGAGTAAGCATGACTTCAAGAACTGACCCTGAGTTAAAACTTAAAGGATGAATGTGATGTCGTCACCAGGTATGAAACGATTCCAGGACTGTTCATGAGTATCAGGGGTAGGTAGTGTTGATAAATACTCCAATTAGGAAGTACTGAATACCTTTCTTTCCTCATACACATCAGCAACAGACTGCAAGGACATATCAGAAATAAAGTGTTCATCTTGGCCTTTAGAGACCTTTTGGTTACATTTTGTAAAGGCATTAAAAATTTAACATTTTGTAAAGGCATTAAAAATTTAATTCTGGAGGCAATTCTAAATGCAAATTTTCCATCTTATATATTGATAGAAATTGGCTATTTACTATAAATTATTTTTTAAATTAAGTAAAATATATAATTAGCTTTTATACTAGCACAGGCAAATTTAGAATTTAAGACTTCACAATCATGGTAAGATTATTTTAATGCAACTCTATTAACTAAAATTTCCTTTAAATCTCACATCTGTCTTTTATTTCTCAAAACATTTTTCTAGTATTTCACCAGAGCAAGTTATCAGAAGGGTGTATCTTGTATCAAAGAACTCTGCTAGTTCTTAGTAACTCTGGCATAAGGTTTAAGAGAAAGACAATGACATTTTCATAAACTTCTGCTTTAACTAACTCCTAAGACCACTCTAGAGAACAAGTATTTATGGATATTTCTAAAAAAATTTGGATTGAAAGAGACCAGGACTTGCATCATGGATTTTATCAAAACTTAAAAGTTTCATTAGAAAAGCACAGAGGCCTCCCACACTCGTGGTCTAATCTCACAATTACCTAGATATCCATCAACAGATCTCTAAGTACTTGTTCACTACAGAGGCCAAGGTCTGACAGTTTCACTTTCAGTTTTCAGAGTATCTATTCTTTTAGTGGTGTAAGAACATCATTAGAACCTCTACAAAATAGTTATAACTATGCCTTCCGTTAAATTTAGTACTAGAGAAATCTGGAAGACACAATTCACTAACTATGAAATTTTACTAAGAATTCTTCTGGGGGGTGGTGTGAATTTCAAATGAAGGCACGTCAGGCTCAACTCCTCCTCCTGACTCTGTGGTGCAGGCTCCTCCAAACGGCAGCAGAAATGTATTACTGTCTAGAAATTCTAGAATGGTGCTAACGTTTTATGGTTCTGTAGAGATAAGGACAAATTAAAGAAAGATACTCTTAGAATAATATTATTTAAAATAAAAATGCTATTATGACTGCTTACCAGGGTAACCTCTTTAGAACATTTAAGTTCTTTAGAATTTTCAGTATATTACTTAGATAGTAAAATTGTATTTTTCAATGTGGAAAAAAGTGCATTGTTTCAAAATACGACATCTTTGGATATACTTCAACAAAATTAAAATATGCAATTAGCAGACTGATATGCTAAGAAACAAATTTTGATTATGAACAAAGTATGATACTTATATTTAAAAACCCAACTATTCAAAACTTCAAGCAACCACAGTGACTAAATTTGATATTGAAGGGGAAAGAAAGGGAGTCAAGTGATTCTAGCATTTTCCATAGGGAAGGACTCAAGCATGAATGGTAAAATCAGTTATTATGTTCAAGACTGTCAGATATGTGGGTCTGGGACAGATGAGATGTGTGGAATGGGAAAATAAGGAATATAGCAACAGACATAATGGATTTGAGATATCCAAGAGGCCAGTGGGATACTCTTCAAAGTTCCACTTACAGGTCACTTTCCCTATGAAATCTTGCTGAATACTCCCACCTCCAAATGGAATTAATTTCTCTTCTGGGATCAAACAGCACTTTGTATTTTGATAATATGATAATTATATTGTTTATAGATATTTTTAGGATTGTACTATTTTATAGTTATTTGTCTTCATGTATCTTCTGGGGAACCTTTTATCAGAGCTCTTTACAAGTTCTTCCCCAATCTCACTGCTTGAAAGCCCATTTTATTTGTTTTTGTATTCCTAATGCCAACACAGTGAGAGTCAACACTGTGTTGGCATTACAGATGATGCACAATAAACAACTGTTAAATGCATCCTCTTCTGATGATAGCACAATGTTAATATAACCCCTAGTCAAAATTTCTTAATGTGTCGCTTAATGAACAGAATGCAATTATTTAATAAACATTTACTGAATATTAATTCCCAAGAACCTTGCTAGGATCAGTATATTAAGATGAATACGATAAGCTCCTCATTCTACTGAAAGTCTTGAATAATGCAGCGTTATAGACTGTAAACTTTTCATTAGATGCCTTCAGTAGTGAGATTTCATATTTGGAATAATATACCATGGGTTGGTTGTGCCAGGACTCTGATTCCTCTGAAGCTATGCTCTGCCTAGTTCACAATTTGCCTGAGGGCTGTCCTATGGAGGACCTTACCCTACTATAGCAAACACAGTATTTTTATGATGCAAACTGCAGGTTATTTAGTCCTTTTATGTAATGCTTACATATACCCAGATTGGTTTATTTTCCACAAAGTGTTCTCTCTGTAATATGCACATACCATATAAAAGTTCTGTTAATGGCCAAGTACCAAAGTTGTCTCTGCTGGTCAATCACTTATTTTCTGCACAATTCTACCTTAATTGATATGCTAAAACCTACCAAAAATATAAACATAGAACAACAGTATCTTTATGGTATGTATATATTTATTATTTTGAATGTTGGCTTACACAATTTCAAACTATAGAGTTATAAAGTGGGAAAAAATAGTCTTTCTATTGTGTTACTCAATTAGAATTTAAAATTTGCATCTAACTCTTCATATGACAGGTGGCTCAGTGCTTAAGAATCCTCTGGCCAACGCAGGAGATGCAGCCTTGATACCTGGGTCAGAAGGCTCCCCTAGAGTAGGAAATGGGCAACCCACTTCAGTGTTCTGGCCTGGAGAATCCCATGGACAGAGGAGCCTGGAGGTCTATAGTCCATGGAGTTGCAAAGAGTCAGAAACAACTGAGTATACATTGTGTTACTAGTCAAATTCATGCTTGCTTAGTTGATGATTTAAAAAACAACAACAACAACAACAAAACACCAAGACAGTGACTAAACCTTTAGTTTTGTTTTTAAAATTTTGAAAGTGATAAGTACAAACCAAAGGCAAATCGTTATTTTCAATAATAAGTGCTGCTGTAGACACACTGGCACTATTGACCCCACTGAAATATCTGTGAATCTAAAGGTTTACATGACATCGTTTGTACCTACAACAGATTCAACATCTTACAGATCAACCTACAAAACTAAAGTACTTAGCACAGTGCTTTATTTATAATTAATACTCAACATAAATTTCATTAACTGAATTATAAGATGCATGGTCTGTTACCAACAGAAATTTTCACTTAGGGGAGTCCATTAGGCTGAAGGCAACTTTGAAATACTGTAAAAGATTGAGCTATTTCTCTCCAAAAGTAATAAAGTCTGACAGTTTGAAACCTGTAATAAGATATTGACTTAATACTAATTTTCTAATAATACCATATTGCTAAATTCCTAATATGGGGTTAGTCAATGGTAGGAAAAACATAAAAAGGAGTCACATTCATAAATGTGTACCCAGGGCTTAACACGTAACCCTGGTAATGTGCCATTTCCACTCTAAATAGAGTAGAAACAATCCCTGCCCCTAGGCCCCAGTCAATTTCCTTATCAGGATTCAAGGCCAACACGATTGGTCTCTCTTTTTCAAGTTTTAAGGGGCTTCCCCGATAGCTCAGTTGGTAAAGACTCCACCTGCAATGCAGGTAGACTCTGGTTCGATTCCTGGGTCAGGAAGATCCCTTGGAGAAGGGATAGGCTACCCACTCTAGTATTCCTGGGCTTCCCTTGTGGCTCAGTTGGTAAAGAAGCTGGCATTTTGGGGCATTCCCTTGGTTGTCCAGTGGTTAAAACTCTGTGCATCCAATGCAGGGAGTGCAGGTTCAGTCCCTGGTTGGTGAACTACAATTCCCATGTGCCACTCAGCATGGCCCCCAAAATAAAGTTTTAGACATTTTTAAATGTCTTCCTTCCTTCCATTTTAAATGTCTTCCTTTGCCCAAATGCATACAATAATAAAATCCTGATGCTTCCTTCTCCATTTTATTTAGTCTAATTTTTTAACAACTTAAAGCCACTTTTCTAACTCCACAAGTTGATTCAACTTGATACATCGTGAAAAGCACTGAAGTCAAGAAGCTTGGGTGGAGAAGGAAATGGCAACCCACTCCAGTGTTCTTGCCTGGAGAATCCCAGGGATTGGGGGAGCCTGGGGCGCTGCCGTCTAATGGGGTCGCACAGAGTCGGACACGACTGAAGCAACTTAGCAGCAGCAGCAGCACAAGAGGCTTGGGAGACCTAAATTCTAGCTCCACCTGCACCATGAAAGAGACGAACTCTAGGCTTTGTGAGGCTTCAGCTTCCTTGTTTCAGAATGAGGCGATTGGAAAATATTCTCTCTGGTCCTAGTAGGCAATAAAACACGACGATTCTACCATTATTTCCTTTTCACCGAAGAATAAAATCTGATGTGCAGGAGGCTAAAGAATTTGAGTGTTAAGGATTCCTTGTTGCTTGAAATTCTCTCGTCCTTTGGCTTCAGGGCTGGATATCTAATTTTTGCTTCTCCCTTCACTCTTTGTCTGCTTACCTCTTAAGTATCCTCCCCCCACCCTTTTTTTTTAACTACCTCTTTTCACTCCACATTTCTCTAGGTGGTTTGACCCAAACCGTGGCTTCTTCAACTCCCCTCAGATGCTGATGCCCCTCCTCACATCAGTACTGCCGACACCTGTTGGATGCTTCCTAGTTGCTTCTAGTTTACTAGAATCCCAGCTGAACTGCCATTCCCCCAAATGTGCTTTTTCTATGTCCTCTGTTTGAAACCTGAGTCATTCTAAATCCCTCCTTCTCCTTTGCTTTCCGCATCAACTCCATCACCAACTCTTTGTGCTGATATTATCTCCTAAATATTTTCTGAAATTGTTAAGGCTGGAGTGTTTTGTACCCTGACCCTGGCACTCCCCCTAGCCCACCATGGTGAAGCCCTAACTTTCAGAGTGACTATCTTTGAAGACAGGGTGCCTTTAGGGAAGTAGTTAAGGTTAATGATGTCACAAGGGTGGGGCCCTGTTTGATAGGGTTAGTGTCCTCCTAAGAGACCCCAAAGAGCTGGCTCTCTCCACACGAACACACAGAGGAAAGGCTAAGTGAAAGCAAAGCAAAAAAGGCAGCCCTCTGTCAATTACAAGCAAGAACCCAGAACCCAAATCTGACAGCATGAAGGTCTTCTACTTCCAGTCTCCAGGGCTGTGAGAAGATCAATTTCTGTTGTGAGGCAACTCAGTCTGTGGTACTGGGTTATGGCAGCCCAAGCAGACCTCCCTCCACTGGCTACCTGTACCCAGAGCAGCTCATCTCCTCCTTACAGTCGGGCCATGCTCTCACCTACTCAGCAGCATCTCACTGTGGGTTAGAGTCAGATTACTGGCATTGAGTCCTGGCTCTGCCACTTGACTGTGTAAACCTGAGCAAGCTACTTAATCAATGTGTCATTAACATGATTATTAAAAGTAGGATGGTTTCAACATGTTGTGATACATGTAAAATGCTTACAACAGTGCTTGGCACATTAAATGCACTCAATGGAAGTCAGCTGTTAGCATCCTCTACATTACCAGAATAAGCCACCTCAACCAAGTGGCCCATGTCAGTCCACGGGCTCCCCACCAGTGACAGGATGAAGTCTAGACACTATAGCACAACTTAGGGGCTCCATACAAACTTGCAAGCTCCACCACAGCAACCCAAGTGAACCTTCCACTCCTACTCTGGGCTCACTCATATTGTTCCTCACCCATGCGTACTCCAGCAGTACTGAATTCCACACAGTTCCCCTTAGTTCCTTAATTCTCAGGACTAATTTCCTCTGCCTGTAATGCCCCTTGGTCTTCACTTTACCTGGGCAACTCCTACTCATTCTCCTGGATTCCACTTGGATGTTCCCCCTACCACAGGAAACCTTCACAAGCTCCTCAGTTCGAGTTTTGAACCTCTCTTTGTTTTTTTCATACTTTATTACAAGGCTTTGTCACAACACTTCACCATTATAATACCAAGCTGACCAACTTGTTTTTGTTTTCCACTAGACAGAAAACTCAAAATCAGATTTTATTTTTTTTGTATCAAAGTATTTATTAATAACAACCTGACACACAGTTAACATTCAATTAATGAATGGAACTGAACTCTGGAATTTAGACCATCTTTCTCATACTTACCATTGCTATCTAGTTCAAGTTTTATTTCCCATTTGAAGCAATGCAAAGAATTTCCTGTCTTTAATCTCTTTTCTCTTTACCATCCTTTAAGCAGCTGACAGAACTTACCAAAACACAAGTATCTTATCCTATAGATTCTAGATTCAAAACCTCTGGGCTTCTCACAACAAAAGAACAAAGTCTTTTCCTTAACAAGGTGCATAGATCCTTCAATCTATCAATACTTCTCTGCCTCATCTCTTTACGCTTCTGAACTCTTGCAACACCGAACCTCTTACTGTTGCTAGAAGTTCCACCTTTTCAAACATCCTGCGTGTGTATACACAGGTCCACTTGCCAGGTGTGACCTTCTCTTACACCTGGAAAACTCAAATTCATTTAACATAACCTAATTTCTTATGTCACCTCTTGAACCAAGTCTGTTTGGATTTCTGCTGGGATAATTAGTTGCTTGCTTCTCTCTGTTCCTGCGGTATATTTTTTTCTTCTGATAGAATACTTACTAAAAGTTGTAACTTTGTCTTACCCTTTGAGCTCAAGGGCAAGGACTGAGTCATACTCATGTCTGAATATCCTAGGACCTAGAACTGCCTCTGACCTACAGTAAGAACACCATGGGCTTCCCTAATAGCTCAGTTGGTAAAGAACCCGCCTGCAATGAAGGAGGCCCCAGTTTGATTCCTGGGTCGGGAAGATCCCCTGTAGAAGCAATAGGCAACCCACTCCAATATTCTTGGGCTTCCCTTGTAGCTCAGTTGGTAAAGAATTCACCTGCAGTGTGGGAGACCTGGGTTGGGAAGATCCCCTGGTGAAGGCAAAAGCTACCCACTCCAGTATCCTGGCCTGGAAAATTCCATAGGCTGTTTAGTCCATGGGGTTGCGAAGAGTCAGACATGACTAACTTTCACTCACTCACTCAAGAGCTCAGTATGTACAAATATTTAAAAATAAATGAACAAAATGGCTAGAAAAAATGAGATGGCTTATAGAGTATCATACTGTCACAGTAAGAATACATACTAATTTCACTATTTTTCAAACTGTAGGTCATGATCTATTATGAGAAGACTTCAAATAACTGAAAACAGAAGGCATTACATGCAACAGGGCTGGTTACTGATTCACACTTTGTTTTAGTTACATGTGTGTATGTATACTGGGTTGAAATGTAAAATGCTTTTGCCACTGTGGAGTGTGGTTTTAAAAATCAGCTTGGAAAACTGCATATGACCATGCCTTAGTTTAGTATGATTTATTTTTTGTGATGACCCCAACTCTAATATAATGCCCATGATGGAGTTTGGGGAACATTCAATAAGATATGAAAATGTTAGGCAGAGTGGGTTCATAGCACAGCTCATGGTAATACCTTACAAAACTTCTAAAAATATATATTGTATTTAATTATTTCCTTTTACGTATTTCAGTGTTTTATGTGGCAGTGTAAGAAAAGACAGTTCAGTAACCTTGTTAAAATCCTTAGACTACCACTGTTGTTCAGTTGCTAACTCATGTCCAACTCTGCAGCCCTATGGACGATAGCATGCCAGGCTCCCCGTCCTCTGCTATCTCCTGGAGTTTGCTCAGATTCATACCCACTGAGCTGGTGATGCTATCTAGCCATCTCATCCTCTGCTGCTCCCTTCTCCTTTTGCCTTCAATCTTTCCCAGCATCCAGGTCTTTTCCAATGAGCTGGCTCTTCCCATTAGGTGGTCAAAGTACTAGAGCTTCAGCATCAGTCCTTTCAATGCCCATTCACAGTTGATTTTCTATAGGACTGACTGGTTTGATCTTTTTAGATATCACAGGATACTTAGAATCACCTTGGGTTCATGTTTGGACATTAACTTTGGCTTGTTTTATTTATCAATTTATCCACTGATTCAAGTGAATTGAATCCATAAGAGAGTAAATTTACAAACAATACCAATTTATTGATTTATAGGAGATACTAATTCCACCATAAAGATTTATGAAGTATCTCATTCACGACAGGGAGCAAGGTATATATGCAGGAAAATGGATGCCAGTGGTTTATATTAGGTATCCTTTCCTAGAAGGACATTCCCAGAAGACATTGCCTTATGCTTGGCACCTAACAATGACACTTAACATCTCTTAGCTGAATAACATTAGAGACTAGAATGACACCCAGAGGCAAGAAAGAGGGTTAAGTTGGAGAGACAATGATAGGTTTTTTATCTATTTCCCATTTTTTCCCATGTGGCTAATCACCACTGGTCATCATAATTGAGACATCCTTTCCCCCAAACTACAGACTACCTAAAAGACACTCTTCCTCCTCAGCTTTTCTGTGGCAGATGATGCACTTAAAGCAGTCTATCTACCTGCCTAGCAACAACAACAAAAAAAACTGTAAACAAACACGAGAGAATCAAATCAATCTTATAATTTACTTAGAGGAGTGGATATATGGTGGCTCCTTCTGATCATATTCCATAAATAGCATAGCCCAACTCTCTAGTGTAATAAGTTGGTCTTACAAAGGCCTAGCCTGCTGCTGGTTCTCATAAAGTTTTATTAGCACCCAGCCATTCCCACTCATTTTTCTATTGTCAGTGACTGCTTGGACAGTACAACAGCAGAGTTGGATAGTTAATGGCAGAGACTGCATGGCCTATAAAGACTAAAATATTTATCAACTAGCCCTTTATTAGTCAGCTCAGACCACTATAACAAAATGCTACCATAGACTGGATGGCTTATAAACTGGAACTTATTTTTCATGGTTCTGGAGGCTAGACGTCTGAGCTCCGGGTGCCAGCTCTGGGGAGAGCCCTTGCCCCAGGGGCAGACAGCTGACTTCTGGCTGTAACCTCACATGGTAGAGAACAGAGAGAGGGAGAAGGCTCTTTGACCCTTTGTTGTTGTTTAGTTGCTCAGTCATGTCCCAGTCTTTGCAACTCCATGGACTGTAGCCCGCCAGGCTCCTCTGTCCACAGGGGTTCTCCAGGTAAGAATACTGGAGTAGGTTGCCAAGTCATTCTCTAGGGGATCTTCCCAATCCAGGGACTAAACCCATGTCTACTGCATTGGCAGGCAGATTCTCTACCACTGAGCCATCAAGGAAGGCTACTTTGACCCTTACAAGGGCACTAATCCCATTCACAAGAGCTAGATTTTCATAACCTCAACTAATCCTAATTGCTTTCCAAAGGCCCTACCTCCTAATTCCATCATGTGCAGGGTAGGGTTTCAACATATGGGTTTGGAGGGCACAAATATCCAGTCCACAATAGATCCTTTACAGATACTTTGCCGATCCTTAGAGAGTATTAGACTTCCCTGGTGGCTCAGATGGTAAAGCATCTGCCTACAGTGAGGGAGACCTGGGTTCAACCCCTGGGTCAGGAAGATCTCCTGGAGAAGGAAATGGTAACCCACTCCAGTACTCTTGCCTGGAAAATCCGATGGACAGAGGAGCCTGGTAGGCTACAGTCCATGGGGTCACAAAGAGTCAGACACGACTGAGTACTAGCTCTAGTAGAGAATACTAGTACTAGTAGAGAGCACTAGTACTGTATGTTGCTAAGAGCATAGCTACATGAATTAGAAGCGAACAAGCAAGTGATACGGTTACTAAACTATAATGGGAACTGAGGTTCCTAATCGGGACTCCTGCTTTGATAGAAGACCATCTTAACTCAACAAGGAGGGAGACACCTGCAGGCAAAGTCAGAATTTTTTGCAGGAAAAAGTTTTGAGTTCAACATGTGAACAAGTGCTCAGTTATGTATTTAATCTGTTAACCACACTTCTACAGATGGTTCTCTCTGGCAAACACTGCTTTTTTCAGTAAGCCCCAAGATCTTCTGGGAGAAATAATGTCTCAGGACTTCCTGAAGGGAGCATTTTATGATTTGCAACAGAACCGCCATATCACGCCAGAACAAATGGGCATCACAGCTAGGGCCAACACAGCAAGAAGGTAGAGTAAAACAAGACATGAGCAAGAGAAGTGAGGTGTTTATTTGGGACAATGGAACTTTGATGTATGTTTCAATACATGAGGAGCTGGACATGTAAGAAGACATACATGAATGTCAGTAACACAATGGCCTCTGTTGGAATTAATGTAACTTATCTTTCTTTCATTTTGTAAACAAAACTCTTGAAAAACATTTGAAAAATACACTATTTTTCAAGTAGGAAGGAAATCAATTTTATGATATCATTTAGTGAAAAAAAAAAACAACACACACACACACATAAACCAAAATGGGAAGAAGCAATGAAGAAATCTACCCAAGAAGGGACGTAACTGCTTAAATCATTGTTCATTGTCTAACATGGCACTGCTGAATATTTTGATTCTCTTTCCCTTACACCCCATATCCAATCCACCAGTACACTCTGACTGTAGCCATTTCCTACCATCTCTGGCTGAAATAAGAGTCTGAACTACCAATGTCTCCCTTGGATGGCAGATGCCTCAACCTGAGCGTCCCTGCCTCTGTTCCACACAGCATTCAGACTGACCTTCCTAAGTACAAATCTGATCATGTTCTTTCCAGGGTTGAAACTTTTCAATGGGTTCCTTACCAAAAAAGAAAAAAAAATCATTTGGCTGCACCAAGTCTTTGTTGTGGCATGTGGCATCTTTAATTTTCCTTGTGGTGGCATGTGGGAATCTAATCTAGTTCCCTGACCAGAGAACTAGAACCCAGGCCCCTGCACTGGGAGCACAGTCTTAGCCCACTGGACCACCAAGGAAGTCCGTCGATGGATTCCCATTATTGAAAAACCCCAAATCCAAGTTCCTTACCGCCTAGTTAACGACTTAAATAATTTGAACTACTAACTCTCTGAACATCTCCATTCATTCTATTCCGAAATGAGTTCACATTCCCGTTACAGGAACCTTACCTTCCTGTTGCTGGCCAAACAGAATCTTCTCTCAAGACATTTATAACTTGCTCTTTTCTCTGACTCTAATCTCCTTCCCTCTTATTCAGTCTTAATTCCAGTTACCTCAAAGAGGCCTTCCTTGACTACTCAGCAAAAGCAGTTATCTCAGTCACCCTCTGCTATATTTTCCTCACAGTATTTGCTCATACCATGGGAAGTACTAAGTAGTACTACATTAGTGCATACTACTCTAATAAGTACTATGTGCTTGCTGTCTTCCCTTCACCTTCTAAAACGTAAGCATTTCTTGAGGGCAGACATCATTTCAACTCTGTGTAAGTACAGGGAACAGTGTCTGGAACATACAAGTGCTTAATGCAATTTTATTGACTAGCTACAAAACATCTGACAGATCATTTCACTTTCTCAGCAAAGCACATATGCTTTGAAATGTAATTAATCAAACACTATTTGGTTAAGTATTTTCCAATTATTCAAACAAAATAGTTACTATTTTGGTCAATCAGAGGCATTGCATTAGAAAGTGTTTTAGCAACTAGATAGCGTCTAAAAACACTAACATTAACACACAGTTTGCAACGATGGGAACACCAGATAAATGCAGTGTACGGTCAGGTAGATTACTGAGGACTCGACATGTGACCAGTGAAGCAAGAGTTGGATTTTTAATTTCATTTCATTGAATTTGAAGTTAAATTTAAATGGCTACATGCAAGTACTGGCTATCAGGCAGGACAGTGCAACTCTGTGCAAGTTAGATGTGAGCAAGCAAATGGTAGACTGCTAAAAGCTGTTAGAACGAAGATGAAGTTCAAGGTGAACTGAGGCAGAAAAGGAGGTTAGAGAGGGAGGCAGAAGCCGTATTAACTAAGAAATCCATTTTAAGGCAGAATCATATAAAATTTCCACTATTTGGCCAGTTTTGATTTTCAATTTTATATACTATACTGTGTTACAGAACCTAAAATGCTTTCTAAACTCTATAAAAAGCAACAGAGATTTTCAAGTTTAAGATAACCTAGTCAATTCCTAATTGATACTAAAAATATAAAGAAGTAACCTTGAGGTAATCTACATTCCATTTATAATCAGATTCAGAGCTTACCTTATGCTCCACAAGATGGTTCTACTGTGGGCAGCCTAATAACTAATGCAGTTTGAAAGATCAATTATATTTATATGTTAATGTTAACAGATATGCAGATGACACCACCCTTATGGCAGAAAGTGAAGAGGAACTAAAAAGCCTCTTGATGAAAGTGAAAGAGTGAACAGTTGGCTTAAAGCTCAACATTCAGAAAATGAAGATCATGGCACCAGGTCCCATCCCTTCATGGCAAATACATGGGGAAACAGTGGAAACAGTGTCAGACTTTATTTTGGAGGGCTCCAAAATCACTGCAGATGGTGATTGCAGCCAAGAAATTAAAAGACGCTTACTCCTTGGAAGAAAAGTTATGACAAACCTAGATAGCATACTAAAAAGCAGAGATGTTATTTTGCCAACAAAGGTCCGTGTAGTCAAGGCTATGGTTTTTCCAGTGGTCATGTATGGATGTGAGAGTTGGACTGTGAAGAAAGCTAAGTGCCGAAGAATTGATGCTTTTGAACTGTAGTGTTGGAGAAGACTCTTGAGAGTCCCTTGGACTGCAAGGAGATCCAACCAGTCCATCCTAAAGGAGACAAGTCCTGGGTGTTCACTGGAAGGACTGATGCTGAAACTCTAATATTTTGGTCTCTTCATGCGAAGAGTTGACTCATTGGAAAAGACTCTGATGCTGGGAGGCATTGGGGGCAGGAGAAGGGGATGACAGAGGATGAGATGGCTGGATGGCATCACTGACTCGATGGACATGAGTTTGAGTGAACTCCAGGAGTTGGTGATAGACAGGAGACCTGACATGCTGTGATTCATGGGGTCGCAAAGAGTCGGACACGACTGAGCGACTGAACTGAACTGAATGTTAACTGTATTTAAACTGCATTGGTGAAAAGTATCTGTTCTTTCCCTCTTCATTTTAAAAATTTTATTATTTTTGCCACACCTGTGAGTTCTTTATTATTTCTGCTCACGGCTTGTGAGCTCTTAGTTCCCTGACCAGGGATTGAACCTGGACCCTTGGCAGTGAAGGTACAGAGTCCTTACCACTGGATGGCCAGAAAATTCCCTCCTCTCAATTTTAAGAGGAGAAAAATTGTCAAAATTGGTTAGCTTATTTGAATGTCATATCAGAGAATTATTCTGATTAAAATACATATTTATCAATAAAATATTTCTCTTTGGTCAATATTCACCCATACAGATGCCAGGACATATATACAATGACTTAAAAAAAAATCTTTCTCCATCTTTTATTAGATTTTCTGATCTTTGTGAATTCCTTTCTGATCTATAGGTGCCTTTTAAAAACCTCATTTCTGACAAAATAAAACCACAGCTCCTTTGCTTTAGCCTGGTATTTAGTTACCATCCTAGCAAAATATAATACAGAATTTAGAATATTTTTATTTTTATATTAAAGAATTACATGAAAATATCAATCTTTCAGGTAATATAATTTAAAGATACAGAACATCTTCTACAATAGTACAGCCATATCCATTATCCTACATTATATTTGAGGTAAGGAATTATCTTTAGTGGTACTCTTATTAGAAGTTATTACAGTTTCAGCATATTAGCACTTTATGTCCAAGTTTAAATTACAGTATTTTAGGCAGCCATGTATAATGACATTTCCCTACACCAGAATCACAAAGTTGAGTGGCTAAGAATGCGTTAGTCTTCAGATGAAATGAATTGCCTAGGATACTGCCACGTGGGAAGAGTCAGGAACAAAACCATAACTATGATCACAGCATCAGAAGGTTAAACGTTGTTTTATCTTCAGATTTTAAAAACATTTATCATTTCAGAGTAATGTTTTAAGCCTTTACACTTGTGATACTGTTGGGAATAACACATGCAAAAATAGATATACAATAAAAATTTAGTGCTATTATTTTTTAAAAAGTGAATTCCCAGGCATTTTATATAGTACAAAACGAAGTGCAACAATTCAATATTTTAAGCATTAGAAGAAATAATCTAGGTTATCCCCCAGTCTCTTAAAGGGATTACTTGCACTAAATTATTCAACATGATCTAGTCATTTTTAATACACCAGAATAGGTAAAAATGTCACACAACAGCAAGATAAGTTTTTCTAGAAGGTGGATGTGACTCTTACAGGAGCAATTTCCTTTTGAACTGAAAAGGGCATTTAGGCTTTCCCACTCTGGTGTGGTTACAACTATCCCCAGGCAGAGGCTCCTCCTCACCTCTATGGCATGCCAGCCTCTGTGATTGTCTTTTAATATACAACAGGGCATACAAAATCTGTTATATTCGCCTTTGTATTCCCAGGACTCACTCCAGTGTCTGGCAGATAATAAGAATTTAATAGTGTTTGTTAAATAAATTTAGCAATAGGTGGAAGAAAATCCTTTGTTTCTAGGGAAAGATACCACTGGCTTTTCTGGGGAGACAAGTTTATGATGAAGCTAAATAAAACCACCTAAGGTCATCCCAAGACCAACACATTTCTTTACTTTTAAAATCCAGTTGTTGAGTCAATCAATACTATTTATAGTAACATGAAAGATAGAAAACTCTCTTATTGTAAACATTTTCTAAGATCCTACAACATGTTTTGCTTTCCCATTTTGGCTTCTAATAACTCCTTTGAACTAAGTTTAACCTAAATTTTGCTTTGAGCTGATCCCTTGAATGGAATACTGTTTTCTCACTTTAGAAAACGTAAAAGGATACTGAATCTAATCACAAGGAAACACCAGACAAATCCCAAACAAGGGTCATTCTTCTAAAAAGGAAGGCCTGTGTTCTTCCAAAATTTCAATGTCATAAAAGACAAAGTCTATGGAAATGTTACAAAAGAGACTAAAGGTACACAACTAACTGTATAAGCCTATACTCAATCCCATACTGGGAAGGGGCAAAGTGGCATAAAAGATGTTACTGGATCAACTGATAAAACTGGAATAAAAACAATGAAATATCAAGGTTAAATTGACTCAAGTTAACTGTAATTCTCAGGAATTACACACTTAAGAATTTAGAGATAGAGGGCTATGATGTACGAACTACCCTTGAATGATTTAGAGACAACACTGTGCGTAAAGACCCATACATGTGCACTGAGAGTGAACACACGGGAGCATCAAAGATAAACCTAATGAAACAAAAATCTTAATAGCCAAGTTGAAGTTAAAAAGTATACAGGTGTTATGTTTTTTCAACATATCAACTTATAAGTTTGAAATTACTTTCAAATGAGTAAGAACAGGTAATTACAAAAGGGCATTCTCTTTTTCTCAGTATATTCTTTCAAGGTAGCCAATTCCAACGGTCCTTCCTGGTTCTGCCGTGAGTCTCTTCTCTGTTTAGACACTTGTTAAGATGTCAATTCGCTTATAATTGTGTTTTTGTTTATTGTCATTGTTTAAACAATCTAACTTCCTTTTTAGGGAAACCTATTGAAAATACTGCATTTACTCCAAAATAAAATAGCAGAGGTAATTTACAACCTTTCTGAACAGAAACAACAGGGACAACCCAGGTGTTCTAGGTTTTAAATTCATCATATATAATTAAAAATATTTTCAGAAAACCATAATCACCTCTGTAAGGCCTATAAAAGTAGATTAAGACATGAACTCTGTCATTCAGTAGATTAAAGTCTAATGGGAGATAAAGATATAAACTATGATCGAAAAGAGTGAGAAACAACGAAGATGGTATTTCTACCGTTGCATAACATATTCCCCTAAACTTGGTAGCCTGAAACAATAAACATTTATTGTTTCATAGAGCTTCTGTGGCCAAGAACCCAAGAGGACTCAGTGGCAGACAAGACGTAGATGGGGCCTCCAGTCCTCCCAGGGCCCGACTAGGGCTGCAAGGTCTGCTGCCTGGGTGGCTCACACACACAGACCAGTTCGTGGGGAGGAAGCCTGAGTTCCACATCTCGTGGACTTCTCCACAGTGCTGCTCCAGTGCATGCAGAACATGGCAGCTCGCCTCCCTGGGAGTGAGCAATTCAAGAGAGCACAACGGGAGCCGCAATGTCTCTTACGACCTAGCCTCAGAAGTCACACACTGACATTTCCACAGTGTCCTACTGGTTACATAGGTCAACCCTATTTAGTACAGGAGGGGACTTCACCAAGGCATGAACAACAAGGGGCAGGGATCACTGGGCGCTGTCTTGAAAGCTAACTGCCACAAAAGATAAAAGATACCAAGGGAGGACAGAGATGGTACAAATAACTCCATTCCCTTGGCTGCCAATGACAAAAAATGATTAGGCGATTATCTCTGGGGTATAGTCTTTTTAGTTCTTCACTCAGAGTATGCTGTAACTGTGACAGAGAATGTGACAGTCAAGCAATATTCCTCCCTCTTTTAACTGAGCACATCACAGAATGTATCCAAAGAAAGCTTCACGGTTGTTATACTCAGATACTGGGAACCCACCATTCACACTGATTCCACTCCAGACCGGCACAACTTGGTCTCAGCCTGTATAATTGTTTGCTACATAATCCTTAGTATGAAGTTAAATTCAGCACTGCCCCCAACCAATGGATACCTCAAATGCAAGAGTCTTTTTCCCATTCACAGAATCAGAGGCTCAGAATCCTTGAATTACAGATTTTACTGTTTAAAAGTTCTGTATTTATTCATTCACCTGCACCAGGTCTTAGGTGCAACACATAGGGTCTCTGATCTTTGTTGGAGCACTCTGTGTGGAATCATTAGTTGCAGCATATGAACTCTTAGTTGTGACATGGGTGGGATCTAGTTCCCTGACTGGGATCAAACCTGGGTCTCCTGCATTTGAAGCATGGAGTCTTGGACTACTGAATCACTGGCGAAGTTCCAAAATGGATTTTAGAAAACTTAATCTCTTCTTTTAAAGAAATGGGGATGAAAACTTTAAAAAGTGGATTGTCAGTGGTAAAGAGGGAGTGAGACTTGTAGAAGAGTTGTAATGAGAACCGCAGGATGCATCACCTGCCCATAAATGCTACTGAAATAGGCAACAGATATCCAGACCAAGGCACGTCCCCATGAGGTTCCAACCACTACGAGGGCATACTGAACACATACACTTCCATTCTCTCTAGTTAACACTGACCTTTAGCAAACTCTTTTTCACCAAACGTACAAAGAAGGCTTCAACCCCAAATAATGCATCATGTGCTTGTTTTTCTAATGGATATGTTGGATTAAGTCTGACCCACCTATAATTTATTGTTCTGTGATCAGTAGAAGGCACATAAAAGATGACTGGAATAACACAGCTAGCATAAACAAGTACTATACTTGATATGAACCTCATTACATCGTAATACACAACTGATTATAGAGTAATGAGGTTCATCTCTAGTACTTGGGTTAAAGCCATCTTTCCCCATTTTTCCTTCAGTTACTCTCCATTAAGGAAGAGGGGGCTTCCTTGGTGGCTCAGATGGTAAGGAATCTGCCTGCAATGTGGCAGACATGGATTCAATTCCTAGGTTGAGAAGATCTCCTAGAGAAGGGAATGGCTACCCACTCCTGTATTCTGGCCTGGAGAATTCCATGGATTGTATAGTCCAGGGGGTTGCAAAGAGTCAGACACAACTGAGTGACTTTCACTTTCTAGGAGGAGGCATGCACATGCAAATTATCTATGACTGGCAATTAAGCACTCTCAGGAGCACTAGTGCCTCCCATGTTATTTCCTGGGACATTCCCCGTGAATACCCCCAAGGATATGCTGCTTTTCACAAAATGATTAACATCCAGTGTTAAATAGTTAAGGTACTTTTCATAATCATCAGGCATCACAGGCATTGCAGATCTGATGGCAGGGCTAAGTTGATACAAAGCAGGGCAAAAGCAAGAGATGCAAAGTTCCAAAATGATGTCACGGGCTATTGCGTTTCCTTCTCTTTTTCTAAATTGGGCCACTGCTGTTTCCTCACTAAAGGAGCTGGCTTCTGCTAAGTAAACAACACAGTAGTACCTACCATAAAACAGGTGCTCCATAAACGCTAAGGCCCTCTCTTCTTTTTCAACTGGACTTCTCCTGTGTTTTACGAAGACAGAAAAACAAGACGGAAGATTTTCCTGTTGCTTAGGAAAAACAACTAAAGCTTGTTTAGAGAATATACCTACAAATACAACATGAAAGCAGCCAGTTATCTGGTATGCGTGAGTGCTGGAACGGCACAGAGTAATGTAGGGTTGGGTGAAAAGGATTGAGAAGTGGAAGGAAAACCTTATTAAGGAAAGATTCCTATAACCCATTCCTGACTTCTCCCTTAACAAAAATTTTTGATTTTGAAATGATAAAAACAGCATCTATAAAGGTGGGGAAAGGGCCCTGTATCAGTTTACGTGGGCTGCAGTAACAAAATACCACATCAGTAATTTATTTCTTCACAGCTAGAAGTTCAAAATGAAGGTATCAGCAGGCTGGTTTCTTCTGAGGCCTTTCTCCTTGGTTTACAGAGTTGCTTTCTCACTGGGTCCTCACATGGCCTCCCCTCTGTACACTGCACATCTGTGTCCTTATCGCCTCCTCTTATAAGAACACCAGTCATAATGGATTAGGATCCACCCTAAAGATTTCATTTTAACCTAATCATGCCTTTAAAGAACTTATCTTCACATACAGGCAGATTCTGAAGTACTGGGGGTGAAAAGTGTCAACATATGAATTTTGGCAGAGGTGGGGAGCCCAATTCAGCTCGTAACAGGCCCACACATTGTCAGCACTCTTGTTTGCCTTTATAGTGCAATAACTGCATCTCTATTTACATGTCACATATGCAAATGAAGTAATACAGCATGATGATCTGAATTTATTAAAAAGCATCTCTTTTCTGCAGAAAACCAAATCTATAAACTGCACACAAAGCGTGGTGATTTACTTGATTAACTTGCCAGGGCTGGCTGGCCCAAGGTGGTGGGTGGACCACAAGGAGCACCAAAGATCTCTTTCCTAATCAAAGCTTCCTCACTGGCTTGCCACAAATCCTAAAATCCTTCTATTCCTTCACTGGCATTTTGTTTCCTCTGAAAATGTAAATAATCTCTGGAAGAGTAATATATTGTTAACCACTAACATCTTAGGGTAGAACTAAGATTGCAGTTTTAAAATATTATGAATTGCATCAAATGGAATTTTATTACTGCTCTGCTACTGGAATGTTAACAGTCTTCTTTAATAATTCTAGTCTAGGCCATTCATGCTTAAAAAAAAAAGGCTGTGAGACAAATATGTATAAAAACTTCCCCTCACCTAATGAAGAAACCTGAGAACAGTAAGAGGAAGGTGATGAAATTGAGTACCTGCTCTGTATCATGCACTGTTATATATTTTAGAAAGCAAATTATTCACTGTTAAAAATAATTCTATATAGTAGTATCAACCACATTTACAGATGAGGAAATGAGCTCAGATAAAGTAACATCAGAGTTTGCGGATAGGTAAGGAGAGATTAAAACCCACGTCTGGTTCTGTGGCTTGTTTGGTGGGTACACGTGGTCAAAGTACTAGTGCTGAGCTCTAGTTTCCTGCTTTTGAAAATAAAGGTGATACCAGCAGACAACCCTCCTTTTCATAGCACTGTTGTGAGGTTTATATGAGTTGATGTGCACATAAAACAGTGTGGTGGAAGGCAGCGGAACTAATGTGCAGCTTCTGAGACTAGACCTTGTTGCCTTTTGCTCCGTCCCCCTGGAACACTTCCGCTTGTTAAAAAGCCCAAGGGAGACTATGAATGAGGAGAGACAGCCTGGAGACAGAGACAAAGGCCCAACTGACACACAGCACCTTGGCCTTAGATTCCTCACCCCAGGCCAGCTGCCAACTCACAGCACCTGCACAAGTGGACCCAGGTGAAACTTGAACTTCCAGTGGACCCAAGAGAACTTCAGTCACCTACAGAATCAGCACCAATGATAAAGCATTCTGGAAATCCATAGAGTACAGCAGAGGCTACAGGCACTTAAGCATCCTACCATGCACAGGAAGGCCCACTCCTCCCCCAAAGAATTCAAGTCCCAAATGTCAATAGCACTGAGGCTGAGAAACTCAAGTTACCTGTAATGGAATGGTGCCTTAGATTAAGATGGTAGCGAGGAGAGGTGGACAGGTGCTGAGACTCTGGATGTATTTTTAAATATTTTTAAAGTAGAGCTGACCATATTTGCTGAGGGATTAAATGGACAATATGAAGGAAAAAGAGGCATCAATGATGATACCAAAATTTCTCATCTGAGCTATTAGAAGGATAAAGCGGCTTGTACTAAGATGAGGAGGGTGGTGGGAGCAGCAAGTAGGGGAACAAGAGTTTTGTTTTCATTTGGGAGAAGTAACACATGGAAATTCAAGCATCAAGTTTTGGACATACTAAATTGAAGTATGTATCCACTTGGCACCAAGTGAATACATTTATCAAACAGGCAAATGGATATGAGTCTGAAGTTCAGGGGCAAGGCTGGGGTCGGAGAAATAAACCTGGAACTCTCAGTATCTGTACAGTATTCACAACTATGGGACAGGCTTATATTATTTAGAGAGCAAATGTAAACTGAGACAAGATCTGAGCTCTGAGGCATTCCAATGTCAAGAGGAACCAGTAAAAGATACTATTAAGATAAAGAAGACAACTTGAGGTAGGAGGAGGAGAGAAAAGAATGATCAACACTGTTAAATGCCGCTCAGATGTCAAAAGGAAAATGAGGGCTAAGAAATGATCAAATCCAGTCACAAGGAAGCCAACACTGGTGTGGAAATGAACAGTTTTGGTGGGGCTGTAGGAATGAAAATCTGAGTGGCCTGGACTCGATACTAGCTATAAACAATGATCTGCTCTTTTGAAACCTTTGTAAAGCCGAGTTAAGAAACAATAATATCTGGAGGGGATTTTCTTTTCTACCAACTTATTTTATACACACACATGCATAGAAAAGTTTATAGTGTGATAATTCCCTTATATCTACCACAGAGATTCAAATTTTAACACTTTGACATTAGTTTTTCCTATATACATATATATACATACACACACACATACACACAAATACATACATCAGAATGTTGAAGATAACTTCACCTCTAAATATCCTTCAGACACACCTCCTTACAAAAGGCCTTTCGCCTGCAAAATAACCATAAGTTCAGTTCAATCTCTTAGTCGTGTCTGACTCTTTGCAACCCTATGAACCGTAGCATGCCAGGCCTCTCTGTCCATAACCAACTGCCAGAGTTCACCCAAATCCATATCCATTGAGTCAGTGATGCCATCCAACCATCTCATCCTCTGTCGTCCCCTTCTCCTCCTGCCCTCAATCTTTCCCAGCATCAGGGTTTTTTCCAATGAGTCAGCTCTTCACATCAGGTGGCCAAAGTAATGGAGTTTCAGCTTCAATATCAGTCCTTCCAATGAACACCCAGGACTGATTTCCTTTAGGATGGACTCGTTGGATCTCCTTGCAGTTCAAGGGACTCTCAAGAGTCTTCTCTAATACCACAGTTCAAAAGCATTAATTCTTCGGCACTCAGCTTTCTTTATAGTCCAACTCTCATATCCATACATGACCGCTGGAAAAACCATGGCCTTGACTAGACAGACCTTTGTTGACAAAGTAATGTCTCTGCTTTTTAACATGCTGTCTAGGTTGATCATAACTTTCCTTCCAAGAAGTAAGTGTCTTTTAATTTCATGGCTGCAATCACCGTCTGCAGTGATCTTGGAGCCCCCAAAATAAAGTCAGCCACTGTTTCCCCATCTATTTGCCGTGAAGTGATGGGACCAGATGCCATGATCTTAGTTTTCTGAATGTTGAGCTTTAAGCCAACTTTTTCACTCTCCTCTTTCAAGAGGCTCTTTTAATAACCATACACACTCAGAAAAATATATTCCCAAATATATTCTATAGCTAGGCATACTTGAATTTTCCACTGTGTTTTATAGCAGGTTCCCACTCCACCTACCACCGCCCTCCACCCCCTCCCACCCCTCCCCAAACCAAGATTTAATCCAAGTCCATGCACTGCAATTGGTTATCAGGTTTCTTTGGTCTCTCTCAAAGACTTTTTGGAAAGATCCGTTTTACAGAATGGATTGGATGATTCCGTTATGACATTTAATTTATGCTGTCCTGGAAGGGAAGATTTTTGAGGTTACTAAGCGTATTTATTATTTTTGGCACAATATCCTAAAATTAACATTTCCCAACTTTCTGATCTCTCTGTGAAGTCTTTTAGTTTCAGAAAATTCTCTATTCCAAGATTTTTTTCATACTCAACTGAGCAAATTTCAGGGCTTATATACTCCATATTCAGAAAAAAAAATACTATCATCTCCATTTACTGTAAGAATTCATGGGAGATCTCATCTTAAAGCTAATCAGTACCCAAACCAAATATCATTTTATTGATTAATCATGACAAATTACATTTGAAAAGTAAAATGAAGTCTCTGAAATTTCTTTGCTGATTAGCAAAATATGTCTCCTTATACTTGAGGGTGAAAGCTGCTGTCAAATAATGCCTACATGACTGGAAATTGTAATAGCCAGATGCGTTTACTGGGTGATGCTGGTATGTTCTGTACATTCTTCTGTCAATGTAGTAAACAGGTTAAACACAGATGAAAAATTTGATTATATTACTATTTGGCTTAACTGGTCATTTATGTACAAATTCTTTAAACAACTTAATAAATGTTCTTTAAGCAACTTAAAATGCAAATTGACACGTTTACAGCTAGAATTTCAAGGAACATTTGTTGTTGCTGTTGTTCAGTCACCCAGTTTTGTCTGACTCTTTGTCTGGACTGTGGCATGTCAGGCCTCCCTGTTCCTTACCATCTTCTGGAGTTTGTCCAAGTTCATGTTCACTGCATCCGTGATGCCATCCAGCCAACTCATCCTCTGATTCCCTCTTCTTCTACCCTCTGTCTTTTCCCAGCCATCAGGGACTTTTCCAGTGAGTCACCTGATCAAATCAGATGACCAAAATACTGCAGGCTTCAGCTTCCCTAGTGGCTCAGACAGTAAAAGCGTCTGTCTACAATGTAGGAGACCCAGGTTCGATCCCTGGGTTGGGAAGATCCCCTGGAGAAGGAAATGGCAGCCCACTCCAGTACTCTTGCCTGGAAAATCCCATGGACCGCGGAGCCTGGTAGGTTATCGTCCATGGGGTTGCAAAGAGTCGGACACGACTGAGCGACCTCACCATCACCGTCAGCTTCAGCATCAGTCCTGGCAGTGAATATTCAGAGTTGATCTCTCTTAAGATTGGCTGGTTTGATCTCCTTGCTGTCCAAGGAACTTTCACGAGTCTTCTCCAGCACACCACAGTTTGAAGACATCAATTCTTTGGTCTTCCATCAATTCATCTTGAGCGACCTCACCATCACCGTCAGCTTCAGCATCAGTCCTGGCACTGAATATTCAGAGTTGATCTCTCTTAAGATTGGCTGGTTTGATCTCCTTGCTGTCCAAGGAACTTTCACGAGTCTTCTCCAGCACACCACAGTTTGAAGACATCAATTCTTTGGTCTTCCATCAATTCATCTTAAAACGTTTTCTGCCATAAACTTCAAATTATCATTTTTTCATAGTGTTGGAAAGCATTAAAAGTAGAATTTTTATACAAATGTATTTTATACTCTTTAATGAACATAAATTCCCTCTACCTTGCATTGTAATTGTTAGCTTACAAAACTGAAACTATTTAGCATGTTATATGATATTTAAATTATGGTGAAATGAGTAAAACAAAACGGTTAATGATTTTTAACTGTTTTATTTCATTTACTTGGACTTTAGTGCTTTGACACTGGAATATTAACCAAACCACTGACACTTATTTAGAGTGGTTTTCAATTCCTTTGGATCTACAGACTATTTCAGTGAGGTAAATGACCTTCACTAGTCATCTAGTCCACCTCACCCAGATTACCACTGCAAAAAAACCTTCACTTGAATAAATCAGAAGTTGGGAATCAGATTTTAAGAAGCACTTTCCCTAAGACCAGAACTATTGATTCATATAAAGATAAAAATTATAGCTATTATTACCTTATAGTAAGTCAGCCTGTAGCTGATGGAACCTTCACAGACTAGCAGGAAGACCATGATCATACTAAGTAAACTTTAGACACAGAGCTAGACAGGAGGGCAGGACCAACCAGTAGAAAATCATCCTCTCAATTCTCCAGCTAGGATATTATACAATAATATACACAAAAATACAACTCTTCCACACAACTCCCTTAGCACTTTAATAATTTTAATGGGATATTAAATATGACTGAATTACTTGCTCTCATATGAAGCAATGTGAGGCAACAAAATCAAACTAACATGTTACATATTTGAGGCACCCGGTATGAGGTGGGCTCCAGTGGGCCCGGTCTCCTGCTGTTTACACTGTGTTCATCCCTCCCATTACACCAAGGTGGGTCTGTGCAGCAGAGTGATGGGACGTCACTCCTAAGGCTGTATTTATCAAAGATATTGTGTTTTCTGCCTTTTCTCAGACACCTGCTCTGGAGGAAAGCCAGCTGCCACGTTGGGAGGATACTCAAGCAACCACATGAGACCCTGAATTAGAACCACCCAGCTAAACCACTCCCAATTTCCTGATATCAAAAACTGCATGAAATAATAAATGCTGTCTTTTAGGCAGTTTTGGGAAAATTTCTTACAGATCCAGGGATAATATAACAACATGTATTAATTTAATTGGTTGAAGTTATAAGTCTCTTAACTTCTAATTTAGGTATTAAAAATCAAATTATGCTGATGCAATGTAAGGTAGTTAAAAACAAAAAAACTCACTAACAAATACCTACTGAGTACCACTGAGGGCAAATAAGCTCTCTCATACTCCACGTGAAACTTCCTTAGGGTAATATTCATGCTGACCTCTAACTTCTCGCTAATTCCTCCCTAGGTAGGAGGGAGTAACTGGTCTGATAACAAGTTTGAGAGAAGGAATTCTGAGGCTCACCTAAAAGTGAAGTGAAAGTGAAAGTCACTCAGTCGTGTCCGACTCTTTATGACCCCATGAACTGTATAGTCCATGGAATTCTCTAGGCCAGAATACTGGATAGAGTAGCCTTTCCCTTCTCCAGGGGATCTTTCCAACCCAGGGATCGAACCCAGGTCTTTACCAGCTGAGCCACAAGGGAAGCTCAAGAATACTGGAGTGGGTAACCTATCCCTTTTCCAGCAGATATTCCTGACTCAGGAATTGAACCGGGGTCTCCTGCATTGCAGGCGGATTCTTTACCAACTGAGCTATTAGGGACGCCTACTTGTCTAATCTCACCTACTTGTCTCCTTTCCACTTGGGACTTGTCTGACTGAAGAGAGCTGTTTGTTCTGGGCTGCCCTCTGTCACACAGTAAATATAGTGGGATGAGCTCTACTCTTGTCGGCAGAGAAACATGAGGTTGAAATCTCTGTAATTCTGGAGTGCCATATTCGATTGTTCATTGTTTCTGCAAACCTCAGTCACATTTTCCAAACAACTTTTTCAGTAATTAACTTATATCTGAATCTTTATCTATCTGACTTCAGTGTCCTATTTCTAAACTGGATCCAAACTTCAGTAAGGGAAAAAAGGGGAGGGAGCAACTTATCAACTTCTAAACTAAATACAAACTATTAGGGGTATTTTGTGCCCTTGTGCAGTTTATAGTCTATTTGGCATATAAACTAGAATTATGTAACCTGAAAGGTTACATTATATAAGAATTACCTAACAAATATAAACTTTAAGAAGCATGTAATTATTACCAAAGTGAGAAATTATGACCATCTGTGAGAATCAGAACATCTGAAAGAGAAGGGTGAAAACATAGACCTACCCCATGCCAAACCTATAAACTCAGAAATGGGACCCAAATAACTGCACTTTTAATAAGTTCTCAAAACAATGCTGATCCATACGAATCGGCTGCTGCTGCTAAGTCGCTGCAGTCGTGTCCGACTCTGCGCGACCCCACAGACGGTGGCCCAACAGGCTTCCCCATCCCTGGGATTCTTCAGGCAAGAACACTGGAGTGGGTTGCCATTTCCTTCTCCAATGCATGAAAGTGAAGAGTGAAAGTGAAGTCGCTCAGTCATGTCCGACTAGTAGCGACCCCATGGACTGCAGCCTACCAGGCTCCTCTGTCTGTGGGATTTTCCAGGCAAGAGTACTGGAGTGGGGTGCCATTGCCTTCTCCACCATACGAATCTAGTCAAACTGAAAGTCAGTTGCTCAGTCGTGTCTGACTCTTTGTGACCCCATGGACTAGTAACCCTCCAGGCTCCTTTGTCCGTGGGATTCTCCAGGCAAGAATACTGGAGTGGATTGTCATTCCCTTCTCCAGGGGGATCTTCTCGACCCAAGGACTGAACCTGGGTCTCCTGCGTTGCAGGTAGATTCTTTACTGTCTGAGCCACCAGGGAAGCCCCAATCCAAGATATACATAGCATGTGCAATGACTTTGGAAAAAAGGAGCCTGCTATGAGCTAGTAAAAGAAAGATGATAGCAAACAAACTTGAAACAAACTTTGAAAGATATACAGGGGTGGAAGAGGTGGAAGAAGATGAGGGGAAAACATCTGCTGAGGGCTTCTTAACTGCAGACGCTCTCCTATATATTACCTTGTTTAAGATGATTTCATTTCTTATATGGAAAAACTGAGGCCCAGACAGATTAAATAATTTGCCTGAACTCATGAAACTAGTTAAATGACAGAATGAGATTAGCAGAAATTCTCATTTTAAAGATGAAATTGAGCCTCAAGGGGGTAAAATATGTCAGAAGTAACAAAATTGGAAAGGGGCAGAACTGTGATTAAGAAGTGAAGTGGCCAAGCTGAAATCAAGTCTGTGAATCTAAAGGCTCTGCTGTTGCTGCTGCTTTTTTTTTTTTTTTGTAAGTGGGGTAGGAGGTCTGTTTTGCTTAGGAAAACACACAAAAGAAGGAAAGCAAAAGCAGACTTGAAAAAAACATTAGACCATTGCAAAACAGACTATATTTTAACTTGTGATGCAGCCAGAGAATCATACATTAAAGGCCACCAATGGCTTAAAAAGCACTCAAAAAATAACTGTTTAATCATTATGGTTTTGTTTCAATTGTTCAGTTTACTAAATAATTACTGCCATTAGCAGTCAGTGAAGAACCAATCATTAAGACTGATGACTTATCAACTAGTTGGAAAGCACCAAACTAGTCAAAACAGTCAAACTAATTGTACAGTTAACCTTAATTTTAGAAGTATGACATTAAGGCCAGAATAATTTTATTAAAAATTGCTTTGTTGTTGTTCAGTCATTATGTCCAGCTCTTTGCAACCCCCATGGACTGCAGCATGCCAGGCTTCCCTGTCCTTCACTATCTCCCTGGAGCTTGCTCAAACTCATGTCCATCAAGTCAGTGATGCCACCCAACCATCTCAACCTCTGTCATTCCCTTCTCTTCTTGCCTTCAACCTTTCCCAGCATCAGAGTCTTTTCCAATGAGTCGGCTGTTCGTATCAGGTGGCCAAAGTATTAGAGCTTTAGCATCCGTCCTTTCAATGAATATTCAGAGTTGATTTACTTTAGGATTGACTGGTTTGATCTCCTTGCAGTTCAAAGACTGCTTTATGACAATGTTTTATAAGACTGCTTTGTGGTCCATGTTACAATTTTAAGGACTTTTAAAGTGAAAGATAGTGAAGGTAAGTCCTTAAAAATATTTGTCTCTATAGGGACTTCAGTTCCTCTTTTCTATCTCAAGACCAAAATAAAAATTCAACTCTGTAAGGCCCTTCCTGTAATAATCATTTTTTCCTTCATTGCTGCTATACATCACTGCTTGTACAAATTTAGCATTTATTTCATTTTGCCTTGCATTAAAGCTGTTTAAAAAGTTTGAACTTCTTTAGGGCAGACTATGCATCATCCACCTTTGTATTCACCTAGCATTTAGCACAGTGCCTTGCACATTCAATAAAAGCTCAAGATGAGCACATAAATTACATATATCAACACATTTCCTATATCAACCTTGAACTAACAAATATAAGAACATGGGGAAATACACTGTTGAAAACATTTCCATTTTTAAGCAGGTTTAGTCAGCCATGTAATTTGAGAACTGGGAATCACCAAAATAATTTATTTATCAACAAATATGCAGTATGTACCATGCAATGTATATACAACAATGGGGGAGGGGAACAGATGTAGTTTTTGCCCTCACAAACCTTACACCTAGTAGGAAGACAGACAACAGCACATAAACATATGTTATGAAGAAAACAAACAGTAGGTGAAATGAGAAGTTAGAGTAAGGGTGGAGGGTAAGGGCAGCTTACATAGGTGCACAACCTGAGAAGCGAAATTTAAGCTGAAATTGAAGGGTGAGAGTCAGTTATGCAAAGAGGAGAATAGTCAGCAGTTTCACACACTAGCAAAGTAATGCTCAGAATTCTCCAAGCCAGGCTCCAACAGTACGTGAACCGTGAACTTCCAGATGTTCAAGCTGGATTTAGAAAAGGCAGAGGAACCAGAGATCAGATTGCCAACATCTGTTGGATCATCAAAAAGTGAGAGAATTCCAGGAAAACATCTACTTCTGCTTTTGACTACGCCAAAGCTTTTGACTGTGTGGATCACAACAAACTGTGGAAAATTCTTAAAGAGTTGGGAATATCAGATCACCTGACCTGCCCCCTGAGAAATCTGTATGCAGGTCAAGAAGCAACAATTAGAATCGGACATGGAATAACAGACTGGTTCCAAATCGGGAAAGGAGTATGTCAAGGCTGTATATTGTGACTCTGCTTATTTAACTTATATGCAGAGTACATCATGAGACACGCTGGGCTGGACACGGCACAAGCTGGAATCAAGATTGCCAGGACAAATGTCAATAACCTCAGATACACAGATGACAGCACCCTTATGGCAGAAAGAGAAGTACTAAAGAGTCTCTTGATGAAAGTGAAAGAGGAGTGAAAAAGTTGGTTTAAAATACAACATTCAGAAAACTAAGATCACGTTATCCGGCCCCAAGACTTCATGGCAAATAGATGAGGAAACAATGGAAACAGTGAGAGACTTTATTTTTGAGGGCTCCAAAATCACCGTAGATGGTGACTGCAGCCATGAAACTAATAGATGCTTGCTCCTTTGAAGAAAAGCTGTGACCAACCTAGACAGCATATTAAAATGGAGAGACATTACTTTGCCAACAAAGGTCCATCTAGTTAAAGCTATGGTTTTTCCAGTGGTCATGTATAGTTGTGAGAGTTGGACTATAAAGAAAGCTGAGCGCCGAAGAATTGATGCTTTTGAATTGTGGTGTTGGAGGACTCAAAATGAGTCCCTTGGACTGCACGGAGATCCAACCAGTCAATCCTACGGAAAATCAGTCCTGAATATTCATTGGAAAGACTTGATGCTGAAGCTGACACTCCAATACTTTAGCCACCTGATGTGAAGAACTGACTCCTTGGGAAAGATCCTGATGCCAGGCAAGACTGAAGGTGGAAGGAGAAGGGGACAATAGACAATGAGATGGTTGGATAGCATCACTGACTCAATGGACATGAGTTTGAGTAACCTCCTGGAATTGGTGATGGACAGGGAAGCTGGGCATGCTGCAGTCCATGGGGTCGCGGAGTGAGACATGACTGAGCCACTGAACTGAACTTAATTGAAGGGCCTAAAGGTGTGTGTGGGTCATATGCTGCAATGCCAGCTTTGAAAAGTTATTACAGCACATTCCCCAACCTTCTTTTTTTAATTCTTTTGCTGCCTAAATTAAATGGCAGCATTAACTCTGGGGAATGCAAGATTCTTTCCATCTAATACCAATATCCTTTTAGTCTTTATGACTATTAAATTAATCTCAAGTGACACCTCTTTCCCAATTAGGAAAGAGTGTTTCTTCTATATCAGCTTTCATTTTT
The DNA here is from genome assembly GCA_917880005.1 of Nanger dama. Lineage (NCBI taxonomy): Eukaryota > Metazoa > Chordata > Mammalia > Artiodactyla > Bovidae > Nanger > Nanger dama. Next base: position 30,285,311 of record CAKJTW010000005.1, on the reverse strand, counting down.
TTGATTTGAGGCCCTCCTGATTGCTAATCAACGTGTTGTATGATTACTTCAACAATTACTTATAGAATGTTATTCTGTCATCAGAAAAAAATGCACTGCTGGCGTTCGGAACTGTGTGTTGCTCTGGAATATAAGGTCACACAGCAGAAGAATTAAGATTAGAAATACAAAATTTCAGCATCTGCTTTAGGACTCTTCCTTATCTTCTGTCTTCTCATTTTGTGAGTGAAAATCAGAGCCAAGTTTAGGTTACATAATGGGCTGTCACCTTCTGTCTAAATTATAGTCTATAAGGACAAAATAACATCAAACTCTCATATTATTTTGTTGTGTGGTTACTATATGGCTGTATTCACAAATAGGTTGTGTATATCTCTATCACTGCACATATTACAGTATGCTAACTATCCTCCTAACTAAACTGAATTCACTGAGTGCAAGAACTAAAATTTCTTATATTTTTAAATATGCAAATACCAGCCCAAGTGTAATGCCAAAAATATTAATATACATTCACATTGCTTAACCAAAACCCAGGGGCTGGGTGCGTTTTAGAAACAAGAATTTCTGTGAATTAAAAAATGTCACAAGGCACATAAACCATTTCAAAACACCTTACATACTAGTGGCCAAGAGCAACACCTCATAATCAAGCATATTAATATTTCTTCAGCAGAACATAATGGATAAATGAAGACTATATATACCTTTTCATTAGTTCAGGTTGCATTTTGCTCCCAAATGAATTCTATCTCCAAGCTTAAAATGTTTTTGCTTTTCAAAGCCTTTTGAATGTTGGTATTAGAGATATTATGGACTGTATTCACAACAGTGCTGCTACAAGATGCGATTAATCGCTTCAACTCTCATCTTTTGATGAGACCAGAACAAGCAGTTATACCAGGCAGCTTTTATATCCCATGTCTGAAGAGACGTGTTTTATCACTAAGGAATCCAACCTAGCATAGACGATCAAAAGCTGACGGGGAGTGGGGCAGGAATCCTAATTGTACAATACTATATTCTTATTGGAGCTGCTCATTAATTATTAACTTAATAAGGAAGCTCCATTTGATTAGATCATGTTATATATATATTTTAAATGAAAATGGGTAAATAAAACTCCTGTCCCATACAGCTAAGAAGGGTATGGAGACAATCAGCTTTGAATTCTATGGGAAGATAACTCCACTCTTTGGGGACCAATGTTCATAGAAGACGGATTCCAAATATAATGGTGAGAAATAAGCAGAAATGTACACATTTTTCTTTATAATTACTCTAATATAAACCAAGGGAAATTTTCTAGTCAATCTCGCCTGATTGACTTTTGTATTATTAGCAATCTTCTATGAAGTCTTACATGTTTTTTTTTCTACTTTTTACAAATGGAAAAAGCTCTGCAATCAAAACCGAGCACACTAAAATCCATTCTTTCCTTTCCATAACTCAAGCCCCATCTCCACTTTGCTTCTGTTACTATTAGGTTTTTTTTCTCAGCAAAATATCCAATTTGCACTGAAGGACTACAAATCAACTCTGCAGACAACAATGTTTGATATGATTCAGTCTGGGGATGTTGAGTTTCAATCTTAAAATTGTATGGACATTTTAACCGAATCAACTACTTTGCTCAATATATGACATTAACATTCAGCAAGTGTTTATCACAGAAAAGTGTATTCCATTCTAAAAATGGAAATACGAAGTGTGAAAATGAAATAAATCTTCTTGAGTTTTGGCTACTATTTCAGAATGAAATACTACTTTCTCATATTTTCCTAATTCGTTAAAATAAGAAAAAGAAAACCTAATAAGCTAGATCTTAACAACAAATATACCAGCAAGTTACTTACCTAGTACAACAACAAAAAAGGTGAGCAAAAACTAACCAGACTACTTTTCAGTCTGGAGAAAAACAAACTCCCTGTTCCATTTCTTAGCTGTTTACATTCAGCAGTAACGAAAACTAAAATCCTTCTCACTGGATTTCTTGGTACAGGGGACTGACTTCCTGTATACTATCTTAGCAAAACGATCAGCATTAAATATTTAAATTATTTAGCTTGAGACCACTTAAAAAAAAAAAAGCCCCACAGTTCAAAATGCCAGTGGTGACTATTCTGTAAGGAAATGGGTCGGAAACATGTTGTTATTCTAGGACGCAGATCAACCGAGCCAAGGACTTCTGGAATATGCTGCCCCCAAGATTCAGGATGCAAGACTCAAGAAAGCACGCGCGGTCACGATGTCCGCGAAGCCACAGGACCTTCCTACGAAACTCATCGGCTCATGGAGCACTCCCCCTTTCTCTGAAGTTACAAGGCGGGGAAGCTGACAGGAGCGCGCTAGGGACATCTCGGCCCCTGACTAGCTAAGAATGGGGTCCCCGTGCTGCGGCTACTTCCCCTTACCGTGAGAAGATCTGGGAGGGAGGAAAGGAGGAGAAACACTCAGAATCCCGGTGAAAAAGGCCCTGGCCTCGCAGACAGGGGTTTAGGGAGACAGGGAGGGGCAGCTCCGTGTGTGGTGACCCTTTGTGAACAGGCTCTGTGGCAGCTCGGCTCTCACCGAGGCTTTCATGAGAGCGGACAACTGGGGGCCCGCGCCGCCCGCCCCGACGCGGAAACCTCGGCGCTGCGGGCGGGCGCCTGCCAAGAGCCCCTCCATCGCACCCTCCGCCAGCTGTGAGGGGGTTTCGCTCCTCGCCCTCCCGCCGGCCCACCCAAGTCACTCAGGGCGCGTCGGCTTTCGAGCCGGGCTCGCCCGGCCAAGGCGCAACGAGACGCGCGCCGGGCTCTGTCCTTCGCGTAATCCCTCCGCTGCCGGCCGCGCACTAGTTTTAATCACGCCCCACTCTCCCCCGCCTTCCCCCGCCTGGCCGCCGGCGTCACCTCCGCCACCCGGGCGCTTTCCAGCAGCTTCCAGAAACGTCGCCTCCCCAAACCCAACCACTCACATATGGCGGGCTCTTGCAGCCACCGGCCCCGCCCCTAGTCGTCGCCGCAGCTACAACTGCGGCTGCGGCGGCCGAGCGGAAAGCCACGCCTCTCTGCGGAGGCCCACCGGAAGTGCTCCCGTCTTCGCTTTCCCTGCTTGGCTTACGCCCTTTCAGGGCCCCCACGCAGAGCCGGAAGGGGAAGTGTTTCGCCGAGGACTCAAACCGGAAGCTGCTTTCCTAGCGGAGGGGCTCGGGGGAGGAGCGGGCTGAGGAGAACGTGGATTGAACGTCGCGCACTGGCGTGGGAGCTCCAGTTGGAACGAGAGTTCCGAGCGACCCGGACGCGAGGAAGGGCCGATCCGGCGCCAGGTAAGAGAAAAGACGGAGTAGCTTCTTTCAGCTTCTGAAATAGGAAAAGCGGATGGAGCTGGGGTGATCTGTGGGGGTACTACGCTGGTTGAAAGGTACTAGGCTGGGCTAGGCTGGTTGGGGGAAAGGCTTGGTGAGTAAGGTGTTAGAATAGAGTCACAGATTGATTCGCTTGGACTCAGAGAGGTAAATGCTGAAGAGAAACCAGAGGTTTCCCCTCCCCCCGCCATAAGGACCGTGAATTAACGGAACCCTGCGTCTCCTCGGATTTCCAAGGTTGGGTTTTGAAACTGACGTCTCCTGGTCTGTGATTCAGGACGGCTGGTGTGGGTACCAGACAGGGCTGGGCGCCGAAAGCCAGCCCTAGCCCTCGGCTTCAAGTCTGTTGTGGCCTCACCTTTGACAGCTCGCGTGCCGAGCCCCGTTCCTTGGAGGGAAAGCTTAAACGGGTGTAAGGCCATCTTCGAGCAGTTGGTTCTCTGGGTTTCCCCATTTTGCGCTGGGCTGTGACTTCAGCTTAATTGCTGCTTTCGCTAGCCCCAGGGCCAACTTGACGCTTTGTTGCTGTAACTGCGTCCGTGCTGGGTTAGTACTTGACATTTGGGCTTCTGGAGCGTCAGTGGTTCACAGAAGTAATGAAAAGGGTGGGGGTGGGGAGTGGCTAAAAAAACAAAAAAAAAAACCACAACGGGGAGGGTGAAGTGGAGCAGACGGTAAGACTGGAAAGGCAGTGGTCTCACAGTGCGGTGGTATTTAGGTCTTAGCATTGCCCTCAGGTAACCCTGAACGACTGAACACAAACGCACGGAGCTGTTTGGACTTTACTGTAATCAGACTGGAGTCATTACTTGATTTTAAACTGGGCAGCGACAGACTCAGACTTGTTTTTCTTTAATAAAAGCATCACTTTGGCAGTGATAAGGAGTGGAGATGGAGATGAAGACAGAAGTGGGAGTTTGAGATGCTTCCAAAGAACTGTCCACAGAATTTGACGACTTTGACTAGAAAACCACTCAAATTTTCTAGTATGTGAGTTTGTAAGCATAGAGGTGCCAAAGCCTAGGAGAAATAAAACAAGCAAAAGGAGCAGGAGCAGGTGGTTTTTTGAAGAGAGGACAATGAGGGCAGTCATTCAGGGATAAATTAAGTTGTAAGAACTACCCCAGGGTTTTCTATCTAGGACCAAGTAAGTTGTATTTGAAAGACTTGAATAGCCTACCTCTGTTTTTTTGTTTGTTTGTTTTTTTAATGAATTTTGTTTTGGGGCTTCTGCATATTCAGGATTTCAACCACCAGCTTACCTGTTTTTCCATTGAAATTGTTGGGCGATAGGATCAGGAGAGCAAATTTGAATTCTTATCATGTTTTACTTTAGTAGAGAGCGAACCAGCTGGAAAAGTTTGCTTAATCCCTCAGGCAGATGGAAATTTTCAACAAGGAAGATTTGTTCCAGATACATGGCTTACCAGCCCTTTTTTTTTTTTTTTTTTTGAGAATACTGCAGAATGATCCAAGCTATGCTGCCTATTTTCTGCATAATGTATAAAATAGCACTAAGTAGTAGTTAAAATTTGCTGTGTGTCAGGTGCTAAACATTTTACACACATTGCATTTAATTCTTCAGTTCAGTTCAGTCGCTCAGTCGTGTCTGACTCATTGCGACCACATGGATGACAGCATGCCAGGCCTCCCTGTCCATCACCAACTCCCGGAGTTCACTCAGACTCATGTCCATCGAGTCAGTGATGCCATCCAGCCATCTCATCCTCTGTCGTCCCCTTCTCCTCCTGCCCCCAATCCCTCCTAGCATCACAGTCTTTTCCAGTGAGTCAACTCTTCGCATCAGGTGGCCAGAGTACTGGAGTTTTCAGCTTCAGCATCATTCCCTCCAAAGAAATCCCAGGGCTGATCTCCTTCAGAATGGACTGGTTGGCTCTCCTTGCAGTCCAAGGGACTCTCAAGAGTCTTCTCCAAAACCATAGTTCAAAAGCATCAATTCTTCAGCTCTCAGCTTTCCTTCTTCACAGTCCAGTTCTCACATCCATACATGATTTAATTCTTGGAATCATCTAATTTTCCAAATACAGTTTTGAACCTAAAGCCCGTGCTTTTAGCCACTCTTGAATCCTGAAAGTTTGACTCTTCCTGTATTGTTCCCTTCTGTGAGTAGGTTATAAACAGAACCAGCCAGAGTTAACAAATTGGTGTTGTCCCTGAGGAACTTAAAAGGAAAAAGCACTAAAAAGCACTTGTTTCTTTACCCTTTGGGCAGTGATACTCAATGGGCTAAATTTGGCCCCCTACCCCACCCCCCAGGTTGGCAACATTTGACAGACATTTGGCAACATCTGGAGATACAGTCACAACTGAGGGGTGGGTGTTGTTGGCATCTAGCAGTTAGAGGTCAGTGATGCTGCTGAACATCCCCTTGACCCACAGGACAGCCTCCACAACAAATTGATCTGGTCTGTGATGCCTGTAATCTTGTGGTTGAGAAACCCTGCTTATGAATGTTTCTTGAGGAATAGCAACTTGAGATTCACTGATGCTTTTCTAAAGAGAATTTTTATGTTTGGAATTATTCCTTGGCTTGAAAGCTGTGTAAAGTATATTCCTGTGAAACAGAATAGCATAACTAGTTTCTAAAGTGAATCTGTGAGCCCCAGTTTCCCAGGAGGTGGTTGTCATAGAATCATGGATTCTTAGATATTGGAAAAACTTTTTTCTTGCAAGTATTCTACAGCATCCCTGTGAAGTGGTGATTCACTCTGCTCAGAGTTCTCCTTTATCTAGTTTTCCTTGTATTTTAAATCTAAACTACTGTTAACAATTACTTTCCCTTACACTGAACTCCAGTCTCATAATTTTGACTTGACTGAATGTGATTCTACTCCAGGGGACTACACTCAAAAACACTTGTTACGTGTGTAATTTGTACTATGACTGTTTATTTTTTTGTTCTGTTACAAATTATTTAATGTAAAATAAAGTACATTACTGTCAGCTTTTAAGAAGTGACACTGTTCTCAGCTGGTGATGTATTCTTGGTAATTGAAAGCAATAGGAATGTAGGAGTTTCTTTTGTCCTTTCAGTTAATAGCACAATGGATCTGGGTTTTTGTAAAGTACTTTCTTAATAGAATGTTTATATATTTGTTTTAAATTATATGTAGACTAAAAACTTAGGTTTTCAAACTCTGGTTGATATAGTTAACTAATAGCTAACTCTATTACAAGTTTTGATGTTTGCTTTTAAATGAGTCTATTATGAAGATTGGTCCTATTGCTGGTTTATGCCCTTACCACAAATTTGCTAGATTTATAAATAAATTTAGGTATTTTGCTTTCACTTCAAAATAACAATTTTAAAATCTGTTTAATGTAGGATATATAGTTCTTAAAATATACTTAATGTATATCCATCTTCTAAAATAGCATAGCTCTTTTCAAAGTAAATAGGATTTTTGTTTAATTGTCTATTGACTTTTTTTTTCCAGGGTTCATTGAGAAATCCTTAGTGCTATTGACATGTTTCAAGGGACATAAATTAGCCAATGACTCGGAATGACGGATTCCCGAAGAGTGGAAATGGTTTGCCAGTGGTTGGACCAGGGGCTGATATAGGGAAATCTTCACTCCACATGGTGGGGTACTTGGGAAAAGTTAGTGCACTTATTTTTTGCCTCAGTGCAAAGTTGGTTTTTCCCCCTCCTGTTTTTGAGACTTAAATTTGGTTTTAATTTTACCAGTTAATTTCTAAAAAATTGTATCTTCCACGGAAATCTTACAGTAATGGCGAAAGACTGTTTCTGTTTACCTCTCTGTTTCACTGATATGTGAAAGTAGAAAGAAAACACAGACCTTATGGTTTACTGTTTGAAAATATCGAACATATTTTCAGTGGTAACTGACGTTACTTTTTTTCTTGCAAATAAAACTAATGCTATTCTTAACACCTGCTTTAATATTTAAAACTAGAATATATTCTTTTTGGAATAATAGCTGTATTAAAGCCTGTATGCATTTCTCTTATTTGCTGTCTTTTAAGATATCTTGCCAGGATGCTTCTAGGTGAAAACTATAAAAAAATTTTCTGGTTACTTTTACATTTAACTTTTTGTAATTTGATAAAATGTGTGAGTGTCTCCATTTTAATTTACTTTTTTTCTCTTTTAGAATTATGATTCAGCTAAAGTTTTGTCAGATGGGTATTGCCCTGCTTGTAGGGCGAAGGGAAAGTTAAAAGCCTTAAAGACTTACCGAATTAGTTTTCAAGAATCTGTCTTTTGTGTGAGGATCTGCAGGTAAAGTATTAATCTTAGATGGTATCAAAGTTTTAGCCTTTTGCTTTTTTCTTCACTGTTTAAATTTGTGCTCATTTTGTAGTTTTTAGACTGTATGTTTTTTAATATGTAGATAATCAAAGTCTCTAGATCTGTCTGATATGCAATTTTAAATATTCTCTGTTATTTTTCCACTCAGTTTCCTGAATTATTACATGAAGAGGTTAAGACTTGTTAAAGGAGGGAATATATTTCAAGATTTTTTTTTTTTTAAACCTTATAGGGGTCCTTTAGATGTAGTCACTCTTATCTGTTGGTTTGTTAACTTTGGGACTCACTGAGAAAGTTATTAACCTCTAAATATTATGTACTTAAGAACTCTAGAACTTATTCATCTTACAAAACTGAAATTCTGTACTGCTTGAATAACAACTTCTCCCTGTAGCCCTGGCAACTACCATTCTGATTTGCCTATGGATGTGACTAATCTCTAGGTACCTCATATAAGTGGAATCATACAGTATTTGTCTTTTTGTGATTTTGGTTAGTGTACTGACCTCAAAGTTTATCCATATTGTACCATATGACAGGAGTTCCCTTTTTAAGGCTGCATAACATTCTATTGTGTTAATATGTATATACCACATTTTCTTTATCCACTTGTTTGTACATGGACATTTGGTTTGCTTCTACTTCTTCGCTATTGTGAATAATGTTGTAGTGAGTATGGGTGTGCAAATATCTCTTCAAGGTCTTGCTTTCAATTTCTTTGGACAACTTTTTGAATACAAAATTACCACTGTTGATTTTAATGTGTTCTATATCATCTGACGTGGTAGTTAAGGAAGTAATCTCAGGGTATAAAAGTTGAGGATCAAGTTGTTAATGGTGACTGCATAACTAGTTAGTAATGGAAAAATGAAGAACTTGTCCTCTTAAACGAAAGAATTTCTAAATAAGTGCAATATTAGGAATATAGTGTTCACTTGTATAGAAAATGCTATATTTTAAAACGGAGGATTTAGTGCATTTCAGGTTTCCTCGTAGCTCAGTCGGTAAAGCATCTGCCTGCAGTGCAGGAGACCTGGGTTCAATTCTTGGGTCAGGAAGTTCCCCTGGAGAAGGAAATGGCAATCCACTCTAGTATTCTTACCTGGAGAATCCCATGAACGGAGGAACCTGGCAGGCTGCAGTTCATGGGATCATAAGAGTCGGACATCTTTGTTTCTTTCTTTTCTTTCTTAGTGCATTTCAGTTAGTTGTTGCTATAAAATGAACCATCTCAAAACTTAGTGACAAAGTGACTTAATGGCTTCACTCATGATTCCGTGGGTTGTCAAGGCCGTTCTTACACTTCCCATTTTGTTGGCTGGTACAGCTAAATTTAGTCTGTGTGCCAGGCTGTGGATGCCAGCTCCCAGCTGGGAACTCAGCTCAGGTAGTCAGTAAGAATCTCACTTCTTCTCCACAAGGGTCTCTCCATAAGGCTAATTAGGATCCTTCTAGTGCAATAGCTGGAACTAAGAAACTGTCTTCCAGAAAGAGGGCTGCAAGAGGGAAAGTCCAGTCAGCCAGTGCTTCAGGCCTCCGTGTGCATCCTGGTTGTTCATGTCCCATCACAGCTAGTCACATGGCCAAGCCCAAGGCTGTGGCAGGGGGCTGACTCTAGGGCCTGACTACCTGGAGATATAGTTCTTTATTCACTAGAGGCCACTGAGGTGGCTGTCTACCATACCTGTATAGAAGAAGGCATGTTTTACGTGAAGGCACACAGGATGTAGATTTCTTGTATCTGTCCTATAAAATGTTTTGCTGGTGTTCAAGCTTAGGGAAAATTAGTTGGTTATTTTAGTGACTTGTTTACACTTTTGCTGTTTGGCTGAAATTGTGTTTATGTATGGTGAAGTCATTAAAATTCAACCAGTTTGATTCTGAGACCCAGTGTGATTGTAAAATTGGTCCACCGATGTGCTCTTGGGTTAATACTGAGTTTCAAAACTATGTAACATAGACATTACTCTTTGGAAATTTTTACGTTGGAACTACTTTTCTAGTTTTTAATGCCACACAGTATACCTATCCCCAAAAGAATAGTACACTCATCGTAAAATTTTAGAATTTTTAATTCATTCAACATTGGATTCTTTGTTAAAGCAAAAATATGTATGTTTTCCTTGTTAGCTTACCCTGGTGTAGCTTAGGTTAAACTCTTGACTATTCAAATTAACTAGGAAGAAATTAATCTTTTGAGGACTAAAGTTTTGATTAACTGTTTATCCTTATTCCTTCTAATTTAGATTGATAATATTATATATCCTCTCATAACAAATTAATGCTAACATGTTATACATATTTTTCATGATATAGAAATGGTAAAGTAAAGCTTGAGCTTATTTGAATTTTTGTTTTTTCTTTCTAGTGCATCTATCCTTTAGGCTCTAAATCACTTAATAACTTAATTTCTCCGGGTTTGGAAGATTGTCACACTCCAAATAAGCCTCAAAAGAGAAAGATCTTGGAAACCAACTGTGAAGATTTACCTCTTTAGTAGATTCCAAAAAGACTAAAAATCATCGAGGCATTGACAGTGAACAAGTTTTGAACAGTAACCATAATGGAGGAGAATATGATGGAACCTCACCAGGCTTACCTGGTTCACTGTACAGTGGACAGCAGAATCCAGTTAAGACAGCTGATTCCTGGGAGCAGAATGAGGCTTTGGAAGCTGATACTGTTGACATGGCTCCTGAGGAAGATGCTACCATGGTTGATGTTTCTGGAACTGAAGGAACTCACCCTCAAAATGAAAGATGCACATCTGAACTGGAAAAGCCACTGGAGAGCAAACATACCTCATTTTACCAGACTTCATGTGTCCAGTGGAAAAACGTGCATGCGCTGTGTTGGTTAGACTGTATCCTGTCAGCACTGGTGCACTTGGAAGGGCTGAAAAGCATTGTGACTGACCTGTGCTCTAAAGAGGAGTCTGTGTTCGGGCGGTTGTTTACCAGGTATAGTGAAGCCAATAAGCTTCTGCACACCAGTCAGTTGGACGGAGTTAAAGGTTAGTAATAACATTTTATTTCTCTTTAATTTTAAGAGAGACTAATATTGAATTTGTCTCATAGCGCGTGAAAAGATGCCATTAGTACCCATTGTTCTGTGGCGAGACCTGGGAGCAGGGCCCAAAGGGACCATATCGTGAAGCTTGAGATAGTACTAGTTGTGTTATCATGACTGCCAAAAAGGCAGTCTTTTCAAAAACTAAGAGTAAGGAGTCTGTGGTTATATCTTATCTGTTGGTCAGTGGTGGTCAACATAGAGTCCATCAAAGTAAAACTTTGTAAGTTTTTGAGTTGCTGTAAAGTGGAATAAAGAAGTAAATAGATCACTCATAATCCCACAGTTCTCCAAAAATCACTTCACAGTGAGGGATATATTTTTATTTTTTCATGAAATAGGATACCCAGGAACCACCTCCAACCCAAGATAAAATATTTGCAGTGATTTACATGTACCTTTGTGTTCCTCCCCATGCCATCCTCTACTCCTCCCAAAGGTAATCATCATCCTAAAATGTGTTTTCTCATTTCTTCTTTATAAATAGTTCCTCCTACATATATATGACTAAGTAATATATTGCCTAATTTAATGTTTTGAACTTTATAAAAATAGATAAACAGTATATTTTTTTCTGGGACCTTTTTTTTTTCCCTATCAAGATTTATCTGTAAAGCTGCTTGTATCTGACAAGCAGCTTTTAATTGCTGTGTAATATTTCCAGTTTATCAAAATACCAGTTTGTAAATATAGCAGTGCGTTTATTCTTCTATCATTGGGCTGATTCTTGTCATCATAAATACTGCTGCCGTGACTGTTCTTAGGCCAAATTTTCGGGCCCAAAAGTTTCCCTTGGATCTACTTTAGGATAGACTCTGAGTTCACACAGACTGGATAAAGGCTGATGGTTTTCCAGAGTGGTTGTACCAGTGTGTACTCCCATTAGCAATGTAGATGAGATCGTCCTCATCCATAGTTCCTCCCTTGGCTATTTTCACAGTTGGAAATTTTTGCTATTTGAATGATATAAAATGGTCCTGATTTGCTTTTCCCCAATTTTAGAAAGGTGGAACAGCTCTTCCTATATAGGTTGACCCTCTGTGCCCTCTGTGAAGCCTGTCTGTGTCTTATACCTGTTTGTTCTGTTGTCATGTGCTTACTGATTTGAGCTTTTATATGTCCTTGTTGCTCTATTTATGTCAGATAGCTTGCTCCATCTCCCAGTTTGTATCTTGTGCCTTTGCTTTTTAAAGATCCCTTTTGATGTACAGAAATTGTTCATCTTTCTTTTTGTAGCTAGTAATGTTTGTGGCTTTAAACAGAAATGTTTCCTTTATCCAAGATAAGAAAGTCATTCACCTGTGTTTTCACTGGGAAGTCACAGAGCTTTGCTTTTTACATTGAAATTCTTCGTTCAGTGAGAGGTAATTGGGTATGGTGTGTGGTAAGGGTTCATTTTTTTCCCCATCGGATAGCCAATTTTTCTAGCTCCACCTTTTTCTTCAAGTGATCTGCCATGCCCCCTTTGTCATATTCCAGTCTGTGTGAACAGTTCCTTAGTGCTCAGTTTTGTTCTCTTAGTCACTTTGTCTCTGCACCAGTACCACACTATGTTAATTATTAGGGCTTTCTAGGTCTTCTGTCCTCATCTTTACTCAACTTGACTTTGATCTTGCAAGCTTTTATATAAATCTTATACATTGTTTCCCCATCTTTGAATATTTTCCTGTCGCTGCACCAGTGCCAGGCTGTTTTAATTATTATGGCCTTTTGGGTCTGGACGGGGAGAATCCTTACTTTTATGCAGTTTGACCTTGGTTATTCAGTATTTTATTCATCTTTTACAAGATAATTATCATTTTTATAATACAGGTGTAATTACATTTGTTCCAGCTGCATTACTGTTGATTGCAAGTTTTCTCTTCTTTTCCAGTGTGATCAGATACCAAAAATTCTGGTTAGTGCTCACTTATTATTACAGGAGACTCCAGATGTTCTCATAGTGAAATGCACAAGCAGCGTGTGATCAGGCTATATGAATTATTTACTTGTAAGAGATTTGAGTGAAAAGATCTAGTAGCCAGAGTCAAGTGCACATGGAGGCTTTTACTCAAAATAATTTTAGTTAATCTTAGTTTCTTAATTTTGCTAATCTTAGTTTTCTGTCAGTAATTTTGAAGACTTTTGCCCTAAAGAATGTCAAACACATGGTCAGGTATGTGCCCCAAGATGTTCATGATAATAGTATTTATAATAGTAAAATAAAGAGAAAAATCTTAAATGTCCAGTGATAGGGAATGGCCAATAAAACTACGGTTCAGTTGGAGTGTAATAACTAGCCTGCAAAGTTTTTAATGAAGCACATTTGTGTAAAAAAGCAGAATGTGGAGTTGTACACAATGCAATGATGTCAATGAAGATCTCTTCATGCCCTCCTTCCTCCCCCTCCCCCGAAAAAGAGTAGAAGGAGGGAAACATATCAAATGTTTGGGAAGTAATCATAATATTAAGACTCCTTATAAATTTATCTGTTCCTGAGATATAGTTAAGTTCAGTAAAAGTTATAAAGAGACGATTAACTGATTAGAAGTTGTCTTAGCATAAGGAACAATTGCATTGAAAGAAACAGCCTCAGATGTTTCAGAGATGGGCAGAATATTAACATGTAGCTCTTTAGCTGGGCCTGTGATTATTTGGGTGAGAAAACTTTCATTAAGATTTTACTCCGGCAGAATGATGTTGAGCCAGGCAGTCAGTACTAACAATATTGTGCTGTTAAAAAGACTGAGGGAATGTATGGTGTACTACAGTACTTCCCTGGTGGCTCAGATGGTAAAGCATCTGCCTGCAATGCAGGAGACCCTGGGTTTTTGATTCCTTAGTCGGGAAGATGCCCTGGAGAAGGAATTGGCTACCCACTCCAGCATTCTTGCCTAGAGAATCCCATGGATACCCTATGATGGGCTGCAGTCCATGCGTTCACAAAGAGTCAGACACAGGTGAGTTGACTAAGCACATACACACATGATATACTACAAAGAGAAGAAGAATTAAGGATTTTGTAGTTTTCCATTTTGTCTCTGGAAAATTTGTTGGCTGAGAAACTTTCATTTTTGATAATGTGTTAATTGTCAAAGATATAGGTTGATGAGAAATCAATAATGTTCTATATTTTATTATTAGATGGAGATTGTAAAAAGCTTCCTTCAGAAATATTTGCAAAGATAGAGACCTGTCTGAATGAAGTAAGAGATGAAATTTTTATTAGACTTCAACCTCAGCTTAGATGTACATTAGGTAAGTAATTTGTGGAATTTAACTGTATTACTCATCTACTGTAAAGACATACTTACATCATAAGGAAATACAATGCTGTTTTATTACTTGGGATGATCAGATTCTTGGAAGGGAGATTCTGGGTAGAAACGTATCACTGGTTAAGTCATTCAAGGATGGAGTTGTTTTATATAAATATGCATGCATGTGCTTCTTCCCTTCAGAGTGGATGCAGTTCTCAGAGCCAAGTCAGCACTCAAGGGTTACACCATTGGCTTCTTTCCTTGTCCTCTCCCCCAGTAGACTACCCCAGTTACTCATCTGTTGGGTGGGAGACTCATCCCAGAGGAGCTTTGTCCGTAAGATCGCCGGAGTGTAGACTGAGGGGCACCCATGTTGCATTCTGCGGCTGTCAGTTCCCTCCTGGAGTGACCTGAGATGTTTATTCAGGTTCCCTACTTCAGTTCCCAGTTGAATTTTAAAGAGTGGTTTCTTCCCCAGTCTGAGTCACCAACCTGCTTATCCCTGCTCATTATAAATATTTGGAAGATTGTGTCTTGCTCTATTGCTGCCTTGGATGTGGATCTCTGTATAACAGAGAAGGGATGTCTGAAAATTGTGCACTCATAGCAACTGAGGAGGCATGTAGCGCTTCCTGTATAGTAGCATCCTCTCAGTGTGTCTGCACTACTCAGTCAGCAGTGAAAGGGGCTACACTAGTGCTTAAGGTCTTACTAATGAAACCTAACATTTGCTTCTGGGAGCACATTGGAATCTTACAATGTGTGTCCTCATTCTGAATATTAACATGTATTCTAAACCACTAAAGAAAAGAAGTAGAATCTGTACTGGCTTGGAATGTTGGTTACATTTTTAAGATCAGCCAGACACTTAATCATTTTCATTACTGTTTTTAAAAAACACATTGTAAGCTATCCTCTCTGCTCCCCCTACTCACAGTTTAAGAAATATTACAACTAATACCCTTTTTGTACTCTTTTCCCAATTATTCCTTACCTCACCACAAGGATAACTGCTATCTTCAATTTGATATTTCCTTTCCTTCATTGTATATATGTTTTTTTTGTTTTTGTTTTTAAGGAAAAAGCCAGTATTTTATGGTGTCTACTTATTTATGTAAGTGTAGAGAGTAATTTAGTCTTTGAGTGTTGTGTACCAAAATAGACTGACCAATAGAACAGAATAGAAAGTCCAAATCCAAACCCACCCACCCTCCTGCCCCACCCCCATTTGGTTTCTTCCTAATGGTGATGGTTGGTTCCTGATTGGCAGGGGAGGGGGTGCGGGTGGGATTAGAGCCCTTCTTCATAGCATAATTAGAAACTTCCAGTATTCACATAATGGCACCCCATTCCAGTACTCTTGCCTGGAAAATCCCATGGATGGAGGAGCCTGGAAGGCTGCAGTCCATGGGGTCGCTGAGGGTTGGACACAACTAAGTGACTTCACTTTCACGCATTGGAGAAGGAAATGGCAACCCACTCCAGTGTTCTTGCCTGGAGAATCCCAGGGACAGGAGAGCCTGTTGGGCTGCCATTTATGGGGTCACACAGAGTCGGACACGACTGAAGTGACTTAGCAGTAGCAAACACAAAAAGCAGAATTGTAAAACTTTGGAAGAAAATATAGGTCACTATTTTACTAGAGATTGGTGACTGCAGTTACATCAAAGTTTAAAATCTCTGTGTAAAGACAGAACAAAGAAATAATATCCAGGATATCTTATAAAGAATTTTTGTACATCAGTTAAAAAAAAAGAAAAACCTGATAGAAAAGTGGCCAGACACATTAATGAGCCAGTAACAGAAGAGAACACCTGAATAGCTAGATAGCAAGGAGTCACTGAAAGGTTTGCATCCTGATGAACAAGATACTTCAGGGAAATATGTAACCTAGGTGCAGATGGTCTCCATCTTTCAGTGGTCCAACTTTTGATTTTTTTCCGGTTTACAGTGGTGTTAAAGAGATAAATGCAATCAGTAGAAACTGTGCTTCGAGTTTTGAATTGTGATCTTTGCCTAGATTAGTGATAAGCCCTATGATACTCACTTGTAATGCTGGACAGTGGGAGTGAGCTGCAGCTCCCAGCCAGCCACGCAGTCACAAGGGTAAACGACCGATATGCTTACAGCCATTCTGGATCCAGTCCAGCCTCCTGCTTTTCACTTTCAGTATAGTATTCAGTAAAGTACATGAGATATCCAGTACTTTATTATAAAATAGACATTGTATTCAGTGATTTTGCCCAACAGTAGGCTAATGTTAAGTGTTTTGAGCATGTTGAAGGTAGGTTGGGCTAAGCTTTGATATTTGGTAGGTTAGGAGAATTACATGCGTTTCAATTTAACAATATTTTCCATGCTATATAGGTTTATTGGAACATAACCCTGTTGAGTTGAGGAAGATCTATAGTTGAGCAGGAGTTCAGGTTAAGGCAGTAGAGACAGAGAAACCACTTAATTTAGACAGGAGGTTATCAAAATTAGAAATAAGCTTTGGTATTGTATGTTTTTCTAATAGGACGCTTTAGACACCTAAAACTGATAATCAAAGGAAAAATAATTAAGATCAATTTAGAGAGCTATGTACATTACCTAAAATGGTCTGTAATCATATAACTTATTCAGTTGTGTTTTGAGCTCTTTTGTGATAGTTTGATTTGTTGAGAACTATATATTTTTTAGAGCTAAAGATTATGTTGTCATAATGCAATATAAATTATTTACTTTTTCACTTGATATTAGTTTCAACAGAGTAAGTAATTAAAGGCTGATAACTAATTACAAACTCATGCTATACTACACACTGTTTATGCATATGATGTTCATTTTTAGGAGATTAACTTGTTATTTCTTCCTGTTTATGAAAAGTATTTTGTTTTGGATTTCTGTTTTTTACAAAAATAGCAGTGGGACTGTAAAATAACCTTTGTGACGACTGATACTGATAGAGTGGTGCCTAAGACCACTGATCCTTAGGGCAGGAAGATCCACTATTCTGCCTTTCAGTACAGCCGACCGAGATGACTCCTCTCAACTGTGTTCCAGACAGCTGTAGTTCCAGGGTTGGGGAGAAGCAAATGTCAGAAGTGAGACTGTCCCAGGGAGGTAGACGATGGCAGGGCTTGGATTAGTCCTTGGGCCAAATCAGTAAGGCAGCGTCTAAGCTCCCCAGAGGATAGGAGGGAAAGCAATTGGAGGATGAATGTGAGGAGAATCTAAATCCTCCTAACATGCTGCTCTCCAAATTGGAAGACAGAATCCACAGTTCAGCTTTTGTTTTAATGACAACAGAATTCAGATGTTCTTTAGTTTTAAAGTTGTTGAAATTTAATTATTAAAAGGTTAAGAAGAGTAGTGACTGAGGAGTCTGGTTCTGTGAGCCTGGTGCGTCATGCCCTCACCACTTTGTAGAACAAGAGAGTCAGAGTAGAGGTGGCTTTTTTTCATGGTTTTGTCCAACTTGGAAATTATTATCCTACAGTGTTTCTCCAGTTACATTATTTTTAACATCTTTACCAAACAAATCTACATATTTTAGCTTTGTTTTTATGATGCTTTAGAATTGTCACAGCTATGAGGATTTCTTTTTTCCCAGAGAAAAGCTTATGTGAGGAGACAGTGTGAGTCTTTTGTATCTTTGCCTTAGGTGTTTTCATAAGTGTCACCAAGACAACTGAAAGATAGTGAGTGTTAATTAAAATGATGGGCATTTTTAGAAAGTGCTTCAAAAACTTCTCTTGCCCAACTGTGAATAACTTACTCTGTCATATATATGTATTCCCATATATTCATACTGTGAATATAGTGAGAAAAGACAATTTGTAATTTTTTTTCAGTTCATTATGAGCAGTAATTTTTCTTTTTCTTCTTCAAGGTGATATGGAAAGCCCTGTGTTTGCATTTCCTGCTCTTAAAAATAGAATCCCACATTGAACAGCTCTTCACATACTCTTTTTCTTGGAATTTTGAATGTTCACACTGTGGACACAAGTATCAAAACAGGTTAGTGTTTCTGTTTTCTTTAGTGGATTCATTCTGTTGAAAATGTTTCCAAGTAATGAAATATGAAGAAAACTTGCTTCCACTTGTAGCATTGCTGTCTTTACCCTTGATAAAATTTCCTTTTGTGTATTGAAGTTTCTCTACCGCTAAAAGGAAAAAGTTGAGCCCCAGAAACTGCATTATTTACTTGCTTTTTCATACTAAAAGAGTACCAAAAGTAATAATAATTAATAAACAGAAATGGTTTGATAGATTACTAGAGGGAATTTTGTTAAGTTCTTTAGTGAGAAGTGGGGACTAATGGTGAAGTAGCACAGTCCCCTGCCTCCCCTACTTCTGCTGGATTCCCCGCTGAGTAAGTATACCTCTTAGAATTCTTTGCAAAGCCATATGGGTTTTGTTTACTCCTATATTAGAGACTAGGGCTTTTGTTGGCTTGTTTTCAACATTGTGGAAACTTGATTTTAGGCTCCCAGAGTCTTGGCAGCAGATCTCAGAGGTAACTTATGCTCTCCCATTCCTTCCCTTAGTCCTATGAAAGAGCCACCACCAGAATCCTTCTACACGTGAACTGTCTCAGCTTTCTACTTCCCTGCTGCCTCTAGGTGAGGATTAGAGAGATCACGATTGTTGTACATGACCCTGAGATTGGTGCTCAGGACGAAACATGGAGAAGAAAGAAGCTGCAAAGAAAGTTATTTTGCTTCCATACACCTGCCATATTAAAAAAAAATAGAGAAATTAGGTTTTGGAAGAGGAGTCAGGGAGAGAAAATATATCAGACACGACACCCTTGCTGTGTCCATATATGAGAAAGTCACTGGCTGTCTGTCAATTAAAACATGACCACGCTGGTTCTATTGGTCATTTATTCAAACTGTTACAATAGAGGTAAATCCTTTCCTCTTTTATTGAATTCACCTGTTAATAAACTAGAAAATTTGGAGTCTCCAAGTTATTGAATAAATATATATGAAAAAATACTACTTCAGATATTCATTATCTTAATTGAGACTATTTTCAGCTATTTAGAGATTAGTCAAGGACAGCTGAGTGTGAGAGAATGCTCTAGAATTCCAGGCTGTAGAACCAGGGAGCATTTGTGTTTTTGTTTTTGTTTTTTTCCAAATCAGTTAAGTCAAAAGGACTAGAACAGAGTTCAGTTCAGTCGCTCAGTCATACGTGACTCTTTGTGACCCTGTGGACTGCAGCACACCAGGCTTCCCTGACCATCAGGGAACAGAGTAAGACTTAGCATTTCACTCATACCTAGGACTTAAGTAACTGTGTTGTGAATATTAGAACAAACATCTGCTTCTAGGTCTTTTGGCACTGAGTTCTATAAATTATCTGACTTTATCCTCGTTTGACATATGTGTAAACTGAAACTTGAAAGGGGTTAAATTGATGCCTGAGGTGACAGACTAGTAAGTGGAACAACTCAGGCTTAGGCTTTCTGTCCCCCAGACTTTATCCTGCTCACTTAGGTATGCTGCCTAATCTCCACCTGGGTCTTAAATAATATAAATAACAGAAACAAGCCTGAAGACAACAGTCAGCTTGATGATAGCTTTTCCAGAATCTGTATGTCAGTTGTTTGACAGCTTTTCACTGAGCATATTCTCTGTGCCAGGAATTCAGCAGAAATCATCTTTATTCTGGCCAAATTCAGACAGTTAGTTAGGGAAGTAACATGGAAACATAACAGAGGGCCAGTGACTTAGCAGTTATTTTGATCTGTTGGCTTTGACTACAGAGTGAAAAGTGCATTTTGGAGCCGTATAGAAAAACTATGAGAGCCCAAGGGAAAGAATCCACCAACCACTTGCCCCCCTCCTTTTTTTTTTTTTTTTTGGTTAGAGTTTTTTGCTCTAAAAGTAAAGTTAGTTAGAGAGTAAAAGCTTAAAATGAAGTGGCATTTCATTGAAACTTACTTTCGCTTAATCTGGTGGAAGAATATCCTCAAACTTGTTCATTTGTGTGCTGCTGTTTTTAGTGCTAGTTTAAGAGCTTTTGACTTGATTTAGAAGATAGTTTCTGCACGCAGTTAAAGACCTTGGAGATGGGCTCCCTGAACTCATTTCATGTCTGTCGGGTTTATCATCTGATGTGTCTCATTTTCCTCATCTGTAAAACGGGGATGAAAAGAGTGCCTGCCACAGGGATGTTTTGGTAGATGAGTTTGGCTTAGTGCCTTATATGTAATACGTGAGATGTCATGTGGGGCATTAATGCTTATTTGCTGAGACAAACTGCCTTTTATTAATGAAAAATAGGAGCTTTTACTTAATACTTATCTTTGGAAACTGAGAATGTAGCAGAAATAACAGTCAGTGCATTTGCTGATACCTTTATGTGGCTTTGCCTTTAAAATGTTAGCTTCCCTGAGGATTGATCTATTTGTAACAGCCTGTGCTTATCTCATATATAAGTTACTGGTATTTGTTGTTATTTATAAAAGAAGGTGGTGTCTCTTAGATAATAAATAATTGCTCTTTTAAAGATACTGTTAATCGAGTTGAATTGTAGTGTGCATCTGTAAAGATCATGTTTGCAGATGCTGTTGCTATCAAATATTCAGGCTTAAAGTACAAAATTTAGAACTCATGTAAACTGAAAACCGTATTTTTCACAACTGATATTCTTATAGTTTAAGAATCAAGTTGTTGCTATTCCCGAATATATGTTTTTGTAAGTGCCCCTTTACATTTTTGGTTGTTAGTAATGGAGAGCCAGATGGTGAATTTTTTGAGTAAGGATGAACTCTTAATACATTTGGACGCCTTAAAGCAGTGGCCCTTCACTCAGGGCTCTTTCCTGCCCCGTGGGATGTTTGGCAGTGTCCTGAGATAGCTAGTTGCTGCAGCTGGAGGCTGTTACGGCCTCTCGTGTGTAGAGAGGCCAGGAATGAGGCTCAACATCCTCCAGTGCACAGGTCAGTGCCCTCCAGCGAAGAATAACCCAGTGCAAAATATATAGCAGCGGGATTGCCCTTGAGAAACCCTGTCTTTAACGTTTTCATCTCATAGCTGAGAAATTATAGATAATTAATGTGGAGAGTCCTTAAAGAGAACTTTACTAGGGTAGGGTTAGGAAGGAACATTGACATACTTTTGCGGGAATAAGAAAGTATGAATAAATAAAGGAAAGTGCCTTCTGTTTTAGTTGTTGATTTAAGGTAACATGAATGAATTTAACTTAATCAAAATTATGTCTCTCTCTCTTTTTTTTTTTAATAGATGTATGAAGAATCTGGTCACTTTTACAAATGTCATCCCTGAGTGGCACCCACTTAAGGCTGCCCATTTTGGTCCGTGTAACAATTGCAACAATAAGTCACAAATAAGAAAAATGGTATTAGAAAAGTGAGTTTAAATTGCCTTACTATTTTTAGAACAAAGTGAATGTGGATTTACTTTTTTTTTCCCCCAGTGTGTAGTATTGAAAGTGATGACTGCAACTTGCTTTTCAGAAGTTTGAGTTAGCATAGGTTTATGAATTGCCAAAGTGCTTCTCTCTGTCAGGAGCTCTGGTAAGCTGTTCAGGTGACACACCACTGCAGAGCTGACTTAGGGTAATTGTCTGACCCCCACACCTACTATCTCCTCCTTTTTTCTTTGTCTTCTCTCTTTTAAGCTTATTAAACTTGCATTTTCCTCACCTCTATCAAGTGCCTAGAGTCATTAGAATTCTGGGATTTCCTTAACCTGGTTTCAGGAACTAAGATGATTCAAAATGAGCCATAGGCTCATCTATCTGATTTTCCATCTTCTCCCAGACTTCAGTGTGCTAATTCTTCATCCTTCTGTAAACTTTCTGCTGCCCTTGAGCAGATATATCTTCATTATATATCACCAACCCTTCTGGTTTTCCTCAGTGGGTGGACTGATCAGAATTTTCTTTTTTAGTGTTATCAGAAGCCCCATCACTGTAAAAGTTCACAGGTCAGTTCCATGTTCGGAGAAAGCAGTGGCACCCCACTCCAGTACTCTTGCCTGGAAAATCCATGGACAGAGGAGCCTGGTGGACTACAGTCCATAGGATCTCAAAGAGTTGGACACAACTGAGCGACTTCACTTTGACTTTTCACTCTGATGCATTGGAGAAGGAAATGGCAATCCACTCCAGTGTTCTTGCCTGGAGAATCCCAAGGATGGGGGAGCCTGATAGGCTGCCATCTCGAGTCACACAGAGTCAGACACAACTGAAGTGACTTAGCAGCAGCAGCAGCAGTTCCACGTTAGGCAGTTTCTCTCTCTTTTTTGTTAATACACTCACACACATACCTCTTCTGTAACTTTGTCCGTACCTAAAGGACATGTTTTGAGGTTTCATTTGATATAGTGAAGAACCAGTGACATTAACCGTCTCTTCCAGTTTCCCAATGGCCTTGGATGTGCCTATAAATCCCTCAAAACCTTTCCTAAAGGTTTTATGTTCACCCAAGTTACAAAATCTCAGTTAATCTACTAGTGCCAAGACCTAAAAGGAGAGAACAGCACCCCTCCTAGTCCATTTCCAGGCGCCTGCTTTAAACCTTTAAGGTAGCATTCACTTTGACATTTCAGTGCAGTGTACCTTTGCCACCTTTTAAAATATTGAGGACTGGGGCTCTCACACCATCACCTGGGCCCCACCTGTGTTTAACCTCTCCCTGTCCTTCCAATATGACTGCATTTTTGGTTAAATCACTACTTCATTGTTTATTATGAGTATACATACATCCCTTCTCCTGTCAAGGAGTATATGTGGTTATGTTTTATCTCTTTCATAGCTCTTTATTTTTCCTGGAGTTATTGATTATGTTTTCATTTGCTTTGGTATATATGCATTGTGAATTTTCTCCAAACTCTTCAAATGCCCATTAATTTTCTAAACACTTAAATGGTTCACAATTTTTAAATTCTCCCCACTTTTGGCATCGCAGATCAATATGTGGCAAAAAACAATTTATTGATATAGACAGTTTTTTAGGACTTTTTATTTATAGTTAGGTAAAGACTGGATTATTTTAAATTATCCCTTGTCAATTTGGATAATCTACATTTTTGGACACTGATTCAAGTTTATTTCAGCTGAATAAATGTTGATAAGCTAAGTAAGTTTTGACATCTGTTTAAATATTGGGAAAAGAGATACTCAACATTTTTTGTAAATCCTGAGAGTTCTGTTAAATTTAGTTATCTGAGGCCTATTCTGGGTTCTGTTCTCTGGTTTGTCATGTTACTGTAATAATGTTCAATAATTTTTGAAATTGCAGATGTTTTGAAATTTATAATCAACCAGTATGTTTTCTTTTCTATTTCCTTAGAAGTAAACTTTTTGTAGGTAGAATTTTAACTTGACGGGTCTGTCTACTTCCTGAGAAAACATAGAAATAGGCCAAATTATTAGCTTATTTGATTTTTTTTTAATGTTTATTTGAATATCTTAGGTTTGTTATTTTGTTTCACATATTATGTGTCCCATCTAACAAAAAAGCAGTTAAATTTGGGCACTTGGTGCCAAAGAAAATTCTCAAAGGTCTAATTTTTTTTCTTTTGATTCTGTGAAGTAGTTTTCAAGAGATCTTCTGTAAGCCAAAGCAATGTTGCCGCTTACAGAGCAAGTTTTGTTTAATGGCCTGTGTTAGAGCTTTACTGCATGATGGCCTCCAACTGTCAGTGACACCATTCTGAGAAGGGTGTACTGTTACACACGTCTTTAAATGAGTTCTCCGTTTCTAATTAAGGCACACATCTGGAGGTTCTCAAGAAAAAGCAGTGCAGTTGGCCTTGGGAGTGTTATGTGTGACTCACTTGCCTCAGACCATCTTTTGTGCAGCCAGACACATGGCATCACATTCATTTGACTTCTCTTGCCTTTCTCTCCTACAGAGTCTCTCTCGTATTCATGTTACACTTTGTGGAAGGCTTACCCCATAATGACTTGCAGCGCTATTCATTTCATTCTGAAGGCTGTCTTTATCAAGTAACTTCTGTAATTCAGTACCAAGCAAATAATCATTTTGTAACATGGATTTTAGATGCTGATGGTAAGTGCTTAAACATTTTTGTTTTATGATAATAGAAGTTCAGTGGGGACTGAACTCTAGTTTGTTGTTCTTTTAAGATAAACGTTGCCTTGACATTCTTTTCTCTTTTGTCCTTGCATGTTACAACCCCACCCCTCTCCTCTACCCCATCACCCTACTTTAGAATCACTCCTCATGGCTGCCTTTGTTTGTTTATATCAGCATGTTTATGAGTATATACATGCATATGCATATTGCGCTTTTTTTTTTTTTTTTTTTTTGCATATTGCTTTTTAAACAGAGATTGAGGTGACAGACTACTATTGGTTTATAGTCTGCTATTTTTCACCGAATGGTCTTCCTGGGGATAGTTTGGATACATATCACAAATATGCTTATAAAAGCACTTTGCAAATGGAAACTCATAAATATAGATATTACCTTAAAATTTTACCCTACTTCAGAATTTAGGGGGATTAGTTCTCAATAGCTTAAAAAAAACTTTGAAAAAAAATTATAGTTTTCTAGAGAATGAAAAATCCTCTTCAGAGAGAAGAGGTTAGATATTTTCCAACTTTGACAAATATATAAAAATTGTATGGTTAGCTTATAAAAATATCCTGGCTCTTTAGAGCAGTGAATCAGTCTGAGGCTTCAGCCCAAATAGTAATCAGATGGTTCTAACATATGTTTGTGGTGGAAATCCACTGACCTAGGCAAAGAAAATATTCTCAGTTTTAATGGGTATAGGATAAGAAGTAGTGGGTTCACTTGTTTATAAGACTGTATCTACATAAACTTATTTAGCAGATAGTTTTGTTTGGGATTTTTGGTGTTTTAGAGGGGATATTTAATGTCTTTCCCTGTCATTGATCTCATCCCTACTTGACAAATGAGAAAACAGGAGCTTAGAAATAAGAGCAGACACCCAAAACCTAACCTTTTATTTTTTCCTAACCACCTCCCCACCAATAAAATAATCAAATATTGGTACTTGAGGTAACAAGCTTCATTTATCTTGAAAATTCATATATATGAAAAACCTAATCTGTTTTCTGATATTGTTAGATATATCAGGTGATACTGCACTCTCAGTTCCATAAGTTAAAAAAGATACTTCTGTCTTGATTTTTATGAGCATTTTAGAAAAGAGTGAACACTGCCTCAGTTTTTCACATTTCTGGATGTTAGTCCATAACTTTTGCTATCCAAATCCAAGGACTTGACATTTGGCAGAGAAAAATGGTGACATAAGGATAAAGCCATGTTCTCAAGTTCTCTTTTGGTGGGTATTCAGTAATAATAGCAGTTAAAAAGGCCAGAAGAAAGTTACCTAGGATAGTGGTCTGTTTGAATATCTAACCTCTCACTTTCACTCCCCATTCCCCAGGAAGTTGGCTAGAATGTGATGACTTAAAAGGCCTGTGTTCTGAAAGACATGAGACATTTCAGGTTCCTGCTTCGGAGATACATATTGTTATTTGGGAAAGAAAAACATTCCAGATGACAGGTAAAGCACCTGCCTGCCATCAACTTAAAAAGACTAGTGACCAGTACGCTTTTGGCAACGAGAAGCAAGTGTCTCCAGCAGCATGTTCTACAGGCAAAGCTGCCTCAGCTGAACCATCCTCAGGAACGCACCCCACACATGTGTCCATGGTTCCTAATACCCTCTCACAGGATGAAGCCGTAGCTCCTGGACATCATTCTCTTCCAGATCTGAAAGGTTCAGTTGACAGCAGTATCTTACCTTTGACACTTGAAGAAATACAGTCCAACTCTGAAGGTTTTTTATTAGAACACAAACCTGTGGCAGAAAATGCAGGGGTTGTTAAAGCAAACACTTTGCAGTCAGAGGAGCCACTCATAGCTTTTTTAGTGGCCCCATGCGAGGACAAGCTTACCCACAACCAGTCTATGGATTTAAGCTTTTCATCCAAACTCTTAACTATGCCATCAGTACAGGTGATTACAGAAGATACTGTAGTTCCTCAGCCTGTGAATGACACTCATGCTGGTGACCTTACACAGCAAGAAAAGTCAGTAGACACTGAGGGTACAATTGCGCTAGAGAGGAATGCTTCATTGAAACAATTTCTTGCACCAGAAACTGAGAAGTTAAATCCAGAACAACATGTTACATCTCTGGTATCTGATTGGAAGGAAAAAGAAACCACAGCATTTTTCTCAAACTGTAACAGCTAAGCCGTTACAGAATCCGCCTCTGAAAGAGAAGAAACCATTTGTGGGAAGTTGGGTTAAAGGCTTATTAAGCAAGGGTGTTTCTTTTATGCCCTCTTGTGTTTCAGCTCATAACAGAAACACTGTGACTGATTTGCAGCCTTCAGTTAAGGGGGCAAGTAATTTTGGTGGCTTTCAAACTAAAGGTTCAAGACAAAAGGCCAGCCAGGCCTCCAGGAAAGCTCACAGGAGGTCAGCTAAGCCACCTCTGCTGAGTAACTCTCCTCCAAGCCATCAGTCACCAGCCAGCACAGCTTCCCCTCCCCGTGCTGATGGCACTGGTGATTCGGAAGGTTGGAAGAGATGTGAAAGTGCCTCCTGTGGAGCTCACCTCAACCACAGTTCTCATGGAAATGAAAATGGTGTTTCTTCACCAAACCATGGAGACACAATTGAGGGTCAGATTCATAAACTCCGTCTAAAACTTCTTAAAAACTTAAGGCAAAAAGAAGAAATTGGCCGCTCTGATGTCTTCCCCCAAAACGGAACACATCCAAGTGAACCTTCGGAACAGGTTTCCCATTCTGGGTCTCCAAATGATGTTGAGTCAATAGAAGGCTTGCTACAAGAACTGCAGCATCAAATTGACATTGCCGATAATAAATCAGGGTGCGCCACAGTTCCTGGTGTTTCCCCATACGGTGGTCAGACGCATGAAGAAATTCTAGCAGAATTACTGTCCCCGACCAGTGTGGTTTCAACAGAGCTCTCAGAAAATGGGGAGGCTGACTTCAGGTATTTAGAAATGGGAGATAGTCACATCCCGGCACCAGTTCCCAATGAATTAAACAGTATTTCCCACAACACACATCTGAGGCAGGAGCATAATTACTGCAGCCCCAAGAAAAACCAGAGTGAACTTCAGCCAGACTCACTCACAAATAATGCCTTTATTAAAACATTGAACTCGGAAAGTCCCATGAAGACTGATATTTTTGATGAGTTTTTTCTGCTTCAGCATTAAATTCTTTAGCAAATGACACATTAGACTTACCTCATTTTGATGAATATCTGTTTGAGAATTGTTGAGTGCTTTTGGCTCTTTTTAGTTTAATATTTATTACTACTCTTGGAAAAATTTACTGTATTCTAGGTAGTGTTTGATACACTGGCCTTGTCATGAACAAAATGTAAGCTACTGAAGGTTTTGCCTCTCCAGTATTCTTACTTGGAGAATCCCATGGACAGAGGAGCCTGGTGGGCTACAGTCATGGGGTTGCAAAGAGTCAGACATGACTGAAACAACTTAACAGTAGCAGCAGCATGCCCATGAAGCCTGTGATCTGTTTTATAAGTTTAAATAATGATGAATGTGTTCTCCTTTTGGCTTCATTTTGTGGTAGGTAGATGAGGATTTGAAAATGTTAAAAATGAAAAGTAGTATGTAGTTTCTAGCAGTTTGTACAGTTGGGTACCCTCAATTTCTACATTTCAAATTTTAGTTTCGTTGGTTCAGGAGAAACACTAGTGGATACAAACTTAAGTGACTGTATATGGTATATGAGCATGTGACTGTTTTTACTAGTGGTGCTGTGGTCTTAGATAAGAGCCTAAGCATGTGTCTTGTACCAGTAGAGTGGAATAGAATGTAAACTTCCCCCATATAATTTGTCTCCTCTTTCCTTAAAAAAGATGGCAAGAAACTCATAACTAGAATGTTGTATAATGTTGTGATCAAAAATGATCTATAAAAGGAAAAAGTAATGCATTTTTGTGTTGATGTGCTAAGAGATTATAAGTATCATCTTTCTCCTCTAAGACACTTATTTCTGTAGCCAAAGTGGAACACACCATCTAACAGTTATGTTTTGGCAGAAATAGCCAGTACATGTACGGCTTGCATATGTTGGGTTCTATTATAAATTAAATGTTAATTCATTTAAACCTCAACATTCCTCTGAGCAAAATACTCTTATCACCTTTAACAGTTAAGGAAACGCCATCGAGCTAATAAGTTGTAGAGCTGGGAATAAGTAGAGTGGTTACTACAGCAATAAGAGGTGCTGAATTTATATGTTCTTGTATGAACATATAAGGTTGCTTATATGAACCTGTAGCTTCATTTAAACTTTGGGTTCCCAAACAGCACCTCCTGCTGTATTAATTTGAATTAGTAGCAGAGATACTAAGGTTTAAGAGTGGCCATCTTAGGGAAAGAATACTTTGCTAGGGACTCGGAACTTCAGAATTGATTTGTCAAATTTACTTCCAAACCTCCCTCCCTTCCCTTTTCCTTATTACAAAAGTGACACGTTTATTATAAGGAAAAACTGAGAAAATACAAGAAAACACCAAGATTTCAGAGTATTCATCTTAACATTTAGTGATAATAACTATTGCAGACATTTTCATGTTTTTATGCATTTAGACTTTTAAGAAATAAAAGCTGTTGTACCTGTTTGTTAATGATCCTTGTTCATGTTTAATGAGCATTTTTTCCATCTTTAGTTTTTGACACCTTTCGGATAGCTATGTAATGTTATATTGTATTACCACTGTTTCATCAATTTATATTTCGAAGTGATTTGTACTGTTTTGTTATTGTTAATTATACTTACTGACAAAAATTTTCACAGATCCAGGTTTTATTTTCTGGGAGTGGAATTGCTGGGTCGAAGAATATGCACTTTTATTTTTTGTCTTTTAATAATGGCTTGAGTCATTTTGCTGAATCCTCATCAGCACTAGGAAGTAGCATCGGTTGGGGGAGGGAGAACCTTGGCTCATTTTGGTTACATTTCCATGATGACTAGTGAGGCTGAATATTTACTATAACTCTCTTAGCTATTTGAGTTTCTTTGAGGCATTGCTTATCCATCCTTGACTTGTTATTAATTATTCATTCAAATATTTCTAGGTTTCTGCTGAATTTGAAGCATTGTTGTAAAGCTGATGAAAGGCAATAAAAATAATAGTAAAAGGAAATTCTTGCCTTTCAGTCATTTGCCTTTTAAACAAGAAGGTAAATCTATAATGTTAGGTGGTAATAGGAAATAGATGTGGTTGACTCTTGTTGTTTGGTAATTCTGTAAAGTCCGTGAACACTGCATTAGCAATTACTGAACCGCTGCTCCTGGTGGGAATACAGTTAGCTTCCTGTGAACCTCTGCTCACAACATCATCATGTGACCAACAAATGATGTTTTTTGTGTCTTTCTGTTTAAAGATACCTTATGTAATAGATATTATTGCTTCACTAACGTTGAACATGGAGAAGGCAATGGCACCCCACTTCAGTACTCTTGCCTGGAAAATCCCATGGATGGAGGAGCCTGGTAGGCTGCAGTCAAGGGGGTCACTAAGAGTCGGATATGACTGAGTGACTTCACTTTCACTTTTCACTTTGATGCATTGGAGAAGGAAATGGCAACCCACTCCAGTGTTCTTGCCTGGAGAATCCCAGGGATGGTGGAGCCTGGTGGGCTGCCATCTACGGGGTCGCACAGAGTCAGACACGACTGAAGCGACTTAGCAGGAGCAACGTTGAACACAGGGCCAGCAGTGCTGTAGCTCATGCCTGAATAGAGCTTGTCCCACACACGTTTTCTTCCATAAGGCACATCACATCTTCCTTGAGCTTGGGAACAGGAGATAGGACTTGAGTACCACGCTTCAGGGCTACTTTAAACCACAAAATAACCAACAAAAAGCACGAAAAATGTCCATAAGATGTAGGGTCCATGCCAACAGTCCTTGAAGTCTGGTCCTATCCAAGATGTACATGAGCATGTTCAGTTCACGCCAAGTGATCTGTACCACACATCGAGGACCTTGTGGCACAGACCAGATGTTCTGCAAGGGACTCAGATTTTTCACTGCTGTGTACACATCCACAAATGACCACAAAAGCACTGCAGATATTGGTTTTTAGGGTTACAAATTTTAGCAAGTAGGCAAATTCACAAATGCAGAGCAATAATTGATAAATGTCAGATGGTACTAAATGCTGTGGAGAAAAGTGATGGGCAGATTATTTTAGACCAGGTGGACTTGCCGGGGGTGGTTGAGGGGCGAGGATTGACATTTGAGCAGGTCCTTCAGTGAAGTTAGGGAATTTACCACGTGACTAATTCAAGGGCATTATCCCAAAAGAACAAGCCCTGAGGCTTGAGGGTGCTAGGCATGTTTGAGAACAGGAAAGAGGCCAGTGTGAACAGTGAGCAAGGGAAGGAGAATTAGAACATCGGGTTAAAGAGGTTGGTAGAAACCAGATCACGTTTGGTCCCCCAAATAACAGGAAGCCACCAGAAGTTTCCAGACAAGGGAATGACAATCTAGTCAAGAGGTTTTAAAAGACCCCTGACTACGGTTGTCAGAATGGAAGTGCTAGTTTGCGACAGTCTCAGTTCAGATAGCTGTGGAGGTGATAAACAGCTGGACCACTGTTGCATTACAGAGGTGGAGCCAACAGGTCGAGTTGATGGTTAACTTTGGGGTAGAAAGAGGATGCAAAGAGGGAGCTCAGATTTTGTTGGCTGAAGACAAGGGTGGTTCTGTCTACTGAGATGGGACAGACTTGGGAAGGAAAACCTTTAAAGGAAAGCATTTATTCAGTTTTGGATGCATTCCCTTTCCTGGGTGATCAGAAGATAGGGTTTCCTAGCTGGGAAGGCAAAACATCTGTGATCGTGGGAACTGTAATCACTGATGTGCGTGTCCAGGAAGTGCACAAACAAGGTGTGAGCTCTTTGAGCAGCTGCACCCGGAGTCGTATCCTCAAGGCCAGGGAGCAAGATCCTTACCTTTGACCAGCTAGCCCTGGACTCCCCCAAGGGCTGTGGCACTGCCCTCTCTGGTCCTCTCAAGGGCGGAGAGAGGTGTACAGGCGTTTTGGCAAGGCCCCAGGAACCCTGCATAGCCACACCAAACCCTTTGTACACTCCAAGGGCTGGAAGTTCGATCACACCAGCGGCCAACCATGGCTACAAGAACTAACCCCTGACTCTACTTTGTTATTAAAAAGATTTTGGATGCTAAAAAAAAAAAAAATTGGATGTGTGAATGTAAGATACCTATTAGACTTCCAAGTGGGGAGAATATGAAAGTGGATCTACAGCACTGGGGCTCGAGAGGGGACCGCTGGAGATACCCATCTAGAACGATGAGTGCACGGGTCCTATTTGAGGCCATGATGTAGTGCGTGCCTGCTAAGTCGCTTCAGTCGTGTCTGACTCTGCAGCCCTATGGACTGCAGCCCGCCAGGCTCATCTGTCCATGGGATTCTCCAGGCAAGAATACTGGAATGGGTTGCCATGCCCTCCTCCAGGGGATCTTCCCAACCAACCCAGGGGTTGAGCCAACGTCTCTTAGGTCTGCTGCATTGGCAGACAGGTTCTTTACCACCAGCATCCCCTGGAGGGTGGGGTCATTAGGGAGTTAAAACAGCTCTGGGGAAAGAAGAGGGGCAGTTAAGAGGAAAACCAGGTGAGTGGTGTCCTGAAAATCAAGGGAAGAGCTGTTGGGAAGGCTGCCGACTGGCCAGGTGCCGCTGAGCAGTAGAGAAACACGAAGACCGAGACCTGACTTGGGCCTCGGCACTGGGGACGCCCTTGGTAACTTAGCTAGGACAGTTTAGCCAGCTGTGAGGACAAGAGTGAATGGGTTCAAGCGAGAAGGGACGGCGAGAAAGGGCAGATACACATCCCATTCTTCTGAACCATTTACTCGACACCTGGTGGGGGAATGCAAGGTCAAGGTTTTTCACGTTTTTAAGATGGGAGATGTTATCACATGTTTAAGTGAGAGCTCAAGTGTTCTGGAAAGACAACAAATGGATGTTGTAAATGAGAGAAAGGACAATTGCAGGAGTGGATTTCTCTGGGATGAAATCCAAGATCAGAAGAGGGTGTAACGCTAAGAGCTAGAAGAATTTATCCATTTTAGTACCAGGGAAAACTATGTAGGTACTGTAAACAGAAGATTTGAAGATTAGGGGATAAGGAGGGTCTTATGATTCTTTTCTCAAGGAGACAATAAATGCTGCGGGCCTGAGGGGAGAAAGAGTTAAAGATGGAAGGAGAGAGATTTGAGTTTCCGGTGCTAAATGAACAGGACCATGCAGTAGGCTCACTAGGCAGTGCTCAGAACCCTCCAGAAGTCTACGGTTGTAAACTCTACTGAGACCAGCTAAAATGGTTGTTTATTTTTCTCTAACTGTGTGTGTGGCTAGGGTGCACGACTGAGAAAGTAGATGGGAAGTTAAAGAGTTAGCTGAAGTTAGAGGCTTTGTCAAACAAACTGGATACAGAAGAGAAAGGAGTTCAGGTTTTAGGCAAGAAAATGATTATAGTAAAGGATAAGGAGGGAGGGTTAGGAGGGACATGGGATAAGGGATGGTCATTCAAAAGTGGTGGTGGACCTCCATGAACTGGAGGTGGGTTCAGAGAATGCTGGAGTGGGACTCATGGAGGAAGTAAGCAGGTTAGAAAGTGGTGTACTTGAACCCGAGCTTTAGACACTGCGCTGACCTGTAGTGACAGAGTCTGAAGGATGACAAAGGAGGTGCAAGGCCAAGGTTGGGTCAGGAGCTGAGGAAAAGTGAGGAGACATAGGAACCAGGAGGCCAAGGTGCTGTGTGGATAGTCTCTGTAGGTGGCTGCTGCTGCTGTCGCTTCAGTCGTGTCCAAC
Source organism: Nanger dama (assembly GCA_917880005.1). Lineage (NCBI taxonomy): Eukaryota > Metazoa > Chordata > Mammalia > Artiodactyla > Bovidae > Nanger > Nanger dama. Next base: position 30,252,476 of record CAKJTW010000005.1, on the reverse strand, counting down.
TCCATGTGACCCCATAGACGGCAGCCCACCAGGCTCCCCTGTCCCTGGGATTCTCCAGGCAAGAACACTGGAGTGGGTTGCCATTTCCTTCTCCAGTGCATGAAAGTGAAAATTGAAAGTGAAGTTGCTCAGTTGTGTCCGACTCTTAGCTACCCCATGGACTGCAGCCTACCAGGCTCCTCCATCCATGGGATTTTCCAGGCAAGAGAACTGGAGTGGGTTGCCACTGCTTTCTCTGTAGGTGGTAAAGGCATCTAAATGGTAGACTGTCTTTCTGGCCCTCTTGCTTTTTGCCTCCAGGAGATTCTCACCCCCTTTTCTCCCATCCATGTTCCCTCAAGAAGCACAGAAGAGACACAGGTGGCTGACAGGCACACCAGGACATTTCTGAGTAAAGCAGACCCACAAAAGGCACTTCTTATTATATAAATAACTTCTTCACAACAGCCAAGTGCCAAAGTGACAAGGAATCTGGTACTGGAGAAGTTTAATCAGGAGATTAAATGTAGCCAAGAAGCAAGAGGTCATTGGGAGAAAAGAGGCTCCTATGAAATACTTCAAATCTCAAAATGAAAATGCGTTTTCTGTTTAGTTACTGCAGGCACTTAATAGCTGGGTCAAGCACCCTTCTTGCCAGTTTTCTCTTTATTATAACCTTCCCACTGGGTTTGGAGGCAGAGACGATCTAATATGCTGAAAAGTTCAAGTGTGTCTACAGTTCACCTGATATTTAAAGCTCCCTCAAGGCCCAAGACGATGTAAGGCAGGCCTATTCAGAAGGATAGCAAAATGTTTGAGTTGTAATCTAGAGTCCCATGGATACAGACCTTGTCACTACCATAAAGCATCTCTGTGGATGGTAATTAATAGAAAAATTCTATCTTTAAAACTTTAATTCTATATTGAGTTCTTATAACCATTGCAGATTGTCACCTCTGCAGTAGTATTATAGTGAATTCCAATTATCAGGTCAGCCTATATATGCTAGTACAAGTGAATATATTAGATAATACAAACTATCATTACACTCAACATGTGCATATAATTATACTCTACTTTTTCAGCTTATTACTAAGGCAGTTGAGGATCTCCTTATTTTAAAGTGTGTATTTGATTTACTTGTTTCAGAATAACTAGTTTGAGTCATCTTTGACAGACAATAGTTTTTGGTTTGTTTTTACTGCCAAAAAAAAGCTCAATTCCTGTGAGAGGGTGACTCATGACAGCAAATATGACGGTTTTCTGGGAGTCATGAAAGTAACTCCCAAGGAAAGAAATGTAAATTGGTATCTGGTGATGGTATAAATCCCTACAGAAGGGGCCCTGAAAGCATCAGTATATTAAAGCCCTTCACAGAGTATGTCCAGTGGTTCCAGAGTGTTAACAATAAAGCATGCATGCTCAGTCATGTCTGACTCTTTGTGACCCCATGGACTGTAGGTAACCCACCAGGCTCCTCTGTCCATGGAATTTTCCGAGAGTGGGTCACCATGCCCTCCTCCAGGGGATCTTCCTGACCCTGGGATCAAACCCACATCTCCTGCATTGGCAGGCAGATTCTTTACCCCTGAGCCATCTGAGAAGGCCCTACGATAAAACATTAAGTGTTAAAGCCTCCAGCGAGCTCTTTTTGTCTCAAGTCCTTTATTACTAATTTTACAAAGGTACTTAATTTCTCAGCAAGGAAAAAAAATAAAAGGAACTGGCTTCTCTTTGTAACTTGTCAATACTATTAGACTCTTCTAGTTCTTTGTGTTACCTTAAAATCTTCAGTTTAGTAACTTTTCCATACCTAAACACTTTGGATTTGACATGCTTTATGACTTTTATCAGTAATTAGAATACAAATCGGATAAAATACAAAACAGGGCCAAGAACCTGCACCAGAGGCTCTGTGACTCCCTTGGACGCTGTAAATAAAAATTTCTCAGTGAATGTGTACATTCTGGGGAGAAGAGCTTTAGCTTCCCATTCAGATTTTCACAGGGCTCTGTGAAACCCCAAGTGGTCTGCTGGAAGCTATCTTAAATAAATGAAAGTGATAGTGAAAGTCATGTCTGACTCTTTGTGACCCCATGAACTATACAGACCATGGGATTCTCCAGGCCAGAATACTGGGGCAGGTGGCCTTTCCCTTCTCCAGGGGATCTTCCCAACCCAGGGATGGACCCCAGGTCTCCCGCATTGCGGGCGGATTCTTTACCAGCTGAACCACCAGGGAAGCGCATCTTAAATAAATGAAGTTTAACTTAAAATGAAGTTAAACTTTTTAAAAATGATGTTTCTGAGACTAGGTTCTTAATGAACTCTATGGTGGAGAACTGACCACAGATTAGATAAGCTAAAAATATGGGCAATTTATAATTTTTTGAATTTCAAGTTTTCTTTAAGAATCATCCAAAGTCCCACATCAAGCAAAGGCATCACCATTTTTCTGGATCCCCCAGGCTTTAACCCTAAAGGAAATCAACCTTGAATATTCATTGGAAGGACCGATGCTGAAGCTGAAGCTCCAATACTTTGGCCACCTGATACAAGGAACCAACTCACTATAAAAGACCCTGATGCTGAGAAAGATTGAAGGCAGGAGGAGAAGGGGACGACAGAGGATAAGATGGTTGGATGGCATCACCAACTCAGTGGACATGAGTCTGAGCAAACTCCAAGAGACAGTGAAGGACAGGGAAGCGTGGCGTGCTGCAGTCCATGGGGTCACAAAGAGTCAGACATGACTTAGGGTCTGAACACAACAAGCTTTAAATGTGGGCTCCACCCTCACCACTGCCCTCCTTTATCCGTCCCGAAGTTTCAACCAGTCTTCCCTTGAATGCATCCATGCCTTCTTTCCTTTACTCACCTTAGCCCAGAGCCTCACTGCTTCTCCTTTGAAATATAAGTGCATCTCCACTGTCCTCTGATCTCTTATTTCTTATTGATGCTATTGTCAGCCTGACCACCAAAAATAGATTCCCTTCTATCCTAAAACAGAAAGCTTTTAACAGTGACTCCTTTACAGAGTCAACCCAGCCTCCTCCCTCAGTCTTCAGGGCCCTTTTGCAAGCTAAGAACATTTTCACTGCACCCTAAGTACACATAGTCCACCCACAACCTCCACCACTCCATCTTGTCCTGAAGTCTGCCCAGCCTAAAATGTCCCTCCCCTGCCTTGTGCCTTGTCCAGATCTTTCAGGGTCATTTCAAGCCCTCCATGAAGACAGTTTAGCCCATCTAAGTTGACTTCTTTCTTCAGGGCCAGGGGACATTTTTCTGTGTTCCTCACGCTGATCCTTGGTCATATGCATTTTTATGTGACTGTTGGCCTCTGTGAACCACGTACCCAGGAAGGCAGGGATGGCTCTGGTCCTGAGTGTGTGCCATGGGGCAGGCCTGGGCTAGGCGAGCAAGCAGCGTGAATAAAGGCATGGTTCCTCCTCTAAAGAGATCATGGTCCCATTCAGGGAACAAGTAACTCCCTGGTTGCAGGGTGCTATGATGAACTGCGGAGGACAGGCATCTATATCAGATGGAGGCAGTGTCGGGAGGCTTTCCCAGGGGTAGCTTCTCAGCAGATGTGACCTAGGTAAGCAGAGATGGGGAAGGGCACGCTGGGCAGATGGACAGACATCTGGCGAGGAAGAAGGTATAAGGCAGTCTGGACCTTTCAAAGAACCCTGGTAAGTCCTTATAACCTCTAAAAGGTTTCATGTGGAAACAGGGTGAAGGGAATCCTCTGGATCCTAAAATGATCATTAATATGGTCTCTTCCTTCGAGGAGCTTAGAGCCTAGTGTAAATATACTCAGCTTCAAAGTGGAAGGATCCATCACTTCAGTTAACAGCAAATATTACAGCTTCTTCATCTTGAAATGTGAGACTCAATTTGAAGTTTGTAAATGATCTTATGACATAATTCCACCTCTACCCCCATTCTCTTGTTTCCACTGTAAGCTATCCTGAAGTGTAGGTGGAAAGTCTGGAATTTCCAGGAGCTTCAGAAAGGCTCCTAGCTAGGAACATTTGGGTGGGTGGGGGTAGGGGGTGGGGGGACGGGCTACTGTTATTCTGGAATTCCACCAAAAGTGCAATGTTGTGTCTTCTTCCTGAGGGCTCCTAACAAGGCAATAGAGGATATTTTATCATCAGCAGTAACTTGATAAATAGTTGGCAGCCAGCATTTGTCAAAGCATTCCCTAAGAGACAGCCTAGTGAGATAGTTTAATGATTCCTTCTTCTGGGTCTCTAAAGTCTTCATGGTAGGTACATCCCAGAGAAAAAGCACCTACCTACTGAGCACCAGGTGACCTCAGTCTTGGCAAGAATGAATTACAGCCTCATGTTATCATATTGTCATGTGGTTCCCTATCTTTATAGAAAACCGTATGTATACAGTGATATAATGTCAATTACTTCTCAATAAAATCAGGAAAAAAGGAAATCGTGTGTGAATCCTCTGCTTGAAAAATATTTGCGTCTTCTGTGCGATGAGTTGAAAACACGTTTGAGATTTTTTAACAGGAACCTCTACACTTTCTAATTTCAGGAAAAATTCTGCTGAGAGTATAAACAAAGTGAACAGTTAAGGCCTTTGCCTAGATTGAAGTCCTGGGTCCAGAATGGCACCCCACTCCAGTACGCTTGCCTGGAAAATCCCATGGACAGAGGAGCCTGGTAGGCTGCAGTCCATGGGGTCACGAAGAGTCAGACATGACTGAGCGACTTCACTTTCACTTTTCACTTTCATGCACTGGAGAAGGAAATGGCAACCCACTCGTGTTCTTGCCTGGAGAATCCCAGGGACGGGGGAGCCTGGTGAGCTGCGGTCTATGGGGTCGCACAGAGTTGGACACGACTGAAAAGCTAGATAGAGCACAACTTAATTCAGCCCACAGTGGCTTGGGATGAATCGTGCCTCCACAGTCTGAGATGTCCCCTCTTGCCTGTTTGTATCTGCATGGCTCTTCCATTCTTTCTGGCTGCACATAAGGCAAAATTGCATAACCACTTTGGCTTTTGAGTGGTATCAGGTTTTCCTAGAGAAACCAAAGGTTATTTATTCATTTATCTGCCAATGAGCAATTGTGTGTTTGAGGTTTGTTTTTGCCAGTGCAGTGTCTGCTGTTGATGAACAAGGTCGGGCAGGTCTCCTGGACCATGAGTGCACATTTCCCCCACATTTGTTTGAACTAGAATGAGCAAACCACGCCGCAGCAGCGTCGCTCTCGGATTTACCGGCACAGAACACCATTAACTGGATGTCGTCTTCCTCTGTGCTAGAAGCGTCGCAGTATCGTACTCTTGCTCCATTAAAAAATCTCCCTGTTGCCGTTTTAAAATGAATTTTCTCGTAGAGGAAAAAGAAAACACTGCCGTCCCTGGGTGGGCTCGAACCACCAACCTTTCGGTTAACAGCCGAACGCGCTAACCGATTGCGCCACAGAGACCCGGCTACTGGAGCTGCGCTGCGGTGTATACAGATTTCCGCGGCCGCAGCGGCTCCCTAGCTGCCCGGGGCGTTGCCGAGCGGGCACCTCGGAGAAGCGCGCCGAGGAGGCGGCGGGAGGAGCCGGGAGGCAGGCGGACGTTCGGGCGGAGCCGAGAGGACTCGCCGGGCAGGGCGCCGCCCGCAGACCCCGCCCCCGGAGCTGGCCCTGGGCCCGCCCCCTGCAGCTGGCCCCACCCACTGGAGCCGGAGCCGGCCCCGCCCCGGCGGCTCGGGGGTCGGCCGCGCCCCCTTCCCTCTCCCTGTGCACGCTGGAAGGTGGCGGCAGCGCGCGGTGACAATGACCACGACCCCGGCGACAGGGCGCCCGGCTGCAGGGGCTGGAAAGGGTGAGGTCACCCGTGCTCCCTCGCCGGAGCTGTGAGAGGAGCATGGATTTTGCTCCCAACCATCCCCCCCGCCCCAAATTATGACACCACAGATCCGCGGTGTGAATTTGCCATATGCACTTCTGTGCTTGGTGCATGGAAAGATTTTTCCACCTGCAAGAACCACTGTTTGCCCTCTTTGGGTTGCGGGGGAGGCTAGGGCCCGCGCTGAGAATGCATGGTGTGGGGGACACCAGAACAGCCTTTATGGAGGGAGTGGCAATTCAGATACGCCCTGATGCTTGCAGTGATCACTGCAGGCTCCCAGCTTTCCCTGACTTCTGCACTGAGGCCTTGGAAGCCGCCCGCCCAGCTCCACGGAGGAGGGGAGTGGGGGCCTTAGCTTGGTGTCACACCCTGAGAACTGCCTAGTTTTCATTCTACTTTTGCCTGAAGTCAGATCTCTAGAGCTCCTTCGGGCTCCAGCTCCCCCTGTGCCCTCAGGACACAGAAAAGGAAATTTCACTCTAGCTCTCCACGTGCCAAATCCAGTCTAGTGTGTGTTCCTGTTGCAGTTCGGTTTACCTGGGATGGGCCTTCCTCCAACTCTGGCTCCTGCTTTCCTCTCCTATCCCTCCTCCCTTCCTCCTAGTTCTTCTTTTCTCCTCATTTTGATGATGTTTGTTTTTGAAGTACACAGTTCAGTGACAATAATACACTCATACTGCTGTCAACCATTACCATCACCCATCTCCAAAACTAAAACTCTGCACCCAGTAAACACTCCTGTGGAATGTTTGTGTGCTCAGTCGTGTCTGACTCTTTGCAACCCTGTGGACTGTAGCTGGCCAGGCTCCTCCTTCCATGGGATTCTCCAGTCAAGAATACTGGAGTGGCTTGCCCTTTCCTGCTCCAGGGGATCTTCCTGACCCCTGGATTGAACCTGCATCTCTTGATTCTCCTGAATTGGCTGATTTTTTTTTTTTTTTTTAAACCACTGAGACACCTTTGAAGCCCAAACCTGGCAACCAACATTCTAATTTCTGTGTCTAGGAATATGACTACCCTAGGTCCACTACAGAGAAGGCAATGGCAACTCACTCCAGTACACTTGCCTGGAAAATCCCATGGACGAAAAAAAAAAAAGAAAGAAAGAAAATACCATGGACGGAGGAGCCTGGTAGACTGCAGTCCATGGGGTCGGGAAGAGTTGGATGTGACTGAGTGACTTCACTTTCACTTTTCACTTTCATGCATTGGAGAAGGAAATGGCAACCCACTCCAGTGTTCTTGCCTGGAGAATCCCAGGGAAAGGGGAGCCTGATGGGCTGCTGTCTCTGGGGTCGCACAGAGTCGGTCACGACTGAAGCGACTTAGCAACAGCAGCAGCAGGTACCTCATGTGGTGGAATTGTACAGTACTTGTCCTGTCTTGTTTCACTTAGCATGTCTTCAGAGCTCATCCACATTGTGGCATAAGCTGAAATTTCCCTCTCAAGGCAGAATTCAACCTGAACCCTTTTTAGGCTGAGTCATATTCTGTTGTGTGTATGCACCGCGTTTTCTTTACCCCCTTCCTCAGTTGATGGACGCTTGGGTTGCTCCGACATTTTTGTTGTGAATAAGGCTACAGTGAACACAGATGTGCACGTATCTCTTTGAGTCCATACTCTTATTTCTTTTGGGTAACATATCCAGAAATACAATTGATGAATCATATGGCAGTTTGGTTTTTAATTTTTCATACCATTTTTCACAGCAGCTGCACATTTCACATTTGTCCACCAACAATGCACAGAAGTTTCTGTTTCTCCACATCCTTGCCAACACTTGCTGTTTTCTTTTCCTTTTCCTTTCTCCTTTCCTCTCTCCCTCTCTCCTTTCTTTCCCTTTCTTCCCCCTCCTTCTTCCTCCCTCCCTTCTTTCTTTCTCTCTCCTTTCTCCTTTCTCCTTCTTCCTTCTTTCCTCCATCCCTTCCTTACTTTCTGTAATAGCCATCCTGATGGATGTGAAGTGTTCTCATTGTGGTTTTGATTTGCATTTGCCTATAGCATATTCAAAAGCAGAGACATTACTTTGACGACTAAGGTCCGTCTAGTCAAGGCTATGGTTTTTCCTGTGGTCATGTATGGATGTGAGAGTTGGACTGTGAAGAAAGCTGAGCACCGAAGAATTGATGCTTTTGAACTGTGGTGTTGGAGAAGACTCTTGAGAGTCCCTTGGACTGCCAGGAGATCCAACCAGTCCATTCTGAAGGAGATCAGCCCTGAGATTTCTTTGGAAGGAATGATGCTAAAGCTGAAACTCCAGTACTTTGGCCACCTCATGTGAAGAGCTGACTCATTAGAAAAGACTCTGATGCTGGGAGGGATTGGGGACAGGAGGAGAAGGGGACGACAGAGGATGAGATGGCTGGATGGCATCACTGACTCGATGGACATGAGTCTGAATGAACTCCAGGAGTTGGTCGCAAAGAGTCGGACATGACTGAGTGACTGAACTGAAGTGATTAGTGATGTTGAGCATATTTTCTGATCCTTCTTTTGGGTTTTCTGATTCTTCTGCTTGCTTCCTCCTAGCTAGAGCCAGCTTTGCTTCTCTTAGGAGAAAGCTCTGAGTGATGGAGTCCAGCTTCTGATAAAGGGGGTCAGTATCAGTTCAGTCGCTCAGTCGTGTCCGACTCTTTGCAACCCCATAAATTGCAGCACGCCAGGCCTCCCTGTCCATCACCATCTCCCGGAGTTCTCTCAGACTCACATCCGTTGAGTCCGTGATGCCATCCAGCCATCTCATCCTCTGTCGTCCCCTTCTCCTGCCCCCAGTCTTTCCAGCATCAGAGTCTTTTCCAGTGAATCAACTCTTCGCATGAGGTGGCCAAAGTACTGGAGCTTCAGCTTTAGCATCATTCCTTCCAAAGAAATCCCAGGGCTGATCTCCTTCAGAATGGACTGGTTGGATCTCCTTGCAGGGTCTCTCAAGACTCTTCTCCAACACCACAGTTCAAAAGCATCAATTCTTCTGCACTCAGCCTTCTTCACAGTCCAACTCTCACATCCATACATGACCACAGGAAAAACCATAGCCTTGACTAGACAGACCTTAGTCGGCAAAGTAATGTCTCTGCTTTTGAATATACTGTCTTGGTTGGTCATAACTTTTCTTCCAAGGAGTGAGCGTCTTTTAATTTCATGGCTGCAATCACCATCTGCAGTGATTTTGGAGCCCCCAAAATAAAGTCTGACACTGATAAAGGGGGTAGGGAAAGACTAAGGGAAGCTGCAGAGTTGAGCCTGTGCTGTGCAAGGAGAGGAAATGAAGGAGGAATGTGCTGAGTAGGACTGTCTGGAGACCTTGTTTTGTTTATCTGTGTTGGGCAAATTTTGAAGTCAGTTATGTTTGATCTGGTTCTGTTTGGGTAAACATAACTGCCTGAAGTGCTTCCCTGGTGGCTCAGATGGTAAAGCGTCTGCCTGCAAAGCGGAAGACCCAGGTTTGATTCCTGGGTTGGGAAGATCCCCTGGAAAAGGAAATAGCAATCCACTCCAGCACTCTTGCCTGGAAAATCCCATGGACAGAGGAGCCTAGTAGGCTACAGTCCATGGAGTCGCAAAGAGTCGGACACGACTGAGTGACTTCACTTTTACTTTCACTAAACTGCCTGAAGTCATGTTTAGTCTGGAGTTCATTTATGTATATGGTGCTTATGTGTGGCCTGCAGGTGAAGAAGGAATTGATGACCTCCATCTTGGAATTATTGGAGCAGATTAGGTTTTCCAACCTGCACCTTTAAAAGTTAGCTTAAAATTATGCTAATTTAATGGAATTTTCCATTTGCACTTTCAGTTTCTCCTCAGGGACTGTGGGAATTTTTTGGCCACCTTGCAGTGTTTACAAGGATCTTCGTTTCTTGACCAGAGATTGAACCTGTGCCCCCTGCAGTCCTAACCACTGGACCTCCAGGGAATCTCCAGGAATGTGGGAAATTCTAATTAAAGTGTTTAAACGATGATCCCTATCCCTCACCACCCCTTGTGATTCCTCTTAGAAACACAGTGATACCTTTCAGATATATAAGAAATAGAACTCTGTCTATGATTCTGTACAGTTTCTCTTTTGATTTCCTGTTCTGCTGCTGCTTAAGAAACAATCTCTGCCAATTCAGGATTCCCTCTATCCCCTTCTCTGGAGTTGTTTTCAAGTGCTGAGGATTTGGTGGGCAGTCTGCATTTGGTCCTGAGTCACATGTGCACACAGGTTGCTGAAGAGGCAATTTTGCTACTATTGAGGGTCCCATTCCTTTCCCCACTGAAGGAAAAGACTCTCTTGTGGAATTGACTGTTGCATCATCATTCCATAAAGTCACTCCTGGAACAATGCTGGCACTCCTGTCTGCTTATGGGATCTGTTATGGACTAAATGTTGTGTTGCTTCAAAGTTCACATGTTGGAATCTATTTGCCACTGTGATGGTATTTGGAGGTGAGGCCTTTGGGAGGTATTTGGGTGGGGATGTCATGAATGGGATTAGTGCCCTTTTAAGAGGCTGGAGAGATAGCTCCATCTTTTCCGTCATGTCAGGGTACAACTAGAGATCAGCAATCTGAAATATGGAAGGCCCTCACCAAAGCCTGACCCTGCTGGCACCCTGATCTTGGACTTCCAGGCTGCACAACTGTGACAAGTCCATTTGTGCTGTCTGTGAATCACCCAGGTTATGGTACTTTGGTACAGAAGCCTGAGCTAAGACAAGACCCCAAACTTCTCTTTTCTCATCAGCCCCACCCACACACCCCCATGTCTCCAGCCCCAGACTGTGGGATGATCAGTGGTTTAAAATTTTAGAGGCACCTACATAGAAGGAAAACAAGGAAATAACCACTGAATGTGCTCGAGTCCCAGCTGAAAGTTTAAAGGTTTTCTTTCAGTCATATTTGTTTGAAAATATTATCAAATTTTCTCCATTAGGCTGAGCTCTGGGGTGTCTCTTGCCTCATATTCATGTGAATACAATGGTTTTCTGAAGAGAAGGTGGCATTAATGGACCAATTATGTTTAAGTAATTATAGGTACTTATCTAACTAGAAAACAGGTGTTCTAGAAGCTAGATGATTGTGTCCATTGAAATGACACCCTCGACTAGAAGCTTCCACTAAGAGGCAGGGCCTCCAAGGACAGAGATTTCAGTCAACTTTGTTCTCTGCTGAATCCCAGCACCTGCCATGGTGCTCAGCACACAGCAGGTGCTCAGTTACTGCATGCAGAAGAGATGAGTAAATGAAAACATAAGCCTAAAGGAAACTGGAAAAAATATGAGGAAAAAATTAACTTCTTAAAACATAAAGAAGATTTATCAATTAATATGGAAAAATACCTCTTTAAAATTTTATTTATTTATTGGCCACAGCATGTGGCCTGTGGGATCTTAGTTCTCCAACCAGTAACTGAACCCAGATCTTTGGGAATGAGAGCTCAGAGTCCTAACCATTGGACCACTAGGGAATTCTCCTCTTTACAATTCAACTTAAAAAAGGCGGGGGAGAACAAACAAAAGTTGAGACATGAGCAGAAGATTCTGAATTTACAAGTTTTCAAAATTAAATGAAATAAAAATTTTGCTTTTCTCAAATAGCAAAGCAGAAAAAGATAGTACTAAAATTTTTATCAAAGATATCATTAGGGTCCACTGTTATGCAGAACTGATCAAGTAAACTTTGGCTATGAGCAGAAGATTCTGAACTTACAAGTTATTAAAATTAAATGAAGAAAAAATTTTCCTTTTCTCAAATAGCAAAGCAGAAAAAGAGATATTACTAAAATTTTTATCAAGGACATCATTAGGGTCCACTGTTATACAGAACTGATCAAGTAAACTTGGGCTATTATTTCTGGATAGTAGATTGGTAAAAGGAACACTGAACAATGTTTATACCCTCTTTTCTAGAAATTCTATATTTAGAAATCTATCCTAAGAAAGTGACCAGGGATATGACCCAAGGTTTTAAGTATATCATCACAGTATTATTTACAATAGTGATAAATAGGAAGGAAGTGGCAACCCACTCCAGTATTCTTGCCTGGGAAATCCCAGGGACAGAGTAGCTTGGTAGGCTACAGTCCATAGGTTCACAAAAGAATTGGATGTGACTTGGCAACTCAACAGCAGCAAAACAGGAAACAACTTAAATGTCCAGCAACAGGAAAAAATGATAAATTGTAGTATATTGAGAAAATAGAATATTAAATATATAGACATTAAAAATAATGTTTTGAAATATATAGTCAGTCATGTTAAGTTGTTGTTTAGTCAGTAAGCCATGTCCAACTCTCTGTCACCCCATGGACTGTGGCCCACCAGCCTCCTTGTCCATGGGATTTCCCAGGCAGGAACACTGAAGTGGCTTGCCGTGCCCTCCTCCAGGGGCTCTTTCCGACCCAGGGATCAAACCTGCATCTCCTTAGTTGCAAGCAGTTCTTTACTGCTGCACCATTGGGGGAGGACAGAGTCTTGGTAAAGTGTTATGTTAAAAAAAAAAAAAAAGCTACAGAATCCTGTAATTCTAAGAATAGTGTTTTCAAAGAAAGACAATAGGCTATGATGAAATGTTAAGTGAAAAGGTCAGATGAAGAACTGTGTCACTGTGATAACTCATAGCTGCATATCCTATGTGTCTCATGCTGTTAGACACACTTTTATATAACATCTCATTTTAGCCCATAGCAATCCTGTGGGGCAGACATCATTACTTATTCTAATTTTGCAGGTGGAGAATGGGAGCAGAGAGCTTCTGTTCATGTTCTAGAGCTTGTGAGTGTAGAGCTGGGTTCCAGACCCAGAGTCAGGTTCCATCAGTCACACTTGTAACTTGACCCACATGGCCTCTCACGTTGCCTATGCAGTATGAGCACAAATTGTGTGTGTGTGTGTGTGTTTATACATGAGTAGTGGTTATGGTTATCTCTGAATGGTGATTTTAATTTTCTTCTCTCTCCCTTTCCACTACTTCCTCAAGCATTTGCAGAAAGCAGTACTTATAAAGAGCCAGTGATGAAATGTGGCAGAAGCAGTTTCCTAAATTGCAGATAGAGGGTGGTAGGTGGTTATTCTTGGCTGATCTTCTTCATCTGGGGACAGAGGAGTGCCAGCCTGTGAAGTGGTAACTTGCATAGTCCTGTGTCTGCACAGGTGGGTCTCTGCCAAGCCCCGTATGCCCCAGCTGGTCTCTCTTCTCCAACTCTTTCACCTGCCTCAGAAAGAGTGTCTGAGGGACAGCAGATTCCCGTGGGGAATTTTACAATGTGCAACTCTTAAGTAACGAATATGCTTTCATTTAGGAACTGATCCCTGAAATTTTGGGCTTCCCAAGTGGTGGTGGTGGTGTTCAGTCGCTAAGTTGTGCCTGACCCTTTGTGACTGCATGGACTGTAGCACGCCAGGCTTCCCTGTCCTTCAGTATCTCCGAGAGTTTGCTCAAATTCATGTCCATTGAGTCAATGATACCAGGTAACCCTCTTAGCCTCTGCCACCCTCTTCTCCTTTCACCGTCAATCTTTCCCGGCATCAAGGTCTTTGCAGGTGGTTGGTTCAGTGGTAGAGTCTACCTACCAACACAGGAGACTAGGTTCGATCCTTGGGCTGGGAAAATCTCCAGCAGGAGGAAATGGCAACCCATTTCAGTATTCTTGCCTGGGAAATCTCATGGACAGAGGAGCCTGGTGGGCTACAGACCATGAAGTCACAAAAGTTGGATAAAACTTAGTGACTGAGCATGCAGGCACTTGAGATTTTAGATGACTATTACATTCTTAAAAAATTTTTTTTGCACTGATTTTTTTTTCTTCTTTTACAAAGAATTAATTTCATTTGGGAAGGATAACCCAACCTATAGGAAAATATTAAGACTTTAAAAAATTTGTAAATTTAATATGAAATATTTAATGCATTTAGGGCTACATGGAAGTTAGCAGCTATTTATTGAATCTCATATGGAACCGAATTAGTTGCTTCAAAGATTCTCCTTCTTCCAGAGATCTTCCAAGACATCAGTCCTGCCCACAGATCATTTTAATCTACTTTTGCAAGTAGGAGATCTATTAAAAAGGTTAAAGGCAGTAAGTGAGAACTGGGGGTATTTAAGGCATCTGAGTCAAGAGTAACCACCGAATGATCAGTAAAGAGCCATAGGAGGAGCTGGGTCTTGGGTTGATCCTTGGCAAGATCCTTTAGATGGGGAGGAGAGGGAGTGGAGGTGTGGACCATGAGAATGTAAGATTGGCCCAATCAAAGAATATTTACACAGACCTTGGTAGGACATGAAGAAAGCTAAGTGCCAGTCTGGAGGCCCTTAAATACCCAGTTAGAAAGTTTGCATTATTTTTTAAATTTTATTTTATTGTTGGAGTATGATTGCCTTACAAGTATGTCAGCTTCTTCAGTTATATGTATACATGGGTCCCCTTCCTCTAGAGCCTCCCTCCAAATGTTTGCATTATGAATAATATTGTTCATAAGAGTATTGTTCATAATGGTAGAAAATTTTAAATGAGTTAAACATTCATCAAAGGAACAGTGTCTGAACTAGTATGTTCTGTGTATACAGTGAGGATGCACTGAAAATTTTGAATGAAAGAGATTGGATAACAAGTTAATCTGGCAGTCAAAGGATGGGAGAGAAACCAGTGGGAAACCTAGTTAGGAGACTATTTCGATAAACCAGGTGTGAAGTGAGGAGGCCTTGTTGGGATGGGGTGGTGGAAAATGGAAAGGAGATTTTTTTTTTTTTTTTTTTGAAAAGTTAAAAATGTCATTTACTGAAAGATATGTATCTTTACAAAGAGTTATAGCAAACAATCCTATCTAGTTTAAATAAATGTAGATGATTTTAAAACTAACAATATATATAAAGCTGAAGTCACTGCCTTGGATAATTTATACACTGCATCCAATATTTTATATAGGACATTCATTCTTAAGGCAGAAAAATTGAATCTGACATGTAATGACTTGGCTCTTACATCCAAGGGTCAAACTGGGAGTAGACGTGAGCAGACAGATTCCTTGCTAATAAGGACACACCTGTGGCGACAACTTCATTCTTAGAGTAGGTTATGTAAGACACATACATTTGGAAGAACAGAAAAAGATGAAGTCTAAGACATATAAATATGTGTTTCCCACATGAGGTCAATGAGACTAGGCTTTCTATTATGAGATTAAACTACTCCCATAACAAACTAACAAACTTCAACATAGTCTTTCTGGTAGGGAACATAAAATGCTTAAAATATCCAAGTATTCACTTTTTGGGAAAGTGTTTGTTTAGACTCTAGTTTTCAAGATGTAGTATAAAAGGTAGCCTGAATAGTTAAAAGCAGTTGAATGTCAACTCACACTGCTACTCAGAAGGCTACCACTTAGGATACTCCCGCCCCACGTACAAAATCCTGTGCAGGGAGGGTATCGATATATACTAAAATAAAAATGAAGCCCCCCCTCCCCAATGCATGTGCAAAAACACTTGTTACCAGCAAGAATATCTTTAACGAAAAACATCTTACTTAAGAGAATCAGAGGCATCAAGGCCAGACTCACATGAGAGTGCACCACCCCATGGAGGTGGACGGATATTTGGGATGAAAGCAACCGTTCAGCGGGAACCTTGGGAGATGTGCTACTCGGAGTGGAAGGCGCTCTAAGAGCACCCGGGCTCGGGCACCTCTCACGCAGACCAAGGTCCTGAGCCCTTAGGGCTGTGTGTGCTCCTTCACCTCTGTGCATCTGGTGCCCAAAGGGTAACAAGAACAAAGACAAACCTAAAAGACAATTCTTAAGCAGGTCATGATGACTGCCACTGTGTACCTTCCTCTGTGCCTATGACGTATGCCGCAGCTTGGGCAAGGGTCAGAAGTGTACAAAGATTACCTGCCTAAGTTCTGAAGACATGACTTTCTTCTTTCATGGTGGCAGAAGTCCATGCAAGATTTGTAAACAGTGATACAAAATACTGTAAACATAACTTAACAGAGCTTGTATAAAACAGAAGTAAATCCAAATTTACAAGGGGGTAAAAAAACAGAGGGCAGCTTCATACAAAGTTCTCCCTCCTGCGCCAAGTGATTTCTTTTGTTTTGTTTTGTTTTTTGATTACAAATATAATCCTGAGCTGAAAAACTGGGATTTGGGGAGAGCCATCTTTGCATACAAAATATCCAAAGGACGTTTATTCTTTTATTTTCTCTAGTGATAGTCAACTGCCACAGACAGTTCTGAATGTGTGACTTTGGAGAAGGTTTATAGTTTGGTGTGGCGCCCAGGTCTGGAGCCTGCGGTGGTGCTGGCCATGGAGGCCGAGGCTGCAGCGTCCTCTGCTTCCTCCAGTTCGTCCTGGAGCTCCTGGCTGACGCTGGACTGCAGGGCTGCGGGCGTGAGCCACTCCTTTGGGAGGCAACTCTGTAGAAAAGGTATACAGGAGCTGAAGTAGGCAAGCCGATTGATCCAGCGAGGAATCTCTTTCCCACAGAGAATCTCTGATAAAGCCGAAGAAAAGTGATTGCAATTTTTATGCATCAAATGATAGGCATTGCCTTTGTATTCTTATCCCAATTCTTCCACAATTTTTTCTATATCATCTTCTAGGAAGTCAGTGCTTCCTAAAACAACAGCTTCTTTAAATTTAAATGTTTCTCCTAGTTCAGAAGCATTTCCTGGGGAAATTTCAAATATTCCAGAAAAGGGATAAGGATGGCCACCGTAAGCAAATTCTCTGCCATATACTTCAATTCCTGAATGAAAAACTCCAATTCCGATGGAAGAGGTGTATTCGTTCATCCAGTACATGTCGCACACGTTGAGCACCACTAACTGGTTCGCCCCCATCCTCCTCCCGGCGGCCGCCGCCTCGCGCTCCAGCCGCTCCGTTCCGTGGGGCCGAAGCCGTTCTCACCCACGCGGACGCCTCAGGGGCCGGAGCCGGGCCCTAAGCGCACAGCCCGGCCGGCGGGAGCCAAGGCGGAAGCATCGGGAAGCTGGTCGCTCTCGGGCGCCGCCCGACAAGACCCTCTGGAAAGGAGGTTTTAAAATATTGATTATTTATTTGGCTGTGCACTAGGTCTTAGTTGTGGCACATGGGATGTTTGATCTTTGTGGCATGCAGATTCTTTCATTTGTGTCATGCAACCTCTTAGTTGTGGATGTAGGATCTTAATTCCCTGAACAAGGATGCAACCCAGGCCCCCTGAATTGGGAGCATGAAGTCTTAATTCCTGGACCTCCAGGGAAGTCCCTCGACAAAGGTTTAACAAAGGGAAAAGCAGTGGGATGACATTGATAAGTTGGAGTTATTGATTTGGTGCCATAGATGGCAATAACTCTGGCATTAAGAACTTTATTGTGCTGCAGCACCCAATGATTACATGTTTTAAAGAAAGAAGTTCTACACCTCTCCTTACATAATAGATGCTCAACACAGTTTTTGACTGTGTGGGCTGTTCTAGGTGCCTTGTTCTATTGCTGTAGCCCTCGCTAACAAGGCTTACTTTCTGCATTCTAAATATTGCTATGTTCAAGAATCCTCTTTCTCAACTGTATCTCTTGTGAAGAAGAATGGTTATTTTCGCTAGTATATTACAGAAGGCAAGCTTCCAGGAGAGGAGCTAGGAAGTAAAAACTTTTTAGTTAAATTAAAAAAATTTTTTTTAGCTTTATTGAACTATAAGAGAGAGATATATATCCATTCATCTGTTGACAGACATATAGTTGCTTTGATGACTTGTCTATTGTGAATAATGCTGTAGTGAACACGGGAGGGTAGATATCTCTTTGAGATCCTGTATTTAAATCCTTTGGATATATTCCTAGAAGTGAAATTGCTGGATTATATGGTAGCTTCCTTGATGGCTCAGCTGGTAAAGAATCTGCCTGTAGTTCAGGAGACACGGGGATGCAGGTTCAATCCCTGGGTCAGAAAGAACCCTTGGAGGAGGGCATGGCAACCCAGCCCAGTATTCCTGCCTGGAGAATCCCATGGACGGAGAAGCTACAGTCCGTGGGGTCACAAAAGTCGGACACAACTGAGCGACTAACACTTTCACTTTCATGGTATTTGTATTTTTAATTTTTTGAGGCATCTCCATACTAGTTTCCAAAGTGACTGCCCAAATGTGTATTCCCACCAACAGTGCACAAATGTTCTCTTTTCTCTACCTTTGCTAACACTTGTTATGCTTTGTCTTTTTGATGATAGCCATTCTAACAGGTTCAAAATGGTATCTCATTGTGCTTTTTGATTTGCATTTCCCTGATGATGAGTGATGTGGAACACATTTTCCTATATCTGGTGGCCATTTGTTTATCTTTTTTGGAAATGTTTATTCAAATTCTGTGCCTGTTAAAAGAAAGGCGTGCTTCCACTTGGCTTCATTAGGACAAGTGGTAGCACCACATTTTACATGTAAGTACAATTTTGCAATAAAAGATTACTTTTATGACCATAGGGCTTATACAAAATAAATTAAAAGTTGGATTTGTGAAATTTTCTAGAGACCAAGAAACAATTCACTTATTCAGTCAATATTTACTGAATCATTACTGTGTTCCCCAGGGAAGACAGAAAAGTCTCCTTAGGGTAAGAAAGGATTTCATTAACACAACACAATAAATATAAACATAAAATAGTTGATGTATTTGATTCTAATTAAAATGCAGAAAAACTTTTGTTAAACGAATAAGCAAAACATAAATAATTGTAAAAGACAAACCATGGTCTGAAAAGAATTTGCAACTCATGTAACTAGAAAAGCCTTAGTATCCAGAATTCATAAAAATGCCTCCCAACCAGAAGACAAACAACAAAACAGAGAAACAGGCGAAAAACATCAGTGGAGAGAAAACCCATCATCAATAAACTTGTGAGAAGACAGTCAGCTCTTCTAATAACCTGGGACACATAGAATCACAGTGAGATGCTATTTCACACCCAGCAGATTGGGAGACCTGAGGAAGCCTGACAGACCCAGCTGGTGTGGTGGGAGTGCTTGGTGCTTTCCTCTGCTGTGGGTGGAAGCTGGGGGCACATGCCCTGGAGAACCATTTGTCAGTATCCTGGTGACACTGGATAGACTCCCTCCCTCCAGCGCAGTTTTTCATCCTAGAGATGTGTAGACAAGGATGTACACAGGACGACTCCATCCGTATTATTCACAGTAGTGAACCATTTTGTTTATTTTATGTAAATAAACAATAATGTGTTTAAATAATTTAAATAAATAAATAATTTGATATATTTAAATATTAATATTTTATAAGTCCTTGGGGTACAAGTGCACATATAAGTGTACATAGAGGGTATACATATAAGATATACATATAAGTCCTTGGTGTACATATAAGTCCTTGGTGTACATCATTTTAGTTCAACATCTCTGTGCACTCCAGAGTGATCACTCGAGTCTAGTTACCTTCCATCACCATGTGCTTGGCCCCCTTCACCCATTTTGCCCACCCCACAACCCCTTTCCCTCTGATAACCCCGAATGTGTTCTCTATGAGTTTATTTTTAATTTCATTTATTCATGATTTTAGATTCTACATATGAGTGAAATCTACATATGAGAAATGATAAGGTATTTATCTTTCTCCATCTGACTGATTTCACTTAGTATTTCACTTATACCATCAAGGCCAGCCTGTATTGTCACAAATGGCAGGGTTTCGTGGTTTTTTTGGCTGTGTAGTATTTCCGCTGTGTTGTACGTGTGTGTGTGTATATCTTACATCTTCTTTGTCTATTCATCCCTCAGTGGATACTGAGGTTGTTTCCATATCTTGGCAATGAACACAGAGGTGCATATATCTTTTCAAACTAGTATTTTTGTGTTCTTTGTATAAATACTCAGAGGTAGGCCATCTGGATCATATGGTAGTCCTATCTTTAATTCTTTGAGAAATCTCCATACTGTTTTCCATAGTGGTTACACCAATTTACATTCCTACCAGCAGTGCATGAGGTTTCCCTCTTCTCTATATCCTCTGCAACATTTGCTCCTCCTTGTCTTTTTGATAACAGTCCTTCTAGCAGGTATAAAATGCTATCTCACTGTGATTTTGACTTGTATTTCCCTGATCATTAGTGATATTGAGCGTCTTTTCATGTGCTCGTTGGCCATCTGTATGTTTCTTTTGAAATATGTCTATCCAGACTCTCTGCCCGTTTTTCAATTGGGTTGTTTGGTTTTTGTTGTTGAGTTGTCATAATAGTGCAGCACTTGAAATGACTCAACTGCTCATCAAAATGATGGTGGATAAGTAAATACAGTATATTTAAACATTGCAATACTGTACAGAAGCTTTAATAATGAATTGGGTCTTTATCAGTGTATATTAATTTTAAAATGTGATGTTGCACAAAGGATAGGTCCATCATGGTTGTTGTTCAGTTGCTCAGTTCTGTCCGACTCTTTATGACCCTGTGGACCGTGGCACGCCAGGCTTCCCTGTCCTTCACTGTCTCCTGGAGTTTGCTCAAACTCGTGTCCATTGAGTCAGTGATGCCATCCAACCATCTCATCCTCTGTTGTCCCCTTCTCCTCCTGCCCTCAATCTTTCCCAGCATCAGGGTCTTTTCCAGTGAGTCAGCTCTTCGCATCAGGTGGCCAAAGTATTGGAGCTTCAGCTTCAGCATCAGTCCTTCCAATGAATATTCAGGGTTGATTTCTTTTAGGATTGACTGGTTTGATCTTCTTGAAGTCCAAGAATCTCGAGAATCTTCTCCAGCACCACAGTTTAAAAGCATCAGTTCTTCAGAACTTAGTCTTCTTTATGGTCCAATTCTCACATCTGTATACAACTACTGGAAAAACTGTAGCTTTGACTATGCGGACCTTTGTCAGCAAAATGATGTCTCTGTTTTTTAACATGCTCTCTAGGTTTGTCATAGCTTTGCTTCCAAGGAGCAAGTGTCTTCTAATTTCATAGCTGCAGTCACTGTCCGCAGTGATTTTGGAGCCCAAGAAAACAAAGTCTGTCATTGTTTCCATTCTCTTCCCATCTATGTTACCATTTATATAAAAGTAGGAAATAGACAAAGCAATGCTATATATTATTTATAGATATATTTACATGCAGTCATAATATCAGACATGCACAGGAAAAATTTTTTAAAAAGTTCAGGAAAGCAGATACCTCTGAAGAGGGAAACAGGTCATGTAGACAGGAGTTTCCCCCAACACACCATTGTCTGGTACCTTTTGCTCCTGGATAAAGTCTGAAGAATGTATAGTAAAGTGTTAGGATTTGATAATGTTCCAGGATGGGTACACAGATTTTTGTTACTTTTTTATTGTGGGGAAAAAAAGTACAACAAAAAATGTATCATCTGAACCATTCCTGTGTTCAATAGTGTTAGGCATATTTGCCTTATTGTGTGAACAGCTCCAGAACTTTTTCATCTTGAAAAACAGAAACTCTATACCCATTAAACAATACCTCTTCATCCCCCAGTCCTCCCAGTCCCTGGCAACTACCACGTTACTCTCTGTTTATATGAATTTGCTTCCTACTCTTCATATGAGTGGAATCATAATGATATTTGTCCTTCTGTGACTGGCTTATTTCACTTAGCATAATGTGCCCAAGCTTCATCCATGTTGTAGCATATGTCAGAGTTTCCTTCTTTTTTTAAGGCCGCATTATATGTATATCTGTATAGACCACATTCTCTCTATCCATTCATCTGTCATTAAATATTCGGTTTGCTTCCACTTCTTGGCTATTGTGAATAGTGCTGCAACGAATAATGTGTAATGGACGTGCAGATATCTCTTTGAGATCCTGCTTTGAATTCTGTTGGATAGATACCCAGGATTGGGGTTGCTGGGTCATATGGTAGTTTCATTTTTAACTTTTTGTGGAAGCTCCCTACTCTTTTCCATAATGGCTGCACCATTTTACATACCTACCAACAGTGCACAAAGATTCCAATTTCACTCTATCCTTGCAGACACTTGGTATCTTTTGTTCTTTTTATAGTGACCATCCTGAGTGTGAGCTAATACCTCACTGTGATTTTGATGTGCATTTCTCTGATAATGAACGATGTTGGGTGTCTTTTCGTATGCTTCTTTGGCCAATTTGTGTATCTCATTGGGAGAACTGTCTACTGAAGTCTTTTGCCCCCCACCTTTGAAATTTTCATTTAGTTATTTTGTTTCTTTTGGTTGCACCTTTGTCTTCCTTGCTGCACGCAGGCTTTCTCTAGTTATGGCGAGTGGGGCTGCTCTCTAGCTGTGCACGGGCTTCTCACTGTGGTGGCTTCTCTTGTCGCTAAGCACAGGCTCTAGGTGTTCAGGCATCAGTAGTTGCAGCTCACGGGCTCTCGAACTTGGGCTCAGTAGCAGTGGCGCACAGCTTAGCTGCTCCACTGCATGAGGAATCGTCCCGGACTAGGGATCAAGCCCATGACCCCTGCACTGGCCAGGTGGATTCTTACTCCCTTCACCATCAGGGAAGTCCCTGCCCCCTTTTTAACTGCATTCAGTTTAGTTCAGTTGCTCAGTCGTGTCTGACTCTGTGACCCCTTGAACCACAGCACACCAGACCTCCCTGTCCATCCTCACCTCCCGGAGTTCACCCAAACTCATGTCCATTGAGTCGGTTTTGCCATCCAACCATCTCATTCTCTGTCGTCCCCTTCTCCTCCTGCGCTCAATCTTTCCCAATATCAGGGTCTTTTCAAATAAGTCAGCTCTTCACATCAGGTGGCCAAAATATTGGAGTTTCAGCTTCAACATCAGTCCTTCCAATGAAGACCTAGGACTGATTTCATTTAGGATGGATGGATCTCCTTGCAGTCCAAGGGACTCTCAAAAGTCTTCTCCAACACCACAGTTCAAAAGCATCAATTCTTCGGTGCCCAGCTTTCTTTATAGTCCAACTCTCACACCCATACATGAGTACTGGAAAAACCATAGCCTTGACTAGACGGACCTTTGCTGACAAAGTAATGTCACTGCTTTATTGTTTTTGTTAAGTTGTATGAGTTCCCTAAAAATTCTAGATATTAGCCCTTTATCAGATATATGATTTCCTCCCATTCTATAGGTTGTTATTATTTTAACTGATCTTTGTGTTTAAAATATTTCATAATAATATTTAATATGTATGTGTATTTAATTATTTGGCTGCACTGGGTCTTAATTGTGGAACACAGAATCCTCAGGATCTTTCATTGTAGCATGCAAACTCTTAGTTGTGGCATGTGGGAGCTAGTTACCTGACCAGGGATCGAACTTGCACTCTCTGCGTTAGGAGCATAGTCTTAACCACTGAACCACCAGGGAGGTCCCCCATCTTAACCAGTTTTAAATGTACAGGTTAGCAGAGTTGTATGAGACACACACATCCAACACCTATATATATAGAAGAAATCCTGAAACTCCATATTGAGGTGATAACAGAGGTAATAACAGAGGTAATCCAGGGGTGTGATAGGTGCTTGTTGATTTGTTTATTTATTGATTGTATCTACTTTCCAGTTTTACTGTAATAAACATGCACAATTTCATTATCAGAAAAGTAAATTGCAAACATTAGTTTTAATGTAAAAAACTGAGTTGAGTCCAAGTCTCTTCCCAAGGCCAGACCCTTCCTGCCCTCCCTGGCACCACCTCACTGTGTAGGAAGGTATAGTCCACACCGCAGCTGCTGGCCCCAGCCTGTGGGGCCTCTCCAGACAGCCTGCGACCCTCTGCTCTGGGGTTTTGCTGCACACACTCACTTCCAAGAGGACCAGATGGCCACCTTGCCGGTTTCACAAGGCATGTAGGATCTTAGTTCCCCAACTAGGGATCGAGCTCATGCCCTCTGCACTCAGAGCATGGAGTCTTAACCACTGGGCCACCACTGAAGTCTCACCATGAGGACCTTTATATGTCCTGTTAGATGTCAGCAGGTAGTAACCAAAAGTCTTTAAAGCATCCTTCCAATGCTGTCTAAGCACATTCCTCTCCTATGATCGTCTCCACATAGTATTTTATCATCTTTATTGATTTGTCTTAATATAATACACGGGGTTTCCCAGCTGGCCTAGTGGTAAAGAATCCACCTGACATTGCAGGAGATGCAGGTTCAATCCCTGGGTCAGGAAGATCCCCTGGAGAAGGAAATGGCAACCCACCCCAGTATCCTTGCCTGGAGAGTTCCATGGACAAAGGAACCTGGCGGGCTACAGTCTGTGGGGTCGCAAAGAGTCAGACATGACTTAGCGGCTAAACAACAACAGCCATGCAATACACATATAAGAATATCTTCTCTTTCTAAACGTTTGCGTTTCTTTAATTGCTGTGGAGCTTCTAAATTGTGTACTGTGGTGATTTACTCTGCCAATAAATATGCAACCCTATCGTGAGCATGTTTTATTTGTGTAATAGATCAAAATAAAAAATAAACACAGAATCTGCTGACTATGAATTAGACATACTGATAGGCACCAGGATGAGAGAGGTGGATGAGATATAGTCCCAGGCTCGAGCAGCTTGCAGTTTGGCTGGGAGACTGGACGTGA
The DNA here is from genome assembly GCA_917880005.1 of Nanger dama. Taxonomy (NCBI): domain Eukaryota; kingdom Metazoa; phylum Chordata; class Mammalia; order Artiodactyla; family Bovidae; genus Nanger; species Nanger dama. The sequence goes on along the minus strand of CAKJTW010000005.1, from coordinate 30,228,117 downwards.
ACTTTAGAAGGATTAAAGTAATAAACATGTTTATGAAATGCTGAGTAAGTGCCCCAGAGCACAAAGGCTGAAGGTGCTTCATGCAGGGAGAGCTCAAGACTAACATAGGTGATAGGAATGTCGTTATTATTCAGTCCCTCAGTAGTGTCCGACTCTTTGCGACCCTGTGGACTACAGCACATCAGGCTTCCCTGTCCTTCACTATCTCCCAGAGTTTACTCAAACTCATGTCCTTTGAGTTGATGATGCCATCCACCCATCTCATCCTCTGTCGTCCCCATCTCCTCCTGCCCTCAATCTTTCCTAGCATCAGTGTCTTTTCCAATGAGTCAGCTCTTCTCATCAAGTGGCAGAGTTATTGGAGCTTCAGCTTCAGCATTAATCCTTCTAGTGATTATTCAGGGTTGATTTCCTTTAGGATTGACTGGTTTGATCTCCTTGCTGTCCAACAGACTCTCAAGAGTCTTCTCTACCACCACAACTCGAAATCATCAATTCTTTGGTACTCAGCCTTCTTTAGGATCCAATTCTCACATCTGTACAGGACTACTGGAAAAACTGTAGCTTGTATGGACTTTTGTTGGCAGAGTTATGTCTCTGCTTTTTAATACTCTGCCTAGGTTTGTCAGGGTTGTGGCATAGTCGCTAAGCTGTGTCCAACTCTTGCAATCCCATGAATTCCTTTTGCCAGGCTCCTTTGTCCATAGGATTTCCCAGGCAAGAATATTGGAGCCAGTAGCCATTTCTTTCCCCAGGGGATCTTCCCAACCCAGGGATCAAACCCACATCTCCTGCATTGCAGGCAATTTCTTTACCACTGAGCTAGGTGGCACTAGCGGTAAAGAATCTGCCTGCTAAAGCAGATTTGTCATAGCTATCATCTATTCAGTGATATGAATAGATAAATTTATTGCATGCATTTAACATTCACTCCTTGTGTGGCAGGGTGTGTCTCTGGGGATGGGGAATGGGGGCTCTGAGGGGGCAGCGGCTCCTCAGACTGGTTCCCAGGGAGGCTGAGGAAGAGAGGGTTGTCGTGGGGAGGAGGGCAGTGGGAGTGAAGGGGGGCATGGTCACCTCAGGCCACCTTCTCTCCTCTGTGAGCCCTTCCAATGTGAGGGTTCAGTCTGCATTCTTTCAGGATCCATTCCAGGACAGAGAAGGCAGGAAGAAAGCTCTCATCAAAAAGAGCCAAAGGGAGATGTACTTTACATGCAGAGCATTGTTTCTGCTGTCTTCCCAGATGGAGTGTCTCCTAAAAAGCCCATTTCTCTGACAACGGTTCTGAAAGGGAGCAAGCAGGCTCTGCAGCAGACGGCTGCATCTCTAACTCTGCATCCGCTGAGCAGACCCTGTTCCAGGTGCCTCCTGGCTTCTGTCTCACAATGAGCGTGGCTCATGTCTCAGCCAGGAGTGTTTGTTTGTTTGTTTGTTAGGAAAGGAGCCTCTTTCCTCCACCCAGGTCTGCCGGCTTTTCAGAAATTCTAAATGCGCTTTTGCAAGTCAGGCTGGGGTTAATGGTTCTTGCTTGCCGCCACTGAGAAATCCGAAGTCTGTCTGGCAAGTGCTGAGCAGACAGTTTGAAAGGCCCACTTCCTGTCTTGTGTGTGTGTGTGTGTGTGCACGCACACGTCTGCTAGAGAGGAAGCAGGGAAACCTCAGAAAAGCCAGCCCCAAAGTAGCAGCTGTGTACACCGTCCTGTCTGGCTACTTCCCCAGTGAAGCCCAAGCAGGGGAAGAAAAGTCAGTGTTTTGAGATAGAATGAGCAAAGGAGGGGGCATTGAAAAGAGCAGAGACCCCAGGAAGGGAGCAAGAGGGAAGGGAAGGTGGGAGAGGAGGGAGCAGGGTGGGGAGAGGGGAGGGGAGGACAAGCAGATGGGGAGAAGGGCTCCGGAGACTGGGAGACAGCCCATCTTATTGGAAGAGAAGGGCGTCTTGGAGGAGAGAGGGCAGGAAACATGACTCAGCCTGACATGTGGGAGCCGCAAGGGCCACCTTCTCATTTTACCGATAAGGAGACTGAGGCCTGGGGAGGGGAAGCGATTTGTGCAACGGCAGGTCCTGGAAAGACTCATCTCCCTTCGCTCTCTGTCTCTCTGCATTTCCTCACCTCCCCTTCTGTCCCAAGGGAGTTCTGACGGACAGGCTGGTTGGAAGCCCTACTCAGATGAGCCTGGGGTAGCCGTATAGCCCAGGAGGGTTCCCAGGTGAGGTTCGAGTCTCGATTCCAGGTCAGGGAAGGGAGATCTTTAAGATCTCTGCCCTCCTTCTGGTCGTCTCTCTCTGAGCTGTAAGGGGATGTCTAGGCTGGCTGCTGTACCTCCAGATGAAGATCTTGGAGAACGTGAAGCTGAGCATGAGCTGGGGTGTGTGCAGAGCTTGGGCCCCTGCAATTGTGCAAGTGGGTGCTGAAACTCTCCATCAACCCTCTGTGAAGATCCGCACATCTGTTCTCTAACTTTTCTGTTTAGCATCTTCACAGGGAACCTCAGAGCTAAGAAATGCAAGCCCTGCCATTTTGCTTGGTTTGTCTTCCCCAGGAGTTTTAGTTCAGTTGCTCAGTCGTGTCCGACTCCTTGTGACCCCATGGACTGCAGCACGCCAGGCCTGCTCCAGGACCACCCTGTTTATTTGCGGAGTTCATCTCGGCTCCCCGTTGCACCTGCAGACCAGTATTTTTATCTCTACCTTTCTAGTACCTTAGCTGGCTCAGCCTGGATTTCGGTTATGCGGACCTCTGTCTGCTTCCTTCTCTGGCCTGGCCATTCTCCAAGGCTGGGAGGTGCCCATCTCGTTCACACCCAAACGTCACCCACCTAAGTCAGGGCACAGATATTGGATGCTTGGGAATTTGAAAGCAGCTGTCAACACAGAAGCATTTAAAGCCATGAGCTCTCCAAGAGTCCCGAAGGGTGGAAAGAAGAGGGACTTGGGTGTTGGCAATGGAAGGTTATTCTAAGAACGGGTGTGGCAGGAATGACAAATATAACCGGTGGACAGCGAGTGGGAGGAGAGAAAGGGGAAGGAAGCTGAGACACAAGCCCACAGGGCAGCGGGCTCCACATTCACCCATCCCCTCTGCCGCACCCCCCTTCCCGCTCCACCCCTCCCGTCCTCCCGGCCCTCCCCCGCCCGAGCTTGCCTACTGTGGACATGCAAACCTCAGTCCTGCCTTTTGTCTGTCATTCTAACTCTGGGTCCTTGAAGCAGATCTTTTGCTTAAGTTCCACCAATACTCTGACTTCGGATGTTTGGTAATAACAGGTCATGGCCCTTGCATGAAAATAAAGATGAAAATAAATACATCAATGGGAACAATTTTTCTTTCTTGAAAGTTCTTTCACAGAATTAAAAATTCCCATGATTGTTCTGGCTTTAACGTCATCTTTGACTTTTAGGGATAAAGTTTGCCATTTGATGCAAAATAACCATGACACAGGGCTTCCGGGGCAGCACAGTGGTAAGGAATTCGCCTGTCAATGCAGGAGATACAGAAGACATGGGTTTGGTCCCTGGGTTGGGAAGATCCCTTGGAGAAGGAAATAGCAACCCACTCCAGTGGACCCAGGGGCCTGGCAGGCTTCAGTCCATGCGGCCTCAAAGAGTCAGACACGCCTGAGTGGCTGAGCATGCCACCATGATGCACATGAGTGTGCACCTGTCCCGCTACTCCAGCCACGCACGTGGGTATTGAGTTTTGATATCTTCTCCTGCCCCGTGTTTCTGCCTTCACATCCTTTACATTTGCTGGTGTTTGGCAACTGCAGCCCGGATCTGGTTTCCCAGGAGTTTTCTGGGGAGGAGTGAACTGGCTCTTGGCTCTGGGATGGGGCCCTGGACCAGCTCAGGGGAAGGCTGCTGTTGTAACCTCTGGACCAGCCCTGCCTGGGGCAAGAATTGCCTCCACATGCTTTTCCCTTGGTTCAAGCCCCTATAGAAATGTGAGGATTTTCTTGGATGTTTCCTAAACATGGATCCCCATTTGTCAAAATGTGCCCCAAGGAAATTTTTCTGAAGGTGGAAACAGTCCATAAGCTCTTCTTCCCACAGAAAGTGTGTGGCCACCCTCTCCTCCACCATCGGATGTGCAGGTGTGTTGAGTTCTCCTACAGATGGCCCAGGACCCTAGACACACAGTTCTCTGCAACCCCCTGGATGCTGGCTGGAAGCCTCTTGGCCACCCCACCCCCATTCCTTTCTCATCATCCCTTCCTCCTCTCCTGACTGGCCAGCCATTCCTGTTATCCAGCGCCCTGGTGCAAAGGAGAGCTTCCCTCTTGCGCTGGGCTCATCTTCCCTGCAGACAGACAGCGGCTTCTGCGTGTCCAGAGAGTCCTGTCACAGAAGAATGCAGCTCCACTGAGACGTGGTCTGGTCCTACCTCTTGGTGACAGAGAGGGCATCACTTTCCTGTACAAGGCTTCCCACTGGGCCCTGGGTTCTCAAGATGTTGCACCTTTCCCTCCAAATCATTGTTGTGAAGACTGGACAGGGCTCAATGGTGAGCTCCCTTCCCAGTTTCCTGCCTCAGGCCACCCCAGTGACCCTGGAGGGGTATGAGACCCAAGTCACAAATCTCTGCTCTCACAATCCATCACCACGCTGTAGAGTGGGTGGATATTAATTCCAAGGATGCTGTTGACTCTTCCAGGGACTTGAACCTGACTTTTTCTGTGAAGGTGATTTCTGCAAGGAGGGGAACAGAGAGGACCAAGTTCCCCCAAATTAATCTTTATGCTCAATTATTGGAAATCTATCCATCCTGCATAGCTTTAGTCATGACTCTTGGTGACCCTGTGGACCCATAGTCCTCCAGGCTCCTCTGCCCATGGGATTTTCCAGGCAGGAATGCTGGAGTGTTTTGCCATTTCCTTCTCCAGGGGATCTTCCCAACCCAGGGGTCAAACTTTCATCTCTTAGGTCTCCTGCACAGGTAGACAGGTTCTTTACCACTACCTCCACAGTTCAGTTCAGTTCAGTTCAGTCGCTCAGTCGTGTCCGACTCTTTGCGACCCCATGCATGGCAGCACGCCAGGCCTCCCTGTCCATCACCAACTCCCAGAGTTCACTCAGACTCACGTCCATCGAGTCAGTGATGCCATCCAGCCATCTCATCCTCTGTCGTCCCCTTCTCCTCCTGCCCCCAATCCCTCCCATCATCACAGTCTTTTCCAGTGAGTCAATTCTTCACATGAGGTGGCCAAAGTACTGGAGTTTCAGCTTTAGCATCATTCCCTCCAAAGAAATCCCAGGGTTGATCTCCTTCAGAATGGACTGGTTGGATCTCCTGGCAGTCCAAGGGACTCTCAAGAGTCTTCTCCAACACCACAGTTCAAAAGCATCAATTCTTCAGCACTCAGCTTTCTTCACAGTCCAGCTCTCACATCCATACATGACCACTGGCAAAACCATAGCCTTGATAGACCAACCTTTGTTGGCAAAGTAATGTTTCTGCTTTTCAATATGCTTTTCAACTTTTCTTCCAAAGAGTAAGCATCTTTTAATTTCATGGATGGCATCACCATCTGCAGTGATTTTGGAGCCCCCAAAATAAAGTCTGACACTGTTTCCACTGTTTTCCCATCTATTTCCCATGAAGTGATGGGACCAGATGCCATGATCTTCGTTTTCTGAATGTTAAGCTTTAAGCCAACTTTTTCACTCTCCACTTTCACTTTCATCAAGAGACACCAAAATCAGATTGATTATCAAATCAATCAGCCAAAGATGGAGAAGCTCTATACAGTCAACAAAAACAAGACCAGGAGCTGACTGTGGCTCAGACCATGAACTCCTTATTGCCAAATTCAGACTTAAATTGAAGAAAGTAGGGAAAACCACTAGACCATTCAGACATGACCTAAATCAAATCCCTTGTGTTTATACAGTGGAAGTGAGAAGTAGATTTAAGGGACTAGATATGATAGATAGAGTGCTTGATGAACTATGGAATGAGGTTTGTGACACTGTACAGGAGACAGGGATCAAGACCATCCCCTTGGGAAAGAAATGTAAAAAGCAAAATGGCTGTCTGGGGAGGCCTTACAAATAGCTGTGAAAAGAAGAGAAGCAAAAAGCAAAGGAGAAAAGGAAAGATATAAGCATCTGAATGCAGAGTTCCAAAGAATAGAAAGAAGAGATAAGAAAGCCTTCCTCAGTGATCAGTGCAAAGAAATAGACAAAAACAACAGAATGGGAAAGACTAGAGATCTCTTCAAGAAAATTAGAGATACCAAGGGAACATTTCATGCAAAGATGGGCTCAATAAAGGACAGAAATGGTATGGGCCTAACAGAAACAGAAGATATTAAGAAGAGGTGGCAAGAATGCACAGAAGAGCTGTACAAAAAGATCTTCATGACCAAGATAATCACAATGGTGTGATCACTCACCTAGAGCCAGACATCCTGGAATGTGAAGTCAAGTGGGCCTTAGAATGCATCACTACAAACAAAGCTAGTGGAGGTGATGAAATTCCAGTTGAGATATTTCAAATCCTGAAAGATGATGCTGTGAAAGTGCTGCACTCTATATGCCAGCAAATTTGGAAAAACTCAGCAGTGGCCACAGGACTGGAAAAGGTCAGTTTTCATTCCAGTCTCAAAGAAAGGCAATGCCAAAGAGTGCTCAAACCTCCACAGGATGCCCCCAGTTACTGGTAGGGAATGTGTTAAAGAAAAATGTTGGCATGGATGTTTTACTGAATTGTTGTATGTTGGAGCCAATATACAGAGGTGTACAGGCCACATTGCCAAAAATTCATTTCCCTTCAACTCACCCTATGACTCTTGGAAAGCCCCTTGTTCACAAGTCTTGGGGAAGGACAGCGTGATGCTCTCGTCTGGGCAAAGAGGAGGGTGTTGGGGGCATTTCTGGGGGCAGAAGTCAGAAAGTTCTGGGGATAGTTGGTTTTTCAAGCTAGTAGACACTGATCTTACAATTGTCTAAACAATTCTGGCATCTCTGACGGAACCATGAAAAGAAAGGGAGAAAGAGATCGAACCTGTGTTGAACCACTGGTTTGCCCACACTTCTCCAAGTCCCTCTCTCTGTCGGCTGCAGAGCCTGAAATGAGGGTTTCCGCCTGCCCCTCCTCCCACACTGCTCTCTCCACCTGACTGATGAGGCCATTGTCAGGACCCATCTGATAAAATATGTAAAGTGCTTAGAGCAGCGCCTGGCACATGATAAGGGCTCAGAAATATTAACTCTTCTTATTACTAATAATCTGACATATATTTCTTCAGCAGGGTAGTGGGTCCATGGTGTTCATTTTATTAAGCTTCAAACCGTGCATATATCTTAGGAATCCTTTTTATGTGTATCATATATTTTGCATACATTAAAACACACACATTAAAAATAAATGAGCATTTATGAGGTTTACTTTAGCAATCATGTATCCCAGGGTTCCAGGGCAGCTATGAAGGAAAATATTCCACCTGATTACTAACCCATGTGCCAAAGAGCAGGACTGCCCAGGTGTTCTTATTCAGGGATCAAAAGAAATATGGTAACAATAAGAATCGTCCTGATTCCCTGGGAATTAATTTGAGCATGTTTTTGTTTTTTCTTCTTTTTTTTTTTGGCTTAGAAGATAGGTAGGTTCTAGACTTTCTAGATTCCTTGGAGCCCCTAGCATTGAATCACTGGTGTGCCCATCCTCACCAGTCCAGCCTGCATTGTCCGGGAGTGGGGACATCCAGCCCTGGGCAGTCCAAGGGGAGGACTGGCCTGCTTGCTTTCCCAGAGAGAGCACACTGATGGATTTTTACCTGGAGGGCTTCAATGCACCTTTGATCCTATTTCCTTTCCTGGCTTTCAATTCCCTGCGTACAAAGAGGCAGAGACTGGCACGAATATTTAGTTCTGTGGATCAGGGGATGATCCAGATCTTGCTGCTGAAAAAGACACAGCCTTTTCTCTCTGATAAAGTTTGCAGAGGTTACTGTGCTCTCAGCAGCTCCTACAGCCGAAGCCAGAGCCCTGCCCTGCGCACGATGGCAGAAGATCGTCCCTCGAATCATTGCTGAAGTTTGCTCCTGCGGTGCTCCTGGCTGTGTCAGAGTCATCTCTGCACACTCTTGTCTCCTCCCCTGGATTACAACGGTCCTAACAGGAGAAACCCCTTGTTTATCTTTGAATCCCCACAGTGACTTCTTCAGCGTTTTTTTAGTGCATAAATGGGGGAGTAGGTGAAGGAATGAGTGAATGAGCAAATAGGAGCCATCACACACAAAAGAAAAGGCTGAGAATTGAGTGGAAGGACTGGGGCCTAAAATATAAAATCTTATTCTAAAATACTTTCAGGAATATTCTAAGGCACTGAGTTGACAGAATAGAGATTTTTCAATGTGGGGCCACCTGTCTGGTCATTTGCAAGAGTTTATCAATGTTTCACTCGACTGGAAACTCCTAGGAAACAAGAACCATGTCTGTCCCCAAGATCTGGCACCTAGTAAGCACATAGTACAAAGTCAAATAAAATAGTCTCTTTCCAATCAGTAACCCTGGCAGGAAGAAAGACACATTCAATTCAATGCCACACAGTTTTGTATAGAGCCTCTTCTTCTGATATTTTGCCAAGGATAGGTGAAAATGTGAATGTCATGGATTCTCTCTGTAGGAGTTTTCAATCTTTTGGTGGTAGATACATTTGTACCCAACTATAATACAAGGTGGAGCTTCCCAGGTAGCACTAGTGGTAAAGAATGTCTGCCTGCCGATGCAGGAGTCGTAAGAGATGTGGGTTTGATCTCCTGGTTGGGGAGATCCTCTGGAGGAGGGCATGGCAACCCACTCCAGTATTCTTACCTGGAGAATTCCATGGACAGAGGATCCTGGAAGGCTGCAAGTCCATGGAATTGCAAAGAGTTGGACACAACTGAAGCAACTCAACATCCAAGCACATGTAATACAAGGCAGAGCATGATAAGCACTGTAACAGAAGTAACAGTGCCACGTGAACCAGGAGTTTATCAAAGCTGATGCGCTCTGGTTGCCTTTATGGAAGTGAGTTCTGGTAGGACCGGAATGCTTTTGGCGGCCAGGAGTGGAGGAGGGTCGTTTGGAGTGGCTACCATGAGGGTGCACAGGATGGAGGCTGAGGGTCAAGGTGGGAGATCATGGCAGCCGGCCTCCAAGGTGGTTCCCAGCGATCCTTACCCACAGTCACTCATGTTCTTACTTAAACAGTCCCCCAACACTGTGTGAAGGTTGGTCTGTGTGACCAGTTAAATATAGCAGAAGTGATAGTACGTGGCCTCTCGGACTAGGTAGGTCATAGAAGATGTTGCCGCTTCCCATCCTGGAAGATCCCCTGGAGAAGGGACAGGCAACTCACTCCTGTATTCTTGCCTGGAGAATCCCGTGGACAGAGGAGCCTGGGGAGCTACAGTCGGTGTGACGGCAAAAGAGTTGGCTATGACTGAGCGAGTAACACACGCTAGCCAAGTGACCGGGTTCGCTGAGCTTAATTTCCTCCTCTGTAAAAAAGGGCGATAACAATAGGGTTTTGTCCGTGTTAAATGAGGCACTGGGTGCAAAGCACTTGGTGAGGCATCTGGTGCATTTGCATATGTTAGCTGTTATTATGAGGAATGTTCTATGACCACATAGCTGTCCACGTGGCACTGGCCAGAGTGAAGGTGGAAAAGGCCCCCTCGTGCACTAGGGGCAGGGGCCATCTCCTGAGCCGAAGCCCTCCCTGTCAGCACACACAGAGGAAAAGGCAGCAGAACCCCCAGGGCCTGTGGGCAGAACGGGGAGACAGGGTCACACTAATGAGGTGAGAAGTGGTCCAGGCGCCCCGCCCTGGGGGCCCCTCTTGGTGTGAGCCTCAGTGGAAGCTGCCCTCATGATGGGAAGGGCCCATCCATCAAGATGTGTTTAGAGCCCAGAACATTTGGAAAGCTCCCCATCAAGCTTCCTTCTGTCAGATGTTAGCATCCCTTTCCACTCTTGGGCTTCTTTTCAGAAACTAGGGTTCAGGCAAGTGGTCCTTTGATTTTGAGGGTGATCCCTTCCTGAGCATCAAATCCAGCATTCTTATCCAGTGATAAGGAAAAAAAAAGCCCAAAACTTTGGTCACAGTCAAACAGGAATGTCTGCATCGAAGGGCCTGAGCATCACTGTGAGAGGCTGAGTTGGGGGTAACATCTGCCAGCTTATGACATTGAGCCCTCTTCTCCCCAACCCCCTGCCCCATCAGAGCTGAGCTGCTTGCAGGGGTCAGAGTCACTGGGTGTGTGGCTTTGGGGTGATGGGAGCTACTAGCCTGGGGCAAGCAACTGGCAGGGGCCAGGGGAGCCCCAGATGGAGACACGCTCCTTGGTCAGTTTCACAGGGCCTGGGCTCATTTTCACGTTTCCCAACCATAAGCAGACCTGTGGGGCTACAGTGGGGGCTTGAGGTCATACCAGGGAGAGTCAGGGTGGCCCTGGCTTCCCAGCGCAGCTTCCAGACCTCCTGTGAAGTCCCTGGGTTTTGAGGTCATGACAGTCCCCTCCTCCGATGTTCCTGGCTGCCCCCGACCTCCCAACTCTTCCTCCCCTAAGTCTGCCGCTCATGTGGCCACGGGCTTCACAGTCTTCTCCTCCCCCAAGCTCCTGCTCTCGTCCTGAGTGATAGCAGCATGTTTTGGATGCCCGCAGCCTGGGCAGCTTTATTTCTGTGTTCTGGTTGCTTCTTGATTTTTTTTTTTTCTCCCTTGCCATCCAGTTGCCTCTTCTTACTCTTGCCATGGTACCTGCTTCCAGCTGTTCCTCCTCCCGGTCAGTGCAAGAACTCGATGGGCTTGGAGTCACGTTGTCCTGGATCCGAGGCCCATCTCTACTCTTGACTGTTTGCGTGATGGTAGGAAAGTGGTTGAAACTTTGCAAGCTTCAGTTCCCTCCTCTGTGGCACGGTTACAATACAGAAGGGTCCTTTAGAGTTCTTTTGTAAGAATTAAAGGTTATAATGGATATAAAGTACTTGGGACTGTATCTGGCACCCATAGAAAACATCCAATAAATGTTAGCAATAACAGTTATTACTGTCATGATTCTCTAGGTTCCAGCAAACCTAAGGCTAAGGTTTCAGCTTTACCATGTGCTTGTGTGACCTCTCTTACCCTCGGTGTTCTCAGCTCTAAAATGGGACGATAATGCCTCTTTTGTAGGGTTCTTGTCAAAATTAAACAATGTGCTGCTATTGCTTCTCTTAGCTGCTTTTGTTCCCAAAGCCTCGTGCTCCTTCCTCCTTGTTTGCTCCCTGTAGGTGTGGACTTCAGAGAAAGAAGCATGTTACAATCCTGCATACAATGACCAGGCTCCTTAGGGCATTTCAAAGAGTCAAATGGCATTTAGTGAGTATTCTCTGTTAAACCTGCTTGAATGGTTCAGGGTTGTTCACTGTGGGGTTAATGGGCAAGTTCCAGGCGAGTGAGAATTGACTGTTTGGGATGTTTTGTTCATGAACTCTGTGTCAGTTCTAACTTGAGAATGTGATTCAAGAAGAATAGTGCTGTGGTTCAGATGCTTTGATTTTTCTCAAGGATGCTTTTAAAATATGTGCTTGCAGTTGGAAAATGTGATTGGCATTTTTTTCTAACTTTATATTACAGATTTTTTTTTCCCAACTTTGTGACAGAAAATCAGATGCTAAGGATTACTGAAGGCTTGGCCACCTAAGAAGATTTCTAAGTGGTTCTCAACACCCCGCATCTACAATGTAAATTGTAATATCTCTCAGGATATGTGAGAACATCTGTTTTTCTTTTAATGCAGTAAACATATAAAGGTCCCTTGGGATATCTTTTAAATAGACTTAATGCAACATTCAGGAATGATAAGCAAAATATAATCACAGTCGTAGGGGAATGCGAACATTTTATATCAATAATGTTGGAACCTTATGTTTAATGCAGTGTTAAAAGTTGACAATTAGACGTATAGGAGTCAGGAAATTCAATTAAAATGATCACAGTAATATGAATTTAGCCACATTCTGTATTAGTTATGAAATCTATTTGACACCACAAACAGTAATGTTTTCAGCTAGTTTATGCGAAAGAAAAACAGGAACAAAAACACCTTAATGCTATATATACTCTGTTAATGTGGTCAGGCTAATTTTTGCCAGAAGAGGAATCTTAACTTTTGAATCTTTGAATGCCCAGTCATTTAATTTGAGTTCTATATACTTGTGTGTTGCATAATTTCTGTCAATAAAGAAAGAACAACAAACAAAGGAGTTTTTCTCTTTCGGTCTGCAGCTCCCTAGTAGAAGGGGGAGTCTGCATCCTGAGGGCCTCTCTGGGGAGCAGAAGCATCATTCTGATTTCTCTCCCCACTTCTCTGCTGGCACCAGTGCTCTTTGGTTGTGGGGGGTGTCTTTCGGTGTGGGTGCTGTACCTCTAATCTTGAACTGGGGATCCTTTGTGGCTGTGTATCTGGGGGACATGAAGCTTGTAATTCAGTTCTGCAGCCATCACACTAGGCTCTTGGACTCTGTCTGGTCTACTCCCTACACCTTCTTTCTGCTAGCTGGGCACACCTCCCCCACTCCTCCTTTTATCAGAACACCATAGGAGATGAGCATCTGTGTTTAGTACATGTACATCTGCATCAAGTCTAATTTTTGCTACATCTCAATAGTACGGTCAGGTGGATCATTTGGGAACTGTGATGCTTGTCAAAATTCACTCAAAAATAGCCAAAGTCAGCCAAGCATGGGGGCCTTCAGCTATGTACCCAAATGACCCCTGATGAGGGACCCTAAGAATGATGATAGTAAAAGGGTCTCAAGAGGAACTTCTCAAGGAGTTGACTCAACCGCTCATCCAGATCCAGAGCCTTGTCAAAAATCTGAGAGTCACACTTGTTCTCTCTTCCCTACCCCACATCCCTCACTAAACCTTATAGATACTGTTTAGTAGCAGTAACAGTGTTAAGTCACTCAGTCGTGTCTGACTCTTTGCGACCCCACGGACTGTAGCCCGTCAGACTCCTCTATCCATGGGATTCTCTGGGCAAGAATACTTTCTCCAGGGGATCTTCCTGACCCAGGGACCGAACCCAGGCCTCCTGCATTGCAGGCAGATTATTTACCATTTGATAATTAGCCCTCAAATCCAGCAACTTCTGCCCAGTTAATTCCATTGCCACCACGGGAGTCTGGTAGTCATCTTTTCTGCATAGATCTCTGGAATGGACCCCAGCTGCTTTCCCGTGCTGATGCTGGCTCCTCCAACTTGTTCTCTACATTGTGACCAGTGTGATCATCTGAACTGCAAATCCAGCCGTGAGACAATCTTTTTAACATCCCCCAGTGGCTTCTCTTTGCCTCCAGGATCATTTCAAACCTTGTTGAGGGCACCTACATGGCCCTTTGCCATGCGGTCCCCCAGGCCCCTCCTATACCACTTCTCCTTGGTGGTTATGGTGTTGAGCATCTCTTCTTGCACTTATTGACTATTTGTCTGTCTTCCTCTGTGAAATATCTGTTCAAGTCATTTACTCATTTTAAAAACAAGTTGTTTATATTCTTATCACTGACTGAAATAAGTTCCTTATATATTGTGAATACCCTGAATATATAGTCTGATCCTTCATCAGATTTATATATTACACACATTTTCTCCCTGTCTCTATGTGGCTTGCCTTTTTATTTTCTTAATGGTCTTTTAAAGTGCAGAAGTTTTCAATCTTGATGACATCTGCTGCTGCTGCTGCTGCTAAGTCGCTTCAGTCGTGTCTGACTGTGTGACTCCATAGATGGCAGCCCAACAGGTTCCCCTGTCCCTGGGATTCTCCAGGCAAGAACACTGGAGTAGGTTGCCATTTCCTTCTCCAATGCATGAAAGTGAAAAGTGAAAGTGAAGTCGCTCAGTCGTATCCGACTCTTAGTGACCCTATGGACTGCAGCCTACCAGACTCCTCTGTCCATGGGATTTTCCAAGCAAGAATACTGGAGTGGGATGCCATTGCCTTCTCCATGATGACATCTAACTTATTATTTCCCCTCTTATCTAGTTCACCTTTTTTCTGTTTTATCTAAACATTCTTTGTCTTCCTCAGTCACAAAGACTTTCTCTTATGTTTTCTTCTAGAAGTTTTATAATTTTTGTTTTTATGTTTAGGTTAAAGAATTATTTCTAGTTATATTTTGTGTGATTTAGGGATAGGGTCAGGGTTCATTTTCCCCACATATGAATATCCAGTTGTTCTAGTACCCTTTGTTGAAAAGATTTTTCTTTCCTCATTGAATTACTTTGTCAAAAATCAGCTGAGCATATGTGAGCATCACAATTTTCAGTGCTGTTAGAACTGAATATTTCCAAGTTGGGTCATACTGTTTCTGATCTCCTTTCCCTGGAGAGTTTATAACACAGATTAAGCTGATACTTGGGTGAAAGAATCTATGTCTAATATCTGTTTTTGTGCAGAGAACACAGCATGATATCTTCTGCTCTCATGGGTTGTTGTTCAGTGGTTCAGTCGTATCCGACTCTTTGTCACCCTACGGACTGCAGCATGCCAGGCTTCCCTGTCCTTCACCATCTCCCAGAGATGCTCAAACTCATGTCCATTGAGTCAGTGAAGCCATCCATTCATCTCACCTTCTGTCGCCCCCTTCTCCTCCTGCCTTCAATCTTTCTGAGCATCAGGGTTTTTCCAATGAGTCACCTTTTTGCATAAGGTGGCAGAAGTATCAGAGCCTCAGCTTCAGTATCAGTCCTTCCAATGAATAGTCAGGGCTGATTTCCTTTGGGATTGACTGGTTTGATCTCTTGCTGTCCAAGGGACTGTCAAGAGTCTTCTCCAGCACCACAGCTCGAAAGCATCAATTCTTTGGTGCTCAGCCTTCTCTATGGTCCAATTTTCACATCTGTACATGACTACTGGGAAAAACATAGCTTTGACTATACAGACCTTTGTCAGAAAAGTGATATCTCTGCTTTTTAATACACTGTCTAGGTTTGTCGTAGCTTTTCTCCCAAGGACCAAGCGTCTTTAATTTCACGGCTGCAGCCATGAGTTACTTGCTTAATTTTAATTTTTAACTTCTGTTTCTACTTGTTTCCTTGCACTGATATTATCATCCTGTAACTTGAACTTCTAGAGAACTGAGGTCATATCTGCCCATGTGATTTTGATTTGTGAGCCATCTCACTGATTGCCCTGAGCACGTGGACTTTCATCAGGAGCGCCGGGGTTGCAGCACGCACACTGCCCCTCAGTTTCCTCACCCTCCAGTGGCATGAGGGTCCCTCTCTGTCCAGCTCAGCTCAGTGTGGAGCCACAGGCTGTTCATGTAAGGCTGTGGCCAGGGAAGGAGACGTGACACTTTGACCAGGCTGGCTGGTGCTCTTGGCAACTATCGCCATGTGACATCTGTAACAGGCTATGGCCTGATCTTTGGTCCTCTCACTTATTGTTCAGATCAATATTGGCCTGAATATCCTTTAGATTAACTGAAATTAAAAGAAAGTGCTTGACTTAGAGAATTGGCTTATGGTTGCTTGGGGGAAGGATGGGGCAAAGAGCTAGCTAGGGAGTTTGGGATGAGCATGAACACATTCCTATATTTTATTTTATTATTTATTTATTTATTTATTTATTTTTTAAATTACAATACTGTATTTGTTTTGCCATACATTGACACGAATCAGCCATAGGTGAACACAATCTCCCAATGCCGAAGCCCCCTCCCACCTCCCACCCCACATCCTCTACTTGAATCATCCTGTGCATCAGCCCCTTGCATCCTGCATCCTACGTTGAACATAGATTGGCGCTTCGTTTCTTACAGGAAAATATACATGTTTCATTGCCATTCTCCCAAACCATCCCACCCTTTCCCTCTCCCTCAGAGTCCAAAAGTCCACATTCCTATATTTTAAATGGATGACCAAGAAGGACCTACTGTAGAGCCCTGGGAACTCTGCTCAGTGTCATGTGGCAGCCTGGATGGGGGTGAGGGGAGAATGGATACATGTATACACAGGGCCCAGTCCCTTTGCTGTTCATCTGAAACTAGCACTTGTTTTGTAATCAACCCAATACAAAAGTGTTTCTTTCTTTCGAGAAGCGCTCTGTAACCACTTCCAGCGTGTGCCTACAGACAGACCTGAGCTATATCTCTGTGCTGGTCTAGGGGTGACCTGTACCCTGGGAGCACTCTGCACATTCTCTCTCACACCCAACATCTATATGCAAGGAAGTCCTCCTCCTAATGGATGCTGAGGGCAAACTTGGCCGGAGAGCAAAAGGAAGAGACGTCATGAACTGGCAACACGGCGCTCGAGGTGAGATGAAGGATGCGAGAGTGCTCTTGTCTGTAGTGGACCTGTGTTGCCATGGTGACGGAGGCGCTGACGCTAAGTGGATGAGCAGCAGCTCCTGTGGATTTTAATAGCAGCTGGTCAGTGCCAGCACCTTCGCTGAATTGCTGCCCCCTGAGTCACTGCTTGGCCCTGGCTGTCCTGATCTCTGTTGACAAATGGTTGTCCTTCACAGTCAAACTACTAACAGTGCTCTAATTAATGAATGTGCTAATTACTCTTCCCTACTCCCAGCACATTTGTCTAACTAACCTGTCACATGAGGATAAGTGCAGCGTCTGCATGAGCGCTGAGGGCACTGAGGACGGGGGGTCCGGGGAGCATAGCGGGTGAGCTTACAGCTGGGGAGCGATGGGCTGTTTCTGTTAAATTACCTTTACTGAGTGGTCAGGTGTCCAGGGAATACACTATTTCCTGCAAAATGTATATGTTTTCCTTTCTTTTCTTTATAAAAAAATCTCTTTAGGGATTGAGCAGCTGTTGGTCACTTCACTAACCCTGGAAGGGGTTTGCCAAATAGGGAGGCAGAAGGGCCAGGAGCCCTGAGCTCTGAAGGCCATTCCAGAAGCAGCATTCAGGGTGCTTAGAACCTCAGACGTTGGAGCTACACAGGCCTGGATTTGGATCCCAGGTCTGCTCCTTACTTCCTGTGGTTTAAACCCCTTGCTCCCCTGTCTCATCTTTTGGGCAATGGGAGGGATAGTTTGTCCCCAGAGGGGTGCTTTGAGGAGAAAATGCACAAGCTAGGTCCCCAGGATATGGCTACGCAGTGCCTTGGATCCTAGACTGGGTCTGGTCTGGTTTTCGCTGGGCCAGGGTGGGTTGCAGGCCTGGAGACTGTCCTGTTAGGAATCCGAAATCGGGCTGGAGCCCCCTCCCTGCCCATGCCCCTGGCACCCCTCCCTTTTGATCTGTCGCAGCAGCTCTCTAGTGAGATGAATGGCATTTCCAGAGGCTTCACCTCTGATAAGTAAGTGCTCCTCTGTAGCTGCAGCCAGAATTCTAATGTGTAGCTGTAATTTAATGGCCATCTCGGCTGACTATTAAAACGCTCTCTGCCTGGGTGAAGTGGACTCACCCCAGGGGCACGTGTGCCCCATCCAGGCAGGGTGACTCCAGGAGCTCAGATGTGGGGGCGGGGGTCCCATCACGGGTCCCTCCTAGCACGTGCCTTCTCAGCTTTCCAAAGTGGGGCTGGTTGGGCATCCCCCCACCGACCCTGTTTGTGGGGTTCCTGAGGCTTGGGAAATCAGCGGCAGAGGCTGCTCCTTCCTGCATTCCTGGGGTCTGATGAGGTTTGCACAAGCGCCCTGGGCAGACCATGTAGGACTATGTTGATACCGTGTCTATGTGCCTGCAGGTCTTGGCACAAACTTACCCACCACAAACAGGAAGGAGATTAGAATAAGTCTTAAATACAGGAGACTATAGGATACAGAAACTTCTTTAAAGTTGGGCATTTTAATGTGGGATCATGAGTCCTAAACAGTCTCAATAGAACAGTAGACATACCCAGTACTCCTCACCCCCACCGACTCCTGTCTTTCTTTAGGGAACAGTCTCGCTCAACCACAGGAGATGGCGGAAACCCCCAGGTTCTCTCATTTTTCTGCCAGCTAGTTGTCCCAGCAACCCCATGGACTGTAGCCTTCCAGGCTCCTCTGTCCATGGGATTTCCCAGGCAAGAATACTGGAGTGGGTTCAGAGAAAAGTCAGTCCTTTACAGACGACAGAGCTGTAAGATATAAAACTCTGGAGGTGGAGGGGGAGATATTTTCCACTGTGTGGAGAAAGCTGGTCTGCAGAGCGAAGAAGGCTGGTAAGCTATAAGAAAGTGGAAAGAGAGAGACTGAGACAGGAAACTTCATCTGAGAGGCCCAGTCTCATCTCTGCTCGTTTCAATGCTTGGCTGTTCAGTTCCTTGCAGTCTTTGAGTCAATAAGACTTCCCTTTTGGCTCAGGCTAGGTAGAGCTGAGTTTCTATTGTTTGCAACTAGAGAACTTTTCAAGGGTCTGACCTTCACTTCTGATGCACTGTTACTAAAATAGGAGGAGTCTTAGAGGGGCCAACTTTATGGGGGCAGACCCCTTGTCAGCTGGGGCCCAAGTTTTCTCTGAAATGTACACATCAGGTCCCATTGAGGTGAACACATGCCTCTTCCTAGTGCTGAGCCCCTAGACAATCATGTAATGACTACATGGTGCAAAGTGTTCCAGGCACTTGGTTCTTGGGAGCATTGTGAACTGGCTCAGGGCTGCCCTTGTAATTGGCCTCTGTGCATCCAAGCTCCACTCGCCACCTCCAAGGACCTCTTTCCCTCCAGCCGGCTGCAGCCACTCAAATACATGGCCTGTGTGATCTCTTCCCCATACCAGCCTCTCCCACACGGAGATGAAAACCCCACCACCACCAAGTAGAGTCGTCAGTGTTCTCTTTCAAAGTGAGGCTTTAATAAACAGTTATCTTTATCACTGACAAATAGATGTTAGGGGATAAAGATCACAGAATCTTGCATGTTCTGTGTAACTTCTAAGTGGTTGCTGTTTACAGGGAGAAACCTCCTGTAAAATAACAGGCACTGCCTACTTCACTCAGCAGGGTCCCTCTTTTACCTTTTCTCTACTCATCATTATGTGAAGAAGATTCCAGGGGAGCATCTCAGTAATGACCTCAGAGAAGCCAGCTGAGGTATTGAACAATCCTTCCTGCATGGAGGTTTTCCTTGGGAGTCACCTGTGACTGCTCCTTATTTTTTTTTTTATAATTTTATTTATTTACTTATTTTATTCTCAGCTGTGCGGGGTCTTCATTGCTGCTCAGGCTTTTCTCTAGTTGCAGCAAGCAGGGGCTACTCTCTAGCTGTGGTGTGCAGACATCTCGTGGCAGTGGATTCCCTTGTGGAACACAGATCTGTGGAGTGTGGGCTTCAGTCGTTGTGGCTAGTGACCCCTAGACCCCAGGCTCAGGAACTGTGGTGCACGGACTTTGTTGCTCCATGGCATGTGTGATCTTCCCAGACCAGGGATCGAACCCGTGTCTCCTGCATTTGCAGGCAGATTCTTTATCACTGAGCCACCAGGGAAGGGCCCTTGGTTTAGTTTTCATTCTCTTGTTGCTTGTTTCCCTTAGAAACATCCCTTCTTCATTCGTTCATTCATTCATCCAGGGCTTATGCGGCTGCTACTCTGGACTCTGTCCTGTGTCAAGTATTTATTTATTTCCCTAGGAATTCAAAGAAAGAAAGAAAGACGGTACCCTGGACACAGACCTTGTAGGTGCTCCATGAATAAAAAACAAGTTTCACTTTTTATTCCTTTCCTTCTCTACTCCTGAGCCCTGCTTCTTCTTGCAGGAAAGGCTGAGCCCGGGGCACTACAGTGGCTAATTTAAAAAAAAAAAAAAAAAGGAAGAAGAAGGCCTGTAATTGTGCTGGGACCTTCGGAAATTCTAATGATGAAAGGCAGAGGCTGGCTCCCACTTCCCCTTCCTGCACAGTGCGGGCGTGGGGTGCCAGGGAGCTGAGCGGTCCTGCTAGGAACCCGAAACAACCATGGACCAAGAAGCCGTGGGCAATATCGTCCTGCTGGCCATTGTCACCCTCATCAGTGTGGTCCAGAATGGTAAGGGAGGCCCCTCCCTCGGGGTCGGCTTGGTGTCTCGGTGTTTGAGAGTCAGGCTTACACACTTGTGTGTTTGTGTGTGTATATGTGTGTACATTTTTTTCTTATCTGTATCTGTGTCTTTATTTGACTGTACAGGGATGCGTGCACTTCTGTGTGACCTGGGAGTTTTCCTTCTCCCCATCTTTCCTTTGCTTTAATGGGGATGATTAATCATGTCTGTAGAGCTGGAGCAGCAAGTTGGTTGTACAGAAACCGTCACTGAAGTGTTTGCAATCAGCACTTTAACTATTAATTACTGTGGCCAGTTGGAGGGCAGGAAGCCTGGAAGCGACAATCAGATATGTGTTCATCCAGACACTGGTTTATACCGGTGCAGCAGGCTGACTTCAGCGCAGTAAGAGTTACCTGTTACCTGTAGGCTAAAAAAATAAATTTGGCCAGTGTGAGAGGAGACTTCACTTTTTCATTATTTTACCTCCGTATTGCTTTTTTTATTTCTTTTGATGAAACACGTTCTTTGCAATACTTCCTTTTCTTTAGCAATGTGTAATTTTTGAAGCATTCTTTGGTAGACATCATGTACTTACATAAAGGGGGAGAGGGTCAGAAGGATTTCCTTATTTGAGAGTTGCATTTCCATTACCCTGTGCTGTGCTTTCGCTCAGTCATGTCCGACTCTTCACGATCCCATGGACTGTAGCCCACCAGGCTGCTCTGTCCATGGGATTCTCCAGGCAAGAACACTGGAGTGGGTTGCCATGCCCTCCTCCAGGGGATCTTCCTGACCCAGGGATCGAAACCAGTTCTCTGCATTACAGTCAGATTCTTTACCATCTGAGTCACCAGGAAAGCCTAAGAGTACTGGAGTGGGTAGCTTATCCCTTCTCCAGGCGATTTCCATTAACCGTGGTGTCACTTAACCCAGGCAAGGGACCTAGAACTGAGAAAGGCAGGACAGGGCGGAGTTTCTCTTTAAATTCCTAAGTTAGGACTGTCTCAGATTCTTTTTATCAGCATGGCTGGTGTCTTTGGGACTTGCAGTTTATGAAGACAGAGAAAAAAAGGGGGAAGATTTACTCTGTAACTTAACGGTAATTTCTGAATGTTCATATACTGTTACACTTTGGAAATGTGGGTGTTCACTCGATTTGAGATATCCTGATATTTTCCCCCAGCTTGAGTGTGGCCTTAGGTTGGTGATGAGCCTTCTGGGCACAGAGTAAGGCTCCCACGGCCTCCCGGCACCAGAGAGACCAATCTTGCATACTCCAAGTCTGTTTCCTCTGTGGAACAACATGTGGCAGCTTTCTGACCCGAGCATTTTCATAGTAAGTGTCACACAACAGAGCTGCAGCTCTGAGAGGGGACGAATGGCTCCGGGTGAGGCTGCCATGGCCCCAAGCCACTGCTGTTTTATGCAGTTGCCATGCTGGGGCTCTCCTGGTCTCTGTAAATCTCCAAAGGATCATTCATTCAACCTGCGTACTCCCAACGGGGACTCTGCCTGGTCCAAGAAGGGTCCCACCTCCATGGGGATGTAGCAGCAGACAGCAGGAGAAGATGGGCAGGCAGGAAGCAGGAAGCCTGCTGTGAAGTCTCGAGTCCCTGTGGAGGCAGTTGCATGGGTACTGGTTGTTCAGGTGCCCCGTCCACCCCCCTCCCCGCGCCCGATACCCGTCAAGATCGGTGACAGGGGACGGAGCCAGGGTCCCCTCAGCCGCCCATGCAGAGGTTCGCATCCACCTTGAGCTGCTGGCCCCCGGTCCAGAGCTGAATGGGGGATGCTGCGTGGTCTCCCCTGTGAGAACATAGTCTCTCCCCCTCCCCTGAGATGCCCCGGGACCTGGCCCTGGAGTGTCCGGGTGAGTCCTGGGCTTCTCTGCAGAAGCGCAGGGAACCCTGAGCAGACTTGAGGCGGGCAATGAGATTTCTAATCAGTTTTGGCAGATGAGATTAGGTCGTAGGGAGGGAGGAGAGAGGATAGATGGCCACATGTCTGAGCTGTAACCACAATCTTTCGGCTGGCCATCTTGGATTGGTGACGACAGGACGCAATGGCCTTGCTGACACAGTCCCAGGAGCTGATGACACTTCCTGGAGGGGAGGGAGCGGAGAGTGGACCAGCTCCTGCTTTGGGCTGGAGACTTTTCATCCTGGACACATGGTCGATTGGGCTGTGTTTGTGGCGATGTGGACAACACGGCTCCCATGTCACAGTCTCTGTTCCTCCCCATCCCGTGCCCTGGGACCAGCATGTGGACAGAGTGATTTTGCAAAGGTTGGGGCAGTTTTGAAGACACCGAAGGAGTCCTTGGCTCCCTTCAGAGGCTTAGGATCAGCCCTGCTCATCTCTGAGGCACAGAGCAAGGCTTGCTGCTCATGCTAAGACCACCTTTTAACTCTGTTCAATGTGCTGGTGCAGGGGAACCAGAGAAATTCAAGTGACACCTCTACCTGTTTTATCCTTGAGCTTTTAGGCAAACACAAAGGTCCAACCGAGGTCCAGAACCTCTCTTTGCAATTCTAATTAACCTCGAGGTTGTAGCCAAAGGTCTACCTACCATATTAAGTGCAGAAAATATGCAAAAACTCTGCCCCCACCCCAGTTACATTCAAAACCCTTCCTGTTAGCTTTAGGAACGATTTACATGCTGTTGCCAGGCACTGTGTACTTCGTATTTGTCCCAAGACAAGGAGTTTCGGCCCCTGTGTCTGTGACACTATGGGGGTGAGGGGGGCGCTCTGGCTCCCAATTCCCCAGGGAGATGCAGAGCCCACCAGCCCAGTGAACTTC
This sequence comes from Nanger dama, assembly GCA_917880005.1. Taxonomy (NCBI): domain Eukaryota; kingdom Metazoa; phylum Chordata; class Mammalia; order Artiodactyla; family Bovidae; genus Nanger; species Nanger dama. The sequence continues at coordinate 30,205,371 of CAKJTW010000005.1, read as the reverse complement.
CTCCTCTGCCTCCCAAACAGTCAGGAGTCATCAAGATCGTTGAACCCGAGGCCCCCTCCCAGCTTGATCCAGGATAATGCACATTTGGGAAAGCAGACCACATTTAAAGTTTGAGCGACCTGGACCACGAGTACCAAAGCCTGGTTTCCCTGGTCGTGTAGACAGATGTATTTCCTCTGCATAGCATCCAGAGGGCCTCCCACTTCTCGGCCAGGGTGCCAGCAGCTTTGACATGAAGCAAACCTGGGAAACATGGCTTTGGAGAAAATGATTCCCACGGGAAGCCAAACTAATTAGGTTGGGGGAAGCGGGGGAGAGTGAGCTGAGGGGAGGGACCCAGGGCCTTGTGCATGGAGACCTTGTGAATGGTAACAGCAGAAGTCTAGACCGCATCCTCAACAGCCCCTACTGAACACTCCCAGGATGGAGCACTCACAATGCACTGGTCTCACTCTTCCCATTGTCAAGTGTATTGAGAATTTGCTTTGTGTCTTGTATAGTGCTTCGTGCTGGTCATAACATGATCTCATTTAATCCTTGCACCCTATGAAATATTCTACTATTACACTCTTATTTCACAGAATAACTAAGTGGAGCTTAGAGAGCTTAGAGAGTTAGTTGGAGATTCCAGAGTCAGTAGTGGTGAAACTGGGATTCAAATCTACTTCAAAACGTGAAAGTTTACACGATGTGTGTTGTCACTCACTACTCGGGAAATTCTGTTACATTGAACTGAAACTTGCTGCCTTCTAATTTCTACCCACTGGTGTGTCTGTTTTGGAAAAGCTTAGACTGTGCCTGCAGCTTCTGTGTTTCCAAAGTCACCTGTAATATCCCTGGTTCAACATATCATTTCTCAGCCGACTTGGTTTCCAGAGTCCCTAGTCATCAGATTACTCCTTCCCACCCCACCCACCACCAACTTGCTATCTTCTTTCTAAGATGCAGGTGGGTGTTTTTCATGCAAGAAATCTGTTCCCGAAATCCAGACACCAGTTCTGTTAAAATGATGGAGGTGTGAGCTATTCTTGTGTATCACAGGGCTGACTCATACTAAATGAAAATCTCAGAATCTTTTTTCTGTGATCCTGAGAAAGTTATTCACCTTCTCTGACCTGCAGTTTCCTCAACAGAGAGGTGGGGTTCTAATACTGTGCACGTGTGGTGGCTGAAGGTGTTGCCTGAGATAATCCCTGAGTTGCTGGCAGAGGCCAGCATGTGGTAGTTTCTTGGTGACCGTTTGCAGCCTTCTCCCTCTGGTCTCTCTCCGTCCCTCTGGTTTGGCCTGATGTTAGCAGCCAGCCAAGAGCAGTGTGTGAATGCTCCCCGCATGCATAGTTTCTGTAACATGATCAAGGATATGGAGTATGGAGTGTCAGTATTTGGGGGAGTGGACAACGTGACCCAACTCTTCCAAGTTTAGCTCGGAAGGAAAGAGAGGTAGACCCTAGTGGGGGTTCAGGACTGAGGCAGGCTTGTTTTTGTTCTGTTTTGAGGTTAGGAGAGATTTGAGCATGTTTCAAAGCTAAAGATTAGGAGAAAAACAGATAGCAGAGATTTACGAAGCAGGGCAAACATCAATGAAGGAAGGCCGGAAGAGGCTGGCCAACGCAGGGTCAAGGTCGCAGGTGGAGGACTAAGACTTAAAAGAGGAAGGGGCTGTTCTTGGGCAAGGAGAAGAAGAGAAGCAGGCTGAGAGAAGGAGGGCCCCGCCATGCAGCTGGTTGCAGAAGTAACCTCGGACTTTCTTAATACCGTCCCTGCTTATGTGTTCAGAGGCACGGACATCACCTTGGGTTCTGGAAAGACGGTGATCAGAATTTCCACTGTATTCTCTGGGGAGAAGAGAGGTTCAGAGCAGACAGTTGGCTGCTCAGACCCCAAATTGCTGATGGAGTCCCTGCAGTGAGCTTCTGTGTGATAATAAGAGGATGAACACACTCTCGCATGCCCAGCTGGACTCGAGTCCCAGCTCCCCCCTGCTCCCCAGTGGTGGGACGGAGGTTATTCAACCTCTCTGAGCCACAGTGCCCTTGTCAACAGCGTGGGGATGTGCTTCACAGAGCATGTTCTGCGTCCACCAGAGTGCCATCATGAAGCCAGCCCTGCGGCTCTGCCCGGTGTGGGCACACCCCTAGGGGAGGAACATGCTTTCACCAAAAGCAAATCACAAAGGCTTTTATCCACAGACACAATGGATGAGGCATCCTTTTCAGGTCTTTTCGAGGAGGCTAATGTGAAATTGATAAAAAGACATCCTGTGAGTGGAATACCTGATTGTCACCCTTTTTCCTTTTTCACTCTTGAAATAGGAGGAAAGGAATAAAATAGGAGGGGTGAGACAGAGAGAAAGAGAAAGGAGGAAAGAGTGAGAGGGAAGGAGAGACTGTGTTACCCCATCCCCACCATCCAGCCTGTAGATAAGACAGATTCTGTCTCCCAAGCATCTCTGCATCCCCCAGCCATCACCCTAACCAGCTCCCTGCTGTCTTTCCCCCTGTCCTGGGTCTCACCCCTCTAAGCCCTCACCATGCTAAGACAGAATGGCTTTCTGGTGAAGCCATTCATCAGCTTACACCTGTCAGTAACTCCATGTTTCCTCAAGCTGGCAATAAATTCAGAAGTTCTTAATGTGGCTCTCCTCAAGGTCACGGTCACGCTGCTGGTCTGAGGGCTAGGTCCTGCCACCATCTGCTCAGCCTTGGCTCACTTAGCACTTTTTCCTTGAGGCTCCCCCTGGCCGCCCTGACCAGCACCCCTGGAGGCCCCTGCCCTGCTCTGCCTTCACTTTTGTCCACAGCTCGGCACACCGTGTGATTTTAATTCTTACATATTGTTTACTGTGTGTGGTCTGTCTCCTTTCCTGGAATCCTCGCTGGAACATAAGCTCCTGAGGCCAAGGCTCTGCGTGTGTGTTTTGTTCTCTGATACAAGCTGAGTGTCTGGCACATGGCAAGTGATAACAGAGAAATGGCATTGAAAGAGCAATTTGCCGCCTACCTCTCTTCGGCCTCATTTGTAATTTTACCAGGTTAATACTCCCCATTACGGCCCTCCCCACCCCCCATCTCCCCGTCAGCTGGATGTACTAACGCCAGAGGGAATTGCTGCTGGACCTCTGCATATTCCATTCCGATAGAGTGAAGTGGTCTCCTCAGCTGTCCCTGGTCCCCGCCATCTGCTTGTCCTTCAGGTTTTATTTTACACATCACTCCCCTCTAGGAGTCCTTCTGTGACCTAAACACTGAATTGTTACCCCTCTTTGACCCCCTCGATGGCTCCATGTTCTCACTCAGTCTCAGCACACGTCTCTCTGTAGGCCTTTCTTTACTTGGTTGTCTATTTCTTCTGGTGGGGGCGTGTCTTGCTCACAATTGCCTCACCAACACCAAATATAGCAATTAGTGAACAGTAGCTGCTGAATACCTTTGTGCTCAGTGACATTTGATGGAGGACAATTAGGGCCGTTTAGAGGTCGAGAGAAGGAAACATTTAACATTCCAGGAAAAATATTAAGATACCAGGCTCGGGATACGTGCCCATTATAAATCCAAACCTTTCCTTCTGGCAGGGTTCTTTGCCCACAAGGTGGAGCACGAAAGCAAGACCCACAATGGGCGGAGTTTCCAGAGGACTGGGACCCTGGCCTTTGAGCGGGTCTACACTGCCAAGTGAGTCCACACTCTGACACTGCTCTTTGACCCGGGGTGGGCCTGGGACAACCTTCTGGAGGCTGAGGTGTGGTGGTGGGGGTGCAGGGTGGGTTCCAGGGAAGCTTGAACTTCACCTGGGAGGCTTTGGGGGTACTTTTCATCTTCTTAGCAGGTGCTGGTGTTTGAAGAGAGGAAGCAGAGGTGTTGGGGTTGGGGGAGTAGACCTCACAGCTCCTGCCTGGTCAGGAAACCTCTCAGCCAGTCATTCGGTCACGGAGTTGACCAATTTCCTGGGGGATTTGTCCTGAGGTGCTGGCGTGCAAATCAGCCATTACTCATCAGCTGGCATCAGAAGCAACAAGCAGGACTGGCAGGCAGCTGCCTGCTGCCCCGTGGACACCTACGCCTGGTCTCCTGGAGCGACCAGGACAGAGAGCATGAGGGGACTATCCACCTGCTTTTCTATCTCTCCTTCTTTACTTCTGCAGGGAAACGTTGCTAGAAAACACCTGAACAACTCAGGGAAGGAGGAGGGGTGCTATTTGGGATGCAAATCTGAACGGTGTTATTCAAACACTCATTTTCCTCTCTGCCAAATGCATTTAGACAAAGGGTTCAGCCATCAGCCTGTGGCGGGCTTCTCCGTGCCTGTGACTGGAGGCTTGTTAGGAAGGGCAGCTGTAGCCCCAAGCTGCCAGGGAGCCGGCCTTTAGTCTCGGCTTGGAGGTGACTTTGATATTCCCCAGAGAGCCTTCTAAGATGGGGCTTAGGGCCACACAAGGAAAGTTCTAGAAGGGTAGGGAGAAGTTGAAAGGTGTGGCTTTAAGCCATGTAAGATGTTCACATTTATAGAAGGGGGGCACCGTGTGTGGGGCTCCCCAGCCCTTCTGTGCTGTGTGCAGGGGCCGACAGAGAGGAGCAAAGACAGGGTGCTCCACTGGGAATGATGCCATAACCTCTGAAAATGGAATCCAAAAACCAGGAATCCTGTTCTACAGACAGACTGGAATGGGAAGCTTCTTCCCACCCAGATCACTGCATTCTCACCAGCAGCACTGTGCTCTTATGAACACAACTGGTCGGTATTGGAGAAGTGGAGGCAGGGGAAGTTCTCTGTACCAGGTGGGAAGTTGAGCTCCCATCTTGCCAGCAATGAGGAAGAGCCACAGCAGGCCAGGCCGCCTGGTTTTTGCCTTTTCTTCCAGGAGTGAACCAGCTCTCCTTCTCAGAAGCTACCATGGGACTGCCCTGGTGGTTAAAACTTGGTGCTCTCAATGCAAAGGGCCTGGGTTCGGTCCCTGATCAGGGAGGTAGATCCCACATGCTGCAACTAAGACCCGGAGCTACCAAATAAATAAAAATAAATTTTTAGAAAAGAAGAAGATGAAGCCACCGCATTGACACTTGGTCCCCATGGCCAGCCTCCGGATTGTGGAAGTGCCTCGTGGGGGTGGCTGTGAAGTTCCACAATGGCATGCAATCCCTGAGGTCAGAGGATGCTAGAGAAGCGTGGTGGGCAATCAGTGCTGCCTGGGTCTTGACTTTCCTACTTACCCTTCAAGAGAGGAGAAGGAGACCGAGGGGAGGAGAGTGAGCTGTGGAGAGGTTGGACCTATGGCGGGGGGTGGAGGAGAGTTTTCTGTAAGATAAAGGTCATCCAGACACTGCCGTGGTTCTGTTACAAAGACCATTTCCTCCCTGGCCAGTTTGCAGCACCCTGTGTGTGCCTGAGGTGGGTTGTGGAAGGCTCTGGAGATAACACAGCGGTTGTTACTGCCCGCTGGCCACCCCCAGGGCCTCTGGTCTGAGCAACTCGGCCAGGAAGCTACCAGGAAGAAAGTCATCCCCAATGAGCTCTTCCCCAGGGGCCTCCAAAGACACTCAAAAGGGGCGTGAGATGAGACATGGGGATGCGAGAAGAAGAGAACATGTATTCACTGTTGCCATCTGTAGGAAACTAAGCTTTACTCAGCTTTAATATGCAGATCGAGAGGCGTATGTGTGTGCAATTTGTACATGAATGTACGTGTCGTAGGCTTATACCATCAAAAGTCTTGGTTGATGGAGTGTGGAATCGTAAATGTTTAGAGACCATAGAAAGGGAAGATAGCATAAAGAATAAATGATGCTGGTGGACTAAAAGGACTAATGCATGTTTTTCAGCATAAAATTTGGCTGTGGACTGATACAGACCGTTCAAGATTTGGGGGCTGTCGATAAACAAGACGTCCCAGCCAGGTTATGCCATTAGTTCAGACTGGACTTTGGTTAATCGGCTGCCCTACCACCTATCTCCCTTGAGGGCAGAGCTGAGCCTGATTTTGAGAGGGAAAAAGACCTTGACTGTCTTATCTTGTGTCTAACACATAGGTTGAAGCTCTGTTCCCAGCTGATGAGTGCAGGCAGAGCAGTCAAAGTTTGATTTTTGGAGAAAAGTCTCAGTTAAGGGACCTAAGATTCTTCCCCAGGGGTGCAGGTGAGCACAGACTGTGGAGAGATAATGGGTCTCTGGAGGTGTGTAATTTTCCAAAATGGATCCCCTAGGTTACAAGTTCGTGGGCTGTTAACAGGTATGACAGGGAAACAGGTTCCCCACAGCAAGACTTTTGAGACCCTTTAAAGTGCCAAGAGACACGTGATGCTTGTTTCTCCAAGAAGGGGAAGTCTTATTGAACTACAGAAAACTCTCCTTAAAAAAAAAAAAAAGCATATCAAAGGTTTGGTGTCTCACAAAAATGCATTTTGGTAAATGACACCTTAAGGCTTCTTCTCCCCTGCTCCTCTCACCCTAGGCTCACTTCTAAGTACCGTGGACTTGTCCAGTGATTTGAACGTGATCCATCTACATTGGTTCTATTGATTGGTATTGATCCTATTACTGTTATTAATGATATTTGCATCATTAATTAATTAAAATCTTTTTGAAATAGAGTTGATTTACAATGTTGTGTTAGTTTCAAGCATACAGCAAAGTGATTCAGTTACATGCGCTCATTCTAAGTTGCTAAGTTGTGTTCGATTCTTTGTGACCCTGTAGACTGCAGCACATCAGATTTTTCTTTCACTATCTCCTGGAGTTTGTTCAAATTCACATCCATTGAGTCTGCGATGCCATCCAACCATTTCATCCTCTGTTGTCCCTTTCTCCTCTTGCCCTCACTCTTTCCCAGCCTCGGGGTCTTTTCCAGTGAATTGGCTCTTTGCATAACGTGGCCAAAGTATTGGAGCTTCAGCTTCAACATCAAACCTTCCAGTGAATGTTCAGTGTTGATTTCCTTTAGAATTGACTGGTTTGATTTTCTTGCTGTCCAGGGGATTTTCAAGAGTCTTTTCTAGCACTGCAGTTCATAAACATCAATTCTTCTGTGCTCAGCCTTCCTTATGGTCCAACTCACATGCATACATGACTACTGGAAAAGCCATAGGTTTGAGCGATGTCTCTACTTTTTAATACACTGTTTGTCATAGCTTTTCTTCCAAGGAGCAAGTGTCTTTTAATTTCACAGCTGCAGTCACCATCCACAGTGATTTTGGTGCCCAAGTAAATACAATCTGCCACTATTTCCATTTTTTGCCCCATCTATTTGCCATGAAGTGATGGAACCAGATGCCATGATTTTTGTTTTTTGAATGTTAAACTTTAAGCCAACTTTTTCACTTTCCTCTTTACCCTAATCAAGAGGCTCTTATTCACTAAGTGCTTCACCCTAAATGGCAGATCTTTAAGGGGCTCCTGTCCTTTGGAATTATTACTGTGTTCATAGGTCAGTGGAAGTTCTGGGTATCCAGAGCACCTAGTGAGTCAGCAGGCTTTGTTGGTTCCCCCATGCCCATATCCCAGGACAGGATACATTGGTTTCTTATCTTTTCTACTTGTCAACTTCTCCAGCAAAGAATTTTTGACCATCAAAAGACACGAAGGCCCCCATGGCCAGGGACACAGCCCAGCCTCCCTGGGTGCTCTGTAAGGGACAGACCAAAGGCTGGTCCTTCTAGGGTTCTCAGTGGTACCAACTGAACTGCGAGACCCTATCAATTTGAAGGTTGATATTTAGGGGAAAAATCATGAGAAGCACATCAAGAAGGTGCCAGAGGGAGACTCTAAGAAAGGAATTTGGATAAAAGGCCAAATGTATTTTGAAGATTACATTTTCTAATACCTTTTGGCTGTACTGCACAGCATGTGGGATCTTAGTTCAGTGACCAGGAATTGAATCTGCAACCCTTGCATTGGAAGCACAGGGTTTTAACCACTGAGCTGCCAGGTAAGTCTGAAGAAAATTGCATTTTTGAGTTTACCTCTGTAGTTTGAATTACCTTAAACCAGTGGTTCTCAAACTTGAGCATGCGTCAGAATTACTTGGAGGGCTCTTTAAAATCTTACTAGGCAGCCCCCAGAATTTTTAATTCTGTAGGTCCAAGGAAGGCATTAACATTTACGTTTTTAAGAAGGTCCCTGTTGATTCTGATACAGCTGATCCAGGGACCACACCTTGAGAACCAGTACATTAGACCATCAACTCTTAGAGCTTAAGTGGATCTCAGAGTTATTCATTATTTGTCTCTTGGTTTTACCAGTAAGGAAACCAAGTCCAGAGAAATTGCTTTGCCAGTGACAAACAGCTGGTTAATGTCAGGTTGGGGACCAATCCTCATCCTGTGCCCCTCCCGCTTTTTTTGCATCGGCCTTTCCCTGTTCATCCTTCTGTGTCTTGTTATGTTGTGTTTCCATGGATGTCCAGATAGATAGATAGATCTCAACTGAAGCTTTTCAAGAGGACACTCACTATTTAATTGAGTGCAGGCATACCTTGTTTTATCATACTACACAGATACTGTGTTTTTCACCAGCTGAAAATTTGTGGTGGCCCTGCATCATCAGATGATGGATAGCATTTTTAGCAATAAAATATTTGTAATTAAGAAATGTACCTTGTGTTTTAGACATCATGCTATAGCGCACTTATTGGGCTGCAGTGTAGCACAAACACAGCTTTTATGTGCACCGGGAAACCGGAACATCCCTGTGAGTTGTGTTATTGCGGTGTTTGCTTCATTGTGGTGGTCTGGAGCTCAACCCACGCTATCTCCAAGGTGTGCCTGTAGGGTTGAAGAGGTAGCAGTCCTGGTTTTAGAGTCGTATTGAGTCCTGGCTTTGCTACTCTGGATGACACTGGGTAAGTTATCTTCAGCTTCTCCAAGGTTCAGTTTCTCATCTGACACATGAGAAAATTGTGGTAGGCAGAAGAATGACCCCCAAAGATGTTCACATCCTGATCCCAGGAACACGTGAATAGGTTATGTTACATGGCAAGGGGGAGTTAAGGTTATTAAGCAGTTGAGTTTAAATTAAGAGACTGTTTGGAATTATCTGGGTGGGACCAATGTCATTGCAAAGGTCCTTCAGATGTGCAAGAAGAAGGCAGAAGAGCTGGGGTTGCAAAGACGTAATCAACCATGGCTGGCTTTCAGGTTGGATGGAGCTTCGAGCTAAGGAACACAGGTGGCCTCTAGAAGTTGGGAAAGGCAAAGAGACAAAAGCAGTGCATCTCCAGAAGGGATGCAGCGATGCTGACATCTTCATTTTGGTCCATCGAGACTGACTTCAGACTTCCGACCTGCAGATAATACATTTGTCCTAACCCTCTGAGTCTGTGGCTACTTGTCCCAGAAGCCACAGAAAACTGTGCAGTTACTGAGTGTACTGGCAGGATTGCCGTGAGCTTAAAGGGAGACCAAGGGTGTCAGACCCTGGTGCACTGGCCAAGCCTGTGCCCTGACAAAACCATCAGCAGGATAACTCCCTGAGCACCACCTTTGCCTAATCCACCCTGGCTCCTATAATGTGGAGGCTTACCTGTCCTTCCTTCGCTTGGCCCACGTGTCTGAGCTGACTTGTGTGTCTGACCCGAAGGTCTACTTGGTGGGGTCTACGCAGTCGGGTCCCTTTCTTGACCCCACCCTAACTCACCCAGCCCTGCTGTCTGTGTCACTCACTTTTCAATTCTAAGAAGTGCTTTGGCATAGCCGAGAGCAGGACGCCTGCCAAAGAGGATCCGTCAAGAAATGGCTTCACCACGGAAGGGAGTAGATGAATTCCAAGCTTGTGTCCGCTTTTCCTGCTCTCTGTCTCTAGAGGTCAGAGGAATTTTGAATGGAGTCCAGGCCTTGTGAGACGTGTGCGGGTGTGTGCTAAGTCACCTCAGTCGTGTCCGACTCTGTGTGACCCTATGGACTACAGCCTGCCAGGCTCTTCTGTCCACGTCTGCTAGGCTCCAGGCAAGAATACCAGAGTGGGTTGCCATGCCCTCCTCCAGCAGATCTTTCTGACCCAGGGACTGAACCTGCATCTCTTATGTCTCTTGCATGGTAGGCGGGTTCTTTACCACTAGGGCCACCTGGGAAGCCCACCTTGCAAGACAGTGATTATTATTTCGGGTTTCAGGTAATTTTCAGACTAAACTGTACCCTCTGATTTTTTCCCCCTTGTTTATTTATTCTGCAGCCAGAACTGTGTGGATGCCTACCCCACCTTCCTTGTCATGCTCTGGAGCGCCGGGCTTCTCTGTAGCCAAGGTAACCTGGGCTTTTCTCCTTGTGTGTGCTCGCTCCAAAACACGTGTCACCAGGAGGTGCAAGTGTAGGTTTTTGTGTTGAAAAGACTTTGTCTGCCCTCCAGCTCCAATCTGCAAAGCTTTGGAGAGGTGAGACCCTCCGGAGGTTGTGAGCCAGTGGACGGGGTGCCAGCACGGGACCTGGCTGTAATGCATCGCTAATGCTGGCTCCCTGGTGACTGGTTGAGAGCGGCTGTGCTGACAAGGGTGGTTTCAGGCTAAATGTGACTCAGAAACCTTAAGCAGCATGAGCTCAGACACAAGGGCATTCTGAATGAGAGTAGGAGGTGTCTGTTCTGGGCGACCGTCACCTGGCTGACTGCTCATTACCTTCTGCATGGTGCTCCTCCTTCCGGCATAGGTCGAGGTCTCCAGCCTTCCTGGTGCTTAGCAGCCCACAGTCTTGACTTCAGCAAGTTGGATTCTCAAAACTGATTTAAAATTAAGTGGAAACTGAGTGGTATTTTTGGTCCACTTGGGAGACTGGCCTTGTGTCTGCTGAAGGTCTGGTGTGACCTGGCCTGCTTCCACACTGTGGCCCAGCCGTGCGAGACAAAAGGCTGCCAGCGTCCTGTGAGAGATGATCTCATCCTTATTGTGGTCACTCACGCAATAAAGTAGGTAAAGTGGACATTGTTGCCCCCTGTTGTTACTTTTAAGGATCCTTTGATTCAGGGAGATAAATGACTTATTCAAGGTTGCTCAGCTGGTGGGTAACGGAGCCAGGACAGACTCCCAGGGATTTCAGGATAAATCCTGGGTTTTCCACGTGTCCTCTTACTTTATTCATTTCCATAAAAATATACACTGAACACCTACTATGTGCCAAGCCCTGTTCCCTGGATACACAGCAGTAAATAAGACAGAGATGGTGGTGAAGCACACAGCAGTTGGCAAGGTGGACCAATAGAAAATAAATGAATGGATAAGTTCATTGCCAAGAGTGAGACACGCCACAAAGGAAGAGAATCAGGTGCAATGAGAGAGGAGAGAGGCGAAGGCTGGGAGCAGAAACCACTTCAGGAGCACGAGGTGATCCATACGGCTGTCAGACAACATGTCTTAATCTCCCACTTTCTATCCTCAGTTAAATAAGAAACATGTCTGGCATCACCTGTAAAATGAAGTCAAACTACACCTAGAGTAGGAGTTATGATTCCTTTTATGTCTTCTTAGATGATACTTGATAGAGATGAATCTGGAGTTATTCTGGTTGGATAAAGGGAGTTGAAAAGGGTTTCAGGGCCTGGAAGTAAGCATTTTATGCCAAAAAAGTGTTGGCATTGCCAGGAGAAAAACTGGCAGTCACTCCTGTTCGGTGTAATAGTCATTTCCTATAAATATGGTAGATTGGATAATTTTTCAGGTGAAAGGAACACCAGCCTAAACCCATCACATTACAGAGCAGGAGCCCAAACCTGAGGGGAAACTGCTCAAACCTGAGAATTTCAGAGCCTGATTTTGAATGCACGACATCCCTCCTGGGGTTTCAAGCAGCTCAAGTCCACACCAGGGGCAGGCACTGATCCTCAAATACAGGCAGTGAGTTCAGTCACTTTGCACACTGATTTCTATCAGCTAATGTTCGGTTCAGTTCCTGGTGACAGAAAGGTGGGCCAATAAGTTAGCTCAGAGCCATCTGGAAGGGACCAACCAGGAAAAACCTTGTCCACGGCAGCTGTGAGTTGTCACAACTTTGAAATCATCAGAGAAGAGAGGATTGGAGACCCGAGTACCCAGAGTGCCTGGAGCACTCCCTGACACATAACAAGTGCTTGGTTAATGCACTTTATTTGGTATTTGAATAACTCTGTCAGGGGCAAGGGGCGCTGGATTTTGAAGAACTTTTATATCCATACTTCTGTTTCACTCTCATAGTAATTCCTGATAGGTAGGAAAAGTGTAATCAGCCGTTTGTCAAATGTATTAATAGAATGAGTTAAGCATTCGCTCCTGATTGTAACAGTCCTGATGGGGCTGGGTTTCCAACTCTCTGCTTCAAACACTCAGGACTCCATAGGGTTGTTTAACTTGTGTGTGTTCCTCACAGGGTTGGAATGCAAAGGGCATTTCTTTCCCTGGAGATCTTTCCTAAACCGTAGCAATTATTCAGAAAACGTTGAGCATCATGATTCCTGAAGGTCCACAGGTGACTTTGTAAGGACCAGCTTCAGAGCAAGGCTCTGGGAGCAAGTCTAGCTTTCCTCCTACACACACACATGTACATGCACCTACCAGTTGACAATCTTACACAAGTTTCCTGACTGCTGGAATCCATGTTTCCACATCTGGAAATAGAAAAGACCACACCAAGACTTCCCTGGTGGTTCCGTGGCTAAGGATCCGCCTGCCAGTGCAGGGGGCACAGGTTTGATCCCTGCTCTAGGGAAGATCCAGCACGCTGCAGGGCAAATAAGACTGTGTGCCTCAATTACTGAGCCCATACTCCTGAAACATGAGAAGCCACCACAATGAGAAACCCATTCATTGCAGCTAGAGAGTAGACCCACTTGCCCCAACTAGAGAAAGTCCAGGTACAGCAAGGAAGACCCAGCACAGCCAGAAATACAATAAATACATAATAAAGAAAAAGATTGTACCAGTCATGTGAAAAGGATTCAGATTAGATGACAGGTATGAAAAGACTTTGTATGAAATGACACTGTGATGCCAGTACAGGATAGCATGACTATTCCTAAGGATCTCAGGATGCTTCCTGTCCCTGGCTCTTTGCTGAACTTCAGCCCTGACTGGCAGAAGCTGAGGCCTCCGCTGATTTTGCGACCAACACTGATTACCTATTGGCTGTATTAGTACTGGGTTCCATCTAGGACACTAACACGGGTGTTGTCCTTTCTCCTCTTAGTTCCTGCTGCCTTTGCTGGAATGATGTACCTGTTCGTGAGGCAGAAGTACTTTGTTGGCTACCTGGGGGAGAGAACTCAGAGGTAGGCCGCTGGGACGGCATAAGAACCACGGAGGGAGAGGCACTTTCCAGCCGGAAGAGTGGTCATTCAACAATATTCCGCTGACCAGGAGGCACCATAAGGGTTGGAGGGAGAGGGTGACGTCAATCCTTCATCCTTTTCCTCCCTGAATTTTGCTGGTTCTGGAAATACAGCCAGGGCTCTTGACTAGTTTTTCCATTAAAAAAAAAAAAAAAATTCCTCCACATGGTGCTGGGGTCCCAAAGGGTGCTTTAAAAGCATGCCTTGCAAAACCACAGCCTCTGCTCCCCCCTGCTGCATCTGGGCCTTGAATTACACACCCCCTGTCTGGCTTCCCAAAGCCTGCCACGAGTGAAGCATGCCATTGTTTGTCCAGGGGAAGGAGAACTAAAGCTTGCACCTTGTGATAAATTCTCTTGAGTAACAGACATTGGGGACCTGCAGAAAGAATGTTGAGAAAGTCAGACACAATTGCCAGTGGCGGACAGAGACAGTGTAGGCTACGATTGTCCTTTCCTTAGACCTGGGTGGGGAAAGCTGGGTTTTAGTAAAGTAAATGATGATACTTAGAGAAGAAAGGTTCGAGTTACAGTTTGCCCCAGTTCTGGAGCGATCAGAATCGCTGATGGGTTCCAAGAGTGGGGAAGATGCTGCGGGGGCTGCTGCCCATGTGCTGGCCCCAGTGCCCACCCCCTATTCCACTTCTTGTCCCCCTCCATGTCTCACAATAGCGCCCTCCCCACACCCCCGTTGGATTCCTGGATTGGGAAGATCTGCTGGAGAAGGGATAGGCTACCCACTCTCGGATCCTTGGGCTTCCCTTGTGGCTCAGCTGGTGAAGATTCTGCCTGCAATGTGGGAGACCTGGGTTCAATCCCTGGGATGGGAAGATCCCCTGGAGAAGAGAAAGGCTACCCACTCCAGTATTGTTGCTACAGAATCCCATGGACAGAGGAGCCTGGTGGGCTGCATTCCATGGGGTTGAGAAGAGTCAGACACAGCTGAGCGACTTCACTTTCACTTTCTGGTGGATAAGGCTGCCCCATTCAGAGAGCCTCCTCCTTCACTTGATCTTAGCCAAAAGGCCAAGAGGTGATCAGGAGAGCCCTCTTCAGTGGCGAAAAAGGCTGTGACATCCCTGGAGAAGTTGTCTGGGAAGAGTTAAAGACCCAGAGAAGCGCCTCCTTAAAGGACGCTACTCCTCGAGTCCTTAGAAACATCCTGCCCAGACCAAGAACACCACTATTTCATTGAGAGGCACTCCTGTTTCATCCTTCACCACAGATTTATCTTGAACAGGTTCTGAAATAGCTTCACAAATCACTTTCCCTCCTTTCTGTAATGAGCATATGGTGGCCTCATTCATGTGATAAATCTGACTCACTACAATATTTGACTTTTAACAATTTAATTTCTCTGAAGCCTCTATTCTCTGGCTAAAAAAAAAAAAATAGACTCCTTTACTTTCTTTCCATTTCTTTACCAACATTAGCAGGTAATTCTCTGTATTTGTCTTTGAGGCTGCCAGAACAAAGTGCTCCATGCAGAGCAGGGTGTCTAAATAACAGAAATGTCTTTTCTTATCGTTCTGGAGGCTGGCAGTCCAAAAATCAAGACAATGGCAGGGTTGTTCTTTCCTGAGGCCTCTCTCCTTGGCTTGTACTTGGCCATCTTCTCCCTATGTCCTCAAGGGTCTTCCCACTGTGTGTGTCTATGTCGTAACCTTCTCTGTAAAATATTTTTTTAATGTATTATTTATTTTTGGCCGTGCTGAGTCTTTGTTGCTTCATGGGTTTTTCTCTAGTTGCGGGAGCAGGGCTTACTCTCTGGTGCGCGGGCTTCTCACTGCGGTGACTTCTCTTATTCTGGAGCTCAGTTCAGCTCTAGGGTGTGTGGGCTTCAACAGGTATGGTGCTTGGGCTCAGCAGTTGTGGGTCCTGGGCTCTAGAGCTCAGGCGTCAATAGTTGTGACACATGGGGTTAGTTACTCCATAGCATGTGGCATCTTCCCAGATCAGGGATCGAGCCCATGTCCCCTGCATTGGCAGGTGGATTCTTTACCACTGAGCTACCAGGGAAACCCCGCTAGCCTTCTCTTTAAAAAAAATTAAAAAAAACTTTTATTGGCTGCATGAGATCCCAGCTTGCCTGACCAGGGATCAAACTCGCATCCCCTGCATTGAAAGCACGAAGTCTTTTTTTTTTTTTTTTAATTTATTTTAATTGGAGGCTAATTAATTTACAATATTGTGGTGGTTTTTGCTATACATTGACATGAATCAGCCATGGGTGTACATGTGTTTCCCATCCTGAACCCCCCTCCCACTTCCTTCCCCACCTCATCCCTCTGGGTCGTCCCAGTGCACCAGCCCTGAGCACCCTCTCTTATGCATTGAACCTGGACTGGCGATCTGTTTCACATATGATAATAGACATGTTTCAATGTTATTCTCCCAGATTATCCCACCCTCTCCCTCTCCCACAGAGTCCAAAAGTCTGTTCTTCACATCTGTGTCTCTTTGCTGCCTCACATATAGGGTCATCATTACCATCTTTCTAAATTCCATATATATGTGTTAATATACTGTGTTGGTGTTTTTCTTTCTGGCTTACTTCACTCTGTATAATCCACCTCATTAGAACTGATTCAAATGTATTCTATTTAATGGCTGAGTAATACTCCATTGTGTATATGTACCACAGCTTTCTTATCCATTCGTCTGCTGATGGACATCTAGGTTGCTTCTATGTCCTGGCTATTGTAAACAGTGCTGCAATGAACATTGGGTACATGTGTCTCTTTCAGTTCTGGTTTCCTCAGTGTGTATGCCCAACAGTGAGATTGCTGGGTCGTATGGCAGTTCTATTTCCAGTTTTTAAGGAAGCCCCACACTGTTCTCCATAGCGGCTGTATTAGTTTGCATTCCTACCAACAGGTTAAGAGGGTTCCCTTTTCTCCACACCTTCTCCAGAATTTACTGTTTGTAGACTTTTTGATAATAGCCATTCTGACCAGTGTGATATGGTATCTCATTGTGGTTTTGATTTGCATTTCTCTGATAATGAGTGATGTTGAGCATATTTTCATGTGTTTGCTAATCATTTGTATGTCTTCTTTGGAGAAAGGTCTGCCTAGTTCTTTGGCCCATTTTTTTGACTGGGTCGCTTATTTTTCTGGAATTGAGCTGCAGGAGTTGCTTGTATGTTTTTGAAGTTAATTCTTTGTCAGTTGCTTCATTTGCTATTATTTTCTCCCATTCTGAAGCCTGTCTTTTCACCTTGCTTATAGTTTCCTTCGTTGGAAAGCATGAAGTCTTAACCATTAGATCACCAGGGAAGTCCCTGACCTTCTCTTTTTATAAGAACATTGGTTATAGTCAGTTAGGGTCTACCTCAGTCAGTTCAGTTGCTCAGTCGTGTCCGCCTCTTTGCGAACCCATGAATTGCAGCACGCCAGGCCTCCCTGTCCATCACCAACTCCTGGAATTCACTCAGACTCACGTCTGTCGAGTCAGTGATGCCATCCAGCCATCTCATCCTCTGTCATCCCCTTCTCCTCCTGCCCCCAATCCCTCCCAACATCAAAGTCTTTTCCAATGAGTCAACTCTTTGCATGAGGTGGCCAAAGAACTGGAGTTTCAGCTTTAGCATCATTCCTTCCAAAGAAATCTCAGGGTTGATCTCCTTCAGAATGGACTGGTTGGATCTCCTTGCAGTCCAAGGGACTCTCAAGAGTTTTCTCCAACACCACAGTTCAAAAGCATTAATTCTTCGGCGCTTAGCCTTCTTCACAGTCCAACTCTCACATCCATACATGACCACTGGAAAAACCATAGCCTTGACTAGACAGACCTTTGTTGGCAAAGTAATGTCTCTGCTTTTCAATATGCTGTCTAGGTTGGTCATAACTTTTCTTCCAAAGAGTAAGCATCTTTTAATTTCATGGCTGCAATCACCATCTGCAGTGATTTTAGAGCCCCCCAAAATAAAGTCTGACACTGTTTCCACTGTTTCCCCATCTATTTCCCATGAAGTGATGGGACCAGATGCCATGATCTTCGTTTTCTGAATGTTGAGCTTTAAGCCAACTTTTTCACTCTCCTCTTTCACTTTCATCAAGAGGCTTTTAGGTCCTCTTCACTTTCTGCCATAGGGGTGGTGTCATCTGCATATCTGAGGTTATTGATATTTCTCCCGGCAATCTTGGTTCCAGCTTGTGTTTCTTCCAGTCCAGCCTTTCTCATGATGTACTCTGGATAGAAGTTAAATAAGCAAGGTGACAATATACAGCCTTGACGTACTCCTTTTCCTATTTGGAACCAGTCTGTTGTTCCATGTCCAGTTCTAACTGTTGCTTCCTGACCTGCATATAGGTTTCTCAAGAGGCAGGTCAGGTGCTCTGGTATTCCCATCTCTCTCAGAATTTTCCAGTTGATTGTGATCCACCCAGTCAAAGGCTTTGGCATAATCAATAAAGCAGAAATAGACGTTTTTCTGGAACTCTCTTACTTTTTCCGTGATCCAGCAGATGTTGGCAATTTGATCTCTGGATCCTCTGCCTTTTCTAAGTCCACCTTGAACATCTGGAAGTTCACGGTTCACATATTGCTGAAGCCTGGCTTGGAGAATTTTGAACATTACTTTACTAGCATGTGAGATGAGTGCAATTGTGTGGTAGTTTGAACATTCTTTAGCATTGCCTTTCTTTGGGACTGGAATGAAAACTGACCATTTCCAGTCCTGTGGCCACTGCTGAGTTTTCCAAATTTGCTGGCATATTGAGTGCAGCAATTTCACAGCATCATCTTTCAGGATTTAAAATAGCTCAACTGGAATTCCCTCACCTCCACTAGCTTTGTTCATAGTGATGCTTTCTAAGGCCCACTTGACTTCATATTCTAGCACGTCTGGCTCTAGGTGAGTGACCACACCATCGTGATTATCTTAGTCGTGAAGATCTTTTTTATACAGTTCTTCTGTGTATTCTTGCCACCTCTTCTTAATATCTTCTGCTTCTGTTAGGTCCATACCATTTCTGTCCTTTGTTGAGCCCATCTTTGCATGAAATGTTCCCTTGGTATCTCTAATTTTCGAAGAGAAAATTTTACCATTATCACCTCTTTAAAGACCCTCTTTCTAAATGCAGTCATTCTAAGGTACTGGGGTTTAGGATTACACCATATGAATGTGGGCGTGGGGCACATGTACAGTTCAGCTCAGAACGCTCTCTTTGGGGACCATACTTTTTTCCCTAACAAAGAGCCAGAATGGGTCACTTCGCGAGCAGGACTCTAAGCAGGAAACCAAGGAGAGGGGAACGCACTGGCCAAGAAGCAGGGAGCTGTCAACTGGGGGTGCCTCTCAGATCCTGCTGTGCTCGCAGGTCCCAGGGGGAGCTTGTCCACAGTATGGGTTCTGATCCAGTGGACCTGGGCATCTGCATTTCCAACAAGTTCCCATGCTGCTGGTCCATGGAGCACTGTGAGGAGGGAGGAGGTTGATACTCAGCTGTGAAACTATTTTCAAACTCTTGACACAGGAAAACTAGGAGTTGCATCATGAACCTTTGGGGTCCCTTTCAATAAGATAAAATTTCTAACATTGAACCTCTGGATACCACACTGTAGTCTCTAGATTATAGTAAGCAAGGGCCTGGCAGCCTTAAGGCACCTGTTTAGATGAGTTGGCTGTTCTTGGGGAGCCCTCTTGAGTGCCAAGGAGTCCCCTTGCTGGGGTCTTTACTAACAGCCTTAGCAACTAACAGCCTTGGTGACCCATGGGGCTTCCCTGATGACTCAGACAGAAAAGAATCTGCCTGCAAGTGCAGGAGACCCGGGTTTGATCCCTGGTTCGGAAGAATCTTCTGGAGAAGGGCATGGCACCCCACTCCAGTATTCTTGCCTGGTGAACTGCAGTCCATTGGGTTGCAAAGAGTACAACAGGACTGAGCGAGTAACACTTTCACTTTTCACTTGGTGACCCACTTGGCTGAACTTTCAAAACATACCAGTGCCGCAGGAATGAACCATCCAGAGCCATCACAGAAGGATGCTACAGAGGAGGGGGAACCAGGGCCGCTGCTGAACACAGCTGTGTGGTCACATGTCACTGCAGAGATGCCTCCTGACCCCAGCGGATGCTCTGCACAAGCAGTGTAGGATTTAGAGCCTGTGACACAAGGAGACAAAATCATCCAGTACTAAAATGTCTCTCTTCCTTGATTTGCCTCAGATGTAAGGGCCTGCCTTCCAGCCCCGGAGGCCAGCTCTCATTAGTGGGAACTTGAGTTATTCCCAGGCAGCCTCAGGAGACTGAGCCCTCGGATGCGAGAGCATCTCTTAGAATCCACCAGGCTTCTTGGTTCATGTATACCATCCCTTCTCACCTAGAGGCACTGAAAATCCTGCATTACACACAGCTGCCATCATGGCTCTTACAGGCACTCCTGAGAGGGTCTTTGTGAATCCATAGGTTCCTAATCCCTGGTCAGAACCCCAGCTACCAGCGGATGCCACCACCTTCATGCCATCCAGGAGCTGGCATTCCCATGGCACAGAGAAACCAGAGAGCAGAGCCCTGATGGTGATGGGTTTAAGGCTCTTTTTTCTTGGTTCTGAACTAGATTCAGTGACTAATACTAGGTAAGACACATCCATCCTTCCTATGAAGTAAATGGAGCATCCTTGAGTAAAAGGAGGTATCCTTTAAGCCCCATATATTTCAAAGTGATAATATTTTGTTAGATTGGTGTCACTTGTGCTCTTCTCCAGTTTTCCCTCTCCTTCCTTTCCAGCACGCCTGGTTACATATTTGGGAAACGCATTATCCTGTTCCTATTCGCCATGTCCCTCGCTGGGATACTCAACTATTTCCTCATCGCCTTTTTCGGAAGTGACTTTGAAAACTACATCAAGACCGTCACCACCACCATCTCCCCTCTCCTTCTCATCCCTTGACTCTGCTGAATTCCGGTTGGCGTGCTCAGCTAATTGATACCTAGAAGCCATCAAAGCGCAACCCTTTAAAAGAGGCTGTAAATCTAATGAAGTGCTGGGCTTTGCAGCTTGAGTGAACCTTGCTTTTCCTGGAAGAGGAAATTTTCACATCAGCTTCACCCTCTGAACAAGGCCGAGGCCCCACATTTGCAAATTCAGATCCCTTCTGTGTGTTTCGTGACTTATCCTGCTTTCTGAAGACGTTTTGTGACCCAGTTTATGTTTTCCTAAAATAAAATGCAGACATATGTTTGAGGCTGGTGGTTGAGTTTTGGGTGGATATATTGCTACAGTTGAATAGGCTGTTTTCCTCAACCTTAATGATGATAATAAAAATATGCTATCTACACACACACACACACATACACACATACACACATACATACACTCCTGGAAGGTCATTAATGGTCAACTGTGACTATCTCTGGGTGAAGAGATTTCGGATATGTTTTTTACTCGCTTATTTATATTTTTGCATATTATTTGGAAAATTTTAAGGAGCAAATAAATACCACTAAACAAAGTAATAGGACACAACTGAAGACTGCCTTTTCCAAGATGCCTTCCCTAACTCCAGATTGATCTAATGTTGCCCGACCCTCCAAAGCACCCTGTGCTCGTCTCAGCTGCAGCAAATTCATACCACGATGTCAAGCTGTTTCTTATTCTGTACCACTGGTCCCCACTAAATCATCTGCTCTTGAATATTGTGCTGTGCTCAGTCTTTGTGGCCCCATGGACTGCAGCACACCAGGCTTCACTGCTCTTCACTATCTCCTGGGGTCTGCTCAAACTCATGTCCATTGAGTTGGTGATGCCATCCAACCATCTCTTCCTCTGTCGTGCCCTTCTCCTCTTTCTCTCAATCTTTCCCAGCATCAGGGTCTTTTCTGATGAGTCTGCTCTTTGATCGGGTGACTACAGACTTGGAGCTTCACCTTCAGCATCAGTCCTTCCATGAGGGGCCCCTCTCTGAATAGGAGGCAGTGTGGCATAATGACCAGACTCTTCAGAGTTCCAGCCCTGGGCTAGACCCCTGCCCCTACATCCTCAGTCCTGAGCCTCAGCTTTTGCATGTGCTAAATTGGGGTAATAACAGTGCCGGACTTAGGAGGTGCTGTGAGGAATAAGGAGATAAAGCAATTGATTATGTTTAGCACGTAGTAGGTGCTGAATACTATGATCTATTATTGTTATATTTATTATTGGGATGGTATTGCATTCATTTTCTATTGTGGCATAATGAAATCCCACACACTCTGTGGCTTAAAATCACATACATTTCATTGCAGCACTATTTACAACAGCCAAGACATGGAAACACCACAGATGTCCATTGACAGTGAATGGTTAAAGACGATGTGGTGCACATATTCAATGGAGTATTACTCAGCCATAAAAGGGACGACTTTGAGTCACTTCTAGTGAGATGGATGAACCTAGAGCCTGTTATACATAGTGAAGTAAGCCAGAAAGAGAAGGAAATGGCAACCCACTCCAGTATTCTTCCCTGGAGGATTCCATGGACAGAGGAGCCTTGCGGGCTACAGTCTGTGAGGTCTCAGAGTTGGACAGAACTGAGCAACTAACACTTTCACTTTCATACATCAAAACAATAGTCTTGTGGAAGCTGTTGACACTAAGTTGCTTCAGTCATGTCCTACTCTTTGTGACCCCATGGACTGTAGCCTACCAGGCTCCTCTGTCCATGCTGGAGTGGGTTGCCATTCCACCCTCCAAGGACTCTTCCCAACTCAGGGATCAAACTTTCATCTCTTGTGCTTCCTGCATTTGCAGGCAGATTCTTTACCACTGCATCGCTTGGGAAGCCTAATATTGTGAATATGTTGTATTAAATAAAATGTATTAGTAAAATTAATTTCACCTATTTCTTTCTACTTTGCTTAATATAATGACAAAATTTTTAATTACATGTGCAACTTACATTGTATTTCTATCGGACAGCACTGATCCAGAGGTTTTATGGGTGCTAGCAAAATCCCCCAGCTGAAAAAACTGCTGGACTTCATCCCAAGCACATGTCTCCGGGTAATGACTCCTGCAGAGGATACTGAAAAATACGCTGCTAAAATTGTCACAAGAAGCAAACGGATCCTGCCTAAATCTGGGAAAGAGTTCTTTGACGCTTGTTACCATACGATCATCAGAGTGTTTCATTAAGTATTTCTGATCACAGATGTGGCGCATGATTAAAATATCATTTTTCCGGTCACCCTAGAGGCGAGGGTTATCTGAATATGGAGAGCAAAACAGCTTGTGGAGCTGTTGTATAAATGAAATTACTAGAAAGCAGTGCACTCGATTGCATATTGGCTTGGGGGTTTATTCTTATTAAAATGTTTAGATAGCAGTTTCTGTTCATTTCTGCAGAATTGCTTTCCAAATTAAAAACTTGGCTTGGCACACCAATAGACCAGAGTCCCAGGGGAGGTTTAACCTCCTTTTTTCTTGTTATCCTGGCCTAAGCGTTTCAATGCTGGGCTGATAGGTAGTGCAGATTGACTGTACAGAGCAAATGTATTAAAATTTACTGCAGCCCCTCAAATTGGCACATTCCCGTCTGCCTAAAGAAGTCAGCTCAGGCTTCAAAGAAATCAGAAAGTTCTACCTATGGAAAAGCAACAACTCTGTCTCCCTTTGGATAATTTTTGAAAACAGTTTTTAGTGGAAATTGGCCTCAATGGTTGAAGAAGTTTGCTGCAAAGAATGGACTTGCTATTAATAGACTGGAAACCATAAACATAAAGAAAGGAAACACAAGCCTTCTCAGAATTCCAACTAATAGCTGCTCAGCCAGTCAACAAAAGGGAAAAAAATGAAGATTTGGTGTGTGATTGCTTGATTCTGTATGTATACGTTCGGGTTCTCATCGTCAATGCCGTGGCCACCTGGATGTGGCCACATCATCAACTAGAAAGGTCGATTCTCACCTGGAGCCAGGAGACCATGCCCACCGGGCACACAGCCTCCCTCCCCCACCCCTATTACATACTCATTGATGCACCCAGCCAGGGACAGATGAAGAGCGCTGCGTGCATGACTGATGCCATGAGGCTGGAGATGAAGTTATTTACAGCCTCTGCAAAAGGCTGGGGTGGGAGGAGGGTTGGAGGAAGTGTGTGTGTGTGTGTGCATGTGTGCTTGCCCAGTAAGAGGAAGAAAACCACAATAGCACTCTGTGATTCAGCTGACACATCCTTTCTGTCACCCTTTCAATCACCTGGTTAATGGGGACCACAGAGAGCAGAGTTAATGAATGACCCTCATCTCATGTTAACCCTCTGTTTCAAAGCCTTTCCTCTCATGAGTTCTCTGCATTCATTCTTTCCATGTGGTAGGGCTGTTACTGAAATAGGTAGTGGGTCTCCAGGAAGCTGAGAGTTGCTTTTCTGGAATGTTTCACCTTTCCTCAGTGAGGGATTCTCAACAGGCGTGTTATCATGAAACAAGTCAAATAAATCTCTGAACACAGAGCCTGACTTTGATAAAATGCTAAAAACAAACAAACAAATACATGTATAAGCCATTCTTTGATACTCTTTTCACTCTGTTTATTGTTCTGTTGGAAGCATTTGAAAGCATGGCACAGAAAAACTTCTACCATTGAGAGATGTCACTGTTTGGTTCATTCAGACCTGAAACAGGAGAAAGGAGGAAAGAAATGCCATTAAAAGACAGGAGAGAAAGAAAAGAAGAAAGAAAAAAAATCAATATAAAATGAAAATGTTAAGAGACACTTTAAAGCATTTGAGGAATACAGGAGACGTTGCTGAGAGCCATTTAAGCTTAGAGCTTCATGGAACACCCAGGGAAGAGATACTGGTATAACAGAGACTCTTAGTCTCAAAGAGCCTTCTTTTTATTTTGGGGAACAGAAGTGTTTATGAAAAGGTGGTCCATAGTTTAAGCTATAGTGGGTAGGATCAAAGAGGAGGTGGTGACTGCCATCCCAAATAGTCAGGGTAGGGAGGAGGAAACCCAGGAGGACTGACTGTGGGTTTGTTGTGGGGAATGGTGCTCTGCTCTGTGTTGAACTGGAGGACCCACAAACTATCAGCTTACCTGGGCACGTCTTACCAGACCCTGGAGATTGGACTCATTTAATTTTACAGAGTAGCTATGATCTAAGATGTTTCTAAATTAAACCAAACACGGATGGATATATTATGTTAGGAATGCATACTTTCGTACGAGTTCTTAACATAAGACACACATTTTGGAAGCAACATCTCCTTCTTTGTACTTGAGTCACCCTCCTCTGTAGTTTAAGGAGTCTATAGTGGAGATGTTTGAGAGACCCTGGTCTGTGAACACGGGGAATCAGCAGAGATAATGAGTAAACCATTGTGCCCAGAGAGAAAGATTTCCTGAAAGGAAGGTCCATGGGTTAGGTCGTGGAGACTAAGTTGCCAGAAAGTCTGTGGGATCTGGGTGATCTCAGAGAGTTGTTGAAAAAGGTTTTTTTTGTTTGTTTGTTTATTTTTTTTTTTTTTTGAGAGAGAGAGGGAATGATGACTTGTGCAGAGTTTTAATAGAATAATCTGGTTGCTTTGTAGAAGACAACTTGAAAAAGAACCAGCCAGACATGGGAGGAGAGACAAGCTGGAAATAATCAGTAGGTAAGGATGTCAGCGGGCTTCCCAGGTGGTGCTAGTGGTAAAGAACCTGCCTGCCAGGGAAGGTAGACATAAGAGACTCAGGTTCGATCCCTGGGTTGGGAAAGTCCCCTGGAGGAGGGCATGGCTACCCACCCTAGTATTCTTGCCTGGAGAATCTCATGGGCAGAGGAGCCTGGCGGGCTGCAGTCCATAGGGTCATACAGAGTCAGACAAAACTGAAGCTACTTAGCACGCACACACACAAGGGTGTCAATGATCTAAAGGTAAGGTGGCACCTGGACTAAGATGATAGCTGAGGGGCTGGAAGATGTAACATTATGAATAAAAAATAAAAATAGAATCCATGGATGGTGAAATGAGAGCAGGGAATGGAGAGGGAGAATAAAGAGCTCCTGGTTTTGAGATTGGATGATAGAAGACACACAGTTCAGTTAGGTCCCTGTCATTCCCCCACCACATTCCAGGTCTGAGTCTAGGTGCTGGGCATCAGCAGTGACTAACAGACAAGACCCCTGCCCTCAAGGGATCTTCATCCCAATGGGAATCTTAAAGACTTGAAGGGATAGAAGAAGCATCAGAGCAAAGTATAGGTGTTACTCACTCAGTCGTGTCTGACTCTTTGTGACCCCGTGGACTGTAGCCCACCAGGCTCCTCTGTCCATGGGATTCTTCAGGCAAGAACACTGGAGTGGGTAGCCATTCCCTTCTCCAGGGGATCTTCCCGACCCAGGGATCAAACCCAGGTCTTCCGTATTGCAGGCAGATTCTTTACCATCTGGTATTGGCGGCGGATTCTTTACCATCTGAGCCACC
Source organism: Nanger dama (assembly GCA_917880005.1). Taxonomy (NCBI): domain Eukaryota; kingdom Metazoa; phylum Chordata; class Mammalia; order Artiodactyla; family Bovidae; genus Nanger; species Nanger dama. The sequence continues at coordinate 30,179,708 of CAKJTW010000005.1, read as the reverse complement.
AGGGAAGCCTGGAGTATAATGGTCACAGAAGCCCAAGAGGGGGCAGTTTCAACTTATAGTTGTGTGTAAAATTGTCATGAGAAATAAACATCAAAAGACACTGGAAAGCCACTTATAATAAGGAGAAACGAGAATCCCTAAATACTTGATCATCACCTTGATGACATCTTTATCACTCTCTCACTGTGAGCCAGGTGCTGTTCATGTGCTCTGTAGGCCTGATCTTATTCAATCCTTTAATGACCCATAGATGAGGACATCTGCCCAAGGATAAATGACTAGAGAGTAGCACATCTGGGAGTCAAATTTGTTTATCTTATCTTAAAGCTATTATGGGAAATTCCCTGGTGGTCCAGTGGTTAGGACTTTGCACTTTCACTACCAGGCTCCTGGGTTCAACTTTGTTGGGGAACTAAGATCTCACAGGTCTCACAGTGGGGGTCAAAAAAAAAAAACCACAAAACTATTGTTAACTGAATTTATCCAATAAGGCTGAGCGCCACTCCAGTAATTTGTGTTTATGATGTCACTGAGATATTTAAGGTGGGTGAGAGTTATATCCTCAGACCCTATTATCATGTTATTAAGAAAACAATTATCAGGCCAAATCTGGACATAAGTACAGACTTTTATTAAAGTTCTGTTGGAAGCATTTGAAAACACTGGAAGCATAGCGCTTCCCTGTCCTCCACTATCTCTTGGAGTTTGCTCAAGTTCCTGCCCATTGAGCTGGCATTAGGCAAGCAGAAATTTTAACCAGTGGCACCTCACAGGACCGTCTTTGACCTCAGGGCCATCCCTATGGACATGACCCCTGGCCGTACTGGACACTACAGCATGGATTGGGAGCACCTATACAGTTTTTTACCCAGTCTTCCAAACTGGAATACCCTTAATTCTACCATTGAGTCCATTTCTGACATTCATCATGTAAACTAACAAGTCTCTCATTTTTGCCAATAAAAACTCATTTCTGACATTCATTATCTTAATTCACAGAGCCTCAGGTGATGCTGGAGATGTGAAGAGCCAACAGCTTTCTGATATGTTTCCAGCTGACCACCCCTGAGGCTGAATTTTCTATTAAAGCAACTTAATGCCCTGAGAATTAAGCTTTAACTCATCCAAACTCATGTTTCCGTTCTCAGTGTCAAGCTCTTTTCAAGTAACTTATGGACATTGTAAAACAAACTCATGCCCTTAACTGCTACTCTGTAAAACATGTCATTTAGATTTTAAAAAACGGATAGAGATAAACTATAAAGTACCTGTATTATTATTTTTTTCTGACCAGGAAATCTTACACTCATTGCCCAGGCAAGAAACTAACAGATAATGATGACCACCTTTTGTTATGGGCAAGACATTGCACTGAGAGCTTCATATCTTTGTTGTTTAGTCACTAAGTTGTGTTTGACTCTTTTGTGACCCCATGGACTGTAGCCCACCAGGCTCCTCTGTTCATGGGATTCTCCAGACAAGAATACTGGAGTGGATTTCCATGTGCTCCTCCAGGGGATCTTCCTGTCCCAGGGATTAGACCGGCGTCTATCTCCCGCATTGGCAGGTGGGTTCTTTACCACTGAGCCAATGAGGAAGCCCAGAGGGGTTCAGATACATCCGCTCATTTAATCTTCAAAATCAATAGATGAGTGAGGTGTCATTAACCCACACCGCTTTACAACGGAGATGAGTCTTAGGGAGATGTGATCCTGATCTCAGAACTCAGAACTGATATATGTGTTTTCATGGTCTGGATCTCCAGGGTGGGAAAGCTTGAAAGCCCTGAAATTATGCCCAAATGTGCATCTGTGGACATCTGTGTTGTTCATGTTGTTTCTGGGTATGGCTTCCCAGGTGGCTCAGGGGTTAAGAATCCACCTACCAATGCAGGAGATGCAGGAGACACAGCTTTGATCCCTGGGACAGGAAGATCCCCTGGAGGAGGGCATGGCAACCCGGCAACCCACTCCAGTATTCTTGCCTGGAGAAGCCCTTGGACAGAGGAGCCTGGTGGGATACAGTCCATGGGGTCGAAGAGAGTTGGACATGACTGAGCACACAGCCTGATGGGGGTTGGGAGGGCCTTGGTAACGGTCTATGACTTTGAAGGGGGTCTCCAAGGCTTTCACCATGGGGTCTGAATCTGTTCAGCGAGGATCCAGCTGCCCATTGTAAGTCATCTTCCTAATGGAGGCTAGAAGCAGATGCTTCATTTCCTCTTCTGCAGACAGACATATTGAGCTGGGTCTTTTAATCTAAAAACTCAGCATCATTGTCCTAATTTATGGAAAATATGTCAGGTAAGAAAACTCACATTCATAAAAAGTCAATTGATTCTTTGTATTTCCCAGTGTAGGACCTTACTCAAAGAACGGGATGGCTCCTCACAGGTGAAACATAAAAACCCAGGTCTTTTTCTTACCATTTGTTAAGGAAATGGACTTGAAGGAATTTTCCTGATAATGACCTTGCAATCCTTCCAGACCTGAAGGGATTTCTAACTTTATATGGTCTGTTTGAAAAAATAACCTATTCCCATATTTATTTATACCAAAGCAAAATGATTATGTTTGCTTTCCTTTGGTGAGGTATTGACAGAACAGATAATTGAGATATCTTACTGTCACTAAGGGCTTCCCTGGTGGCTCAGATGACAAAGAATTCACCTGCAATGCAAGAGACCTGGGTTTGATCCTGCAGTCAGGAAGATCCCCTGGAGAAGAAAATGGCAACCCACTCTAGTATTCTTGCCTGGAGAACCCCGTGAACAAAGGAGCCTGGTGGGCTATAGTCCATGGGGTCAGAAAGTGCCAGACAGAACTAAACAACTAAGCATGCACTGTCACTAAAAATCAAACTGACTTGAAAAAGAAGACAAGTAGAAATAGAGGAAGTAAACTTTTTGAAAAAGTACTTTGTCCTTCTATCTTCCTTCTGAGGTCTCTTGAGTCTTCCTGAAACAGTATTTCAGGAATTAGTACAAAAAGAAAATATATGGTTTCTTTGATCTCTTCCCAAGTTACATACATTTATCTTAAAAATTGCTGAAGATTTTTTATAGAAAAAGGTGTAAAGATTTTACAAAAACTTGAAGCATATTGCCCACCAATCCACTACCTTACCACCTGGCTTATACTCTAGAAAAAAGGCTAAAACATAGTAAATGCCTGACTGTCCTTTGAGGCTCATCAACCCCTTATACCAAGAATTCCTGTGAATACAGGAGGTTTGCTCCTTATAATATGAGAATTTGGTTATATTAATGCAGAAATTCATGAATTTCCTACTCTAATACTGGGATGTGCAGAATTGAAAACTATTTCGGGTTAGTAGATCAGACCTGAGAGAGAAATTGGTGTGGAAATCAATTTTTCCAAAGCCTCCACATTTCAAATGCAAAACTGCTTTTATCTGGCTACTTCTGGGGAAATAACAGCTGGGAGGTAATGAATGGGGAGAGACATGGAAACATCTAGGTTTCGTGTTGGCGCTAATTCCCCTGCCACCACCAGCCCTAGGGAATGCTGGTCCTGAGTCTGAGCTCCAGGGAAAAGTCTCCTCCTACAGTCAGCCCGTGGCTAGTAGGCATCAGGGTCACTTGCTCAGAGGTTTTCATGGTTGTTGCTGCTTTACGCACATCCTCTTGATCCTCAACTTCCTTGGGACCCTCAGTCCCTACACATGTGAACTCCAGCAAAAAGAGAGACATTTCAGGCTGGAAGACAGTAAGGCGGCCTTTCAAAATGAATGGCTTCCTCCTTCTTCCCACACTTAGAGCATCTCCATTCCCCACTATCTCCTCTAAGTATTTCATTTCTGTTTATACCCAAGCTCCACAACTAGACTGTAAATTCCATGAGACAGAAGCCTTTATCTCGCCTTTCTCATGCGTTATTTCAGCCACAAGCTGTGAATACAGCAGACACCCACTGAGTACTGGTAGATTAATTCCTCCCTTTGATGTGGCAGGAGATTTTGTGCATGTTGTATTTTCCTTAGCAGATGGAAAGCTTCATGAGGACGGGAAGTATGTATGAATCATTTTTGCATCTTGTACAATATCCAATTTAATTATCTATCAGAATAAGTGGAGAGACTGCAATAGATAAGGAAGTGATGAGTGGACCAAATTGAGGGAGACTGCACCAGATCAATTTCTAATTTTGAGAAATGGGGAAGGGGCGGTTTTTAGTTTTTCTTCCTGTCGTGGGAGTATTTCCCTGACGTGGTTTGATCATGCTCGTCTCTCGGAACACTTTCTTCATTTGACTTTCTTCTTGCTTCATCCTATCCCTCCCCAGCCTCTGCAGGGTTGGAGGTTAGCTACTCTCAAGAAGGAGAGCTCAGCCTGGGGGAGAATCTCCTGGATGTACTCTTACATCTACGCTGAATTCCTTGGGGTGCTTATTTACATTGGTCAATTAAAAAAAAATTTTCCTACCGAAAAAGACCGCTTCTTTTAAAAAAGAAAAACCTGGTTTAAATCTCTAATTTCCCCCATCTCCACTTAACACGTCCACAACAAAACTCCTGATGTCCCCGACCCTCAAATCACCTCCCCACACCCCACTCCACTCCCGTGGTCCTCACCTCAGTAAATGGCAACTCAGGACTTCTCAGGACGAAGCCTTGGGATCACCTTTCACTCTTCTTTCTCTCATTCTGCACATCCTCTCCTTAGAAAATCTTGTTGGTTTTTACCTTCAGAAGAGAGAAAAACTGGGCCATTTTGTCCCCTGTGCCACCTCCACTCTGTTCGAAGCTTCCACTGTCACCACATTGTAAACTCCTGAAGGTGCAGACCTGGTCTGTTTTGTTCATCTCGGTGTCTTCAGTTCCTGAAACATTGCCGGGCACATAGTAGGTGGTCAGTCACTATTTAATGAGTAAATCTCTTCCCTGGATGTTTGCAGTAATCCCTTAACTCTGGATTTCTCAACCTTGGCACGACTGACGCTTGGAGCTGGATAACTCTCTGTTGAGGGGGTTTCGTGTACAGTGCGGGAGGGCTGGCGGTGTCCCCTGACCGACCCTCACCCAGCTGCCAGGCGTCCACTCCCCTCCTCCCCAACTTGATGACCTAAACCTGTGTCCAGATGCTGTCGAGTGTCCACTAGGGGGCAGAACCACCGCCCTGGCCCATCTTCCCCTTGCCTGCTCGTCCCCTGCAGTCCCTGAGTAGCCAGAGTGACTCTCAAAAACTGTCAGTCAAACCGCGGCTTCCTGTTGACTCAGAGTGAAATCCCAACACCTCACAGCACCTGCAAGTCCCCTCTCTTCCCTGACCCCGGCCTTGCCCACTGCAGCCCTGTCTCAGACCCAGCCCTGCCGGTCTCTGGACACACCAGGCACGTTGCTGCCTCGAAACCTCACCCACAGCCATCCCGCAGCCCGAGATCCTGCTCTTGGGCTCCCTCTGGAGTCTGCGGAGCTTCTGTTCTATCCTCAGCTCCTACCCCTCCCTTTCTCTGCGCCTTTGCTGTTCCCACCGCCTCTTCATAGACAGATGCGCCCAGAATGGTGCTGGGTGTTGGGTGAATGGCCATGGATGGGTGGGTGGACACTGGAGACTGCTTCTGTCCCGGATCCTCCTCCACCTTCTGTCTTTGGCTCGCGTCTAAGTCTTGCCAAGTCACTCCCTGGTTCTGTTTCCTCTTGACTCTGAAATATGACCAGAATTCAACAAATGGAATAAAAGAAAGAACACGGACAACCGAAAGCCTCACGGGGAATAACTTCCAGAACCCGGGTCCCTTTGTGTCCCCCTTTACCGTGTGCATGCTCAGCCATGTCCGACTCTTGGCGACCCCGTGGACTGTAGCCCGCCAGGCTCCTCTGTCAGCGGGACTCCCTAGGCAAGAATGCTGGAGCAGGTTGCCGTTTCCTTCTCTAGGTAATCTTCCCAACCTAGGGATCGAACCCAGGTCTCTTACATCTCCTCTGTTGGCAGGCACGTTCTTTACCCCTAGTGCCACCTGGGTTTTTGTGTCCCAGGATTTGGGTTTATTTGGAGTCATCAGCACAGCTTAGCGAGTGTGGAGGTGCATTACCAGGGTCCATCCAGTCATCCTCTGACCCCGTGTGTGCTCATGGGCAAGGACATCTTCTATCTGCGCCCCAGGCCCTAACCTCTGACAAGGGATGATTACAAGACAGAATTCCCAGGGCTGACGTGAGGATTAAGGGACTGAATCACACACGTAAAGTGCTTAACCAAGTAGTGAGCCCTGGATAAATACTTGTGCCAGGTCTGTGTATATGAGGATTTGGTGCCTGGTAATAAGACGAGCTTCCAAAACTTTCTGCAAAACCTTTGTTCAGTTAGTCTACAGGCATTGACAGCTTGCCATGTGCCGTGTTGTTCCAGGTGCTGGGGAAATGGGTCAAATGGGACAAACCAGGTCCCTGTCTTCTTGGAGTTTGCATCCTGTTTTGAGGACATAGCCAACAAGTAAATAAAAAAAGATCAGATGGTAGTAAGTGCTACGATAAAAATAAAACAGGATGATGGGGGAGAATGGCTACCTGTAATGTATGGCTGAGTCCCTTTGAGTTTCACCTGAAATGACCACAACATTGTTAATTGGCTATACTCCAATACAAAGTAAAAAGTTTAAAATTTGGAAAAAAGGGAGAAAAACTAGCATGATGACATGGTGAGGGATGAAGGGAGAGAGTTGCTTTAGGTTTCATGATCTGGACAAGTAACTTCGAAAGGCAGTTTTTGTGCTGTTTTCTGCATGATAGCAAGGTAGGAGCCAGGCAAACACCAGGGTGTCAGGATTTTCCAAGAACAGTAGCCAGCTCATGGGGAGCCCCTACAGGGGTGGAGCTTCATGTATTTGAGGATCAGAAAGAAGGTCAGGGTCATGGGGTGGGTGGAATGAGGGTGATGGGGCGACTGGGAGGGAATGAAGTCAGAGAGACGGAGTCGGGGGGCACCAGAGACCACAGTAGAGGGATTGGCTGTTTTGTTCAAGGGCTGGGGACTCACTGGAAGGTTTATAGCAAGGAGATGGCATTTTCCAAAAGCTCCTCTGGCTACTGGGTAGGGAACAGACTGCAGAGGGGCACACATAAAACTTGGGGCTCCCATGCGGCACTGTGAGAAGGAAAGTATGTGAGCGGTGGGCGCGATGAGGGCGGAGGTCCTGTCTGTGAGACGCTCGGAGGCTCTCAGCGCCCACTGGACAGGAGGCGTCAGCGCCCACTGAGGCTGTGGCACTGGCACCTGACATGTCCTCTCGACCCTGAGGGAGCCGGACTTGGCACTTCCGGCCCCTTGTCTTTTCCTCCCCAGGAAAAATTTTTTAAAATTTATTTCCTTTTAATTGGAGGATAATTGCTTTACAATATTGTGTTGGTTTCTGCCATACATCTGCCATGAATCAGCCACAGGTATCGATATGTCCCCTCCCTCTTGAGACTCCCTCCCACCTCCCACCCCTAAGAAGATTTCCAGGTAAAATTATAATGTGATCAGTATCAGGAAAAGAGTGAAGCTAGACTCTCTTTACTTCTAGAACTTTCTCCCATGGCTCCCAGGACTAATAAGAAAATAAACTAAATAGTGTTGAATCTAAAGGGAGAAAAAAGCATCTTTACAATCATTGACCAAGAATTCTGTGCTGACAATGGATTTGTTCATTAAATAGCAAGTTTCTGACAGTGACAATAGCTACATGTAGAAAACGTTTGTTTTAAGAATCTTGAAAAAAACACACAGAGACTTCTTCCAAAGGTTATAAGCAGAAAGACTGCTTGTTCTCTCTATTTTATAAATTCTTTTCTGAATAAGAGTGTACATTTCACATTTAATAAACAGTCACTGGGTTGGAAGGATTTCTTTTCTGGATCTAGTAGTGGTGGTGGTTTGGTCGCTAAGTCATGCCCTACTCTTGCGAGCTCATGGGCGGTAGCCTGCCAAGTTCCTCTGTCCATGGGATTTCCCCCTAGTAGACCAAAGGCCAAAGGGACTTTTAGTTTTGTTTTGGTTTGGTTTGTATGGGCTTCCCTGATGGCTCAGATGGTAAAGAATTTGGCTGAAACGCAGGAGACCTGGGTTTGATCCCTGGGTCAGGAAGATCCCCTGGAGAAACGGCTACCCACTCCAGTATTCTTGCCTGGAAAATTCCATGGACAGAGGAGCCTGGCAGGGTACAGTCCATGGGATCACAAAGAGTCAGAAATGACTGAGTGACTTTCACTTTCATATGAGGGTTTTTGTTGTTGTTGTTCTGTTCTAATTTACACCACTATTTATAGACCAGCCATTTTGTATACTTAGAATACTTTCCAAAGTTCAGGGAAGAGGTCCCGTGGAGTTTCTAGAGGTCTTCTCCTTTCTGGCTCTTGAGACAAAGTGAACAGCTGCTGATCTCTGAAGCAGTGGTCTTTGATCAGCTCATGTCAGAGGCCTCCCCATTTGTCCCTATAACATCACTTACTGGGCAGCCAGGATGAGAGTTGTCAGGTCAAATACAAAAGTGCAATTTGAATTTAAGATTTTAAAAAGTGAATAGTATTTTAGTATAAGTGTGTCCCCAACATCACAAGGGCAGATAATAGTCATTTATTTGAAATTAAAATTGAACTGGGCACCCAGTCTGTGCTCTTATTTGATTAAGTAGCATCATGAGCCATGGTTGGGGCTGTGTGGGAAGCATTCCCAGCAGCAGCAGATGCTCATGCCACATATCTGCTGCCTCCTTGAGCCTGTCCATCTCTGCTCACCTGCTCTTCTCTACCCAGCTGGTCTTGCCAACATACAGCAAGAGGCTGTTGTCACTGGAGTGAGCAACTGTCTCTCTTTACCATCTTTCTTGTGTCTCAGACTCCCATGTCTATATTTAGGACATTCCCTCCTTCTCTGCCCTGTAATAGAAGCCATTATCCATCTATCCATCCACCCATCTATCTGTCTATTCATCTGTTTATCCATCCATCCATCCATTCGTCTATCCATCCATCCATCTATATATCCATCCATCCATTCATTAATCTATATATCCATCCACTCATTCATTAATCTATCCATCTAGCCATCCATTTATTCATCCATCCATCCATCTATCCAACCATTCAATAACTATTTACAGAACATCGTTTAAGTACCAGACATCGTGCAGTAAAACCGTAATCTCTCTGGGGACACGTTATGTGAACAATTAATGGTCTGTCTTGGAGCTAACTTCTTGAATGCAGCTATTGTGAAGAACAGAGCAGCTCTGATCCCAGCATCTCTGGACCTTTCCAGGTGAGTCTGCATACCTCAGATGTTACGAGTCGCCCGGTACTAGTCCTGTGAAATGGAGTATCCCATCGTATGAGTCAGGGAAGGCCACTTGTATCAAACAGACCTCAATGTGTGTAGTCACACGAGAAGTTTGCTTCTTGTTCAGGTAGTACTCTCGAGCAGGGGCAGAGGTTGGTGGGCACCCCAATTCAGCACAGTTATTCAGGGGCTTGGCTTGGCAGAGTTCTTCCCTCTTTACCAGGTCAGTGGTCACTTCTAAGCTTGCCCAGAATCATCATCATTCCAGCCAGCTCGGAGAGCATGGTGGCATGTGTGGGAGACTCTGAAGATCCTCTTTGGAAGAGGCTCACATCGCTTCTACTCAGATCCCTTAGCTGCTTAGCCACATGGCCACGCCTAGTTGCAGGGGATGCCAGGCAGTGTGTGCCCAGGAAGATGATTAGAACAAGGATTTGGTTAACTTCTCTGAACCTCAGCTTCCTCATCTATGAAATATTCCACCAATGTTCCTCAAAGTCGGCTGATAAAATCTCTGCTGGGACCCACTGTCAGCAGGTCTGACAACAGTCCCTGGTATCCCTTCCCTGATGTCAGACCTCCCTACACCCCACCACTCTGTGGGTGAAGGAGAACTGAGCCCTGTTCTGTTTCCACATCCTGCCTCCTTCTTGGTTCTGCCCTTTTCAACCTGCTGCTGAGACTGAAGACCCTTCATCTGACTCCAGCAGTGCATTGACCGGCTGGTGTCTTGGGAATGTTGAGTGCCTTTCTCTATAGAAGCAGCTGTAGGTGGGGTGGTTAGATGCCCACCAAAGCCCAGCCGCCATCTTCTGGCCTAAGGGGTGGGCTGCAGGGAGGCCCTGGCACCTGGGCAGTTCCCATAGCAGCATCTCAGGAGGCTCAGCAGCAGGGAGTGGGGGTGGAGTACAGAGTCCCCTGTGCCCAACCACCAAAGCTTTGCGAGTGGCTGGTTCCCATGGCAACTGTGGGGTGGCCTTCACAACAGCCAGGAACTGTGGCCCTGGCTAGAAGCTGACAGTGAGTAAGCCTGGAGCCGTCTGTGGCTGCAACGTGGAGCAGGGCGCCTTTCAAGCCAGGCTGTTTCCATTACCAGAAGGCCCTGAATAGCTCTGTTTCTGTCTCATTGAAAGAAATATTTACTGAGCATCTGTATGCCAGACACTGTTGTGGGTGCTTAGAACAGGGTCACTGGTGCTGGCTTGGCAGGGGTCCCGGCCTGGAGGGGTCATTGGACAAACCTCCACGCAGAGGAGCAGTGCCCACGTGACCCAGGCAGGAAGGAGTGGGTGGGAAGACTCTGGGAAGATGAGAGGCAAGAGGATGAATAGGTTTCAGGAGGAAAGAGGAAGGTTTGGTCTAATCAGCACCTTCAAGGCTTCCCTGGAAGCTCAGTGGTAAAGAATCCACGCAGGGAAAAGTTTCGATCCCTGGGTTGGGAAGATCTCACATGCTGTGGAGCGACTAAGCCCGTGCACCACAGTTATTGAGCCTGTGTTCCAGAGCCCAGGAACTGCAACTACTGAGGCCCAGGTGCTGCAACTGCTGAAGTCCAGGCGCTGCAACTGCTGAAGCTGGATCACCCTAGGAAGACTGAGTGCCCTAGAGTCTGTGCTCTGCAACAAGGGAAGCCATTGCAAGGAGGCTGTGTGAGGAGACAGCTTATTAACAAGGCCAGGTGTGGATCTTCTGTCCTCTGGAGACTGGAATAGGGTTCTGCTCAGCTTCTCCACTGGGCCATCTTTCCATCTCTCACCTGTGTGGCCCTGATGGTTAAATGTCATCCCTAAGGCCACTTGCATCCTCTTCACCTGCTGAGCCTCCACCTGGAGTGGCCACTGATTTGACAGTGACCACAGGCATTTCAAGCTTGAGTTCTTTGTCCTTGACGGTAGCATCTCACCAGAGTGTCCCAGGTAGCAGGTGAAGGTGGATATGTGTGCTTTGCCTTTTTTCTCTGCACACTTTGGGTTCTTAATAAATGCAGTAAACTTCCAAGCAGGGCCCCCAAACTCAATTTCGTAAGATGCAAGCTTGTGTTATAATTGGGTAGGTGGAATGATCAGGTGAGCTTGGTGCCAAGGGCAAGAAGTCAATCACCTCTCTCTCTATAGCCATCTGATCTTCCATTATGGTAGGTGTGTTATCTTGGGATTTCATTATGTATGGAATAAAGACATCATCTCTGCCGAGTGCAGAGGAAACAAACTCTACCTGCAGATCTTGCAGACACAGTTAGGGTGGTGATAAGAGATTCAGAAGGTCAGGTCATGGTTCAAGCTGGGGAGGTGGTCCTGGGGAAAGTCCCGACCTCAGTACTACACTGGGCCTGTGCCTTGTGCATGGTGTCCATGGGTGGGTGTAGCTGCCTCTGGTGCCCACCAGCTGAGCCCTGGGGTCAAGCAGTGGAGGTGTTGAGCCCCCAGACTGGCAGGGAGCCCCTCAGGACAGTGCCTGGACGCCCCCTCCCCCAGGTGCCCTCCTCGATCCTGGCAGGCCTCCTGGATCTCATCATGCCACAGCTGCCTGGCAGCCTGGATGCAAGAGCAGAGAGTGGCCTGGTTCCCATCGCTGGAGTGCTGAGTCGGCCAGTAATCATTGTCAGAGGGCACATTCCAGGTCCGTGGTTTAAGAGGAGAGCACACTTTTGTCGACAATCGAGGAGCCGTCCCCCTCTGGGTGTTTAATGCTTCTCTGAGGCTCAGCACCTCTCCTCTGCTGGTCTAGACCTGACCGTCTGAGTTTGATTTCAGATACAGGTTGGCAGGATGCTAGGAGGGGTATGGGGCCCCCCTTCTCCCCCCACCACCTCGCCAGTTTGGATCTGCCTCCGATCTTAAACATGCAGATGTGGCCAGATGAATGTGCGCCATGTGGCTTCCCCAGGGAGCGCAGGACTCTGCATCTTTGCTGAAAACACCCAATAAACCGCTGGCCTCAAGGCTCTGTGGTTTCAGGGCAGGGCTTGAATGTAGTCCCCTTCAGCTTGCCAGGGTGCCTCTGACCACATCACTGCTTGCGGTCCACACAGACGACTCCCTGAAGCCCCAGAAGGGAACAGAGGCGGGTCCAGCTTGCTCTTCGTGTGCCGGGTGGGTTCTCTGCAGTAAGCACTCAGCTCTGTGTACCAGGTGACACGGGGACCACCAGTCACCAGGGATGGGGAGGCAAATGAGCTGTAGATCCCAGCCAGGCATCCACTCACCCATGGGAGGCTCTGAAAGCTCGCTGGCTGGGGTTCAGGGTGCATCCTGGCATGAAAGGAAGAGTCTGTCTGAGTGCGGTGAACACTTTTCTGGGTTACAGCCAGCCCAGTGGTAACAGCCAGCTATCCCATAATGAAGCGCTGAGAGAATTTCTATCAGCCAGAGAGCCAGAAAATGAAGGCCCGAGTGTTAAACGGCTTCACCAAAGAGGAGATGTGTGTTGGAGCTACAGGGAGGTTGTGTGGTCCCTGGGCTGGGCTGACTCGCGCTCAGAGGGTAGCCTTTGAGGCAATGGACACATGTGCAGCCGGCCAGCTAGCCACAAGTCACAGCCGCTCCCGGCGCTCAGGAATCTGGGGTCAATTAGGGATCCATGGTGCCAGAGCATCTAAAACAATTGCAGACAGCAGGGCGGGCTCTGCTGTAACAGCAGAGGAATGCAGAATGCACGGGTACAATTGGGCCGTCCCTAAAGTAAATCAATGTTCTCCCCGCCCCCACTCCCATCCTGCAAGGCCCTTTTCTCTACAAGCAGGATTGCCCATGGCTAAGTCTGAGCCACTGGTCTGTACAATGACCACCACTCCATCACTTACCCTTTGCCGTGGGTGCAGAAGTCATAGTCGTTTAGGGGAGGTGTCTGTCAGCTTCAGAAGGGCCACTGATAACTCTCCTCCTCTGATTTCACCCACGTGGGATGTTGTTAAGCTAGAGGTGTCTGTGATTCTTTGACCAGAATGTGAGGTCTTTATTTGTCTCTGCTGTGGTTTCTCATTGCTGTGTCAGCTGTTATCTCCATGGAGGGGGCTGAGTTTCCAAGGCAGACTGACTCAGGGAAGTAGAAGGTAAGTGGAGTCACTTGGCTGAGCTCGGGGGCAGTGGGACACAACCTGGACACCCAGGTGGTGACACCTAGGAGATGTCACTATTATATCTGGTGCACAATTTGGGGCATATTTCGACAGCTGAGCACCCATTCAGTTCACACCTCCCAACATGTGAGGTCATCCCAAGAGAAGGCTCAGAGTACAGGCTAGACTTTGCTTCTTCCCATCAGAATCCGACATTGAAATAATATGTTCAAGCTCCTGTTTTATAACTGGGTCAAGACTCAGTTATACTCGGTTATAAATAGCCAGTGCTCAGTATCATGAGTGTTATTTCAATTTGCACTTAGTGAAACATTTAGTATTTACCAGGAAAGATGAAAGGCAACAACAAGAAAGATAAACCCGAGATGACTCTACAACCTCTTGTGAATACTAGGGTTTGCGGTCCATATGGAGGTTGGCAGTCATGAGCTGCCTTTTCCAGAGAGGAGTTAGCACATAGGATTTAGAGCAGATGTCAGATTTCCCCATTCTTGAAGTCCATCCTACAAATCTTAATTCAGTCCAATGGAGCAAGTACCATTAAGGCAAGTCTCTGTCTTATAGTCAGACCCATAAGTGATCCTAACACACTGATCTCATCCTGTTACTCAAAACCCCTTTAGTAGGCCACCCAAAGGCCCTCAGTGTGAAACCTTGGCTTCAGGTAGCTTTCAGGCCCTACAGGACCTCTGCACCCAGCCTGCCATCCCCACCATCCCCGGAAATCACTGGGGCTCTGCTGAGCTGCTCCCTACAATCCTCCAGCTGCCAGCCTCTGGGAGGACCAGTCTCCGTGCTGAGAAAGTTCTTCCTTCACCCCCTACCCCCAGCTGTCTACATCCTATCCACCCATAATGGCCAACTCACATTCCTTCCATCTTGACTTCTTCCCCAGTTTCACTCTTTTGCACGAACCTGGTGGAATGGTAGAATTTCTCCACCATTTACTTTTCTTTTTTTGGCTGCACTACTTGGCATGTGGGAATCTTAGTTCCCCGACCAGGAATTGAACCACACCCTCTGCATTGGAAGTACAGAATCGTAAACACTGGGCCACCAGGAATGTCCCCTCCACCATTTACATTTAAACTCTCTCAAACAGGAACTTCTGCGGTTGGTTTAGACTGGGCATGTATCCGGTTGCCCTCTGCAGACTGTACTCCTTGAGGGCCACCAGCAGCTATGTCCTGTGGGCAGTGTCCTCAAGCAGGAGAAAGGGCAAGGGGCAGAAAGTCTAGGGTCCAGTCTCTGCTGTGGGACCTTGGGCCCATTCCCCACTCTCTGGGGGTGTCCCAGGCTCCCCCACCTGCTGCACCCTCCCCTGGTCTGCCTGGTGGCCTCGGCTGTCTGCCGTTTATAGCTCAAGACTCACCTAATTAGATCTCCCAGTAAGCTCCAGTCTCCCTCCTCTGGGTCCCCTCCCATTCTGGGCACCCCCTCACTCGTCTTGTCCCCCTGCAGGCTGGCTTTGCTGTGCTGTCCGCCTCCCCCCGTTTGTCAAGAGCTCCCAGATTCCTCTTGGGTCCCTGGTGTTACTGCAGGGCATGGTGTCCAGGAAAGACCCTAACGCAGCTCATTTCATGAATATGAGGTGAATCTGCTTACCTCACAGGAAGATGGTGGTGGTTTAGTTGCCCAGTCGTGTCTAGCTCTTTGCAACCCTGTAGCCCTCCAAGCTCCTCTGTCCGTGGGATTCTCCAGGCAAGAATACTGGAGTGGGTTGCCACTTCCTCTCCAACCTCACAGGATAAGAGCTCCCAAATAAATAACAATGAAATAGTAATTCTATGATAATAGCAAGTAACAAAATGGCTTTGTATTTGCCGCGTGTCTCATCTGACAGCACAGCCCATGAGATAAGGACCATTGTTACCTGCATCATGAAGACACTTGGATTAATCATAATAAATCACCACAAACCCAGTGGCTTGTAACAGTACACATCCATTACCTTGTTTGTGGTCCTAGATGCCAGAAGTCTAAAGCCAAGGTATCAGCAGGGCTGCAGTCCTGAGTGATCTGAGAAGAATCCATCTCTTGCTTCATCCAGTTTCTAGAAGCTGCCTGTGTTCCCTCGGCTCACAGCTATGTCACTCCAACTGCCAGCTTCCCTCACCTCATCTCTTGGGACTGACTCGAACCCCCCAGCCTTCCTCTTACAAGGACCCTGGTGATGATGCTGGGTTCATCTGGATACATCAGGATCATCTCCATCTCAAAATCCTTAATCATATTTGTGAAGTCCCCTTTCCCCTGTGAGGTCACCTAGTCACAGTTTCCAGGAATTAAGAAAGGGGCATCTTATGGGAGCCATTACTCTGCCAACCACAATGAGGAAACTGAGAAATACAGAAGCAATTCTGTGGAAGAGTGCTAAGTGTAAAGCATTTTGTAAGCAGGAGATTATAGTAGTGTTGCTCATAGCATCAAGCACTTGGGAGATATTCAATTAACACTTTGACGTGGAAGTGATTCCTTTAAAGTGAAGTGTCCCAACATCTATTAAAGTGCCTGTTTGAAGATTTTAACATTTAGTTTTCTAATCTTGCAAAATGATCTTTGAATTCTAGAATTCTAGGGTCTTTTATTCTCATTTTATTATGATCTTGTGAACATTAGGTTTTCACTTAGTTCTTGCTTATTCCTTAGACGATCTTTGTGAGGCAGTGTAACCTTATTTACTATCTGAAGAAGCAAAGTCATTCTATCTTTCAGTGAGTCAATATCGCATTAGGATCGCAATGAAAGCAATGATCACACACTTTCTGTCACATAATATGGATTGAAAATACACAGTCTCTCTTTCCAGTCCAAATCCCATGGACGGAGGTGCCTGGTAGGCTGCAGTCCATGGGGTCGCTAAGAGTCAGACACGACTGAGTGGCTTCACTTTCATGCATTGGAGAAGGAAATGGCAACCCACTCCAGTGTTCTTGCCTGGAGAATCCCAGGGACAGGGAGCCTGATGGGCTGCTGTCTCTGGGGTCGCACAGAGTCGGACATAATTGAAGCGACTTAGCAGCAGCAGCATGCATACATTTGGGCTTCCCTAGTGGCTCAGATGGTAAAGAATCTGCCTGCAATCCTGGAGACCCAGGTTTGATCCCTGGGTCAGGAAGATCCCTTGGAGAAGGGAATGGCTACCCGCTCCAGTATTCTTGCCTAGAGGATCCTGTGGGCAGAGGAGACTGGTGGGCTACAGTCCATGGGGTCACAAAGAGTCTAAGTGACTAACACTCAGTTTTCACTTTCATGCATACATTCATCTGCCGTTTGGCATCTATGGGGTGTCTTTCATGCACCAAGCCCTGGATGACATACGTGAGGAGCACTGATGGACATGAGCTCCATCCTCTGACAAGCTTGCAGTTCACAGAGGAGGACAAATGGACAAACGTGCAATTATGATGCCACACGAAAGGAGTATAAACCAGGAGGGAACTGCAGGCTGTACTCCTCGCCAGGGGTGTCCAGGGAGCCCAGGTACTGAGACGTGTAAGAAGGAACTGTGGATGTAGATGTGGCTGTGTGCGATGCAGGGAACAGAGGCTGGAAGGGTCTCCTGTGGCTGGCGAACCCTGAGGTCTGTGAGGAGCAGAGGGAGATGCCCAGGAGGGAGTGGGTATGGGGGGCAGGATGTGGGGGAGATGAGGGTGAAGTGGGGCCACCTCTTACAATTTGACTTCCTTGGTTTTGTACACTGCGCATTGTCCTATTTGCTTTTGTCCCTGATGTCTTTCAAGCTTTTTAGTCTTCATAAGTGCATACATTAAGGTAAGACACAATGTGTTTGCCCAGGGGCACCCAGGAGGCATCAGAGGTTTAGCACTGACCTGGGAGATACCTGGAGGAGTCCCCACCAACATGAGCCTTCTCTCTGAGTCTCTGAGAGTAAGTTACTGATGAGGCTGCAGGGTTAAAAGGGCTGCACCGGTTCCCTCTCTCTGTTGGTAGAGCTCCCGACTTTGGCATCATCTTCAAACTCCTTCTCTCAGCAGATCATTTAACCTCTCTGAGCCGTCATTTCTTGGTGACAGTAATATGCATTCCCCCATCTATTGTAAGGATGAAAAGATTCAATACAGATGTTCCCCAACTTACGATGTTTGGACTTAATGATTTTTCTTCTTTTAGTTCAGTAGCTCAGTCGCATCTGACTCTGCGATCCCTATGGACTGCAGCGCGCCAGGCTTCCCTGTCCCTCACTATCTCCCGGAGTTTGCTCAAGCTCATGTCCATTGAGTTGATGATGCCATCCAACCATCTCATCCTCTGTCATCCCCTTCTCCTCCTGCCTTCAATCTTTCCCAGCATCTGGGTCTTTTTCAGTGAGTCAGCTCTTTGCATCATGTGGCCAAAGTATTGGAGTTTCAGCTTCAGCATCAGTCCTTCCAATGAATATTCAGGACTGATTTCCTTAGGATGGACTGGTTTGATCTCCTTGCTGTCCAAGGGAGTTTCAAGTCTCTTTTGTCTTTACGATTGTGGGAAAGTGGGATGCTTTCCGTAGAAACCAGTAGAAATTTTGAGCATGGCTGTTTTCCTGAGCTAGTGATATGCGGCGCGGGCCTCTCTCGTGATGCTGAGCAGGGGCAGAGACCACAGCTCCCCGTCAGCCATGCGATCCACAGACTGACACACTCACAGCTTTTCCAGACCCAGACAGTCACTCCGCTTTTCACTATCAGCACAATGTTTGATCAATTGCAGGAGATATTCAATACTTTGTTATGAGACAGATTTAGTGTTTTGCCCACCTGAAGGCTGATGTAAGTGTTCTGAGCACGTTGAAGGTAGGCTGGGCTAAAACTGTAAGGTTAGGGTACTAAACGCATTTTCATCTTAAGATATTTTCAATTTACAATGGGTTTACCCAGACATAACCCCACTGCAAGTCAAGGAAGATCTGGATATGTAAAATTCCCAGCTCAGTGCATGCCTGGAGCTTAACAGGCACACAAGAAATATGCCAATCATTGGAAAATTGTGCCCAAGGGAAGCTTTAATTACAGTTCCTTTTTTTCTATCCCAACTCAAGGATTTGCTTCCAAGACAATTAACAGGCCACAGAATTCTGCCACCTCTCAGCTGCTGCTGATAGCCAACAGACTTCCGGAAGGGTCTCTCGAAGTGGGGACACTCAAGCAGGTGCCGGCGTGTGGCTCCACGGCTCCACGTGTATCCAGACTGGTGACCATTACACAAGACATGTGCTTAAATATTTACTACGCGCAGAGTCCCCCAGCATGGCGGGGCTCAGGAGAAAGTCCAACAAGCAAGACAGCTTTGGCATCAACCACTCCTCGCCTGGTGGAGCAGATGCCTTGACGGGAGGCATTGTCAACAGACGGGGCCACTGTTGCTTTAAAAACTAACAACAATTATCGCCCCTCAAACTCAGGAATAAATATCAGGCGTGACAGATCGGATGTCAAACGTAGGCAATTAGAATGGCTCCCTGGTACCATTTCACTGCGTATTCCAGAACGTAAGTTCCTGGCGTGGATGCCTGGTGAGAATGCTATAGGCAAGGAGCAGGAGGAATAGACGTGATTCAGCATCATCTCAGTGCTGCAGGGACATTCTTGTAATCACTATTATTTCTCTTTTTTTAAAAAAATGTATTTATTTTATGTGAGGTTGTGCTGGGTCTTCATTGCTGTAGGGTCTTCTGTGTAGCTACTCCCTGCTGGCACACCGGCTTAGTAGTTTCACGGCATGTGGGATCATCCCAGATCAGGGATCGAAACTGTGTCTCCTGCATTGGCAGGCAGATTCTGTAGCTCTGAACCACCAGAGAAGCCCTCTTATTTCCCTTTTACAGAGAAGAAAGTCTCTGGCTCAGAGAAGGTGAGTAACGTACCCAAGGCCACCCAGAATGAGAGGCAGGGCCAGGGTTTGGCTCTTGGCTCCTGGCCTTTACAAGCATGGCACAGAGGAAAGACTCATACAAGAAGAGTGTCCCGCATCCTTTCGAAAGTCTCCTTGAGAACACGGGCCTCAAGAGCCGCCTGGGTGGCCAAGAGGCCCTGGTTTTATTTGACAGTAAGAGGAAGGAAATTCCATCCACTAAAAGCAGCCCTGATCCTTAGGCCTCTCTGTCGGTTTCCTTCAGAGACGGTCACAGCAGTGTGTTCAGGGAGGCGGACAAGATAGGGCCAGAGCCAATGCCAAACAGGCAGCCAGACGGGGGGTTGGGGGGGCACGGCCATTGCCAGGGTGACCGAAATCCGCGCTATCGAGGGATTTCTGGAAGGATTCGATTCTCTCTTGGATCCTATCCAGGAACATCGAGTGAAAACAACATACAAGAAGGTTTCAGAGTTGGGAGGGGAGGCAGGCGCCACCTGCGGATTGCTGCATCTAGAGGGCATGCCCCGGGGGCCCCTGCAGCTCAGGGAGCCCACATTTCTGCACCTGGAAGGAAAGTCTGCTCAGACGATCATGGGAATCCAGGAGGGCAGCCCATTTGTTTCAGGGGCCTGGAGACCTAAAGAAACCCTTTAGGTCTCTTCCCTGTATCACAGACCTGGGGCTCCCCAATCCTGGGAAGAATATGACTTTGTAGGTAGGGGGCCTGGTGGTGGTGGGGAAGGGGCTGGTGGTAGGAGTTGGGGGCTGGTGGTGGTGGGGGCTGGTGGTGGGGGGAAGGGGCTGGTGGTGGGAGTTGGGGGCTGGCAGGGGTGGGGGGCTGGTGGGGAAAGGATGGTGGGAGTGGGGGATGGTGGTGGGGAGCTGGTGATGGGGCTGCTGGTGGGTGGGGGATGGTGGTAGGGGGAGATGGGGGTGGATGGTGGTGTTGAGGGCTGGTGGGGGTGGGGGAATGGTGGGGGGGATAGTGGTGGTGGTGGGGGGATGGTGGTGGGGGTGGTGAGGGGGATGCTGGTGGGGATGGTAGGAGGGGGATAGTGGGAATGGTGGGGGTGGTGGGTGGGATGGTGGTGGGGGGGTGGTGGTGGGGGATGGTAGGTGGGGGGGTGGTGGGGGTTGGTGGGGGGGATGGTGGTGGGGATAGTGGGATGGTGGGGGATGGTGGTGGGGGATGGTGGTTGGATGGTGGTGGGGATGGTGGTAGGGGTGGGGGGATGGTGGTGGGGGATAGTGGTGGGGGTGGGGGGATGGTAGTGGGGGTGGTGGGGGTTGGTGGGGGATGGTGGTGGAGGGATGGTGGTGGGGATGGTGGTGATGTTGAGGGGATGGTGGTGGGGGATGGTGGTGGTGGGATAGTCGGGGGGGATAGTGGTGGTGGTGGGATGGTGGTGGGGTGGTGGGGAATGGTGGGGGATAGTGGTGGTGGTGGGGGATGGTGGGGGGGATGGTGGGGGGATGGTGGTGGGGGATGGTGGTGTGGGATGGTGGGGTGGCTGTTGGCAGTGGCAGGACAGCATCTGCATTTCTCCTGGTGGTTGGACATGGGAGGTCTGGGGCCGGATTTTGAAAACTGCTGCTTTTCCTGCCAGCACAGCTTCCGCTGCAGGCCTCTGACTGCCCAGAGTCTCAAGGCATTTTCCAGAAAAGGCGCCCACACTGGAGTCAAGAGGAGTCTTCCCTGGGTTCATGGGTGAGCTGTGGGGGCTGTCAAGGCTCAGGGGAGGGTTGTCCCTATGACTCTGCTCAAGTAGTCCCCCCCGCCCCAGAAGAGTGTCCCCCTGGAGTGGGCGGCCTGGGCTCACCCAGAGATGGACAGACAAGAGCTCAGAGCTGGCTGGCTCCCTATAGCCCGGTGGCCCCGAAAGGGTTAAGGGTCTGCCTGGAAGCCCGGATTCCAAGGAGTAATTTGAGCCCCTGGAAAACAGGGCCCTTTCTGTCTGGCACTCTGGCACCCCAGCTCTGGTGCTTGTCCCTGGGGGGTCCAAGACCTCGAGCCTCCCCTCCTGCCTTCCCCCTCGGTGAGAGAAGAGATTAGCCAGCACTCCCTGCCCCTGCCCCCCGCCCCCCGACAAAGAATGCACATGCAAGGAGAGGGGGCTCCATCTTCACAGCACTCCTGAATGTTCTGGAGTATAAAATAAACATGTGTGTGAAGTAGTGACAGAGAGATGCAAAATATGTCCCTTCAAAGCAGGAGAAGTCTGCCTCCTTCCTCCTGCTTCACTGTAGGCCCTCTGGCCCTCTTGATCTTGCAGGGTTATAACTGCTATTTTGGTGACTGGTAGAAAACTCTTTCTTTAGGAAGGGAATTAATGACTGAAAATTTAGTGCTTTGTAAACACAGTACGGAAAGCATTCCCCCTGGGCTCGCCTTATTCCTTGGCTGGGAGGGAGGCTGGATGGGAGAATAAATGGTTCCAGCCCGTGAGAGGCCCCCACACCAAACGCTGTCTGCTTCTCGTAAAGCCCAGCCCCACAACACTGGGGTGCTCCAAACCATGAGAAAGGAATGTCAGAGAAAGCAAAAGAAGCAGGGGGAATGAGACCCGTCCGTTGAAAAAAATATCAAAAGGTGAATTTTTCTAAGATAAATGCATATTTCAGTAAAAATGTATGTCCTTGGCAAATCCAGCTTTTGACCTGAATTAGAGGAATCTGTTGTTTACAGAGTCCAAACCCGCAGACTAATTACTCTCTTTGTTCTTTTAAACTTTTAAGGCCTGGCCAGTGACATAAAACCCTTGGAAATAAAAACCTCTCCGGACAAGCCTTCAGCTGTAGGCATGGGAATCGTGGTGGTGGGGTTGTATTCCTGGCATGGATACAGCAAGTCACTAACAGCACTGGGCAGTGGGGAGGGTAGTGGCTCCTTTGATAAAATAGCAGCCTTCCAGGCGCTTTCCCAGAGGTTTCCTGGGCCCCAAGATCTTTCTCCTTCAAAGCTGCCTTTCCCACAGGCTGGCCTTTTCCTGCCTAGTTATGTCCTCCTTGAGAAAAGTACCTGGCAACCTCATTTTAGCAAATCGTCACATCTCTGAAAGTTAGCCAGTCCCTCTTGGGGCCCCAGAGTGGGGGTCTGGGTGGGTGGAGGGGATAGGGTGGAACTGCCCAGGTCTGATCCAGGGGATCCATCCATTCTTCCCCAGCCTCTTGGTTTGGTTGTGTAAACTCATTTATTCTTTGAACAGTCGTACTGAGTGCTGAGTATATTCGGATTTGTTTGGTTGAATCCTTGAGATGAAAGAATTGTCTCAATACTTGTCATAGCAATAGCAGCCAAAGAAGTCTATGACTTTGGGGATGTCTGAGTTTTTCAGTCAGCCTGCCACGACTTTCTGTTTCTTCCTATGTTTCCACACACGGCACCAGCCAGACTAGTGAAATGGTATTGCTGGGTGTCTTCTGGGCCTTGGGGTTCAGAACGATCCTTCCTATTATTTCAACATCATAAGGAATTTCATAGATTTTTGAATCTGGGAACTGTGTATAATAAGATTGTAAACCAACTTAAGATTTTTAAAAATGAATCTGCTATCCTAGTCCTCTGAGAAATAAGAAAGAACATGATTTCTGAGGTCAGGAAATCAGAGGAATTGGGCTTTGAGAGTCCCTTGGACAGCAAGGAGATCAAACCAGTCAATCCTAAAGGAAATCAACACAATATTCACTGGAAGGACTGATGCTGAAGTTCTAGTCCTTGGGCCACCTGATGCGAAGAGCTGACTCACTGGAAAAGACCCTGATGCTGGGAAAGATGGAAGGCAGGAGGAGAAGGGGGTGACAGAGGATGAGATGGTTGGATGGCATCACCGAGTCGATGGACATGAGTTTGAGCAAGCTCCAGGAATTGGTCATGGACAGGGAAGCCTGGTGCGCTGCAGTCCATGGGATCACAAGGAGTTGGACGCGACTGAGTGACTGAACAGCAACAACTGCACACAGAAGAGCGAAGTCTAGAAAACAGCTTGGAGGTGTCCATATTAAAGGCTCAGTAGAATTAAAAGTGCTGGTAAGTAGCTAGTTTTGGAAAAATACCACCACACAGGCAGGCTGGCAGAGAATTTTAAAATTCTCTTTTCTTGCAAAAGATTACAAGTACTCAGGAGCCCTTTGACCTAATGTGGCACAGAAAGATTACATCTGATGTCTTATTTTATTTTATTTGCATTTTGCTCTGTTTTTCAAAGGATTTAAGGGAGTTTGCAAAGGAGACAGAAAGTATAAGCTTAATATACACTGAAAATAGGAGCAAGGGAAAACAGAAAGATAAGGGTGGCAACATACAATGGAACCAGGAGCTATGCAGATTTATAGACTTCCCTCCAATGGGCCACCAGTTTGGCACTAGGGGTTAAAGAAGAAAGGGAATCGGATGGATGTTTAACATGAAAGTGATCAATTACTTCAGAGACCACTATGTTTGGAACCAAGGAAAGACAGGCATTTCTCCTGAGGGCCTTTCCTCGCCCTTGTGTGTAACGTAGTAAACCACAACCTTAATAGCCTCCTGTACCTGACCTCGCCTCCAATAATTCAGAGCCGAGAAACTTGCCTAGGACTTCAATTCATTTTTTTCTTGGTGCATAGTCCGCTCCCAAATATCCTAACAGTTCAGTTCAGTTCAGTCACTCAGTCATGTCCGACTCTTTGCGACCTCGTAGACTGCAGCACACCAGGCTTCTCTGTCCATCACCAACTCCCAGAGCTTGCTCAAACCCATGTCCATCGAGTCAGTGATGTCATCCAACCATCTTACCCTCTGTCGACCCTTCTCCTCCTATCTTCAATCTTTCCCAGCATCACGGTCTTTTCCAGTGAGTCAGTTCTTCAAATCAGGTAGGCAAAGTATTGAAGTTTCAGCTTCAGCATCAGTCCTTCCGACGAATATTCTGGACTGATTTCCTTTACGATTGACTGATTTGATCTCCTTGCAGTCCAAGGGACTCTCAAGAGTCTTCTCCAACACCACAGTTTGAAAGCATCAATTCTTTAGCGCTCAGCTTTCTTTCCCTCTGGAGATGAGAATGGCAAACCATCTCAGTATTCTTGCCTCGAGAACCCCACAAACAATATGAAATATCGTATACCTGGGCTCATACTTCTTCAATTTGAATCTGTGACTTTGGCCTAGAAAATGGAATCTTCCAGAATCTGCTCTACAGATCAAGTAGACAGGATAGAAAATATCCCCAGTGATCGTATTTTTCAACTTCCCTATTATAAGAAACATTCTGACAACAAGAGTGTCCACGTGAGACTCAAAAGAAAAATGGCTTTGAGGCAAAGATCACCTGACCTGTGGGGACCATTGGACAAGCCCCCAACCTTCAGCCTGCCTGGGGAGGGGACGGGCTCCCCGGATCCAGACACACGACACCCATCCCAGGTCCAATCTGCACACCACGGAGACCAGAATGGGCGGTTTGATAGGTTTACACGGTAACAACCCTCTATACTCCATCCCTTAGATGTTTTCTTCCCCTCTGGTCACATGGGAGCCTGGTGGGCTGCTGTCTGTGGGATCGCACAGAGTCGGACACGACTGAAGCGACTTAGCAGCAGCAGCGGTCACATTTAAATGTGTTTAATTGATGCGTCTCCATGTTAGAGGATAAATAAGCCGCTCCCTTTGATAGAAGCCTGAAGTTTTCCTTAGGAGGAGGGCACCTTCTCATTCAATGGCAATTAAACGACCGGTTTCCTCGCCAGGTGCCCGGGCTCCCGCGTTCCGGGAGTAGGAAGGGCGGACACGCCATCTAGTGGCCGCTCTCAGAGCGTCCCCCACGGGCGCGCTCCTGACGCTCCTGGGGCTCCCGGATGGGAGGCAACGGCTTCGCAGGGGGTTAACCAAGAGCTTGTGCGGAGTGGTCTCCCGTTCTCCTTCCAGCCAGACTGAGCCTTTCCACTCAAGAGGGTCGCAAAGGGGCCTGGGCTGGCCTGGGCAAGAAACCCGGTTAATAAAGATGCAGTGTATCTTCCCTCTCTGACTCAGACCCCTCGCTCTGCATCCGTGGGCTACGTGGTCTGTTTAGCCTGGGACGCGCCTGCCAGCACCGCAACCCCCACCCCTTCTGCCCTCTGAGGCTGGCAGCTTTCTCCTCGTCCTCCCCTGTGCAGGGTTCCCTGGCAACTCAGAGGAGCTCCACCTCGGGGGCTTGGAGCTCAGGCTGGCCCTTCCTACTCTTCCACCATCTGTTGTTCAGTCGCTCAGTCGCGTCCCACTCTGAGATCTCATGGACTGCTGCACGCCAGCCTCCTCTGTCCTTCACTATCTCCCAGAGTTTGCGCAAACTCATGTCCATTGAGGCAATGATGCCTCCCAACCGTCTCATACTCTGCCTCCCTCTTCTCCTCCTGCCTTCCATCTTTCCCAGCATCAGGGTTGATTTCCTTTAGGATTGACTGGTTTGAGCTCCTTGCAGTCCAAGGGACTGTCAAGAGTCTTCTCCAGCACCACACTTCCAAACCATCAATTCTTCAGCACCCAGCCTTCTTTTTGGTTCAATGCTCACATCTGTACAAGACTACTGGAAAAACCATAGCTTTGACTATACGGACCTTTGTCGGCATCATAGGTTTTTGCAAACAAGCCCCAGGAACCGTTTATAATAGGATTTCCATGAGAAGATGTATTCCACATTCCAAACAACCTATGTGTATGAAACTATCTGTGAGATAAAGACTTTCCTTGTCTATAACTTTTGCTACCCAGTACCCCCTCCCCTCAGTTCTCCTGCCAGGTAAGATCAGGACCCAGGACTCTGGGACCCAGTATTTACCAAGTCAGAGGAGAGGGGCACCAGTTTGGCTTAGACTGGGCCACTTGTAGGATTTAGATCTGCCTGGGCAAATCTGGTGGGCTGTGGAGTGGGCCAGCCAGGAGCTGTGTGCAGTGGCCACTCAGGGCACACAGAGGGCAGAGAGATGCATGGCCCAGATCCCCGTCCAGAATGGACATGAGGCCCAGTTACTAGGAGCACGGCCGGCTGACAGTCTCTAGAGGCCCATCCTCCAGGCCATGCCTTGGCTTCCAGCCTGATTGCACACGTACCCTTCTTAGGGTGGCCCAGACCAACTTCAGAGCAAGGCTACGGTCCAAAGTTCCAGCATTTCTGCCTAGCACCGGACTCCTCTCCATGGTGAGCTGTGCCCCAGAAAACCTGCTGAGAACCAACCCCCCCTCCCCACCCAGCCTGGCAATGCCCCTCTCCCCTTCCCACAGGAGTCACTGGGCTGCATGTCTGACTCTGCCTCTGGGTCTGGAGGACCAATGCAACAGATGGCCCGACTCTGGGGAAGCTGGCATCCTTGGCATCTTGGGGCTCTTGGCCCCCATTTGAGAGCATGACAATAATTGTAGGGGCCTTCTCAGGAAATCCACACCCCCCCCCCCCACCCCACACAAGTGCATACCTCCCAGGTCATCCCAAGGACCTTTGAGTCAGGTTGAGAACACTTGCCATGAAGGAGAGGAGGGGGATGGAGGAGATGAGAGTGGGAGTTGATAAGAGAGCTTCCGGCATTGGCAGAGAACGCTTAATTCTAATTTCTGCCTCGGATGTGACCCTCAGCCCGGCCTCTTATGAGCTCATGGACTCTACAGACGAATTGGAAGCCAATTCCCTTAAGTGCTGTGCGAGGCCCTGCAGGCAGGCTGCCCAGCCGGCCCTGTATGTGCTCGGCTGTGACACAACGAGGCCTCAGAGAACAGAGCTGGGCTGGCCTTGCAGCTGCCTACCTGGCAGGGGGCAGGGCTGGGCACTGCTTTGTCTGGGGAGACCATCATGCCCACTGGGCCCTGGAGACGAGGTGTCAGGTACCTTTGAAGGTGGACATCACCGAACAGAGTCCAGCTGGAGAGAAAGAGATGGCAGCTCAGTAGTGGCATATTCCAGGGCCTCCTCCAGAAAGTCCCTCTTCCTGAAATCACTGGGGTGGGTTGCCAGGAGGATAGGTGTTCTCCACGAGAGGGTGGAGAAAGGAACCAGCAAAACAAGATTCTTCAGGAAGGCCAGTGATGCTATAGGACTTTAAAAGACACACACACACAGCATTTATTATCCATCAGGCCCCACTTAAGCACCGACATATAGCACCTGATCTCATTCACACATAACCTCGGGTGACAAGGCCTATCTTGAGTTCCATTTGATGCTCAAAGCCACTGATGCACAGAGAGGTTGAGCAATCTGTTAAAGTCACACAGCTAAAAATCAGTGGAGCTGGGATTTGATCCCAGGCAGTGAGGGGCGGGGGGGCGTGGCAGGGGGTGGGGGTGGTGGGGGTGGTCATCTGTGTTTTTAGCTCTGTGCTCCATAGAGGTCAGGGACTTGGACATTGATGCCAAATGGCTCCGGGTACATTCCCAGCTACCCTGGTTGGAAGATGTCAGTAGGTTTCAGGCCTCTCCGTGACTCAGTTTCCTTAGCTGGGTGTAAATGACATTAATCCCACCGCACAGAGATCTGTGAGGTCTCCAGATGAGCTAACCATGTAGAGGGACTTTGCTAGCACCCAGAAAAACACTCGGAGTGACACTGCACACATACGAAGGCTATGGACATATGCCAGCCACAGAATTCAAAGCGGCTTCTTCAAAGAAACTTGTGTTCCAATCCGCTCAGGCCAGCCAAGTCACAGCAGGCCTTGAGGTTCGGAGGCCTGGGGCTGCCACGAAGCTGAGGAGGCCAGGCATATCTTTCCCCCATGGGTCTCTTAACTGGGCACGGGGCCCACAGTGCTCCTGGTTGCCTGGTGCCCTCTGTCTTCAAAGGGTTTACGTGCTGGGCGTTTGCCCAGCCCCTGCTCATGCCTACCAGTGCTTGAATCAATAATTCCCTTGTTTCCCTGAGAGACAAGGGGTGTGTGGGAGAAGGCCCAGGGGACCCTGTCATCTGCCCAGCTGTCTGGAAGGTTGGCTGAGCCTGGGGAGGTGGGCGTGGGCTGCACCCACGTGGGTCTCTCCTGCTTTCCATCAGGCCAGCTTCACACCACAGAGTGGTTCCAGGGAGCCCTGCTTGCTTTGGAAAAGGACACCCTTCCAGGGAGTTTAAAAGCCTCTGATTAATACACATTTAACCAACGTGACACTCTTCTACTACACGTGCTTGGTGTAAAGCAATATGTACTTATATTCAGGAATACCGAACCCTAGTTCTACAAGAGAGAATGTGGTTTTAAGAATGGGGAGGTTGTCCCGGGGCTGCATAGGTGTAGAGTATGGGGCGCAGCCTGGGGAGAAAGCAGGATTTTTTGAAATGAATTTTTACTGATTTATAAATGATGTGGGTATTTGTTTTAAAGTAGGATATGAAGCAATTAAAAGCACAATGTGGTTTCACTTTGCAGTTTGCATTCCATCAATCAGGATCCCCAAATACTCAAAGGCCTTCAATGAAATGTTTCTAGAATGAACCTAAAATTTTAATCTTTTACTTCTCATTTCAGAATTCATTAGTCTTATCTCCTTAGAGGCCGCCCCCCCGGGTATGGCATGGCATGAAGAGCTGGAGAGTGTGGTCTCATCACCTAAATCAACTTTATAAGCCACCAGTGGCTCTGTCCTCACGTTAACTGGAAGCATGAGCCACTTGCCAGGACTGAAAATGTCATTTCACCGCTTGACTTCTTTGTCTGCAACATCAGAACTCAGGTTACTTTGGGACTTACCTAGTGATCCAGTGACTGGCACTCCATACTTCCACCGAAGGGGGCACACGTTCAATCCCTAGCCAGGGTACTAAGATCCTATAAGCTGTGTGGTGCAATAAAACAAAACAAATAAAAAACAAACAGAAAAACCCAGGTCACTTAGCATCTTTTACAGATATAGAAAAAAAAAAAGATGGGTTTTTTCCCCATACAAATTTGTATAAGTATAAAAATGATGTGTGATTAAATCTGTTAATTTAATGACAAGAGCACCAGGAAAGTTTATTTTAAAAAAAAAGTGCCCTGAAGTTTTTAGTTTTCATTTGTCAGCTTCACTCAACAAATAGTGTTTATTATAAACCAAGCACATGTCTAGCCATGGGGTTATAACACTGAACAAAATTGACAAAGATTCTGCTTTTCTAGAACTGGATTTTAGAATAAGCATATTTTTTCAAGAGAATGAATGTATTTCGGAGTGTTAGGGTGGCGGTGTGATGGAAGGGCTCACTGGCAAGGCCTTTTAGAGGTGGGGGGAGTGTCTGCGTCGAGATGTGGATGCCACGGTGCAGGCGGCCACAGACAGTGGGACGGGAGGCTGTCTAGGGAGCAGAACACACGTGCAAAGGCACTGAGGTAAGAGTCCACACAGTGAATCCAAGGGCCTCCAGGCAGCAGCAGGACAAAGAGGCCATCGGCGTGATTAGCAGGGCCCCAGTGAGGGGTTGGGCTACCTGTTGATGCCTTAGGAAGCCATGGTGGGACATTTGGCTCTTCCGAGAAGGTATGAGAGGTGGTGGGAGGTCAAGAATTGTGGGAGCTTTCTTTCCTACGGTCTGTGACCTACTGGCTCGACAGTGGTACTCATAGTACCCTGGTGAGAGCTACTGTTGGACAAGGCTGCCGGTCCCCATGGGGCTGTGTGACCACCTGGCTGATGGAACCAAGTGGAAGCTGTGTAAATCACTGTTTACCAAGTGAGTGACGTGTCCAGATATCTCCCCACAATCTCTTGCTCATCGGGGTCACCTGGCAAGCCAGGTGTTGAAGGTGGAAGTGTCATTTGAGAGGATCCTTGAGAAACTCCTTGCAGAAGAAGATTCATGAATGAGAACTAATTCTTGCATTTATTTGAGCTTCTGATATTCGGGGGTTATTTGTTAAAGCAGCTGGCCTATTCTGACCAATACAACTGCCTGCTCTGAGTAGACAGAAATCTCATGGATAATTGTAGTAGTAAATAATCCCCATGTGATTTAGCCAGTAATTAGAGCTCTGCCTGATGAAGTCTTGTGTGGACTCCGAGAAAGAAGCAAATGGCTTTTTCTGTCTGCTCCATGATAAGGATTGTTAATGAGAATCAAAATGGCCAGGAGTCCGAGAACAAAAATACAGGAGACATGAAAGCCCTTTAAAAATGCACAAATCGAACAACCAAACCTGAGAACATCACTTAGCCCAATGCAGAGGGAACTGTGAATAAGAAAAATAAATCAGTGCCGTGACTGTAGAATTAGGCATCATCTATGCAGCAAATATTTAGTGAGTACTTGCCATGCCCAGGACTTGGTGCACCACGGAAAGCAAGTCAGACAGGGTGCCTCTCCTGAAGGAGATTACAGTCCAGATGTAGAGATGGAGACAAAAATGAATACATAAGACAGTGTTGTTTTTGTTCAGTTGTTAAGTCGTGTCCGACTCTTCGCAGCCCTGTGGACTGCAGCACACCAGGCTTCCCTGTGCTTCACTATCTCCCAGTTTGCTCGAACTCATGTCCAGTAAGTCAGTGATCCTATCCAACCATCTCATCCTCTGTCACTCCCATCTCCTCCTGCCCTCAATCTTTCCCAGCATGAGTTTTTTCCAGTGAGTCAGCTCTTCGCATCAGGTGGCCAAAGTATTGGAGTTTCAACTACAGCATATAGGGTTGCTTTCCTTTAGGATTGAGTATTTGATCTTCTTGCAGTCCAAGAGACTCTCAAGAGTCTTTTCCAACACCACAGTTCGAAAGCATCAGTTCTTTAGTGCTCAGCCTTCTTTATGATTCAACTCTCACGTCCATACATGACTACTGGAAAGACTATAGCTTTGACTATACAGACCCTTGTTAGCAAAGTGATGAGTCTACTCTTTAATACGCTGTCTAGGTTTGCCATAGCTTTTCTTTCAAGGAGCAGTGTCTTTTAATTTCATGGCTGCAGTCACCATCTGCAGTGATTTTGGAGCCCAAGAAAACAGTATGTGTCACTGTTTCCACTTTTCTGCCGTCTATTTGCCATGAAGTGATGGGACTAGATGCCGTTATCTTAGTTTAAGTGAAATAATTGTGAGTTCTATCAAGGGATTTAAAGGACTAAAAAAAGTATAAAACAGAAAAACTATGGGAAAGTGTAGAGGAGAGGGGAGAACTCTCCCGCAGGGCCAAAGAGAAGAGAAGGGTAGACTGAGCAGGGTGGAAGTCAGGACTGGGAAAGCGCCGAGGGTGGAGAAGGGGAGCCTGAAGCATTCTGGGTGCAGGAGGCAGTCTGTGCAAAGGCCCTGAGGCTGTGGTTGTTCACGTTTGAGCAGCTGAATAGAGACCATTGTGAGGCAGGGTGGGGGTGAGAGAGGAGGGCATGAGATGAGGTGGAGAGAAAGACAGGCTGGATTAAGCAGGGCCTGGGCCCTTCTGAGCATTTTGACCTTTATTCTCATTTCAGTCTCCCACTACTTCCCGGACTTTCTGTTTAAAAGGACCCACCTCCGCCTTCCTCTAGACACTCTGAGAGTTTCTTTCCAGCCTCTTCTGTGTGGATGGCCGTCTGCCCTAGACTGAGCGCAGCCCAGTGCGGGCTTCATTTTCTCCACCTCCTCCAGCTCCCCGCTCCAGCCCCAGGGCATGGTTTCCGGCCACATTAAAGGCAGGAGCCGGGCTTCTGGGGCTTCGGACCTGGTCACTGCTGCTGGAGGCTTTCATCCTCAGTCTCTGAGAATCAAAGTCAGCCTGCACATTGCTTCCAGGGAACTTCACATTCCTGCATGCTTTTGGGACCAAAGGAAACACACACAGAGAGAACACCCTCCTTCCAGGGTCCCATCCTGAAGTGTGGGTGCTGGAGAGCAAGGAGGGTGGAGCAGGGGAGCCTGAAGCATTCTGGGTGCAGGAGGCCGTGTGTGCAAAGGCCCTGAGGCTGGGGCTGTACAAGCTTGAGCAGCTGAATAGAGACCATTGTGAGACAGGATGGCCATGAGGAAACCACATTTGGGGGAGGGGCACGGGGGGGCGGGGTGGGGGGAGGTGGTAACTACAGAGGAAACAGATCAGGGCCTACCCTGGTGCCCCGAAAGGCAGGGCTGGAGCTGCCTGCCCTTAGAGGAAATAATGCCTGGTGAGTGGCCCTGGCAGGGAGTCATGAGGTCAATGCCAAGGCGTGACTGGGCCCTGCCCTGTGGACCTTCCGACACCGGTCAACAGAGGCTGGGCCCTGCCTGGAGGAGCACTCACATGGTGTCAAACCAGTCGCGGTCAGACAAGCCAGCTACTGCTGACAAGCTGCCGCTGACAAGCTGCTGCAGCCGGGCAGGCGATGGCCACAGGGCAGGCGTGGAGCCTCCACCCTCCGGCTCTTTCCATCATCCTTCCCACCACAGAAATTCATCCTGAGGACTGATTCATCAAACAAGTTCTGTAGACTGGCTGCCTGAAGACGAGGCTGGGATCCCGGGCGCTCTTTCCTGGCAGGCCCGCTGCCCTGTCCATGGCTTGTCCCCTGACTTCAGCAGAAATCCACAGCAGAGGCCCAGCCCTGCTCTGGCACCCACACAGCAGAATTCAGAAGCACAAGTAATGGGTCTAAATTGACAGGCTTTCATGAAAGCTCCCCTGCCCGCAGCCTTCAAGGGCACAGCTGTCACGGGTCACGTAAATTGTACGTAGCTTGAAAACACAGTTTTATTTGCTTGACTAGCAGCCTGGGTGAGGATCGTCAAAGACCGGCTTGGGCTGGAGAATTTCATGAGAGTCTATTTAGCCAGGACTGCCAAGCTAGATATGTGCTAATGTTGCAGTTTCCACTCTGGACTTCAGTACTGGACTTCAGACTTTTTACTGAACGTTAATTCAGTAAAAAATATAATTTCACAAGATAGTAGACACTTTCTGAGTTAGAGCGTAGGAGGGATCCAAGGGCATAGATGAGACAGGGGGTGTCTTTTGCTTCCCAGGTGGCACTAGTGGTAAAGAGCCCGCCTGCCAATGCAGGAGACATAAGAGATGCGGATTCGATCCCTGGGTTGGGAAGATCCCCTAGAGGAGGAAATGGCAACCCACTCCAGTATTCTTGCCTGGAGAGTCCCCATGGACCAAGGAGGCTAGCAGGCTACAGTTTATATGGTTGCACAGAGTCAGACATGACTGAAACGACTTAGATCTCTTCTGCATCGTATTGTTTTGCTCCTTTGTCAAAGTTCAATTGCCTGTATTTGTGTGGGTTTACTTCAGACTCTCTATTCTATTCCATTGACCTGTTTACTTTCTCACCAGTACCACGTTGTCTTGATTACTGTGGCTTTATGGTAAGTACTGACATCAAGTAGCATCAACCTTCTAACCTTGTTCTCCTTCTGTATTTTCTTGGCTGTTCTGGGTTTGTTGCCTGTGGGTATCAAAAAACATTTGCTAGAATTTTGATTGAGATAGCATTGAAACTATAGATCAAGTTAGGAAGAATTGACTTAATATTCTTTGGATTTATTTGGATTTTATTTGGATTTTCTTTGATTTCTCTCATCGAATTTTGTAGCTTTCCTCTTTTAGATCCTTTACAATATTGTGCTAGTTTTATACCTAAGCATCACATTTTTGGATGCTAATTAAGTGGTGTTTTTAATTTCAAACTCAATCCTTCATGCTGGTGCCACTCCATTCATTTTTTAGAAGTCACCAAATGATACGCTATTTCATCTTTTCTTTGTTAGCTGACCAACTTCTATATTAAAAAATACCCCTATAGTTAAAAATACCCCAACTCTGGGTATTCAAAGGAATGGGTCCTTCGGGAAAGGACATATTTTTATGTGATACTTTAACTATCATTATGAAAAATATTTTATGTGTTTGAACCTATCATATTTAGTATCCTTGTGTGCTCATGTACTAAGTCGCCTCAGTCGTGTCTGACCCTTTGCGACTCTGTGGACTGTGGCCTGCCAGGCCCCTCTGTCCATGGGATTTTCCTGCCCCCTTAGCACTGGGGGGCCTTTTAATTGATATATGACTTGACCTGTGGCCTCTGATGGTGTCTTTCTTTCCTTCTGTGACAAGGTGGCCCAAGCTCATCTTATACACGTCCTTCCTCTCATCTATAACCAGCCATTTCTCCAAAAAGTCCAGGTCCCTTTTAGCAGGAAATGGTACTTAGAAGCCACTGAAATACATGCCAGTCTTTTCAGTGGTGGGAGCTGGCAACTGTGCATTTCATTTGTTTAAGATAAAGTATATCATGAGTTTATACTGATACATTCAATTTAGAACAGTGAGGTTTTCACTCGGTGCAGTTGGTTTTGTAGCGTTTTGCTTTCTTGCATGCTGTAATTGCTTTATTCCACAGTGCACATATGATGGTCTCAGAACATAATTTCACTGTTACCACTGACAATATATTTATTGAAAACAGTTTAGTTGGTTTTTTTCTTCATTTCTGGCTCACGTCCTTAGGGTATATCCCTTTAGAGATATACAATAAAATATGACGGTTTAAAATTTCCTGGTATCGTTTCTGTTTGTGTGGTTATGCCACCAAGAAGTCATGGAGTGAAGTTTATTTGTTTCAATCTGAAGCTGCTTTTGAAAATTTTAGGCGTTTAAAAATTGTTACACCCACTTGTCTTTTCATATTTCTGCCAGTTTATCTTTGGAATGAATTCTTAGAGCTGGAATTGCTGCTTCAAAGGGCAAATACATATGTAATTTTGCTAGATACTGCCAAATTCCCCTCAGCAGGGGTGTACCGTTTTACATTTTACTGGCAAAAAGAACCTGACTGCCCATCTTAAGGTTGAGCCCTTACGTTTATAAAGCATGTCAGGGCGTGTTAAGTGTGCTCTTACAACATATTTTCTTTTATCCTGGTAACAACCCCAGACTATTGCTTTGTATGAGTTTTGTCTGAATTTGGACCATCCCTGGTGCAGAGCGGGGAGGGAAACTGTCTTGGCCCTGGGCTGACCTCAGCATTCCTTGGTTTAGAAGATGTTTGCTCCTGATGCTGTGGTCTTTCCTCGGTGTGTAGAAGAGGGCCACTGGACACATGATGTTCTAGGTATCGGAGTGTGTGTGTATTAGTCGCTCAGTCATGTCTGACTCTTTGTGACCCCATGAACTGTAGCCTGCCAGGCTCCTCTGTACATGGAGTTCTCCAGGCAGGAATAATGGAATGGGTTGCCATTTCCTTCGCCAGGGGATCTTCCCGACCCAGGAGTGAACTCACATCTCCTGCATTGCAAACAGATTCTTTACTGTCTGAGCCAGGCCATCTGGCAATGCCAGTGCAGTTGCTGAGGTGGCCTTGATGGTCTTGATGCCTCCGCAAAGGTTACATGACCCATGAGGCCTTTGCTTGAAATCGTCCAGCTGAATGGAGGCTGCTTGATTCAGAGAGGAGCCACTTCTCCATGGTCCAGCCCCATGCTCATTTACCATGGCTTGGCCTGGGGGTTCCCCGTGGGGCTTCACGTTCATGGGAGCACTCTCACCTGGGCCGCCTGCAGGATTTTTCCATCCTCCCACCTCGCACCGTCTGCAGCTTCCCGGCCCTTCCCTCTTGGGTCACACCTGTGTCCTTCACATCACATCACAGGGCCGTGTGTCTACATGTCTCTGCTCTGTGCACTTGCCACTCCAGTGGCCTTCCTGACTCCAAGCATCCCTCACATCTCAACTCAGGTAGGTCCCTTTCTCAGCCACACCTTCTCTGAGCCTCAGCTTAGACCAGGTGTGTGGTCACTTGCTCTCAGAGAGCCATTCCATCTGTGCAGCTCAGGATTATCCATTGTGTTATGTCATCACCCGCCCTCCCTGTGTCTCCCTCACTAGTCCAGGGCTTCATGAGACAGGAACTGTGTCTTTTTACCATCAAACCCTTAGACATTTGCACTGTTGTATCTGGCACAACGTGCCTGCCAGATCCATGCTCACTGGGTGAATAAAGAGACTGAAGCGCCTCCAGGATGGGCCTCTGATGTCTGTGAAACTCACCAGAAAAATTTAAAATACCCAGCTCTGGAAAAAAGTATACGTTTGATGCTACAAAGTAGAATACTAACAGAAAAGAACAGTCTGAACCTTCCAAGCTGAATATTCTTGGGAGACAGGGTCTTGTTTAACAACGAGTCTGATGCTTGTTTTCCTGTAGGATTGTGACTAATGTAACATGACTGTAAGTATAATTAGCCCTGGTGTTTGGGCCTTACCTTTGCACCTATCAGTTTTCTTGGAAGTAAATCTTGGCTCCTAAGCTGTCATTGAAGTGGATGCTGAACTTGCAAAGACATCTTGGTGATGATAATATGAGATATTTATGACAGCTCTTTGGTGTGTGATGTCTCTTCTGCTCGGTGTTACTGTGTCTCCATGATAATTGTTGGGCTGGTTATTTGTTAAAAAAAAAAACACAAACACGCACTTCAGAGACAAATTCGGGGCCATTGTGTGATAACTTGCTCTAAGCAGAGGATGATGAAAATGCTGAGATTTGCTCCCAGCAATTCAGAACTAATCCTGAGCAAATACCAAACTAGGTCATACAGTTAGGTCTATGGAGAGAGTAAGTACCTCCTCTGAGCCATTAAGACCTTAGAAACCCATATGGCTTCTGAATGGGAGGAGCTAGTTCATTTCTACATACTGTGAGGACCTCAGGGAACCTCTGGCAGATTTTAGAAATGTCACAAATAAATTGAACTCTGGTACCCTGAATTAAGCAAGGGTCAAGAAGACAGTGGGTTGAGGTGGAGCACATGTCTTATGCGTGTATGTGGGCTGGCCAGGGAAGAATTTGCAGGTATATTTTAAGCCTTCTGTTTGAGCACGTAACTCCCATTGACAGTAATAGGAACTGAACATCCAGACCAAGAGAGCAGAATGTAAACCAATCTCCAGGGCAGGGTGTAAATTAACCACATAAAAGAAAATGGAACCAAGGATTCGCTAGGTGAGTCTAAGAGGAGGAAAACATCTTGAAACATTAATAAGCCTCACCTATTAAAAACCAGTCCCAAACCATCCTCTCAATCCTGTTAATGCTGACAGATGTGGCATTCCTCTGCGAGCAGTGTGTGTGACCAAGGAAATACACCGTTCCTGGTTTTCATGCTCAGAACATCTTATAAACAAATGGACATTTTTCAGGAATTGGACATACCAACTGACATAGCTAAACAAGGAAAGTCAGTACATTCATCTAGTTTAGCTTCAATTCACTGAAAGCTTCAGCTTCCCACTCATCTAAACAAAAAGAAAATCTCTCATGTTCATTCACCAGGCTCTGCTGATGCCATAAAGGCAAAATTTAATTCATTTTGGCCAGATTTTGACCATTTTGACTCATTTAGGAAGTCAAGGAAGTAGAAAATACGAGGCTGATTCCTTTCCCCTGTGAATTCCTCAGGTCACCTCATAGAGGGATTTTTAGCCACAAATCTCATCTACTTCCCTGGTTATTATATGCCTACCCTTTCATCCTAATCTCACAAAGGGAATGTCTTTGAAATAAATTCAAGAGGGTAGTTCTCAGACCAAGCTGATTAATAGAATCCCCTGGGGAACTTAAAAACATACAGATTCCTGGATCCCATCCCAGATCCACTGAATCAGAGAAGGGTGGTGGGGCCAGGAGCAGAGGTTCCTTGGGAGATTTGACTGC
Organism: Nanger dama; assembly: GCA_917880005.1. Classification (NCBI taxonomy): domain Eukaryota; kingdom Metazoa; phylum Chordata; class Mammalia; order Artiodactyla; family Bovidae; genus Nanger; species Nanger dama. The sequence goes on along the minus strand of CAKJTW010000005.1, from coordinate 30,141,931 downwards.
AGTCAGCCTGGGCCAACAATCAGGAGAAGCTCAAGCTTCTATCCCAAGAGAAAGAAGGAAATAATCGTAGGGTCGAGTTTTAGAGGAAGGACAGTAGCCTTTCTGGCTGCAGCTGAGTTATATCTCTAAGTGCAGCTCAGTTATGTCTCTAAGTCCAACTCAGACCCTCCTAAGTCCTGAGAGCATTTCCAGGCCCTTTACTTGGGAGTGGTCTTGGTCCAGGGTGTGCCAGTTTTTCTCGAGTGGCTCTGGGTAGCTGCCTCCTGGAAGGATCATTCTGCTCTGTCCTCTTGCACTGCTTTCCCCAATCCAGTTTTCCAAGGCCCAGCCAGAGATCCACCTCTTTCATGAAAGCAGCAATGACTACATTAGCTTCTCACTCTGTGTATTCCCTGGGCTCATTGGAGGCATAAAATGTAACACTTGGTTGTTTTCTAATTGCTTCTAATCTATTCTGTTCCCTCATCCTATTATAAGCAGCTCAAGGCTGGAGACCATGCTTCCTCATAGTGTCTTTAACAAGGCTGGCTCACTGTGGTGGCCTCAGAGCTCCAGACTGGCCTGGAGTTAGCATTCCAAGAATATTTGTTGAATTAAGGAATTTGCTGATGGAATGCTTTTTGGAACATTCAGTAAGAAAACCACAGCCTGAGAGCAAATTACCTGTAACATGCTCTATTCTATCTCATTCAATCAGCTTTTAGCAGACATGTGCCCACTGCCTCCTGTTCTGTCCTAGGTGCTGGGGACACAGCAGTGAACTATCCTCGTGGTGCACCAAGTGCTAAGTTTTAAAGGAGAGTAAACTTAAAGCTCTTGAAATTGCTCTTACAGTCCTGGGAACTATGAAAAACAGGACATAGGCAAGTTCATTAAAAATCATATCTCCCGGGATGGGATGAATAAAGAGAGTAGCATGAAAATGTATACACCACCATATGTAAGTTGATAGCCAGTGGGAATTTTCTGTATGAGTCAGGGGTCTCAAACCAGGTCTCTGTGACAACCTAGAGCAGTGGGATGGGGTGGAAGGTTGGGATGGAGGGCCCAGAGGGAGAGAACATATGTATACCTATGGCTGATTCATGTTAATGTATGGCAGAAACCAACAAAATTGGTAAGCAATTATCCTTCAATTAAAAAATTTTTAAAGTAAAAAAGAAAAAAAAAAGAACCATATCTCCAAGAAACGTAGGACAATCCAGTGCCTGTAATTGGATTTCACAGTATTATTGTTCAAAGTAGCCCAGTGACCACTGAATCGCTTCCCTTTCAAAGCCCTCCTGATCACTTCTTCAGAGTAAGCAAGGCCTCTACAGCATAGGCATCATTGTTCATTTTAGGTTTGGTATATTTCACATTGAAAGTTCTGCTCGTTAGCAGCATGAACAGAACAGGGTCTTGTTTTGCCCACTGATCATTGGTGTCTTCTAATGCCGTCAGAATGCGACAGAATTCTAGAGCCAGTATGTTAAGACTTCACTCTGGAAAAGTTGATCTGAAGCCATCCTAGACTTGGTGATTTGGGTCTCAAGGGAAAAAGGTGTTTGTCTTGCAGAAACACATTCTCTTTTTCTATTCAAGGTGACTTTGTTTTTAAAACGTGATGAATCTGTCTCTCCCTCCTGTTCTGTGTTTGCCCTGTTGTTCAGTTGTTAACTTATGTCCGGCTCTTTGCCACCCCCATGGACTGCAGAATGCCAGGCTTTCTTGTCCTTTGCTATCTCTCAGAGTTTGCTCAAACTCATGTCCATTGAGTTGGTGATGCCATCCAACCATTTCATCCTCTGTTGCCCCCTTCTCCTGCCTTCGATCTGGTGAAAGTATTGGAGCTTCAGCATCAGTCTCTCCAAAGAATATTCAGGATTGATTTCCTTTAGGATTGACTGGTTTGATCTCCTTGCAGCCCGAGGACTCTCAAGAGCCTTCCCCAACACCACAGTTCAAAAGCATCAGTTCCTCAGCACTCAGCCTTCCCTATGGTCCCCTGTAAGTGTCATCTTTTGCGCACATGCCAGCGTCAGCAGCCCCAGCAACTCGGCCTGACCCGCCTCCCCTTCCTCCTCTCGGGCTCGAGGTAATTACTGAACGAATTGATAGCAGCAGGAGCAGCCCACAGAGATTTCTACCACCAAGCAATTAGGACCAGAGAAGTCCCACAGACCATTAGCGTCACTTTGGGGAATAGTATTTTACAAACATCATGGTGGGCACTTGATCTGAAGTCTCATGTCTTTTCAAGTAGGAATGAACATCAGAGGAAGGAAGGGAAGGAAACGTGAATGAGAAAGCAGAGGGAGAGAAATTCATGCAGACAGGGATGAGGAGGAGAGGTGGAGAGAAAAAGAGACAGGTTAGGCTAGAGCAGTTTTCCATTTATCAAAGGAGACAGCCAGGGTATTCACTTAAAGGATCAATGAGCTGTTTTGACCCTGGAGCTGTCTCTGTATAAAGGATGATTGTCTCGTGGGAAGGCAAGTTGCTGTGCAAATAACTGCACCGGTGTGTCTCCAGTCAGCTTCCCCAGGTTGGGAGCTGTTTGCCCCCAGGCTGCCCCGAGTCCCCGGCAGGTGACTTCCTATAACGGGGCACCTGGTGCTTCATCTCATTCCTTTCTCTGGAGTCCAAGTCATTCTTCCCAGCAAATGTAGACTGGTGAAGATTTGGTCTGGTCATTACTTTGTGGCATCAGTACGATGGATTCGGTTTCAATGAATGGCCTATCTCATGACGTAGGAGGGAAGACAGGCTCAGAGAGGCAGGAAATACCTTGTGTTCTCCTACCATGCTCAAAATACCTTTGAATATATCGGTTTTCTGGTTTCCTTGAGTAGAGGTGCTGTTGTATTCCACCAAGGCAGGAATCAGACCTGTCCCTGGGAGGGAACCTGGACAGTTAGACCTGTCCAGACTAGATTTCTGATTTGATGTTATTTTGATTTCTGGACTTCTTGCTTTGACGCCTTTAAATAATTTCTGTTAAGAGCAGTTATTAAATGACAAAATAAACAAGATTTCATTTGGAAACTTTTGTGAAACCTGATGATGAAACAGATTTCCCAGGTGGCACTAGTGGCAAAGAACCCATTTGCCTATATACAGGGGACATAAGACAGGTTCAATTCCCGGGTTGGGAAGATCTCCTGGAGAAGGGAATGGCAACCCACTCCAGGATTCATGCCTGGAGAATCCCCATGGACAGAGGAGCCTGGCCAGCTACAGTCCATAGGGTCGCAAAGAGTCAGACATGACTGAACAACTTAGCACGTCCACACAGTGAGAAAACAAATCAGAAAAATAAAATGATGGCAGTCTGTGCAGAAATTTTTGCTTAAAAACTGGGTCACTCTGAGAGATCCGGAAATCTTGAGCTACATATGCCCACCTTGGCTGGCTATCTATCTAATCTATGAACCACCTATCTATAGCTATATCTTATCTATCTAAACTATAACAGTTCGGTTCAGTTCAGTTGCTCAGTCATGTCCAACTCTTTGCGACCACATGAATTGCAGCGCGCCAGACCTCCCTGTCCATCACCAACTCCCAGAGTTTACTCAAACTCATGTCCATCGAGTCGGTGATGTCATCCAGCCATCTCATCCTCTGTCATCCCCTTCTCCTCCTGCCACCAATCCCTCCCAGCATCAGAGTCTTTTCCAATGAGTCAACTCTTCGCATGAGGTGGCCAAAGTACTGGAGTTTCAGCTTCAGCATCATTCCTTCCAAAGAAATCCCAGGGTTGATCTCCTTCAGAATGGACTGACTGGATCTCCTTGCAGTCCAAGGAATTCTCAAGAGTCTTCTCCAACACCACAGTTCAAAAGCATCAATTCTTCAGTCCTCAGCTTTCTTCACAGTCCAACTCTCACATCCATACATGACCACTGGAAAAACCATAGCCTTGACTAGACAGACCTTTGTTGGCAAAATAATGTCTCTGCTTTTGAATATGCTATCTAGGTTGGTCATAACTTTCCTTCCAAGGAGTATCTTTTAATTTCGTGACTGCAGTCACCATCTGCAGTGATTTTGGAGCCCCCAAAATAAAGTCTGACACTGTTTCCACTGTTTCCCCATCTATTTACCAGATGCCATGATCTTCATTTTCTGAATGTTGAGCTTCAAGACAACTTTTTCACTCTCCACTTTCACTTTCACCAAGAGGCTTTTTAATTCTTCACTTTCTGCCATAAGGGTGATATTTCTCCTGGCAATCTTGATTCCAGCTTGTGTGTTTCTTTCAGTGCAGCGTTTCTCATGATGTACTCTGCATAGAAGTTAAATAAGCAGGGTGACGACATACAGCCTTAACGTACTCCTTTTCCTATTTGGAACCAGCCTGTTGTTCCATGTCCAGTTCTACTACTGCGGGCAGGAATCCCTCAGAAGAAATGGAGTAGCCATCATGGTCAAAAAAGGGTCCGACATGCAGTACTTGATTGCAGTCTCAAAAATGACAGAATGATCTCTGTTCATCTCCAAGGCAAACCATTGAATATCACAGTAATCCAAGTCTATGCCCCAACCAGTAACACTGAAGAAGCTGAAGTTGAACTGTTCTATGAAGACCTACAAGACCTTTTAGAACTAACTCCCCCAGAAGATGTCCTTTTCATTATAGGGGACTGGAATGCAAAAGTAGGAAGTCAAGAAACACCTGGGGTAACAGGCAAATTTGGCCTTGGAATACAGAATGAAGCAGGGCAAAGGCTAATAGAGTTTTGCCAAAAGAACTCACTGGTCATAGCAAACACCCTCTTCCAACAACACAAGAGAAGACTCTACACACGGACATCACCATATAGTCAATGCCGAAATCAGATTGATTATATTCTTTGCAGCCAAAGATGGAGAAGCTCTATACAGTCAGCAAAAACAAGACCGGGAGCTGACTGTGGCTCAGATCATGAACTCCTGATTGCCAGATTCAGACTTAAATTGAAGAAAGTGGGGAAAACCACTAGATCATTCAGATATGACGTAAATTTACACTATATATCATCTATCAATTACCTATCTATATCTTTTCTATCTAATCTAGCAGGCACCTACATGCATATCTTACCTTATCTAGCTAATCTTCTTTACCTAATGCATCAATCATCCACCTATCTATGTATCTATATATGTCTGGATCCATCTATCTGTCATCTATCCATCATCTGTCATCATTTTTCTAGCACCTGTTTGCTCACAGTCTCCCTGGGTTTTGGGCAGTTCTGCACAATGTCCTCACACCACAGCTCAGAGTCCAATATCAGTCTATGATCCCTAAGGTTATGCGTCCAGACTGTGGGTGTGTTTCCTGTCTTTCGGCTTCCTGAAAATTCTGAGAGCTGCGGCCCAACCAGGTTGTGCTGGAAGTGCCTCTGCTGGGCATGGTCAGTGTACCTTGTCTTGGGAATAACCTGTTAGTCCCCCGGCTTGAAAACAATTCTGCTCATCAAGTTGCCGCTGACAGGCTATTCTCTAGCATGATGCCAGTAGCAGCCCGCAGATGACATCTGGGGCAGGCCCTGTGTTAGCGGTTGCGGGCACTCTGGATCCGCCTGGGTCAGTCCGGGGTCGCCTCCCTGCTGCTCTGGCTCTAGAGCAGCTGGAGCTGAGCAGTGAGCTCTCACCTCCATGCCTCCTCTCCAAAGGCTCCACATGAGTGCAGACCCCTGGGTCCCCTGCCACTTAGGACAGTCAGCTTGATGTTGGCTCCTTTGTGCCCAGGGCAGGTGCTGCCCCATCACTGGGCCTTCTCTGAGGACGACTGGCTTTCTTACCACCCCTAAGCTTCCATAGCGGGGAGACGGGAACCACGTTTGCCTTTGGAAGTTGAGGCGAGGTGGAGACAATCAAACTGCTCAGCACCGGGTTTGAGACAGCCCTGAACCGTGTAGGCTCGTCCTCCAGAAATCCTGAGGTCTAGCACTGGTGGTGGTTGGTGGGGGAGGTGGACCCCAGGGTGAACCCAGCCTTGGCCCCTGGGGATGGTAGGGTAAGCCTGGGGTTGAGTAAGATTTGAAGCCGGTTGTTGGTACAACTGAAAATCGGAGAGTGCTGACGGATGTTCAAGTGCTGGCTGTTCAAGGAGCTTTGAGCTTTTCTCTCCCCCTGCTCCTCCGGGCACATGGGAGGATGGCATTTTCTCATCTCGCTGAACTCAGGCATTTGCGTGCAAGTGGCTGCATTGCTTCTGAGGATGAGTTTTAAAAGCCTAGGCTGTGCAGCACCCTCTCCCTTTGCCATGGCAACTGGCAATGTCCTAGATCCTGGTCTCTCCCTCCTACTCCCCTTCCCAGACTGGGTCCTGGAGTGAGGACGTGAGTGGCTTGCATAGGGTTCGTTTGACATCTCGGTGTGACCCAGCCCGTGGGGAGCGCAGCACTGACCTGCCCCTATCTTGGCTGCCGTGGTGACAGGCAGGAGACAGCATAGTTCCTGTCCCCTTGTGAGCCTGCAGTTTCTCCTCCTGAGCGCATGCACAGACATCTCTGCAGGGGTCAGAGGGCATGTGAGAGTGTGGCAGCCGTGGCCCCCACGCACCCGCTCACCCTCTTCTCTGAAAACTTAGATGAAATACTATTTACTCCAGGAAGTCTTCCAGAAACAGAGTAGACAGGTTTAGCACATAAAAACCCAGGATGCACAGTTAAATTTGCATGCCAGACAAACAATGCTAAGCAATGCATTGTTTTGCTAGTATAGGTATGTCCCAAGCAATGTCTGTGACATACTTACACTAACAAAATGATGCATTGTTTATCTGACCTGCAATTTTTTTCAAATCTTCTTTTTTTTTTAATTGAAAAAAACTTTTTTTTTTTTTTTTTACCTGCACCCTGTGGCATGTAGGAGCTTAGCATCCTAACCTGGGATTGAACCTGTGCCCCCTGCATTGGATGGTAGAGTCTTAACCACTGGACCACCAGGGAAGTCCTTGACATGCAAATTTAATTGGGCTTTTACTGTTATATCTGGCAACCCTCTGTATAAACTTTTTAAACTCTGTATAAACTTTCCTCTAAACTGCTGCTGCTGCAGCTGCTAAGTCACTTCAGTCATGTCCGACTCTGTGTGACCCCATAGACGGCAGCCCACCAGGATCCCCTGTCCCTGGGATTCTCCAGGCAAGAACACTGGAGTGGGTTGCCATTTCCTTCTCCAATGCATGAAAGTGAAAAGTGAAAAAGAAGTCTCTCAGTCATGTCCAACTCTTAGCGACCCCATGGACTGCAGCCCACCAGGCTCCTCCATCCATGGGATTTTCCAGGCGAGAGTACTAGCATCTATTTGTCACCTCTGTCTTGTGTTGTAATAGCCGTGACCCCACTTTGTCCTACTGGGCTTTCAGCTTCTTGAGGGCACACCCAGATTTGATGCACCTTTGTATCTCCTGAGGCTCCAAGCGGTGACACCCACCCCAACACACACACACACACACACACACACACACACACACACACACAGAGCACAGGTATTCATTCAAGGAAACAGCTGGTTTTGATGCAGCAAAAGGCTTTGACAGGATCTCAAAGCAAAAAAAAAAAATCAATAGTGCAAGGTATTAGACATTTCTGTACTTTTCTGTTTTCTTGTTTCCTTCCAAAGGCGAGGAGAATCTAGTATTTTACATCCTGCCACGAGAGTGGTTCCAGCAGCTGGAGCGAAAGCCTGGCATCTTTTTCAGGTTCTGCTCGTCTTTCCCAGCAGACCCTGTGCAGGAAAGTGACCCATTCCTCCAGGGACCTCCAGGCACCTCCAGAGTCCCTACGCAGCCTGGGAAGGTGGGCAGCAATGCTGTGTCCCAGGGCTGGAAGCACACATGTCTGAAAAGCGAGCATCTCACGGAGGGTCACGTGCCCAAGGGCCTCCCTGGGACTCCAGCAGCCAGGTGACCCCCGAGCCACCTCTGCTGATGCAGCTTCCACTAGAGACCCTTGGGAACGAAGCCACAGTGACCACATGGGAGGCTGCTGGGCTGAGGGTCCTGCTGGTCTCCACCTGATCAGGGGTGCCTTTGCGGGGGCACACTACCCCACTTCAGCAGTGTTAAGGTCCCTGGAGGTGTACTTCCGCCACTTAGGGAACTGTCACGGCCAAGTCCCGGATGAATGGTGACCTGTCTCTTCCTGCTGAGTCTGGGCTCCGGGGTGAGAAAGCACATGCCTTCTCCATGCTGCATCTGTTCATCCTCCCATCACAGACACTTCATCCAGCACTGAGGCCCCACCAGCGGGCTGTGTCCTCCCCAAGCTCCTGGGACCTCAAGGGCAAGAAGGAAACGAACCCAATTTTCAGAGTCTTATGAAATTTTAGGCTAAGACTACAGACAGCAGCAGATCCCTCAAACGCAGGTCGAAGTCACGAATCTTCAGAGAAGCTTATGCCCCCCAGCGCCTCCCTCCATGCTGCAACGTCTCCCCCAGATTCGTTCCAGTTCGGTTCTCCCTGGTCTCCATAACAACCTGTATCCCAGAATAAGTGGAGAGAGAGCCACGATTAACAGAACTGGGAAGAGGGTACTCTAGGTCTTTCTTCATGAGGTTTCTTCTCTTCTCAGAGGCCCTGGATCTATAGCTCTTGTATTTAGGCCCCAGTGGATTGAGGGGACACCAACATTCTTAGCACTTAGGTCCATGCGATGCTGTCCCATAGCCAACATCGATACCACGTGTGGGCATAAGGTGAACACGAGAACACACAGCCTCCAGACAGAATGGGGTGGGGACAAGATGGAACTCGCATCACCCACTAATCGCCAGTTCTCTCCTCTCACACATACCCCCTGTAATCATAAAAGGATGAAAGCAGTGACAAGGTCATGTGACCTGGTGGAATTAGTGTAAAAGGAATTGATTCCCAAAGGAATCAAGCACACTATCCAAAAGACCCAAAGGGCAAGGGGAGGTTCCTCCTGCAGTGTGGCCGACATCCCCTCCCCACAAAGCCCCAGGGAAGGGGTTTACAGAGCTCCGCCCGTGCAACAGGGAGACGTGCGGGAGCACAGACACCCCCGGAACAACCCTCGTGAACAACCGGCGTGAAGAACCCCCACGGAACCCCCAGCCTTAGCACAGTGCCCAGCACGCAGCATATACTTGCTGAATGAATGCAGAAGGAAGGAAAGAATGAAGGATATGTATTTATCCCTTTTGTTCTTTTCCCTCCCGAGAGCACCTGTCCTTGACACAGAACAGGACTCATTCAGAAGGTGAGGGCAGAACGTGGTGTGGGGGGAGGCACCCAGGATGGATGTCCCCACTGGGTGTTCATCCACTCTCACTCACACGCTGGGACCCAGTTTGCCTTTGAATTTTCATTTTCCCCTTGGCATCTTGGCAGAGGCTCCTTGGTCTCTGCCCCAGGTTCAGCCCTAGCACAGGTCAGACCCGTCCCCCTCAACGTCCGTGCAGCACCCTCTCCCCATTATAAGATACAGAAGAACTTTCTACAGGAAAGAGGCTTAGAGGCAAAAGGTCCACATGCCAGCTCCATGCATCAGATCGCTACAACACGAACACTAAGCTTTCTGTCCTTAACCCTCTTGGCTGTTGCCACCAGCTCCTGCTCTGGCCTGCCCTCATGTCACCTCCCCCACCCCTGTGTCCTTTCCTCCAGTTTCTTCCCACCCCAGACTCCTGCCCACATGAAGCTGTGTCCAGCAGGGATCACAAGAGCGATGGGCAAACATATACAAATTAAAATACATGACTATGGACTGTGATGAGGATGATGAAGGAAGAATAAAGAAAGCTGAGAGAATACCAAAGGAGTGCTGTGCGTGTGTGTATGTGTGTGTGTGTGTGTGTGTGTGTGGTTGTGTAAGCAAAGTCCAGGAAGACTTCTTCATGAAAAGTTGACAGTCTCTCAGCCAGGCTGCCCTGAGCAAAAGAGGTGATAACAGCCAACTCCCAAATTTCTATGGCACAGCCAATTTAAGTCTGACTTCTCTCTCACATTAAATCAGCTGAGGTTCTGGGCGGCTCTCTGGCAGCTGTCCTCCACATGTGGCTCAGGGTTTAGGAGGCTTTGATCTGACGGCATCGCCCTGTTAACTTGTCTCCTGTGAGCATCGCGCGGCGGAGCGTGGAGGAATGTGCTCCTCCCTTAAGGTGTCTGCTGGGGCGGGAGTCGGGGGTGGTGTGTGTGATACATATCACTGGCCACAGCAAATAACACAGTCAGGCCTCATCTCAAAGGGATGCAAGCCCAGGAGACACAGCGAGAAATCTTGGTGAGTGATAGTAACGTCTACCAGGAGTGGGGAGAAGGGCGTTCCAGGGGGAAGGAGCTCAGAAACGCGGGTGCGGTGGGATGGGTGGATGGAGGGTAGACAGCAGAGGTGAAGTGGTGAGAGTTGATTAAAGAGGTGGCCAGGGCTCAGGACCCATAGAGGAAGGGTATGCATTCTACCCCATCCTGTCCTGTTCTATTACATACAACGGAAGGCTTTAAAGCAAAGAGTGTATGATTTATTGCTTTAAAAAGATGGTTTCGGTTATTGTATGGAGAAATGAATGAAGAGGCCTTTGAAATAGTCCAGGCTAGAAATAATAATGGGTAAGAGCAGGGTGGAGAGAAGCAGTGTAACTGAAAGATAACTTGGGGGTTGAGTTGATGGAGTTGGGTGATGGTCACCCTGTGGAGCAGATCGCCACACTGTGGCCAAGAGGACCTCAGGTTCAGCCAGGCTTAGAGGAGAACTGTTCAATGGCATTTTAAAGAGCGTTTGTGATGCTCTTTATTATTGCCATTATTCTAATATACCACTGACATTTGTTAGCCGTCTAGGCTCAGAACTCCACAGAACCACAGTATGTATACATATCCCCTAACTCCCAACCAAACTAATACATCTCCTGGCCTCTGTGACTCTGTAAACGAAGTCAGCATAGCCCAAGCACAGGGAGAAAGATGGAAAAACCTTGCTTTTCTATTTAATTCTAATTTGCTCTTTCTGAGAAGTGGTGTGTTTTTGTGAGAGAGATGGGTTGCCTGGGAGATACGGTTCTCAGGCCGGGATTTCAGCTGTCTGCCAAGTAACATGGATGTTTTTAAGATGTTCTCGGACAACGGAGTGATGGAAAAGAGGCGGCAGCCTGGGTGTGACGGCCTGGCGTGTCCCCGCCGTGTATGCCCACAGCAGGGCCCATCACACAGACGCCTGAGGGGGTCAAGGTGCCCACAGTGACTGCCCTGGAACCGCTCACTCCTCAGGAGTGGCGGGTGGAGGTGCTTGCCAGCTCCCAGCTGCAAGGTTTCCTGTTCACTCAGAGAGCTCGGCCCTGGGCCCTGGGCTCCTGAGCTGTGGGGTGGCGGCTCCTGTCTGGGCTGGTCGTGTGAGCTCTGCAGACTTGGGGCAGGGGACCAGGGCAACTGTAGGGACACTTGGTGAAGTGAGACTGCGGCCCATAGTAGTGTTTCATCTCTGATCCTGGCATCTTGTGTCTGTGAAATGTCTTAGCTTGAAGGTGAGGTGAAATCTCAGACCTTCCTCAGGTCTTGACCTAAGAAAGCTCTGTCAGATTCAATTATAACTGGTGTGAGCTGAACTCAGAAAGATTCCTAAACACTGGCTTTTTTACTAAGGAGACCAGCACCTGTTAGGATCTAAGGCTGTTGGGCATAGATGACACGAATCTGAAAGAAAGAATCAAAATGTAGTCAGAATACACCTCCTTCTGCATTCCTTGTGATTACAATGTTCCTGGCCCTGAAGTTGCTTGAAAATAGAAAAACAGCCTTAGCACATTGCTTCAGCTTCAGTATCTTATCTAAACCTGCAGTAGTGCTATAAATAGACCCATTTTACAGAAGAGGAGTTGAGGCTCACAGAATGAAGCCCCTTGCCGAGATAGAAAGGACCACAGTCCTCCTTGTTAAGCTGAATATATTCCATTGTATGTGTGTACCACATTTTCTCTTATCATTCATCTCTCAATGAACCTTTATGTTATTTCCATATCTTGGCCCTTGTGAACAATGGTGAACATCAATGTGCAGTTATTTCTTTGAGATCCTGATTTCAACTCTTTTGGATAAACAACCAGAAGTGAGATAGCAACTTTATTTGCAATTTTTTGAGGAAACTCCATACTGGTGGCCACAGTGACTGCACCATTCTGTATGCCCAGCACAGTGTATTTTATACACTGAGTCCTGCATCCTCACCAACATTTGCTATCTTCCTTTTTAAAAAATAATAGTCATGCACACAGGTGTGAAGTGATATCTCACTGTGATTTGCCTTTGCCTTTCCCTGATGGTTAGTGATGTTGAGCATCTCTTCATGTACTTATTGGCTGTTTGCATGTCTGCTTTGGAGAAACGTCTATTCAAACCCTTTGCCCATTTTTCAATGAGGATTTTTGTTGTTCTAGGGAGATTTCTTCTGTTTTGTTTTGGGTGTTTTTTGTTTTTACTACTGAGTTGTAGGAGCAAATCTGATTTCTTCTTACCCCTGACCCTGCATCTTGGTGTCATGACCTCTTGCCTGGTGCTGAAGACTTCTAACTGATCTCCTGGTTTCCACTTTTGTCCCCTTCAGTTTATTCTCTTCATGCTGTCCAGTCCAGGGTGACCCTGTTAAAATGTAAGTCAGATCTGGATCCTCTAGTGTTCAGAGAATGCCCATGGCACCAGATCTTATTACTCAAGATAAATAGCAAAGTCCTGACACTGGGCCTCTCTGACTAAACAAACAAAACAGTCTAGGTTTCACTGTGAAGGAATTTTTAGATGTGGCCAAGATCTCATATCAGTTGATTTTAAGAAAAGGAAATTACCCATCATAAGATGGGTGGGCCTCATCCAATAAGTTGAAAGGCCTTATGAGTAAAAACTGAGATTTCCTAGAGAAGAAGAAATTCTTCAGAGTATCAGCTCCTGCCTGAATTTCCAGCCTGACTCATGGCTTCTGACTTGCCATCCCCCATAATCATGTGAGCCAATTCCTTAAAATAAATCTCAATATATACAAAGGATGCATCTATAAATAGAGATAGAGATAGTCTCCTTCTCTGGAGAACCCTGATCCATCCTCTAACAACTCTACGGTTAGCTCCATTTTACAGTTAAGGAATCTGAGTCTCAGGTTGAGTTAGGGTATTTACTCCAAGTCAAAGTTAGTAGCACTTCCCAGGTAGCAACTCTCCTGCCAATGCAGGCATTTAAGAGACTCAGGCTTAATCCCTGGATCAGGAAGATCCCCTGGAGAAGAACATAACAACCCACTCCAGTATTCTTGCCTGGAGAATCCGAGGAGCCTGGCAGACTACATGTCCATAGAGTCCCAAAGAGTTGGACAGTCTGAAGCTGTCCAACTTCAGACGACTGAAGTGACTTAGCATGCATGCATACACAGGTGGTAAGAGGCAGAGCTGGGTCTGTTTCCAAAATCTGTGGTTTAAGCACCATGTTCCAAGGCCTCACCAGGGTGGCTGGAATAAAAGAAGTCCAGCCAGGGAGTCCTAGAGAATGAGTTGTTGTTTTTGTTTAGTCAGTCAGTTGTGTCTGACTCTCTGCAACCCCGTGGACTGTAGCCTGCCAGGCTCCTCTGGCTACGGGATTTTCCAGGCAAGAATGCTGGAGTAGGATGCTATTTCCTCCTCCAGGGGATCTTCCTGATCCAGGTGTTGAACCCACGTCTCCTGCTTTGGCAGGCGATTCTTTACTGCTGAGCCACCTGGGAAGCCTGGAGAAATGAGTGCTGGACTGTATATGTCAGCCCTGTATTTATTCCTGGAGGCTTCCCAGCAATCTGCGTTGAAGACAACTCTTGATTCTCAGACTGCCTGTTCTGTCATGACCTTAACGTTGCTAACAAACCAATTCTGGCTGCTGCTTGATGCCCTCAGCTCTTTTGGCCACACCTTACTCTGTGTGTGTGTGTGTGTGTGTGTGTGTGTGTGTGTGTGTGTGTGTGTGTGTTTTGTGTTCTGGCCGGCTGGTCTACCTGCCTCTCTGTGAACACCTGGGCCTGGCCTCAGCACACCGGTTCCCCACTGCATGGTGACTGCTGACTGGCCCATCCCCCCACATTTCTATCTCAAGGGAAGGACCATGTGTTCATCTCACTCAACAGGGAGCCCCAGGCATGTGGCTCAGTACTTGACACGAACTGCTCCCCTGTAAGCAGTGTTGAAGGAAGTGGTAACTGGCTGCTGTGAATGTTCCCACTTTGCAGGGGGATTGGAACTTGTCTCCATCATCCGTTTCCAGGAAACTGCTGAAAAGGAGCCAATAGCCCTGTGACCTGAAGTTGTGATGAGAGCATGTCTCAGATTTCAGCAGAGGGACAAGCTGCCAGTGATGAACATGCAGCCTGCCGCTGCCCATTCTAGGTGACGACCTTGCCTGGGGCCTCCACTGGCCAGGAAGGCAGAGAATCCAGAGAAACCAGCCTGCTCCTGGGTGGTCATCACCCAAGAAATCCACACCTGCTGCACCCCTGGTGGAGTGCGCTGTCAAAGTCAATAAACAAGATGGATTTGGAAAGGCCTGTCAACGCATATGTAACAAGGGCAAAGCTTTAGAAATGAGCATTCCCTTAGACTCAGTAAACATCCGCAAGACAGGCAGAGACTGGCCCTCAGGATGGAATGGGCTGGGCCAGATGGGGGTGGAGAGAGCTGGGTGTTTGTCACAGGACTGGCAGGCTGTCACCCAGAGCCGGCTGGGGAATTCTCAGAGTCAAGTGATCTGGCGTAACATGTAAAATCGTGCTACAGGACAAAAAAAGAACATTGTCTTGGGAGTTTGATGATCTGGGCAAACTCTTGAACCCTCAAGGCCTTGATTTCACTGTTAGGGTAATGGTCATCAGGGGCCTCCCTGGATTTTGAGTCAGGATTGCCTTGAAGCTTTGCTTGGACAGTGTGGCTGTCCAAATTCCTTGCTGACTTGGTGCAATGCCCTGGGGCCTCCATCCTCGTTCTCTCTCCCATTCCCATCCTGCACTGTCTCCCTCTCACCAGGCAGCATTCTGGATTGCAAACTTAGCATCTTTGCAGACCTCTAAGTTCTGGGCACACAGTTTCATAAGCATTAGAGTGGTAACCGACAAAAACTCTCTTCGTTCCAGTATTAGTTGGCCACCCAGAACCTTCTCAACCAGACCTCAACCTTGGCCCCTGTCCTGTCCTTGCTGGACTTGCCTTGCCCTTTCTTAACAAGAATCCTGCTAAGTTAGTATAGTGAGACTCCCCCTGTCCTTGATAACTGATCCAAGATATAGGATTGAATTGCTCATCTCCCACCCTTGACACCTGACCATGATGGCCTCTCTTCAGCTAGAATCCTGTAAGCCAGTTTAGCAAAAAGCCCTTTCCTTGATGTCTCCTATGAGTCTTCCATCCACTTACCCCCTTACTGTTCTCATTGCCTCTAACCTCCAATTTGTCTTCATGTTGGGAGCTGAGCCTGGTCTCTCTTCTATTGCAATAGTCTCAACGTCTATTGCAATAGTCCAGAATAAGTCTCCTTATAATTTTAAAAATAAATTATTTATTTATTCTTTATTTATCTTTATTTGTTACTTCTTTATTCTCTCTTTATTCTTATTTATCTTTATTTATTCTTTTATTTATCTTTATTATTTATTTATTTATTCTCCCAGCTGTACTGGGTCAGGGATCAAACCCATGTCTCCTGCATTGGCAGGTGGATTCTGAGCCACTGAGCCACTGAGTGAAGCCCCTTCAGCAGGTGCTCAGCATATATTTGTATGAGAATCATGTTTTGAATGATTTTTTAAAACTACTTGGTCAGATATGGGATATCAGAGAAGTCTGGTTTGTACTTATCTACTGGGGACCAAAAACCAGGACTCTGAGAAAACTTGGGGCGATCTAGGGATGTGGTCATTGGGTTTATGGAATTCCTGGACTCACGAGCAGATAACATAACCAGGTTGTTTACTCAGCGAGGTGTCTCACTGTGCAGGCCCCACTGTTTCTTCTTCTATATATTTATTATGTGCTTATTTGCCTTACATGTAGCACACAGGATCTTTGCTCTTCATTAAAGCCTGCAGGATCTTTCCCTGTGGCCTGTGAACTCTTAGTTGCAGCACGTGGGATCCAGTTCCCGTCAGGGCTGGAACCTGGGTCCCCTGAGTGGGGAGCGTGGAGTCTCAGCCGCCGGCCCACCGGGGAAATCCTTGCACTGGATCCTGCTCAGGAGCCACTGGGGATTATCAGCGTCCATCACCGGTTCACAGACCTAAACAAGCCTCCCTGTATCTCTTCCCGTCCCATCGTTGCTGTTTTTGTCAGGGAGGCGCTTTCTCTGCATCCTCCAGGTCCTAAGTCCCAGTGTGGCCCTTGGATGGTCCCTCTCCCTCCTCTTCCTTGGCTTGTCGGTTACTCAGTTCCATCAGTGCTTCCTTCAGCCTTGACTCTGGGAACTGCTCCTTCCTCTTTCCTCCCACACTCACCACCCACTCCAGGTGCCTGAATCTCTGAAGATCATGCAAAGATTCTCCTGATTCTTCCACTTTTCAGCTTCTTCTCTCTCCAATCCATTCCCACTTTTTTTTTTTTTTTTTTTTTGCCAGTGTAATCTTTATAAAAACTCTGCTCTTGCTTGTCATCACCATGTTTAAAATCCTCGGGTGCCTCTGCAATGGTAGCTCAGATTCATACCTGGCTTTTCAGAAGTTTTAAACAGTAAAAGCTGAGTGAGGTGCTGGCCGGATGTATTTTCTCCTTCTGGGACCCCTTAGGGTGTCCCTATCCACCCTGAGCTCCCCCACCATCAGTGGGCTTGTAAGCACAGCTTGGCAAGACATGAGATCCCCTAGTAAATTAGGTTAGCCTGTGAATGGGTACTAGACTCGTGAGCAGCCAGCATGTGTGGCCTGGCAGAAAGATCTGTCCAGTGGAAACAGTTGTACTGGACAGAGGTCACTGGACCAATCTGGTCCTTTCCTGGGAGTCTGACTCCAGACAGGGCAGTGGAGGAGAGCCAATAAGGGGGCTGAGCCTGAGTCAGGCAGTCTGGAGCTCTGCAGTGGCAGCACAGGGGTGGCAGGATGACCGAACTGCTCAAGCCACATGAGGTCCTGAATGATCCCCTGGTGTCATAACCATGCATGTCTAACTTTCTATATCCTGATGCTTTGATGTCTGGGGCTTTGCAGGCTCTGCAGGGGACCACCTCTGCTAGGCTTAGCCAAGACCTAGAGCTGCCAAACAACCCATCCAAGAACATGCCTTTCAAATGCAAACCAACCAACCCAGAGCCCAGGCCCCACCAATTCTTTATGGCTCTCACACTCTGCCCTGGCCACTAGTCCCCTGCCCCAACCACCGCAGGACACCCAGGGACCTCACATCTAGGGACAACTCTACAGCCCAGGGGCTGCTGAAATGACTCAAACCAGCCAATCCCAAACCCACTCACCCCTCCTCACCTGCTCCTTCTGCATACACCACAGTACAGGCTCCTGCCCCTGCTCCCTGCTGCAACCCCTCCAGCCCTGGTGCTTCCCCATGAGGCCCTGTGTGGTGTGGTGTGCCCATCCTGTTAGGAACTGTAACAACCTATCCTTTCAGTGGAAATCATCTTCTGATCTGTTGCACTTGTGTGTGAGCTAAGTCACTTCAGTCGTGTCCAACTCATTGTGACCCTATGGACTGTGGCCCGCCAGGCTCCTCTGTCCATGAGATTCTCCAGGCAAGAATACTGGAGTGGGTTGCCAGGGATTTTCCTGAGCCAAGAACTGAACCCATGTTTCTTGTCTCTCCTGCACTGACAGGTGGGTTTGTTTCCACCAACACCACCTGGGAACCCCTGTTGGACACACTATCCCTCAATTTTTCTGTGAATAAACTGGACCTTCAGACACTCTGTTCCCACACTCTTCTCCTGTCTGTGGAGCTCAGCACCATGGGTGTCCTGCTTTCCTTGGAGGCAGGGCTGTGTCCTGCCCTCCTGTCCTTACCCGTCACATCTTAGATTCAACTCCTTCACTTCAGGTAAATTAAGTGACTCTGTTCCTTGCAGTCTAAAATTACCAACTGCAGAGATTCCAGGTATGACCCGTACCTACTTCTCTTGCCCTTTCTCCTAGTGTGCTTCTCAGACCCTTCAGCTGCAACCACACAGGGTACCTTCTTATTCTTGAATGTTCCTGCTTTCTACACTGTGTTCATGGAAGGCCTCCATTAGGAGTACCCTCCTCCTTCCCTCTGTTGGCTAAATCTACTCTTCCTTCGAGGTTCAACTCCAGTCTCACCTCTCCTTTGAGGTTTCCATGACTTCATCATCACAGCAACCACGTCCTTCCTTGGACGCGTGCACCTCCTACTGCTTGGGACATTTATAGGACAGCTCGTGCCCTTCACATAGGCAGCACTTGCTCCTCAATGTTCTGGAGCTATTTCTCCCTAAGGTTTTACATTCTCTGGATGCAGAGAGCAAATGATTGATTCTGTGCAATGACAGGATGCATTTGATACCAACTATATCCTCCAAGCAGGAGAGGCAGGTTTGATCCCTAGGTCGGGAAGACCCCCTGGAGGAGGGCATGGCAACCCACTCCAGTATTCTTGCCTGGAGAATCGCATGGACAGAGTAGCCTGGCGGGCTACAGTCCATGGGGTCACAAGAGAGTTGGACACGACTTCACGACTAAACACCACCATCACCACTCACATCCTCCACATTTTCCTTCTCACTGAGTTGAGGTATAAAATTCCTGGATGTGACAACGGGTGTCCCTGTGTTGAGCAGGGTCTGGCTGGGAGGAGACGCCAGAGACCTACCTGTTCACCTCTCCATCCTGGCCTAGACCACCTGGGTGCGAGGCTGCCTGCTCCCAGCTTTCCCAGAGAAGACCTGCCCTCTCCTGACACTTCCTGACACTCAAGGTGAGCTCCTTTCCTTTTGTTTCCTCTCGGGCCTGGGAGGGAAAGTGAAATGTAACTGAAAGAAATGAGAGAGGAACTAAAGGACACCAGGCATGCAAGGACTCTTTCCTGTGAGGAGCCCGGGGCTGGGGCCAGAGGCCTGGAAATCAAACGGGCCCTTCACAGTTCGGTCGCAGGCTGACTTGTTTATAATAAAAACATTTGGTTTGACTTCCACAGAATCCAGCCTATGATGTAAATGTTCAAGCGTTTTAGCCCGCATTCCTTGTCGTCCCCAGAGAAGTTCTGTTCAGAAAGCGAGAGGGATGGAAACAAACAGTTCCTGGGAGTGTCTCCAGTCAGCGCCCTTGCATTTAGAGTCTGAGCCATGCAAATAATTTGGATGCTAAAACTCAAGCCCTACATGTACCTTTTAAATGACAAAGCAATTATGTGTGTCTGAGGAGACAGACAGTGTCTCTTTAAACGTTCTTTCTGTTCCTCGGGTGTGTTGTAATCAGCAGATGGCCGGCCCTACCTTCCCCAGGGCCCCCCTTGCAGCAGACTCTTCTAATAGCTAATATCCTGCAGTGACCGAGGCCATTAGAAGGATTAAGCCATTACCCTCCTGTCCAGCAAACGCACAACGCTCACAAAGGCTGCCTTTCCCCCTTCGGTTGTTGTTTTCATGGATGAATCAGGGCCTGATGATTGGTTGAAAAATCATAACAGGGAGGGCAGAGGGTTATGGTCATTCTTTTTGAGGACACCTCCCAAATAGCCTTGGGATTTGAAGGTCCTTTGTTCGAAGGAGGGCAGGAGTCAGTTTTGTGGCTCGAGCAAGCTCTGAAAGTACAAACAGCACTCATACCTGTGCCCTCAACTCCGGAATATCTTATCCTCAGTTTCTCAAGCATCAGGGTAAGCCTCTTCGCTCTGCCTGTTCACACGGCCAGAGTGGCTGGGTTTGTTCTGCACAAGACAAACCACCAGCCCAGCCCAGAGCCACGTCGCCGGCTCAAGAACACTCTGAAATATTGCCACCCAGTGGCACTTCCAAGGCATAACAATTCCCAGCCAGGCAGCAGGGAACTGGGTTTCAGGAGCTGAAGGACCCCACCAAGACGAGGCTGTGAAAACTGGTCTAGAACAAGCTTCAGAAAAGCATCCATCTAGGCACAAACGCAGGGAGCTAGTTTGGAACTGGCTACATCTGGCAGGTCATGAAAACATGGGAAGAGACACTTGGGATATAAAGAGCAGAATGATGGTACAGACGTGGTACGGATGAGCTGTCTTTTTCCAAATGAAGAAATGCACACTTTCTCTAAGTGGGAGCTGGAGAAAGATGACAGGGAGATGAATCAATGGGGCACCCTTTGGAGTTGGCCTCAATTCGGATGACTCAGTCTCTCACATGTGTGGGTTTTTAAGGATCCTTGGACTCTACTGATTTAGGGGACATCGCCAGACTTGTTTCTTTACTCAGAGAACAAGATCTCTAAATCTTCCTGCAGCCCTAACATTGTGAAACTTTATTATCCCAGCGAACTAGCAATGCAGAAATACAGGCAATATAAGCCGAAGGCAATCCATAAATCATGGGTGTCTGACTTCCAAAAGCAAGATGGGAGAATATAAAAGATATATCCATTTTCACCTCTTGATGACTTCCTGCTGGGACAAAGCTTGGAAGGTTTCCCTGCAGGATGCTGGGTGAGTTTTAGTAAGAACCTACCGTCTCACCTCCCAGCATTAGCAGAGGAAGGCTGGCTCCCCGGGCCTGGATCCTTCTAGCACTTTCTATGGGGTGGAAGAGAGGTTGAGAGAGAATGGGATCAGAAGGGAGGTTCCTCTCTATTAAAATGGAAGCTAAATCAGAAATGAATGAGTTAGACATTTAATGTGTGTGTGTTCAGTCTCTTTGGTTGTGTCCAACTCTTTGTGACCATACGGACTGTAGCCCTCTGGGATCCTCTGTCCATGGGATTCTCCAGGCAAGAATACTGGAGTGGGTTCCCACACCCTCCACCAGGGGATCTTCCCAACCCAGGGATCAAACTCATGTCTCTTTCGTCTCCTGAAGTGGCAGGCACATTCTTTACCACTAGTGCCACCGGGGAAGCCCTAGGTCACCCTTTTCAGTAATACTTTTATTTTGCTTCTGTCAGAGGGCAAGCTATTCCAAAGAAGTCAGATTCTGCTGGTTGCAATGTAAGAACACGGGTGGGAGGGAAGGGAAAGGCATTCAGACTCCTCTAACCTTATCTGATAGCTCTCAACCAGCCTCCTTTGTCAGGATTTCTTGGGAAAAGGCATATGCGATCACGATTTTAAAAGACTGTTGGAATCCCTTTCCAGCCAAAGTCTGAAAGAAGATTTGGGTTCAGGCTCTATTTGAAGACACCCAGGATGCACTTTCCCCTCAGCATTTAGGGCACGGCGGTTTCTGCTTATCTAAAGTGCTCACATTGCAAATATGAGCAGCAGAGCTGGGGATTTAAAAGTCTGTCCTGATGGGAATGTGAACCGAAATATTCTGCCCACTGCCACTTTATAAGCTGGGAATCATCAAGCCGCTACAAATACCTTTGAGGGGGCCTTGCAGTTGCTCAACATAAATCAGCAGAATGACAGGCAATTGACTTTGAAGACAGCTCTCACATGGCTGAGTGGCTGGAGCTGCTGGAGGCCGATGAGGGCATTTTCCTGTAAACATGACTGTGATTAGCACCAGAGTAAATAGCCAACCGGGCTCTATCTGTCAGACCCCAGCCTCCTGCTTTGGATTTTTCACTAGGCAGAAATCAAAGTTGGTGATTCTGAGAAAGAAGCTTGTGCTTTAATACCTGATGAAACCTTTTGGTTTCCCCGGAAGGTAGGTAAGATCACTTGTTGTAGCTGTGTTTTTCTGGAGCAATAAAATGTGTGTGTGTGTGTGTGTGTGTGTGTGGTGTGTGTTCAGTCGCTCAGTCATGTCTGACTCTTTGCAACCCCAGGGAATGCAGCCCAGTGGGCTCCTCTGTCCATGGAATTTTCCAGGCAAGAATACTGCAAGTGAGTTGCCATTTCCTTCTCTAGGGCATCTTCCTGAACCAGAGATCAAAACTGTGTCTCCTTTATCTCATGTATTGGCAGGCAGCATCCTTACTACTGAGCCACCTGGGAAGCCTGGGGTGAACAAACAGGGAGTATGGAAACCAGACCCTTCAAGGCAAAAGGAATTTGGCTTGTGGTCCACACTCTGCCTAACAAAGTCTGGCATAGCTCAGATTTTGGCCAAGCGGAAAGGGCACCTTTGAAAGGCTGGCCTTCCTACTGCCACCTGAGGTCACCTACTCATAGCCCTGGGAGGCCAGGAAGCTGACACAGTGTCTAAGCTGGCTGGGGGCCGAGGCCACCTGGAGTGTGCAGGACCCTCCCAGGGAGGCCAGATGGCCCTGCTCTAGCCAGGCTTTGGCCAAGAGAGGGAGAGACGCTGGGGTTGGCGTACCAACTGATTTTTCAAAAGAAGCCAGAAATCAGGATTTTCATGAAACACTATGTGTGCCAAGGCAAATATGCCTACAGGCCAACAGCAACCTCTGGTGAAAAGGGAAACCCTCCTACACTGTCAGTAGGAATGTAAATTGCTGCAGCCACTGTGGAAAATAATGTGAAGGGTACTCAGAAAACTACATGGAGTTGCCATATGGGTCCAGCAATCCCATGCCTGTGCATATACCCGGGCCAAACTACGACTCGAAAGATACACGCACCCCTGTGTTCATAGCAACACTATTCACAATAGCCAAGACGTAGGTGCAACCTAAATGCCCATCAACAGATGAATGGATAAAGAAGATGGGGTATATAGATAAAATGGAATACTACTCAGCTATAAAGACAAATGAAATGATGCCACTTGGAGCAGCGCGGATGCAACTAGACATTATCACAGTAAGTGAAGTAAGTCAGAAAGAGAAAGACAAATGCCATGTGATATCACTTACGTGTGGAATCTAAAGTATGACACAAATGAACATATGCAAGAGGAAGAGACTCAGAGATGTAGAGATCAGACCTGGGGTTGCCAAGGGGAGAAGAGGTGGGGAGAGGGATGGACTGGGAGTTTGAGATTAGGAGACGTAAGCCAGTACATATAGAATGGATAAACAACAAGGTCCTACTGTATAGCACAGGGAACTATATTCAGTTTCCTGTAACGAACTATAATAGAAAGAAATATGAAAAAGAGTGTATATATATATTAATCACTTCTCTCTGCAGCAGAAATTAACACGACATTGTAAATCAGCTATAGTTCAATAAAATGAATCTTTTTAAAAAACAACTGATCGTGTCTAGTGGCAGGGCTACCTTTACTTTGGTTCCTCTAAACTCACTCCAGTTATACCAAGCCTCTGAGCTGTCTGTTGCTGTTGTTGTTTAGTTGTGAAGTCGTGTCTGACTCTTTGTGACTGACCATGGACCGTAACCCGCCAGGCTCCTCTGTGCATGGGATTTCCCAGGCAAGAATACTGGAGTGGTTTCCCATTTCCTTCTCCAGGGGATCTTTCCGACCCAGGGATGGAGCCTGTGTCTCTTGCATTGGCAGGTGGATTCTTTACCACTGAGCCAGCAGGGACGCCCTCTGAGCCATTTAAAAGGATTTAAAAGAGAGATAGGGATCCCACAGACCCCCTTATAAGAGAATACACAGTCCACCAGCTCTCCACATCTAGGTTTTTGTTTTTTTTTCAAATTTAGATCTTTCATGCTGCAACTTCAAGCCCATCTTTTTATTCTCAGTGGAAATTCAGCACAACTGACCATCTTGCCAGAATAATCATAACTCACACAAGAATTTTAAACTCGATGGGCAGTTAGCAGAGGGTGGTAACTCTTTGTGGCTCTGGAGCCCGTTCCCTCGCAGGTAGCGTGTGTGGTGAGGGAGCAAGAAGGCTCTGCTGAGCCTGGGTCTGGTCACCAGGTGCTGGGAAGCACCATTTGCCCACCCCCCCCACCCCCGTTAAAAAAATTTTGGCCCACCCTGCAGCCTGTGGGATCGTAGTCCCTTGACCAAGGATTGAACCTGCTCTTCCTGCATTGGAAGGCGGAGTCTTAACCACTGGACCTCCAGGGAAGGCCCCATTTGCCTTTACAGAAAGACTGCCCTCTGCCTCGCGGGTCCTCTCCTGAGAAGGACAGGTTCTGGCTGAGTGTAGGAAAACGTGTTTCCACTGGGTTCTGCTCATCTGAGTCTCAAAGCCGCTACTTGCCATTTGCGTGCCTTGGGGCAGACTTCTTCACTTCTCTAAATCTTGGTGCCCTCATCTGTAAGACAGGGATGAAAATCGTGCTTGATAGATAGCCTTCTGGCGAGAAGAAAAGGAGATGGTCTAAGTTAGCGCCCATCTCTGGTCCTGACCTGAGGTGAGTCTGGAAAGAGCAGCTGAGTGTTGAGCTGGGTGCAGTAGTGACGGTGATGGTTGGGGTGGGGGGAATCTAGGGGGATTCCAAGTTGCTGGGTGACTGGGTGGGTTGTGGAGCCATTAATCAAGACAGGTGAGACCAGAGAAAGACCAGGTTGAGAGACACATAATTTGCTTAGCGCATGACAGACTGAATCAGAGTCACCTCAGAGCTTTGAGGCAGAGCCATCCAGCTGGAGGTTGAGATGTGGGTTTGCATTCTCGGTTGGGACTGTCAGACTTGGAGGCGGCGGTAGTGGCTGTGCATGGCTGATGTAGCCCAGAGAGACTGCGGCTTCAGAGGGGAGAAGGGACCATCAGAGGACTGAGACCCCAAACCAGAGGTCCAGGGGAAGGGGGACAGGGAAGAGACCTGGCAGGGTGCATCTCAGAGAGGTGGTGGGAGGAGCCCACGGAAAGAGTTTCCTGGGAGCCATCAGAGAAACGGAGGACGTGGTTCCATCCTCGAGAGGTTTCCAGTGTGATAAAGCCAAAGGAAGCACTGGCAACAACCCAAGGACTTAAAGATGTTGCTTCCGGAGCGGTGGGGGTGGAAGAACCCCCGGAAAGGAGTGTCACTAGAGCCGGGACACGATGCCAGGAGGTGCTCCCGGGGCTGAGTGCGGTCTGAGGTCATGGAGGTGAGAACAGTGATCGCAGAGGTCTGGAGAGTCCACACAGCTCAGGTCCACACTGGGGGGCTCTGGGAGGGGCCCTGGGGGGCTCTTCAGGGTGGAGTCGTGCATGTGCCTTCTGTCTCCAGTAAGGGCACTCCAGGGTGGCATTTGCTTGCTCCCTGCTGAGCACTCTGGGGCCCGTATGGTGAACAAAGTCTATAGACCTCCATCTCCCAGGAAGGCAGCAGTCTCTCTCTGCCTGTTTAGGACTGGACAGCAGCTGCCACTGAGGCTGAAGGGTGGCGGGGAGCCTGAGCGCTGGGAGGAGAGCTGGGGCCTTGGCGTCACTGCTTGGTGCTCCGTGATGGTGCTGGTGCGGGGCTGGGGTAGGGGCCAGGACTGGCGGGAGCTGAGGGCCCCAGCATACGGGTGGAGGAACACGGGGAGGGATGGAAAACACCAGAAAACGAAGAGAGATGTTTCAGAGGAGAGGAACTATCTCGTCATAGGAGGCAGGTGTTACACTTTTGCTGAAAGGGAGAGGAACCCACTAGACGCGGCCCTGAGCCTGCCCTGGCCCTTCACTCTGTGCGTCCGGGACCCTGCCTCCCTGGGGAAGTGGCAGCTGGGGGACACCACGCTTTTGGGAAAATCTAGGGGCCTTGCATGGGCACACTGGATGGAGACACAGGCCCGAACCATGTGGCAGGGACCTGCCTTCCCCAGGTGTCAGCCACACCCACGGAGGCCCTGCCAGACAACCCGGGTCCTTCCCAGGCTGCAGCCAGGCCCCAGGTGGGGAGGCTCCCCAACCAGCCTCTGTTCTGTGTCCCCCCTTGAACTTGAACCCCGCAAAGGCAGAGCCACAAGGACACAGCAAAGGGAGCAGGTGCCACTGCAAAGGGCAGGGGACAGGCCCCCGGCTCTTCTTGCCAGGCCACCCGTCACGCCTGAAGCAGCCGTCTTTGTTCTGCGCGTCCTGCCTCCCTTCTCCCACATGAAACAGGAGCCACGTCAGCTCCCAGTTCCGACTCGGAAAATATAGCAGCACGCAATATGTTGTTTTGGCAGAAAGCTATGAATCTGAGTATGGAATGTCTGTCACGGGGCCCCATCCAATTAACTCACTTGTCGGGAAATCAGAATAAATCGTTGAGAGGAGTCTCTGCTCAGACCTGTATTTCTTCCTCATTCTCTTGGTTCAGCAGGTGTGGTACCCCAGGCCAGGGCGATTCAGGGAGGAGGAGGACAAATACACGTCTTCCCTGTGGTTTTCCGCTCAAGGGAAGAAAGGGGCACCATTTCCATGCATCTCAGACGCTGGAATTCTGGTGAACGGTTTATGAAAGTGTGGTGGGGGCAACCCCAGAGTCCCAGGCTCACTGCTCTTGTTCAGTCTGAGGCAAGGCCTGGGCCTGACCCCAAAAGGTTTTCTCCCTCCTTAGTTTTTCCTCTGTGGCTGGTGGACTTGGTTGTAACCAGAGAGCAGGGTGGGATGGAGGGGCCAGCCAGCCTGACCAATGAGCCTGTAGGGACTGGGACCCCTGGATGTTCCCCCTGAAGGGGACACTGGTCCTGTCCCACCCGCAGTTTGGGAACTGATGTGGCCCTCAGGGTGGGTTTCTCAAGTGGCTCAGTGGGGGAAGAACCTTCCTGCCATTGTAGGAAATGCCAGACATATGGGTTCGATCCCTGGGTTGGGAAGATCCCCTGGAGGAGGAAATGGCGACCCACTTCAGTATTCTTGCCTGGAGAATCCCATGAATAGAAAATCCTGGCAGGCTACAGTCCTTGGGGTCGCAGAATCAGACACAACTGAGCACGCACGTCTCACGTGACCCCAGGGTAGCTTTTTTTTGGCAAGAGGATCTGCTACAGAGGCAAGGAGGCCCTTGAGGGAGAAGCCCTCTGAGCACATGCAGGTCATTCTATGTGGGTTCCCTAGAACCCCAGGCTGGTGCTTTCCCAGTGCCACAGTTGCCCTGAGGTGATTTCAGGGGTGTTCAGCAGACAAAACTCTGCACAGAGACCGGCTTCCTTTGAGCTTCCTCTCGGGGCTCTCTGTCTTTACCTCCTTGCTAAGGTGGAGGTGAAGTCCAAGGCCACTCGGCCTGGCGCCTGCATCCCTGAGTTCTGAAGCACCTAACATGATCAAGTGCCCCGCAGCCACAGGGGCAGCCCTGGAACCAAGCTTCAGCAGCCCCACAGTGCCTGCACTACCTGTCCCCAGCCTGGAGCTTCTGAAAAGCACTCTGCCACCATCCTGGGGCACCTGTCCCTGGCCTCAGCGCCCCGCCCCACGGCAGCCTCACCTTCCCAGCATTCACACACTTGGGTTTTACATCCCTGCTCCCCCACAGTGGTGCCAAAGCCCTCTCCCAGGCAACCAGGCAAAAGTATTTTTTGACCTTTGCTCTTGGAGGCAAGAACCCACCCATCCCCAGCCCCCCCCCCCCCGCCATAATGAGGACCCAAAAGAAGCAAAGGGCATAAATTCTGCATTCTGGGCATCAGTCAGAAGTCAAAGGCTCCTTCTTCAAGGGCTGCAGACTAAGTTTGCCTTTGTGCTGCGGTGTTGCTTCCATTTCAAAGCCTCCACCAGCGAATCGCGTGAGTCATTCCTGGAACCTTCAGGAATCTCCATGGTGACAGGCTTGAGTGGGCCCAGGGAAGCTAGCATTCACTCCACTTTCCAACTAGTTCCTCTTCTCTGATTTTTTTTTTCTTCTTTTCTGTTCTTTTTCAATAGAGACTGTGGTTGAGGCTTTAGCTTTTTTGTTTCTTAAGCAAATCATAAAATGGGAACTCTCAAAGCTCCTTTTCTATTTTGTCAAAAAACGTTCTATATAAATATGTATTCTCATCTCTACCTGCCTTGTTGAGGCCATAAAAAGACAAAACAAAATAAAAACTAGGCATTTGTGGGGTTTTTGCCCCCCTTTTTTTTTTTGTTTAGTCTAGTGTTTTGAGAAAGGGTCTGATTTTCCCGTTTATCTCAATGAAAAAGGCTCTGGACAAACCTGGAACAGAGAGGTTAGCAGGATCAGCCCCAGTGGGTAGAACACCTTCTTAGTCCATGGGTCACATAGCAGAGGTCGACCAGAAGTCTGAAAATACCACCCAATCATGGTTTCCAGAGATGTGCCCCCAGTTCTTTTTCTGTGATGCTCAGGGCAAATGGTACTCTAGGCCCATTAAGGAATAAGCATGGACATCACCATCTTGGTCACAAGAATTTTAGCAGGAATCTAGGGGATTTCTTTTTTTTCAAAAATGACTAAGCATTAAAACTTGTCCCTAGTGTAATGAGCACTGATCAACCTAAATATATTTATATAATTTTGTGGGGTACAAACCCTGTGGCCTAGAAGTATGTCACCTGAACACACGTCTGCAGGTGGCCGTGAGTTTGCAGCACACGACCACCTGAATATGGCCACCTGAATGCCGCTGCCTCCACTGTGCCCTCGGCTGTGGCAGGACTCTCAGCCCTCCTGCAGCTCTCGCATCTCTGGGGTCTCCAGGGCCATCGCCTGTGTGCTCTGCTCTGTAGGTGCAGCCAGTCTCCGTGGCGGTTACCAAAGGCTCGGGTGTGCCAAACCTTTGTAGGATGATTGGCAGGGGGAGATGGACAACGGCCTTCCCTGCTGCATCAGCCCTGACGGGGTCCTGAAGCGAGGCCACTCTGACCTCCACACGCCAGCCTTCCAGTCACTGGAACCCAATCTTGCCTCCAGGAGCCCTGCCGAGTAGAAGCTGTGTCTTTGGAACTAGAATTTCTCTGACCGTTGAGGCTGTTCTCATGGGTCTTGCTAACTAAGTCTTCCTCTGGTTTCTTATATTTGGGGGATGGGGAGGGGAGGCATGGTCACAGAGACTTTCAAAAGGGTAGTATCAATAATAAGCCCTGAATTCTTTCTCAGAACTGTGCGTGCACACATGCAGCATTTCATAGACAAACTCTGAAGTTTACAGACGTGGGAAGTCAATGCCTGGGCCTCTGGGTAAAAATCCTGCCGAAGGAGGAATTTTCTAGCAAGAATTTTCATAGCACTGCTTTGGTCTCTGGTCTGATCCAACTCACCAGTGTGCCAGACACCCCCAGTACAGCTGAACCCCTGCTGTGGGTGCACCCAGGCCTTCACTGAGGATCTTCACACATGCACGTGAATTTCCCAGTCCCTTATTCCACATATGCTGTCTATAAATAAGCATGTACAAGAAAGTATTTCCTACTCAAGCTTACTCTTCGGGGCCTCTTGTAAAGATGAGTCTGGCTCCGCGTGGAAAGGCAGAAAACCCAGGCTGCATGCCAAGCCTGACAGCCCAGGACTCCAGCATTTGGGGTTGGAGGATCCAAAAGATACGTATGTGGGTCCTGAACTGTCTTGGATTTTTTTAAATCACACATACAATTAATTTTTCTATTTTTCTTCCTGTTGTTTTCTTTGCAGTGAAAAAGCTACTTCTAAAATAAATTTTTTCTATCGTCTCCCTGCCCTGAGTGGACTTTCCTGGTTGCTCAGATGGTAAAAGCATCTGCTTACAATGAGGGAGACCAGGGTTCGATCCTGGGTGGGGAAGATCCCCTGAAAAGGAAATGGCAACCCACTCCAGTATTCTTGCCTGGAAAATCCCATGGATGGAGAAGCCTGGTAGGCTACAGTCTGTGGGGTCACAAAGAGTCGGACATAACTGAGTGACTTCACTTTCACTTTCCCTGCCCTGAAATTTGTTCTCAAGCTCCAAATGTTGGGAGGGTGTTTGTATCTGTCTCCCAAGACTGCTGTAATAATAGACCACAAACTTGATGGATTGAAACAACATTTATCCCCTCACAGTTCCGGGAGGGCAGACATCCAAAATGGAAGAGCCAGCATGGTCACACTCCTGCGGGAGGCTTCAAAGAATATCCTTTCCTTCTTCCAGCTTCTAGTGGCTCCAGATATTCCCAGACTCCAATCTCTGCCTCTATCTTTCCATGCCTTCTCTTCTTGCTGCCTGTCTCTCCTCTGTGTTTCTCTCTCTCTTTTTAAAGTCTATCATTTCAGTTTTTTAAAACTATCTATTGATTTGGCTGTGTTGAGTCTTAGCTACAGCATGCAGGATCTTGGTTGGGTCTTGTGGGATCCTTCATCGCAGAGCACAGACTGTCTAGATGTGGTACACAGGCTGCAGAGGGCACTGGCTTAGCTGCCCCAATGCATGCAGGATCTTAGGTTCCTGACCAGGGATTGAACACAAGTCCCCTGCCTTGCCAGGTGGATTCTTAACTACCAGACCACCAGGGAAGTCCTTGTGTGTTGCTTATAAAATCATCTGTCACTGGATTTAGGGAACACCTAGCTAATCCAGCGGGTTACAGTCCATGGGGTCGCAGAGTCAGACACAACTAGGCAACTAAGCACAAGCTAATCCAAGATGACCTCATCTAAAGATCCCCAACGTAATTACTGATTACCTTTGCAAAGACCAGTTTTCCAGAAAAGATCCTATCCAATCCCTTTGGGGCCACCACTCTAGCCCCTATGGTACTGTTCATTAACATACCCAGGATCTCACGGTACCTGGCCTATGGTCATAGCCCAGGCATCTATGCATTTGTCTTTGATGGTCTGGAATTGAACTTGGCACCCAGGTGTTCTATCTGTCTGATCCTGAATAAAGATGGTTTGTTCTGGGATGACGCTTAGCCTCTTCAGCCTTCCTTGACTATGAAAATAGCTACTGAATGAATTAGAGCGTATACTTTCTTGCTTTCCCTGAGTGATTTCTGATAGAGTATTTCATGCCATTTTTTGCACCTACTATAATTAACTTGTGCAGGAATTATCTGGGAATAAAATAAATTTGCAAGTCTTTCCCACCCCCCACCCCCCAATGAGGGTCTTCTCAGATCCTCAGCATCTGAAAATAAGTTGGATTTTATTTATGAGAGAACCTTTTCTGCATATATTTAATAACATTTATTAGGATAAAAGAGATACTTATTTAGAAGAGTGCAACTGTACGTTTTCATATAGGTGATCTCACTTGTCATCTGGCATTTCAAAGACAACTAATATTGAGTTCGTTTAGATAATACACATAAAAAGGAAGTGATCAGCCTTTTCTTTCCTTAAAAGTACATAATATATGCCATAACAGAGCATAAATGAATATATGATTTCCCCTACCCTGGAGAGTCAAATTTTAAGCTTCCAATATACCTTGATGTCTTGCCAACCTCCCTACCTGGAATGGTTTTATTTGACAAGGTTAAAGTTGGGGGTGAGAAGTCTGGCTTTGGCAGCAGGAACTGTTGAAAACAACATCTCCCTATGAATATAATTCCCACAGTACATACCTTGTGATTTCATGTGGCTGGTCATATTTTATGAAATGTTTGGAATCTGGAATCCAAAATTAGGGCAGGTCCAAAGTCATTGTTCCCTACTCATAATGTAAATGAGTTCAAGTTGCTTTATTTGTGGTTTTGGTTACATGTTCTTTTAAATATAAGACTTTAAGGGGGCTTTATTAATATTTTTGTTATCATTTACTCACCTTCCAATGAACAAACAACCAAAGAATCAGAAGAGAGCCGGAGAGAAAGCGGGTTCAGTTGTCACATCACGTGCTTGGGGAACAGCAGAAACACACAAGCCAGATGGCCACCCAATCAAAGCACACTGCCCAGCACAGTCAAGTTTAAAACAGGAGTGTTTGTGGTGAGGCTTGAAGCTTAAGATGCATTAACATCAAGCCTTTCAACTTCACATGGTAATAAACCCCAGCAACAACACAGCATCAATCAACTAAATAAGGCTTAAAAAAAAAAAGCCTACACGTACCCCCAAGGGAATCCCTGTAGACAGATTCAATGTCCAAGTTGAAAGGACGACTAGAATTACCCTCTCCTTGTCCTGCCCTCTGCTCTGTGAACACTCTGCAATTTTCTTTCTTTCCTGAAAGTGTTTTAGCTCATCTACAAATAATCTGGCTCCTCTGCAAAAACTGGCGGACTTGTCTACCACAATTAGTAAGTCTCATTGTTTCAAAGTAACTGTGTATTTGATTTTTAAGCTCCCTGACAACTCTATGTGGTTTTAATTAACTTCTTGGAATACAGTTGTTTTAAGCTCAAAGGTTTCTGGATAAAAGTTAGCACTATCAGATTGTGCCAATATGTGTTACAAGCCTTTGGTAAGCTTTTTCCTTGCTCTAACTGGCTGCAGATAGACAGAAGGCTATTTATTTATCAAAGGCTGGTTTTTCCTGTATATCTTCGTGATAGATACCAACTGAGATTATTTTGTATTAAGTTGGGCCCAGACCAAATAAAGTGTAGGAAGAACAACTGACTCTAGCTTTCAAAACTATTTCTGGTTGCAATCGCTTACAAGTTTGATATCTGAGACCCATCTTCTTTACAATGCTTAGCTAGTGTTTGTGACACGGGTTTTTAAAAACAGTTTCTTGAGCACTTTCAGTGTACCTAAGTGTTGGGCCTTACCTGTAGGCTCTTTGAACTTGCCAGATACAGAGTAGCCATATGATTCTTTGTCCCTGAAAGTGGATGGGAGGTGGGATGCCAAGACAGCAGGTGTAAACCAGGACATCCTGACAGACAGGTACACAGGGTCCCTGCAGATAGATTGAAGTAGACTCCCCGCTGGGCCGCTACCAAGGGCTTTTTGAAGGCCCCATGTGGGCTAGAAACATTGCCAACCTTCACCTGCTGGTCATTCTCATAAATCCAGGCATCTTCTCTTCTGGAATCACCCATTACTTCTTCTTTGGTCCATGGGTCTCAGTAACCACTTCTGGACCCCAGGACACTTGCACCAGAAGCCCTCCTTCTCCAGAGAGTGTTCCCAGCCATCTTTCCTGTCTCCATCCATGGAGATACTAGATCCTAGTGATTGTGTGAGACCTAACTCAGTGGTGTCTCCTGTGGGAAGGAGCAGGCAGGGAGCGCTGTTACCTAAGCCCCCACGGGGCTGTATTTTTGTCCTTCTTAGGACACTTGCCTCTTCCAATTTTGTTACAATTTATGTGCAGTATTGCATTCTCTGATGAACCAAGAGGAGGGACCACTCAGAAAGCCTGAACTCTGCAGCCCTCCCTGGATTTGAGTCCCTCCTCTTAGCTGCTTCTCATCTTAATTCTGATCTTTTTGGTGTGTTCTTTTCTAAAGTGAGATAAGAAGGAAGCATACAAGAAGACTGAAAGCTTTGTTGAACTTGGCATTTGCAAGGACTCCCATTATTGCTGGAGTTGAATGCTGGCTTCTCCAAGGAAGAGCTGTGCAATCTTGGGCCAGTCACTTAACCTCTCTGTGCCTATAAAATGGGAATAATAATGGTTCCTACTTCCTAGGGCTGTAATGAGGACTAAGTCCTCACAGAACAGAAAATGATGATATTAAATACCCAGTATGTTGCAGGAAGGGGGACCCTTTGCAGGGCCTGAGAGTGGGCTCTTATCTAGCATTTCAAAATGAATTGTCCAAGGAAATGCACATACTGACAAAGCAAAAGACTGTATTGGGAAGGGGAGCCCAAATGGAGAGCAGGAGGAGGAGGGAACCCAAGAGGACTACTTGGCAACGTGGCTCGCAGTCTCGGGTTTTATGGTGATGGGGTTAGTTTCCAGGTTGTGTCTGACCAATCATCTTGCTTCATCCTTATTGATCTGACTCAGGGTCCTTCCTGGTGGCACATGCACTGTTCAGTCACGATGGACACTGACGCAAAGGATCCTGGGAGGTCAGTAGGGCATATTACTGGTGCCTCCCTCCCTCTTCAGCCCCTCCTGCATTCTCCCGGTTGGTTTCAGCACTGTGTTCCTAATCGGGACCTCCTGTTGTGAGATAACTCATCACGTGGTTATCATCATGCCTGGCCAAGGTAGGTGGTTTCAGTCAATGGTTCCCTAACAGCTATCTCAGCTTTTGTTATTGCTCAGATTGCATCTTCTATTTCTTAAGACTTTATTCATATTTTCTTAATTGCTTTGTAACTAAAAGAAAACCAAAGCTATCAACACATGTAATATAATGAAGCCTGATGTCCACTGGAGAATCATGGCCTTAATGACCCAAGGGCACTTATGTGACATAACGGTGAAAGTGAGGGTTGGTTACAACAATGAAGCAAAAAGCAGACCAGGCCACCTCCTACCCTGTCACCTTGAGGTCAGAGAGTTGAGGTGCTGGGTCTCTGCCAACATGTAGAATAGGAACATGACAGTTCCTACCTCACAGGCTTGGAGCAAAGGTCAACTGAGTTAATCCATGTAAAGCAGTTGGCATGGAATCTAGTGCATAAAGGCACTTGGTATAGATTGGTTATTGTTCTCAGCATGCATCCTGGAACTCAGGGTGACTATTGTTTGGAGACGTGTCAGGAGAAAGTGTCACATCCTTCA
Source organism: Nanger dama (assembly GCA_917880005.1). Taxonomy (NCBI): domain Eukaryota; kingdom Metazoa; phylum Chordata; class Mammalia; order Artiodactyla; family Bovidae; genus Nanger; species Nanger dama. The sequence continues at coordinate 30,107,605 of CAKJTW010000005.1, read as the reverse complement.
ACCGTGGGAGAACCTGTGTATCTCCCCCAGGGGAAATGTGACCAGAAACTGAGAAAGCAGGGCCCCTCTTTTTATCAGAAACACTCAGCACCTCCTCCTCTGTGAACATCCCCTGAAGGAATGCCAACATCAATGGCTGGAGAGCCATTAGCTTGAGACAGATACAGGAGTGAGCATCAGCAACACAAGAGGGGACAGATTAAGGCCACTAAGTCACAGGCTGGAAACAGACAAGAAATCTGTATTAATCACAAGGATATGTGACCTCTCAGAGATTCTACTAGGAGGAAGGAGGTCAGAGCTCCCACAGTGCATCTGGGTTGGGGGCTAAGAGCCAGTGGGTTGCCTCTAGCATGGTTCCTGCATCCTGCATCCCTAGAATGACTCAGACTCTGGTGGCCCAGAGAATTAGGGGTTACACACAACACAGAATCACATTCTGGGGGAAGAAAACCGTTTCCACCTGCATCTGTACCTAACTCATACATCTGTCCTAAGAATCCCTACGGAAAGGAAGGCCACCATTTTTTCTTGCCATTTCATACCAATAATTAGCACTTTTTCTTTCTGTTTATTCTTATTAATGCCTTTTCCTTCCTCATCTATGCTCATGGACAGATAGCTAAGAGGGTTTGCATTCTCCTACAGCCAAGCACAACTCAGAAAATCCAAAAGGCACAGTTGCCCTCAGCTAATTTTCACTTGGATCGTAACCTCTCAGTCTATCTCGCTTAGACTCTGGGTATTAAAGTACAAATAAAGCTTCGTGACCTTTAAGCAAGGCAGCAGCTGCTTCTCCACCCTTTCCCCTGTGGTTTTGTCCATTTCTGCAATATCCTTATTTCTGGACTTCAAACCTCTTCCCTAGCAGGGAGGTGACTAATGTTAAAAGCCACAAATTACACCATGGTTTGCTAGGCACACCAAATGCTCCCTTTGAGACATCCTTTCAAATGGAAATATCTGTCCTCGGAATCAAGGTTAAATTTAGTTAAAGACCGAGGTCCCGACTTGGTCCAGATCCCTCTTCAGTCCTGGCCCCTTCCCCTCCCCAAGGATGTGATGAGAAAGATTCCAGAGATGAGCAGGCTGGTGGGTCTCAGTTTCATGCAGAGGGAATTCCAACGAAGGTGGAGACTCTGATGCTGGTGTGGCAGAGGCGTGGGCTTACAGCTCTTGAGGGAGCTCTGCACAGCATCATTTCTGCTCTGATGAGGTAGATTTCAAGGGCAGCATAGGAAGCGGCTTCAGTGGGAGGTGGGGAAGCAGTTGTTTTTCAGTTGCTCAGTCACGTTCAACTCTTCGCAACCCCGTGGACCGCAGCACACCAGGCTTCCCCGTCCTGTTCTAATGAGGAGGCAGTGATGAGAACTTTCACTCTTTTTCTCCAGATTTCTCAAACCAAACTCTACTCTGTGCTATCGTCTGCACCCTCCCACCCTCCCCAACACACAGCAGTCTGAGTGATAGCTCAGGCACTGAAGCTGTCGCGATTCCCGAGCTGATGACCTGGAGGAGGCCAAGGGATGAAGGGAGCTCCGGGCGGGTATAATCACGGTGTGGGGACAGCGCTCACGGCCTCCGCCCGCCTCAGCCCACCGAACACTCCTGACTTAGCCCTGCCCGGCCCTGCCCGTGTGTGCTGTGTTACGTTGCTTCAGTCATGTCCGACTCTTTGCAGCCCTATGGACTGTAGTCTGTCTGACGAACAGGCAGAATCCCATCTGTCCACGGGATTCTCTAGGCGAGAATACTGGAGTGGGTTGCCGTGCCCTCCTCAGATGGGCTGGCTACTGACTTCACAGTCTTCTGCCGTGAAGCTGGAAGCCTGGCATCCTGACTGGTGGGTTGTGGGTGGGGAACTTCCCTCCCTGTGTCTTCCGAGGGTTCTGTCCTTGGCCACCGGAAATAGGAGGCACCATGAAGAGCATACTAAAGTTTAATGTCCTTTTACAACCAATTTTTGTTGCTGACACCTTCTTCTCAGAACAAGACATTGATTCATGACTGAACAAGCCCTACACAGAAAGAGGGGAAAAAAAAAACCCTCCTTGGAGACTCTCAGTTGATTTCTGTTTACAAGAATGGATGGTTTCCAAAGGCTCTTCAGAAAATGGCTGAGAGAAGTCAGAGCAAAAAAGTTAATGTTTTTATTTCTGTCTCTTTCTCCACAGAGGAGTTTAAAATTCTTGCTTTGGGCCATATGGAGTGGATATTCCAGAAGGAAATTATATACAGCTCTCTGTTTCTGCTCAAAAGCTTGTCACTTTGTCAAGTGGACTCTTTGAAGCAGCCTTCTCCTTACCTCAGATTTTGACATGAATAATTGTTTAATTGCCTTTCAGTCTATCCGAGATAAGGAAGCCTGTCTCAAAATTGTATAATTCTCTTAACCAAACAATAGGCGAACCACCCAGAGCAGTTTTCAAAGAAAGAGAAGAATTCCTTACATATGTTAAGCATTTTATTCTTTCCAAAGTGCTTCGCTCTGGAGTGTTTTGTTAAATTGGATAATGGTATGAAGCACTGTGTAAAGTGTATAACGTAACAAAAAAGTAAGATTTTATAACTATATGACTATTATTTGGAGTAAAATAGTGAACTATGTCAGTGAATCTGTTAATTATCTTACTTATCAGAGTCCTATTTATGTTTCTGTAACCTTTATATACATCATACACTTTATTCATGCCTCTCGTTTTTCCAAATATTGAGATTTTTTTTTTTTAGTTCACCTGGGACTATCAAACGGATTTCAAGCAGCATTGTTGATTGACTCTTGCTTCGCATTCAGCTAGCAGAGCAGTTAGCTGGCTGCATATTCATCATCCATCTCCCTCCATTTTCATTCTCCACCCAGGAGCCCACCACTTTTACCGGGGAATCCATGAAGTTCGGAGTAAGCCAATTTCACATCCAACTTCAGGTTTGGGGTGTGTAGTCTAAGTTTAGCCAGTCAGTGCCTTCCATCCCTCTGGACACAAAGGTTGGTTACAGAATGGGTATGTGACCTAAGGAGGCCCAATCAGAATGAATCTTATTTTTATTTTTTGGAAAGGCTGAGCAGGGATGCTTTCTCTTCTCTTTGAACCAGAATGAAGAAGTACCATCCCTGAGAGCTGCTAGAACCTACAGGAGACCATCAGGGAGTAAGCCTTAGAATTTGACACGAAAAAGGGCAAAGTGAAGAACTGGAAAGAAACTGGATGTGACTTTGTTGAGCTACTGGATCAAACCTTGTGTGAAGCCGATATTACCTCTAATATTTTCAGTTACTTGAGCTAACACATTTTCTTGATGGTTTAAGCCGTTTTGAGTGAAATCTTCTGTTACTTGCCTTCTGATAGCTTTTATTGATGATATATTAATAGACAACTAAACAGTTTACAAATCATCTTATCCTGCTTCGTTCTCACAACGTATTCAGAGAAGCTGTAATTCTTCTCATCGTATATGAAGAAAAGGACCACGATAGCATTGCCGTAGGTTAAACAGATGGTTAAGTTAAAAACTTATGTGAGGACAGGCAGTGTGCTGTATTCTCAGCATCTTTTACCAGACTTGTCAACTGGGTAGAATAAATGTTGAATAAATAAATTGAAGAACAAAACTGAAATAGTGTAAAGAGTAATAATCTTTTTCAAGAGTGATATGGGGGAGGTGGGAGGGAGGCTCGAGAGGGAGGGGACATATATACCTATGGCTGAACCATGTTGATTGTACAGCAGAAACCAACACAATATTGTTGGTTAAGCAATATTAAGCAATTATCCTTCCATCAAAAATAAATTTTAAAAAGAGTAATAATCTTTGTTTTAATTATTCATTCCTTTTCCCCAACAAATATTTATCAAATGCCTACTATGTACCAATCAAGAGGCTACATATTCAAGTGAAAAACTCTGTGCCAGCACCTCCCACGTGAAAAAAAAAGAGAAAATTGTTGAAGTCTTTCTTATTCTTTCTCAAAAATTTCAAATTGTTAAGAGATTATTTAAAAGCCTGCAATGATTTGCTAGAGAGGAATCTTTGTGTTTTAAAATCTCTTTCTGTAGCTCATATCCATGGTTTCTGCCTCATTAAACTCAGGAGTACATACCTCTTGGATAGAAAGAAACGTCAGTGGTTGTATGTTGTAAAAGCTCTGTTCAGCTGAAGATTTCACAAATACTGAATTACAGTCTCCTCAAAGTCTGAGTCTCTGACAGTCTGTTAGAATGTCCATTCATACAACTCTCCAGGGAACCATGAAGATGGACTTTTCCTATTTTAGTGTATGTCACAGTAGATCAGAAATCCATACTTAATGGGAGAAGGAAATACATGGATTTGAAACTCTGTCAGATTTTAGAGTAACAAGAAAGTAAAAGGAAGATTACCCTGCGGAAATGAGGCATTCACCAAGTAGTCAGGAAAACAGCCTGAACTGTAATTCCCCAAGGACAGAATGTGGAGCAGAAAAAGACACAACCAAGAAATATAATTCCTTAATATCTAATAGAAACCTCAGAGCATTAAATCACAGAATTGATGATGAAAATTGTTTCATGATTTAAAGACTCAGCAAGGTTTTTCTCCCCTTTTCCTGTCCTGCATGAGAGTAGAGAAAAGAGAAAGCTGTCTGTTAAATGCCATTTCGTAGGTCAAGTTTAGGAAAGTCAGCCCTAAGTAGTGAGTAGGAAGAGAAAACCCTTTAGAGGGAGACTGGGTTCAAATCCCCTGACAATTTAGGCCAGTTACTTAATCCTTCTGAAATTCCTTTCCTCACCTAGAAAACAGTGATAATATTTACCTTAACAGGATGTGTGGCAGTCAAATGTGAAGTGAAGTGAAGTCACTCAGTCATGTCCGACTGTTTGCAACCCCATGAATTGTAGCCTGCCGGGCTCCTCTGTCCATGGAATTTTCCAGGCAGGAATATTGGAGTGGGTTGCCATTTCCTTCTCCAGGGTATCTTCCTAATCCAGAGAGCAAACCCGGTCTCCTGCATTGCAGGCAGACTCCTTACAGGTGTATACCAGGCATGCAGGAAATGGTAACTGGGTTTTTTTGTACTTTTATATAAGGAGGACAAACTTGGGCTCATTAAAAAGTGTTGTCACACTGCTTGCTTTTCTTATAAAAAAAATTTTTTTCAGAGAAGTGTTCGATAGCACAGAAAGGAAAAAGCAAATGAAGAACGTGTGGTACTTTCCAGAGCACCAAAATTTCTTATCCCAAATTCAATCACAGCTGCATAATGAGGGTGCAGCACAGCCCTGGTGTACCTCTTATTGCTAAATTTACTACCTCCATCTGAGAAAAGGAGAGAGGCTTAGTTCACATCCTTGAAAACCACCCGAAGTGCCTCATGTTTCTGGTAGTGTCCTGCAGGAACGTGAGCAAAAGAACAATAAAAGAGATGGATGACTGAGGATTATTCAGCGGGTTCTCAGAAGCCTTTCAGAAACGCTGAAAACGGTTTTGTAACTGTTTACTCATGAACTTGTGCTGTTTCCCCTTGGGTAATGTGTCTGAAGCTGAGTCCACGTCAGCTTGCAGTGGCATGATTTATTCCTGTTAAGGAGCAAGGATAAAGCCCCTACCCCTTTCTCTGGGGACGAATCCTGGTGCAAAGTTACCAGGTGTGGGTGGAGGCAGCTCTGAACAGAGCCCAGAACACAGAGGCTGAAAGGGATGGCCCCACAAATGACTTCTGACCTATCCCTTATCTGCACTATTCTGATTTGGAGAAGGAAATGGCAACCCACTCTAGTATTCTTGCCTGGAGAATTCCATGGACAGAGGGGGCCTGACAGGCTGCAATCCATGGGGTTGCAAAGAGTCAGACATGATTGAGTGACTGAGTATACATATTCTGATTTAGAGAAAATAACAAAGTGAGAGTTTGCAAATATTGAGCAACAAAAGTGACGGTCTTGCATAACACCAATAAATTTGCCATGAGGTTTATAGAGAATCGAATGGAAGTTTTCTGGTGTTTTTTTTTTTTTCTTTTTTTAGCTGAAATATGTAATAAGAAAGTGAAAAGTGTTAGTCACTCAGTCGTGTCTGACTCTTTGTGATCCCATGGACTGTAGTCCACCAGGCTCCTCTGTCTATGGGATTTTCCAGGCAAGATACTGGAGTGGGCTGCCATTTCCTTCTCAGAGCATCTTCCTGACCCAGAGATGGAACCTGGGTCTCCTGCATTTCAGGCAGATTCTTTACCATCTGAGCCACCACGGAAGCTCATGTAATAATATCTACTTCTAATTCTTTAAATTATAAAACTTGAATTTTGTTTGTTTGCGTTTAGACAGCATATAAAGTCAGTTCTGTGATATCTAAAGGCATAAAGTGTCAATTCACATATTTAAGCCATGTATTTATGCTATAAAATCCCGAACGCCTCTCTGCTCTGGGCTTTTGTAAGTTTATTGGTCATTCAGAATCAGGGAATCTTAGAGCTGAAGATGTCTCACTTCTCCTCACAGTCTTGAAAGAAAGTCTCAACCTTCCTTCTGTGACTTATACCTTTCGCATTTTCAAGTTGAATTCGGTTATAATTATGTACACTGCTATGTCACTCAATACTTTTCAAAATACACACACAATCACAGTACAATCACAAGCAGAGGCTATTTCATCATTTTCAGGTTTTGGAAGCGAACACTGATGTTCAAAACAATCAAGCACGTTGGATGATGATCAGTCTATCTAATCACCGAATCTGCAGGAGAAACCATACATATTAGCTACAAGTTGCTTGATATAAACTTAATTTTCAAATGTAAAAATGAAATTTTAAGTATTTTGGGAGAAAACAGATTGTTGTAACTTGAGAGATGATAGTAGAGAAGGATTTAATAACTGACTTTTAGGATAAAAATCATAATGGAAAATATTGCTGGATTTGAGTACTTAAAATACACATGCACACAAAAAACTTCTGAATGATAAAAAACATACTCAGACATGCTTTGGTATTTAACAAAATTTAAAGACAGATGATAAAAATGTAAGGAACATTTTGAATATATAAATAGTGCTTACAAACCAATAAGTAAAAAATGAATGCATATGTTAACATGGACACAAATAGCAAATTTCCAGGGGAAAAATGAAGTAGCCAATAAATATAAACAAAAATGTTTAACCTTCCTGGTAACAAAATAAATAAAAATTAAAACAATAAAACTCCCCAACCTTACGGGGGAAGAAAAAATGGAATAGGATGAAAATATCCAGTACTTTCAAGAATTTAGGAAAAAAGTCATCTTCATACTATGCTACTGGTAATTTAAAGTGGTAAAACCTGTTGTAGAATAATTCAGCATTATGTATCAAAATCCTTTTGAAAAGGCATAGCATCTGACTCAGTTTCTAGCAATGAGTTCTAGACAGTATTAGACAAGTTGCCAAAGATTTAAATGCAAAAACTTGGCAGTACCTTTTTTTAATAATAGTGAGAAATGAGAAACAACTTAAAATACTGACAATAATTATAATATTGTCATTATAATTAACCCGTAAAAAGAAGGGCTACCAAATACCATGAATAGTTTGATGTAATTTTATTTAAGATAAATGCGTTATATTAATGAATACACACACACGCAACAGTGCTAGTCACTGTCTTAATTCTTTACATGTAATAACTCATTTAATCCTTGCTATGGGTTTTCCAGGTGGCTCAGTGGGTAAAGAATCTGCCTGCAAATCAGGAGACGCAGGAGATGTGGGTTCAGTCCCTGGGTGGAGAAGATCCCTGGGAGGAGGGCATGGCAACCCACTCCAGTATTCTTGCCCAGAGAATCCCATGGACAGGGGAGCCTGGCAGGATACAATCCATAGTGTCGCAAAGAGTCGGACACGACTGAAGCAACTGAGCACATGCCCCACATGCAGTCCTCAGCATGACCCTGTCAAGTGGGTGCTGTAAAGAACTCTGCCTCACGAAAGGGGAAACTGAGGCAGAGAGCGGGGGAGCATGTGCCTGAAGGCACACAGCTGCTGAGGGCAGAGCCCGATTCCAGACCAGGTCGTGTGGCCTCAGGGAGTCTGGTCTTAACTACCAGTGCAGGTACACTGGGTGAAAAAGTGTGTTTTACACGGGAGAAAGAAAGGCATCACACATTGACCAGCTTTCAGTGCTTACCTCTGGATGAGGGAAATTCCAGAAGGGAGACTTCCGCAGATTAATTTTAAAAATCAGATCAATGTCTTCTGATTTTTTTGCGTTTAACACACATTGCTTACTGGTAATGAATTACAAGTTTTTCAAAGCTGTGGAGTTGTCCAAAGTGATAAGGAAGTAGCCATTCTCCAAACAGGATTAAGGGAGGGCCGTGAGGCTCAGCTTTCCTAACCCCTGTCTCTGCTATCCTCCAAAAGACACAAAATGTCTTTTTTTTTTTTTTGTTTGTTAAATTTCACTTCTTTCTGAACATTCTGTGCTGGGCCTTTTTTTCCCCCTTCTTCTTCTAAAAGGATTACTGCACTAGGGCCCAGCATTCCAGAGGCCTGACGTTCGGACCGGCAGCTGGGTCCCTGTTCCCACTGCTGTCAGACCGGCATTGCCAAGATCCTTATTATTTCTGCTCCGCATTTTCTCAGAATCCCAGAGGTGAGTGGTGAGAGGAAAATTCTCATTTTTTGTTGTTGACTCAAATCATTTTGGCTCTTGAGATTGTAACAAATACCAAGGGGCCTAGAAATAGTGCAGTGTTTCCCGGTATTAAATTTTTTAAAAGGGAAAACACACCCGGGGTTGTTTTCTCTAAATCTGTGTTGGCTTTATCAACGCAGAGGTGTGGCTGGCTGGATTCTTCAGTCTCTGGAGATGGGGATGACAGTTCTCTGGGGGTGGGGCTTGTGCGCGCCTCCCCTACCCCACCACTCCCCGACCCCACTTCCCACCCCATGCCATCCCCCACCTCCCACCCCTGCCGCCCCATGCAAAGGGCTATGCACAGAAATGAGAAGGGGTTAAAGCGACTCCACCCTTTCACTTCCTCAGGACTGGCTGGTTTAGTCCCTTTCACGCAGGCAGAGTTCGCAAGGGGCCGAATCAGGGTCTTAACCCAGTTCTACCCAAGAGCCAAGTCTGTGCCTTGACCATTCAGATCAGGGTCTAAGACTGGAGGTAACTATTGCCTCTGTGGAGGCTGAAGGTCTCACTTCTCACTCTCTCACCCACCCTAGTAAGCACCAGGGCCAAGGGGCTCGAGCAGTGTTTATGGGATGAATGAATGATTGGGTGACTGAATGCGTGGACCCAACTACCAAAGAAGGCGAAAGTGGCCTTGAAGTCAGATTACTTTTTTTAATTTGAGAGACGGGTTTGGGGGTTTGAGGGTCTGGGTTTGGGGGCTAGCTTTTATTCTCTAGTGGTCTGGAGTCTTTTCCATGGCTGAGGGCTGGGGAGCAGCTCTGGAGAGATTGTGGGAGAGGTGGGGGCAGAGAGTTGCCTCCAGGAGAGGGAGGTGCCCTGGTGAGGGGAACTCCCTCCAGACCTCAGTCTGGACCCCAAGCTGGGACTAGCCTGTGTTCTCTGTAAAGGGCCAGGCAGTAAATATTTTATTATTTTCTAAAAATAAATATTTCTTTTTAATTGAGGTAATCCTGGTTTACAACATTACGTAAGCTGCATATGTACAGCATTATATTCCCACTTTGGATGTAAATATTTTAGGCTTTGAATACTCAGAATTGGCTTGGTTCAATGTCCCTGGAAGCAGGAAAACAGGTCTTAGGCATCTTTGCCTCCCAAGCACCTAGCCCAGGCAAGCCTTCAATCAGCGTCTGTAGAATTGAATTGGCCCTTTGTTCCCACACTTGGTTCTCATCAACACAGTCCTCTTCTCCAGTCATCTCCCTTCCTCTAGCCTCTCTCCTGTGCTAGATGCTTCCGGCTGCTACAACATCCTAACCCACATTTGCCTCATTGCCCACATCACTGAGTGCCCCACCAGCAATTAAAGAGGTTTTAACCAAAGCTCCAAAGAACGTAACAGGATGAACCAACTGGCCTCGGTAGGCTTGCCTGTGAACTCTGCCGTGAAAAGGAGTGTTTATTTGGGCAGACAGTGAACTCAGAGATGAACACAGTCAGAGCCCAGTGAGGTCAGCATACAGTGAGGAGGTAAAATTTTCCATTCTGGTTCAGCCATGACTAAAGTTGTCAAGAATCAGTGCAATAACTATGAGTTTGAACCGCTTTGCATGAGTAAATCTCTTTGCAAATCTGGGCTTATATTTTCCCATATGTTCCTAGTTCAGCTCTCATAAGATTTCAACAGATACAATAGAAGAAAAAGTGATTCAAAGCATGTTCAGCATTTTTTTTTTTTTTGTCCATTTATTGAGCAAACACTCAATAGTACGTATTCAGAGTCAGGTACCATTCTGAGAACTTTTATGTATAATGACATAATGCTGCCTTTCATTCACTTATTCATTCATTCAATAAAAATGAGTTGGATGTGTTCTGTGAAACCACACGGTGCTAGGAATGAAAAAGGCATTGGATACAGTTTTTTGGGTTTTTTTTTTTTTTTTTCCTCTCTCTCATGGATTTAGTGGAAGACAGACAAGGAAATCAGTAGCACAATGCCTGGCATAGGGGCACGCACAGCGGGTATCATTTGTCCTGGGAATGAGGAGGAAGCACACGTAACCTGCCCTGAGGAGGTGATGTTTAAGCCTGAGCTCAGCATTGATGGAAAGCCAGCCTGTGCTCTGGAGCAGCAAGCCCAACCCCACCAGCCTAGAGCAGGGGGCCCAGACCTGAGGCTGAGGTGGGGTCTCAGTCTGCTCGGGTTGCCCCACAAGATCCCATGGGCTGGGGGAGCTGAAACAACAGACATTGGTTTTTCCCACAGTTCTTTAGTCCAAGGTCAAGGTGTCAGCAGTTTAGCTACCTCCTGTGTTCTCTCTCGAGCTTATAGATGTTACCCTCTTGCTCTGTCCTCACACAGCCGTCCTTCTGGGGGACACCAGTCCCATTGGATGGGGGGCCCTCCCTAATGCAGGAGAAGCAACGCAATTCATCTGAATGCCATAAGGTGGAGGGGGATGGGGGCTGAGGCCAGTGTGGCAGTTACTCAACTAGTCCAGGGGAGAGTGATGCAAAGTTAAGTGAACAACTGCAGCAGGCCTGGGGAGAAAGCAGGAGATGTCTGGGATTTGCAGCAGAGCCTGCAGGCGGAGGCAGCCAGTTGGCGGGGAGGACAGGACAGAGGGACAGTGCAGGAGGGTGTGTGGGAAGGAAGGGAGCAAGAGGGCGGGATGGCCCTGAAGTCTTGAACCGAAGGATGGTGATGCTTCCTGGAATGAGGAACCGGGGAGAAAGAGCAGGGCTGGAGCAGGGGAGGAAGTTGATGAGTTAGAAGTGTCAGTGGAAAACCCCTGGGAGAGTTTAACAAGGAGTTGGGGATGTTGGTCAGAGAATCTGAAAACGAGTCTGGTCTGGAACTAGAGATTCGAGAATCATCAGTGAAGTTGGGGCTGAGGATCTGGAGCCAGGATTTGAACCAGGTCACCCAGGTAAAGAGAAAGTGGCCAGGGACAGAACCCTGGAACTCCAGAAAAGGAGTGGCCTGAGTAGTGGGAGGAAGACCAGCAGACGACGGGGAGCTGGCATGACCATCCGTGCTCTGCTAACAGATGCGGTGACAGCATCTCATGTGACTCTTGGCATAAAGCAAACTCTTAAAGGGCACTTACTGAAGGCCAGGCACTGTTGAGAAGACTTGGCAGTAGTTCATCGAATCCTCACAAAGTCCCACCATTTACAGAGGAGGAAACTGGAGCAGAAAGGAGCCAGATGTTCAGGATCACAGAGCGAGCTGGACATGGAACTGGAATCCAGGTGATAAGGCAGCAACAGCTGAGCTAGGAGTCACATGACTGTTCTCCCTTCTCCTGCCTTGCATGGATTTTAAGAATTAGAAAGTCAAGCACCAGAGAGGTGAAGACGACAGGGTCAATAAGGGTCAGCGCTGAGTTTTAAACTAAAACCTTTGCACTATCCACTGTCTGTGCAACTTTTTCACAAGCTACGGGAGGGAAGAATTGCAGCAAAAGTGTTGTCTAGTGAGATTAGGACAGAAAGCATCTGTTAGATTTGGCAGCATGGAGATCACTGGGGAGTTAGGAAGGTCAGTTACAGTGATGTGATGGGGTGGAGGTCTGGGGGTAAAGTCTTGAAGAGTGAATGGTAGGCAGGTGTTTAGATGGCCCTTTCAGGAAGTTTGACTAAAGAGGGAAAGTGAGAGATGGGAGAGCAGCTAAAAAGAGAGAGATAAAAATGCTCAAAAATTATTTTTTTGTTAAGAGGGGGAAAACTTGCATGTCTTTGCATGCTGATAGTAAATCCAAGGATGGGGGTTATGCTGGTGGAGAACTGGCTTTCAGGCTGCTGTGAGTTTGGTTAATTGGAATCAAGGTCTCTGGGTCTGGATGACTTGAACCTCCAAACCTTAGGAACTGAGCCTGTGAGCCGGTGACATCACCTCAAAGGGAGCATATGGGGATGGCAAGATCTTGATTGTCTTGCTTGAACTGCAAACACAGCCATAGCCTCACCCATGGGTTATTGTTCTGCTTTGAACAGTCTTCTAAATTTGAGTGATAACATCACATCAAAACTTTTATCTTCATTTGTAATCTAAGAACTACAAATATAGATAGCTGAGGTATCATACCCCTAGGACCAAAGATTTGAAACCATGAGAATTCACTGCTGGTGAGAAGACAATTGGGTACAATTCTTTGGGAAAACAATGGTACATGTTTCAGGAGCCTTGTGTATTGTCATATCACTTATCTCAATAATTCTATTTCTGAGAGTTTGGATTAAAAACTTAATGTGCAAGGATGTTCATTGCAGCATTGTTTATAATAGGAAAAACTGGAAATAACATGAGATTAACAGCAAAGAAATGTTGAGACAAACTATAATATATCCACGTGATGAAAAAAATGGTGGCTTAAAATAATATTTACAAAAACAAATTTTGAAACATTATATATATATATATATATATACACACATATCAGTTCAGTTCAGTTCAGTTCAGTCGCTCAGTTGTGTCTGACTCTTTGCGAACCCATGAATTGCAGCACGCCAGGCCTCCCTGTCTATCACCATCTCCCGGAGTTCACTCAAACTCACGTCCATCGAGTGAGTGATGCCATCCAGCTATCTCATCCTCTATCGTCCCCCTTCTCCTCCTGCCCCCAATCCCTCCCAGCATCAGAGTCTTTTCCAATGAGTCAACTCTTCGCACAAGGTGGCCAAAGTACTGGAATTTCAGCTTTAACATCACTCCTTCCAAAGAAATCCCAGGGCTGATCTCCTTTAGAATGGACTGGTTGTATCTCCTTGTAGTCCAAGGGATTCTCAAGAGTCTTCTCCAACACCACATATACATATAAATGGTCTTAAACGAGAAAAACAGAATGAAAACTCTACTGTATGAACACAAGTGTGTAAACAAGCCAACAATATAAAAAAGAATGAAGATATCTTTGCTAGACTTGATTAACGTTTGCCTGGTCAATACATTTTAATGAAAAGGAAACAACACATGAAAAGATCTCTCTAACTCTCCACTAGTTAGCAATGTCTGGCATTACAATGAATTGTATTCTTTTCTGTTCACTTTTTGTGTCTTTCTCTGGCATTCTAATAGTGCCTAATTTATCCATTAAGAAATGCAGGTGTTTTACTGAAAATGCATGAAATGAAGCCTCTAGATAACACATCAGGAAAGTCTCTTTAAAATATTTTTATTGTGTTCCACATCATTCTTCTGTACAAAACAATATATACTCATTTGGAAAATACAAAAATTGGAAAATAAGAGAATTATGGAAAAACAAAGAAAAACCTCATTGAATTCTTCTTTTCAGGTAATAAATTATTGATATTTTACTGCAACACATTTTGATGGACTCCTTGGGCTGTAGCCTGCTAGGCTTCTCTGTCCATGGAATTTTCCAGGCAAGAATACTGGAGTGGGTGCTATTTCCTTCTCCAGGGGATGTTCCTGACCTAGGGATTGAACCCAAGTGTCCTGCATTGCAGGCAGATTCTTTACCACTGAGCCACCTGGGAAGCTGGGAGAGCTGCTATGTTCATCTTAACCAAGTGCATACAGCCCTGACACACAACACTTTGCCTCTCAACAAAGCCAAACCATTCATAGAAAGTAAAAGTTGAAGGATAATCAGTAGTATTGAACTTGATCCATGTGGGGCTAAATGGAGCTCTGCCCTAGACATGCTCTCATTGACCTGATAATTGGGAAAGCAACTTCTGGAGCTGTTATTGCTGTTGCTGCATCAGAGACCTGCTACAAGGAAAATAAATAACTCGGCTTCAGCAACAAGTCTGGACATGGTGGCAGAAAATTAGCTGTGCCAATCCCTACATTTCTCCATGACCGGAGGAAAGGGCGCTCCTCTATTTATTCACCTTGGAATCGTCAGCAAACCGCTGGCCCTGAAACATAGCAGGTGCTCAACAAACATTTGTGGAAGTGAGCTGAAGGCTTGGGTTCAAATTCCTACCTTCTCACTTACTGGTGGATGTTCCCATCCACTGTTGAGCTAACAGCTTTCAGATTTCAATCATTAACAATGTCTTCTCTCTAAAACTCCAGATCCCGCTCACCAACTGCTTACTGGACTTGTCCAGGTGGCTGTTCCATAAGTAGCCCCAAATAAGGATGTTTCCTCCTAAACTCATCAGTTACTGTTGCTGTTGTTCAGCTATCCAGTCGTGTCTGACTGTTTGCCACCCCATGGTCTGCAACACAGCAGGCTTCCTTATTTCTCACCATCTCCCAAAGTTTGCCCAAGTTCAGGTCCATTGCATCAGTGATGCCATCCAGCCATCTCATCCTCTGATGCCCCTTTCTCCTTCTGCCCTCATTTTTTCCCAGCATCAGGGACTTTTCCAATGAGACAGCTGTTTGGATTAGATGACCAAAATACTGGTTTCAGCTTCAGCATCAGTCCTTCCAAAGAGTATTCAGGGTTGATTTCCCTGAAATTGACTGGTTTGATTTTCCTGCTGTCCAAGGGACTCTCAGGAGTCTTCTCTAGCATCACAGTTCGAAGGCATCAGTTCTTCGGTGCTCCACCATCTTTACTGTCCAGCTCTGACAACTGTACATACTGATTGGATTCCCTCCCACATCTGCTCCTTCTCCCACAACCTCTGACCTCATTACTGTCATCACCCTCCAGGTACCCAAGTGAGAAACTAAAGGCATCTCTCTACTCCTTTGCCTCGCACTTTCATCTTCTGTAGATTAGCTCCTGAAATCCTGCTGACTCTAGTTTAAAAATGTCCCCACTTCATCCTGTCATTTCCATTCTCACAGCTGCTGTGTCAGACTTTCATTAAATCTTACCTAGACTACTGTATCAATCTCCTGGTCTCTTTGCCTCCAATCTTCCTGTTTCAAAACCTCTTCTGTGTGGTCATAACCGAAAGCATCTATTTAAACTCAGGCATAATTATGCCACTTCCCTCCTTCAAAGCACTCAAAGGCTCCTCAGTACCTTAAGAATCCTAATTCTTAGACAATTCAGACAACCTATTGCTATCTGGCTCCACCTTGCCTTTCTGGTCTCATCCCTTACAAAACTCACCTTCTCAACCTAAATCCTGGAGGAGAAAATGGCAACCCACTCCAGTATTCTTGCCTGGAAATCCCCATGGACAGAGGAGCTGGGTGGGCTACAGTCCATGGGGGTCACAAAAAGTCAGGCACAACTTAACAACTGAATAACAAAACAGCACCCTAAATAGGTGTCACCTTCTTTGGTCACACAATTTTCTACTCTTCCCCTGATTTCTCCTTTGCATACGGTTGGCCCAGGATCTTCTAACTTCTTATTGATGATGCTCTGATCCTGTATCAGAGTCCAGCCCTTTGGTCACCTCCTCTGAGAACCCTTCCTAGGACCTGCCAGGTAGAATCAACCCCTCTCTTAATCCTGCCCTCATCCTTGGTCCATACATCTGGTACAGCTCTCAGCTTCATCAAGTCCTTTTTTTTTTTTTTTTTTGTGCCTGGTGGGCAGCAGTAACTACAGCAGTGTTTGGGGTGAGAATGAATGAACACTTGAGTAGGGTGTGGTGGGTCTACTCCTGGCATCACCTCCCTCTCTGTGAACACAACCCCAGGCTCTGGGTCTCACCTATAGCCTCAGCCTCCTCCATACCCACCTCCTGTGCAGTGATCCCCAGGCTTCACCCTGTGAAAGAATGCTCTCAGGTGCTTGTTTCCCAGGCAGACGCCCCCTTCCTCCTGCAGAAGATTGATTCAGTATCAATGCCTGCTGGACAAATTAGATTTGCTCAGGAAGACACAGCCATAAGGACAGATGATGGGGACTCTTGTCTGAAGGAAGGAGTGCATGGAGCTTATTTATATTCTAAGATTCAATGAGATTTGACAGAAAGACCTCATTTCACATGATTAAACCTATGCAGGGTCCTGATAGGGACACACAAAGACAAGTTAAAGATATTCTCTAAGTTTTACTCAAACTTTGGGAAGTGGCTAAGAGTCAGTCCTAAATTACAGTACTTAGGAAGTCTTCCCAGCATCTCAGCGCTAGACTGGACTCTCCTCCCATAAACTCGGGCTTATTCTCAACAGAGATTTTCATTCAGTGTCATAGAATCGCTGGAATGCTTGCTTGTCCACCTCTCTATTAGACAGTAAGTTGAGGCTAGTGGTAAAGAACCTGCCTGCCAATGCAGGAGACATAAGAGATGACGGTTCGATCCCTGGGTCCGAAAGATCCCTTGGAGAAGGACATGGCAACCCACTCCAGTATTCTTGCCTGGAGAACCCCATGGACAGAGGAGCCTGGTGGGCTACAGTCCACAGGGTTGCAAAGAGTCGGATTTGACTGAAGGACAGGCATATGCTAGGCAAGGGCAGGACTTATGTTTATTCATTCTACTTTTCTCAGAATTTAGCTTTCTGCCTGTCTCCTAATAGATGTTTTGGAAATAGTCGTACAATTAAACTGAATGAGAAAGCCCTCCTTTCGTGCCTTGCACAAAACAAGCCACACCTAACTCTCAAATATCTTCCAGATTGAACACCCGGAGGTGTTCCAGGATTCGAGGGGATTAGCCTCTGGGGAGGCAGGGGAGGAGAGGACCTCTGGGTCCTTTCAGTTCCCCACTCCCTCCCTTGCTCTGGACACACTACTCCCCGTGGTCTGCAGTGCCAGAGAAGCAAACAGAACAAAGTGATGGAATCCACGGGGATTCACGAAGCCATTGTGGGAAAGTGACACGATGACCAGTGGGATTTCCACATGGAAGGGAACCCAGGTGAAGGAAAGGCTGAGCAGGGGAGATTCACGGAATAATTTAAAAGAGAAAAACAGAAAGCAAGGATGGGAGACGGTGGTTGGCATCTGACTCCTGCTTGGAGGCGGGGCATGGGAGTAGAGATCGGAGATCTGGCACTGCCCCACGACCCAGGGCCCCAGGTGGGGAGCCGGGAGAGGGATGCATGCCTCGCTCCAACCCGTGCGCGGAGGTGTGGTCCCTTGGGCGAGCTGAGAGCCCTGGCTCCCACCTCGGGCCTGACCGGGCACCCTCGGTGGACGCTTCCCACCCTCCTGGCACTGTCCCCGAGGCAATGTCCCCTGGCAGTGTGTGTGCCCCCCACCCCCCCTCGCCGCCACAGTGTCCAGGCAGGGGCGGGCCCAGCCTCAGGCGTGGGAGCGGCGGACCCCAGGGCGATGAGTAAACCCTTGGCCGCGAGCGGGCGCGGCCGGGCGGGAGCGTGCCAAGTCCTGAGATGCTATGACGCTCCCGCCCGGAGCGTCTGGGGTAGTGCCCGAGGGCCGGGAGGGGCGCGGCGCGGGATAAAAGGGCCGCGCGGGGCCGGGGCCGTTTCCTCGGCGCGGTGGCCGCAGCTCTGCGCTCCTCGCCGGCGGGGACCTGAGCAGCGTCCCGGGGTGCCGGGCGGGCCGAGTCGGGGCGCCGGCGCCTCCCCAGGGGCCATCAACAGCGAGAGCACGAGCCCGGCCATGGCGGGGCTGGAGAGCGCGCCCGCGGCCAGGCCGAGCCTGACGTCCATCTCGTCGGGGAGCTGCGCAGCCTGTGGACGTGCGACTGCGAGCTGGCCCTGCTGCCCCTGGGCCAGCTGCTGCGGCTGCAGCCCGGAGCTTTCCAGCTGCGCGGCGACCAGCTCGTGGTGCCCGCGCCCGCGGAGCCCGCCGCCGCGCGCGGGGGCTTCAACGTCTTCGGAGACGGCTTCGTGCGCCTCGACGGGCAGGTCTATCGCCTGAGCAGCTACATGAGGAGGTGGGTGGCCTCGCCGCGCACCCCGGCCCGCCTCCTGGCTCCCCGCCGAGGCTTCCACGCTGCCCACCTCCATCCCCATCCCCATGCCTCACTTCCAGAGATCCAGCCTGGACCCCCAACCCCCCATCACACTTCTAGATTTTTCTCATTGCTAACATCACCCAGAGGTGCGGAGCTCCCCCAGCCCTGGCTTTTTCTGCCCTTTGCACCATTTCACAGCTGTCCAAGCCGCCCATGAGGGTGGTAGGGGGTGGGCAGGGAGGGGAGCGCGGAACCGGCTGATGATTATTCCTTTCTGGCTCCTTAACCGGGTCAAATGAGCTCAAACTGGGGGCACACCCCTTGCTAAGCAGAGACTCACACCCTCGCTTTAGCCTGAGCGGGGAGGGGCTGGGAGAGGTTGTTCTCTGCGCTATCAGCTGGATCCAGAGAGGAGACCCGGTGAGAGCAAGCAGTTTACAGTTTCCCATCTTTAGCCTCACTGCCTTTTCAAAAAGAAATTAATAAACCGGATCTGAGAAGGAACCAAAGCCCGTGAAGTCCAACCCAGGGACCATGTGGGCTGTCGAGCGGGCAGTTGGCTGTCGAGTGGGCAGTTCCGTTCTGGGAAGATGAGTGCAGTGTGGCTTCCGGGAACAGAGCTGGGGCCAAAACGACTTGATGGAGGGTCACTGAACGTGTAAGTGCGGTGGGAAAGTGCCTGAGCACTTCCTAGGGGACTTGGAGGCAGCAGGACTGAAGCCCATCTGAAGCGGGCTTTGGGAGGGCAAAGGAGGACGAGTTCCACCCTGGGTTCTGCTGGGGTCTCTTGCTTCCAGAGGTCACCCAGTGCCTCCAGAGGCCACCTGCATGGTGAGGAGCTTGTGTTTGTGCTGTGGAGCTGGGTATCAGGAAGCGGGACAGGTTGATTCTGAGATGAGTGAGCAGACAGCTATTAAGCTAGAAAGCCTTTGCTCCAGCGAGAGACAGCAGCCGGGGGCACCCTATGGGTGGAATAAATTCAAGAGGGGCAAGCAAACCAAAGGAGATATTTGAAATGCCTTCTTCAAAGCTGCTGGGGAACACCTTGCTTTTCCTCTCAAAAGATAGTGAGGGCTTTCACTGAGCGCCTGATACAGGATTCCCCAGCAAAAATCTCTCCCTTTCTGAGCGAATTGAAAATTCCAAGCCATAAGCAGGGGATGGTGGTAGGAACTGAGCTAGAAATCAGATTTGCAGAGATTTAAAAAAGAAGATAAGCATTGTATTTGAAAACAGAGTATGAAAAATAAAAATGTCCAGTTAATTGAAGCTATAGGTTAGGTCTTAGGCAGTCCTTACTCCCCCAGTCTCAGCCAACAGCGCTGCAAAACTTGAACTGGTATTGAAGTCTGGTTGTTAAACTCTTGCTTTGAACACCTCCTCCATAAGGGAAAATTAAACAGCAGTGGTTCCCCAGGCAGTTTGGGGTCCAGAATAAACAATGACAAGGTAACAGAGACCAGGGTGCAAAGAAGAATCAGCAAATACAAGGTCCTTATGGGCTAAGCAATAGTGCGAAGGCTTTTGTAGCTGGGAATGGTAAGGTGTACCTGAGAATAATTCGGGAGGTAGAACAACCTGCCTTCCTCTTGGGGGACAGACCGTGGCAGGTGGGTGTGCAGTCCTGAAAGAGGACTGGGAGGGAACCTGGTCTGAACAGAGGGAGCCTTCTAGAAAGAAGGGGAAGACAGTTGTGAGCGGCAGTGAGAGCTTTTGCCCTCATGGATCAGGAGTGAGAGGCACAGTCAAAATTCAGTGTCTGAAGTTGCTGCTTCTCAAGCTGGCACAGATTTACCCAGTTGTCTTTGGTTTGAAGATAGATGCAGCTTTCTGTCTCAAAATAGTTGCTCTTGAGCTATCGTTCACTTCTTCCTTCCTTCCTTCCTTTCTTCGGTGATCTCTAGCCAACTTAACTGAGAAGTAATTTGCATGATTTACTCTTTCCCAGTAAGTTCTGCTGCTGCTGCTGCTGCTAAGTCACTTCAGTCATGCCCGACTCTGTGGGACCCCATAGACGGCAGCCCACCAGGCTCCCCCCGTCCCTGGGATT
The DNA here is from genome assembly GCA_917880005.1 of Nanger dama. Taxonomy (NCBI): domain Eukaryota; kingdom Metazoa; phylum Chordata; class Mammalia; order Artiodactyla; family Bovidae; genus Nanger; species Nanger dama. Next base: position 30,087,197 of record CAKJTW010000005.1, on the reverse strand, counting down.
CTCCAGGCAAGAAAACTGGAGTGGGTTGCCATTTCCTTCTCCAAGGCATAAAAGTGAAAAGTGAAAGGGAAGTTGCTTAGTCGTGTGTGAAAGGGAAGTCGCTTAGTCGTGTCCGACTCTTAGCAACCCCATGGACTATAGCCTACCAGGCTCCTCCATCCATGGGATTTTCCAGGCAAGAGTACTGGAGTGGGGTGCCATTTAGCACACTTCTAAAGATCCCAGAATCAAGCTCAGAATTCCCACTCATGTTACAAATGAAATTTTCTCAGGGTACTAGATGTAAATTACCATTAACTATCACACACACATACACACACCTTTCCCTTTTTTTTTTTCCTATAATGCATCCTGTTAGTGGGATGTAATGGCCAACATTTGACAAAGAGGAGCTCTGATCCCTTGTTTTCAGTGGTCCTCTAGTATTTAAGAGGCTTCTTGGAAAAAAAGCAAATACATTTTTCTTTAATGTCTTTTTGAGTCTCAGCATTGCTGCAAAGTATTTCACAGTTATTGTCTCACAAAAGCTGGCAAAGTTGGCACCATTGTTTGTTTCCCATTTTTACAGATGAAAAACTAGGACTCAGATTAAGTAATTTCCCTGGTTGAGATGCTGGTGAACTGCAGGGCCAGGGCCTCTCTGCAGAGTTGTCTAACTACAGCCCAGGCTGTCAGCTAGCTACTTCCAACCTGGAATAATTCTGGCTTCCTCTGGGACGTAGCAGCGCCTCATAGATTTCCCAAATCTCAAAGAAATGACTGGGATTACATCAGCCAGTACACATATAATCAACCTAAAAGAGAAAGTAAGTCCAGCGGTATGAAGGAGGCCACTGAAAGTAGCGCTGTGACCTGCTTCTGCTTAGATCTGAGCATCTCTTAGCTGGGTGATAGTCTCAGTCCCCTTGAGGTGAGCCGCCTGGGGCAGGAAGTGCAGGGGAGGCAGGGAGGAGACACATGGGGGTAAAGACTCAAGGGAGGATGCGTCAGGGTTGGATCATACTTAGATTGTCAGTGGGGGGAGTGTCAGCTCCATCCGCACTGGGTGGGAGGTGCCTGGGCTCTGTCTGCAGCCCGGGCCCACTTCTCAGAAGCATCTCTGCATGGAGCCTGGCCACCCTTACTGTTATGCCCGGTCGGCTCCTGACACGACCAATCCTGTGCTCTGGCCCCAGGTCTGAGTCTTGGATTTAATGACCTGCCTGGGATATCAGCCCCTTAAACAGGACTCATAGAGGTATTGATGAAGTAATAACCTCTCATGTGTTGAACTATGATTTTTATGGAATTCAGTTCGGGGTAAGTGTGGACACCTGATGCAAAGAGCTGCTCATTGGAAAAGACCCTGATGCTGGGAAAGATTGAAGGCAGGAGGAGAAGGGGGTGACAGAGAACGAGATGGTTGGATGGCATCACTGACTCAGGGGATGTGAGTTTCAGCAAACTCCAGGAGATAGTGAAGGACAGGGAAGCCTGGTGTGCTGCAGCCCATGGTGTCACAAAGAGTCAGACACGACTGAGCGACTAAACAACAAAGTGTGGACAAGCATGAGCACTGGGGCCAGGCTGCCTTGGTTTGTACCCTAGTCCCACTGCTTACTAGCTGAGTGACTGGGGAAAGTTATTTCCTCTCTCTGACTCAGTCTGCTCAGCTGTAAACTGGGAATAATAATGCCAACAACTTTATAAGTTGTTCAGAATTAAAATGTGTTAAGTCCTCAAGATAGTCAGTGGCACATCTTCATCACGGGCTCAATGTCAGCTTATGTTCTCATCAAGCAGTCCCAATGCCAAGTGCTTCTACATGCTCTTTAATCTTTCAGCCTCCTCATGGGGCACTTCTTGTCAGCCAGATTTTATAGGTGAGAATATGCATCTCAACAAGGTTAAAATACTTGCTGAAGCCAGAGGCAGAAATCAAACCCAGATGGGGTGATTCAAAAGCCATGAGCCACAGAACTTCCCTGGTGGTCCAGTGACTAAGACTCTGAGCTCCCAATGCAGGGGGCCTGGGTTCGATCCCTGGTCACGGAACTAGATCCCATGTGCCTCAACTAAGGGGATGCATGCTGCAATACTTTTTAAGACTGGGTGCAATTAAAAAAAAAAAAAAAAGCCACGAGCCATTGCTGCTTTCTTCCTTGGGAGCCTGGCTTGTCCTTCCAGCCACACTCTAGTCCTTACAAACACACATCTGCAGGCCTGGATGCAGCTACCCCGAGTCCACAAGGCTTAGCTAAGCCATGACTCCCTGCTCTGACCTGGGCTCCTGTCTCCTGCTCTGCCCACCCACTGGCAGTCTATTTGGCCTGACAGAACCACCCTTCTGCTATACCTGACTCAGCTCAGTAAATGGTTCTAACTCCAGGCTCTTGGCTTTGCTGCTTCTTATTTACATCGCTAGGACATAGCCCTGTGGATGCAAGAAGCAGAGCAGTGCATTCCTCTGGTCTGTGTGTGTTTGAATGATTAGCTGGTTTGTAAGCCTCTGAGTAACAGGAGTTGTGTCCTAGGCCAAAGCTTCTCCAACTTTCAATAAGCTTGCAAGCCTACTGAGGAGCTTGTTAAAACACAGATTTTAGATCAGATACAACTGGAGAGGGACCCAGAATTTTGCAGTTTTACAAGCTCCCCTGTGATGTCAGTGCTGTAGGTCCAATAATCAGACTATAAGCAATGAGGTCTTAGTTGTGAATCCTTTCATATTGAAATGGTACGTTTTCTTAGCCCTCTCCTAAAGGCTTCTGTATACTTCTATAAAGCAAGACTATTTTCTTTGTTAGGTCCCCAGTGCCAAGCACATAGTAGGTGCTTTGTTGTTCAGTCACCAGATTGTGTCTGACTCTTCTCAACCCCATGGACTGCAGCACGCCAGGCTTCATTGTCCCCCACCATCTCCTGGAATTTGTTCAAACTCATGTCCATTGAATCGGTGATTCCATCCAACAATCTCATCCTCTGTTGCCCTCTTCTCCTTCTGCTGTCAATCTTTCCCAGCATCAGGATCTTTTCCAGTGAGTCAGCTCTTTGCATCACGTGGGCAAAGTATTGGAGCTTCAGCCTTGGGATCAGTCCTTCCAAAGAGTATTCAGGGTTGATTTCCTTTAAGACTGACTGATTTAATCTCCTTGCTGTCCAAGGGACTCTCAAGAGTCTTCTCCAACACCACAGTTCGGAAGCATCAATTCTTCGGCACTCTGCTTTCTTTACTGTCCAGCTCTCACATCCGTACACGAGTACTGGAAAGACCATAGCCTTGACTATATGGACTTTTGTTGTCAAAGTGATGTCTTTGCTTTTTAACACACTGTTGAGGTTTGTCCTAATATTTGCTTAGTCACTGTTTATTGCAGAAATGAATGATTGAACATGCATATCAATGATCAGAGCCACAGACATTAGAGTGATGAATCTGAAATTTTTGTTTATTTCACAAGAGTCGGGCAGAAGAAGACGGTTGAGATGATGAACTGAAGGAACTGTTCTGAGTGTGTAGGGGAGGTTTTGCATAAAACTAACAAGTTGACACTGGAAAGAATGTCCTTGTAAGCTTTTGCTTAGTCACAACAAAGAATTGTGGAAGCTATTAGCAATTTCTGGGCCTTTTACACAAGGACTATCCAATATATTCCTCTTTTTCTCTATTCCTCCCTACATATTTTAGAAATGAACACACACACACAGATGTAAGCCATTTTACACATGTTTGAATTTCTATTCGTCTTTGAGTATTAAATTGTCAGTTGTTGTTTAGTTGCTAAGTTGTGTCCAAATCCTTGTGATCCCATGGACTGTACCACCAGGCTCCTCTGTCCTCGGGATTCACGAGGCAAGAACACTGGAGTGCTTTGCCATTTCCTTTTCCAGGGGATCTTCCCGACCCAGGATTGAACCCAAGTCTCCTACATTAGCAGGCGGATTCTTTACTGCTGAGCCATGAGGGAAGCCAGTTTAAATACTCAGGAGCCAGGAAAATTTGGAGTGACTTTTGAATCATTCCAAGATGATGTAAAATCTGAAGGGAACTGGAGAAGAATAGGTATCTTTGGGGTGGGTGATCTTACCTACCCCTGATTTGCTAGAAGCAAAAATTCTATCTTCTTTCTTGGTCCCATCTTTCAGATATTGTCTTCATTAAGCAGTTCCCTTTAGCTTTCCAAACTAAAAAGATTAAGAAAGAAATTGGATCAAGGAAGGAGAAACTCTTATCTATTTTTCAGATACTTATATAGTCTTCTTTTCCTGGTAACTTGAATGAACATAGCTTCTGAGGCTGTGCATCAGAAGCTTACAGAATTTCACCCTAGGGCCAGCGGAGTTGGCCAGGGTTAAAGACACTAATAATGTTTGTTGAGCATCTACTATGAGCCCATGTCTGTATGTCTATGTTACTGGCACTTCATTACATCATCAAATGGAAGGTGATTCTGTTATATCCCTTTTATAGATGAGGGGATGGGTCAGATGGGTTAAGTAACTCACTCAAGGTCATGATGAGCTGTGGCTCTGGGACTGAGTTCACATAGCCAGTCAATCAGGATACAAATTAAATCATCTTATTTTGAATCACTATGCTTTCCACTGCGGCTTCCCTCATAGCTCAGTTGGTAAAGAATCTGCCTGCAAGGCAGGAAACCTGGGTTCAACCCCTGGGTTGGGAGGATCCTCTGGAGAAGGAAATGGCAACCCACTCCAGTATTCTTGCCTGGAGAATCTCATCGACAGAGGAGCCTGGCGGGCTACAGTCCATAGGGTCACAAGAGTCAGACACGACTGAGCGACTACACCACCACCACCACCACCATGCTTTGCCATCACAGTGTTCTGCCTGTCAATCCCTGGATGAAAGCCAGGTGTAGAAAGTTCCAACCTAGGAGCATTCTGGGGCCAGGATAAAAGCACTGAAGAAATCAGAGTTTAAAGCAGCTCTCTTCAACTGTTTGCTTCTCTTCCCTAGGGATAACTTCAGCAAATATAATAAATATCCAGGACACAGGAGCAACATCTGCATTAGCAGTTCAGAAATACGCATAATGAAAGATGAGATAGCCAGTCTCATCAGACTAAGGCAGTCTAGTCAGGCTCATCTTAAAACTGTTAGTTGAATGTCGGGTACTTGAAGACCTGTGAGATTTAACAATTAGGTCCTCAGTCTTTTTGTATCTTAGTGACTTGCATATCCAGATTTCATACCAGCAGGCCCCTGAAGGGCAGTGTCTGTGCATCTGCCTGAATTCAAAAGGGATGTTCCCATTTATTTATTCCACTGTGATTCTGAGGTGTTTAACAATTGGACCATATCTGGGAGGCTGGGAATGGATGAACGTAAGGGGATATTTCTTTTTGCAACCTGGTTTCAGTACAGCGTTAAGCAGGGATCTTGCCACAATCTCGTCTGTAAATTCTGTTATCAGAGCTCTCGCGTGAGCAGCATTTTCTCACATCTGTGGTACAGCGATAACTGGCACTGCTCTGTGATGTTGTTGACAGCCCGGGTAAGATCCTAAAAGTGCCTCTAAATCATCAAAGGAAGATTAAATGATGTTGAGAGTCTTATTATTCAGGATATCTTATTAAATTCAGGCTCCAGAAGAAGTGACTCATGTTTAAGTTATGCATTTAACTCAACATGTGACTCTCCAGAAGACCTCCCCTTCCCCTCCCTCCTCCAAGTCCCTCCTCTTTGATCAGGGCTAGTAGCATTCAGAAAAAGCCTCTTCCGCGGAATTCTGGGGGAAACCAATTATTTTCCCAACCAGTGATTGTTTTTCCAAGTTGAGATTTTTATCTTTTCCCTGCCAAACGATACCTCCAATGAGACGTCAATCGATTTTAGCCAGAGGCAAACAGTGCACTGTCATTTGGGTAGTCCAGACTGCAGACTTTCTGAATGTATTACGCACGCGCACGCGTGCCCTGGAGAGTGACCGTAAGACCATGGCTATTGAGAGCAGAGGAATCACCTTGAGGGAAATATTAAGTGCTTAACTGACTATGAATTCACTCCATGATAATCAAGGTGGGGAGAGCGTGAAAATTGCTTTGGATGGATCACAGGTGGTACTCCTGGCCCAGCATCATGCCTCTGTCTCTCTGACGTTCACTCCAGTCAGACTTGGTCTTTGCTTCTTTTGCTACAAGTTTTTCCTCCTCTTTCTTCTTCTACCCTGACTCACGCCCCCTGAAATCACAGACTTCACCGGCTGGCCTTCCCTCACCTGCTTCCCTGGTCACTCTCACCTGCCTGTGTTAGGTCCTTGGCAGCAGAATAGATGGATGGCAGAGGGGGTGGAGAGCACAGGGGGACCCCTGTACTGCTGCCCTGCGACCCCACCCCCACTTTCTGGGCCCTGAGTGCCTCAGCTGCGTAAGGCACAGGTCAGCACCCAGGCTTAGTGAATGAAGGAATGAGAGAGAAGGAACCCAGCAAAGGGGCATTCCCTTCCTCCTTCCTTCTCCTTTGCTTCCTTTCTCCAGGACCTTTCGGCAGTTGGTCAGCTGGGACGAAGAACGGTGACACTGCCCTTCAGGGGCCTGCTCAGCCCATGCTCTCTCCACCCTGTTCTGCCCAGGAAGGGTGGGGTGGGGGGAGGCACGGAGGAAGAGCCATGCAGATCCCAGTCTGCATCTGTGTTATCTCACCCAGTCCATTTCGTGGCTCCCCCTCTTCTCCACCCGAACCCTCCTCTCCCCAATTCCTGCCCCCTCGCACCCACACCTCTGAACACGGATACCAGCCCCCATTTGTTGCCTGGATGCACCAGCCTGTGTTCCCCTCACCCATCACGGGAGCAGCCCCCAAACCACCAGCCCTCCCCAATGCTCAGGGTTGGGAGGTGGAGGCTGCATTAAAAGCCTGGTGAAATGGAAGGCAGGAAGCCTTCCAGGTGCTCCATCGGGGGGCAGGTTTTAAGAGCTCTCAATATTGGATCTGACAATCCCAGAGAAAAAAAAAGATAATGACACAGATTTCTAAGAGACAGACTTGGAGGCAGACGAGCAGAAGCTGTGCTTTCCTGACTTGGAGGTAGATAAATTCTCCCACTGCTCTTGACCCAGGCTTCGGTCTGGGTCTCCAGCTCTGGCCCCTCTAAGCAGGTTGATGGGGAAGGAGGCTGCGGACTGTGTGGCCAGAGCCCCCAGCTGCAGGTGGTCCCCAAGGCAGTGATTTTTTAGGTCAGGTTCTGGAAGGACCACAAGCCAGAAATGCAGGAGCAGTCTCTGCCTGGGACTAGAAGCCAACACACAGCCCTATAGCAAAAGCTGCCCATTCACCCTACGCAGACCTCACAGCGATGCTCATCAGTGGGGAGGCCGCTCTGTCTTGAAGAGGGCCCGGGGCAGACGCATCTCCGAGCCCACTGGGTACCTCTCAGCCCACCCGTGTCCACGTTGCTTCTGAACTTGGGTTTGGCTAGAAAATTAGCCATCTTCTTGAAAGAAGCCAATTTACATCTGTCTTCTTTTAAATCAACAATGCAGGTAGAGACAAAGAAAGAAGGCTTGGAAAATGTGTAGAGTAGGGAGAGGAAACTGACATGCTGGAAGACACAGTCATTATTTCCTGGGTTGAAATAATAAACTAAGACCAAGGAGACTAAATTGACTAGGGCCCTGGGCAGAAATCCTACATTAGTTTTTAAAAACTGCACAAGCTCACAATCGGAGGAGATGTGAAGTAGTTCATGTGAATATTGCATCTCTGAAGGGGGCTGGGTTTATCTCAGGATTAGAAAAGGGAAGAGAAGAGAAGGAAAAGAAAATTTCAGATCCATCAGTTAGGATGCTGCACTGGAGAAGACCTTGAGAAGTCCACTTATTAAGTATAATTCATTCTCAATTCAGTGATACATAGTGCTCTGGTAGCGCCATCTTAGGGCCTTCCCAGGTGGCTAGTGGTAAAGAATCCAACTGCCAACACAGGAGATGAGGGTTTGATCCTTGGACCAAGAAGATACCCTGGAGAAGGCCATGGCAACCCACTCCAGTATTTTTGCCTGAAAAATCCCAAGGACAGAGGAGCCTGGTGGGCTACAATCCACGGGGTCACAGAGAGTCAGAGACAACTGAGCGTGCATGCACACACACACACACATGCACACACGCACACACATGCACAGATGCACACACATGCACACACGCACACACACACACTGCTGTTACAGCCCAAACAGACGGCAGTGGTCATCATTTGGTCAAGGCTGCCCCTGAGAGCTGAGCGCTGGTACCATGCACCCCCAGGCCCAGGCCACCTTTGGGTGACATGTTGATCTGTTTAGTCAACCAGGGAGGGGGAATTACTTATTTGATATAAGATACGGCTGCCTCCTGAAGAATACATTTTAGAGGACTGCCCTTGGCAGATCTGTGGGTGTAGCAGGCACGTGTCCAGTACATGCCTGTCCTGACTTCAGTGGAAGGCTACATAGCATCTGTAATCATCTCTGCTTTTTTCACAGATATGTGGAACTGACCAACTACTGTGATTATAAAGACTACAGGGAAACTATATTGAGCAAACCAATGCTCTTCTTTGTTCATGTACAAACCAAAAAGGACTCCTTGAAAGGTAGGTGTATAAAGTTTGGGTTTGGTTCTGCCTTTCTGGGCTGTGGCCTGTGGCCTGTTGATGAGGCAAAAGTTGGGCGTGGAGAAAGTAGAGAGGGTGTCAGCTTGCGCAAGGCTGGAAGCTAGATGGGACAGGCCATCGGCAGAGGCCTGCAGAGCAAACCTCTAAATGACCCTGCGGCAGAAGCCATCTGTCTCTGAGTTTTCTTTCGTACTTCCTGTCTTGGCAGGAAATGATCTCTGCACCTGAAGGGGTTGCAAAAATGACTAGAGTGATGATGATGATGATGATATATCATACTGTCTACCCCGTATCAAATACTCCTGTGAGGAATGACTTGTAGATGCTTTCATGTTTCATGCTGTGGCCCTCAAATTTCAAAGATATCCCTTTATTGTTTCTTCCAGGAAATCAAACTGATAGCAACTAAATTAACTCAAATTCCAATATGAAAATATCTCTATTGGCCCGTCTTCCTCCTGCTCAGAGTGATATGTGGAGAGTCACAAGCATAATTTCTGTGATAGCGTTAGAATTTCTTAAACTTACTTCTAAAATGTTCTTAAAAATGAGTTCAAGAGAGTAAGAACGGGCCTACAAATTCCAAAGAGACTTCCTCAAACACGCCCTTCCTCATTCAGATTCATAGAGCCGATTCTCTGCTCATCTTGTTCAGAGTCATTCAGATCCCCTGCTCACTACCTAATTCAAAGTCAAGATGCCCTTCTCTGCAGGAGGGGCCAGGAACAGATCACAGCATAACAAGGAATGCTTGTTAGTGCATCTGAGCCCTCGACATCATTTGGCTTGCTGGTGACTGGAAAGCCGACAATTCTCTAAGAAGTAGGTCTACAAGTGCGCCCTTGTTTTTGACTTGTGCTTCCTCACTTCTAGAAAGGACATACGCGTTTCTTGTGAACACAAGACACCCCAAGATAAGAAGACAGATAGAGCAGGGGATGGACATGGTCATTTCCTCAGTGATTGGAGAAAGCTACCGGCTCCAGGTGAGTTGGCCTGTGTTAATCCAGGGCTGCCAACACAGAAGGGGTTCTGGACATTGCAAGCCGGGGTGGAGTCCCTAAAGCTTAACTCTCACTTAACTGAATCCAGACTGACATTTTCTATAGCTGCATTATCACTACCAGTAAAGTGAACTTAGTTTCTAGCAACTTCTGAGAAATGGGGTAAGAATAAATATCAGTTTGACCAGGCAGTTAGATGCAAAGGCAAAGATTTATTTGTTTGTTTGTTTTTAAATAAAGGCACCTATTTAAAATTATGTCAGAAAGAGAAATAAAGGGTGTGATATTTTGGACAGCTGTTAATTCTATAATATAATTGTATGGTAATATATGTCTATAATGTTATAGTTCTATCCATGTAATTAATTAAATGCTTCTTTCTCTTTCAGTTTGATTTTCAAGAGGCAGTAAAGAATTTTTTCCCTCCAGGAAACAAGGTTGTTAACGGAGAAGATTTGAGCTTTGCGTATGAATTCAAAGCCGATGCATTGTTTGATTTCTTCTATTGGTTTGGGCTCAGCAATTCCACTGTAAAAGTGAATGGAAAAGTTCTAAATTTGTCAAGTACAAGCCCAGAAAAGAAGGAGACCATTAAATTATTTCTGGAAAAAATGAGTGAACCTTTAATCCGAAGGAGCAGTTTTTCTGATCGAAAATTCAGCGTAACTTCTAGAGGTATGTTAAAAACTCTCAAGTAGGGGGCTTCTCTGGTGGTCCAGTGGTTAAGATTCTGCACTTCCACTGCAGGGAGAGAGGTTCAGTCCGTGATCAGGGGACTAAGATCCCACATGCCATGTGGAGGGGCCAGAAAATTTTTAAAAATGAAAAATAAATCTGACCTTTAAAAAAGTTCTCAAGTACCCCCAGAACGACAGTTAAAGGGTAGAATAATATCACGGGAGAAAAGAATCAATTAATGGAAAAGGAAAGGCCTCTTGATAAAGAGGAAATATAATATCACACTTTTCAGAAAGTAAGAAATGAGAAACATTTACTACCAAAAGGAAATGTAGTAGACTAACACAACATTGTAAATCAACTGCACTCCAATAAATTTTTTAAAAAGAATATAGTGACTTTTCCTTTTAGGCTCCTTAAGGTTTTCTCTTAGTGGTTTCACTGTGCAGCACACTCAGAAAATAATTTTAAAATATATTGTTAACATAAATACATGTTAATGCTCATTGAAGTATTTTTAACAATTTGACTAAAGAAGAATGACGCTTTCCTGATGTGCATATTCAGGGCAACAGAAAGTTAGGGAAATGTGTTAGTTAGGGGAGGAAGACACATGGTCAAGACATCCATCTTTAAAAATGTTTGAGGGCGTCCCTGGTGGCTCAGTGGTAAAGAATCTGCCTGCCAATGCAGGAGGCACGGGCTCCATTCCTGGTCTGGGAAGATCCCACATGCCTCGGAGCAATTAAGCCCTTGCGCCACAATTATTGAGCCTGTGCTCTGCAACAAGAGAAACCACTACAATGAGAAGCTCTCCCATCCTACCTAGAGTAGCCTGCACTCACCACAACTAGAGAAAAGCCCACTGCAGCAACAAAGACTTAGCATAGCCAGAAAATAAATAAAATCAATAAAATTTAAAAAAGAGATACTTGGAAGGTTCTCCAGGGTTTCTAAGACCACTAAAGAATAACCCTTGAGACTTCTCTTAACACACTGCGGGTCATATCTGGTGCATTCTGGATTTTCTATCCAGTAGCTCCTCCCTGGGATTTGGCAAGACTTTTCAGGTGGTGTGGCTAAGGCAGCGACACCAGTCAAGTCTTGTCTGGATTTGTCTTCTGCTGAGCCTCCCCTCTGTCCCAGGCTAGTCTGTGCTGAAAGGCAACTTCGTTGAACCAGGACTCTTGCGGCTAATTGCCAACAAAGAAAAACACTCAAATAAGCGAAAAAATCCACCAGTCTCTACGAAACTGCAGTTAAAAAAATTTTTCTTTTTAAATACAGATGCTTCACTAATTGTTTTTAATGACAGTTGCTTTCTTCCGATGTTTCCAGCAAAAATGCTTAAAGTGTGTATTAATTGTTTAGTCATGTCTGACTCTTTTCAACCCCAAAGACTATTAGCCCGCCAGGCTCCTCTGTCCATGGAATTCTCCAGGCAAGAATATTGGAGTGGGTTGCCATTCCCTTCTCTAGGATCTTCCTGACCCAGGGATTGAACACAGGTCTCCTGCATTGAAGGCAGATTGTTTACCACTTGAGCCACCAGGGAGCTTACTCCCAGTTATTTCTTGTCCTGGAGGCAGCTTCCCTCTATTTCTGTGTGTCTCCCCTCCCTCTTGCCTTCCCCACTCCTCCTCCTCTCTCCCTCCGTGTTGCTTTATGTTCTCTGTCTGGTTATTCCTTGCCAAGATGCTTTTATGTTCTGTTCCATCGCAGCCCTATGTGGTGGTGGGAAGAGGGGAAGTTCATATGTTCATCCTTTTGGGGGAAGATTACTTTGCCTGGTTGTGCCCACAGCAGATGCCCAGTCCTCCCTTGGACGCCCTCCAGCCTCACCCCCTGACCAGCCTGGGCAGGCTTTCTCTGTTTCACCACTGCTCACTCTCTGTCCTGCAGGCTGCCTGGGCATCCGCTGGTGATCCCGGGGACACTGAGGGGCGTGTGAAGTTGGGCAGTGCTTCCTTGCAAGTTTACTCTGAGCCAGCCCTGGAGCCCCCTTCCACTCCAGACCCGGGAGGGAGGATTCCTCAAGGCTCATCTGAGCCATAATTATGCACCTCAGGTGGTCTAGCCACAACACACCAGTGGCCAAGCAGGCATCTCCACTGGCTGTGCCCTGGTGATCAGTTAGAGTCTCCTTCTGAGAAACTGACCTTTGTCCTTGGCATCTGGTCCCCACCTGTGGGCCTTCTGCCATCAAGTGAGAAACGGTGCCTGCATGCCCAGTCCACGGAGAGGCAAGTGACCATCCGCATCCTCTTGGTGAACAGCAAGTAGCATGTTCTGTCTTTTGAGTTTTTCTGCAGAAGCCAGGATTCTCTGTTCACATTGAACTAGTTATGTTGGATGTTGTGTGGGTTTTAAGTACTGTTGGGTTTTGGTTTTGGTTTTCCAGAGATGGTAATAATGCAGGCCCTTTTTACTTTTTTTTCAGGTTCAATAGATGAAGTTTTTAACTGCAATCTGTCACCCAGATCATCTCTGATGGACCCTCTTGTGGCAGAATTGCCATTTCCATGTGTTCTGGAATCTGAGGAGACACCAAACCCATTTATCTGATTGGGCTGGATGTTCCGCAGTTCCTCCTATACCCCAGGCCTGTGCCAGCATCGAGGGCTAAGAGGATGTGAGAGAGTGAGGAGGCGGGTACCTCCAGACCCTCTCCTCCGACAGAGGCCCCTTCCTTGCATTTCCGAGGGCGATGCCTTGGCAGCCCGATGGAGCTGACTTCAAGGTGGGAGGCTTTGGCCCATGGCTGGAAGGTTCCTCTCCTTTGAATGCTTCTGCAAAGAGCCAGAGGGAAGCAGCAGGCATCATACCCTGGCATACCCCCGGCATATCCTGGCACCTCATACCCTGGCATCCTGGGGGCTTCCTAGGCGGAGCCATCTTACCCAGGTTTTGCCCCCAAGACGCTTCCCTATTTCCAGGTTTGGCCCTCTGCCTGGGGACATCCCTGTCTGAACCTAAACCCAGCAAGTGTGAGGTCAGCAGTGCCACTGTCTTGCAAAAGTGGCTGAGCAAAAGTCCAGGACATCTTTCTCCAGAAGTCAAGTCTGATTCTCATCCTGCTGGTAGGATGAAACCTTAGGACAAACATCGGAGCTGAGGCTTGCCGGAGGACTGGCCAGGCTGGTAGGATTGCAAGCCTGCCCCCGCTGCCTGAAATCTGAACCCCCTTGACCTCCCTCTTAACAAAGCAGCCTGTGTAGAGAGAGGCCAGGTGATGCGATACCACACATGACAGGAGAAGGATAATGTATGTGGCCGTGTCCTCTCTATTAAAAGCACATAATGTCAGCTGGTTATTTTATAAGCTTTTAGCAATCCTCACACTAAAAGCAAAATAGAAGAAAGCTATACATTACCATAATACATTGTAGTCACATCAATACATTTTTCATCTCATAGCTACAGTGGAGTTCTTCAAAAAAAAAAAAATCATCCTATCTACATATAAAAACCTGCATGAATGAATTGCTATATAGGCTTCTAATGAGAAAGATTTATGGGTTCCGAGTATAATTTTCTTATCTTTTTAAAGAATGTTCCTGTATGATACATTTTGATAGCATCACCAATTGTCCTTTCATTTGTATTTGAAATGGTGCCATATTTGTGCAATTAAAATTTTCCTTAGCATTCAATATAGAATTGATTAAATTTGTGACCAATATGTGTGACCATTCCATCATGCTCTGCAGGTGGTATGTTGGCCTTGTAACTTACTAACTTACAGTAAGAACTGTGGTTTTATAGCTACCTTCTCAGGAGGAGCCTTTTGGGGGACTTCCTCAGTGGTCCAGTGGTTAAGATTGTGCTTCCAAGGCAGGGAGCGCAGGTTTGATCTCTGGTCAGGGAACAAGGATCACACACGCTGCAGGGCACACCCAAAAATCAATACATAAAAATTCTTTAAAAAAGAGCCTTTTTGAATCACAAGTCTATGAAGTATTTGGAGGAAAAAAAGTGATGCTGATGTTTCAGAAAAGGGGAATCTTCCTTAATAACAGAAAATGATAAATGTTTATTATTCAAATTCAGTGCAAAATGAAGAGTATTAACAATCAAATAAGTTTTATACCAGAGCAAACAAACCTTAGGTGGATATCCAATAGTATATGCTTCCCAAAGGGAATAGAAACTCTATTCACAAAAATTAACAAAGTCCATTTTTTGAAAAGCCATCAGTCATCACTCTGGGAATGGACTAAAGATCTAAAAGTTTTCTTTTACCATTAAAATTTATTATCAGTTGACTTGGAACCAAATGCATTCACTCATTCGATATTCACTTAGCAAAGTTTTATCCACTGCCTCTAAGGAAATATGTGTGTATGCTTAGTTGGTTAGTCATGTCTGACTCTTTGAAACCCCATGGACTTAGCCTGCCAGGCTCCTCTGTCCATGGAATTCTCTGGGCAAGAATACTGGAGGAGGTTGCCATGCCCTCCTTGAGGGGATCTTCCCATCCTAGGAACTGAACCCAGGTCTCCTGCATTATAGGTGGATTCTTTACCATCTGAGCCGTCAGGGAAGCCGAGGGCTGGTGAGTAATGGTGCCTAAAACGTGGCCCTTGCTTTCAAGGAGCATCCAGTCTTGTAACATCAGGTGCTCAGCTAGTAAGAACAATAGTACCAGTGCTCAGGGACAGATTGAAAAATGAAAGCATCTAAAATGCTTATGATTCAGTTTTGGTGATAAAATTAATGACATATAAGTGTAAAATTTAGTTTTAAAATAAACATGTAATGATTGATTTATCCAAGTGACAGATTACAGAAGTTCTCAGTGAAAGAGTCACCTTGGAAGCTATTAATTTGTTCCAAAAGAATGCAAATCCGGACATTATCTACAGGAGGGAATTTTTCTCCTAATACCTCATGGTTAGAGTTTGAATTTTGGCCAAAGGATAACACTGCCTAACTCGATTGCTTACCTTAATTATCAGCTCAAATGTCTTCTGTTTCAAGTACTTTATCTTCAAAGAGCAAAGTTATACCCATATTTAAGAAATTCAAAAGAATGTGCATCAGTTTCTGAGCAGAGTTTCTAACACATTTCAAAGATGCTTTAAGCAAGAGCAGTGTCATTATAATAAATGATTACTTTGAAGAAGAGAACATTCATTTGGAAGGATAAATGCTGGTCCAACAGACTGTAAATGGATGTTCACACTTGATACTCATGGCTTGAATAAACTAGAGAGAACCAACAGTATAAGGCATGAATAATTACTCTTAAGAGTTCAGAGAAGACAAAAACTCAGGAATCAGAGACAGCAGAGATGGCCCAGGAGGGAGGTGACATGTATGTACGACTGACAAGGTTTTGATAGAATCAAAGGTCTGAACTTGCTGTTATGGCTTTATTTGAATAAAATGTGACTTTGGTGAGTGGCAAGTTAGAAGCAGAGCTTAGAATTTACCCTGTTAAATTGGACTGTCCTAATAGAGACTAGTATGGGATTTTCTTTTCTGGATTTTTCAATGGAAGGATAGCAGTCATTCTTGGATTGCTTAACCACAACCCCTCTTGGTGGCAGACAGGAACCAGGTGACCTCAGGAAGACCTGGACCTTGTTCTGCCCCAGGCCATCCTGGGCCTCTGGCCTGCTGGCCTAAGGATTTGCAGATTTAGGAATTGCCAGGCCCCACAAGTGTGGGAGCCAATTCCTTAAACTAAGTCTCTGTACACACACACACTATTGGTTCTGTTTCTCTGCTGCTGCTGCTAAGTCGCTTCAGTCATGTCCGACTCTGTGTGACCCCACAGACGGCAGCCCACTGGGCTCCCCCGTCCCTGGGATTCTACAGGCAAGAACACTGGAGTGGGTTGCCATTTCCTTCTCCAATGCATGAAAGTGAAAGTGAAGTCACTCAGTCGTGTCTGACTCAGCGACCCCATGGACTGCAGCCTACCAGGCTCCTCCATCCATGGGAGTTTCCAGGCAAGAGTACTGGAGTGGGGTGCCATTGCCTTCTCCGATGTTTCTCTAGAGAACCCTTAATAACACAGAGTCCATCACAGAAACTGAGTTATTGTTTTACAAGGTAATCAATCAGCTAAAAGAGAAATGGCAGTATTTTTTTTTTTTGCATGAAGAGACTTGAATAAAAATAAAAAGCATTGCATACCACATAGTAA
Organism: Nanger dama; assembly: GCA_917880005.1. Lineage (NCBI taxonomy): Eukaryota > Metazoa > Chordata > Mammalia > Artiodactyla > Bovidae > Nanger > Nanger dama. The sequence goes on along the minus strand of CAKJTW010000005.1, from coordinate 30,070,771 downwards.
TAGGAAGTCTTTTGCCTAAATATAACAAGCAAGTCAGAAAAACCCCATTCATCATATTGGTTCCCAAAGCACTTAGCATCGCTGAAGAATATCTGTGACCTTTTCTGGGCTTTTGGAAGTAGCCACCAGCCGAGTCTCCCATCAATTCTTTCCCACTCCGTCTCCAAACTCACATCTCATGTCAACTGAAGCAGAGCTCCTCAGGCTGGAATGTGCCCTGGAATCTCTCGAGGGTGAGGCTGCAGGTCCTGATCCAGGAGGTCTGGATGGAACCTGAGTGTCTGTGTTTCTAACAAGCTCCCAGGTGACGCCAAGACTGCTGGTCCCGGGACAAGGCTCTAGATCTATCCATCTCAAGTGTTGTGAATCACCTGCGGGTCTTGTTAGAAAAGCAGAATCTTACCCTCTCCCCACCCTCTGCCCTGACTTACTGACTCAGAACCTGTGTCCTCACCAGATGCCCAGGTGGTGGCAGACATGCTCAGTTTGGGGACCGCTTCCTGGCACATCTACTTCCTCCAGGCTGGGGCCCCATCCACCCTCCCTGGAAGGTTAAGTTCTCTCTCGCATCTCCTTAGCCTTGGCCTATGAACTTGGTTACTCTTCTCTCCTTTTAGGAAATAACCCCCTACCTGACCCGTTCCCTCTTTCCCCACTAGATTCTCTTCTCTTACACGGGCAAAATCCAAGTGTTCTTTCCTTGCTGCCTCCTCCCTCGACCACCCACCCCTGTCCTTATTTCTTCATCTCATGTGTCTTCTGTCCATGTGCGTGGCAGACAGGAATTGATTGTAATTATTTAAATTGGGAATAACCAGTTAACATTTAACCCATTCGATGCAGCTACTCTCAACTGGTTTTGTGTGTGTGCCAAGTCGCTTCAGTGGTGTCTGACTCTTTGTGACCTCATGGGCTGAAGCTGGGGAGAATCCTCCGTCCATGGGATTCTCTAGGGAATACTGGAGTGGGTTGCCATTTCCTTCTCCAGGGGATCTTCCTGACCCAGGGAACGAACCTGCCTCTCTATGTCTCCCGCATTGGCAGGTGGGTTCTTTACCACTAGCACCACCTGGGAAGCCCCCATTTGGTTTTGATCAATTCAAAACTCTTTCAAAGGCATATTGGAAGACTCGATGTCTTAGTTTCTGTGTGATTGACTCACTTTGGCAGGGGATATGGAACCTTGCCTCTCTTACTCCTGGAAAAGAGGATTTACTTAAACTGCCAACCTGACCCTTCACACTGTTGCCTAATCCACTTCAGTGCATTCTCCTCATATTCAGGTGGAGCGCAAGTTTCCCAGAGTGGCTGTTGGGTCTTCTGATAGGCTCTCCCCCTCCTCTTTCATAGAATGGCAACACCAAGTTCATGGGGTTTTGAAGGACACAGGCCGTTCCCCGTTTCTGGGACCTCACTCAGCCTTTGGGTGCCACTCCCTCTTCACCTGGCTGCCTTCTGAGTGCCCTTGGAAGCTTGTTCAGTGACGATTGACATCTGACTGAGCGTCTGACTCTTTGTAACACCATGGGCTGCAGCACACCAGGCTTCCCTTTCACCATCTCCTGGAGCTTGCTCAGACCCATGTCCATTGAATCAGTGGTGCCATCCAACCATTTCATCCTCTGTCGCCCCTTCTCCTCCTGCCTTCAGTCCTTCCTAGCACCAGGGTCTTTTCCAGTGAGTCAGCTCTTTGCATCAGGTGGCCAAAGTATTGGAGCTTCAGCCTCAGCATCAGTCCTTCCAGTGAATATTCAAGGTTGATTTCCTTTAGGATGGACTGGTTTGATCTTACTCTCCAAGGGAGCTCAGCTCAGTCGATTCCTTTTAGGTTGCTTTCACTGCCTCCCACCCACACACCCACCCCAAAGCTCCAGTAATAACCCTTAATGCCTCTAACATACATCATATGGCTCACTTCCGGTGCTTAGTATCTGTTAAGGGAAAGAAGAAAGGGAAACTTTTCTACTTAATCCTTGAACAGAGTTGCCTCAAGTAAAAGTGAAAGTGAAGTCGCTCAGTTGTGTTTGACTCTTTGCGACCTCATGGACTTTAGCCTACCAGTCTCCTCCGTCCATGGGAGTTTCCAGGCAAGAATACTGGAATGGGTTACTATTTCCTTCTCCAGGAGATCTTCCCGATCCAGGGTTAGTACCAGGGTCTCCCGCATTGTTGGCGGACGCTTTACTGTCTGAGCCACCAGGGAAGTCTCTAGTTGCCTCAAGGAACCCAAATTCAAAGGCAAGAAGAGCACTGTACTGCTCACAGTGAAATGGACCTGTAAGAACCATCCATTTCGAAGCAGAAATGAAAGACTACAAAAAGGAATGAAGATCAGAAGAGCAATAAGACAAAAGAGCAATACCACAGGTGTGTATGACTTTATGACTTATAAAGTATCATTAGAATTATTTGTTTTTACAGTCCAGTGAGGTGGGTACTCGTATATTCACTTTACAGATAAGGAAGCTGAGACTTGGAACTGTATCTGCTTTATGCCCAAGGCACCCAGGTAAAAACTGATAGATTTTCTGGCTCTCAGTTCAGTGTGTACCCACCCCACCCCACCCCTTGCCCATTTCACAGCCTGCCCGGAGAAGACAAACATAAGATATTAACAAAAATTCACTTTTAAAATTCTATATACTCACTGCTCTATTTTTAAAATATACCTCTTTTAAATTATACTATGCTAATGAGGTCTACTATTTCCAGACAGTAATCTGTTATTGGGTGTTACTTGCTTAATTTAGACTTCACTACTAAATCTTATTTTAGATGCATTCCTTCTAATAACATTGACAGAAGTCTGTGTGTCCCACCATTCATTGCAACAAATTACAGAGTCTAAATGTGTTATATTCATTCCATTACATGGATGGGACTCTACTCTCAGAAAATTCTTGTTTAGCACTTCATTTCTAGGCTAAAAATGAAGACTTTTTAGCACTTGCATGTAAACATGTTTATCTAAGGTCTGTGTTAGAATAACTCCTTGAAAGGAATAAGCGATTGTTGTAAATTGCTTTTTAAACGTGGATCTGGCAGTCTCCAATGCATATTTACTGTTTTCTCTTTGCACTGAAGTGGGTAATCCACAGTCACATTTGACTCTTGCGACCCCTGGATTGTAGCCTCCCAGGCTCCTCCATCCATGGACTCCTCCAGGCAACAATATTGGAGTGAGTAGCCATTCCCTTCTCCGGGGGATCTTTCTGACCCAGGGATTGAACCCGAGCCTTTGGCATCTTCTGTATTGCCAGTCAGGTTCTTTACCACTAGCGCCACCTGGGAAGCCCTAAGTGGGTAATGATAGTGAAAGTTGCTCAGTCATGCCTGACTCCTTTTCACCCCATGGACTATACAGTTCATGGAATTCTCCAGGCCAGAATGCTGGAGTGGGTAGCCTTTCCCTTCTCCGGGGGATCTTCCCAACCTAGGGACAGAACACAGATCTCCCTCATTGCAGGCAGATTCTTTACCAGCTAAGGAAGTGGGCAATAGCTGTATGGTAACTTGGAGACATTCAATATTATTAAACAGCTAGTATGTACCAGATTACTAGGTAGCTGTCAATAATATAAAACCCTCTACACGCTGTGAAAATGCTAGACACAGGCCAATCTGCGGGGACAGAAGGACAGTTAAATCAACAAGTACAAAACATGGTTTTTGGTGCCAGGAACATGGCCTGGTGAGGAGAATGGGGTCCCACAGATCCCTGCTCAGTCCTCTTTCTCAGTACACTTTCCACCTTCCCACTGTCCGCTAATTCCTAGGCCGGGGTCACCCGTTTGATAGCATGGAGCTATCTCAGAGACTCTGGCTCTACACTGACACACATGACTTGTGATTTTGTCTTCTTGCTGGATACCTACTTTCTCTAGCTCAGAGCCTGCAAGATCCCTGACAACTAAGCCTCCATTCGCTTAAGCTGAAAACTGCGCAAAGACGAACATCTGCAGTTAAAATCAGACAATATTACTTTCTTTTCAGTCTAATCCCCCTTTGCTCCTCTCCCCAAATGTATGACAATGCTCAGGAAAGCTCATTGCATGAATTACACAAATACACAAAAGTAAGGTGTCCATGGCACTAGAGACACATCTTGTTACCATCGCACCGTGTCCTCAGCCGGCCTGGTGAAGCGCTCAGCACCTCGGTGCACCGGGGAAGAGCTGTCCGGAGCCTCCTGCGTCTCCATGGCGACCCGTCACAAAACAGCCTCCACCGCAGCACCCAGTCGAACTGGTGGAAAGCGCCCGCGACGACGGCCTCTTGGAGCAAGAATGGCAGAGCCTGGGCCGGAAGATGAGTGCCCTTCTCAATATGGCAACAAGAGACGGCCAAGTAAGCCTGCGGACCCTGCCACCTGGCCCGGCCAGGTTCGGGGGCGGAGTCTCTCCTGGAGCTGGGGTACCTAGGGCGAAGGCTGCCTAGGTCTTCAAGATGCCGCGCTCCTACGGATGGAACTCAATTTAAAGAGAGGCTGGGAATCCAGGGAGAATGAAAGGGCGTTCACGACCTTGCCTCTCCCCAGCCCTTCGCCCTAACTCCTGCCAAACCCCTCCCTAAAACGCTCAGTTGTTTAAACGCCCTGTGAAATGCCCAGGAGGGTACAAGGGAAGGGGGGGACTGACGCCTTTGGGAGAACAAGGCTAAAGACAAAGACGGAACAGTGGTGGGGAGCTCTGAAGAGGGCAGGCCCAGGGGGAGCCCTGATCCCAGGCAGGATCTGAGAAACAGCCCAGAAAGGGGGGCAGGGCTGAAGAATGCGGAGACGCGACTCCCAGGCGCATAGGCAGCAGAGGCTGGGAACCAGAGCTGTTGGTGCTCGCTTCTAAGCTTCGCTTCCCTTTCTTTCAAAGGGATTTTGTATCTGACAGAGGCAGTTGCTTTTAATACTAATTCTGCATGCCGGTGCCGCGGGTTTACTAACTCAGCTTTTTGTGTCGATGGAGGGAGAGCCACTCTAGCTGTGATGCTAGTGGCAAGATCGCTGTGCAGTCAGCGCCATCCTAGCCTTTCTCATGGCAATAATAACCCGCTGCAGCCCTCTAGCTGGGGAATTGTGGTTCCCTGGTGGCTCCAGAGGAGTGGGGATTGTTCCACTGTAAATTCCCTAGGATTAGTCCCGGGAGAATGAATGAAATGTATACTTTCATCCCATTCATCCCTTTGTAAATTACAAATAGCAGATGAAAAAAAATTAATACAAAAATATTTACTATGCCGAGTTTCTCTGTGGTGTCCAGGCAAACAGGAGAGGCAGAGGAAGGTGCGTGTGTGTGTGTGTGTGTGTGTGTGTGTGTGGGGGGGGTGCTCCTCCCTAGGATCTCCCCTTGCATTCCCCTTGAATCTCGTCTCCCTATCTAGCCATGCTGTCTTGGTCTCTTTCACTGTCTGCTCTCCCCTCTCTTGTCTGGGAATGTTGTGATCCTTCAAGGTATATCCCTCTTGGTTTACATACTCATCTGAGTGGCCACATCCTGCCACAGGGCTTCAAGTGCCAGTTCGTGGCTCTCTGATCTTTAGCTCATAAACTCCTCCTCAATCTCAGACCAAAATATTCATCTACCACATGCCTGTGGATGTCACAAGAGAGCCTCAGACTCATGTACAAAATGACACTGCTTGTCTTCCTAGACTCGGAAGCGCAGTGAGGAGGATCCCAGCTGCTCAAAGTAGAGGGGAGGGCACCGACACCTCAAGGGCATCACCAGGTCTCACTGATTCTGCCTCCAAAGTGCCTCTTCCCCCTGGGGGAGTTTGCCCTTTCACACCCAGTCTCAAGACTCTAAGTCACTCCATGCTGCTCCATCCTCCATTGCTGGAAGGGTCACCCTCCAAAAGGTGGGTCTGATGTGTCACTGCCCAGGTCTGGTCTCAAAATAGGATGAGGTCGATGATGACCACCGTGGGCTGATTGCTATTGAACTATTACTATCAACTGGGCTCTTAAGTGCTGCTGTATTCATTCCAAGGGCTATCATAAATTAACATGAACGGGTCGCTGAAAACAACCAAAATTTATTTTCTTACATCTTGGAGACCAGAAGCCTGTAATCGAGCTATTGACATGGCTGCACCCCCTCTGGTGGCTTCTGGGGAGAGTCCTGCCTTGCATTCTGGCGGCTGTTGGCACTCTTGACCTGTGGCCCCATCACTCCAGTCTCAGCCTGTATGCTTACAATGGCCTCCTCAACCTCCCTCTGCCTCTCTCTTATGAGGATGTTGAAATTGCATTTAGGGTCCAACAGATAATCCAGGATGTTCCTCACCTCACATCCTTACTTGCATCTGCCAAGAGTGATTGGGTCTAGGTTGGTGTTGCTTGCTTAGAAAAAACCTTCCTGATTTTTCTAAGAGTCAAACTCAGAGCTTCAAATCAGGCTCAGTGATGGTTCTTTAGAGAACAACACCACCTCACAGTTTCTCCCCACTTACTTGTCTATGCTTGAAATTCTCTCAACAAAGAACATTAATTCTGCAATTGGAATAAAATGCTTTAAAGTGTAAAGTGATTCCCACTAAAGCAGGAGAATCAAAGGATAATGTCATTTCTAGTATGACAGGATCAGAGAGTAGACAGGAGTCTGCAAGCAGAGGGACAGAGCATGACAGGCAGGGGCTAAGCCTCTCATTAGACTAGGGAAGCCTCAGGTGGAGGTGAAACTCACCAAATCTGAAGGGATCATTTCACCCAGGTGTTAGTGAAATGTAAAAAGCCACAGGTAACTGCCAAGATATGAAGGAGCAAATGACCACTGAATTAAAATTTAAAACTATATTCCCAAGTAATTTGGTGGTACTCTGTTGGCAATGAGATGTTGGGCAGATCAGTTCTAGGGTCTGCCAATGCAGGAGACCTGGGTTTGATATCTGGGTTGGGAAGATCTCTTGGAGGAGGGCATGGCAACCCACTCCAGTATTCTTGCGTGGAGAATCCCATGGACAGAGGAGCCTGGCAGGCTATAGTACATAGGGTTGAAAAGAATCAGACACGACTGAGTGACTAGGCACAGCAGTGAATTCTCTGTCCACACTGTCCCAGGTCTGCCAGCAGCATTTGCCTTTTAGGTGGTCCCTCCCTCCTCCTGGAACCTCCTTTTTCCTTCTGCCATCCACAGCCTCCTGGTTCTCTGCTCATCTCACACTCTTCTCAGCCTCCTTCTCCAGCTGTTCCTCATCTCTCAAACCTCTTGACATTGGGCAAGCCTGGGCTTCAGCCTTCGGACATCAGCTCTTTAATGACACTCCATCCCTTGCTGAGCTCACCCACTCTCACAGCTTTAAAGAACATCTATATCATACAATGGAGAAGGCAATAGCACCCCACTCCAGTACTCTTGCCTGGAAAATCCCGTGGATGGAGGAGCCTGGTAGGCTGCAGTCCATGGGGTCACTAGGAGTCGGACACGACTGAGCGACTTCACTTTCACTTTTCATTTTCATGCTTTGGAGAAGGAAATGACAACCCACTCCAGTGTTCTTGCCTGGAGAATCCCAGGGACAGGGGAGCCTGGTGGGCTACCGTCTATGGGGTCGCACAGAGTCGGACATGACTGAAATGACTTAGCAGTAGCAGCAGCATACCATATAATGGGATTCCCTGGTGGCTCAGCTGGTGAAGAGTCTGCCTGCAATGTGGAAGACCCTAGCTCGATCCCTGGGTCAGGAAGATCCACTGGAGAAGGAAATGGCAACCCACTCCAGTATTCTTGCCTGGAAAATCCCATGGATGGAGGAGCCTGGTCGGCTACAGTCCATGGGGTCGCAAAGAGTCAGACACAACTGAGTGACTTCACCATACCATACAATCTTGTGCAGTCATTACAAAGAATGAATTGGAGCTGCACCAGATGAGGGATTTTCATATCATGCTATTAAGTGACAGGCAGAAGAGATACACAAAGGTTACTTTGTGTAGGATGAGCCTGTTTTTGTAAAACAAAATTGGACTAAAACCCAATACATTGGGATTTCCCTCGCAGTCCAGTGGTTAAGACTCCACACGTCCAAGGCAGGAGGCATGGGTTTGATTCCTGGCCAGGGAACTAGATCCCACATGCCATGTCATATAGCCAAAAATTAAAAATAAATAAAGAATAGGGGAAATTTAAAACATAAAATATTTACAAACCAGTTTGTTACCAAATTAATGTACATATATATCGATCTGTATATTGTTGTATCTGCTGGTCTGAAAGTCTGGAAAGAAACAGGCACAGCTGTTAACATGGGAGGAGGGATGGGGAGGGTGAGGACAGCACGAGCAGGAAGGAGTAAGGAGAAGGGCTCCAGCAGAGAACCTGACTTGCATGATCATTTCATGCATTTACAGATGTATCCAATAAGATGCACGAAAAGCCAGGCATTAGAACAGTGATAGTGAGTGCATTAAGATGACAGAATTTCAGATGAACTCCCTTTATAGTTTTATGTATTGCTCAAATCCTTGAAAACAGCCTATGTGAATTCTCAAGGAAAACAATAGACTTATTCGAGCAACTTAAAGGAGGGCTTCCCAGGTGGCTCAGTGGTAAAGTATCTGCCTGCCAGCGTGGGAGACATGGGTTGGATCCCTGGGTCGGGAAGATCCCCTGGAGATGGAAATGGCAAACTACTCCAGTATTCTTGCCTAGGAAATCCTATGGACAGAGGAGTCTGGCGGGCTACAGTCCATGGGGTCTCAAAGGATCAGACACGGCTGAACCCATTTTTATTTAGGGGGAAACTCAGATGATTAAATTGAGCTTCCCTTCTTCCCTGGTGGAGCTCACAAGTTGGCCTTCATTCCTTTAAACTCTACGTTACCATTCAAAATGTTTGTCCCTTGCAAAATTGCTTTAAGTATTTAAATAACATTTGATCAAAATATGCTGTCTGCCACATTTAAAACCAGTTTATTGTGCTCTTAGCAGGTGATACCAGTTGGGATTCTTATGCCACCACGATGAGGACTGCATTCACACCTAAGACAGGAACAGCACCTGCTTTGTTTCGGTACATCCCTATTAATGCCAGATTGATGTACACACTTGAACTTGTTCACCTGTCTTTTATTATTCAGAGTCCAAAACTGATAATTGCAATCAGAGAAGGCTTATAGAAAATGCATTCAGATAAGACCCAATGCACACACAGGTCTCCTCCAAGAGTCAGAGAGGGTTTTCACCTTAAAACAGTGTCCCAAGACCTCATAGGGAGATTTAGAAGTCAGAGAGGGTTTTCATCTTAAAACAGTGTCCCAAGCCCCTATAGGGAGATTTAGAAATTTAATACATGGATCCTTCATAAAGCCACTGTGAGTCATGCTTTACAACAGAGTCAGTATATAGTTAATATAATTGTGCTACCTAAACATGGAGCATGAATTGAGTCTGTTACCTGGTTTATAGGAGGTAGGCAATAACAACTGAATGAATGGACAAGTGAGGAATTGTTAGCACTTCCACCCAGCTGTAGTCTTAAAAGGTCGAACAAAGTCAAGGTTTGCTTACCATTACCTTCACCTCTCCAACTATTGGTTTCTAAAGCAATATTGCCTTGCGGCTTCTCCCCAGCTCCACCTGAACCGAGGGTGGTGGGAATTTCTCTTCATCAGCTGCCCCTCTAAACTCGTTGGTGGGTGAGCAAGGGTGGGGCTGCCATCTTTCACTGCATCAGTGGTTGATGGGAAATCAGCATGGAGGACCCTCCCTTGCCCATATTTACCCTGTAGATTGCTTCCAGTGTAGAAGATCTTTTCATCTTTCCACGTTGTTGAGAAGTCCAGTGGAATATTGGCCAGACTGTATCAGTGCAGTCAAGAAAATGGGTTCTGAGCTGAACCTCAGCTCCCTGTTCTAGTTAGCCCTTATTTTCTCTGCTACCTTAGACAAGTAACAAGCCCAGTTTTACTTCTGCTAAAAGTTTTAAGGTTGGCAAAGTGGGAATGATGACTCCTGACTAACATGTTTGTTCTGAGGACAAGCTGAACCCACTAGTCTCCTTGCTAGCATGAAGAAGTTACCCCCCAGATTTCCATTCATTTTCCCCTAGCCTAACAGTTATGACAGACTTCCAAAAAGCACAGGGCTGCAAGACTCTTGATTTCCGAGTTGTTTGCTATCCCACTGGGTCACATTATGTCCCCTACAGGGAGATTTACCATCTGACAGTAACGGTTGTCTGAAGAGGAAATATTTGGGATGAAAGCCAAAACCAAACGGGTACTTAAGGAGTCTAGATTAGTGGTCTTCAAATTCATGTCTTTTAAAGTTCACAGGAAAGTTCTCATCATAAATTAAAATAGCTGTAGAACATAAAACTTCCAACCCATCCTGAATATTGACATTTTAAAACAAGACCATTAAATTGTTTCTTTACATATAACCAGTGAGTAATCTAACCATCTTAGCAAATTGATACTCTCTGACCCTTTAAAAATATATACAAACAAGCTCTTCTTTAATAGATTATTTCATTCTCTTTCCTTCTTGAACTCTTACTCCCAGTCCACTTCCTCCATAGAATTTTACTCTGCTCTAATATATTTTGTGTTTGAAAGCAATTTATTGATCACTCCATTATACCTCTTTGCAACTGTTTCAGTATATTAATTGAAATTAATTTTTAAACATGTTATATGACTCCAAGTATTTTATCACAATTATTTTTAGTACAGAATTGCTGAAAGCAATAAACACATTACAAATTGTTGATAATTACTAAACACAAAAAGTAAATTTTTTGGAATTGCATCTTAATGAGATAAATGGGGATGTTTCTGTTTTCAATTACTTCATGTCTCCATATTTGAGTGTTATTATTTTTGGAATAAGACCACACTCAGCATCAATTTTTCCTGCTTACTTTTTTTTTTATTTATAAATGCTCGCATTGAGAAGCCTTGTTCTCATAATTAAGTAGATGTGAATGAAAGGAGTTTTAGTGAAGCATTGCCATTCAATACTCTGAACTCTTAATGGGTTTTATGGCAAAATCACAGGTGATTTTTAATGATTGATTGGCTGACAGCTTGGTTGGGTACTCCTTCACTTTTACTGAAAGCAAATAATAAGATGATTTGTCATCCAGTTATTGAGTTATTCCCTATCTCATTTTCTGAGACGTGAAAAGGCATGTCTTAACAAATGATTATTAAATTACATCTGTTACTCCTTCACTTGGAAGAAATTTATTTCATATTATATACTCAAAAGGACTTGGAAAATAGGAACATTAATTTCAGAAAATGTTTTCCAATATAATATTTTTTTATCATTACATACTTTAAATCTATTTTTATCCAAATCTTTGCGCTGAAGATTTAACTCATGCAATTTATACCAGGCTTACCTAGCTGGTAAAATCAGTCATTGTCCAACCAGCAAGTGAAATTAGGTTTACTTCCTGTCAAAATAAAATCTGGCTACACTTATAATTCAAATAAATGTTAAAATATATTTTGAGAAATATTGTGAAAACTACTGATAAATTATGGAATGCATATTTTAGTGAAGATTATTAAAAGTAGACAGGGGAAGTGTAAAGTGATTTAAGTCTAATATGATTAATTATATCCAAGTAATAAAAATAATAGTGAAATGTGTAGCTATATATGTAAGCTATCTTTGAAGTGAGGAGTATGATTAAAAAAATGAGGTTTCTTAGTTAAATATGTTCTCATGTGTGCAGAACTCTGGTGCTTGACTTTGGGAAATAAATAATACCATGCATAAAAATCAGAAACAATTTAATTGATTTCTTTAGATACCAAACAAATATTTACTATGCATTTAATGAAAGGAAAAAGTTATATAGGTTAGCATATAGTTATACATGTAAAATTAATAGTATAACAAGCTAGCATATACTTTCATGTATTAAATATTTACATAATAAAATAAAATGAGGATTGGCTATATTGAATTAAATGTTTCATAATACATATGAGTTTAAAAAGTAGATTTAAGTATCTTATTGAATGATGAATAAAAAAATCTGCAAAAGATCACAAGATTTTCATGTACCAGTTTTATATAGTAAATCTTTAAAAATGTGATAGTCTCAGAAAGATTCCAGTTACACTGAAAAGAATCAGCATTGCCATCCTGTACTGTTTCATCTTCACAGAAATGCTCTTCTTTCCTGCTATTGACATATCCTAGGGACTTTTTAAAAGCTGGAAAAATGCTTACATTTAAAGATGTGAGTGAAAGAGCCATTTTCAGCGATCTATATTCTCTGCTCTCTTAGAAGCTCTCCTTTGAGAAGGATGAACATTTGATAGTTGTTAGGAAAGGGAAAACTAGCTGTTACTCTCAGCCACACCATCTACAGCATACCTACATTCAGGACAACCCCACACAGGCCAGAATACTCTGGTTACAGTCCCACCCTTTACTCTTGACCTAGAACAGCAAGTCCTGGGTAAGTGGGAATTTGGGTTACAAGAGGGTTCCCTGAAAGCACTAGAATAAAGTTTCCCTTTGCCAGGCACCCTTCCCACGGTCGGTAGCTTATACTCCGCAGTATAGTGATGAAGAAGAGTGCAGGGAGCAAGAGATGGGAGATGCGGGAAAGACCCACATAGATATGCAGATTTGCACTTGGGGAGACACATTAGGAAAGCGCATACAGAGAAATGCAGCTGTGCAAATCGGTTCCTTTAAAGTCATCTGTGCTGTGTTCCCTTTGCCAAAATCTTCATGTACCTTTGATGACTTCAGTTTGATTTAGGACCACAGTCATGCTTGCATCTGCTCATCTGAATGACAAGTGAAACAGTCCAGCATCCAGATGGATCCCACTTTCCAGATGTTTGGTTTCTTACAAACATAACCTGAATCTAACCCATCCTTTTTTTTTCCTTAAGTCAACATGAAATATCGTAGACATAGAAAAAGGAATATACAATAAATTCCCAATTATCATCCGGCTATAATAATCAACAACATATGGACATTTTTAATGTATATCCTCCACTTAGCCTTCCCACTCAATAATACTGAAGCAAAATCCAGGCATTATATCATGTTAATTCTAAATATTTGGGCTTCCCTGGTAGCTCAGATGGTGAAGAGTCTGCCTGCAATGCAGGAGACCTAGGTTTGATCCCTTTGGGTCAGGAAGATACCTTGCAGAAGGGAATGGGAACACACTCCAGTATTCTTGTCTAGAGAATCCCAAAGACAGAGGAGCCTGGTGAGCTACAGTCCATGGGGTTGCAGATAGTTGGACACAACTGAGTGACTAACACACACACAGTTCTAAATATGTTTTTATGTCTCTGTGAAAGATAAAGACTCTTTAAAATATGTAACAATACCATTCGGAGAAGGCAATGGCACCCCACTCCAGTACTCTTGCCTGGGAAATCCCATGGGCGGAGGAGCCTGGTGGACTGCAGTCCATGGGGTCGCTAGGAGTCGGACACAACTGAGCAACTTCACTTTCACTTTTCACTTTCATGCATTGGAGAAGGAAATGGCAACCCAGTCCAGTGTTCTTGCCTGGAGAATCCCAGGGACGGAGGAGCCTGGTGGGCTGCCGTCTGTGGGGTCGCACAGAGTCAGACAGGACTGAAGTGACTTAGCAGCAGCAGCAGCAGCAGCAACAATACCATTTTTTCACCTAAAAAGCAATTCCTTAATATCAAATAGCCAATCTGCAATAAAATTTTCCCCAATTGTCTCATAATTTAAAAAAAAAGTTGGCTAGGAATTGAATCCAGACAAGGTCTACACATTGTATTATCTTTATTCACTTAATCTACAGGTTCCTCTACTTTTCTTTCTTTCTTTTTTGAGAATTTCTTTGTCAAAGAAGCAAGTTATTCTGGATTTTTTCTGACTCCACCCTCATCATATCATTTAAAAACATCCTCCTTTTCATATATTTTCTGTAATCTGATATTCCAAAGACTTCATCTGATTCAAGTTGGGTATTTTGACAAAAATATTTAATAGGTGGTTTTTGTGTGTATATTCACAGTGGCAACTGCTGATCATTTCATTATTTCAGTAGGGACTGAAAACCATTGGTATCCTATTTCTTATATTTCTTCCTTTTATTAACTGGAATGCTTTTCATAGAAACTTTTCTTTACCAAGTATCTGGTTACACTGGACTATTTGTTTATACAGAAGAGTACTCAGTTCTTTAAAAAAATTAATTTAAAAATTTAATGAATTTCAGATTATTCTTTTAAATTTCATATTAGGACTCCCATACATTTCTTAAGGGCCATCCTAAGATACAGGATTGTTTTGTTTCAGGAAACCTAGATATTGAATTATTTCTGGCATCAAGCCTTAAGCCAGCCAATCTGAAAAATTGTTTGACATGTGTACTGTTGTGAAATTTGTTATGTAAATCTTAGTTTGGTTTCTACTCTTTTCTTATAGTCAGAAAAGTACCAGAAGGCTAGGATATACATATTCACTTGGTGATCCTATTCCTAATCAAACACAGTACAATGATGAGTATGTCTGGAAACCATATTCTAAAGAGAATTCGATCAATGTTGGGACTTCAAGAGGAATCAAGAACCATAGATCTTACCCTAGTCAGGTAAGATACTATCTACATATCTTTTGACTTTAATATTGTATCCATAATCCATAAGAATGAGAGTTTGGATATATCCCAAAGATCCTTCATCATCTACAGCTATGGTCCTTCTTAGACTATTTTTTGCTCACTTTCTCACAATTATTTCTAACTACTTCTCCCTGATCCCTCTAAATAAAAAATAATTTTTTAATTACAGTGGAATTCATGTAGCATGAAATTAACCATTTTCATGTAAACAAATCACTGGCAATAGTATTCATAATGTTATACAATCACCATCTCTAACACATTTCAAAATATTTTCATAATCCCAAGAGGAAACCCTGTACCCGTTAAGAAATTACTTCCTATTTCTCTCTCCCCTAGTCTCTGCTGCTGCTAAGTCACTTCAGTCGTGTCCAACTCTGTGCAACCCCATAGACGGCAGCCCACCAGGCTTCCCCCGTCCCTGGGGATTCTCCAGGCAAGAAAACTGGAGTGGGTTGCCATTTCCTTCTACAATGCATGAAAGTGAAAAGTGAAAGTGAAGTCACTCAGTTGTGTCTGACTTTAGCGACCCCATGGACTGCAGCCTACCAGGCTCCTCTGTCCATGGGATTTTCCAGGCAAGAGTACTGGAGTGGGGTGCTATTGCCTTCTCCACCCCTAGTCTCTAGCAACCATCAATCTGCTTTCTGTCTCTATGGATGATATTCTATATGTGGAATCATACCATATGTGACCTTTGTGTCTGGCTTCACACTTAGCATTGTTTAAAAACATCATTTTCAAAGTTCAGTCACATAGTAGCATCTATCAGCACTCCATTCCTTTTCATGGTTGAATAATATTCTATTGTATGTATATACCACAATTTGTTTATCCATTTATCTATTGATGGACATTTGGGTTGTTGCCACCTTTTGGCTGCAGACTCTGCCTGCAATGCAGGAGACCTTGGTTCAGTTCTTGAATCAGGAAGATAGGCTGGAGAAGGGATAGGCTACCCACTCCAGTATTCTTGGGCTTCCCTGATGGCTCAGCTCCTAAACAATCTGCCTGCAATGTGGGAGACCTGGGTTCGATCCTGGGATTGGCAGTATCCCCCGGAGAAGGGAACGGCTACTCACTCCAGTATTTTGGCCTGAGAATTCCATTGACTACATAGTCCATGGGGTCACAAAGAGTCGGACATGACTGAGTGACTTTGATCTTTTGGCTATTATGAACAAAATTGCTATGAACAGGCACATACAAGTATTTGTATTCGGTATATGCATTCTCAAACCATTAAAACTTATAGTATTTTGATTATCCAGAATGCTCTTCTCTTGTTCACCAAGGTAACTCATGCTACTGCTAAGTCGCTTCAGTCGTGTCCGACTCTGTGCAACCCCATGGACAGCAGCCCACCAGGCTCCTCTGTCCACAGGATTCTCTAGGCAAGAATACTGGAGTGGGTTGCCATATGCTTAGTTTATAAAGAGCCAGCTAGAATTCCTTCTCCACTAAATGAAAGTAGCTGACCTTCTCTCTGTTTTCGAGGTACTATGTACCCTTCTCCCATCATAAAAGGCAAAGCTCAATTGTAGCAAAGGATTTCATTTATTGGGTTGCCACATGGCATGGTGCCACCTGGGATAGAAACATCTGGACATATTCAATGGGTAATAAAGTAGTAGAATTTGATGGTCAGGTCAGTAGAATTTAAGGTCAGGATTTGATGACTGAAATGATGTAAAAGACAAGGTGGGCAGTGAATGAAGGATGCTGTTCCTGCTTTTACTTGGATGGCTGGGTCTCTGCTGATGCTATTTACTGAACTAGAACTTTCAGGAGGACTAGGTTTGGTGGGGGGAGAGTTTAGGGGAAATGTGAGCTCAGTTGAAGACATGTTGGGTGACAATATGTCCAATAGGCAGTTGAATGCACAAATCTGTGACTTGAATGGAAAAGATGAGCTTTAGATGTAGACTTTGGAGTCATTAGAACACACACACACGCCCCATTTAATTTGGTTCCTCATGGCACCCACATATAATCTATTTACCTCTTGAGTATTTTCCTTAAGATTTATAATTAATTCCAAATAGTTACAATATTACACTGTATATGTATACATATGACATACACATACATATTAGACAGCATTTATTTTCCCTTTAAGTGTTATTGAAAGTGAAGTCGCTCAGTCGTGTCCGACTTTTTTGCGACCTCATGGATGGTAACCTACCAGGCTCCACAGTCCATGGGATTTTCGAGGCAAGAATACTGGAGTGGGCTGCCATTTCCTTCTCCAGGGGATCTTCCAAACCCAGGGATTGAACCCGGGTCTCCAGCATTGCAGATTGACGCTTTACCATATAAGCCACTGCTGCTGCTAAGTTGCTTCAGTCATATCCGACTCTGTGTGACCCCACAGACGGCAGCCCATCAGGCCCCACTGTCCCTGGGATTCTCCAGGCAAGAACACTGGAGTGGGTTGCCATTTCCTTCTCCATGCATGAAAGTGAAAAGTGAAAGTGAAGTCGCTCAGTTGTATCCAACTCTTAGCGACCCCATGGACTGCAGCCTACCAGGCTCCCTCCATTTATGGGATTTTCCAGGCAAGAGTACTGGAGTGGGGTGCCATTACCTTCCTCAATCTAAGCCACTAGGGAAGTGTTATTGAAGGCTCTCAACAAATGGCAACCAGGGTGGCAGGGTGGCCTGTGCTGTCTCAACCAATGAGAGCCAGAGTGGGAGGGTCCTCTGCTATCTAAGCCAATGAGTGTTCCTCTGCCCGCCTGTAGACTCTCCGATTACCTAAGTTGAGGATCTATTGCATTATTTATTCTCCTGAGGCCTCTCTGCCATTTTTGGCCCATCGTTTTGCTTCACATCCCACATTCTATGCATCAGGAAACCTTCAGTCAGTTCAGTTCAGTTCAGTCGCTCAGTCGTGTCCGACTCTTTGTGACCCCATGAATTGCAGCTTGCAGGCCTCCCTGTCCATCACCAACTCCCGGAGTTCACTCAGACTTGCGTCCATCGAGTCAGTGATGCCATCCAGCTATCTCATCCTCGGTCGTCCCCTTCTCCCTCCTGCCCCCAATCCCTCCCAGCGTCAGAGTCTTTCCAATGAGTCAACTCTTCGCTTGAGGTGGCCAAAGTACTGGAGTTTCAGCTTTAGCATCATTCCTTCCAAAGAAATCCCGGGGTTGATCTCCTTCAGAGTGGACTGGTTGGATCTCCTTGCAGTCCAAGGGACTCTCAAGAGTCTTCTCCAACACCACAGTTCAAAAGCATCAATTCTTCAGCGCTCAGCCTTCTTCCAGTCCAACTTTCGCATCCATACATGACCACTGGAAAAACCATAGCCTTGACTAGATGGACCTTAGTCGGCAAAGTAATGTCTCTGCTTTTGAATATGCTATCTAGGTTGGTCATAACTTTTCTTCCAAGGAGTAAGTGTCTTTTAATTTCATGGCTGCCGTCACCATCTGCAGTGATTTTGGAGCCTCCCCCAAAATAAAGTGCCACTGTTTCCACTGTTTCTTCATCTATTTCCCATGGCGTGATGGGACTGGATGCCATGATCTTCGTTTTCTGAATGTTGAGCTTTAAGCCAACATTTTCACTCTCCTCTTTACTTTTATCTAGAGACTTTTTAGTTCCTCTTCACTTTCTGCCCTAAGGGTGGTGTCATCTGCATATCTGAGGTTATTGATATTCCTCCCGGCAATCTTGATTCTAGCTTGTGCTTCTTCCAGTCCAGCGTTTCTCATGATGTACTCTGCACATGTTAAATAAGCAGGTTGACAATATTTACCTATAAAATATATTTAGAATATGTTCACTTCTCCCAGTCATATTTTCTTGTCTTCCACATGAAAAGTCAAAGAAATGACAAAGCTCCATGTTATAGCTGGGTCAGATGATGGCTCTGCAAGACACTGCAACTTCAATGTGGTAGCCAGGTGTAAAGAACTCAAAGGAATGTGTATACAAAAACACTTCCCAGGTGGCACTAGTGATAAAGAACCCACCTGCCAATGCAGGAGATGTAAGAGACCTGGGTTTAATCCCTGGGTTGGGAAGATCCCCTGGAAGAGGAAATGGCAACCCACTCCAGTATTCTCACCTGGAGAATCCTATGAACAGAGTAGACTGGTGGGCTACAGTCCATGGGGTCACAAAAGTTGGACACGACTGAAGCAACTTAGCACATACATACAAAAACACATGTGTTCTTCATTACATAAGGTGAAACCCTGTGGATTTTCTTGAAAATTGTGTTTGTATCCATAGGACTTCTTTCTCTGGACACTACCTCAATTGACAACCTCATTAAAGAGCTACTTTCCTTGGAAAATTGCTGCCTCAATGGAGGAGGTTCGGAAGGCAATAGGAAATCAGTTTATTTCCATCACAAAGAGAGACTTTGTGGACCGATCGAAGGGTAAACATTCATTTTTCTCCTTTCCCTGGTAAAATGTTAGGCACCAGAGTCTCTATGGTGAGCAACACAGATGTGGCCTCTTCCCTCAAGACACTCACAGTATAGACGTGGAGAGAGGCAATTTTGCAAACAAGAGTTGACCTAGTGAGCACCTATAAAAAGGTGCACGTTGTGGGAAATGCAGGGTGCTGTGGGTGCACAGTAGGACATTCAGCCTAACCCTGGAGGAGGAGGTCAGGAAAGGCTTCTTGGGCCCAAAGGACAAGGATGAACCAGGAGAAGATGATGGGGTCGTGTTAAGCCTGCTGTCTTCAATTATTTACTGCTGGTTTACCATTTAAAAACACTTATGTTAAAATTCCTTTTACTAAACTGATATGTGCATAGAGTGAAATCTAATAGTTACCTACAGGCTCAAAGTGAAATAGCAATTCCCTGACCCCCTCCCCCATCCACTCTCGGTCCTACTCCCACTGACTATCAATTTCCATCCTTTCAGCTATTTATTCTTATGGGATCCTCCATATTTTAAAATCATATCCTTGCACTACTATTTCTGATTCATTGGTCTTAGGCATTATGATTGACTTCAGTTATAGGGCTTCCCTGGTGGCTCAGGTTAAAATGTCTGCCTCCAGTGCGGAAGACCAGGGTTCGATCCCTGGGTCGGGAAGATCACCTGGAGAAGGAAATGGCAACCCACTCCAGTATTCTTACCTGGAGAGTCCCATGGACAGAGGAGCTTGGTAGGCTACAGTCCACGGGGTCACAAAGAGTTGGACATGACTGAGTGACTTCACTTTCACTTTCAGTTATAGTAACTGAGGGTGTGGTCCTCCTACAATTCTTTCTCATGGCCCCTCCATTCATTCCCTCAATATAATTATATTACAAATTTGGAGTTAATGCAATTGCTAGTGTTTGTAAGATCCAACCAGTCCATTCTGAAGGAGATCAGCCCTGAGATTTCTTTGGAAGGAATGATGCTAAAGCTGAAACTCCAGTACTTTGGCCACCTCATGCGAACAGTTGACTCATTGGAAAAGACTCTGATGCTGGGAGGGATTGGAGGCAGGAGGAGAAGGGGACGACTGAGGATGAGATGGCTGGATGGCATCACTGACTAGATGGACGCAAGTCTGAGTGAACTCTGGGAGTTGGTGATGGACAGGGAGGCCTGAGTGCTGCAATTCATGGGGTCACAAAGAGTCGAAAAGAGTCAGACACGACTGAGCAACTGAACTGAACTGATATTATAATTATGCCCATATGATATATTATAATTATGTTAACACTTCTTGGGCTTCCCTGGTGGCTCAGTGGTAAAGAATCCATCTGCCAAAGCAGGAGGCATGAGTTTGATCCCTGAGTCAGGAAAATCCCCTGGAGAAGGAAATGGCAGCCCACTCTAGTATCCTTGCCTGGAAATCCCATGGACAGAGGAGACCGAAGACTATAGTACATGAGGTCACAAAGAGTTGGACACGGCTTAGAGACTAAATAGCAGCAACAACAAATGTTGCTGAGCCAAATGATATTTTATGGGTATATTTCCTTTCAGTTTTCTTTTGCCTTTTTTTTTTTTACCATAGTTAATAATTAACTCTTTTCAAATGCTTAGTTTTCTATGTGCCTGTCACACTCACTGAATCCACTTTTACCTGGTCCAGCATCTCAGTACATCACCTTCTGCTGTGCCTGGTGTCCCTGAATCCAGAGCTTCTTAGGTTCAGTTTTGCTCCAAGAACCTGGCTAGGAAGGGTAATCGTGTGACTACCATGAGGTTAAGAAGGTGAGCCAGGGAATTCTAACCACTCTGTATCCAAGTTTTGACCAAGATCACCTGTTTCTGCCCTGAGCCTTCATACCAGCCTTCCACTGAACCAACTCCCCTCTGACTTCGAGCCTACTGGAGTTTTGCTGGGCGGATTAGCTCACGTTTTTTGTTAACCCCTTCTGCAGTCCCTTCATTTCAGCTTTCTCTACTTTGCTAACTCAACTGCTGCATCTCCATTTGGTTTCCATCTTCTAAAAATGTGTTAACCTCCCCAATCTGCTCTCAGTCTAGTGAAGTGTGGGGGAGGGAGGAGTCATTTGGCAAGGTTACCATCCACTGGGTTTCAGGAAGCACTGCTAATTCTTTTACTTCCAAACCCTTCCAATCTGGTCTCTGCTCCCATTTGGTCACTGAAGTTACTTTTGTCAATGTGCCCAGTAACCTGGCAGCGTGAAATGTTGGTGGCCGCTTGCTCCTTCTGGAAACACTCTTCCTTTGAACTTCTGTGACACCACACTCTCCTGGTTTCCCTACTACTTTGTCTCCTTATTTTGGTCTTTCTTTTCTACTTGACCTCTAACAGAGTTCCTTAGGGTTCCTGGTTCCTTTATAAAAGCACCTCTCCATCATCCTGAGGATTTCTGCATTTGTATCTCTTCCTCAAGTCCTTCCTTGGGCCCCTGATTTTGTGTATTGGGGGATCAAGTAGAGGCCTCATTAGGGTTCCAAGTCATCACCTTCTTCTTCCCCTAGCACTGAACTTTGTGTATCATCTATGGACCCCTGCAATTCCATCACCACATGGCAGCCAGAGGCTCTTTCACAGTCTAAACTGGATCGAATACTTCTGCCGCTTCTTTTCACTGTCTTCCTTTGCACTTTGAATAACATCCATGTTCCACTTCCTTCTCTTGGTTCACAAGGCCCTGCAAGCCTGGCCTGGCCCTTGCTTTCCTCTTCACTCCAGCCCTCTCATTCACTAGTCTCCAACCACACGCGCCTTCTTTCAGTTCCTTTAAGATTGCAAGCTCTTTCCCACCTTCGGTCAGCACTCAGCCTGTCCCCTCTGCCCGAAAGGCGCAGTTTCATTTTGTCACTCTCTTGAGTCCAGCTTAAATGCCACCTCGCCTGTGAGACCTTTCCTAGACTTATCTGGAGAGGCCTGATGTCATCTTGATTGCCTGTCACCTTTGCATTCTGCAGTCATTTGTTGACTGATTCTTGTTTCCTGTTGTTTGTGTTTTACTGTTTCCTCCACGACCCAGCATGCCCCCAAAGCTCTTATTTACTCAGGGCCTAGTACAGCATGTAGCCTCATTCCCTGTAAATATTTGTTGAGTGATGGAGGGAATGTTTGGGAAGTATACTTTCTAAAGCTGGATGGGAACAGAATCAAAAGACCTCCATACTTGCAGATAAAGGGTCATGGAAAAACATCTGAAATGTCAGCATTCTTAGAAGATGTCTTTGAGCTTCCAATTAGAGTTGTGCTTTCTGCAAGCACAAATTACCATTTCCCCACGTGTGGATAAATACCCCAGACCTGTCAAGACTCCCTCCTAAATCTCTCACCTCCATCTGCTTCCTTCCCTCCCCACGGCCACTGCCTTAATTCAGACTATCATCATCTATCTCTTGGATGCCCTCTAATCCACTCCCCTCTCCAACTTTGTCTCCTCAAGTCCATGTCCATACTAGGGTCATAGTAAGTTTCAAGATGTGCCAATTGACATCACTTTCCAGTTTAAAACCTTTCAGTTATATCCCCCTCCCCACCTTTATCCCCAGGATAAAAGCTAAGTGCCTTAAGGTGAGTGCTGTATAATCTGGTCCTTGCCCACCCCCACAGCATCCTCCAGCCCCCACGACTGCCCCCTATCCTCCAGTTTTACAATGCCTCCTGTAACCTTGTGCCCTTTGCCCTCTGCCTCTTCTGTGTGAAGACCTCTCCCTCCTTTTATTTTTAGCCTATCTGTCCATGCGTGCTCAGTCGCTCATTCTTATCTGACTCTTTGCAACTTTATGGACTGTGGCCCTCCAGGCCCCTATGTCCATGGGATTTCCCAGGCGAGAATACTGGAGTGGGTTGCCATTTCCTCCTGTAGGGGATCTTCCTGACCCAGGGATCAAAGCCGTGTCTCCTGTGGCTCTTGCATTGGCAGGCAGCTTCTTTACTACTGAGCCACCCGGGAAGCCTTATCTCTGTCCGCAATTGAAGTCTAAATGTAAACTCCATTTCTCTCCCTGGAGTCTTCTCTGATCCTCCAGATTTGGATCAGTTCCCCTCCCCGTGTTTTATAGCTCCTGTTCTTCCCTCTTCCGCAGCATTTATCAAATAATATTGTGATTCCCTTTTATGTATCTGTTTCTTTAATACTTTAAGCTTCTGAAACACAGAGGCTGTGTCTTGTCTTTGAATCCTCATTATTGAGTTAAGTAAGGCCAATGAGTGAGAAGCAGTAAAAGGGCCTTGTTTACGCATTCAGGCTTGAGAACTCGGCTTTGATGAATTGGAACAGCAGAACTAGCTTTCACCTGGCTGTAGATTGAGTGCCCGCGGTCTTAGCAGTTTTGAACAGTCCTTGCTGTAGACTTACAGGGGCCTTTCTGCAGCCACCGTGAGCTACGTGTGCTAAGTTGCCTCAGTCATGTCCAACTCTGTGCAACTGCGTGGACTGTAACCTGCCAGACTCCTCTGCCCACAGAATTCACCAGTCAAGAATACTCAAGTGGGTAGTTATTCCCTTCTGCAGAGGATCTTCCCCACCTAGGGATCAGACATCGTGTGCTGTGCTTAGTTGCTCAGTCATGTCTGACTCTTTGCAATTCCATGGACTATCTCAAAGGGCGGTTTCTCCCTTTGGGCTATAACTACTCTGGTCTCATGTTTGTGAAAGTGTGAAAGTGTTAGTCACTCAGTCGTGTCTGACTCTTTGTGACCCCATGGACTGTAGCCCACCAGACTCCTCTGTCCATAGAATTCTCCAAGTGAGAATACTGAAGCGGACAGTCATTTCCTTCTCCAGAGAACTTCCTCACCCGTGGGTCGCAGCTGGGGCTCCCACACTGCCTGTGCGTTCTTCACCAACTGAGCCAGCAGGGAAGCCCTGTCACCTTTACCAACTAGGAAAGAAAACCAGTGGGAACTGGTCTCCTGGGGCGCAGGGATAGTCCCTCGGGGTGGGGTTGGCACTGGGTCAGGTTATCTTCTCTGTTGGGACTTCAACATTACAGCTGCACTTCAGCACTCATATGGTGTTCCTCAGATCCTTGGAGAAGGCGATGGCACCCCACTCCAGTACTCTTGCCTGGAAAATCCCATGGACGGAGGAGCCTGGTGGGCTGCAGTCCATTGGGTCGTGAAGAGTCGGACACCACTGAGCCGACTTCACTTTCACTTTTCACTTTCATGCACTGGAGAAGGAAATGACAGCCCACTCCAGTGTTCTTGCCTGGAGAATCCCAGGGATGGGGGAACCTGGTGGGCTCCCCGTCTATGGGGTCACACAGAGTCAGACACGACTGAAGTGACTTAGCAGTAGCAGCAGCAGATCCTTCTGGATCAGGAATTTCTCCCAATAGTGCCGAAGGAACTCATTTATAGGAAATTTTACAAAAACTATAAAACCATAGTTAAGGATTAAGAACTAAGAGTTACTGTAAGCATATATCATGTAGGCAGTCACTAGAGTGTGGTTCAGATTAATTACTAATACATAGCGATTACGTTTCTTTTTTCTCTTTTGTTCACTCAATTTAGTAAATATTTAATGAGGTCTATTATGGTGATATGTACTAAGGATCAATGAAGACTTACTTTTTCTCTTCAAAGGAACTCAGAATAAATCCAGAGCCTGATTTTTGTCATTTCTGGGTCTTCATCTCCAGTTGCTCTATATGGACAAGTCTCTCAAGACCCTTCACAGTGTGGATCCTAACCTTTCCCTCTTGCTTCACCCTCAGCTACTGCTCCTCCCTACCCTGCATTCTTCACATTCACACCAGCTAGACTGCATTTGAAGAATGCACTGTGCATTTTAGCTTCAGTGCTGACCATTTGTCAAAACACACCTTCTGCTGTGTCTGCCCTTTTTTATTTTTAATTGAAGGATAATTGCTTCACAGTATCGTGTTGGTTTCTACCAAACCTCAACATGAATCAGCCATGGTTTTATCCATGTCCCCTCCCAGTATATCTGCCTTTTGATTCTTGTCTTCCTTCCACCTCTGGGTTTCTTTTTTTTTTTTTAAAGATTTTTCGTGTGGACCATTTTAAAAATCCTTTATTGGATTTGTTACAATATTGCTTCTGTTTTTTATGTTTTGGTTTTTTGGCCTTGAGGCATGTGGGATCGTAGTTTCCTGACTAGGATTGAACCTGCTCTCCCTGCATTGGAAGCTGAAGCCTTAACCACTGGGCTGCCAGAGAAGCCCCTCACTTTGGGCTTCTGTAGCACCTTATCCAAAGCTCTGAGTCGGCGATTCTTAAGCATATGGGAAGCTTGTTCACAGTCTAAGTGCCTGGGCCCCTCCCACATCTAGAAATTCTCAATGTCTGGGATGAGGTTCAGCCGGTATATTTTGGCATAACCTTCCTAGGTAATTCTGATGTATTATCTCCATTTGTTACAGTCGCAAGATATTACATTCTGTATCTGTGTCTCCTGTTTATCTTTTTCTCATCATACTCATTTGAGGTAGTCTTAAGGTAGAACAATGACTTCATTATCTCTAACTCTGGCACAGAACACGTGTAGGAACTGAAAGCATTTGCTTTTGAGTTGTAGCTAGGACAAAGGGATAGACATCTGCAACAAATGGGAATTTGTTTATTAATAAAGCTATTAGTAATTCACAAAAACCAAGTTATATAGATGGTATTTACTAGCAACAATACCTGGAAAAGGCAATGGCACCCCACTCCAGTACTCTTGCCTGGAAAATCCCATGGACGGAGGAGCCTGGTGGGCTGCAGTCCATGGGGTCGCTAAGAGTTGGACGCGACTGAGCGATTTCACTTTCACTTTTCACTTTCATGCATTGGAGAAGGAAATGGAAACCCACTCCAGTGTTCTTGCCTAGAATATCCCAGGGACGGGGAGCCTGGTGGGCTGCCATCTATGGGGTCGCACAGAGTCGGACACGACTGAAGTGACTTAGCAACAGCAGCAACAATACCAGATGGTTGTCCAAAATATCTTAAGGAGTGTCCTGATTTTGGAGCCCTAGAGTTTTCTCTTCTCTATAACCTTGTCTTCTCAGGCAGTTTATGAGGTCATTATGAGGGCCATTGAGTACCCATATCCTCTCTCCCTGCAACATCTAAATTAAGAGACACCATGTAGTGAAACCCTTTCCCACTGTGCTGTTCTGGACGGAGATCATTCTTTAAAAATCAATATTAAACTGCTCTTGGGTGCCAGTAGATGACATCACATATTGCTTGATATACAATGTACATTGGAGTCTATTTCGAGAAGACTTATTGAAAAACTATTTTGGAAGAAGAATCAAGGTTAGTGTCAGTAGTAATTAGCACTGCTGTGACATTGCTCCTGATACTCCTATTTTTAATATTTTTGTTCTGATTAAAGCTGGTGTTGTATGATGTGCCTCTGAACAAACATTTTGTAGCAAGAATTAAGGGTGAGCTCGTTCTAAGTAAGATGACGTGATTCTCTCCCTCGTTAATCTGGTAATGCTTGTGGAACTTGGCTTTAGCTAGTGCGTTAGAGGTTTTAATGATCATATTAGTGAATATTTCTTAGCAGAGTTATTTCCAAAAATAATACTATTAAGTTCAGTTCAGTCACTCAATCATGTCCGACTCTTTGCGACCCCATGAATTGCAGCACGCCAGGCCTCCCTGTCCATCACCAACTCCTGGAGTTCACTCAAACTCACATCCATCGAGTCAGTGATGCCATCCAGACATCTCATCCTCTGTCCTCCCCTTCTCCTCCTGCCCCCAATTCCGCCCAGCATCAGGGTCTTTTCCAATGAGTCAACTCTTTGCATGAGGTGACCAAAGTATTGGAGTTTCAGCTTTAGCATCAGTCCTTCCAAAGAAAACCCAGGACTGATCTCCTTTAGAATGGACTGGTTGGATCTCCATGCAGTTCAAGGGACTCTCAAGAGTCTTCTCCAACACCACAGTTCAAAAGCATCAATTCTTCGGTGCTCAGCTTTCTTCACAGCCCAACTCTCACATCCATACATGACCATTGAAAACCATAGCCTTGACTAGACGGACTTTTGTTGGCAAAGTAATGTCTCTGCTTTTGAATATGCTATCTAGGTTGGTCATAACTTTTCTTCCAAGGAGTAAGCGTCTTTTAATTTCATGGCTGCAATCACCATCTGCAGTGATTTTGGAGCCCCCCAAAATGAAGTCTGACACTGTTTCCACTGTTTCCCCATCTATTTCCCATGAAGTGATGGGACCAGATGCCATGATCTTCGTTTTCTGAATGTTAAGCTTTAAGCCAACTTTTTCACTCTCCTCTCTCACTTTCATCAAGAGACTTTTAGTTCCTCTTCACTTTCTGCCCTAAGGGTGGTGTCATCTGCATATCTGAGGTTATTGATATTTCTCCTGGCAGTCTTGATTCCAGCTTGTGCTTCTTCCAGTCCAGCGTTTCTCATGATGTACTCTGCACAGAAGTTAAATAAGCAGGGTGACAATATACAGCCTTGATGTACTTCCTATTTGGAACCAGTCTGTTGTTCCATGTCCAGTTCTAAACTGTTGCTTCCTGACCTGCATATAGGTTTCTCAAGAGGCAGGTCAGGTGGTCTGGTATTCCCTTCTCTTTCAGAATTTTCCATAGTTTATTGTTATCCACACAGTCAAAAGCTTTGGCACAGTCAATAAAGCAGAAATAGCTGTTTTTCTGGAACTCTCTTACTTTTTCCATGATCCAGGAGATGTTGGAAATTTGATCTCTGGTTCCTCTGCCTTTTCTAAAACCAGCTTGAACATTTTGAAGTTCAAAGTTCACGTATTGCTGAAGCCTGGCTTGGAGAATTTTGAGCATTACTTTACTAGCATGTGAGATGAGTGCAATTTTGCGGTAGTTTGAGCATTCTTTGGCAATGTCTTTCTTTTGGAACTGGAATGAAAACTGACCATTTCCAGTCCTGTGGCCACTGCTGAGTTTTCCAAATTTGCTGGCATGTTGAGTGCAGCACTTTCACAGCATCATCTTTTAGGATCTGAAACAGCTCAACTGCAATTCCATCCCCTCCACTAGCTTTGTTTGTAGTGATGCTTCCTAAGGTCCAGTTGACTTCACATTCCAGGATGTCTGGCTCTAGATGAGTGATCACACCATCATGATTATCTGGGTCGTGAAGCTCTTTTTGTACAGTTTTTCTGTGTATTCTTGCCACCTTTTTAAAAATATCTTCCTGCTTCTGTTAGGTCCATACCATTTTTGTCTTTATCGAGCCCATCTTTTTATGAAATGTTTCCTTGGTATCTCTAATTTTCTTGAAGAGATCTCTAGTCTTTCCCATTCTGTTGTTTTCCTCTATTTCTTTGCATTGATTGCTGAGAAAGTCTTTCTTATCTCTTCTTGCTGTTCTTTGGAACTCTGCATTTAGATGCTTTTATCTTTCCTTTTCTCCTTTGCTTTTCACTTCTCTTCTTTTCACAGCTATTTGTAAGACTTCCATGGTGGCTCAGATGGTAAAGCATCTGCCTACAATGCAGGAGACCCGGGTTCAATCCCTGGGTCAGGAAGATCTCCTGGAGAAGGGAATGGCAACCCACTCCAGTATTCTTGCCTCCCCTCACCCCAAAATACGGGCTCAAAGAAATAATACTACTAATACTAATACTACATAATAATACTATTATGACCCATTAAGCCCCACCAGGGGCTTCCCTGGTGGTGCAGGGTTAAAGCATCTGCCTGCAGTGTGGGAGACCTGGGTTTGATCCCTGGGTCGGGAAGATCCCTTGGAGATGGAAATAGCAACCCACTCCAGTATTCTTGCCTGGAGAATCCCATGGGCGGAGGAGCTTGGTGGGCTACAGTCCACGGGTCGAAGAGTCGGACATGACTGAGAGACTTCACTTTCACTTTCAATAACAATGATCTGACCTAACCATCCATCAGTAAGGTCCTTTTTCGAGTGGTTCTTTTCCAGGTAATGGAGATGACGTGTACTGCCCATCTAAGGCTGCTGGATTGGGCAAATAAAACTACAAGATGCTCAATTAAAACTGAATAATAATATTGCGTTAGTGGCTCAGTTGTGCCCGACTCTTTGCGATCCAGTGGATTGAATCCTGCCAGGCTCCTCTGTTTATAGGATTTCCCGACAAGGATACTGCATTTGCAGGAAGATTCTTTACCATTTGAGCTACCAGGGAAGTCCTAATAACAGGTAAAAAATGAGTGCTTATACAGATACAAAAAATTATTCATTATCTGAAATTCAAATTTAACTCCACATTTCCATTGCAAGGGCCTTGTGCAGCAACCAAAACAGCAACTACAACAAATTTAACTGAATTCCTATATTTTATATGGCAGCCATAGCCCTATCTAACAATATCTCACTCTGCTTCCTAACTCCAGCCCCAGGGCCCAGGCAGGACTACTGGAGTGAGGCGTGCTTTCTGAGTCCATGAAGCAGAAACAAAAGAACACTCCTAAGTGATGAACAGTATATTCATTAGAAACTACTTCTGATCATTTTAGCCTATGCTTCCTGTGCCTGATAAAGCAGAAAATTATTTCTTGGTTGAAATGTCCATAAAAAGTACATTGACCATATCTCTAAATGCAAAAAGAGAGGGTTCTAAGTGTGATAAATTGGAAGCTACTGCCGGAAGCAAAATGGAATGAAAATATGATGCTATTTAGAAATACCTTACAAGGAGTAATTATTGCCTTCCATTTGTACCTCCACCCCAGATCAGAAGAATAAACAGCGTTCTCAGATGTTTCTAGAATGGAAAAAGTTAGTTCCCCGACCAGCAGACACAGAATTTCGACGGAATTACCAAATTCCAGCTAAAATTCCTGAGTTACAGGATTTTAGTTTCAAATACGGATGCTACTCGAGCCTACCCATTGCTTCTCAAGGTCTAGGTGAGTACGCCTGTAGCTTTTCAGAACAATTTTGTAGACTGTTCTTATTCCGAGATTCCTCAATACATTCCACTAACACACTTGTGGGACCTGGCAAGTCCCACAAATAAAGGCTGGGATTCTCTGCTCACTGACAGCTTCTTGTCTTTCCCTCCCTTGTGTTCTCTAGTCCCTGCTGTGCTGTATAGCCACATGAGGAGCCAAGAGCGCACGAAGAAGCAGTCCATCTACCAAAGTGATTACGGGAACGCCTATCTGGATTTCTTGACAATTCTGAACTCATTCAGCCCCTCTCAAGTCACAGAGTACCTTCAGGGTGTTTCCTACAAAGGTAAAATGAGGTCTCAAGTTACTATATGATAAATTACAGATCATAATAATACATGGCTTTCCACCAAATGGAAACTTTCCCAGCTTCTAGCCCCTGGTGTTCAATATATATGTATGTGAATACAAAAAGGTGGTACAGTGGTAAAGAATCCATCTGCCATTGCAGGAGATGCAAGAGATGCAGGTTCAATCCCTTGGTCAGAAAGATCCCCTGGAGGAGGGCATGGCAACCCACTCCAGTGTTCTTGTCTGGAGAATCCCATGGACAGAGGAGCCTGGAGAGCTACAGTCAACGGGGTCACAAAGTGCCAGACACGACTGAACACACATGCAACATATGAAGTTTTGTGTAAACCTCAACCCACTGAAAATAAATTTTTCTTCAAAGAGGCCCCAGTGAATATATCCCCACTTATTAAAAAGAAAACATCTAGCTTTTCACTTACTTCTGATCTCACTTTGCTGTGGTTGAGCTGCTCCAGGGTGACTTCTCTTTTTCTTACGGTTAATTGATTTCTCCAGTGGAAGTCGGCACTCTCTCACAGCTTTGTTTTAGTTTGTGTAGTCTTTATTTCCTGTTTGGTGTTTGTGTGTGTGTGTGTGTGTGACAGTCTTCTTAGGGTACATGCAAATCTTCATGTAGCTCATCTTCAAAAAGATAAACGTCATTCAGGACTGGTTGGGTCACTTTCTAGGACACATATTCCTATATCACCAAACTAACATGTTACATACATTATAAAACATTCAAAGTTAAATGTGAGAGCACAAAAACAAATGCAAACTTAGGTGGAGAGTAACTCAGGCATGGACGCGCGTGTGCACACACACACACACACACACACACCCTGATCTCTAGCCCTCAGGTGGCATTTATCACACTGAGCACAAGGACAGGTAACATCACTTGCATTCTTTCTTCCTCTTAGTTTTGGCTGCACAGATGGTAATTTCTAGGAGTGACAAAGCTTTATAGCTCCACCATGTACAATTTAAAAGTATGTGATTAGTATCAGGGGACCATAGATGTTCATAACCAGACAAGACTCCTTCAATTTCCAGATGAGGAAATGGAGGCTGGGGAGAGAGGGGGCCTCCCTTGGTCAGTTATCACTCAAAGATTGCAAAACCTACCAATACTGGTGGGCAGAAAAGCAACCCTGGCTTTCATGAAACTTCTGGAACAATAGTCTCTATTGTTTTGTTTATCGTCGCATCATGCACAGCAAGCACTGTCTAGGTGCTTCACAAATAGCACTCTTCGTCCATTCCAACAACTGTGCTAGGTAAGTATCAGTACCTTGATTCAGAGATGAGGCAACGGATAAAAAGAGATGACAGATGTGTGCTCAGTTGTGTCTGATTCTTCACATCCCCATGGACTGTAACCTGCCAGACTCCTTTGTCCAGGGAAGTTTCCAGGCAAGACTACTAGAGCGGCTGCATAGAACAAAAGCCTGCCTATTTCATTCCACAATCCACGCTCTTTCCAGGAAGTCTTGCTGATCTCTTGAATATTGTTTGTTCTTTTTAGTCAATAATTACATTCAAGAGATATTGACTATTGAAGAGTCTTTTTAGCTATTAGACATAATAGCTTTGATTATCGTGATTTTTTGGTCTCATTGAATTCATATTTAGAGTACTATTGTCAGTAGAAATTGTCACTTAGAAATTTCTCTATTTAGCCCTGAAAGAGTTAAGTGGAAAATTTTATCCTGTTTTTCTTCATAATTTTCAGAAAGGCAGATTCTTGATCGCTTTATTCGCTCTTACTGTGACGTGGGCCAAAGGATGGATAACAAAGAAAAATAGTTCAAATGAAGAACATCTGAAAGTAACTGAGTTCTTTTCTCAATAATCAAGAAAAATAAGATCCAAATTGTTCTGAATTATAATTTCATCATGACTTGGTGTAATTTGGTTTGTTTTATTTTTAAACAATAAAATCATTTAAGGCTGAAAATCATCCCTTGCCTCCCAATCTATTCCTACCCAATTTTAACTATATCCAGTGGGTTTTGATATAATGTTTTTTCACTATTCTCTTTTGGATACTTACTTTGTGTCTTCAATTCTGGTTTCCTCTTTGAACCAGGAATTATGTGAAAGAGGTTTCTTAATTTTTCAATAATTAGGGGCTTAAAAAATTCATTAGTGTTGATTTTGAATTTGAAAGTTAATCTCTGCTTATGGAAAATTAGCAAACATTTTTTATACCACGTATAAGAATGACTTGTGTATTACATGAATAGCAGAAGAAAAAATGTATAGCTAATTATATTTTAAAGCCACTTCTTTGTCTTAATTGTATATTTTAACTGTCATATTCTGAAGCAAAAATACTAAAAACACTCCACAATAGAAGTATTTTCATCAATGTCTCCTAGTATTTCTGGGATTTTTGCTACATATTTTTGGCTCTTATGTTGTTTATCAGTGCTTATGACTTACAGAGAGCTTCTTCATTTTCCTCTTACATGTTCTTCTTCTTCATTTTCCTATTACATGTTATTGACCATGTTAATGGTTTTGACCTTGAATTATGTTTTAATTTATATTCATGTTGCTATTCATGCTGGGTTTGTTTTTTCTGTGCATTTACTTAATTCCAAATTTCTCTCTCCTTTTTTTTTTTTTTTTTCTATTTATGTCTTTCTTGGAGCACTGGGGACTGAGGCTGTGGCCCACGAGTAATTTCATATGGATTCTCTCTCAGTTTAGTGTGTGCAGTGGGACTTCCTGTCCTCCCAGCACTCTCCAGAGCATGGCCCATATTCCATCAGGCTCTTGAACCAAATATTAAACACTGAAGAGCCCTTTTTTCAATGAATATTTATTGAACACCTTTTATGTGCCAGGCAGTGTTGTAGGTCTTGGGAATACTCTAATAGTGAAAAGACATACACAGAGCTTGCATCGTGGAGAGAGGGACAGATCATAAGCAAGTGAAGATGAACAGGAGAATCACAAAGTGTAAGCGCTACACACAGCATAGGGCTTCCCTGGTCACTCAGATGGGAAAGAATCTGTCAGCAATGCAGGAGACCTGGGTTCAAGTCCTGGGTCAGGAAGGTCCCCTGGAGAAGGAAACGGCAACCTGCTCCAGTAATCTTGCCTGGAGAATTCCATGGACAGAGGGGCCTGGCAGGCTACAGTCCATGGGGTCACAGAAAAGTCACACACGACTGGGCGCCTAAGCATGCATGCGCACACACGCAGTGTAAGCCGTGTTGTGATAGTCCAAGGTCCTATAAGGAGGCCTGGTTTAGGCTGACCCATTAAGAGGAGGAAGGGCCAGCCATGCCAAAAGAGGAGCAATAGCTTTCCAGGCTTGGGGAACAGCAAGCCATCCAAGTAGGAAATATCTTGAAGTGTTTCTTGAAGTGTTCTGGAAAGAGTCAGAAGGCAGAGTGGCTGAAGCATAGTCAGCTGGGGACACAAGGCAGAGGGTCTGTCAGACAAAAAGAGGTCAAGGAGGCGGGAGTCAGGTCTTGTATGGAGAGAGTGTCGTTGGCTCTTGACAGCATGGGCTCTCTTGTTCTCACTTCTGTGTTCCAGAATAGTCAATAAACTTATGCTAGTACAAGTTGGTGTATCCCTGTGAACATGGTTTGGTTTTATGTTAACACACTTCCTCAGCCTGTGCTAACAAAGCTTCGCCGGAGGCTGAGGGTTTCATCTCTCCAGACGTATTATAGCTGGATCTTCAGCTTTCCACTGTCCTCCTTTCCACAAAGGTCTGTCTAGTCAAAGCTTTAGTTTTTCCAGTAGTCATGTATGGATGTGAAAGTTGGATTTAAAAAAAAAAAAAGAAGGCTGAGTCCCGGAGAACTGATGCTTCTGAACTGTGGTGTTGGAAAAGACTCTTGAGAGTCCCTTGGACAGCAAGGAGATCCAATTAGTCCATCCTAAAGAAGATCAATCTTGGGTGTTTATTGGAAGGACAGGTGCTGAGGCTGAAACTCCAGTACTTTGGCCACTTGATGCTAAGAGCCGACTCATTAGAAAAGACCTGATGCTGGGAAAGATTGAAGAGGGCTCCAGCCCCTCAGACCCCAAATGGGATCACTGACCTCTTTTTTTAAAATTTTTGGCCAAGTTGCCTGGCTTATGAAATCTTAGTTCCCCAACCAGGGATTGAACCTGGGCCCTCAGCAGTGTAAGTGCAAAGACCTAACCACTGGAGCGCTAGTGAATTCCTGATCCGTGACTTCTTAAATGATTTTTTTTAATTTATAGATATTAAAGTTGACATTGTGCTGTGACATTCTATAAAGCCTAGTATCATGTGTTTATTACAGTATCATACAGAATAGTTTCACCACCCTAGAATACCCCCTATTTGCACCTAATCTACCCTTCTCCCAAACCTCCCTTTACTTCTTTGGAGATAGTTTTGGTAGTCCAAGGGCAACACAGGCAAGAAAAACCTATATCACCTCCATTGCCTGCAGCAGACAATCTGCTGGCAGACAGCCAGATGGGTTGCCATCCATGTGGCTGGAGACAGGAAAGTATCCTACCTCCAGAACTGCAGAACAGGTAAGTGACTGCCACCCTAGAACCACAAAAGCTACTTAAGCACAGTATTGGTATGCACTATTTGATAGACTTTTCTTTGGGCACCGTGGTAAACTGAAGTACCATTCCCCGCCCCCTCCACGTCTCTTCAGGTCTTTCTGTCTCTGCATTTTTGGCTATGTAACTTTGCAACCCCTCCTACTAAAGATTAAAGATGGGAGGTGTTTCCCCAGACTTTGACTATGAACTTAGTCATGTGACTCGCTTTAACCAATGAGATGTTAGCAGACCTAAGTTCTGGCTTCCCACTGGTCCCAGGAGGCGGATGAGAGGTGTGGGGAGGAGAGCTGCTGATATGGTCTGTTTGCATCTTCCCAAGATTCTTCTGAAAATGATTGCAGCCACAAAATTAAAAGACACTTGCTCCTTAGAAGAGCTATGACAAACCTAGACAGCACATTAAAAAGCAGAGACATTACTTTGCTGACAAACGTCCGTCTAGTCACACCTTAGTTTTTCCAATAGTCATGTATGGATGTGAAAGCTGGACCATAAAGAAGACTGAGTGCTGAAGCATTGATGCTTCTGGACTGTGGTGTTGGACAAGACTCTTGAGAGTCCCTTGGACAGCAAGGGGATCAAACCAGTCAATCCTAGAGGGAATCAATTCTGAAGATTCATTGAAGGACTGATGCTGAAGCTGAAACCCCAATACTTTGGCCACCTGATGCAAGGAGCTGACTCATTAGAAAAGACCCTGATGCTGGGAAAGATTGAAGGCAGGAGGAGAAGGGGATGACAGAGGATGAGATGGTTGGATGGCATCATGGACTCAATGGACATGAGTTTGAGCAAGCTCTGGGAGTTGGTGAAGGACAGAGGAGCCTGGCGTGTGGCAGTCCATGGGGTTGCAGAGTCAGACATTACTGAGCAACCGAATGCCAACAACAACAACAAAGATCCTTCTAGTGAAATCCTAATCCCCAAAGTGATGGTATTAGGAGGTGGGACCTTTGAAGGGGACTAGATCTTAAGGCAGAGCCCTCATGATTGGGATTAGTGCCCTTATAAAAGAGACCCCAGAGAGCTCCCTTCTGCCATACAAGACACACAGAGAAAAGATGGCTCTCTGAACCAGAAGGTCCTCACCAAACCCCAGACCTGTTCGTGCTGTGATCTTGGCATTTCCAGCCTCCAGAACTATGAGAAACAAATGTTTGTTGTTTAAGAACTACCCAGTTTACAGTGTTTTGTCATAGCAGCCCAAATGGACTGATACAGTTACCCTAGCTGATCTATCTTTGTGACCCACAAAGTGAGAGATAAATGCTTTCCGTTGCATGCCACGGAGATTAGTACCGCAATAGCTAACAGTGGCGCTAGTAAAGATTCTGCCTGCCAGTGCAGGAGATGCGGGAGACTCAAGTTCCATCCCTGGGTTGGGAAGATTCCCTGGAGAGGGAAAAGGCAACCCACTCCAGTATTCTTGCCTGGAAAACTCCATGGACAGAGGAGACTGTCGGGCTCCAGTTCTTGGGGGTCATGAAAAGTCAGACATGACACACACACACAGAGACATACACATACACATGAGACTCCTCTGAAACCCTCAAAATGAAAAGCTTGGTAGAATCCGTTTTCCCTCTTACAAATATTAACTCTGATCGCCACTGACACATGTGCTTAAATAGAGATTGTTTTTTTAAGACAGGAGAGAGTGGTTGTGGTCCTCTTGTAATTTAAAATCTGCAAAGGCATTTTAAACCTTGAACACTACAAAAGTTCTCATGCGGCCAGCAGCCACTGCTTATTCTAATGTGCCAAAGGATGTGAAAGAGTGCTTTAATATGGTTCCTTTCTTCAGAGCAGATTGTCAAGACAGACCAGTCAGTGTACAAGATGTGAGTTAATTATGTAGCACCGTTACCTTCACTATTGTATTTCAAAGAGAGCAGTGTTTCAACACAGAAAATGATTCTGAAATTTTTTCTCTTCTAGTATCCCCTGATGGCTCTTTTGATTCTCTTTCTCACCTCCTGCAAACCTCACTACCCGTCCCCAGCTACACACACACACACACAATCCAAAAAGTACATATAGCAGATTTCCATGCTTTCCCAAAACATCTATTCTTTGTTTTTAACCTCTTGAAAAAGCTGTTCTATAAATAAGTTTAAACTTGTTCTGTTTCATTAAAAAAATGCTTTCACAAATAGAAGAGTAGAAAAATAATATTACTTTAAACTGAAGACAGGACTTCCCTGGCTGTCGACTGGTTAAGATTCTGTGTTTCCAGTACAGGGGACAGGAGTTTGATCCTTGGCCCAGGAACTAAACCTGGCACAGCCAAATAAATAAATGTTTTAAAAATAATGTAGTGGGTTTCATATATGTATAATGAAAAGTGAAAGCCACTCAGTCATGTCTGATTCTTTGTGACCCCATGAACTGCAGCCCGCCAGGCTCCTCAGTTCATGGGATTCTCCAGACAAGAGTGCTGGAGTGGGTTGCAGGAGCTCCTGACCAGGGATCGAAGCTGGGTCTCCCGCACTGCAGGCAGATTCTTTACCGTCTAAGCCACCCTGGTCTCCCATACATAAAATATACCATGGAAATATATAATATGATGTTGAATTCAGGAGCAGGAAGAAAGACACAGCCGGCTGAGGACAGAGAGGCATGAGAGCTGCTATTTTAATGAGGGTGGTCAGGAAGGCCTCCCAACACTGTGCTGAACTCCGCCGCGACAGAAGTGAGGGAGCAGGGGAGAAGCTTGCAGCTGCATGGAGAAAGGACTTCCGGTGAGAGGGAACAAGGGCAGAAACCCTTCGTGTTCTAAGAGAAGGTCAAGGTGGCCTGGGAGAGCGAGGGGAGAGCAGTAGAAGATGAGGTCAGACAGGGAGAAGGGCAGGTCAGGGAAGCCTGAGGTTATGAATTTTACTTTGGATGATATGAAAAGCATGACAGATATTTGAGCCGAGGGTTAACATTGTCCAATTTCTGTTTTTAAAAGATCACTCTCTACATAGAATATTTTGTCCTGGGTAGGCTGAGCGACGAAGAATTGATGCTTTTGAACTGTGATGCTGGAGAAGTCTCTTGGGAGTCCCTTGGACTGCAAAGGAGATCGAACTAGTCAATCCTAAAGGAAATCAATCCTGAATATTCATTGGAAGGACTGATGCTGAAGCTGAAGCTCCAATACTGTGGCCACCTGATGCAAAGAGCTGACTCATTGAAAAAGACCCTGATGCTGGGAAAGACTGAGGGCAGGAGGGGAAGGGTATGACAGAGGATGAGATGATTGGATGGCATTACAAACTCAATGGACATGCACTTGAGCTAACTCCAGGAGATAGTGAAAGACAGGGAAGCCTGCTGTGCTGCAGTCCATGGGGTTGCAAAGAGTCAGACACAACTTAGCGACTGAACAACAGGGCAGAAATGAAAACAGGGAGACCAATCAGGATGTATAGCCAAGGTCCAGGTGAGAAACATGGTGGTTTGGACTTAGAGGTGTTGGTGGAGCAAGTGAGGAGTAGCTGCAAACGTATAATCAGTAGGATTTGTTGGTGGACTGGACGTGTATTGGGGAGGGGTAGGGGAGGAGATGACTTCAAGGGTTTTTCCCTTAAACAACTGGAAAAAATGGAGCTGTTTTCTGAGACAGAGCAGTTGGAGGAGGCGTGAGGTTTTGACTGTGGAATGTACCCACATATAATTACTATTAACGGTGAGATGATAAAGGGCTTCCCAGGTGGCTCAGCAGCAGTACATGAGATACCAAAAATGTGGATTCGATCCCTGGGTGGGGACGGTCCCCTGGAGGAGGGCATGGGAACCCACTCCAGTATCCTTGCCTAGAGAATCCCATGGACAGAGGAGCCTGGCAGGCTACAATCCATGGGGTCTCAAAGAGTCGGACACCACTGAAGTGGCTTAGCACGCAAGATGATAAGACAACATTTTTAATACTGGAGTTATTTTCCTCTTTGTTCACTCTCTGGTATTGCCTCCCCACCCCACCTCCCAGCTTTATGTTAACATCAATTAGCTTCTCGCGTGATGGGATTAACACACCGAGGAGGAGGAGGGGAGAGAGGAGGAACATACCCAGGTACTCCAGTTACAAATCCAGGCACAGCGAGGTGCAAGCCAGCACCGCGGGTACAGCTCATCAGCACTGGCTGCTCCCAGCAAGAAAGTAGCAAGATTTTCTTCACCTGGCACCCCTGTGATCATCAGTAATTGCCCTTGGGGGCCAAGCAGACATCATTTTAATCTGTACAGGAATCCCTGACAGGTTTGGCCTTCTGATACCATGAGCTGGAGAAGACGAAGAGCAGATACTGCTTTGGGAAGAGTAGAAACAGCTCATGCTGACAGGTAAGAAAACATTCTCTTCGTTCTTTGCTTTTCTCTTTTTTAAAATATTGTAGAATTTTCTAGAATCCTACTTGGGAGTACAGGCAGAGAGCTGTTTGCGGTAAAAATGGGTATTATAAGGCAACTATTTACATTGTCAAGGAAGCAGGTTTTGCTCCTCAGAAGGAAGGTAAAGGGAAGTTGGTCCCATTCATTGTGGAGTCTGACCACATCCCGCCATTCCCCTCCCTCAGGCCTGGCCCACCCCCCCGCCGCCATTCCTCCCCCTAGCCTGCCCCCCCCGCCCCCCCACCCCACTGTGGCCTGGCACGAACATGGGATGCAGCAGTGCCCCAGGCTTAGACAACTGACTGTTGCTATGGAATTTTGTCCCTGCAATCAGAGGCTCTGCCTTGATAACTTAATTGCACTTAAAAAAAAAAAAAAAAAAAAAACAAAAAAAATACCTTGAATTTGAATAAATCCTGAGAATATCATGAGGGCTTTTGATTAATGTAAAATTAAAGCTCTTTCAGAAGCATTAATTGAATAAAAAGAACACTATTCAAAGAGCTTAAAGGACAGCCCAAACCATTTGAAGATATACAGTCATTATCTTAAAATCTGGTTAATTAAGATACTAAGTGTCATCAAACATTTTGACTTCAGGCACTTTATTTGTATTTAAATCTCTATCTCATTTCTTGTTGTCCTGACCCTTCAGTATCTATTTCTTCCTTCCTATGTTGCCCTATTCTGAATCTTTTCCAAGTTAGCTGGAAAATAAACTCTAGACTATTTCCAGCTCAGTTATTCTCAGCATCCTTCCTACTGACCAAGTGTGGATAACATGTCATAATTAAAAGCGATCCATTTCTTCTGAGATGACTGAGATAAAATATGCTTTTAGCTTGGCAGAAAAATTTGGCTTTTGACTGTTGAAAGAAATAAACTGTAAGCCTAACATTAAATTAGCATTGAGTGACAAAGAATACACACAAAAGATTGGGATATTGCTATTCCCCCAAATAAGGTAGAAGAAACCATTAAGTTCTGAACTAAATATCACCCTCAAGCCCTTGGCATAATCATACTACTAGAAGGCACAAGCCACCTTGCTCTGTCGTGTGAAACTGTGTGTACCTAGGATGCTTAGAGCTACACACAGGTCTTGGAAGACCCACAATGCCTAAACCTTTAGAAAAATGATGATCTTGCAAAATAAATCTGTTGTTAGGAGAGCTCCAAATTTGGTCAATCCAACAATTTAAAGATGTCATTTAACACAAAGATTCTTTGCATCTTTATTGTTTAGGCTTTGGAGCTCACATTTGTCCCGGTTGCAAGATGGCTGCAGAGTCTCCATCCAGAGGCCACATTTGAGGCAGGAAAGGGACTCTGTTCTCTCCTTTCTTTCATTTTTCAAAAGCGTGGGAACTTTACCCAAAGCCACCCAGTGGACTTTCACTCACACCTGACTGGCCAAAGCTGTATCACATGCCCATGACTAAACCCAAACCAGCAAGGAGAGTGATTACCAGGGATGTCTTAGGCCTCACAATTCACACCTGCCCCCACCCCACCACCAGAAAACGGAGGAGGAGATCTGCCTCTCATAAACGGCATGACCCCCAAGACCCAAACAAAGCAGAGTTTCAGCAGCAGCGGAGGGTGGGGGAGATGGCTGCCCGGAGGGAATGACAAGCAGATGCCAACATTTTCCACCCTCATCTCTGGTTTTCTTCCTTTCTCCCTAGCTGCACCATTACAGTCCTCATCCTTACTCTTCTCTCTGCCTGTCCTTGAAATGCTGGGGTCCTTATCACTCAGCTGGACCCTCTTCTCTTCCCTATGTTTGCTTTCTGCTCAGTCTTGTGGTATTAAATGCCATCTACATGCTGAAAAGAAAAAGTGAAAGTGTTAGCTGCTCAGTTGTATCTGACTCTTTGCTACTCCACGGACTGTAGCCCACCACACTCCTCTGTCCATGGAATTCTCCAGGAAAGAATACTGGAGTGGGTCTTACATCTGTGTCTCTTTTGCTGTCTTGTATATAGTGTCATTGTTACAATCTTTCTAAATTCCATATATATGTGTTAGTATGCTGTATTGGTGTTTCTCTTTCTGACTAACTTCACTCTGTATAATCCAGTTTCATCCACCTCATTAGAACTGATTCAAATGCATTCTTTTTAAGGGCTGAGTAATACTCCATTGTGTATACGTACCACAGCTTTCTTATCCATTCATCTGCTGATGGACATCTAGGTTGCTTCCATGTCCTGGCTATTGTAAACAGTGCTGCAATGAACACTGAGGTGCACGTGTCTCTTTCACTTCTGATTTCTTCGGTGTGTATGCCCAGCAGTGAGATTGCTGGGTCGTATGGCAGTTCTATTTCCAGTTTTTTAAGGAATCTCCACACTGTTCTCCATAGTGGCTGTACTAGTTTGCATTCCCACCAACAGTGTAAGAGGGTTCCCTTTTTCCACACCCTTTGCATCATTTATTGTTTGTAGAGTTTTTGATAGCAGTCATTCTGACCGGCATGAGATGGGACCTCACTGTGGTCTTGATTTGTATTTCTCTGATAATGAATGATGTTGAGTATCTTTTCATGTGTTTGTTAGCCATCTGTATGTCTTCTTTGGAGAAATGTCTGTTTAGTTCTTTGGCCCTGAACTCTGTTTGAGAAGGCAAGGGTGGGATGATTTGAGAGAATAGCATTGAAACATGTATATTATCATATGTCAAATAGATCGCCAGTCCAGGTTCGATGCATGAGATGGGGTGCTCAGGGCTGGTGCACTGGGATGACCCTGACAGATGGGATGTGAAGGGAGAAGAAAGGGGGTTCGGGAGGGGAACACATATACAACCATGGTTGATTCATGTCAATGTATGGCAAAAAAAACCACTACAATATTGTAAAGTAGTTAGCCTCCAATTAAAATTAATAAATAAAAATTTTTAAGAAAGAATACTGGAGTGGGTTGCCATGCCCTTCTCCAGAGGATCTTTGTGACTCAGGGATTGAACCCAGGTCTTCTGAATTGCAGGCTGATGCTTTACCACTTGAGCCACCAGGGAAACCCCAGTCTACATGCTGGCAACCCTTCCAATGGATATCCTCTGTCCAGACCTCTCTCCTCTGAGCTCCATGTTGGACATCTAGCTGCCCACCTGACAGCTCTACATGTCTCAGAAGCATCTCCAACATATGAGTATAAAGCTGAACTTTTCATTTTCTCTCAAACCAGTCCTTCCCCATATTGTTCCACCTTAGTAAACAGCACTTCTACCTGCCCTGTGTCTCAGAACAGATGTCTAGGAGTGAGGCTTGACTCTTACCCTCCTTAACAGCCTATCACAACCATGCTTCTTTTATTCAACAGGGCGTCTAGCACTTCACTACTGCAGTAGGTGTCCAGCTCCCAGTAGGTGCTCCATAAATGTTTTATGAAAATGATTGAGTGTGCTTGTGTGTACATCCCTAGACTGAAGAGTGGAAATGTAGAGGTTTATAAAGAGCTTGAGGGTAATAACAACCCAAGCTGTAAGATCAAAGATAAAAAGTGTTCATTTAGGGACAGATTGAAAGGAACATTGACAGTGCTTTCTGAGAGTTATCACGGCACTCTTCCTCTCTAATTCAGACACAAGCCCACTTATCTTTTGGCAGGACTTCCATGAGCACTAAAGGAGTATAGATGAAACCTTCCAATTTACATGGAGCTTCTCCCAGATGCACTGGTCTCCTCATGACTCCTGATTGCAATGCCACTGTTGATGGCACAAGGCACAATGAGAGACCAAAGTGAATTAAAATTGTGATGCATGATGTGCATTTTCTCCCTAAAGGCTTGTGATCAGTGACAGCTGAAACAGAGAGGGAGGGATGTTGTTCTTTTCTTTTCCAACATTAGTGACACTGATGACCATGATGTTGAAAGGATGGAAGATTGTAACAGTCAGCTACTGCTGCGTAACAAGCACTTATCAAATCTTGGTGGCAGTGAGGATTTATTTCCCAGACATTTGCAGCTTGCCAGAAGTTGCTCCTCTGGGCTGGGTATGGCTGGGTTAGGGCTTCAAGCCATCAGTCTGGCTGGGTTTGATGGTGGAGGGGTGACTGTTCCACATGTATTCTTTCTGCATCCCAGCTGAAGTGGCAGCATTTACCCAAAGGAAATTCTCCTCACACTGATGACAGAAAACACAGGAGGGTAAGTGAAAACTCTTGAAGCTTCTTAAAGCAAAAGTTCAGATCTGGCACACTACCACTTTGCTAATTAGTCAACATAAGCTGTAAGATCAAGCCCAGAGTCAAGGGCATCACACAGAGCTTTTTGTGATATGATCTACAGAGCCACGGGACAAAAAGCGTGGAAGGAGGAGAGGCGAATTGGAACAATACTTTAATCTGCCTGAGTATATACTATACTTCAAAGAAAACAGAAGAGAAAGCTTGGCTTCAGCGTGAATTGATCAAGTCCAGGGTAGGGTTGCCTCTCCCTCTGCTCCTGTCTGCTTTTCAGTGTACTTCAAACTATACCTTATGGCCCCTCTGAAAGGGACTACCCACTATCAGCTCCATCCCTTCCAGATCCATTCCATCTTTTAATCTGTTCGGTAACAGCCAGACTACTTCCCGGGACGGTGCCCTGGATGTTGATTTCATAGGATGGTTGTTATGAGAAGCATTTCATTTCACATCTGCTGACACAATTTGCTGTCTCTCTAAAATTAAAAAAAAAGGGGGGAGGGGGAGAAAGAGACTCATACTCTGATGGCTGTAAAGGATAATGAGTAATTTATTCAGAGCTATATACAAATCAGATGACTGTCTTCCAGACAGAATCAATAATATAATTTTAAGCCCACACGCATTTATAAATGCAAACGCGCCAGTGCAGCTGGGTTGCCATGGGCAACTGGGGCATGCCAGCTCGTGATCTGAAACAGGCCCATGTCTCCCAGCCTGGGAAGCACATTCTGCAGACAGACTCCAGGGGAGCAGAGGATGTTAGTGTTGGCTCTGATCTGGCCACCCCACAAATGCGCTCCTGAGACAGTTTGGATTTGTTCTCATCTGAACTGTGCAGTTTTTAAAAACTCCTATTTGCACAGGACCTCTGCAGTATCCTTCTGCGTCTGTGTTCAAGCAGGCTGGAGGACGGAGCAGGGAAAGTATGTTCAGAACTAGA
This sequence comes from Nanger dama, assembly GCA_917880005.1. Taxonomy (NCBI): domain Eukaryota; kingdom Metazoa; phylum Chordata; class Mammalia; order Artiodactyla; family Bovidae; genus Nanger; species Nanger dama. Next base: position 30,026,485 of record CAKJTW010000005.1, on the reverse strand, counting down.
GGAACAAGAAACTCCACCCGTATCTACTGACAGCACAGGGGGCTCCCAGGTCAGGGTCTGGGAGCAAGCTGGTTGCTCAACTGGAAAGTGGATCCGGTGGGTCAGTCTTCCCCAAAAGAGGGCCTGACCAGTTGTTGATGTACGTTGGTTGGAAAAATAAAAGCAAGAAACAAGAAAGCATCAAGAGGAAAGAGAAGGTGGCTTGGGCAAATATAAGCACTGAGCATGGGGTGACGGGGTGGGTAGGTCCCGTTAAAAGGGCTAGGGGAGGGGCGGGCACACGAGAAGGACCCATGGTGACTTTATTTAAATATGGCAATAGACAGTGAAAGTCACTCAGTCATGTTCGGCTCTTTGTGATCCCATGGACTATACATACAGTCCATGGAATTCTCCAGGTCAGAATACTGGAGTGGGTAGCTGTTCCCTTCTCCAGGGGATCTTCGCAACCCAGGGATTGAACCCAGATCTTCCGCATTGCAGGTGGATTCTTTACCATCTGGGCCATCAGGGAAGCCCAAATACAGCAACATAAAACCTAAATTCATTGTCAAAGCAGCCTTAGTCAGCCTGGGCTGCCGTAGCAAAATACCATCAACTGGCCGGCTTCAACGACAAACACTCATCGCTCACAGTTTTGGAGACTGGAAGCTCAAGCATGGTAGGTCCTGGCTGAGGGTTCTCTTCCTGGTTCATGGACAGCTGACTTCTCGTCTCCTCACACTGTGAAAAGACCTAAGTTTACGCGCCTGCCACAGTGGGGAAGAGCCTCAGGCAGGAACAGCGTGAGCTGAAGCTCTTAGATGAGACTAGCGCCGGGTGTCCCTGGACTGTGGAGAGAGCGGGAAGCCTCAGGGCTCGTGTGAATTGGGATGGGAACCCAACCAGCAGAGACCTTTTTCTTATCCTTTTGGTGAGGACATTTAAGTTATTCTCTCTGAGCAAATTTCCGTTATATTAGTTACAATACAGTGTCAACAACTGAAATCACCAGGTTTTCCATTAGATCCTCAGATCTTATTCACCTTATAATGAAAAGTTCACACCCTTTGACCAACCCTGCCTATTCCCTCACCCCCAGCCCCTGGTAACCACCACCACCGCTCTGCTCTCCATTTCCATGAGTTTGACTTTTGTTTTTAGATTCTACATGGAATTGACACCATCCATGTCAATTTGTTCATCTTTCTCCGTAAGGCTTATTTCACTTAGCATGATGCCCTCTGGTTTCATTATTCATGTAGCTGCAAATGATGAGATTTCATTCTTTTTAAGGCTGAATAATATTCTATTAAAAAGATATAATATCTATGTGTGTACATAAATATGTTATAAATATATATATATATATATATAATGTTTTCTTTATGCATTCATCCATCAACACTTAGATTGTTTCCATATCTTGGCTATGGTGACCATGCTGCTGTCAACTAGGATCTCTTTGAGACAATGGTTTATTTCCTTTGGATACATATATTCCAGAAGTGGAATTGCTGGTTCACTCTATTTTTCATTTTTTGAGGAACCACTATACTATTTTCCATAGTGGCTACACCAGTTTACACTCCCACCAAGAGAACACAAGGGTTCCTCTTTCTCCTCATACTTGCCAGCACTTGTTATCACTTGTCTTTTTGATAATAGACATCCTAACAGATGTGAGATGAGGAGAGTCTTCAAAACGCAGCAGAGAAATCATAAAAAGACTGACTACCTCACTTTACCAACACAAAAATTAAAGTCACAGAAGTTAAATGATTTGTCCAAGGTCAGAAAACCAGAGAGCAGCAGGTGTGGGGCAGTGGGGAGCCACTGGGCTTCAAGCCAAGGGACGGGGGTGAGAACAGAAGGCTGCAGGAAAGTGGATCTGGAATCCAGAAGGGTCAGGGATGAGAGCAGGCAAAGTCAGGGAGACCCAGACATCAGCCGGGTTGGGGTCATGATAACAGAGAGTAACAGGAGCACAGGTTGACTTGGTGACTGGGGATGGAGAGGGAGAAAGAGGAAAATAATGACTCAGCTTCTGAGTTTGAACAGTTGGTCAAATGGTGCTTGTTTCCAGGAAAGTGGAGTAGAATGAATCATAAAGGACTCGGGCTCTGAGTCCGGTTCAAAGGTGGGATCATTCCGAGGAAATCAAGCAGGAGCCGTGTATGGCAGGCTGAAACCAGGAGACAGGAGGAGAGATCTTGCAGCCGGTGAGGGCTGCCCTGGGTCTTTAGAAACAGAGAAACTCTCACCTCTGCCTTCCAAGCCTCACTGGGTGAGAATGGAGGTCTGGCTCCAGAGCTTGCCCCTGGCTTGGATCTCCCTCATTCTTAAATTCTCTGGCCTTATCTTTCCTATTATGGGCCCCACGCTCAGATCCCTTGTTAAGCTGTGTGCACAGTCTCCTCTGCATTCCCAACCTTGAACATCACCCTCTGAGCACGGGGGTTTCAGTGACACTCAGTTTCTGTATGAGAACAAGGCGCCCTCCACCCAGGTCTTCCCTGGGCCCCTCACCCTACCATGACCCCTGTGGTGACCTCATTTGACAGTGGCCCCTGCAGTGATATGTCCAGACCTCTTCTGTGCCTCTGACCTCCATTTCTAATTGCTGGTTGGACCTCTCTCCCTGGATAGCTCAACAGGAGCTTCAGTTAAATATGCCCCCAGTGGAATGATTTGTCTTAAATTGCAGGTCATTTTTCCTTTCTGTTTTCCTGATAGCCTCTTCCCATTCTTGTCATCCAGAATCCTGGTCCCATCTCCCCCCAGCCTCCAAAGTCACGGAAGTCTGTTACCAACAGCGCGCCACCCCCCCTTCCACACACATGCACATCTCCATTCCCACTGCTGTCTTGGTTCAGGCCTCAGCAGTTCTCTTCAAGACTCCTGCAAATCGTCCCCATCCCTCCCAGTCTCTCTCCTTCATGCTGCAGAGAGAATGGTTCTTCTTCAAAGGCTTGTTGAGATGGCTTTTCATTTCCTTGAAGACAAAATCCAGCCTCCTAAACATGACATACACTACATACACAGGGGTCAGGAGCTGACCCCCATTGTTTTATCTGCTCTATCTTTTCCTGGAAGGCACTGTCCCTCTAGTCTGCCAGGAAAACTAATACTTATCTTTTTGGTGACTTCTCCTTTGAGAACCACCTCATTACCCTGACTAGCCGCAGTTAAGTGCTTCCTCTCTGTTTAGTGCCAGGGCTCCAACAGACTTGACACTTATCAGAGTATTAAAATGATCGGCTCCCCTGTCAGCCCCCTGTTTTGTGTTAATAGTCCCAACATCAAGCTCCATGTCTGGTATAGGTCATGCACTTAACAAAAGTAGATCACAGTGAGAGAATGGATGAAGAAAGGAAACAGTGTTTCACACCACTATGCCACCGTTTGTCGTCCAGTTGTTCAGTCCTTAAGCTGTGTCCAACTCTTTGCAATTCAAAGACAATTTGTTCTTTCACTTTGGCTTTTTGGAAGAAACAGAAATCCCCTCAAGGTGAGTCAAGCCAAGGGGCTTTGTGGTGGGGACACACATGCAATGACTGGGTATCTCATGGAAATCTTAGAAGGGGAAGCTGTCTCTAAACTGGGCCTTCATGGGGGCAGAGTTGCGAGTGGCTTGGACTCAGAGGGTATTTGGGAGTCAAGCAGCAATAGTTCAAAAGCTCTCCTCTGGAGCCTCCCTGCTCATATACCTCAGCTCACTCCACTTGTCTGTGCCTTTGTCTATCCTGCCTCTATCTTCTGAACATTTTCCCCACCATTTCCTGAACGCTTTTCAAAAATCCTATTTAAACACTGAGAGAGAGATTCACACTGACCAGTTCATTTTTTCAACAGTCCTCAGGTTGATGGACATCTTTTACTCTTCATCTAATCAGCTGTGCGCAAGAGTGTCAAGGGTATTCGATCAGCATTTTGTAGGATAGAACGAGGCAGTGAAAGTGAATTCACTCAGTCGTGTCCGACTCTTTGAGACCCCATGGACTGTAGCCCACCAGGCTGAGTCCATGGGATTCTCCAGGCAACAATACTGGAGTGGGTTGCCATTTCCTTCTCCAAGGGAATCTTCCCAACCCAGGGATTGAACCTGGGTCTCCCACATTGCAGGCAGACACTTTAACCTCTGAGCTACCAGGGAAGCAGGATCAGCCTTAATAACAACAACAATAGCTAACCTGTCTGGAGTACCTACTGTGTGCCTTACACAACTCTAAGTACTTGACATACATTATAACATTTACTTTACTTTTTACCCTATAAGTTGGGCACTATAATCACAACTTTCTCAGTTGGGGAAATTAAATATTGTAAGTCATGGAGTTTTTGTCTCTATACTCTACCACCCCAGAGAAAGGTTGTGCGTCTTCAGTGCTTCCATATCCTAACCTCTTCTATCCTCTTCAGCCCCTCACCCTGCAGAAATTCATGCTCTCATTTTATTTGTCCAAAGAGCTTTGTTTAAATGTTCCATGGTCCAAACAAAACCATCCCTACTCTTTCTCCCCTCCCCCCACTCAACCAAGTCCAGCCCCACTCACTTCACCCCCAGCTCCCTGCCCTTCTCTTCACCTGATCCCAGAAAGTCTCATTTATTGGGTAAGGCCTGCCATTATTAGAGGGTTCTTTCCTCCAGAACAGATTTTATGTTCTTCTGGTCACAATAGAATAAAATTTCAAGGCATTGAGAGTGAGAGATTCTTCAAAGAGTTTCACAGTCTCTGAAGACTCAATTCCTACATGCAGCTTCCAGGATGCCAAAAGGGAGTCCTGTTAATCATCCAATAATCCTAAACCCTGATGAGGACTCATGGTCTTCTCCAGGGCTTACAGCTGGGCCTCTGATGGGTTAAACAGTCTACCTTTTTGTTCCTTTTCCCAGAGCCTAAATACAGGCCCAATTAATTGAAGTTCAGTTCAGTTCACTTCAGTCGTTCAGTTGTGTTTGACTCTTTGAAACCCCATGGATTGCAGCAAGCCAGGCCTCCCTGTCCATCACCAACTCCCAGAGTTTACTCAAACTCATGTCCGTTGAGTCAGTGATGCCATCCAACCATCTCAACCTCTGTCTTCCCCTTCTTATCCTGCCTTCAATCTTTCCCAGCATCAGGGTCTTTTCAAATGAGTCAGTTCCTCACAGCAGGTGGCCAAAGTATTGGAGTTTCAGCTTCAACATCAGTCCTTCCAATGAGTATTCAGGACTTATTTCCTTTAGGATGGACTAGTTGGATCTCCTTATAGTCCAAGAGACTCTCAAGCGTCTTCTCCAACCCCATAGTTCAAAAGCATCAATTCTTCGGTGTTCAGCTTTCTTTATAGTCCAACAGTCACATCCATACATGACTACTGGAAAAACCATAGCCTTGACTAGATGGACTTGTTGGCAAAGAAATAACTCTGCTTTTAAAAAGCTGTCTAGATTGGTCATAACTTTTCTTTCAAGGAGCAAGCATCTTAATTTCATGGCTGCAGCCACCATCTGCAATGATTTTGGAACCCCCAAAATAAAGTCTGTCATGTTTCCACTGTTTCCCCATCTATTTGCCGTGAAGTGTTTGGACCGGATGCCATGATCTTAGTTTTCTGAACGTTGAGTTTTAAGCCAACTTTTTCACTCTCCTCTTTCACTTTCATCAAGAGGCTCTTTAGTTCTTCTTCACTTTCTGCCATAAGGGTGGTGTCATCTGCATATCTGAGGTTATTGATATTTTTCCCAGCAATCTTGACTCTAGCTTGAGATTACAAACTTATTTTGCCTTATTTGTCAACCAAAGAGATGAGTTTCTCCCTAACCTCTATATTTAAAAAAAAGAATCCAATAAACAAGATCTTTAAATCAAGGAAATTTAAGCAAGAGTCTAGAAAGTGCTACTCTGAGTACAAATACAGAAGGGCAAAGTAGTTGCTTCTTATTTTAAATTTCAAATCTGTTATTGCTTTTGTTTCCCTAAGATGGAAACATGGAAAAAGCAGCCATCCCAGGCACCTTTGGGGCTTTCCTGAGCAGCCCCAAAACAGTGTTATCAAATTAATAGCAATTAGAATCATTGCTTAAACAACTTATCATTTATATCTAATTACCATGCACTACAATAAAAATTATCATGACAGATTCATTTTGTTGTAAGCTTTATCTAATTACAATCATTAACTTCCATGTTTTTGTCTTAGTTTACTGTTTACTTGTTATATATATTGCCTGTTCAGAACTGAAAACATTTAAGAAACTAGTAGCTCTAGGGCTATACTGGGGTCTCTCTTTCTCTCTCTCTTTCATAAAGTAGAGTGGTAAAGGCTTGCTGCCTTCTGTCTTGGTCAATTTGTAACAGAGTCCTGTGGGATGCAGCCATTGCTATTGGCCATTACCCTGCCGCCCGATACCCTTAGTGGCCCTGCTCACCCATTGGTTGGTGCCACAGTGGCTCCGCACAAGTGACCAAATGTCAGAGAGCAGCCGTTAGTGGTCCTGCTCAGTCACTGGTCAGTGCCACGTGGGCCCCTCCCACAAGCAACTGTCAGTGAGCTACCATTAGTGGCCTGTCCAGTCAACTGTAGGCCAAGCGGTGGTCCTCAAGTGAAGAGTGAGACTAGAGGTGGATCCTGGCTTCTCCTGGGGCTCACCCTGCCTAGGGCCAGTGGGTGAACAGGGTGGCCCAGGAAACAGGCTGAAGGTGGTGTTCTGCAGGGCTCCAAAGCCCCCACTAAGGCTGCCCTCTGGCTGGGCCCAGACCCTGAGGTGGCAGTGAACCTCTCCCCCATCCCCGCCTCTGCCCCCTCATGGAAACCACCGTCTGCATAGAGCACGGTCTGTAGGATTGACCCCTGCCTCTGGGCAGCCTGAGGAGCCTGCGAGAGGGCTGTGTCCCAGGCGTCTTGCTCCTTCATGGATGCCGTTTGGTCAGGGTCTGGGAACCTGGCCCTGAGGGAGCCACCAGCTGACCTCGGCCTCCTCTCAAGCCAGGACAGGACCTCAGAGAATGAAAGTCGTGCCTGTTGTGCCTGAGGGCCTGGTCATTTCTCCTCAGAACCAGGAATAACACTTGTTTAGTGCAGATTTACAAGAATATCATTACCTGACCAGGACTTGACCTCGGGAAAGGCTCCACGACACCAAGGAGTTTAGACACCTCATCATGCCCCTCCCTCCCCTTTCCTAGAAAAGGGCTCTGCTGAGAGCTTTGGGGGAGTCTGGGGCTTAGGAGCTGAGCCACCTGTCTCCTCGGGGGCCCTACACTAAATCTTCCTCTGCACCAAAAGCAGACATTTCAGTATCTTTTGGCCCCATTGGGCCATGGGGCCCAGAGACTTGTGTTTCAATAACATATGAAGGCAGAGACCCTGCCTCCACCCTCTAAAGTCCTTTCCCCACTCTGGGTCCTCCTCTAAGAATGTGGCTTCTCAAACGGGAAGGAGACCCCAGGGTGATGGGGCAGCATGGGTGGAGTGGGACCCAGTCTCCTGACCAGACTCAGACTGACGGGCCTGTGTCTGGGGATGGGATCGGGCCAGCATCCTGACTGAAGCGGCCATCCTGGGGGAGCCAGTCACGCTTCGGGCTCAGACCTGCCCAGCGGGACCTCGGCCTTCAGGGGAACAGGGCTGGCAGAATGCAGATGCCCCATCCTGGTTGCTACGGGCCTGCCTCACCGGGCAGAGGATATGCAGCTACTCGGTGGGAACTGAGGACCCAGCCCAGCGGAGGATGCCGCCTCCCCACGCGGATCTAGAGGGGAGCCTGTGGGCGGGAAAGGTGAGGGGGTGGCAAGCGGATGGCCTTGGTAGGCCAGGCGGGCTCTGCTGCAAGGCTGGGGACAGGGCTGGAATCCCCTAGGGCCCATGGCCAGTGATCCTGTTTAAAGTTGGGGTCCATATGGGGGATGCTGTGGCTTCCTCCCACGGAAGACCCATCCGGACCTGCCCCCTGTTCACTGGGCCTTAGCTGGCCCTCGAGGCAGGCACATACCTCAGGGAGCATCACTATAACTGGTTGGGGTCTGCCTCTCCATGTCTCTTGCCCTGCCCTTTCAGTGTCTATCAGCGTTTTCCTTCTTAGGTCCAATTCCTTTCCAGTCTCATTCTTTGCTTTGCATGGTCACAATTGCCTCTCCGGATTCATGCCAATATGTTAAGAGTAGGAATAAATTCCATTTAATCCATTTCATTTGAGTTTAATTCGGCAAATATTTATGGAGCAATAGCACATACCCAGCCCTAGAGGAAAAGCTCCAATTTAAACAAAATACAGCCCCTCAAGACTTACACAACCAGCACGGTTTTCCCCTCAAAGGAAAAATGAGATTTTTAAAATTTTAATAATAGTTTATTTATGTTAATGTTCTCTGGAAATCTAACAAGCACGGCAAATCGATGATTTCATGATTACTGTTGTTTAGGATGAGGCTAAAGAAGGTAGTACGTACAAGTCTATTTAAAGAAAAATATTAAACAAAAAAATGACAAGAATCTGTGCAGGTGATGCACTCATGTAATTGTTAGGAAAGAGAAGCTCAGTAATAAAGATGTGTATCCAAGGCATGTACCCCATCCAAAGGGAGGGGAAATTACTTCTGGCTTTGGGAATAAGGAAAGCGTCAGGGAGGAAGTGTCATATGAGATGGGCCTTCAAGAATCTCTCAGAGTTTTTCTAAGATTATATGAAGTGGAGGCCACCCCACATAGAAGAAACTGCATACTAAGCCACACAAGTGATTAAAATAAACAGGGTCTGAGGAGCAGGAATGGGACAGTGAGGTTGGAAATAGATGATGAGGAGTCAAAAATTAGGGACTTCCCTGTCAATCCAGTTGTCAAGACTTTGAACTCTTACTGCCAAGGACCTGAGTTCAATCTCTGGTTGAGGAACTAAGATTCCCTAAGCTGCGAGGTGGGGGAAAAAAATTCATTTTTGTTCTTTTGCTGCTGTGACCTATGTAGATAATGTATCAAAAGAAGCTCTCCGCGGAGTGTGGATCATCACAGTGAGGGCAAGAGTAGTTGATGGGTTAGGAGGCTGATTTGTTGGAATATGGCTGGCATCTAAAGCAATGACAGATAATATCAGAGAGCATCTTCTGAATAAGCACAATCCGTGCATTGTGAAACTTTTGTTACCTAAGTGTGCACAGAGTCATGATGTCAAATGGATCAGAAAAGACCCCATGTGATCAGACTTCCCCATGTGATGTCACCTGCAGTGCAGGAGACACAAGAGACTTGGCCTTGATCCCTGGGTCAGGAAGATCTCCCAGAGGAGGAAAATGGCAACCACTCCAGTAATCTTATCTGAAAAACCCATGGACAGAGGAGCCTGATGGGTTATGAGTCCAAAGGGTCACAAAGAGTCAGACATGACTGAGTGACTAAGCATGAATGCATGATAAGACTTTCAGCTTGTGAGGACCTTCACGGACAGTCTATTTCTGGTCACCTCTGGCTCAGAGGTTAAAGCATCTGCATGCAATGCGGGATATCTAGGTTCGATCCCCAAGGTCGGGAAGATCCCCTGGAGAAGGAAATGGCAACCCACTCCAATACTCTTGCCTGGAGAATCCCATGGACGGAGGAGCCTGGTGGGCTAAAGTCCACAGGGTCGCAAAGAGTCGGACACGACTGAGCGACTTCACTTTCACTTTTCCTCCACTTTGTCAAGTCTGCTTACCCATGCAGGTTCTACTCTCACTTTCACTTTGCCCATCAAACCCTTTTTCAGTCTCCCAGGCTTCTGTGAGGAAGTCTCATTCGCTGTTAGAGGTTGTGGGACATTTCCGGGCTAAGGGAGAGTTTTTCACTGACTGCAGCCAGCCGGGTTGGTGCTCCTTTGCTGACCGGAATAGCTAACTTGGAGCCTGCAGTGACCCAGGCCATGCTACTTGTGGCTAGGCGGCTGCCTCTGAGGCCTGAGGCTCCCTGTCGCTGTCTGGGAATAGTGCCAGGCTCTGGAGATCCTGGCGCAAAGTCTGTGTGGGCTGGTGCGGAGTCTAGGCTCTGCAGGAGCATGTTGGATGCTGCCACTTCAAAGTAAGAGGCATGGCTTCAATGACACATATTTAAATGAGTTGTGGAAAAAGAGGCACCCAGCAGCTATTTTTAATTTGTGTTGAAACTAGAACCAGAGTTGCTCATAGAATACTTTCTTTGGATACAGGAGATGAAGACTTTTTCAGCTCTACCATGGAGATCCTTGGTGAACTGTCTTCTCCCATCCTCAGCTCCCCCTCTGTAAGGAAAACGGGTGACAGTTGAGGTTCTAAGACCATTTCCGGCTCCGTCCTTCTCTGTCTATTTCTCCATCACCTTGTTCTTGGTACAGCTTTGTTGTTTGTTCTTATGTTCTCACTCCTCCCTCCAATGCTGGTGGCAAACAGAGCAAATCCACCCTGGCTTTTCCCTGCTGAGAGCCTCAGAATCCTTCTCAACACAGTACTCAACCGCTGCAGCTGATCTGCTCTGTGTGCACGTGCAAGGTCAGCTTTGTCATTCTGATTTGCTAAGGCTGGCAGAAGCACTTCTCTTCTCTCTCTATTTTTTAACCACTAAGAAGCCATAGAATCTACCCAAGCAGCTGGAAAAGCAGCAAGGTATTCATTTTAGATTAATTTACAGAAGCAAACTGGGAAATGCTTGCGCTGCTCCTTGCAACAAATTTGAATCTCTTAAAAGCTTGTATAAGCTGTAGAATATCCCCGTGGTAAGAAGTCTTTAATACTCACTGAAGGAAGGAGGAAGTTTGACTCTTCAAATGGCACCATACTTTTAGCCTTATAACATATAATACCTCCAAGTAAAGGAAAAGTAACTCCAAGTAAAGAGGAATTCAAAGTTCACTCTTACGGGACTAGTCACTTGTGTTGAAACAATTCACTCTGATTTTTTAGACTCTGTGGAGAAGAGACATGAGTGACAGAGGCCATTAGAGGTCTGGAAGTCCACGCCCCTCCCGTCTACCCATCTGCCTGTATTCTCTTGGGAGCGGGCCAGGGACCACGGGCAGAGGGGTAGGGGCAACAGAAAAGAAAGCCAGTACCAGGCCCTGGTGCCAGCATTTGCTCGGAAAGTTAATCAACCTCCCTGTGCCTTAGTTTCCTGATCTGTAAAATGGGGACTATACTAGTATCTCCTCACAGAGTTGTTATGAAGATGAATGGAAAACACGCATGTAAAGTACCCAGCAACTGGCACATAATAAACTCAGTGAAGGTTAGATGTTAGTGGCAGTGCTGCCTAAGGCTATGTTAATTGAAGTGGAAGCCACTTTCTAGTCTTCCTGCTCCTTTTTGTAACTGTTCAGTTGTTCAGCCGTGTCCGACTCTTTGCAACCCCATGGACGGCAGCAAGCCAGGCTTCCCTGTCCCTCACCGTCTCCTGGAGTTTGCTCTAACTCTTGTCCACTGAGTGGAGTGACGCTGTCCAACCAACTCATCCTCTGTCACCTCCTTCTCCTCCTGCCCTCAATCTTTCCTAGCATCAGGGTCTGTTCCAGTGAGTCGACTCTTCACATCAGGTGGCCAAAATATCAAAATATTGGAGGTCCAGCTTCATCATTCGTTCCAGTGAATATTCAGGGTTGATTTCCTGCTCCTTAAATGGCTAAAAAGACAGGCTTTTTTTTAAGCCCGGTTTATTGTGGATTTTAGAGTTTCTGGCACCTTTTGGCACTACCCAGAGAGGGGTCCATACGGCGTTGTCCTGAATTCCCATCGTAACTTAAAGGGAAGCTTTCACAATGTCCTGAGCCCTTGATGTCCTGCAAATGAAGGAGGAGGATGTCTTCAAATTCCTTGCAGCAGGAACCCACTTAGGTGGCACCAACCTTGACTTCCAAATGGAACAGTACATCTACAAAAGGAAAAGTGATGGCATCTACATCATAAATCTGAAGAGGACCTGGGAGAAGCTTCTGAGGGCTGCTCTGGCCATTGTCGCCATTGAAAACCCGGCTGATGTCAGTGTCATATCCTCCAGGAACACTGGCCAGCGAGCTGTGCTGAAGTTTGCTGCTGCCACTGGAGCCACTCCTATCGCTGGCCGCTTCACTCCGGGAACCTTCACTAACCAGATCCAGGCCGCCTTCAGGGAGCCGAGGCTTCTGGTGGTCACTGATCCCAGGGCTGACCACCAGCCCCTCACGGAAGCCTCCTACGTTAACCTGCCAACGATTGCCCTGTGCAACACGGACTCTCCTCTGCGCTACGTGGACATCGCCATCCCGTGCAACAACAAGGGAGCGCACTCAGTGGGTCTGATGTGGTGGATGCTCACCCGGGAAGCCCTGCGCATGCGTGGCACCATCTCCTGAGAACACCCGTGAGAGGTCATGCCGTACCTCTACTTGTACAGAGATCCTGAGGAGATTGAACAGGAAGAGCAGGCAGCAGCTGAGAAGGCTGTGACCAAGGAGGAGTTTCAGGGTGAATGGACCGCTCCAGCTCCAGAGTTCACGGCTGCCCAGCCTGAGGTGGCAGACTGGTCCGAAGGCGTGCAGGTGCCTTCCGTGCCCATTCAGCAGTTCCCCACTGAAGACTGGCATGCTCAGCCTTCCACTGAAGACTGATCTGTAGCCCCCACCGCCCAGGCCACGGAATGGGTAGGGGACCACCACCGAGTGGTCGTAAGCTGTTCTTCCAAACACTCGTAGAACTTGCACCAAAATGGAAATTTGATGGAAAATAAACTGTTTCTAAAAAAAAATAAATAAAGTTTCTGGCAGAATCACACAGGCCTTTTTTCTTTTTTTTTAACTCTTCCTGCAATGGTTATGATCTTGTGTTACACAAGAAAAAGACTGCTTTCACAATGTAGGTTCCCTGGAGAATGCCGTATATCCCCGCTGTTTCCTCTTCCTTAGGAGCTTCTACCATGGGAGCCCCTAAATTTCAACCTGGAAAACTCCTCAAATCTTCTGCAATTACCATCTCCTTTAGAATCTTAAGACTACAGGATTGTAACTGTCTGTTTTCTGAAGCTATAGAGACAGCAACTCAAGGAACAGATTTTCAAAAGGATACTTTATTTGATTAATTAGTCAATTCCCTTGTCGTAGATGTGAAATTACCCCTAAACCATCCAGACTGAGGAGACTCTACAGTGAGAAGCAATGAGCTGCTGGGGTGGAACAATAGGAGTGCTGATTTGCATTGCAAATGAGCAACCAGCAGGCAAATGAATCCTTATGGGAAAGCCACTGTTATCATAAAAACTGCTTGCTCTGGGGAGACTGCAGTGTAAGGACAAACAGAATCAGAGCTCCATGAATCCACCCCAATACAGGATCTTAGAGAATTATCCAGGTAGCTCTCTCCGAAATTGCATATGTACACGCCAAAATGCTTTGCTGGGCAATAGATAATATGTTTAAAATTAGACTCCACAATTATGGACTGAGTTATTTATGGTTGTCACTATAACTATGATAGTTTGGAAATAAAATAGTCCGGCTTTTCTCTGTTTTTATTTGTAGGAAAACAAGTCATTCAAGCTTTTAGTGATACAATGTGACTGGCTGTCGATGGCAGTTACAAATTTTCAAGCCCTGCCAAGCACAGGAGTACCCAGAAGGGACATATGTTTTCTTTGCTTTGTGTTCCAAATCTGCCTTAAAAACATGCAATTAAGTGAAGGCCTGATTTATATTTTCAAGGAAAAACACAATAATGGCTCTGTTTTGTAGCTGTATTTCTATTGCTGCCTTTTCAAAAGAACTTGGCTAATGATCACTGGGTCTTTGCTCTCGGTCATGACGTATGAAAATTTGATGAGGTCTGTGAGATTTAAGAACTGACTTCTTAAATGCAATGGAAATTCAGTGAACATCATTGGTACTGCCACCCTGAAAAATCTTCTGTGGTTAGAGTGTTCATTCACTTCCTTATTTTTGTGGACCGAGGGAGAAGGGAGGCAGGAAGCAGGTGTATTTGTAACCAGGAAGCAAAGATGGAATGGAATGACCAGGATAACAAAGAGCAAACCTTGGAAGGTACCAGAGTCTGTAGGTGTGTCAGGAGAGTAAGTAGGAGGCAGGGTGAGTAGGACATTTTGGGGAGATGGAGGGATGGCTCTGGGGAGAAGTTATGAAGGGGAAAATCAAGGCTTTTGGTCACATTTTATACTTAATTGAAAATTGCTGTAAAACCTTTTATAAATTATATGATCACCAGCTTTGATTTCACACCCTTCTTTAGTATTACTAATGATGGCACTCACTTTATTTTCTCAGAAGCATTTCTAGTAAATTAAAGATGAGAATATGAATTAAAGTCTCTCTGGATTGGGGAGCCCCTCCTGGGAAGGAGGCAATTTTTGTTATTTGTTCTTTTCAGTAATGGAGGCAGAAAAAGATGAAAGGCCAATTTCACATAATAAGGTGGTTAGTGGACAGATCATGATTATGGTATAGATTTCAGGAAATTTTGAAGCTAGAGAGAAAAATATTTAGGAGCACTAGAAAGACAGAAGTTATGCAGTAAGGATAACATCTGCAATACGTTTTTATGGCTGTGTACAAATCCAGAGCCACCACTTTCTAGGAGTATGTTTTTAGGATTATAAATTTGAGAATAAATGTCTTATGTAATATATAGTCATAAAGTATATTGTATCTTAAATACAATTGTAAAGGCTTCAGTTCAGTTCAGTTCAGTCGCTCAGTCATGTCGGACTCTTTGCAACCCCATGAATTGCAGCATGCCAGGCCTCCCTGTCCATCAACAACTCCCAGAGTTCACTCAGACTCGCGTCCATTGAGTCCGTGATGCCATCCAGCCATCTCATCCTCTGTCCTCTCCTTCTTCTCCTGCCCCCAATCCCTCGCAGCATCAAAGTCTTTTCCAATGAGTCAACTCTTCGCATGAGGTGGCCAAAGTACTGGAGTTTCAGCTTTAGCATCATTCCTTCCAAAGAAATCCCAGGGCTGATTTCCTTCAGAATGGACTGGTTGGATCTCCTTGCAGTCCAAGGGACTCTCAAGAGTCTTCTCCAACACCACCGTTCAAAAGCATCAATTCTTCGGCGCTCAGCCTTCTCCACAGTCCAACTCTCACATCCATACACGACCACTGGAAAAACCATAGCCTTGACTAGATGGACGTTAGTCAGCAAAGTAATGTCTCTGCTTTTGAATATGCTATCTAGGTTGGTCATAACTTTTCTTCCAAGGAATAAACGTCTTTTGGTTTCATGGCTGCAATCACCATTTGCAGTGATTTTTGGAGCCCCCAAAATAAAGTCTGACACTTGTTTCCACTGTTTCCCCATCTATTTCCCATGAAGTGATGGGACCAGATGCCATGATCTTCATTTTCTGAATGTTGAGCTTTAAGCCAACTTTTCACTCTCCTCTTTCACTTTCATCAAGAGGCTTTTAGTTCCTCTTCCCTTTCTGCCCTAAGGGTGGTGTCATCTGCATATCTGAAGTTATTGATGTTTCTTCCGGCAAACTTGATTCCAGCTTGTGCCTCTTCCAGCCCAGCGTTTCTCATGATGTACTCTGCATAGAAGTTAAATAAAGAGGGTGACAATATACAGCCTTGACCTACTCTTTTCCTATTTGGAACCAGTCTGTCGTTCCATGTCCAGTTCTAACTGTTGCTTCCTGACCTGCATACAGATTTCTCAAGAGGCAGGTCAGGTGGTCTGGTATTCCCATCCCTTTCAGAATTTTCCACAGTTTATTGTGACCCACCCAGTCAAAGGCTTTGGCATAGTCAATAATGCAGAAATAGATGTTTTTCTGGAACTCTCTTGCTTTTTCCATGATCCAGCAGATGTTGGCAATTTGATCTCTGGTTCCTCTGCCTTTTCTAAAACCAGCTTGAACATCAGGAAGTTCACGGTTCATGTATTGCTGAAGCCTGGCTTGGAGAATTTTGAGTATTACTTTACTAGCGTGTGAGATGAGTGCAATTGTGAGGTAGTTTGAGCATTCTTTGGCATTGCTTTTCTTTGGGATTGGAATGAACACTGACCTTTTCCAGTCCTGTGGCCACTGCTGAGTTTTTTAAATTTGCTGGCATATTGAGTGCAGCACTTTCATAGCATCATCTTCCAGGATTTGAAACAGCTCAACTGGAATTCCATCACCTCCACTAGCTTTGTTCGTAGTGATGCTTTCTAAGGCCCACTGGACTTCACATGCCAAGATGTCTGGCTCTAGATGAGTGATCACACCATCGTGATTATCCAGGTCGTGAAGATCCTTTTGTACAGTTCTTCTGTATATTAGAGAATACAATATGAAAATTTTTAATAATATCATGTTTTCCCGTAATATTCCAATCTTTTGGGGAATAATTTTCAAATCTTTAAGAATTGTTTCTCACAAAAGATACATGTACCTCAATGTTCCTCACAACACTATTTTCAATAGCTAGGACATGGACGCAACCTAGATGTCTATCAACAGATGAATGTATAAATAAGCTGTGGTACATATAAAACAATAGAATGTTACTCAGCCATAAAAAGGAACACATTTGCGTTAGTCCTAGTGAGGCTGATGAACTTAGAGCCTATTATGCAGAGTGAAGGAAGTCGGAAAGAGAAAGACTAATATTGTATATTAATGCATATATATGGAATCTGGAAAGATGGTACTGATGAATCTATCTGCAGGGCAGCAATGAGATGCAGACATAGGAAACAGACTTGGGGACACAGGCAGGGAAGGAGAGGGTAGGAAGAATTGAGAGGGTAGCGCTGAAACATATACATTACCATATGTACACTTACATTGCCAGTGGAAATTGCTGTATGACGCAGGGAGCTCCTATCCAGTGCTCTGTAACAACCTAGATGGGTGAGATGCGGTGGGAGGTGGGAGGGAGGTTCAAGAGGGAGGGGATATATATATATATATATATATACCTATGGCTGATTCAAGTTGATGTATGGCAGAAACCAAAACAATATTGTAAAGCAATTATCCTCCAATCGAAGATAAACACATTTTTAAAAATTGTTTCACCCTCTGGAAGTCCCATCTGGGGTGGAAGATTAGAAATTTCATGCTCTTAGAGGGCACTGTCTTCTTGTTTGGTCTTATGGGTGAGCCTGGCCCACTCACTGCTTTTGTGGATGTTGGAGAAGGCTTAGTCTAGGCAAGTGATAAATTAATTCAGGGTAATATTTTTTATTGGGGAGGAGAAATAGCCCCTCAGCTTGATGGAATCATCCTTTACATGTATTTGAATACTGTTAGGGTCTTTCTCTTGGTCAGTTTTTTTAAACATTACCTTCCAGGTTCCAGTCTTGCCAGAAGAGACTTACAGGGAAATTTTAAGTGGAAACTACAGCTGGAGTGTTTTCTCATTCTAGCGCTAGGGTTTCCAATTTTGTTCCTGAGTGAAAGCAAGTTAACAAGTAATTATTGGGTCATTTAAGACAGAATGTGGCAGGTGCTTCAATTTTACAAGATGGTAGATCTCCCTGTAGCTTTGGTGTCAGCCTGAGTTTTATGGTAAAGTCCACCACCCTAGAAGCTTGAGGTGATCACAGAAATTTCAGAAGATGATCCTATCAAGGAAATGCTGATTTTCTGCTTTGCTGTCTTCCTCTGGCCTCGTGAGACAGTGCAAGAACATTAGAGCTGAGTTTGGCTCTATCCAATGACAATGTATTCATTCTTTATAAGCCAGAAGTTTAACAATTTTTATTTATAAAGGCCAAACTCTTTGTGAACCTATGGACTGTAGCCCACCAGCCTCCTCTCTCCATGGAATTCTCCAGGCAAAATATTGGAGCGGGTTTCCATTCCCTTCTCCAGAGGATCTTCCCAACCCAGAGATCAAACCCAGGTCTCCTGCACTGCAGGCAGCTTCTTTACTGTCTGAACCACCAGAAAAGCCCCAGCCAAACTGTTGAGATAATAGTTATAAGACTGGAGGGTGAGGTAGAGGCATTCTCTGGGAGTCTGTTTATTGAGCTAAGGATGGCCTACTGAAGGTTAATGAAATTCCCTAACTCCAAGAGTACCAAGAATCTCTGGCAACAGCTTCAGAGAATTTACCCCAGAAAAAGGGGCCAGTTCCCCCAGAGTCTCCTCCTGGTTCAGCCTAGATGAAATGGACCGGGGAGCAAAGGATGTGACACAAGGCAGTTCTAATGCGTTGGACTCCTGAGAGGGAAAAGAGCATCTTTGGAATGTGATCTGGCAAAATATTTTCAGTCTTTATTTTCTGCCTGCATCATCAGTCCAGTTCCTGAGCCCAAGTCAATGCCTGTCCTCTTCTTTCCTTCTACCACCTTGCCACCTCTTCCTTCCAGCCCAGTTGGGCCAAGCCTGCCCCAGAGCTAGGGGCTGAGGAATCAGCTGAATTGGAGTAGAGACTGGAACAATGAGGATTGGAATAGCCTAAGTGTTACTCACAGGCTCAGCTACCCATTGGCCTCCCATAGACAGAGGAATCACTGGTTTCCAGAAATTGCATTTTATGGGCATTCCTATTCGTATTATATGTTTTTAATTTATTTTTTGTTTTGATGAGATCGAACATCAAGTGACTCCTGAAGAGCTACAGCACTTAAATGCACTCTTTCAGGTAGGAACTGAGCAGGTGAGCTTTCTGATTCTCTTTTTGATGGTTGATTTTTCAGTGAAAAGTACAATCCTTTTAATTCCTATAAAATAGCATCGAAGAATAAATTCTCTGTAATTGTCACTTCTTAATGGCATTAGAAACAAATTGTGAATGAATCAGAGAAGTGAACAAAAGGGATAGCATGTTAGAAATTGACAGAGTTCAAGGTAGGTCCAATTAGACATTCCATTCTTTGGACTCTTGCTCCCAGACTAAATAAAATGCAACTTGTTCATAGCTAATTATTCTTTCTCCCTCCTAGGAGTATGAGAAGAGAGGAAGACAGCTGCTGGATATGGAAACTTTCAAATGCATAATGAAGCAGAGCATGAGGTCACAGAAGAAAGTAAATGGGTTTTATAAATGTTGAATCATTGAAACCACAGTTAAAACTTCAACTGTAGGAACCAATTAGGCTTGATGATCTATCTGCACAATCGCTCTCAGCTCTGAACTGTGATTTCTGCTGAGATCCAGCTGACTTACTGAACAGTTTATATGGGAAAATATTTCTAAATTACTTAGTACACTAGGCCAACAAGACACATAGAGACTTTTCTGGAAAAGGAGAAAAAGGCTCTTATTAGATCACTGGTTCTTTGTATATGTGTGCTCAGTTGCTTCAGTCATTTGACTCCTTGTGACCCTATGGACTGTAGAGTGCCACGCTCCTCGGTCAATGGGATTTTCTAGGCAAGAACACTGGAGCAGGTTGCCATTTCCTCCTCCAGGGGATCTTCCCAAGCCAGGGATCAAACTTGAGTCTCCTGCATCTCCTGCATTGGTAGGTGGATTCTTTACCAATGAGCCATCACGGATATGGGTTGTTCCCAAAGAGTTTGGGCATTTTTCCCACCCCTAAACTGCTGGAATTAGGATTTTAAATATTCTCTCTGCCATTTTAGTTGCCTGGTTTTTGGCCCAGAGTATGAAATCTTATTGAATATTTTAGTCTGTTCAGGCTATAAAAATGCCATGAAAAGAGTGGCTTATAAATGACAAGCCTTTATTTCTCACAGTTCTGGAGGCTGGAACAAGGTCAAGGTGCTCAAAGTCTCTGGTGAGGGTCCTCTTTCAGGTTGCAGACTTCTCACTGGATCCTCCCAGGGAAGAAGGGGCAAGGGAGCTCTCTGGGATCTCTTGCACAAGATCACAAATCCTATTCTTGAGGGCTCCATGTTCATGCCCCAGGCATTTACCTCCCAAAAATACCATCTCACTGGGCATTAGGGTTTCAACATATGAACTGGAGTGGGACGCAGACATTCAAGCCATAGCAATGAATAGGCTATATTCATAAGATAAAATGCAGGCTATATCAAGAGATGCTGCTTACACTCTACTTTCTAAGGTTTCATTGCATCTTAAACTGTAAAAAAAAAAAAAAAAATCAAGGTAAAGTGCTACAGTCTTGTCCCTGGAGTTTGAACAAAATCCCACCATTGTCAAACTGTAAGCAGATGAGGTCCCCAATGCCCCTTCTACGTTACAAAGTGTCCAGTTTTGATGGCTACAGTAGAAGTTTAAGTGTGCTTAGAGTTTCATCCACTGTGAAGTGATAATTAAATAGCACCTACCTTTTAAAAATATCTACTCCATATGCATAATGTTAAACAAAAAACCTTCTTCTGGGTAGAGAGAGGAGTGTTTTTAATAGATCTTTATCAGGTATTTTAGATATTAACACACTGTAAATGAGCTATATTTCAATAATATAAATTTGAAAATAAATATATAAATTATCAGGTGTTTTAACAATATCCCAGATCTTTTTAACCAAAGCAGTCTGATTGCCTACATTTTTAGCATGCCTGCCAGCCTAGTCAGTCATCTCATTCTTTCTCCTCTGATTCATTCACTCACTCAGTCACTCATTCTTTCAATAAATATTTACCCGTGGCACACAGAGTCAGCCAAGACTTGGTCTCTGCCCTTAGGCAGGTCAGAGCTAGCCTAGAATTCAGTCTGGGTGCTGTGGGAACATCTAAAGCAGAGCAGGAAGCCAGGAAGTTCTCCTGGAGGAGATGAACCCTGGGCTGAGTTTTCAGGGGCCCGATGTGAAGGGTGAGTATTTCTGATATGGGTGGCATCAAGGAATGGTGTTCTCACACCAAGCTCTGGGGTTGCCTTGGGGAGCAGAGAAGGTGATGTTCTATTTTCCTATTTCCATATCTTCCCATGTGCTGTTTCCTTATCTAGAATGCTTCCCGTCCATTTTTTGCCAGAGTAATCCTCTCTGTTTTCTGATTTTTCTTTATATTCCCAGAATATAAAGGACCATGCCTGGCACGTACAGGTGCCCAAATAAATGCTACTGAATGAGTGACTTTAAGGCAATGTAGTCATCGTGGACTCAGTTGAGTATGTCTTAGCAGAAGGAGAAGGGGATAACAGAGGATGAGATGGTTGGATGGCATCACTGACTCAATGGACATGAGTTTGAGCAAACTCTGGGAGATAGTGAAGGACAGTGCTGCAGCTCATGGGGTCACAAAGAGTTGGACATGACTGAGCGCCTGAACAACAGCAATTTTCCTAGAAGTAGCTGCTGCTTCTTTTAAGTTGATAGTGGTCTGCAGTTTCCTGTAACACAGAAGTTATCTTTTGCACTACATTGCTGACTCACCATAACCCCAATAGGCAGCAAATGCCATGAGGGCAATAAGGTGTCTTTCAGCTCTGAAGCCACAACATCCAGCACAAAGCTTGGCACACCACCGGTGCTCAACAAGCAAGCAATGTGAGGCAGCAGTGGTCCAGTGTCCCTCACGCAGTCATGCTAAGGCAGTTCCCTGGGCAGAGGCAGAGGCTGTTCATGTAAACACAGGCTTCCCAACTCCGCTCTGGCTGATGGAAGAAGCTGTGCGTCTCTGGGCAGAGTCACAGTGCTGCAAGGCCAAGGGGTGGTCCTGTGACAGCCAGTGCACTGCCTGAGGGCCCACTCCCACCGTGGCCCTGGCCTGCTGGTGGTGGCTAGGCAGACCCATGCCTCTCCCAGACTCTGTTCTGTGGCGACAGGGGAGAACATGGTGGGCAGCCTGAGCCAAGGCAGTGACTGCCCTCTTGAACTTTTTGTTTTCACTTCCTTCTCTGGTCCTAGTCTTTCAGGAAGCCACCCCTCTGGGTGTTTTGGTTTGTTTTCATTCTAAAAGTATTTGTTACAAACTATGTGCATAGTATTGTCTTGTTGCCATGGTAATGTCTGCATTGTAAGCCGCACCCAGGAGTGCGGAGCAAGTCTCCTTGGGAGCATGACTTAGAGGGAACTGGGTTGACCTTAATCTACAGCCAGGGTCTCTCCTCCTGACCCTTATGCTGACACTGGGTGTTGACTCACCATGGGGTGATGCCCTGGTGTCTTGGAGATCAGGCATCATCTCTTTTTCTCCATTTTAGTGTCATTACTGTGCAAAGGCAAACACCCCTGAGACTTGTAAGAGAAAAGCCAACATCTCACTCCCCAAAAATAGACATAAAACCTGACCATCTCTAGAGAAGCTGCAATTATGGAATCCTGGGTTTTGAAAGGACTTGAAAGGTCACTTATATATTACCTCTTCAGTGCACAAAATCTCTTTTCTGTGAGCCAGGAGCTAGCATCTGCTTGAATACCTTAAGTTAAAGGCAACTTCAGCTAAAGGTAGCCCATTTCCCATTTCAAGGTTGGAGAGCTCTGACCTTAATTTTTCTCCCTTTATTAACTGCAATTGGTCTGTCTTGACTTTCTACCCATTAGCCCACTTTCTAATCTTTTGAACCACTCTATAAGAATACACAGAAGAACTGTACAAAAAGATCTTTGCGACCAAGATAATCACGATGGTGTGATCACTCACCTAGAGCCAGACATCCTGGAATCTTAAGTCCAGTGGGCCTTAAGAAGCATCACTGCGAACAAAGCTAGTGGAGGTGATGGAATTCCAGTTGAGCTGTTTCAAATCCTGAAAGATGATGCTATGAAAGTGCTGCACTCAATATGCCAGCAAGTTTGGAAAACTCAGCAGTGGCCACAGGACTGGAAAAGGTCAGTGTTCATTCCAATCCCAAAGAAAGGCAATGCCAAAGAATGCTCAGATTACCTCACAATTGCACTCATCTCACACACTAGTAAAGTAATGCTCAAAATTCTCCAAGCCAGGCTTCAGCAATACGTGAACTGTGAACTTCCAGATGTTCAAGCTGGCTTCAGAAAAGGCAGAGGAACCAGAGATCAAATTGCCAACATCCACTGGATCATGGAAAAAGCAAGAGAGTTCC
Source organism: Nanger dama (assembly GCA_917880005.1). Classification (NCBI taxonomy): domain Eukaryota; kingdom Metazoa; phylum Chordata; class Mammalia; order Artiodactyla; family Bovidae; genus Nanger; species Nanger dama. The sequence goes on along the minus strand of CAKJTW010000005.1, from coordinate 30,003,665 downwards.
AGAAAAATATCTATTTCTGCCTTATTGACTATGCCAAAGCCTTTAACTGTGTGGATCACAATAAACTGGAAAATTCTGAAAGAGATGGGAATATCAGACTACCTGACCTGACTCTTGAGAAATCTGTATGCAGGTCAGGAAGCAACAGAACTGGACATGGCACAACAGACTGGTTCCAAATAGGAAAAGGAGTAGGTCAAGGCTGTATATCGTCACCCTGCTTATTTAACTTCTATGCAGAGTACATCATGAGAAACGCTGGGCTGGAAGAGGCACAAGCTGGAATCAAGATTGCCAGGAGAAATATCAATAACCTCAGATATGCAGATGACACCACGCTTAGGGCAGAAAGGGAAGAGGAACTAAAAAGCCTCTTGATGAAAGTGAAAGAGGAGAGTGAAAAAGTTGGCTTAAAGCTTAACATTCAGAAAACGAAGATCATGGCATCTGGTCCCATCACTTCATGGGAAATAGATGGGGAAATAGTAGAAACAGTGTCAGACTTTATTTTGGGGGACTCTAAAACCACTGCAGATGGTGATCGCAGTCATGAAATTAAAAGATGCTTACTCCTTGGAAGGAAAGTTATGACCAACCTAGATAGCATATTCAAAAGCAGAGACATTACTTTGCCGACTAAGGTCCGTCTAGTCAAGGCTATGGTTTTTCCTGTGGTCATGTATGGATGTGAGAGTTGGACTGTGAAGAAGGCTGAATGCTGATGAATTGATGCTTTTGAACTGTGGTGTTGGAGAAGACTCTTGAGAGTCCCTTGGACTGCAAGGAGATCCAACCAGTCCATTCTGAAGGAGATCAGCCCTGGGATTTCTTGGAAGGAATGATGCTAAAGCTGAAACTCCAGTACTTTGGCTACCTCATGTGAAGAGTTGACTCACTGGAAAAGACCCTGATGCTGGGAGGAATTGGGGGCACGAGGAGAAGGGGACAACAGAGGATGAGATGGCTGGATGACATCACCGACATAATGGACATGAGTTTGAGTAAACTCCAAGAGTTGGTGATGGACAGGGAAACCTGGAGTGCTGCGATTCGTGGGGTCTCAAAGAGTTGGACACAACTGAGCGACTGAACTGAACTGATGAGTTATCCATTCCTAGCTACTCAGTAACTTAAAGCTACATATTATTTCACAGTTTTTGTAAGTTAGGCATCCAGTTGTGGCTTAGCTGGACTCTGTTTCAAGGTGTCTCATGGGGCTGCATCAAAGTATTAATTTTGCTAGGGTCTCATCTGAAGGCTTGACTAGGGAACAGTGCACTTCCAAGGACACATGATTGTTGTCAGGATTCAGTTTCTTGCAGGTTGTTGGACTAAGGCCTCAATTCCTTGCTGGCTCTTTGTCCATTTCCATGTAAGCATCTCTACATGGAAGGTTCACAGCATGGCCACTGGCTTCCTCAAAGCCAGCAAGGGAGAGAGCGCCTATCAGCAAGACAGAACTTATGATCTCATATAACCACAGAGGTGACATCCCCTTGGGGTTGACGTAGTCAACTAGCTACCAGCAGTTACTCAAGGAGTGGGGGTTGGTATTCATCAGCCATGAATACCAAAAGGCAGGGATCATGGGGTCCATCTGCCGGCACTGCCACACAGAAGAAATCTACTTTCTTTCAGACAGAATCATCCTTCCAATACTTGAAAGTAACTTTCACATCTTTTCATCTTGGCTATAGTCAAGTGAGTATCCTTCCTATCCCAGCCATTGTCCTCAGAACTTGCTATGCTGCTTGCAATGTCAAAGTGGAGCCCCTAAACAGAGTTCACTTCTCTGGCTGGAGCTGTCCAGGGTGGAGTGGGGCCTCCTGGGAACATGAGCTCTGGCAGATCCTCAGCTCCTTCCACTAATTAAGGCTTGATTTCAAAAATAGAAGTTCTAGAAGTCCAGTCTTCCACTGCAGAAGAGTTTTGGTGTCAGTGCACTGAATTCAGATTAAGAGTCCTATTAATGTTTCAGAGTGAACGTTCTAGAGTTCTTTGAGTATTATGTATTTTTGAATATGAAATTTTATAAATTGGAAAAATGAAGATTTTCTCCTCCTCCTGTATCCCCCCCACCCACACACCAATCTAGTGAATAGCTTACTCTAAAGACATTTTTTTTTTCCCTCTCTAGAATATTAAACAAATAGAACAACTTTTCATGAAAATAGACTATGAAGCAGTGGGCAGAATTCAGTGGGTACGCTGGGTTGTGTTTTGTGAATCAGACTTGAAGTTACTGAGGAAAGGGTATAAAATGTTTGTTTCTGAGCCTTTCTGGAATATCCTATGCCCCTTAGTACATTTGCCAATTTGAAGGTGAACCAAGGGGACATACACATTCACAATTTTCAAGCTCTTGTATATCAGGTTAACTAGGAATTTCAGTAGCTCAGGCAAGTCCTGAGAAGGCTTTCCTAAAACCAGGGAATGAAGGACACAGCTGCTGCATTGCATGCATGCATGCTAAGTCACTTCAGCAGTGTCTGACTCTTTGGACTGTAGCTTGCCATTCTCTAGGCAAAAAAACTGGAGTGGGTTGCCATGTCTTCCTCTAGGTGATGTTCCCAACCCAGGGATCAAAACCTGTGTCTCTTATGTCTCCTGCATTTATCTCCTGCAGGTTCTTTACCACTAGTACCACCTGGGTATTTGCTACCTTTCATGCATGCTAAGTCACTTTGGTCGTGTTTGATGCTTCATGACCCTATAGACTGTAGCCTGCCTGGCTCCCTCAGTCCATGGGGATTTGCTACCTTACCCAAAAGCAAAAGTGAATCACCAGTGAGCAAGAAACCCTATGAACAAGCAATACCTAACGATAATCAGACCTCTGACACACACGGAAAGTATTTAGAACAAGGACAGCCACAGAATAATTTTTCTACAAATACTATCATCATCATCATCATCATCATCATCATCAATGTTTCCCAATTTGGATCGTATAATAATGAGCTGAGACATCTGCCAATGAAATTCTCTGCCATTGTGCATCAGTAGCCTCCTATTACTCTAGGATGAATTAAGTTCTAAAGTGACAAGTTGAGTCACGTTCACCTCTATTCAGAACTTTGACCAATCCCTAATCAAAGCAAATACATGTGTTTTCACTGTCATCTGATTTGAAAGGGAATAGTCAGGATTCCAGGAAAGAGAAGGAAAGACTCTAGTGAATTAGGGCTGTGACCACTGGTCTGCTCTCCCTTACATGCACTGCTGAGAACTCAAGTGAAGCCTATGTCCTGGTGGGTCAGAACTGTGCAGTCAGACCGACATGGGCTCAAGTCCCAGGCAAGCCACTTACGAGTTGCCTGATCTGTGTGTGTGTGTTAGTTGCTTAAGAAAGTGAAAGTGAAAGTCGGTGGTATCAGTGTTGTCCGACTCTTTGCGACCCCATGGACTATACAGTCCATGGAATTCTGGCCTGAATACTGGAGCAGGATGCCATTTCCTTCTCCAGGGATCTCCTTGATCTGGGGATCGAACCCAGGCAGGCCTCCTGCATTGCAGCAGATTCTTTACCATCTGAGCCACCAGGGAAGCCCTTGTTTGATCTTAGGCAGATAATTTAGTCTTTCTAGGTTTGAGTTTCCCATTTTGTAAAATGAGAGCGATAGCACTTATCTCATCCAGTTATGGCAAGAATGGAGGTGAAGGTCCACATTAAGTGAAACAGGGTATGATCTCAATCACCACCATCATCATTATCATCTTTAGAGAGACTGGGCAGGGAAGCGAGCCCAGACACTCGGTAGCACACTTCCAGCCCCAGCCCAGCTAGTGCACCCCAGTTATTAGCCCCAAGTTTTTGGCAGCCAAGTTCATGCCAATGACCTAGTTCATAATATTTACCTCATGTCCATGCCCTGATGATGAGAATTTTTGAAAGCCAAAAGGCAGCAGACATTTAATGAACTTTGCCTTCTTCCCCAGGAGGGCTTCTGCACGTATTTGCAGCTAGTATATTCAGAGCAGGCTGATGCCTGGGCTCGACAGCAAGAGGCTTCCTTCCAGCTGCCTGCTGTGCTGCAGGGGCTGTCGTACGGGGGTCTCGTGCTGCACATTCTCGCTGCGCCTGATGACACCTTAATCACGATCAGAGAAGATGGAGCCATTTATTTCTGGTCCTTGCAGCTGAAGTTGAAAAGAAGAAAGTGAGTTTTTGTATGTGATTCTCATTTGATAAGGATGCTGAGTGCTCCAGTTTGATTTTATTTGCTATTTTAAACTGCTCCTTGAGTGGCATGATTACAGAAATTGTGTCCTTGAATATAATATATTCATGTTGGATTTTGCCAGTCTATGGGATGCAAATATGATCTGTATATGTAGGACAAGATAATTCTTCATTCTGCTGCTAAAATCAGATGGAGTGATGAATTACACATGATTCCATCATGTAATTTATCATGTCTTAATGAATGACGAATGGAAAAGAATTTTCCATTTTTCTCCCTGTTAATGGCTCTTTCAGTTTAGGTAGTTCTGAGAGAACTTACTGAATCACAGAATCAGAAATTCAGAAGGCAAGAAGCATTTGGGAAGTACACTTAGGAATAACAGTACCTGACCCATTACAGAATAGAATCTAACTTTGAAGTCTTTCTTCAATTATGTCTGTCAGCAAATAGTTGGGCTCTTATCGCTGCTCAGGTTCTATGCTGGGTGCTGGGAATAGACGCCCATTTCTGCCCTCAGGAAACTTATCATCCACCTAGTAGTTATAGCTAAACTATATCCCTCGGGCTGCCAAATAAACCCTCCCTAGAAGTGAAGCAGTCCAGGCAAGAGTACTGGAATGGGTTGCCATTTCCTTCTCCAGAGGATCTTCCCGACCCAGGGATCGAGCTTGGGTCTCCCACATTCTAGGCAGACGCTTTACCGTCTGAGCCACCAGGGAAGGAGAGAATAAAGTCAGTCCCTCAAGTCTATGTAGCAAGTTCTCTATACAGGCAAACCTTGGTTTACTACATTCCACAGATACTGTATTTTTATAAATTGAAGGTTCGTGGCAACCCTGTATTGAGCAAGTCTATCAGGGCTATTTCCCCAACAGTATTTGCTCACTTTGTGTCTCTGTGTCACATTTTGGTAATTCTTGCAATATTTCAAACTTTTTCATTATTATTATATCTGTTGTGGTGATCAATGACCAGGGATCTTTGATGTTACTATTGCAAAAAGATTACTACTCACTGAAGGCTCAGATGATGGCTAGCATTTTTAACAAGAAAGTATTTATTTATGTATGTATGTATTTTTAATAGAAGTATAATTACTTTACAGTACTGCATTGGTTTCTACCTAACATCAAAATGAATCAGCCATAAATTTACCCATGTCCCATCCCAAAAAGTATTATTTAATGAAGATATGTACATTGATTTTTTTAAAACATTGCACACTTAATAGACTATCAGCATAATGTAAACATACAGTATGGATGTGAGAGTTGGATTGTGAAGAAGGCTGAGCACTGAAGAATTGATGCGTTTGAACTGTGGTGTTGGAGAAGACTCTTGAGAGTCCCTTGGACTGCAAGGAGATCCAGCCAGTCCATGCTGAAGGAGATCAACCCTGGGTGTTCTTTGGAAGGACTGATGCTAAAGCTGAAACTCCAGTACTTTGGCCACCTCATATGAAGAGTTGACTCATTGGAAAAGACTGATGCGGGGAGGGATTGGGGGCAGGAGGAGAAGGGGACGACAGAGGATGAGATGGCTGGATGGCATCACTGACTCAATGGACGTGAGTCTGAGTGAACTCCGGGAGTTGGTGATGGACAGGGAGGCCTGGCGTGCTGGGATTCTTGGGGTCGCAAAGAGTCGGACACGACTGAGCGACTGAACTGAACTGAGCTGAGCATGGGGCCGGGGGCGTGGCTAGATGAAGGGGCGGAGGTTGAATGTGGTTCCCATCGCCCTGTCTGACCCTCTTCAGACTCCTTCCTCCACCTCCGACTCCTCCCAAACCCAAACTTGCCTCCTTTAGCAGCCCCTGGTTCCCTAGGCTTCAGTGACGCTGATGCTGCTGCTGCTGCTGCTGCTGCTGCTGCGTCGCTTCAGTCGTGTCCAACTCTGTGCGACCCCATAGATGGCAGCCCACCAGGCTCCCCCCGTCCCTGGGATTCTCCAGGCAAGAACACTGGAGTGGGTTGCCGTTTCCTTCTCCAATGCATGAAAGTGAAAAGTGAAAGTGAAGTCGCTCAGTCGTGTCCGACTCTTAGCGAAGCCACGGACTGCAGCCCACCAGGCTCCTCCGTCCATGGGATTTGCCAGGCAAGAGTAGCTAACAGTTAATATAACCCCACATCATCCAGGCTCTCAAATACAATTAAATTTAATATTAAGTTTAATTATTAAAACATATTAGCATGTTAATATTACTCATATAATTAATATCAACCACTAAAAACAAATTTGGATTTCTAAATTCAGCCCCGTTTGATTTTAAAAAGCATGTTCAATAGCTTTAATTACCATGTCTTTTACACACATAGAAATTCAGAGATTAAAGCGGTAACTTCCTAGAGACACTCTGAGCTGGCAAATGGGAACATAAGGCAAGACAAATGACTCTGGAGGCAGCGAACCACTCTTGAGCTGCATGGCAAGTGGAAAGGAAGTGGGAAAACTACATTAATCACTGACGGCAAGTAAGGCAAGGCTTTGGAATTTACAGAGTGACCCCCCACACACACACATACACATGTGTTCCATGTGAGCAGGCTGAAGCAGCAGGCTGTTTTTCTTATACCCACAAAGTTGTTCTTTCAGTCAGCTCCTGGGTGAACAAGCTAACATAGGAAGGGGTCAAGGACACAAGTCAAGGAGGACTGAGCAGGGAACTGAGTCCTTGACCCTCTACTGTGTGGCTCTAATCATCTTTATTATCAGCAGCAAAAACTAGTTCGCATTTTTGAGCACTTAAGTCCCAGGTATCAAGCTATTTTCTCACATACTCTCTCATTTAATCCAAGTAACTCTGCTGTAAAACAGGCATGAACCCCGTTTTACAGACGAGGGAACTGTGTGATGAGCTGGAATCTGATGTCCCAGCTATTGGCATCCAAAGCCCATGTTGTTGGAAACTGTACCAGCCTCCTGATGGGGAATACGGGTGCCATGACCTGTTCAGAACCAGATGGAAATGATGTCCCCAAAGGGTGGAGCTGGAGAGGAAGCCTCCAGCTCAGCAGCAAGGGAACATGCTCGAGAAGGCATGTGTTTCACTGGTCAGCTGTTTCTGTTTTGTGGAATCCGTGCATTATAAAAAATGCTCTATAAAAAATCAAGTGGGAAATTTAAGTTTACTCCAAGCGTGCTGATCTCTGAACAGAAACCGTGAAATCCAGCTGTATGAGCTCTCTAACTTGGAGCCGTACTGTCAGACTGGTGGCCTGGAAGCTGTCCCACTGAAACTGGGCTACTGGTAAGAAAGAGGCATCCCCAGGGCCAGGCAGCATGCCTCTCCCCTGAGCACCAGATCCTTCCTTCTCTCTCTGTGGACAGTTATGCACACTTGCTCTATCAGTGGGTGTCCTGGACCCCATGGAGCCTGTCTGCCTGTGTCACTGGTCACAGTGGCGCCCAGAAAGGAGGGGCCTTCCTGGGTCTGTGGAGGAAAGGGAGGTCCAGGGAGGTGAAATGGTGTCTGTTGATGAGATTATGAATTAATCTATGTTTTAAATGTGGATATGTTAATTTTCCTGAAACCGGACTCTGACCCTGTTACTCTGCTTTTGAGTGGTTGCCAAGTCCTTCTCCAGTAATATTCACACCTTTCAGTGGCATCCAAGCCTCCGCTCCCCACTGCCATTCTAGCCTCCCTCTGCACTGGGCCTTCAGGGCCAACCTAAACATAGACCCTTCAACTCCGGTCAGGCAGGTCACTGTCTGGATACTCTGAATGCTGTTCCACTCCCCAGCCATCCTTCCCATCATGTTTCTAATATGCGCCTGACCTTGCTGGATATGGGGACACATCTGAATAAGACATAGTTCCCAAAAGCTCTCACTGTCTCATAGAGACTGCAGGTTCTGCAGAAATCCTACCATTCTTTACAGCCCAAATGGTATCTTCATGATGTCCCCTGAATCTGCTTCTCACCCAGAAACCAAGTGTCCCCCTGGAAGCATCCCCGGTCTGCGGCTATGGGGGCCCTTACAGACATCAGTGGTACAAAGTCCTGAAAAACCCACGGGTGGCACCCACACTTCAGTCTTTGCCCTGTGCTCTCTGGCACCTACATACAGACTGGTCCATTGTAGGCTCTCAAGAAACACTTGTGGAATAGTCACATCAGAAATCTCTTAGTGATTTCAAAAGGAGGATCCAGTTTTATTTTGCCTTTTCTGTTCCCCTCTCCCCCACTTTGCTTTTCTTGCTGCTTGATAATTTCAGTAAAATATATCTTTCATTCAGTTTTCTTCCGCCTGTCATTTTGTATATTGAGAAATATAGAGAAAAGTTGATGGATTTAGAAAGAAGTAACTGAAAAGCAAACTTGCAGCAGACTGTGTTCCTGTAGAATGAAGACAGACCCCTTCCCAGCACTTCTGCACAGGTGTGGCCCCTCCTGAGGCCTCCTTCCTCTCCAGAGGGAGGGGTGTGTGCACCCCACCCCACCCCCAGAGGTTAGGGTAGGGTAGGAGGCGCTGGAGCACTGGGGAATCCAGGTGCCCAGCCTACAGTGAGGGCATCGCCATACTGAGTTGACTTTTACCTAAGACATCTGAGAGTTGCCTGAAAATGATTGATTGTGTTACCACTGCTTTCAAGAAAGGCCACTTTGATGAGAGAAGAAAAAGGACACCCTTGAGAGAACATGTGCAGGCCCAGTGAAGCAAATAAAGCTCAGCCTGGCTGTGCATGCCTCCTGTCTCCCAGCTCTTGGGCCAGACCCCAGCTCCCCACATCAGAGGATGCTGGACTCCTCCTGGGTAGGTCAGAGCCTCTGGGGAAGGCAGGACTTTGTCGTGGACTCAGATCTCAGCAACTTCACTCATCTCTGGGGACACTGTGGTCCCAGGACATCATGAAGACTTTGTTCTACCCCACCTCTCTTGGGACTTGGAGCTGAGGGTGGGGACGCGTCTTTGCTATGGGCTAGGGATTCAGAAATTGAACTCAGAGAGTACCCAGCCTCAAGGGGAGCACAGCCTGGTGAATGTGAATGTGTAAATCTGCTGGGACTTCCATAACAAGATGCCACTGGGTGCCTTAAACAACAGAAAATCATTTTTTCACAGTTCTGGAGGCTGGCAAGCCTAAGATCAAGGTGATAATCCCTTCTGTTTCTGGCCAGGGTGCTTCCTGGATTGCAGACAGCCACCCAGTCGCCTTCTCACTGTGTCCTCACGTGGCCTTTCCTTGGTGGGTTGTATGGGGGCGAGCGGAATGTTGCTCTATGGGGCCTCTTAACCCTACCATGAGAGCCCCAGCCTCATGAACTCATCTAACCCTAATTACATCCTAAAGGCCCCATCTCCAAATACCATCACATTGGAGGTTAGAGTTTTAACATATGAATTTTGGGGGTACACAAACATTTTATCCACAATAGTGAATATTTACTGACTTGGGTTGTACATTCTAATCAGTCACCTCTCCCTTAATGAGGGTGGGATGGAGCAATGGCATTGGCCATGTAATCAACCAATGGGACCGTTTGTTGATGATGTCATTCTCTGAGAGCTTCTCTGTTAGACTAGGAATGAGGTTTAGGATGTCCCACTCCTCTGACATGGAGACTACTTTTCTTTTTTTTTTTCTTTCACCAAGATTTAGCTTCTGTGTGTGGGTGCTCATTCAGTCATATCTGACTCTTTGTGACCCCATGGATGGCAACCCTCCAGTCTCCTCTATCCACGGGATTTCCCAGGCAAGAATACTGGAGCGGGTTGCCATTTCCTTTTCCAGGGGATCTTCCCAACCAAGGGATCGAACACGTGTCTCCTGCATCTCCTGCATTGACAGGCTGATTTTTGACAAGCCCATTTAGCTTCTAGAGACACCCAAAGGAAAATCAATTTGAAACAGCACTTATAACTGGCATAGACTGGGCCTGGGTGTGTGTTGTGGGGTGGGGTGTCTCTGTGTTGCCCTAAAACCTCCCTTAAGGACTGCTGAGTTGGCTCCTTACTAAATTCTTGCTAAGCAGCCAGAACATAAACTTTGCATTTTATCTCCATTTCGTCTCACCACTGCCTCTCACACCCAGCCTGATCACTTAGAGCAATATTAGAACCAGCACAGTATTCATCATAATTTCCTGGGCAAGTAGGGTTCTGATAAGTACAATGATAGCTAGTTATAGAGACTGAAGGCTCCAGGGAGCATTAATCATGGTGTCTGAGTGCATTTGTGGGAGCACATTGTAAACTAATTGGCATGTGCGGAGCTCCCTCTGTTATTACCTTTAACATACAATTTCACATACAACTTCTTTTTGTTGCTTTCACACCACTGCAGACACACTCAAAAGTATGTCTCAGCTTTAAAATTTTAAGCTATAAACCAAAATAGGAAAATAACAGAAATATTTCTGATGAGTGATAAATGTATCTGCCTAATCCCTTAGGTCGTAGAAGACATTTTAATAGCTGTCTTTGACTATATAGAAGAATACATAAAAAGTAAGTATTTTTTAATCTCAGCTTGATCTACTGCTAATTCATCTACTAACTTAGGGCAAGATATTGTCTTCTTCAAATATAAAATAAACTAACAATAGAAGAAGGGGAGAAGAAACCCACTTAGCTAAGAGATATGACATTACTACCTGCAGAGGAGTTCTCGGAAGAAAACTTTATTACACCGAGGTACTTTTCCTTCAGTTCCTAGTGTGCTGAGAGTTTTTGTCATGAAAGAATGTTGAATTTTGTCAAACACTTTTCCTGCACCTATTGAGACAATCAAGTGACTTTTGTCCTTCGTTTTGTTGATGTGATCGATCACACTAATTGACTTCTGTGTCTTGAGCCATCGTCCCCTTCAGTGTGCTCTTGGATTTGGTTTGCTAGTATTTTGTTGAGGATTTTTGTGTCTACATTCATCAGGGATACTGACGCATTGTTTTCTTTTCTTGTGGTGTCTCTGTCTGGCTCTGATATCAGGGTAATCCTGGCCTTATAAAATGAGTTTCAAAGTGTTCTTTCCTCCTCAGTATTTTGGAGGTTTTTGAGAAAGAGTGGTTTTAATTATTTTTTAAAGTGTTCAATAGAATTCACCAGTAAAGTCATCTGGTTCTGGGCCTTCAATTAAATTTCTGTACTAGCTATATGTCTGGTCAGCCTTTCTATTTCTTCATAATTTAGTCTTGGTAAAATTCTATGTTTCTAAAAATCTGTCCATTCTTTTAGGTTATCCAGTGTGTTGGCATATAACTGTTCACGGTTATACTTCTGTTGTATCATTTGTGATGTCTCTTCTTTCATTTCTAATGTTATTTATTTGAGTCTTCTCTTTTTTTTAGTTAATCTGGTTAAAGTTTTATAAATATTTTAATCTTTTCAAAAAACTAACTCTTAGTTTTGTTGTTTTTGGTTTTGTTTATTCCTTTTCTAGTCTTCGTTATTTCCTTCTGCCAACTTTGGCTTAGTTTGCTCTTTTTTATATAAAATTTTTAAAAAGTGTTTATTTTGTTATTTCTTGTTGTGGCTCTAGAGCACAGGCTCAGTAGTTGAGACTTTGCTGCTGCTGCTGCTGCTGCTGCATCGCTTCAGTCGTGTCCAACTCTGTGCGACCCCATAGATGGCAGCCCACCAGGCTCCCCCGTCCCTGGGATTCTCCAGGCAAGAACACTGGAGTGGGTTGCCGTTTCCTTCTCCAATGCATGAAAGTGAAAAGTGAAAGTGAAGTCGCTCAGTCGTGTCCGACTCTTAGCGAAGCCACGGACTGCAGCCCACCAGGCTCCTCCGTCCATGGGATTTGCCAGGCAAGAGTAGCTAACAGTTAATATAACCCCACATCATCCAGGCTCTCAAATACAATTAAATTTAATATTAAGTTTAATTATTAAAACATATTAGCATGTTAATATTACTCATATAATTAATATCAACCACCAAAAAACAAATTTGGATTTCTAAATTCAGCCCCATTTGATTTTAAAAAGCATGTTCAATAGCTTTAATTACCATGTCTTTTACACACATAGAAATTCAGAGATTAAAGTGGTAACTTCCTAGAGACACTCTGAGCTGGAGCACTGGAGTGGGCTGCCATTTTGTGACTTTACAGGATTAGTTACTCTGTGACATGTGGGCTCTTCCTGGACCAGGGATCGAACCTGTGTCTCCTACATTGCCAGGTGGACTTTTTACCACTGAGTCACCAGAGAAGTCCTGTTCTTCCTCTTCTTTTGTTTTTTTAGTTCCTTGAGGTTTAAAGCTAAGTTGTTGATTTGAGATCTGTCTTCTTTTTAATGTAGGCATGAACATCCCTCTTAGTACTGCTTTCACTGAGTCTCATAAGTTTTGATATATTGTATTTTCATTTTTGTTTGTCATGAGGTATTTCCTAATTTCCTTCTTTATTTCTTTTTGACCCAATTGTTGTTCCAAAATGTGGTTTCCTCCCCCACCCCACATATTCATGAATTGCCCAATTTGCTTTCTGCTTTGATTTCTAGCTTCATTTCATTGTTATCCAAAAGATACTTAATGTAATTTCAGTCTTCTTAAATTTGTTAAGACTTGTTTTGTGGCCTAGTTGGTCTATCCCAGAGAAAGATCCACGTGTGCTTGAGAAGAATGTATATTCTGTTGCTGTTGGGTTAAATGTTCTATATATGTCTGTTAGATTTATTTGATCTAGAGTGGTATTCAAATAGTATGTTTCCTTACCCGTCTTCTGTCCGGATGTTCTATCCATTACTGAAAGTGAGGTATTGAGGTTTCCCACTATTACCATGGCTTCCCTCGTAGCTCAGCTGGTAAAGAATCCACCTGCAATGCAGGAGACCCTGGGTCGATCCCTTGATTGGTAAGATCCTCTAGAGAAGGGAACAGCTACCCATTCCAGTTCTCTTGCCTGGAGAATTCCATGTACAGAGGAGCCCGTTGCTGCCTATTTCTCCCTTGTATTCTGTATTACTTTATTTATATCTCTATTCCAGGAATTATCACTCTCTGTCTTATATTCTAGTCAGCTGGGTTCATTACTCAGCAAATACTCCAGGAGGACCAACGTGAGCTGGACTGTTGTGAGTGCAAGGAATCCTTCAACAGTACAATATATGTAAGATTTTCTGCCCTCAAGGAGTTTTCATTCAAGAAGGAGAGATTGAGAATAAATAATAAGTTTTATAAATATACAAATGATGCAGTATGTTGAAAGGTGTTCAGTGCTATGGACTTAAAAAAGGAAATAACGCCAAGGATATATGTGTGTGTGTGGTGAGAATAGGATGGGGGAGTTGTTTGTTGTAGTAATCAGTAAGGTGGTTAGGGGAAGCTTTAGTGAAAGGTGACCTTCAAGCTAAGACCCAAAGGGAGCAAGGGAGTGAGCCAAGGAAGCCAAGGGGGATACCTGGGAGACAGCTGCACAGACAGAGGAACAGCAGGAGAAAAGGCCTGAGGAGGGCCATTCCCCCTGACGCCGCATGCTCAGGGACTCCGCAGCATCTGGTCCCTGGCCCTCTGCCCTGCACCCACAACACCGTCACTACCAAGCTTCACAGCCTCACTGTTTCTCACTAGACCTAATATAATGATATTCTCAGAGGCAGATCCTTCCTTCTGTTGAGTCTTCACTATACCAAGCTGTGTGACATATACTTTTTCTTCCCTTGACTTCTGCGATAGCGCCCCCTCTGATTCTCCAATGCCTCTAGCCTTCACCCTCCTCTTCCCTCTTACATGTTGAGAGCCCTTCAAGTGCTACCCTTGACCTTCTTCTTTACCACACTGTCTCCTTAAGTATTGTCTTTTCTTTTTATGGCTTGGCTATGATTTAAAATTACTTCTTGACCTCTGACCTCTGAATGCTAGGTTTGTCTTTGAGTGGGTATCCTAGAGGCCTTTCAAAATTAAAGTGCCAAAATGCAACAGCCCTGCCCCCAGATTCTGCAGCGCTTCCGATGTTTTCTGCTTTGATTATAGCCTCCATTTTGTCATTTGACCTGAGAACTTTGGAATTCCCTGTGGTTGCCTCCTCTCTTCCTCACCTTCTACTTCCAAACACTGGCCACTTCTTGTCTCTTTCTGCTCTCATTTCTATAATCCTTGATCCAGTGTGGGTGGGAACAATTGCTTACATGTTCTTATTGATTGGCTCACAGCCTCCAGTCTCTCCTCTTTGTAGCTTGGTCCACAAACTCTGGGAAGATCTGTTTATGCTCTGCTTACAATTTTGAACAAATCTCAGTGGCATTTTGCCAGTATCCCAGTGGATCAAGGCCTCTTTGAACACTGATGCTTGTCATATGACCTGCATTCCCTCCCAGCTTCTTCGAAGGACAAAGTGATCAGCATCACCATTGTTTTCTGGTTTACATCCAAGGTGATGTTAAGACATTGGTTGGCTCTCTCAGGAGATGGTTCATCCCCTAATGGCATCCCCATGAACCCCAGAAGAGACTTCTCACATAAATGACAGAGTCCCAGCCATGCCTCAGTGCTTCAGTACAATCAATTTGATTCAGGTCAAGCATACACTGAGTAAAAAAACAGCCTGCCTTCTTTCCTTAGCCGAGCTACGAATTGGGAGCATTGATGATCCATTCTCTTTATTCCTGGAAGGCTGATATATAGAGAGAAAGAATCTAACATCAATAACTAAAGACACATTCAGTGATCTCTTTATCTGATTGATCTTCCTCTCTTTTGCCGCCTAAAAACAAGCACTGATGGGTCCCTTGTGAATAGTTGTCACTGGCCTCAGTCTCCCCATCACCTTTCATAACTGAGACCCCACGATCATCTGCATTTTGAAGGGGGAAACCAAGAGATGTATTCTATGCATCATCCTACTGAGACCCAGAAGGAAAAAATGGAGATAGTTAAGATCATTAGGATTTAGAATGCCAAGACTTGTCAGAAATTGACTCACTTATCATGAAGCTTTGCAATTCATCAAAGTTCAAAGAAATGAAGTCTGAATCCAGTCCAAGCCCAGCTAGGTACTTCCAATTTCCTGGTTTCCCTGTCCTTTCCAGCAACATATGGGGAGTTTACCCTGGGTCTGAGGCCCTGTCCTAAGTGTTGTGTGAAAGCTTCAGGTTATTAGATGTGACAGAATGCTCCCCTGAATCCCTGGGCTGCACCTAGTTGGATAAAACTACTCTAAACCTCACTCCTAAATGAGATGACAGTCTTGCTGCCCTTACTGAGATTGAAACACACAGATTAGCTTAAAGCATCTCTAGAAAGAGGAGAATTATTGATCCTAAATTGGGCCTTTTTGCATCTTAAAAAATCAGAGATAGCCCCTTTGAAAAACTCTGGATTTTTATCACCCACATCTATTGCTATTATTGCAGCACAATGAAATATTTCAGATGCCTTGAATTCCAGGAATCTGGTCTCTTGCCAGAGCTGCAGAGTGATATGAATAATTTCTGGGCTCTGATACTCGGGATGGATGTGTTTCTGGGATTTTTTTTTTTTTTTGGCAGAAATATCATCAGAGTCTTTGAGAGAAGTCAGTGACTGCATGCTTAAGGCAGGCTCCATGCCTCCTTTCAGGGTAAGCAACAGCAGAGCAGAGATTTCCACTCAAGGCAACTCTTTTCATTTTCCCAAGTCTTGTTGGAAGAAAAATATATCAACACCCAGGGGCAAAGATGTGTGAAAGATAAGCCAGGGGTACGCGACAGTTTATTTCCCCTGATTTTAATGTACTTAGAGTAATGTAGCAAATGTGAATCTTAGTCTGTAATCTTGGATGTGAAAGAAATATAACTCTCTTTGCTCTTCAGAACTCCAGCTCTATTTTGAGCACCCACACCGTAGTATCAGTCACTTCAGGGGTTCCACCGACCTGGTGCCTGAGTTTGGGGGTCCACTGGTGGGAAGCCTTCACCAAGGCCCCTTCGGCCCTGAGGCTGTCTCGTACATAAGAGTCTGCACTTGGCTGCAGGTGGTATGTCTACCTGGAGCTCCACACAGCCACTCCTCCCACATTGCTGGGGAAACACAGTTCCCTTTGGCAGCCCCCTGGAGAGCTGGGCTGTGTACCTACTAGGACCCTCAGCCCTCCTCCCTCCCCCCTTCCTTGTGGTTCTTCTGCTTTTCCTTTTGTTGTTCAGTTGCTAAATTGTGTCCAAGTCTTTGCAACCCCATGGACTGCAGCACACTAGGCTTCCTTGTCCTTCATCATCTCCCAGAATTTGTTCAAACTTATGTCCATGGAGTCGGTGATACTGTCCAACCATCTCATCCTCTGCTTTCCCCTTCTCCTCCTGCCATCAGTCGTTCCCAGTGCCTAGGTCTTTTCCAGTGAGTCAGCTGTTTGCATTGTGTGGCCAAAGTATTGCAGCTTCAACTGCAGCATCAGTCCTCTCAATGAATTTGTTGTTGTTCAGTTGCTCAGTCGTGTCCAACTCTTAGGGACCCCATGGAATGCAGCACATCAGGCTTCCCTGTCCTTCATTATCTCCCAAAGCTTGCTCAAACTCATGTCCATCGAGTCAGTGATGCCATCCAGCCATCTCATACTCTGTCATTCCCCTTCTCTTCTTGCCTTCAATCTTTCCCAGCATCAGGGTCTTTTCTAATGAGTCAGCTCTTTGCATCAGGTGGCCAAAGTATTGGAGTTTCGGTTTCAGCATCAGTCCTTCCAATGAATATTCAGGGTTGATTTCTTTTAGGATTGACTGGTTTGATCTCCTTGTTCTCCAAGGGGCTCTCAAGAGTCTCCTCCAACACCTCAGTTCAAAAGCATCAATTCTTCAGCACTCAGCCTTCTTTATGGTCCAACTCTCACATCCATACATGACTACTGGAAAAACTATAGCTTTAACCATGTGGACCTTTGTTGGCAAAGTAATGTCTCTGCTTTTTAATATGCTGTCTAGGTTTGTCATAGCTTTCCTTTCAAGAAGCAAGCATCCTTTAACTTCATGGCTGCAGTCACCATCTGCAGTGATTTTGGAGCCCAAGAAAATAAAGTCTGTCACTGTTTCCAGTTTTTCCCTATGTTTTCCTTTCCCCCAAGCTCAGGGAGGATCTCCTTCAGTTCTGGGAAAAATTCTTCTTTTATGCTTCCTCCTGCCAGGCCACTCTGCCCCCACCAGGACCCTCCTGCTTGCCCACCTTGCTCCAGGCCTCTGCGCACGTTACTGCTCTCTGAACACTGCAAGAACACATGTACCTCAGGGCCTTTGAATTTGCTGTCATTACCCCCAGGAGTGACCTTCCCTTCAGAAATCCATGTGGCTCAATCCAGTGTCACCTGCTTCTCCAAGGCCTCTCTGACCATGAAAATACACTCTTCCACCCCAAGACTCAGATTTACTTAATGCCCTCACCCTGCCTTATTTACTTCCATAGCAATTAGCATCATCTGACATGCGATATATTTATTTGGCTATTTATTTCTTACCCCTCCTCATTAGAATATGAGCTCCACAATGGCAAGAGTGTTCTCTGTTATATCCATCTCATCAGCATAAAACCACACTGGGCACATGGTATTATAGTCAATAACTATTTGAGGAATAAAGGAATGAATGGCTTGGGGATGCCTAGCCTGTTACAGACCCTGGGTGAGTCGCCAGCCTTCGTTCAGCTGGATGACAGAGCCAAGAGTGAGCGAGGAGCCACCCTGCGTTTGGTTGGCTGGGCGACCGAGGCTCAGAAATCAAGGGGGCCAAGGGCAGTGGGGAGAGCGTATATGGAGCACTAGGACTGAGACAGGGAGCCCTGTAACCTCCAAGTGAGGCCTCCAGAGCTTGGCTGGGACTCGAGGCCAAGCACGCAAGGGTGAGTGAAGGCCACCCTGAGGAATGTGGGTGCAGCATGCAGGCCAGACCCACTGCATCCAGCTAGAGCTTGACTGTCTTCTGGTCCACATTCGTAGTGACAGTATGGGAGATGATCGCTCAGAACTCTATAAAGGATGCCTTCTAATAAGCCCCTTCCACATATGTGTTGTCAGGCACTATTTCGGTGCTGTGGACACAGCAGGAGAAGAAGCAGATAAAAGGTCTGCTCTCAGGGAACTTCTGTCCTAGTGGAAGGAGACAGGCAGTAAGCTCAGTGAGGAGTGTGTTAGGATGTGAGAGCAAAGGAGAAGAAATACAGCACAGAAGTAACTAGAAATTATGCGGGGATTGGGGGATAGGGCAGTGCTCACTGGTACCACTGGGAGGGACTTGAGGGAAGAGCAGCAGTGAGGTACAGGGGTTACAGGCGAGGCTGGAGGCTGTGTGGTAGGGGTGGGGCCTGGAGTTTGCTGGGAGTTGAGCATGGCCAGCCTGGAGCATATGAATGCATCAACAGCAAAGATCAGTGTAGCTTATTACAGGCCCAACACTGCTCTGAGCACTCATGACATGTTAGCGAGTAAAATAAGCAAGAACCCTTGCTCTAGTGGAGCCTGGCTTTCAGATAATAAACCATCAACATAATAGATGATTACATAGGGCGTTGGAAAGTGATAAGTGCTGAGAAAGGAGCACCGGGAGAGCATCAGAAACTTGAGGTGGTCAAGGTGTGCGTGTTGGGGGCATCAGAGTCATCAGAATAAAGAAGTGGAGTCAGAGCTCCAGGTGTCGGATGCACTTGCCAGTGGCTCACGTGTAGGCAGTCGGGGCTGAGTCCCAGGTGTTCAAACCTGGGTGAGCAGCGTCAAGTGCATGCAGCAGCTGGAAAGACGAGGACCCAGAATTTCCATGGGAAGTCACTGCAGTTTTGTCCAAGGTGGACAAGGCAGATGGGAATGTTATTGAGTGGGACTAGGAAGAGAGAAACGGAGACAGCAGGATCAACCCCTCTTTCAAGTAACTTTTCTGTAAAGGGAAGGAGAAAAATGGGGTGATAGTTGGTAGGGCAAGCGGACTGAGACAAGTGTTTTTATTCTCTCCAACGAGAGTAATTAGAACCCTTTTTTTTTGTGCCGATGGGAATGATCCAGAATACCAGTGGTGCAGGAGACAGAGGGGAGAAATGCCGAACAGCAGGCAGATTGGGTAGACAAAAGGGATGGGATCCAGCACACATGTGAAGGGCTGACCCCAGGGAGGAGCCGGGGATGCAAAGGAAGCCTGAGTGGACGGGTCCATAAGTGTGAGCATGTGTGCTGGGATCTGGTGGAGCCTGTTTTCGTTTGTTTGTTTTTAATTTCTTCACTGCTGTGAGGCCTTTCCTCTAGTTGTGAGGGTTACTCTGTGGTTGCAGCGCACAGGCTTCCCATTGTGGAGGCTCCTCTTGTTGTGGAGGATGGGCTCGAGTATGTGGGGTTCAGAAGCTGGGGCACAGGGGCTTAGTGGTTGCGGCTCCCAGGTTCTAGGGCACTGGCTCAACAGTCACGGCACACAGGCTTAGTTGCTCCGTGTCATGTGGGATCTTCCTTGACCAAAGATCAAACCCGTGTCTCCTGCATTGGCAGGCGGACTCTTTACCACTGAGCCACCAGGGAAGCCAGTGGAGCCTGTTTTAAGGGTTTCCATTTTCTTGATAACTCAGAAGCAAGATCTTCGTCTGAGAATGGACATTGGGAAAAAGCACTGGAGATTTTCAGAGAAAAGAGGAAGTGTGAAATGGACTTGGAAAGTGGGAGATGAGAATGGCTGCCAGGAAGCACTGAGAACTTATTTGTGGTTTGTGGTCATGAATTTCAAGTCAGACCACTCAGCACAGTGGTGTGGTTTGTCGCCAGCCACATTTTCATGTGAGTGCATGCAGGGGGTGGGCGGAAAGTCAGTTTGAATCAGGGATGTACTTTTTGCCAAGAAAGAGCAGCAACAAAGAGAGTGTTGGGGTATAAAGGAGAAAGTGGTTACAATTGACTGTGGAATTTAAGCCAGATATGAAGGAAAATGAGGCATGGAAGGGTCAAGGGCAGTGAAAATGTGTTAGGACCAATGGATTGTAAGTCCAAGAGTTAGAGCTGGAGTACAGTGCAGATAAACTGGAAAGACTGGAGTTTGAAATGGAGATTTTGCAGGGGCTCCAGGTATGACTGAGGACAAAATCAAAGGTACAACCATGGCTGTGAGTGGCTTAAATATGATCGAAGACAAGACGATTGAAATGGAGGGGAAGGAAATGAGACACCAGTAGACTGGATGGATTCTTTATGATTAATATTCAAATCCTAAGATTTGTGTGCTGGGGAGAACGATAATGTGTGCAAGGAGTTGAATTTTATTTTTATATCTTTATATTTATATCTTCTATAGAAATAAAAGGTATAGAGAAAAATTAGGGAGTCTAAACAAGTCTTTTTATAACTTAGTGGAGAGCCTCTGTTCTTTGTCTTTTGAGGGACGTGCAGGATTTTTTTTTTTTTTTGTAATTTATTCAACTGCCCAGCTGTTCTTATTATTTCCAACATTATACATGGGTTGAACTGGTCTTTCCTGGGAAAAGGTATGGCAGAACTTTGCAGGTGAATATGGCTTCGTAAGGGGCTTCCCAGGTGGCTCAGTAGGTGAAGAATCTGCCTGCAATACAGGAGACGCAGGAGATGCAGGCTTGATCCTTGGGTCTGGAAGTTCTGGAGGAGGACATGGCAGCCCCCTCCAGTATTCTTGCCTGGAGAATCACATGGACAGAGGAGCTGGCTGGCTGCAGCCCAGGGGATCGCAAAGAGTCAGATATAACTGAAGCAACTGAGCACATACATAGGCACATGTCTTTGTAACAGGAGTATTTGGCCATGAGGAACTTGACTCTTTGCTATCTTTCTCACTTTTTCTCTAAGGAAGAAATTGATTGGTAGATAATTGATTATTCCTAGAAATAACCTTAACAAGAAATGTGTGAGATATATCTAGAGTGATAACAACCTTTCTGCACGCTTGCATGCTAAGTTGCTTCAGTTGTATCCAATTCTTTCTGACCCTGTGGACTGTAGCCCACCAAGCTCTTCTGTCCATGGGATTCTCCAGGCAAGAATACTGGAGTGGGTTGTCATGCCCTCCTTCAGGGGAATCTTCCAAACCCAGGGAGTCTTTTACGTCTGGTGCATTGGTAGGCATTTTTTTTTTTTTTTTACCACTAGTACCACCAAAAGCCTTTCTTAAAAAATGTAAAAGAAAGACCAAATAAAAGGGAAGCAATTTTGTTCCTGAATGGGAAATTTTAATATTGTGAAGAAGTCACCTCTCCCCAAATTAAATGTCAATTTCAATGAAATTCCAATGAATATATCTAAGAGATTGTTTTGAAGCTCAACAAGTTGGTTCTGAAGTTCATCTGAAAGAGTAAATATGTGAAAATAGCCCCCAAAACATGTTGAAAATAAATGAGGTAAGATTGGAACTACTGGATATCAAAGCAAGCTGTTAAGTTATAATGAATGAAAGAGCTAGTGCAAAGGAGAGACAAATAGATGGATGCCAGGCATGTACATAGGGAAAGTGGTATCTGATAAAACAAGTGTTTCAAATCAGTGGGAGAACAGTCTAACAAATAATTGTTAGCTATTTATATTAGAGGAAAAATTAAGTCCTTAAATCACAGTATACATAAAATAAATTCAAAATAAAGATTTAAATATTTTTAAGTAGATATTAGAAGAAACTACAAGAGACCATCTTAATAAAATGAGGGTGAAGAAAAGTCTTTTGCAAAAGCAGAACTCTAAAGACAGAAGTCCAGAAAAGATTAATGGACAGATTTGGCAGCAAAACTTGAGGAATAGTCTGTGCAGTAAAAATATTAAAGTGTAAGAATTTTCAGGATAGGCAAAATATACTTATTTGTGTTTTTGTTTATTAATAACTACAATGTCCAAAGGAGGATTTGGGGACAGTTACAGCAGTGAATACAGAATAGAATAAAAGATAAAACATGTGTGCATGGATGAACGAAGGTGACGGAAAAATATACAGGGAGACAAAAAATCAGTGAACAAAATACACCCCATTATACCTAAACAATTTTTAGAAATGAATAGCCTATTTTTCTTTGAGTTTCCTAAAAGCCAGAAAAAAGAAGGAAACGACATCCACTGGCCACTTGGTAGGGTCTATAAGATATCAATCGAGGTGTTTAAGACACACACCGATTTCTGATACTGACACAGGAAAGAAGTGTCTCTTGTAGGTTCCTTCTGTCTCTGGAAATAAGAGTAATAAATTAATCTAATTCAAAGTGACAAATTATTTGTTAAATTTAACGTAGCCACGTATGGGGACAGATGGTTACTAGACTTATGGTGATCATTTCATAATGTACGCAAATGTTGAATCATTCTGTAGTACACCTGAAACTAACATAATATTGTATATCAGCTGTACTTCCAAAAACATGTCATGTAGCCACATAATGTAGCCGCATAATGTCAGACAAGCCTTCATTGCTATTTCCCAGATACTGGCAGGCCTCCACCTCATGTATATCCACTCAGCCCCTTTACCTGTTTGCAAGAAATCCAACCACGCCAAGCATTGAGTGAGTTTTGTCAATAATACTGAGATTTGCGAGGTCACTGGGAAGGGTAACACACTCAGGGTCTTGCCGCTTTGTTGCCCACTGTCCATACTCCCTCCTCCTCCTACTCTTTCTCAGCCCCATCATCCCCTCTGCCAGCCAACACCACCCACACTCACATCTTCATCAGCAACTATTTTCTCTCCCTCTGGCCCTGGCACCAGCTGGGGCACCCTACCCTTGAAGCCAGCCATTTACCCAAAGTGAGGCAGTGTAGCATTTCCCCATGAAACTCTGGCCACTCTCCTTCTTGGACACCAGGATTAGGGAGCCATTGCTCCTTCTTCCCCACTCCCTCCAACCCCCATCCGATGGGGGAGATGCCGTCCATGTCAGGCAGGCCCCTGCCTCTCTTTCCAGGCTGGCCAGTGTGTTTTGGAGGTCTCCTGACCAAGGGGGTTCATCAGCCCAAGCACCTCCTTTCAGCTAGCTCTCAGCTCTGGCACTGGCTTTATAAATAAGTTTCTTATTTTAATTATGAACCTGCACAGTGGAATGAGATGATTAAATGAAGAGAAGTCTGAAATCACTTCTGATCTGGGTGAAGTAAACAAGTGCCTGTGTCTAAGACTGTTCTGCAAATAGAACATAAGCATGACATTAAGGACAGTCTTCGGGTCCCACTCCCCCGAGCTGCTGTTGTGCTCCATGTCTAAAGATGTTTTCTTTTTTTTGTTCTTTGCTCTAGTTACGAGGATCCTGACAAGTACCTGCTTCTCTATAGTGATGATCAGGTAGGTGTGGAGGGCAGGAGGGGGCTTGAGGGGCAGTTGTCACTGATTCAGGGGCCAGAAGACCATGTGCTGTCCTTTCAGGGAGGAGCAAAGGGGAGGGAAGCGGGTGGGAGAATCTGTTTCTGGAAGGTGAGGCGCAAGTAGAGGAAAGAGAAGAGGAAATACAGCGTTATGGCAAATGCATAAAATTCTGACAAGTAGCATGGCTGAGAGCCGGCCTCTGCCTTGGTGCTGTGCTTGCGTCTTCAGTCCTCACACCACCGCCATCTGGCGATGCTCTTACTGCCATCTGTGATAGCGGGGACACTGAGGCACAGAGCAGTCACGTGGTCCCCCTGGATTACGTGGTTCCCCTGGGTTATGTGCAGCTACGGGCCGACACAGCTGGGATTTGAACCCAAGCAGTCTAATCCCAGCCAGCATTTAACCACTGAGCTTTACTGGCTTTCAAGTAAAACGAAAGGGATGTTCCAGGTAAATGTGTGAAGAAACAGGGCTGAGAAGGAAAGAATCTCTCAGAAAGCTTTAAAGCTGGAGCACAGCGGGAAACACACGTCCGGTTTAACTCCCATTAGTCAAGGGAGGCTCCAGTTAATCAGGGCCAAGGGAAAGGGTGCAGGAGGGAGGAAACCTTTCTCTGGATTTTGCTTCACAATTAGAAATAAGGTTTAAATGCAAATTCCGATGGAAGAGGAAGCCAAGTGATGTAAACACAACCGAGGTGGATGGTATGACATCCTAGAATCTTTTTGAAGAGCGTGTTGGAACAGGACAAAGACAACCATCAGGAGGGTGCCAGATACTTGGATCGGGGCTGGGACTGAGGAAGAAGGGAGAGGGACCCTGGCCAACTCTAAAATCCAGCTAGTTTCGATTTCAAACTTTGCCTATATGTGGCCTTTCTATTTTCCCTAGAGCCTTTGAAGGCAGATTTTTTTAAAAATACTGAGCACCCAAGAGAGGGCAGGTGGGTGATTCTACAGAGCCCTGCAGTCCGGGGCCCTGCCCGGTGGGAGCAGGGACTCTGCACTCACCGCCCAACTCCAGGGGGCGCCATTCACACAGACTGCAGCGTGCATGGTCTGGATCCCTGGATATGCACTGCTGCAGCTTCCAAGGCCTGGAATTCCCCCAGCGGACACTGGCACAGGGATGGGATGGGAGAGGGAACCCCACCCCACCCGCACCCCCGCGATGCGTATCCGCACCCCGGTGGTCACCAGCCCCAGGCGATTGTTAAATTCAGCTCCCCGGCTCTGTCTGTCCACCGCGCTGCAGTCCTGGGTGCGGTCCAGCCCGGTGACTGGCAGCAGTCCAGCAGAAGCCAGGGAGGCAAAGCCAGGGCCCCAACCAGGCAACACTGCCTGTTCATTATAATGCAAGTTCATTGGTAAAAATGCAAATGATCCATTTCACTTCATCCTCCTGACAGACTGTGCTGGTAGCAATAACGGGCTGCTCCTTGCACCTGTCATCACTGCGGCACTGCTCACTTTGTGTAAAAGGCCTGCCACACTTCAGGTGTATATATAGCAACCGTCATTAAAGCTGCCTGGGGAAACCCGATCATTCACTGCCCCCTAGTGGACCGGAAGTGAATGACCCCATAGACTGTTCCCTTTGATTTAGGTTCCAAGCAAATCAGAGTTGCATTTTGTTTCAGGAATAGATTGCAGAGTATGCTGCTTTAATCCTTGTAGCTCGTGGTTATGGTTCTTAATTAACAGCACTTTAATAAGATAAAGTGTCAATCATGGGTGGCTCTTTGTGAAACTATATTTGAATGTTTAAAAGTCTGGACATTTTTAAACAATGTTGAGCCTTCAATGGATGTTCATTAAAAAAAAAAAAACAACGAATTTTCTTTAGACTGATAAAAAGCTTACAGTGAAGATATCATTAAGGAGCTCACCTTGCCATCTCACAAAATTATGAGTTGTGCCCAAGAGAGAAATTAGTTTATATGTGAAGCAGATGCACTGACTCTGGCTGTTTTATCACTTAAGGTCCCCTAAGCACCCTTTGTCGGCTTTCAAGGTCTTCACATTTTGCCTACTTCTTGATGGGCAAGTATCCTTGGAATGAGGGACACAGTCAGCGTAAAGAAAGCTACTGAGACAAAGACAAAGGGAAACCTGGTTTATCATTGTCATACCACAAAGGCTGTCTTGATGAGTGACTGACTATTCTTGGACTTCTTTCTTGGCTACATCATGTCTAGGATCATGCACTTAAAGATCATTTAGAAATACTCGTCAGTGTTGCATTCAGCATACTAAGAAACGTGGTTTTTTAAATTTTTTAATTGAAGTATAGCTGATGTACTCTGCTGTGCCTATCTCTGCTGTACTGCAAAGTGACTCAGTTATACCCATATAGGCACTCTTGTTTTTATATTCCTTTCCATTATGGTTTATCACAGGTACTGAATATAGTTCCCTGTGGTATACAGCAGGACCTTGTTGTTTATCCATCCTATATATACTAATTTACATCTGCTAATCCCAAACTTCCAATCCTTCCCTCCCCTCCCCACTCCCACTTGGCAACCATACAACTGTTCTCTACGTCTGTGAGTGTGAAGAAACTTGTTTCTTAAGGAGGTGAATAATCTACTTCTATACCCTTTCTGAGCTATTTGAGTATTATAAGGACTTGAACAGATTGGCGACTATCTTGAAGTTCAGTGAAATCGTTTCCCTGGAATTTTGGCATATCTTCTACTAGATTATAGATACTAGAATAGTTCCCTTTCCATAACCTGGACTCTTGCCACAAAGACCTCCATTAATAGTCTAGGCCAGTCATGTCCAAAGCCATCTCTTCTATATACAGATTAGCTTTTCACCTGTGCATCTCAAACAATGCTAGTCATACGCCATCCTTAGGAGCACTGAAAATAATAGTCCCTTGAATCCTTTTCTGTGCTTATTGGTACAAATAAGGAAACTGGGCAGTGACCTCAGATGGTTACCTAGTAAGTGGTATCTGGGTGAGATTAGTATGGAGGTAGTGATAGATTCCCCCTAGGACAGCCCTGTTCATTTAGCTGATTTATTTCAGACTGACTCTAGGGTAGGCATAGTTCTGATGACAGGAAATCTCTAAGAGAGAAAAGCGCTGGTAAGGAAGCTTTGGTGTGCAGACACAGAGCAGAACTCAAAATTTTCCCCGTCTGTGTGGATCAGAATCCACAGTAAGTGAAGTGCTTCAGAGTTCTTCCTAAACAGGCTGTAGTTTTCCTGAGAATGTCACAGGAAGAGCTGCTGGTGATTCATCAGGTTAAACTTTTCCTCCTTAGTCAGAAAAAAACAGCTATCCAGTGTGGAAGCCCAGAGGGTTCTTGGGACCCAGAGGGAGGGGGTGAGGGGAAGCAGGCTTGTTTACTGACCGCTCAGTACATTACAACCATGAAACCTGCATGGCTGCTGAAGAACATAGTGAAAGCCTCAACCCATGGAAACTTTCAATCCAATAATAAAAATTAAATAGGCTTGGGGTAGAACTTACCAGAGAGAAATAGGTCAGTAGAGCTGATTCCTGTAGGTCCTCATACCAGTCCAATGAAGCTCTTTTATTAAAGCTGGGCAAGATGCCCATCAAGTGGTTCTGTTTGATTTTGGCTGACCTAGTTTAAATCAGTCAGTCAACATATCTTGTGGACCCAGAGGTCCCAGAACAAGGTGGTCATCTGGTCTACCCCCAGCCTACTCAGCCACTATCTTTGATATATCATCTCTAAAGAGGTGCTAGAGGCAGGGAGATGGGAGAAAACAGAGTGGGGTCACAGGTGAAAGCTAAGAATATTCTTTCATTCACATTGGAAATTTGATAACCTAATTAGAAAATCCAAAGTAAAATACATGGGAAATGATTATGAAGTACTTTGGCCACCTGATAGGAAGAGTCAACCTTATTGGTAAAGACCCTGATGCTGGGAAAGATTGAGGGCAGGAGGAAAAGGGGACAACAGAGGATGAGATTGTGGATGGCATCACCAATCAATGGACATAAACTTGGGCAAACTCCAGAAGATGGTGAGGGACAGAGAGGCCTGGTGTGCTACGGTCCATGGGGTCACAAAGAGTCACATACGACTTGGTGACTGAACAACAACGAAAAAGAAGGCATGTGGAACTCAACCAGTATTTCTGCTCTCTGCCCTTATCCTGGTGCTTCCTCCTATGATGATCACCTGCCTCCCTGCATGTGGGAGGTGGGTGAAGTGGTACAGCAGGCAGAAGTGCACAGCGAGAGCCCCCACCTCTGGCTGGCTGTCGTTCAGCCTAGAAGCTGGCTTTCCTCGGGGCTGCACACACGCCCTGCTACCGCATCTTCTCCAGCTGGCCTCTGGCCAAGCTGCCTCATTAGTGATACCAAGCAGGTTTTATGTACGAGTTTCAAAGCTGCTGTTGCTGCAGTAAGTGTCACCTGGCCTTTCACGCCTCAGTCTAGACAGATGCAGGATTGAATAAAGGCTTCCTTCAAGCCCCCGCGTCACACTGGCCATCTGGAATGTAGCCGACCACTCATTTAGCAAATTGCTCTGTTTAAATGCAGCTGCTGTGTCTCAGTGTTTCTGCTCCTAACACAGATCGCACTGATTCCTCTGCCTTCATTTGTCTAGCCGTTCCTCTCAGTCTGCCTGGGAACTTAAAGAGCCTGTTAATGTATGACAAGGCACTTGACCTGCAAGATTTCCAAGCCCAGGAGGAGCATCACTTGTTGTGCTGGGCCATCCTTTCCTCAAAAGCAAGGGCACCTTGCCTGTGCTCCTTGTCTTGATGAAAGCCACCTTTATTAAGAATCCCATTAAGATCCACAGGGCCCAGCTATCCAGCACTGTAAATATTACCCTTTAGAAATGCATCCCCGAGGCCCGGTGCAGGCAGCTGGCCCAGGAGCAAGTCGGGAGGTGACCTCAGACCTCAGATCTCTGTGGACAGAAGGGTGTTGTTTGTCAGCCTGCTGCCTCTCCTTTTGGAAAGAGGTATTACAATCATTAGCAGATAATGTCAACAAAGCCCCTGAGATGATCTGAATAAGAGTTGGAAGCAAAATGATTTCAGACTAGCAATGAGCACTGAGTGCTCAGGTTTGGGTTTTTAATACCTTGATTTTTTTTTTTTCCAAAGGAAAAAGAAAAAGAGGGGGCCACCAAAGCTAAGTGGTTTATTGTCAGTGTGTCACTGGTCACTGTAGCCTGGTCTTTATTGTCCTCTGCTATTTATCAAGCAAATAATCCTGGTGTGACCACTGCTTTCTTCAGCTGCTTAACTCGATTGGGGTCACAGTATCTTTAAGTCTAGAAGTCGCAAGCCAAAAGAAGTGAGTGTTTATTTAATAAATACCTGCTCCACTCTGAGCTAGGCTCACTGGAAAATAAAAAATTGTACAATAAATTATCTTTTCCATTGAATCCTTTAGCAAATGAAACAAATACAGAGTATTTAGCACAGGACAGTTGAGAGGTATGTGGGCTTTGGGATCAGACTTTGTGGGTTCAAATCCCAGATGCAGTATTAGGCAAATTTACCTTCTGAACTTCAGTTTTCTCATGTAAAAAACTATGTGGGCTTTTATCTCTTGGGGTTATTTTTAGGAGAGATTGAATCAATTTTGCACAGTGTAAAAATTCAACAAACCTTACTTATGGTTGCTAAATCACTTCAGTCGTGTCCGACTCTGTGCAACCCCACAGACGGCAGCCCACCAGGCTCCCCCATCCCTGGGATTCTCAAGGCAAGAACACTGGAGTAGGTTGCCATTTCCTTCTCCAATGCATGAAAGTGAAAAGTGAAAGTGAAGTCAGTCGTGTTCGACCCTTAGCAACCCCATGGACTGCAGCCCACCAGGCTCCCCATCCATGGGACTTTTGCTCAAAATCCTTCAAGCCAGGCTTCAACAGTACATGAACCGAGAACTTTCAGATGTACAAGTTGGATTTACAAAGGCAGAGAAACCAGAGATCAAATTGCCAACAAGCTAGACAGCCTATTAAAAAAAAAAAGAGACATCACTCTGATGACAAAGGTCTGTATAGCCAAAGCTATGTTTTTCAGTAGTCGTACAGATGGGAGAGTTGGGCCATAAAGAAGCCTGAGTACTGTAGAACTGATGCTTTTGAACTGTGGTGTTGGAGAAGACTATTGAGAGTCCCTTGGACTGCAAGATCAAACCAGTCAATCCTAAGGAAATCAGTCTTGATATTCATTGGAAGGACTGATGCTGAAGCACCAATACTTTGGCCTCCTGATGCAAAGAGCCGGCTCACTGGGAAAGACTCTGATGCTGGGAGAGGACAGAAGGCAGAAGGACAAGGGGACAAGGATGAAGATGGTTATTAGGTTGGTGAAAAATAATTGCAATTTTGCACTGCTGAAGTTTACCATTTGGTATTGGAATACATTCTTAAATGTGGTTATGTTATATATCATTTTAATGCACATTTCTCACTTTATGTCTTTTGCTAATGACATTACTCGTTGTTTTTAAACTAGGGAAATGATGTTAGACAAAAAGCAAATTCGAGTGATTTTCTTATTCAGGTTCAAAATGGGTCATAAAGAAGTGGAGACATCTCGCAACATCAACAACACCTTTGGCCCAGGAACTGTAAACGAACATACGGTGCAGTGGTGGTTCAAGAAGTTTTGCAGAGAGGATCGAAGCTGATCCTCTTACAACTGCATGAGAAGTTACTAAAGAACTCAACATTAACTATTTTATAGTCATGTGACATTTGAAGCAAATTGAAGAGGTGAAATAGCTCAAGAAGTGGGTGCCTCATGAGCTGACCAAAAAAAAATTTTTTTTGAAGTATTATCTTCTCTTATTCTACACAATAAAACAAACCACTTCTCAATTGGATTGAGAGTGTAAAGAGAAGTGGGTTTTATATGACAACTGGTGACAACCAGCTCAGTGGTTAGACTGACAGGACACTCCAAAGCACTTTGCGAAGTCAAACTTGCACCAAAAAATGTATTTGATGGTCTGCTGCCTCTCTGATCCACTACAGCTTTCTGAATCCCACTGAA
The DNA here is from genome assembly GCA_917880005.1 of Nanger dama. Lineage (NCBI taxonomy): Eukaryota > Metazoa > Chordata > Mammalia > Artiodactyla > Bovidae > Nanger > Nanger dama. The sequence continues at coordinate 29,973,281 of CAKJTW010000005.1, read as the reverse complement.
ACCAGTACATCTGAGAAGTATGCTCAGTAAATCGAAGAGGCACACCAAAAACTGCAATACCTGCAGCCAGCAATGGCCAACAGAAAGGGCCCACTTCTTCTGCACGACAACACCTGACTGCACATCGCGCAGCCAACACTCCAGAAGCTAAACGGATTGGGCTACGAAGCTGTGCTTCATCCGCCACATGTATGTTATTGACTACGTATACTAGAGAAATTCAGAGGGAATAAAGAGCATTTTGGCCTGGGGGAAGTGAGGCAATCTTAATAGATTAGCTAGATCCTGAAGGAAATATAAACTCTGGATAGAGAAGGGATCTAATGTGAGCAAATCACAGAGATAAGGGCAGAGTAAGAGGTGGGACAGCTGGTGGCCCAGAAGGAAGAGCTCCCACTTTGGGGTGTCGGGGTGGAAATGTGGAATGAATGAGGGGCCACACTGATGGAGGATCTTGCAATTAAGTGAAAGGGTTTTTACCTAGTCTAACTGGAATCAGGCAACCTTCATGGTAATCTTAGCAGGAAAGTGGCAGAGAGACAGTCATGGGTTAGAAACACTCGCCTGGTGCCAGGAAATCAGTGGTTAACTGGCTAAGTCAGGACTGGGGAGACAGGGTCCAAGCTTTGTTTGACCCGACAGACAAGGGTTAAGTGGAAGTGGCCCCAGGGTGGATGGGGTGGAATAATGCTGGTGCTCTCTTTCCCACAAGACAGACCTGATGCCTAGGTAAACACCAGGAGGGAGAGAGGGGGATGGAGATAGCAAGAAAGCCATTTGTATGGAGCACGGTTTCTGTGCTGGGCTTCCTTATCCTTCTCACTTTATCCCGTTCCCAGCACAGGTCCTCAGGGCACCAAGAGACTCACAGGCTCTGGGGACTACACAGCCTGACAGAAAAGGGGCAAAGGGAGCTGTGTTCCAGCTGTTGGTGTGATTTTTACACGTGGAGAGCGTGACGTCCTGCACATTCAGGGTCGTGTGGGAAACAGTGATCCCAGCTCAGGGTTTGGGGTAGAGGCAGATGTGCACACCACTGGCTTAGGAAGACAGCTTGGCTGTGATGCTCCTGAAGCTTGAGAGAGTGATAGAGGAAGGGCGTGGGATAGTACTGTGGAAGAAAAGAGCAGAGGGCTAAGATCCCAACCTTAGGGACACAAGGAGCTGAGAGGGCCTGGTAACCAGCAGCAAACAGGGGAGGAGGGGTGTCCAGGAGGAAAGAGCTGCTTAGTAGCCAAACATCCAGGGAGCTCAGGGAAGGTAAGGGACCGAGACAGTTCCATTCGATGTGAAAAGGGAGCCTGTAGTGAGAAAAAGGTCAGCAGAGGAACAGGGAAGCAAGCCAGATTGCAGGACTCTGAGGAGGGAACGTGAAGGAAGACAGTGACATGGGAACTATGAGGAGAGACGTGGAGAGAGGGCAAGAGGATCCCATGATTTCCGGAAATAAAGTGAGTTTCTAAATCATACTATAACTGCAGGGGAAAGTGACAGAACCCAGTGACAGTAATGTAATTCTCATTAATAGATTATGTGCTAGAAAAATCTTACAGAAGACACGTGACACAGAATTTTTGGTGTATGTCATACTAACGTTTAAAAAAGAGAGGAAAACAGGATACTGGGATTCTTTTTGTATCCAGACTAAGCAAGAAAATGATGTTAGCTACTGTGAACTTCATAGACTGTGATCTAAGACCACAGCCTGATCAGACACTGGTCTACCTGAGCTCAGAGACCACATGAAATGTAACAAGTCCAGAGTTGATGCCTCTCAGGACTTCTCTTACCCTGGGCATGCCATTCAAGCTCTTCCTGCCTCAGTCTTCTCATCTGTAAAATGGCAGTAATAAAACCGCCTACCCTAGAGGATCATGTTGAATATTTAATGGATAAGGCATGCAAAGCAGCTAGGTAGAGAAGTGTGTGTGTGCGCCCGCGTGCTCAGTCATGTCTGACTCTTTGCTACCCCATGGACTGTAGCCCACAGGCTTCTCTGTCCATGGGATTCTCCAGGTAAGAATACTGGAGTGGGTTGCTATTTCCTACCTCAGGGTATCTTCCCGACCCAGGGATCGAACCCGAGTCTCCTGAGGCTCCCGCACTGGCAGGCGGGTTCTTTACCACTGAGCCACCTAGCTAGAGCAGTGCCTGGTGCTTGTTCAAGGAGATATTTAGTCGTGGAACACCGGAACGCTATCAACAGACTACCAGTGTTGATTTCGTAGGAAAGACAGCGAGTTTGCTGCTCTGCGTGCCCGGGTGGCGTTCCAGTGTTTTCCTCTGTGTCAGATGCTGCACCCGGTGCAGGTCGCTATGACAAGCCCCCACAGTGACCAAGGTCTTCTGAGCACACTGTCAGGCGCAGTAGGGAGGGAGCCCCCTGTGACCCCAGTCTGAGCATCTGGACAGGGAGTCTTGTCCAAGCTCATGCCTCACTCAGGGTTACACAGCTCCACTTGCTGGGTATGAAAGCCCATCTGTTTGGGGAGAAACAGAGATGCCTGAACACTATCCACTCCCTCTTAAGTGGAAAAAGATCACTTGTTGTTTCTGCTGAGAGAACCACAAGCTTTTAGTGTGTGGGAAATAAATGGAATGTGTTGGCTTTTTACTTCTGAAGGGAATTATTTTTCTTCTCTTTTTTTAAACTGTGTTGCAAGGATGTGTGAGCATTCTGTTTTTGGCTTCTGTAGGTGAATTATTAAGGTAAATATTGACATTTAAGTCTAATTTCTAAGTGAAGGGAATAACACTTTTTTTTTAAAGCAAGGACATAATCTCTTTATGTAACTGTTGTCATGGGGTAAGAGAATAAACCCAGAAAAATGCTCTTAAGATAGCTTAGGGTTTGGCTTTGCTTTTTCTTCTTTCTAATTCTCTCTTTCCCACCCCCTACTGTACTCATTTTTCTACTCTTCTGTGACGTTCCCCTCTCGTGGATACCACTATGGACCTCCGAAGTGGGGACATTTATTCATTCATTAAGAAATGTTTCCTGAGGATATATCAGATCATTCTGCTGGGTTCAGAGGACAGAGCAGTGAAACCAAAACTAGTCATGGAAAAAAGTCAGGATGGACATTTTAACTAAACATAAAATCTTCAGAGAGGATGGCGCCTGCCACCCAGCAGGAGCTCAAGATCTGGCTTCAAGAGAGGAGAGCGGAGTGGTGAGACACACCATCCCAAGCTCTGTCCCCCAGCTTGGCCACTGCCAGACCCCACGGCTGCTTCAGTGTCTTCATCCATAACCCAAATTGTACTGCCTGCACCCTCCTCTCAGAATGGGTTCTGAGGTTTGAATGAGGTCATTCAGGAATATCCAGAAGGAGAGCAAGGAAAGTTAATCACCAGGCTGATCTGACTGAGGTCACACCTTAGGTTCCTCACAAGGGGGAGGTCACACCCCAGATCCTTCTCAGCAGGGAGGCCACACCCCAGGTTCATCTCAGGGGGAAGGTCAGACCACACCCTTAATCACTCAAGGAAGACGTCACTCTAGATCAACCATGCTACCACTGTTGGTGGCTGAGGACCTTGAGAAAGTACCTCTGTTCAGCCTGTCACAGTGACACTGGGGACAGAGAAGCTTGGAGTTGGAATGTTCCTGGTGGAACATTTAGAGGCCAATCACACTCTCAGGTGTGGTGAATCCAGACGCAGAGCAGGCATGCAGAGATCTGCAGACATCCGCAGACACCAGCAAGCCCTCCACCAACACTGTCCCACAGACAGACATTCTAGAAGACACATTCCCACAGCTCCCCCAAACCTTCAGAGACACCTTCATGTTCACCCCATAGATGGTCTATAGGTATCAGTAGTCACACTCATATTTTGCCACACATTTCCTGCTGTCACCACACAGAGACTTTGTGGACACCCACACATATTCCACAAACACTCCAAAATATACCCCCAAACCCATGTCAACAGCCCTCCACAGGTCTCCCACAGATTTCCCACACAGTCTCTAATTTCATCCCACAATCTCCCAAGTAGCCACTCAGGAATTCCCTAGAAAGCACCCCTGCCCTCTACACTCGACAGGCCCAGCACAGTCACCTCCAGTACCTCTCACAGGCCAGACCACATATGGCACCCTGCCCAGACCCCCTTGCTCATGCACAGCCACACATCCAGACCTGAGGCACATGCACGCACAGCCTTGTCCACACACACACACACACACAGGCATAGCTCAGACACACAAGCATGTCCACCCCTCTCCCTGCACTACCACACCATCTTCACAGACACACTCTCAGGCTCACCTCACAGAAACACGCCCCCAGACCCATGAACGCGGAAGCTCACAGGCCCAGCAAACACAAAGACACGGACACCTCAGCTTCGTGTCTGCCGTTTGTCATTTCAAGCAGTCTTCCAGTTGTCATCTTAAAAAATCAATAACAGTCCTTTACAAGTTAACAACTGAGAATATGGTGTGACCCTCTCTGGTGCTGGGGAAGGGGACAGAAATCCCCTGAAATGAGGTCAAATGGTGCCCATGAGAAAGCCAGCGAGGGGACACTTCCCGCTGTGCCCTTCAAGAGTGGCCAGCATCGCCCCCGGCCCAGGTGTGACTTCTGGGACCTACTGGTCCCTTTGTCCCCCAGGAGCCTCGTTCAGGAGACAGTCTGTCCTGACCCCTTTCTCATAGGAGACTTCGTCCTGCTCCCAGAGACAGCTTTCCTCCCACACAGCCCTTTAGCTGGTCTCTGCACAATACAAAAGCAGAAGAAAAAAAGAGGTGATGCTCTAAAAAAATCCTCAAATTCTCTTAGAAAAATAGGCGCTTCCACAGAGGAGTAGATTGTGGTGGCTGCTAGCAGGAGGAGGGGAGAGACAAGGAGATCAAAAGAAAACCAAGAGGACGGATAAAGGGATTAGGATGCAAGAAATAGCTCAGGCCAGCTGGTGGCCATCTGGGGGCTGTGGGGAAAGGCAAGAACAAAGTTGCTGAGTTTCCAGCAAGTGGGTGCAGTTTATCGTGAGAGGAGGTTACTGCTTTGGGGAACAGGAAAGAAGCCAGAGCCATTTAAAAACAGTCGAGTGGTTTCCCTAAGGACCGGATTGCAGGTCTAAAGTAAACTAGTTAAGGACATCATCATTTAGAGAAAAGTCAGGAGATGTCTGAGGTATGGTGCTATAGAGACCTTGTCTCTGGTTGTCAATGTGAAAATGGACAGTGGAAAATGGGAAAGAAACTTAGATGTACCTCAGATTAAACTTTTTTAAAACCTCAAATAAGATCCTAAGGATGATCAATGACTGTAGGATAAGCCATAAATTATTATAATCAATTATTTTGCTTTTGGTAAAAATTTTAGGTAAATTGAATGTATTTTCATAGAGGCTGTATATAGATAGGGCTTCCCAGATGGTAAAAAAATTCGCCTGCCGATGTAGGGAGACACATGTTCCATCCCTGGGTCAGTAAGGTCCCCTAGAGAAGGAACTGGCAACCCACTCCACCTGGGGAATCTCATGGTCAGAGGAACCTGGCAGGCTACAGTCCATGGGGTTGCAAATACATGGGAAAGAAATAAATTATAAAATCAATATGTACTGGACAATATAAAAAGACTGGTCCCACAGAGAGCTGAAGGTAACCTCACTGTGTCTTTGTCATCCACCAAATATTAGCATGTCTTCCCCTTCCTCCAGATCCAATGCTGGTACCACCTAGCTCCCACATCCAAATAATTTGTCCCCAAGTCCTGACAACTCTGCTCCCTTAATAACTCTAACGGGGACCCCGCTTTCTCTCCCCACAGTCACTGCCCCCTTCAAACTGTCATTGTCAACACAGCAAAGCCCTAACCAGCCCCCCGAGCCCGAATATCACAGCCCTGTACATCAGCCTCCATAGTTTCATAAGGTAGTTTTGTAAAAATATACATATCTATCTAATTTCTATTCATTCTGTATTCGTTCTAGGTGCTAGGTACACAAAACAAAGACATCTGCCCATAGTTTAACAGGAGGAGAAAGACAATAACCATAACATTTTATATGATACCTTGGAAAATAATAAGTGCTGTGGAAAAGAGGAAAAAAGCAGCAGCAAACAGAGGGTTGAGAGTGCCGAGTGTGGCCAGGGTAGGCCTTATAGAGAGGTTGGTATTTACTCAAAGCAGGGGAGGGGGTGAGCCCCACGCATATCTGAAGGGAGAGCATTTCCTGCAGACACAATAGCCGGAGAAGTGCCCCCTGGGGGAATGACCTGGAAGGCGTAAGGAGCGTGGGCCAGGGTACTGGAAGCAGAATGGATGCAGGGTGAGAGGGGAAGGCATGAGTCAAAGAGCTAGGGAGGTTGGCCACAGGGGGCTTGGAGCAGGCGGGTCTGCTGCAGGGTTTTGAGCAGTGGGTGACCTGCTCTGACTCCCATACTGAACAGTCACTCTGGTGATGATGGTGACAGATCAGCGGCAGCAGCAGAGCTTGAGAGAGCCCATGTTGTCTCTGTCTGGTTCAGAATCCTTCAGTGACCACCCCCTCAGTTTCAGATAAAATCGAAACTCTTGTCTGTGAGCACTTCAGGATGGGGACCTCGCTTCTTTTTCCAGGTTTGTCCCTTCCTGGCACTTTCAGCCCCCAAGCCCTGCCATGTTCTGGTGGCAGATGGGCTTCTAACAAGCAACTCCTCTTTCATGGAACCAGGTGGTTTTCCTGCTTGAAGACTGTGCCCTTCTGGGCCTTCACTGAGCATCTTCTCCTCGGGGAGCTTTCCTCTCTTCTTGGAACCACACATCCCCAAAGCAGTCTATGCGTACTTCAATGATTGGGATTATAGCCCTGAGTCAGAATATTCTGTCCCCAATCTGTCTCTCTCACCAGACTGGGAACTTCTACAGGACTGAGAATAGAACTCTTATTTTTGAGTCCCTAGTAGACGTGGATGGATGGTTGAATGGATGTGTTGAGGGAGTGTGTAATTTCCTTGGTTCTGTCTTGTCACAACAAAAATTAGAAGCAACGGACGGACCAGCGTTACAGCCCTTGGACGGACCGGCGTTACAGTGCCATGTTACAGCTCAGTTTTACTTAGAAAGTAAAGGAAAATACATCCTCGAGGCATGAAGGAATGCCAACTCAAAAGAGGCAAAGAGAAGAGAGGCCCTGGCCCAGTTTTGGTTCCTCTTTTCATATGTGTTTTTATCCTCCCCCTGAACCTGCCCTGTGTAAACTGGGCTAGCCAGGGTGCTGTTTGTTTTACCTGAGGTCCTTACTCCAGTCCTCAGACCGTCCTTTGTCCTATTTTTGCAGGTTTTCTCATTCTTTGTCTTTTAACCACCACCATTTTGGACTCTTTTTTTCATATTCTAACTACCTAACAGATGGATGGGTGGATGGATGCTGGCTCTTTCATCAAATCTTGAATTCTTGGGTTTTGTTTAAAATTAGTTAAGCAATAGAAATGCTTGAAAACTGACTGTAAGACATTAACTCGCTAACTTCTCCATGGAGGATATGGCTGAACTTGAGAGCGTATTTGCACATCAGCTACACATGATGAATGATGGTTGGAAAGTTGCATATAAGAACAGTTTTTATAAATTGCACCTAATTTGCCCATTGACCAATATAATTTTAGACATGCTTTCCTCTCTTGTTATGCTGTTCAATTAGCAGTAGCTCATGCTGTAACTTTTAAGTTCCTTATCTTCAACTCATCTTTCCCTGCCAGCCACTGTCAGATACATCATTCAGCTGAAACCGATTGATTTCTGTTAGCAAATACTGAGGAGAATCCTTTTAGAACATGATGGTCTTTCCACAATACCTAAGTATCTCTCGCCGCCTCTTGTTTTCTGGGTGTTGGCCCTGTCCGGTTTGGGTTGGACTTTAGGGTCTCCATTTTTATCTTGAGAAACGCTGGAAAATGCTGACTGTATGTGTTAGACCAGAAGTGGATTTCTTCCCCACCACCTGCTGTTTTAGGGAGGCCCAGGAAGCAGTTGGCAATGACTAGAGACTGACTTCTCATCACCTATAATCTTTTGATGACAGAACTAGAAGACACAAACTTTCCCCCAGATGTCACCTCTTCACCAAAAACTCTGCCTCCACAAAACACACAGTGGGCTACACTGGAAATGAAACAAAACGAAAGCACGTTTTCTCAGATATATCTGGATATGAACATTACTAGAATAAGCACAATGTAATCAGAGTTTCTGGCACCCCACTCTAGTACTCTTGCCTGGAAAATCCCATGGATGGAGGAGCCTGGTAGGCTGCAGTCCATGGGGTCGCTTAGAGTCGGACACGACTGAGCGACTTCACTTTCACTTTTCACTTTCATGCATTGGAGAAGGAAATGGCAACCCACTCCAGTGTTCTTGCCTGGAGAATCCCAGGGAAGGGGGAGCCTGGTGGGCTGCTGTCTATGGGGTCGCACAGAGTTGGACACGACTGAAGTGACTTAGCAGCAGCAGCAATCAGAGTTTTAAATGAGTGGGAAGGTCCCAGGGAGGCACCTTATCTGACTTGTGACCACCCAGAGAAGCAGAAACCTCTCTGCCACATCCCAGAGAGGCAGACTTCCAAACTGGCCTGGCAGTGGTAAAGAATCTGCCTGCAATGCAGGAGACCTGGGTTCCATCCCTGGGTCAGGAAGATCCCCTAGAGAAGGGAATGGCTACCCACTCCAGTATTCTTGCCTGGAGAACCCCATGGACTCAGGAGCCTGGCAGGCTACAGTCCATGGGGTTGCAAAGAGTCAGACACGACTGAACCACAAAACTTCCCACTTTTCAACAACAACTTCCAGGAAAGGGGGCCCCTGCCTCACAAGACAGCCCCTAAAGCTGTGGATTATTTCCAGGTTATTAGGAAGCAGTCCCTTAGGTGACTCCAAATAGGCCTTCCAAACTTCCAGGAAGCGGAGTAGGCTGAATTCATGCACCTACTTTAATTCCCTCCTTAATAACACTAGTCTCAACCATGGAAAAGGGATTTTTTTTTTGTCCTGAAGGCATGGTCCCACAAGGATGGGGTGAATGAGAGGAAATGGCAGCAATAAAATCTGCAAGTTGGAAAGCAGATAAAACAAATGGTAAGTGACTTAAGAAGTCCCAAAACACTAAATCCCTGAGATCAACTGTGGGAAAAACTGACAGTCAATTCATTTCATAAGACAGAACCCACATCCTCACCCCCAGGCCCAAGAATTAGCAGCACTGCCTCCTAGATTGCTGACAGCCGTACTTTTCCCTTCTAGGCATGAAACAGCAATAAAATGCCATTATTATCTTTGGAGAGACAAGATGGAATCCATTAAATACGAAGATGCCAGTACAGAGGAAAATCCAGAGGGGAAAAAAGAATTCTTAAAAATTAAAATTGTGATTTTAAATATTTAACTTAATAAAATGGTTGGAAGATAATATTTTCCCAGAAAGCACAACAACAACAACAACAGAAAAAAAGTGAAATAAAGAGAAAAGATGAACAAAAACCACACGACCAGTCTGGGAAGTACAATATTCAAATACTACACACACAAAAAGAGAAAGAGAGAAAAGAAAACAATCCAATAGTTTAAGAACATTTTCCAAAACACTGAGAGCAAAGAGAAGATTTTAGAAGTGTCCAGAGGAGACAAGTCAGCTCACCATGCAGAGAGTCAGGACTCAGTAATGGATTTGAATTTCACCACAGCAGAACTGGGAGCTAGAAAGCAAAGCAGCAATTCCTTAAAAATGGAAGGAAAATTGTCTCCAGTGTGGCATTCTATATCCTGGTAAACTATTACTGAAATTTGAGGGTAGAATAAAGTCATCTGCAAAGATGTGACATTTCAAAAAGTACTTCCTATATAGGTATGCTTCTCAGGAAACCAATGAAAGATTTTCTCTGTAAAGTGAAGGGAAAACTGCAAAGAAGATGACCTGGGATAGGGAAAACAGGAGACGCAATGAAGCAGAATAGCAAATAGCATCCTCAGGATGATGGGGAAGGAAGGACCTAAAGGGCAGCAGAGTACATCACCCCAAATATGCCTTTTTGCCATAAGGATTATTTCAGGCTGATTATTTTTAAACAGCAGGCACAGGAGGAGCTCTGAAATCCAAGTAGAAGTTACCTTTTGTAAGAGCATTTTACATTTATAAGGGAAATTCTCCATAGGTAGGGGTGTCTTCCTGGCATGCTGCAGTCCATGAGGTTGCAAGAATCAGACATGACTTGGTGACTAGACAACAACAACCTCTCTGTATTGAAGGGGAAGGTGACCAAATCTCTAGAAAGTTGTATGAGTGGAGAGATGATGACTTCAGTCTGTCTAATGACCTTACCATTGTTTACTGTGTTTTGCCTGATAATCTCCCATAACTGGCTCCCTCACACACATCTTCTTTACCTTTAGCTGAAGATGGTATTTAAGGTGATGGCTTGGGCCATTTGGGGGAGTTATTCAGTTTTCCTGACTGTCTTCCATATATACATGTTCTTTTACTTGTTTGGTTTTCTCCTGCTATTCTGTCTTCTATTAGAGGGGAGGTCTCAGCCAAGAACCTTGAAGAATTTAAGAAAAATTACATTCCCTCCCCATCCAGACCTGAGATGGAAACTGTGTACCAGGCATAGGGTGGCCAGGGCCCTTCAGAAGATGAAACCAAGGGAATGAATATCTGACGGAGCCGCATATCTTGAGAAAAGATTAAGATGGTTGGTAAATATGACTGCTAAGTGCTCAGAAGTCTAAGCAAATCAAAGTCCAGAATCATAAGATAATATCCCAAGCTGCAAAACCAAGAAGAAACACAGCAAGCATGCTATTTAGAGACATGAAATAGATACCAAATAGCCACCTAAAAGAAATGTGGAGGTTTTCAGGGATGGAAATGAAGAAAGTGGTCAGGCTTCTTAAACTTGCAGAACTATTTGATTCTTCAAACAACTGCATATAACTTTGTTGTTGAGTTGCTAAGTCATGTCCGACTCTTTTGCAGCCCCATGGACTGTAGCCCCCAGGCTCCTTTGTCCATGGGATTTTCCAGGCAAGGATACTGGAGTGGGTTGCCATTTCCTTCTGCAGGGGATCTTCCTGACCCAGAGATCAAATCCTTGGCTCCTACTGCCTCTCCTGCATTGCAGGCATATTCTTTATCACTGAGTATACAACTTAAATAAAAATAAAAATAATTTTTAAAAAAAGAAAAGAAAAATAAGCAAAACATAAAAACAAAACTTCCCCCAAAACCCACATTTTCAAATATTTGAAAATGACTAGATTTTCCCTTCTCTTGGGTAAACTGTTCTAGTTTTCTCAGCCATCCTTTATCTGACTTCATTTCAAGATATGTGTCATCCTGGCCTCTCTCCTGGAGAAAGGCATCACACAGCCCACCAACACTCATTGGCATCTTATCTTCCACTTTCAAGCCATGTATTCCTCATCCTTTCTCTCTCTCTTTTTAACATTTATTATGTATTTGGCTGTACCTGGTCTTAATTGTGGCATACAAACTCTTAGTTGCAGCATGTGGGGTCTAGTTCCCTGACCAGGGATTGAACCTGGGCTCCCTGCATTGAAAACATGGTGTCTTAGTCACTGGACCATCAGGGAAGACACTCCTCATCCTTTCTTTATAAATTGAGGTTTAAATCTAAACCCAGGGCTTTCATTCTTGCTAAATTTCATTTCATTGATTTTCTTTTGCATCCTAATTCTATTTGGTTAAAATAATGTTAAATACTGATAATACCATCCCATAGACTGGTGTTCTCTTTCTCTTCAGCTTTGTGTCACATTGAACCCAGTACAGTGAGAACAGGGTCCTGAGTCACTAAAACTTTCCCAGGGTGGCGTTCACCTGACATTTACCTGGCACTTTGCTTTGAGTAGAGGTGTTTATTCATTTGCTCAAAGACGTAACACAACAACGACACTTTTGGGAGAGGAATGGGAAAGAAAAAGTACTGGTAATGATTCCAGGAATTATGCCTTCTAAAGTGTCACAGCAGGACAGTTCATAGTATCCCTCAGTTGCATTTGGATGAAAAGGAATGAATTTGTTGGAGCTTTGCCCTATAATGGATAGACAGCCCCCGCCCCAATCACACACGCAGTACTGCTAGGAGTTAGAGTCCCACGTGTCATAAGCCTTCCATAGCCATGGAGCCAGGATGCCGTGCCCTTGTGAAGCGTGGAAAGGTGCCACACTTCACCACTTCTCAGGGGACCTGGATTAGGGGCAAGAGGCTTGAGGTTCCAGTCTCAATGACAGCCTCCTCCAGGCTTCTTTGGCAATTCATGCTGGTGCTTGGATAAGTGTTAGATTATTTTTTGACAAGCTGAAAGATAAAGTTCAAGGTGAACAATTGACTGATGCCACAAATGTACTCAAAATCATAAAGGCAGCACCACACAGAACTGTTACTCTGATCTAACCAAACCAATTTCAAAGTAGATGAAAAACTGATAAAGCAAAGACTATCTACATCTCCCTTTAGAGGCCTTTAAAAGGAATAGCTTGTGTCATAAGTATCCCAGGGTATCTATCTGTTTCATGCTTGGTGGAGATTTTTTAAAAATACGTGATTCTTGTCTAAATTAAGAAAATATTAGTGGATAATTCTGAAACTATTAACAAAATGAAAAATAAATCACAATCAAGTCCTTGTTTTAAAAACTTTGTCCTCATCAGTTAATTCACACACAGGAGACTGAATTTGTGTTTCCAAGCAGTAATTACTAAGAATTCAAATATTTTTCCTTAAAGTTTTATCTCTTGAGGTGTGAATGCATGTTTTAAGTCAGTTGCCTTTGGTTACTGAGTACCATCACCATCTCCTTAATCTAAGTCTATAAATTTGGCCTGTAAATTTGTCTGTAAATTTCTCTTCTGACCTATTTTCTGTCATGAAAATTCCTCCCCAGAAATAAATGTATCCAGAGAAAGGTAACATTGATGATGAATGGTATTATGGAGCGGTTAATGGAAGTGGGTCAGAAAAGTTCTTATTTGAGGGAAATTTAAATGAGAGATTAATTGACAGTAAAAGTGAGTTGCAGGATTCTCAAGGTACCACAAAGAAACACTCAGGCTGAGGAGACTTATTCACTTTACTGTTGGAGAGCAGGCACTTCTTTTAACAATAGCAGACTTTGTTAGCTGCTTCTCGAAAGCTGCTTTCCAAAGAGAGAAGTTTCATTAACCAGTGAGATCAGAGTTTGTTATAGAAGCCAGTTGAATCTAAACTGTAACATAAATCTTAGAAAGACAGTACCATGAGCAAAATGGAGATTATCGAGTACTCAGGATTGGTTTCTGAAGTGCCTGTAATCTGAAAGCAAACACAGATGGGTAATGGGTCTTGGGAGTTCTGAAGTGTGGGGATTGAAATCTACTCAATCTATAATTTTCTGACTCTTGGCTTAAGAGTGTAGGGGGTAAGGGGGCTTGGATGGAAAGTTTGAGAAAACTCAGAAATAAAGACCTTCATCAGGCAAAGACAGATGAAAAGGTGTGTCCAAGACATGAATAAGAAGTTCAGAATGAACCCCAACAGAAGTTCATTTGGAGAGGAAGTGAATGTCCATGTAGACTGCCCCTGAGCACTCTACAGAGTGAGGCAGTGCAGCAAGGATTATAACCAAACTGAGAGGGAGTGCTCAGCAATCACCAGTTTAGAGAGTCTCCTGTTGTTCTGATAGGATCGCTATTTTGCAAGAGATTCCCCAAAAATAGCTTTTTAAAATTTAATTTATTTATTTTGGGCTGCACTGGGCCTTTGTTGCTCCCTGCAGGTTTTCTCTAGCTGTGGAGAGTGGGGGCTACTCTTTTGTTGCGGTACACAGGCTTCCCATTGCAGTGGATTCTCTTGCTGCGGGGCACAGGGTCTAGAGTGGGCAGGCTTCGACTCGCAGGCTCTGGAGCACCAGCTCAGCAGTCGTGGCACAGGTCTCAGTTGCCCCTTGGCACGGGCAGTCTTCCCAGACCAGGGATCGAACCGGTGTCCCTCTACTGGTAGGTGGATTTCTTTACCATGGGACCACCAGGGAAGTCCAAGATATAGCTTTTGAGTGTACTGGAATTTTCAAGTTTAATACTTGGAGAATATTCATAAGTAATGAGCAACTTAAATGAAAAATATACTGTCATACTAGCAATTAAAAAGTGCAGACAGAACTTTACTATGACATAACCTATAATAATAATAAAACACTAGATGAAAAAAGACAGCTTGGGGGCTGCTTTGGGAAAGCCAGTGCACTTCTGTATTGCTAGCAGCATGCATTAGAACATCTTGCCTACAGTTTTCAGTGATGCATAGGTCACCATTCCAGGTTCCATCTACTTTAATATTTTCAAGGTCATCTGAAGAACACCTCTGTGCTCCAAATAGTTCCACAATTCTGGGGCTTGTTAAACAGTGAGAACATCAATTGTAGACTGTGATGTAGAGTTATCCACTAAATATGCTTCAAGCTGCAATCCAGGCTGCCTAGGCTTGAATCGTGTTGCTGCCAGTTGCTAACTTTGGCAAATTATTTAATATCTTTCTGTGCCTCAGTTTCCTCCCTCTGGAGAAATAGTAATAGAGCCTTGAAAAGGAACAATAATAGTGCCTATCTCATAAAGTTAAGGAGTAGATGAGTTGATATATATAAAGTGCTTAGAACACTGCTTGACACATAATAAAAAGTTGATAAATGCTTGATATTATAGAAACATAAAAAACAACTAACAGGATAAAGGCGTTATCTTTCTTTCATTAAAGAAATATCAGGATATAGATGCTTGCTGCACTGGTTTAGCTTATCAACGGTGTCATCACGCATCTCCAGTCTCCGTCGTGTCACTTCACCATCTTGAGTATGCTGGCTTTTTGCCCCTCAGCCCATGGCCTCATGGTCTCAGATGGCTGCCATAGCTCCAAATATCTCACATCTCAACTGCGTTTAAAATCAGAAAGAACAATACCATCCAGGGGAGAGGGAAAAGTGAGAAAGAAAAAGAGACTATCTCACATTATTTTCATATTTTATGAAGGAGCAAAATATCTTCCCAGAGTGCCTCAGTTGATTTCACCTGATCTCACTGGCCAGAACTGAGTCCCAGGACATCCCTGAAATCAAGAGCTCTCTATCTTGGCTTTTTTTTTTTTTCTTGGCTGCGCTGGGTCTTCATTGCTGTGCAGGCTTTCTCTCGTTGCAGCTCCTCTTTAGTTGCGGTGCCTGGGCTTCTCATTGTGGTGGTTCCTCTGGTTGTGGAGCATGGTGTCTAGGGTACTTGGGCTTCATTAGTTGCTAGACATGGACTCAGTAGTTGTGGCTCATGGGCTTAGCTACTCCACAGCATATGGATCTTCCCAGACCAGGGACTGAACCATGTCTCCTGCTTTGGCAGGTGGGTTCTTTTCCACTGAGCCACCAAGGAAGCCCCCTGCCATGGTTTTGTTGGCAGAAAAAGGAGAGAGAGTGTCTGTTAGGTAGACAACCGTGGGTCCTCCACAGTTAATCATTCCTGTCATACCAGCTGCTTTGTTCCTGCTTTGGCTGCAGGAAGGACGGTGTGTCCCTCAGAGCATTCGTGTGAATTCACCAGTGATCACAGAGCTCTTGTAACATATGAGACCACTGATACCACCGCTAAGTTCTTCCCATATATGATGGGAAGATGACACAAGGCCCACTTCTTTTTGAGATGGACCTTGACCTCAGTATCTTCTTCTTAAAGGCTGTTCAAATCTTGACAAGAACACACAGAGGTACCCAACTGAGTCCCTGCTCTCTACTGACCCTCGTGGGGCTCCAAAGGGAGCATCCTGGCCTTTGGGTTGTATACACACAGATGAGAAAATAAGAGCAGCACACAGCAAACATCATTTCCATGCTCAACTCTCCCGGAGCCCAGAAAATGGAGCAATCAAACGGTCTGGCATAGAGAGAGGTCCCCATGGAGGGAGTTATTGAAGTCGCAGTGAATGCGAAGAATTTATGAGCCAAGGAGAGGAGGGTCATTCCTGATCAGAAGGCTAGCCTACGAAAAAGCTCCTGGATGGAGTCAGCAGGACATGGGAGGGACATTCATTCTTTTTGTATTTTTTATATTTATACACACTTTGTTCAACAGTGTAAAATTTGTGTGGAGTATGCTCATGATTCCCATTCTGCATATGAAGAAGCTGAGGCTCTAGGGTGGTCCATATGCTTCAAATCATAATAGCAGAATGAGGGGGAACATTCATTCCTATTCTTTTGAGATTTTTGTTTTCTCCTTAGAACTTGGAAGAAGCTGCCTGAAGTTGAGAACATGCCAAACATTAACCTTAATAATGTTGTGACCTCTCCAAACGTAAACTATATCCACTGGCAAGTGCACGGGGACTAGGTTACTCAGGTAAAAAGAAGAAGCAAAAGTAACTTGCAATGTGCCATGCTACGTCTTTCTGCAGGGGTGTCACACAAGTGGTCAAATAATAGTATATGTATTCTTTAACAAGTCATCACTGGTCCTGAGGTAACTTCATTAACTTAGCTAAAAACAAAAATATATGTCACATGATATACCCAGAATGGCACAAAGAATGGTTTCTGGAAGTGAGTGAAAATCATCAGTTTGAACTTGCTTGCTTGTTTGTTCTGGGAGTTTCCACCCAAGATACCCTCTGGGTCTGGAGACAGTAGGTTGTCCTCCTCCGTCTTGTAGGAATGAGACTCACTCAAGTGACTCACGTCTGAGGACCCACAATGTGACTATAGACTTGAGAGTTGTTCCCTGAGATTTCTACTGGCTCTGAGAAGCGAAGTTAGTCTTTCCCAAGTGTGTAAAAAAGCAAGACTTGGTCCTTCATGTTAAGACAGCCCAGTCTAACCAAGAAAACTGAAGAATGTGTTCACACAAAAACTTGTTCCTGAATGAACGCTCATGGCAGCATTATTCACAGTAGTCAAAAAGTAGAAACAATCCAAATGTCCATCAACTGGTGAACAGATAAACAAAATCTGGTATGTCCGTACAAGGAAATATTATTTGACAATAAGAGGAATGACGTCGTGATACAAGCTGTAACATGAATGACAGTCAAACATTATGCCAAGTCACAAAAGATCCCAAATTAAATGATTGCATTTATATGAAATGTCCAGAAAAAGGAAAATCCATGGGGACAAAAAAGCAGATTAGTGGTTGCCTGCTGCTGCTAAGTCGCTTCAGTCTTGTCCACCTCTTTGCGAACCCATGGACTGTCGCCCACCAGACTCCTCTGTCCGTGGGATTCTCCAGACAAGAACAGGGATGAGGAAATAGTGGGAAAATAGGGAGTGGCTGTTAACGTTAAGGGTACTTCTTTTTCTTTTTAATTTTTTTGCCTGGGTCTTCATTGCGGCACACAGGCTTCCTCTAGTTGCTGCAAACGGGGCTCCTCTTCCTTGTGGTGCACGGGCTTCTCACTGCGGTGGCTTCTCTTGTTGCAGAGCACGGGCTCCAGCGTGTGGGCTTCAGTAGTTGGGGTACGCAGGCTTAGTTGCCCAGCAGGGGTCAAACCCAGGTGCCGTGCATTGGCAGGCAGGTTGTTAACCACCGGACCATCAGGGAAGTCCTGGCATTGCTTTTTGAAGTGATGAAAATGTTTTAATATTGAAAATGGTTATGGTGCACAACTCTGAATATGTTAAATTTACACTTTAAACTGAAAAACAAAGAAAAAGCCCAGAAGCCAAACAGAGAGTGGATATGCAGAAGGGAGAGCAGTGGTCCTTCGGGATTGATGGGTATCCTCCACTGGGGGAGGATAAAGGTCCCTTGTCTCTTTATAAACACATCAGGTTGAAACTAAGTAGTGAAGATGTTTAATAAAGAAGACTAATGCAAGAAAAGAAAGGTAGGGAATGTTATTGGGTGAATGGAAAAGAATCAAACATGTGCTAAGTGAAAAGGAAAATTAAAGGGGAAGAAAAATTGGACCTGGAAAATCTTGTCTAAAAGATTAAACCAACAAAGTTCCAAACACAAAGAGAAGAAACTAGAACACCATCCCGCAGTAGAAAGGAAATGTGAATTAAGAAAGCTAGGTACAAAAAAGAAAACGGTAATCTGACTGAACAAGCACACACAAAGTTGTAGTTAATTCAATGTGTTTCTCGAAAGCAGTTGGAACCAGGTTCTTTTTCCCTTCAGTTTGTTTGAGGTACATTTTTCCTGAGGGCTTCCCTGGTGGCTCAGTGTTACAGAATGTGCCTACAATTCAGGGGGCCTAGGTTGGATCCCTGGATCAGGAAGATCCCCTGAAGAAGGGAATGGCTACCCACCCACTCTAGTATTCTTGCCTGGAGAATTTCATCGATGGAGGAGCCCGAAGGGCTACAGTCCGTGGGATGGTAAAGAGTCAGACGCAACTGAGTGACTGATACTTTGTCCTTACTAGGACTTCTGCAGATGGAGAAGGTGGCCTGAGAGGAGAGGACCTCCTCAAATCCCTCCCAACCTGTTTCCTTGCCCCCAAGAGTGGCCCTGCCCTCCCCACCCCCAACCCCACCCACCGCCACCCCCGTTCAGGGTCCTGCCTGAAAGCTCTGCCTCCCCATCCCCAGAGCACCTGCCACCGAGCCCAGCGCTTCATTGTCAAAGGCTGAGGGAAAGAGATCATTCCCCTTCCCAGTACGACACAGCATAGCTTCCAACGCAAATCTGATTTACAGTGAAGGACACGCTGCTGTCTTATGAAACCCCGCGGCTGTGCAGGGAGCATTCTGATTTTCTTGGAAATATCTAAACGAGGTAGTAGAAACTTGGGCACAGTCTATCAGACAGGGCACCCAGGAAGTGCTTGTTCCTGTACTAGTCTTGAGCGAGTATAAAGGCAAGTGAGCCCCCTGTGAGCTTCTCACCCACCACGCCGCCCACACTCAAATGTGGTTTTGTAAAGTTGCACCACCTGTCCTGTGAGCAAGAGGTTCCTTTCTCCCTCTCGAAATGTGTGTTGAAAAAACACCTTGGACATTGTTATAGACTCTTACTTGACCTGGTGTGTGATCTTCAAATTAATATTTCTTTCTTTCATTTCTAGCTGAACTACTACGATTCTCTCAAAGCTGTCATTTCAAGTTCCAACCACGAGCCCACTGTTCTAGTCACAGGTGCTTCTTGCACTTCTCTTAAGTTTGCCATGTTCCCTTTTCGTGTGTCAGACCCTTGACTGTCTCCCACCTTTAGAATTTCTACATTGCAGCAGGCATCCCACACTTGGATGATAACTCCCAGTGCAGCTCAAAATGGGACATCCTCCCACTGCTGAGTTTTATAAGCCTCACTCTCAGCTGCAGGGGAGGCAGAGGGAGGAGTGGGCAGGCCTATCCCAGCCTTCGCTCACACCCAGAGCTCAATCCATATTTGTATTTGTTGGGTTGAAAAAAAAGTAAAATCCACTTCAGGCGATCTCAGGCCATACCATCTGAGCAGCCCTAAGGTGCTACGTGATATTAAATATATGGTGGTATCGACATAAAACAGTGGTCTTAGGGGCTTTTGTATGAAGTAGGATTTGGAATATTTTAAGAATTCAAAAGGCATGCTTGATGTAACAACTCTCAGCAATGGCAAGAGGAAGACCCAGAACTTGAAGGCCTTTGGATTTTTCTGGAAGCTCACCTTTGATCAAGTGAATTCAGAGAAAGGAGAACCCAGTCCCTATCCACCTGTCCCTTTTCCAGGCCCGGATGCACGGCAGTCTGGGCAGGGACTTGACCAAACTAATCTGGGGTCTTTGGAGTAGGAATGTGACGAGCCTGTGCTCTTCATGTGGGAGAGTCATTTTGTCTGGGCCAACCAGAGGATGTATGTCCTGGTGCTGAATGAACTCCAGGAGATCAGCTGACTGAGGTTTGACCTGGGAGCCAGTCTCTTCACATGGACTGTTCCCCGGAGACCAGCTCATGGTCTGAAGTAGATGCAGCCTCTGACTGGTCCTGGGGCCTCTAACTAGAACACTTACTGCCAGGCCCCGCACTAAGCTCCTTCTATGCATTCTTTTATTTAATCTCCATCGTGTGCTCGCTGCTCAGTGCTCAGACGCTCAGTCATGTCCGACTTTTTCAACCCCATGGGCTGCAGACTGCCAGGCTCCTCTGTTCAAGGGATTCTCCTGGCAAGAATACTGGAGTGGTGTGCCATTTCCTTCTCCAGGGGATCTTCCCGACCAGAGATCGAACCCAAGTTTCTCACATCTCTTGCATTGGCAGGCAGATTCTTTATCATAACCTTATAAGCAGATCCCACTACCAGCCTCATCTCACAGGTGAGTAAACTAAAGCACAGAATAAGTAACTTGTCCTCAGGTATTGTTCAGGGATTTTTCTTTTTTGTCCGCCCTTGAAAAGAGCTGCAGGGCACTTGTGTACATGTCAAGTCCAAGAGGTATCCTTTAATCACAGTAGTATATTTTTTTACTTAATTTTTGGGGGTTTTTTTTTCTATTTTATTCTATTTAAAATAATTTTTCCTAATAACTTGGCACTTGAAAATCTTCTTAATTCTTCACGCTTTCTTTGTTAAACTTCATTCTTATTTTGTGAAGCTCTTGAAAGCATGTTGAAAAGCCTTGTCCACTAATTCTGTCATCATACTTAATTTGTCAAGGTGATACTTGTGATGATTCCTTACATGTGTTTGGCACTTACTAACTTATAAAGAATTTTCACATTTATTTCTCGGTCTTGGCTGCCCTTAAGGATCTTCTGGGGTACTTCATCAAATCTGATTACTACCTGGGTCTTGCCCTCAGAGATTCTGATTTAACTAGCCCGGGGTGAAGCCTGGGCATTGGGGTTTTTGTGGCAGGGGTGGGCTATGCTGATCTCAGTTGCAACATGCAGCCTTCTCCAGTTGCAATAGGCAGGCTTTAGTTGCCCTGAGGCATGTGGGATCTTAGTTTCACAATCAGGGATCAAACTTACATCCCCTGCATTGGAAGTGAAGTGAAAGTCACTCAGTCGTGTCCTACTCTTTGTGACCCCATGGACTGTATAGTCCTGAATTCTCTAGGCCAGAGTACTGGAGTGCATAGCCATCCCCATCTCCAGGGGATCTTCCCAATCCAGGGATCGAACCCTGGTCTCCCACATTGCAGGTGGATTCTTTACCAGCTGAGCCACAAGGGAAGCCCAAGAATACTGGAGTGGGTAGCCTATCCCTTCTCTAGAGGATCTGCCCAACCTAGGATTTGAACTGAGGTCCCCTGCATTGCAGGCAGATTCTTTACCAACTGAGCTATCAGGGAAGCATTGGAAGGTGGATTCTTAACCACCTGACCACCAGGAAGTTCCTGGGCATTGGGACTTCTAAAAGTTCTCCCAGTGATTCTAATACCTGGCCAAGATTAAAAGCACTGTCCAAGGATTGTGGCTGAGGCACCAGTATTTTTAGATACTTCCCAGTGACTTTAATTTGCAGCCAAGGTGGAGAACCACTCACAGGTATTTAGTACTTGATCTTCACAGTAGGAGGTGAGGTATACCTGTGTGCACTCCCGTTTACAAATGAGGATACAGAAGTTTAGAGAAGTTTGCCTATCATGTCACTTAGCTGGAAGAGGCAGAATTGTGCCTCGACTTCAGTTTTCCTGACCCCAGTGCCAGTATTCCATCTTTCACTCCCTAGACTTGGACTGGTAAGGGCCTGTTCCTCAGGTCCTGGGACTTGTTTGGGGACAGCCTCATTTCAAAAGGACAGGGAAGCCTGGTATGCTGCAGTTCATGGGGTTGCAAAGAGCAGGACAAATCTGACTTAGTGACTGAACAAAAACAATGACATTTTCAAAGGAGATTGTGATCCTGGAGCAAAATAAATCTCTGAATCCTCATCATTCACTGTAGGGTGGTGAGAAAGTATTAGCTGGCAGAGGCTGCCTTTGATCTCTGTGATCTCTGGTTGGGGTCCCTGTACACCTGGGCAGCAGGAGCAGCATTTCTACTTGAGATCATCTTTCATTTGCTGCAATGATCTTCACCTTTCCCTCTTGACTGTCCTAAATGCCCTCTCTCTCTTCCTGCTAGATCCATCCCTGGCCCCACTCCTGGGTTTTAAGGGCCTGATTTCACCAAGCAGTGCATTTGTAATGAATAAAATATTTAACACCATCTTCAGCAACTCAGAAATCAGCCACCCACGTCATGATGAGTCTTTCTTTTATGAAGACTTTCAGCTGAGCTGTGCCTGAGCATTTCTGAGCTTTGCAAAAACTGAGATCTTAGGGGTTTTTTCCCCCCTCCTTTCCTGTAGAATCTTGTCCCAGTGGCCACTGAACATCTTGGAGAATCAGTAATGAGTCATATCCAAGGTCTCCACCGCCTATGAAACACCTTCTTGCTTCTTCTTGACAGGAATCTGACAGGAACTCCATCCACCTCTGATTCACAGCCTTGGAACTCATATTATCTTTCAAGGAAAGCTCCCTTTATCAATTTCTGATTCACTGACATTTAAATCACCAAAGTGTTAGCAAGAGATGTGCTGTAAGAAGTTTCTTGGGAATTTTCATTAGACTTTCTGGGAACTAGGAAATTATTATTTTCTAGAACAGTAATGGATACAAATCTTTAAAAACAGCAAGTCAACCTTCAGAAACTGCTCAGAATTCAGTGTTTGTATGGCAGAACAAAATTCAGTGAAAGAAAGAGGGTCTCTGGGTTCCAGCCCCAGCTCTGCCACTCACAGAGCTGTGACCTCAAGCCCTGGTTCCCTCTCCAGTTCAATAAGGAAGTTGGACACGAGGGTCTGTCCAGCTCAGATCTGAAGATCCTCATTCTCCTGTGAGACCCCCTGTCCACCCCCCTCCTCCTCCTCACGTCATGGAAAGCAGGGGCCACTGCAGCTGCTGACAGCTCTAAACCAGTGTGAAGTATCTCTAGAGACCTAGGCAACGAAGGTGCAGAAAGAACTGCTTCACCTCCATCCCCTGTCCACATGGTCAGAGTTTCTGTGTGTGTTGGGCATTGATGATGTGCCTGGGATGGGACTAAGATGAGAATGTGGGTGAACCTTTGGAGCAAAACTCCTGGGAAGAGTTGTTTCTACTTGCCCTCTCTTTTCCCTGTCCTTCCAGTATTTCTAAAACCCACTCCAGCCTGGCTTTGTCCCTGCCATGCCACCAAAACACCTTTGTGAGGGCCACCGATGCCCCTCTTGTTGCTGAGTCAGTGACCCGTCCTCATCCCACTTGTTCTCTTAACACTTGAAGCTGCAGGTCACTCAGCTTCCTTCCTGTATGCCTTTAAAATATTTATTTATTTATTTATTTATTTGGCTGCACCAGCTCTTAGTTGCAAGCATGTGGGATTAGTTCCCTGACCGGGGATTGAACCCAGGCCCTCTGCATTGGGAGTGTGGAGTCTTAGCCACTGTACCACCAGGGAAATCCCCTGGTGTTTTGGCTTGAGAGATCCAGCCTCTCTTGGTTTCCCTTCCATCCAGCTCCTTGCTGGATGACTTCTCTGACTCCCTTACTTGCTCCCTCCATGATGTAATGTCCAGGACCTAGTGTTGGAGGCCCCAGAATTCGATCCTCAGTTCTCTTCTCTTTCACATCTGCATCACTCTCTTGATGATGTTATAAAATCCCAAATGCACATCCCCTGAATTTCAGTCTGGTACTTCCCACTGCCTTGGACCTATGTCTAAAGAATCTCTCCAACTAGGGTATCTCACAGACATCAAAGTTAAGCCCAAACCTGAATCTAGATCATCTCCATCAGGCCGTCTAGCTTACCTCAGTTGGCTCTAAGTTCATGCTTCCAGTTGCTCTGGCCAGAATCTAGTAGCCACCCTTGACTCCTCTCTCTCTCTCACAATCCATTTGACCTGTTGAACCCACCTTCATTATACACTCGGAATTTGGCCGCTTGTCCCCAGCCCAACTACTACCACCTTGTGAAAGTCACTGACTTCTCTTCCCTGGGCCACTGTTTCCATCCTGCCCCTGCAGTCTCCGCGCATCAGCCAGAGATATCCTGTAAAACAAGAAGTCTGCTCTGTGCAAATCCTGCAGTGGGCGCCCTACTCACTCAGTAAAAACCAGGTCCTCCAGAGCCCTGTGTGTCAGCCCAGCCCTTACATCTCTGGCTTGATCTCCTACTTCTTCCCTCAGTCTCTCTGTGCTCGTCATACAACCTCCCTGAATTTATTTAGGATCTTTTCTCTGCTTCTCTGTGCCTAGAAAATTCCCCCTCAAATGCCTGCATTGCTCACTCCCTCAGCTCTTCGAGGTCTTTGCTCAAACTTCTCCAGTGAGGCCATCTTGTCCACATTATTTTATAATGGAACAGCCCAGTCGCTGCCCTCAGCATTCCTCAGCATATTTTTCTTACCTTGTTCTGCCCTTGATTAATTCCATGCATTTAATCACCTCCTGATATACTATATGATTTATCTATTGTGTTTGTTGCTTGAGGTCTGTCATCATCAGAAGACAAACAAATCCACTCTTTCCCAAAGCAGTGCTCAAGGCCATACGCAGCAGGAAAGCTAAGATTCAGTAGTGATGAGCTTGTCAAGTGTTTCCTCCTGTGCTCTCTCCCCCTCTCCCCACCCTCCCATCCCCTACACACCTCCACAGTGTCCTACACCTGTGTCACTTCCCATACACTCACACACACACTCACACTCTTCCACTATGCTATAGGACTCGCCCCCACCCCACCCCTAAATGGTCCCATGCGACAGTAACCCCATCAGGAAGAAAGTAGACAGTTCACACCATCCCACAGTCCCCTTCAAATCAATTCTAGCTTCTATTTCTGGTCTGTCCCCTTCCGTAGCCCCTAAGGGACCGCCCTTTACATACTCCTGAACTTCAAAACTCAGCTTCAGGTCAGCGAGCTGTCCTCAGACAGGATCGCCTCCAGCAAGAGGGAAAACCTTAGCAGAAGAGACCAACAGGGCGCAGAGGCTCTGCGTGAGGCACAGGAAGTGCTTTCAAGTGCGTTTGCTCCTTGCAGTGAAGGAAGGCAGGAATTGCTTGCTTGTCTTCATTATTCATGAACATGAAAGGGGACACGTCTTGGTCAAGGCCACAGACAGACCAGGCCAGGCCTCGAACGCAAACCTGAGCAGCGTTAGGTCCCACCTAGTGATGGCCGATCTGTGGGCTCCTGCCACACTGAAGAAACAGATGGAGTGAAGGGAATGAGGTACAGGGAGGGATAAGCAGGAGAGGCCACCTCAGAACGGGAAGAATAAGGATCTGAGCTTTGCGGAGGACACACTCACCTCAGTGCTGACCCCCGGAGATGCTCTAAGCCTGTGACCGTGAAAGTGGCCAAGGGTCAGCCCTGATACCAGCAGCTGCAGTGACGGCAGGAAGTCACCAGGACCCCAGCACCCGAAGACTTAGCTGCTACTTAGTGTGCTGAGATCTGAGCCCTTCTTGAATCCGCTCTCAGTTTCCATGGTGACTGCTTAAACTTTTCATCATCCTTCTTTCAGACCTTGGGGAGAGCAATGCTCTCTGGTTTCCATGACAACCACTTAAACATGTATCTCTTTCTGGCTTGGTTGGAAAAGAACCGAGAGAGATCATGCAAATGAACTGGCTGCTCTCCCTTCGCTTAAAAAAATTAAAAATAAAGTGACACACCTGCTTAGATGTTTCAGATCTCTGCTCACAACAAGAGGGGTGAAAGTGTTGAACTGGTGCTTGTGGAGGGTTTGCTGCATTGCTTTGACATTTCAAGTGCTCAGATAACTGCAGGCTCATGCTGTCATCTGAAGTAATTATGTACACTCAGCACTTGTCCTCCCCTCCCCTCTGCCTGGCAGATGAAAGGGCTGCAAGTTCAAGGCTGTTTACCTTCCCTGCTGCATGCTACAGCAGAAAGGAAGGATGGGGCCAGAGGACCACCTGACCCAGCCCTTGGCCACTGTGGGGAGGAGCCATGGAGGGCAGGGTCTTCACCTCAACTCACGGTCCATAAACCAGCCAGGGATAACTCTGGACTCAGGTTATATAGCCTCAAATAATGGGGATGTCAGAGACCCCGGTTCAGAAGTGACGCTGTTTCCCTGTTGGAATTCAGGGAACGGAGAACAGCCACAGGACTCTGAAGCAGAGAAGCTCTGAAGTGGAAAGAGGAGGGCTCCCTTCCCTCAACTGTGACACCTGCCCGTCCTCCCTTGCACAACACGCCCCTAACCCAGAGGCCCTGAGAAACAGCCACAGACAGAGCTAAAGCGTGTTTTGAAACTGGCCACCAACATGTAAAGTTCTGGCAATATCCAGTGAAAAATGGAGATTTCCCACTTCTATGGGAAAATGGGTAGGGCTGCCTCATGAGGGTCCTCTGAGCTGCAATAGCACCACGCCCGGGAGGTGGAAGCCTCCAATCGCCTTGAGGGAACTTTCCTGAGTGGAGTGTAATTTCTCCCTGAATCCTGGAAGAAAGAAAGCTGAGTTGTAACTCATGCTAGGAGGCACAAGACCCAGACCAAACCGATAATCCTTCAGCCAGTTGCTGAAGGCACAGATGATGAAAGAGGATTCTTACTTGGGGGCAGAGGGATCGGGAGGGGGTTGGGGAGGGGGGTGAAGACAGTTGTTCTTCCACCTTCGTCCTCCAAGGTCCTTCGGGCTCCTAGGATGAGGCGGAGGTCAAGGGGGAAGTCAGGCAGGTGGACGGGAGAAGCATTGGTGAGTGTATTTCGGGTTTCCTTCCTGATCATCTTCTGGTGAGACTATGAGGACCTCTCGGGTCCTAAGACTCTTTAATCAATAGGAATTGATAAGAAGCCAGATGAGGAATACAGGCAAGGCTTCATAGGGATTTGTGCTACAGCAGAAGGAAGCAAAAACAAGTCACAGGTGCCTTGCTCGCTCCCCAGGAGGGGGCAAGCTGGTTCCTTAAACATGGTGAGGGTGGGGCAGATGGGCAGGCCGTGCAGGAAAGGTGCCTTAGGTGGCCTGCCCACCCCCTTGGTAGTGCTGTGTGCAAGAATCATGCAGAGTACCCTACTTTTGCTCTCCCCACCTCAGAAACAGTGGTTGGTTTGTGGCCGTTTTGTATCTTATAGTTCATAATTGCCCCGATTGGGCTTTCATGTAGTTACTTTGGGCTTTCCTGGTGGCTCAGTGGTAAAAAATCTGCCTGCAGTGCAGAAGCTTCAGGAGATGTGGATTCAATCCCTGGGTTGGGAAGATCCCTTGGAAGATGGCATGGCAACCCACTCCAGTGTTCTTGCATGGCGAATCCCATGGACAGAGGAGCCTGGTGGGCTACAGTCCATGGGATCGAAGAGAGTCAGACACAACTGAAGTGATTTAGCACACATGCACAAACTTAGCACACACACACTTAAGTTATCTTTAGCCTCTTATAGTTTCTTGTAATTTTCTTGCTCGAGGAGACTTTTATCTAGATGCAAGAACTCTAGTCAAGGGCCCTAGGTCCCAGCCTGTCTCAAAACCAATGCCTAAAGCCTGCAGGAAGGCCCTTGATCATTTCTATGTGACGCTTCTGTGTGATGCTACTGTTTTATTCAGTTCTGGGGATTCATAAGCCCAAAGGCATTTGAGTCATTTGACTCAAATATCTGTCAGAATAGTTGTAAATGAAATTGGCTGATTAGTTAATGAAACCTGGAGGCCCTGATCTAGGAGTCAGATGGTGCTCTTTGGCTCCAGTGTTCTCTTGATGACAAGTGTTTAACCCCTCTATGTGTAAGTTTCCTCACCCGTAAGGTAGCGGTAAAGGTGCTTACCCCACTGAGTTTCTTTGAGGCTCAAACAAGATCATGTGTGGGGAGGCTCTGGCCCAATGCCTGGCACTCAGTAGAGATTTGGGGAAACCTTGCTTTTCTTACAATATCATTTTCATTCTTCAGACTATCTATGGTTTAACACCTGGGGTAAAAAAGAAGAAAACACTGACATCACTGAAAATGAACCTGAGATCTTTAAAAATTAGTAACTTGTCCAAAATTGGCTGATCATGTTGAGAAACTGTTTTGCTTTTCTGTGAATATTTTTAGGGTGCACTATGGGAACAACAAATGTCAAGCAAAAGATGAAAGAAATAAAGGATGTTGGGAAAAATGTCAAAGCAAGAAAATACCAAGCATTCCTTGGTTTGCCCCAAAGGGAAGCAGAATGTGATCAAACGGTTTTCTGCATCCACAAAGGAGTCAAGGCATTTACGTTCTGCAAGGGAAAGACCTTGCTGTTGACAGGTGGAATGGATTGGATAATTAGAGTCTGGAATCCTTATCTGCCTGGGTAAGTTTTCACTCTCTCTCCAGCCAAGGGTGCCCTTGACCTCATAAGTACAGGAGAGCAGGACTGAGGGTCACTACAATTCCCCTTTAATTTAAGAGCCCCTGTCCAAAACTGATCTCCCAGATACACAACCCAGGAAATAAATCTCTGCTTGTGGCTATTCCAAAGTCATTTTGGGGGGTTAATAAGCAACTTATTAAAAATGTAAATAGCTTCCAAAAACACAGAGATCATGTAGAACCATCATTCACTCACAACTGGAAAGATTTTCTTTGATCAGATTGCTGTCTTCCCTACAATGAATGATGATCAATTGTAGAGAACAATTAGGGATTTTGATCTGCAATCAGTGTCCTTTCTGTGCGCCTCACTCAGGTGGCCCTAAGCTTATCCTCACTTCTCTGCTGGAGTTGTATAGCCCCATCTAATTTAAGGACTCCACCACCCCTGAAATATAGCAGAATTGGCCTAAGAAAACAGAGATTCTTCTGGAAAGCCTGGAACTGGGGTAGCCAGGGTAGCAAATTGTTTAATCAGAAGAGCAGCCTGTTGCCATCACCCCTTCAGTGTGTAATTATCATACTCCTGAGACTGCCCCCTGACCTTCATGTGGGTCCCTGCAGAATGAGTCTCAGAAATGCTTTCTTGAAAATAACACAAGCTGTCACTTTACTGAGCACCTACTTGGAACCGGGCACTGTGCCCCATATTCATTCTCTAATCCTCACGTCAACTCCATTTACCAAGGAAGAAACTGAAGGTCAGAGGAGCTAAGTAATTTTGGGGTACTAATGGCAGAATCAGGATTCAAATGCAACTTGGTTGCTAAAATCTAGGTCGTTTCTGTTGACAAGTGTTGAAGAAGGAAGGAGAGGAGGAAAATGGGGAGTTGGTGTGGGGTTTGGAGTAAGAACCAGTCACCTGCAGAAAGCCTAGGGTACTGCTGAGCCTCTGCACAGACATCAGTGAGGCCTGCCAGGGGACCCCTGCCCCCTCAGCTGCTGGGTGGTGCTCCAAGGCAGTGAGTTCACGGATCCAGCCTCTGTCCCGCCTCAGTCCCTTTCTAGCTGAATGATCCGGAGCAAGGGCTGCAGCCTCCAGTCCCTCTTCAGAAAGAACAAGAATATCCACTCCTGGATTAGTAGCAGTAGTCGTTCAGTCAGCTAAGTCGTATGGACTGCAGTCCCATGGACTGTTGCCCACTAGGCTTCCCTGCACTACACTGTCTCCCATAATTTGCTCAAACTCATGTCCATTGAATTGGTGATGCCATCCAACCGTCTCATCTTCTGTCGTCCCCTTCTGCTCCTGCCCTCCG
Source organism: Nanger dama (assembly GCA_917880005.1). Lineage (NCBI taxonomy): Eukaryota > Metazoa > Chordata > Mammalia > Artiodactyla > Bovidae > Nanger > Nanger dama. Next base: position 29,943,742 of record CAKJTW010000005.1, on the reverse strand, counting down.
TCTTTCCCAGCATCAAGGTCTTTTCCAATGAGTCGGCTGTTCGCGTCAAGTGGCCAAAGTATTGGAGCTTCAGCATCAGTCCTTCCAATGAATATTCAGGGTTGATTTCCTTTAGGATGGGCTGGTTTGACCTCCTTGCAGTCCCCGGGGCTTTGGGGAGTCTTCTGTAGATTAGCAGTACAGATCGCAAATGAGACCATCCATGTAGAGCACTCAGCCCAATGTCTGATGCCTAATAAGAAGGAAAGAAATGGAAGGAAGGAGGAAGGAAGGGAAAAAGAAACATGATTTTTCTACCCACTTCTATTACCTTAGCCTCCTGTTTATCAGAAGACTGAGAAAAATTTGCTTACTTCCCAATGATGTGGTTATAAAAAGACACTGTTCTCTCCCCGTCAACCCCCACCCAGCATCCCTTCTCCTTACCCCTCACCCTCCCACAGCACACGCAGCCCTGTGCCCTTCAGGGCCCTGCTATCCCTCAGAACTCCTTAAACTCTTATTAGAAAGGCATTCACGCCAGATCTGAATACTGCATAAAGCAACAACCTGCGTGGAGTCTCTTCCAACCCCACCCTATGCTCTTCCGAGCTTATTCCTTTTATAGCGATATTGTCAGCCCTGGGAGAAACAAAGCCCAGGGCTTCATCTCACACCGAGTTATGTTGCTGTAACTGCATATTATCTGCTTCACTCCTTTTATCACACAAGATATACACGCACGTTGTTTCAGAGGGAGACATAACCCTCCTCAGGCTGAACAGAGCTGCCAGATCCGGGCCAAGTTTAGTCTTGCATTTTTATTTAGAAGCCTCAGCTAGAACTGCCTGGTGTTCATCTGTTATTTTTCCATTCTAGAAAACCAACAGGTATGCTGAGAAGCCACACAGCTCCAGTGATTTACATCCATGTGTCTGCTGAGGGTAACAAGATATTTTCCACGTCCACCGACAACACCATTACGGTCTTTGCCCTGTTATGTTTAGGTGTGTTATCCAATGTGGTTTTTAGACAGAGAAGGTGTTCCTTTCATGTTTTCATTCCTCTCTCTGGAGCCTTTGGGGCCTCTGATTAGCAGATACTGAGATGGCATTTGCTTCCATGGATCTGCTTTTGAAAGGAAGACTAGGCAAGCAAGGGAAGGGCAGCCTCTCCGAGAACGTTCTCTACCTGCTGTTTTGTTGGAATGAGTAAATGTTATAGCACTGAGCCCTCTGCTTACACTCCATCCAGAGATTCCTTGTGAGAATGTAGGTTGGGGATGGAGAGGGGAAGCTGGGGACAGAATGGGGACAGAAGGAGTCAGCCGTCCTTTGCCTCTAGAGGTGATCATCTTATCTTGCAGTATGCATAGAGCTAGTGGGCCCTTTCTGAAATGCTCTCTCTAAGGCTTACAATTTAAACCTTTCTGGCCCTGGCAGAGGTAGCAACATCCCTACCTTCATTTTGTTTGCCTTCATACCTCTTTTTATACCCAGGGTCCTGTCTGCCTCTAAAGACCAGTCACTCTGTTATCTCTGGAATACACTATTTTTTTAATTAAAAAAGAAGAAAAACCTCACTGATTTGTTTCATCCATCACCTCATATGCTATTCCAGTGAATATGACAAGTTTCCATGGCTCATCCACCTTCTTTTCTGGACTGTCACAGGGCCAGAGGATGGGCGTTTAGAGCAATGTGAGTTGCTGGAACCTCAGGACAGAGATCAGATTCACTGCAGATATATAAACCAGCTCACTGACCCCTCACATAATAAATGATTGACAGACACTGAGCTGAATTGTGTCTCTTCAAAATTCATATGTCAAAGTGCTATGGTTGTATTTACAGTTAGGGCCTATAAAGAAATTGCTGGGGTTTTGCTTAGTCACTAAGTCATATCCAACTCTTTTTAAAACCCCATGAACTGTAGCCCGCCAGGCTCCTCTGTCTACGAGATTTCTCAGGCAAGAATACTGGAGTGGGTCACCATTTCCTTCTCCGGGGGATCTTCCCAACCTAGGGATTGAACCCAAGTCTCTTGCATCCCCTGCACTGGCAGACAGATTCCTGACCACTGAGCCATCAGGGAAGCCCCTATAAAGAAATACTGAAGCTTAAATGAAGTCATATTGGTGGGCCCTAATCTAGCATGACTGACGGCCTTATAAGAAGAGGAAATCAGGACACTTAGACTGAGAGGCAACTTTGCAAGGACACAGCAGGAAGATGGTCTTCTGCAAGCCCAGGAAAAGGTCACTGAAGAATCCAAATCTTTCCATGCCTTGATTTCGGACTTAAATCTCTTACTTCACACTGTACAAAAAGGTTAACTCAAAATGGATCATAGACCTAACTGTAAAAGAGCTACACCTACCAAACTCTTAGAAGAAAACGCGGAGCAAATCTTCATGACCTTGGTCTAGGCAATGATTTCTTAGATATGGCATCAAAAGCATAAGAGACTAAAGGAAAACATGAGTTGATTTCCTCAAAAATAAGAACTCATGCTTTAAAGGACAATATTAAGAAAGTGATTAGACAACCTACAGGATGAGACAAAATACCTGCAAACCATATATCTGACGAGGGACTTGCACCTAGAATACGAAGAACTCAGTGCTCAGCAATAAAAGCACAAATAGCTCATTTTTAAATGGGCAAAGGACTTGGACAGAAAGTCCTTTAAAGAAAATATTCAAATGGCCAGTAAACACAGGACAAGATGCTCAACATCATTAATCACTATGAAAATTCAAACCACGCCCATTAGGATGGTGAACATTAAAAGATAGATGATAACAAATATTGGCAAAGAAGTAGAGAAACTGGAACTCTTGTGGATTGCTGGTGGGAATTTAAATGGTACAGCCACTTTGGAAAACATTTTGGTAGTTCTTTAAATGTTAACCAGAAAGTTAACATATGACCTAGCATTTCCACTCCTGGGTTTATACCCAAGAGAACAGAAAACATCTGTTCACAAAAATACTTACATATTCATAGCAGCATTCATGACAGCCAAAAGTAGAAATAAACCAAATGTCCCCGAACCAAGGAACGGATAAACAAAATCCGATCAGCCATACAATGGGGTATTATTCAGCAACAAAAAATAGCAATGAAGCACTATCATATGATACAACACAGAAAACATGAGAAGCTCTAAGTGTTAAGTGAAAGCCAGTCACAGAGGGCTGTGTACTACGTAATTCCATTTATATGAAATATCCAGAGTAGACAAATTCAGAGACAGAAATGAGCTTAGTGCTTGTCAGGGGGTGGGGTGAGGTGGGAATAGGGGGTAGCTGTTAATGGGTATGGGGTTTCCTTTTGGAGGAATGAAAATTTTTGAAATTCGTGTCAATGGTTGCACAACTCTGTGAATATGCTAAAAACCATTGAATTGTATGCTTTAAAATTCAAATTTTGTAGTATATGGATTAAATGTCAATGAAGTTGTGATTTTCTTTTTTTTTTTTTTTTTAAAGAAGAGAGGGAGTGAGGAGTCAAGGATGACACCAAGGTTTTAGGTCTTTGACGAGGAAGGTGGTGAGTGAGAGGAGCATAATGTCAGGAGCCCAGTTGTGGATGTGCTGGAGAGAATCGTCCTGTAGAGGGGAGATGTCAGGGCTGGAGATACAAGTTTGGGAATCAGCATTTAGATGGAATTTTAAGCCATGGAGTATATGAGATCATAAAGAGAGAATGCTTTTGTGCTTAGTTGCGTCCAACTCTTGGTGACTCTTTGGACTACACTCTGCCAGGCTCCTCTGTCCATGGGGTTTTTCAGGCAAGAGTACTGGAGTGGGCTACCATTTCCTTCTCCAGGGGAATCTTCTGGCCTGGGGATCAAACCCAAATCTCCTGTGTCTCCTACACTGCAGGCAAATTGTTTACCTGCTGAACCATCAGGAAGTCTCATAAAGGGAGCCAAAGTGGGCAAAAGAGAGAAAAGCCCTAAAGACTGAGAACAGGGGCCCTGTGACACTCTGGGATTTTACTGTTTGTGGGGTCCAGCACGGCTCCTGTGTAGTAAGCTTAGAGTCCATCTCATGGCAATGAAGAGCATATTTATATAAAATTAGGTGTTGAGATCACAGTCAGGGATACAACCAGGCCCCAAACTCAATTCAGTCCTCCAAGAAAAACTGATTAAAATGGTAAGATTTATGGACTTTAGTTTTTATTTATTTTGAAAATCAAATTCATCCAAAGGCATTCTCCAGGGCCACAAAGTTGGAGATTTCATATTTTTAATTCACTTTTTTTTCAAAACTTGCCACCATCAGATAATCATAATTCTGTATGTGAGGACACGTCTTCTATCCTATTTCTTTTCCTAGTGCCTCTCCATTTTCTTCCAATCTAAACTTATGATGACAAGATTAGCATCTTGCCTGTGATGATTCAGGCATATTGAATCACTTCCCAAAGTGTGTTTAAAATATATTGAAATCCTATCTTGGAAATAGGATGTGTAATTTATTTCAGAATATATTATTCCTATCAAATAAAAACTAATCAACTAGGAAGCAAACAGCTAAATTTCTAGCATGCCTGATCAGATAATCTTCATTCTTTGGATGATTTTTTTTTTAGCCCAAATATTTCATGTCTGTAAATCATGGAGACCCACAAAATGTTTTAGGAGTCTGCTAGTTTCTGGCATTCTCTAAAGAAGAGCAAAGTGACTGATTCAGATTTCCATTTTCACTTGTTATTTTTTGTGCATTTAATATTGCACACCACAAACAGAGCTGTTTTATGTCAACAAGAATTAGGGTGGAAAGAAAGCTATTTCTTGGAAGGAAGATAACATGGTGTGTCAGTTAAGGTAAGGCTTGCCACTGTAACAGATAAACCCCTATTTTCCATAGGTTGAAACAATGTAAGTTTATTTCTGTCTATTGTAACAATTCAGCACCAGTGCTTCTGGGGAGGGGCACTTTTCTCACTGCAAGAACAGAGCTGTCAGGACTTTGCTGTGTTTCCATTGCAAGAGATGATAGTTCAATCAATCCCTAGTCAGGTGCCACACACTGCAGGCAAAAAAAAAATATATATATATATATATATATATTAGCCCCAAACTATTATGAACAATAATAGTATTATTCTAGCCATATAATGGAGAAGGCAATGGCACCCCCACTCCAGTACTCTTGCCTGGCAAATCCCATGGATGGAGGAGCCTGATGGGCTGCCGTCCATGGGGTCGTGAAGAGTCAGACATGACTGAGTGACTTGACTTTCACTTTTCACTTTCATGCATTGGAGAGGGAAATGGCAACCCACTCCAGTGTTCTTACTTGGAGAATCCCCAGGGGCGGCGGAGCCCTGTGGGCTCTATGGGGTTGCACAGAGTCAGACACGACTGAAGTGACTTAGCAGCAGCAGCAGCAGCCATATAATACCATTTTCTAGCACTCCATCTTTTATTAAATGTTTAGATTCCTTAAAACAATTCTATAAGGCAAATGTTACTATTATTCTCCCCATTTTACAGATGAAGAAACTGAGGGAAAGAAAATGTAGTTATTTGTCCAGCACCACACAGTGATTAGGCAGTACAGCTGGGATTCCAACCCAGGGATAGGGGGTTACGCTCTCCTCCAATAGTCACCCTGAGGTTTCTTGGCTGTGTCCTCTGGGGATGGGTTTTAAGGACCAATAGGAAGAAATGGGGGCATATCTTGAGGGCAGCAGTAGCCCTGAGCCACAGATCAGACCCATACTGTGAGCTCCCACCGAGGAAGCTGTGTCTATGGAAGAGAAGCATCTCCTGGTAGGAAAGTAGAGCACACCTCTGGGGAGTTTAGCTGCAGTTGCCGGGCAGCTTCATCCTGGCAGAAGGGCTCAGGACCTCGGTCTCCAATTCCTGCTTCCTTAGACAACTACTTTTCCTTTGGGGGTCTGGGAGGAGGGGCAATGCGTAAACTTTGCATCAGCCTAAGAGATCCTCCAACAGATGACGGCTTTGGAAACCCAGCAAAACAGGCTAGTCAAGAGCTCTGATCACTTTTTCTCACTGCCTTGTCAGATCTGGGATCTGGAGACCAACAGCTGCTTGTTCACTGCCTCTTCCAAAGCCAGCGGCATTCGGGGTGAGTCCAGGCCCTGCCTCTATCTCCCCGGTCCCAGAGCCCTGCATGTGGCCGCTGATATCCTAGCACTCCCGCACCTGAGGCCTAGGTAGGAGGGTGTCCTCTGGGCCCTGGCAGTCAGCTCTCAGGAGGTCCTGCAGAGCTCCGTGCAGCTGCGTAGGACCTTCTACCTAACAATCCAGAGCTAAGGACTCTGTGGGAGCCCCCGGCTGTACGCCCTACACCCTAGAGTACAGTGTGTATCTGGTGAGCTCTCTCCTAACATGCCCACTGGTAACTCTGACACCACCTCCCTATATCACCCTGAGCCTATTCCACCCACCAGCCAACCTCCATAGGAAACTGTCCTACAAACCCCGGGACTGCTTACTCAGTCCTAAGACATCAGCCTACTTGTAGACCCACGGTCCAGCAGTGCCCATACCCGAAACCCCCGTCCCTCAAGCAGGGCAGCCACTCAAAGACACAGCGGGCACTGCCCAGTCATCACTCCAGCCAGGCCTGGAAGGCAGGCTCTTCACTCAAGAGGCCAAAACAACCAGCTGAAAAATGGGAGCATCTCTCAGTCAAACTGCTGTTTGTTCTACATGGTATCACTGTGTAGAACAAACAGCCTGCTGGGTTGATTTTTTTGGAGCAGTGTCTAAAATTCCAGCTCACAGCAAAAATAGCCTCTTCTCTAGCACCAACACTTGAATGCCAGATACTGTCTGCCGGTCCCCGCTCCATCTCTGGGGAGCTTGTGATGTTGACCAGGTCAGCCAAAAGCCTCCCGCGGTCTCATCTGTGACATGTGGAGACTCTGCTTCCCAAGGTTCTAATCGTCCTTAAGCCAAGCCCTGCTTGCCCACACTGAGACTCTTCCAGCACTAAGTCTGAGGTTTCGGGTCCCCGAATCTCTGTGAGTGGCCCAGGCTTGGGGCTGGCCATCACAGGGCACTGAGGAGGGTGAAGGCTGGTGACCAACGTTCAGTTCTCCAGCACTCACTGCATGCCAGCCTTTTACCTCCTTCCCCACACTTTTCCCCACAAAGTTTCTGTAAAGGATTCCCTTTTACAGATGAGGCGATGAGTGCAAAGGGATTGGGTGGCTTAAGAGGTGAAGTCCAAGGACACAGGTGAGCCCCGTGCCCATGGGTGCCAGTGGGAGGCACTCTGCAGGGCCTCCCAGGATCTGGCCTGGCCTTGTCCCTGCTGTGAGGGAAAAGCACTGCCATTCAGGCTTGGGGGCTCAGAATGGGATGATACAGTTTGTTTGCGGGAAGATGTGCGTTAATAGGGAAGAAGGTCCGCCTTGCAGTTTCATGAAATTACACTCCTTCTTGCCCCATCAGGGAGACATGACTTCAGCTTGCACGGTTAGTGGCTGCTCCTCATTGCAGACCCATCAGGTTATGTGAGGTCCTGTGCTAAGGACATCATGTCGGCCCTCTTTGTCCATGGGTGCTGCATCAGCACGTTCAACCAACTGGAGATGGAAGAAAAAAAAATTATTTTAATTCCAGAAGTTTCCAAAAAGCAAAAGGACCCCCAAAGTTGAATTTGCCACATATGGCAACTATATACATAGCATTTAAATTATATTGGTTTTTATAAGTAATTTGGAGGTGTTTTAAAGTATATAAAAGAATGTGCATAGGTTATATGCAAATATTATGTCATTTTACATGAGGGACTCGAGAACCTGTGGATTTTGGTGTTCTTGGGGGTCCTCAAACCAATTCCCCCCTCAGATACTGAGGGATGACTATATATATGGTTTCTCATTTAATCCTCAAAACAATGCTTTAAAGTAGATACCGTTATCCCTATTTAATAGATCATAAAAGTAGAGTTTTGAAGAGCTAAGTGACTTGCCGAAGGTGACAGACCCATCATTTGAGCTCAAGACCATCCTCTTAATCAAAGTAATTGACGTTTTGTCCCGGGTATGCATGTTGTGCCCTCGGTTCAAGTTTTCATCCTCTTTCTCTCTCTCTGTTTTTCATGAACAAGTGGTCCCCATGAGCCTCACTCAGTGGTTTCCCACAAGGAGCCCACGGTATGCTGCTTGTACAACCCCACATTCAGGCAGGTGGTCAGCTGTTCAGAAGCGTCTGTGTCAAGCGTTAGTCTCTTTAGCAATGATGTGCTTGCAAGCGCGGCCCCACTGTCCTCATCTTCACGGGGTAATCTGTCTCTAGAAGTGAAAAATGAGAGGTGTGGGTCTGCTCTGCTGACCACCTGTAGTGTTTGGACACTTTTCTGTGAATGCTCACAGGGATGGAAGAGCACACAGATTCTGCAGGGGTTTGCAGTGTGAGCTATTTGGAAGGACTGTCTGTCTGGTCCTATGGAATGGTTAAGACTTCATGGCAATGCTCTTGTGTGGTATAGGATGATCAATACCCCTAACCCACTGCAACTCTAGTCTGGGAGTGAGGGTTCAGAGCTTGCCATCTACTTCCCCTCTCACCAGGGCTCATGAGGACCCCACCGTTCCCCTCCTGGAGGACCCGCACAGTGGCTGGCCCACAGGAGGGGCCATAATCAGTAATCATTGCTCCTTGAACAAGGAACTAGAGCAGGGAAACACGGACATCCTACAACTTTTGTTTTTCTGTCCTTGAGGCAACGGGACTGGTGCTGCTGTAATGTTCTGAAATCTTCTTAGTTCAATCACTTACTTTATTACTGACCTAGGCTCTAGCATTGCAAGTGAGTGTCCCTGGCAGTGTAGCCGTGACCTCTCCCCCTCATTCCTGCCACAGCCTGGTGCACCCTGTCTTTACGATTTTCACCATCGGGAGCATCACAGCCTGGACACGTCCTCTTCTTGTTCACACTCACTTCAGCTGCACTCCTGGCATCTCTTGCTGAGCTTCTGCTCCAGAGATCAGTGGTCTCCATGGTCTTATTAAGTACCAAAAGAAGTGAAGTGAAGTGAAGTCGCTCAGTTGTATCCGACTTTTTGCGACCCCATGGATAGCCTATCAGGCTCCTCCATCCATGGGATTTTCCAGGCAAGAGTGCTGGAGTGGATTGCCATTTCCTTCTCCAGGGGACTGATTACCTGATCTCTTGGTTAAACATTTTTTATGATGATTCAGTCTCAGTTCGTCTCAAAGAAAGTGCGTTCCTGCATAGTTTGGGTTCAAACTTACAGAGAAGCATTTATCCTGCAGATTTGACTCCAAGGAAGTCAGCCTTATCACCCTTCTCAGCGTTCTGTACATTCCTGCCCCTGGCTCTATGCAAACTTTTCCCATCTCCACCCTGGAATTTCCTTCTTCCTGCTCTTTTCCTATACACACCTAAGCAACCTTTCAAGGTCCAATTCAAGTCCTGTCTCCACCCGGGAAAATTTGCCTTCTCCACCCTGACTTGCGCAGGCACCTCCCTCTTCCTGATCACCCACTGAGCCTTCTGTGTGCTGTTCTGCTCTGTTTCATGTGTGTGAGCCTCACCTCCTAAGCAGTTGCTTCAGGTGTTTGAGAGCAGGAATCAGAGCACCTATGTTTCCCTCTTCTTTCCTTCTTATTCTTTAAGGCACAACTCAGATACCAGCCCCTGTAACAGTCTTAGATCCCCTCCCACATCCAGGCAGATGAATGGCTCCATTAGTGTTTGGGCTCCTAATTCTATGCTAACACAATCCGCCCCCTCAATGGCATTATATTGATATGCAAGTCTCCCTCAGTGGTGGGTGGTAAGTAGAGGTTGAACTGAGATATAAATACTCTACAGTTATAACTGTATGTATTAGGCATATGCTGGTAATGAATCAATCAATCAATTCAGTCACTGAGTCCTGTCTGACTCATTCCAACCCCATGAACTGCAGGACGCCAGGCCTCCCCGTCCATCACCAACTCCCAGAGTCCCAAATCCATGTCCAATGAGTTGGTGATGCCATCCAACCATCCCACCCTCTGTCATCTCCTTCTCCTCCCGCCCTGAATCTTTCCCAGCATCAGGGTCTTTTCCAGTGAGTCAGCTCTTCACATCAGGTGGCCAAAGCATTGGAGTTTCAGCTTCAACAACAGGCCTTCCAAGGAACACCCAGGACTGATCTTTAGGATGGACTGGTTGGATCTCCTTGCAGTAATAAACACCCCTATACTTACTGAATTAAATTATTGATTTAAGTATTTGCTCACCTTGCAAATCTGTTGCTATGTGAAATCTTTGTAGCAGAGTCATGCCCATCATCACAATCCATGACATCTAGACTTCATTGCCCAAGATCTTGATAAGGCCTGAATTTATGAATACCACTATATCACATTGTATTTATTCATTTGTATAAACTGAGCACTAGAGATATCAAGGGAACATTTCATGCAAAGATGGGCTCGATAAAGTACAGAAATGGTCTGGACCTAACAGAAGCAGAAGATATTAAGAACAGGTGGCAAGAATACACAGAAGAACTGTACAAAAAAATCTTTAAGACCCAGATAATCATGATGATGTGATCACTCATCTAGAGCCAGACATCCTGGAATGTGAAGTCAAGTGGGCCTTAGAAAGCATCACTGTGAACAAAGCTAGTGAAGGTGATGGAATTCCAGTTGAGCTGTTTCAAAGCCTGAAGGATGATGCTGTGAAAGGGCTGCACTCAATATGCCAGCAAATCTGGAAAACTCAGCAGTGGCCACAGGACTGGAAAAGGTCAGTGTTCATTCCAATCCCAAAGAAAGGCAATGCCGAAGAATGCTCAAACTACCTCACTGTTGCACTCATCTCACATGCTAGTAAAGTAATGCTCAAAATTCTCCAAGCCAGACTTCAGCAATACATGAACCGTGAACTTTCTGATGTTCAAGGTGGTTTTAGAAAAGGCAGAGGAACCAGAGATCAAATTGCCAACATCCGCTGGATCATGGAAAAAGCAAGAGAGTTCCAGAAAAACAACTATTTCTGCTTTATTGACTATGCCAAAGCCTTTGACTGTGTGGATCACAGTAAACTGTAGAAAATTCTGAAAGAGATGAAAATCCCAGACCACCTAACCTGCCTCTTGAGAAATCTGTATGCAGGTCAAGAAGCAACAGTTAGAACTGGACATGGAACAACAGACTGGTTCCAAATAGGAAAAGAAGTACGTCAAGGCTGCATATTGTCACCCTGCTTATTTAACTTGTATGCAGAGTACATCATGAGAAACACTGGACTGGAAGAAACACAAGCTGGGATCAAGATTGCTGGGAGAAATATCAATAACCTCAGATATGCAGATGACACCACCCGTATGGCAGAAAGTGAAGAGGAGCTAAAGGGCCTCTTGATGAAGGTGAAAGAGGAGAGTGAAAAAGTTGGCTTAAAGCTCAACATTCAGAAAACGAAGATCATGGCATCTGGTCCCATCACTTCATGGCAAATAGATGGGGAAACAGTGGAAACAGTGTCAGACTTTATTTTGGGGGGCTCCAAAATCACTGCAGGTGGTGATTGCAGCCATGAAATTAAAAGACGCTTACTCCTTGGAAGAAAAGTTATGACCAACGTAGATAGCATATTCAAAAGCAGCAAAGACATTACTTTGCCGCCTAAGGTCCGTCTAGTCAAGGCTATGGTTTTTCCTGTGGTCATGTATGGATGTGAGAGTTGGACTGTGAAGAAGGCTGAGCGCCGAAGAATTGATGCTTTTGAACTGTGGTGTTGGAGAAGACTCTTGAGAGTCCCTTGGACTGCAAGGAGATCCAACCAGTCCATTCTGAAGGAGATCAACCCCGGGATTTCTTTGGAAGGTATGATGCTAAAGCTGAAACTTCAGTACTTTGGCCACCTCATGCGAAGAGTTGACTCATTGGAAAAGACTCTGATTCTGGGAGGGATTGGGGGCAGGAGGGGAAGGGGACGACCGAGGACGAGATGGCTGGATGGCATCGCGGACTCGATGGACGTGAGTCTGAGTGAACTCCAATAGATGGTGATGAACAGGAAGGCCTGGCGAGCTGCGATTCATGGGGTCGCAAAGAGTCAGACACGACTGAGCGACCAAACTGAACTGAACTGAGCACTAGGGACCACCAAATTTTGACACCTCCAAAATGCTCATAAGCTGCACAATGAAGACTAATAGAGTTCAATTAAATGTTTACGATATATTACTTATGAACTGCAACTTAATGCAGGCATAGTTGCATGTAGCACCAAAGTTCATCAGAATGACAACTTTGGGGACTTCCTTGGCATTCCACTGGTTAGGACTCTGCTTCCACTGCAGGGGGCACAGGTTCAATCCCTGGTCTGGGAACTAAGATCCCACCGTGCCATGGCACAGCTAAAAAAATTATTTTAATTTTAAAGATGATTTTCATTCAAAGAGTGCTCAGGAGATGGGGCAAAAGAAAGTAACTGCAAGACTGGAACAAGCTGGACTGAGCAAAGCTTTAAAGCTGAGGGTTTATATATCCTCCCCAGAAAATGGGTCATCTTTCCTATTCAGCTTTGCTTTGGTGGTAAGTAAATTTGGCTGCTCAAAATTCAATTCACACCTGTCTTCTCTGAGTTATATGGTCAGGAGATTTCTATCCAGTGCTTCTAAATTTTCTGATCTTCCCAGTCAGTACTACGGACTGAACTATGATCCCCTCAAATGCATGTGTTGAAGTCCTAATGCTCGGTACCTCAGAATATGGTTGTATTTGGAGACAGTCTTTAGAGATGTCATTATGATAAACTGAGGCTGTGAGGGTGCTGCTGCTGCTGCTGCTAAGTCACTTCAGTCATGTCCGACTCTGTGTGACCCCATAGACAGCAGCCCACCAGGCTCCCCCGTCCCTGGGATTCTCCTGGCAAGAACACTGGAGTGGGTTGCTATTTCCTTCTCCAATGCATGAAAGTGAAAAGTGAAAGTGAAGTCACTCAGTCATGTCTGACTCTTCACGACCCCATGGATAGCAGCCCACCAGGTTTCTCCGTCCATGGGATTTTCCAGGCAAGAGTACTGGAGTGGGGGTGCCATTGCCTTCTCCACTGTGAGGGTGGGCCCTAACCAAATCTGACTGGTGTTCTTATAATGAGAGGAAATTTACACACATAAAGAGATGCTGGGGTGCAGAGGCACAGAGGAAAGACCACGTGAGGACTCAATGAGAAGGTGGCCGTCCACAAGCCAAGGAGCGAGGCCTCTAAAGAGACCAAACCCTGCTGGCAACTTGATCTTGGACTGTGAGAAAATACGTCTGCTGTTTATAGCCCCAGTCTATGGTATTTTGTTCTGGCAGCCCTAGCTAATGAACACACTCAGGTAAGCCAACTTGTATTAAAAGTACAGAAACCTTCAGAGTAAACACTTATCTTTCATATCTATGACACTAGACCTCTAAATGTAAATTCTCTCTAATTTGATAGCCAGTGTCTCCAGCTACTTTATTAAACTTCCTGTTACAGGTGGTGAAAGTATGAGACTTTGAAATGGGAAGACTGTTGTCTGAATTTACTGGGGCTCATGGCAATGCTGGAATCACCTGTCTGATCTTCGATTCCCGCAGAAGAAGGTATGTGCTTTCTTCAGAATCTTCTACTGTCAGGCTGGATGACCCCTGATTTCTGTCCTGATGGAGGGTTATGCTTTTTAGGCTGGTTACTGGGGGGCAGAGACGGCTGTCTGAAAAATGGAGCTACAACAGTGGACAATGTCTGCACACTCTGAAACATGGTGAGTCACCTCCTACCAAGGGTCCCCATAAAATAATGATACACATTAGGCATTTGGGGCAAATACAGGAGAAATCAAATGAGACAGAGTCTAGGATGCATGTAACAATGTTATATCCTTTCTCTCTGGTATTTCGTTGCCACTGACTCTAAACTACTGGGCAGAAGGGATATACTTCACATACATGTTTGTGTCCGATCTATAGCCTGTGCGTTTGTTCCCTCACTGCCTGGTATAGACCTGAATTCTTTTTAAAAGTTTAACCTGGGACTTCCCTGGAAGACTAGTGGTTAAGACTTTGCCTTACATTGCAGGTGTGTAGGTTTCAATCACCTGTCAGGAGGCTAAGATCCCACATGCCTCATAACCAAAAACCCAAAACATGAAACAGAAGCAATATTGTAACAAATTCAACAAATGCTTTATAAACAGCCAGGCTCCCCTGTCTGTGGGATTTCCCAGGCAAGCATACTGGAGTGGGTTGTCATTCCCTTCTCCAAGGGATCTTCCCAACACAGGAATTGAACCTGGGTCTCCTGCATTGCAGGCAGATTCTTTATCCATGAGCTACAAGGAAAGCACCCTCACCACCCCCTCAAAAAAATCTTTAAAATAGTTAATTTTTCTAAACATTTTAAATATCACAGAAGTCAAACATCACAAAGTCTAGATGAACTTAGTTGAACTAAAAGCAAGTCTTTTTATGTGTCATCGTGATTTTTTTTTTTCAAGTTTGCTTCTTCCCTTTGTTCACGTGCTAGGTCTATTCCTGGTAAAATCTCCGCAATTCTGGCCTGTGAAACTATGAAGAGATCAGAGGCAAATGTTCTTCAACTATCGGAGGATATAAACAAAGTCCCAGTAAATAAGATAACAATTGCTCAGTGCAATGTGTGTGTGGTTCCTAGTTTTGCCTCTGACTTCGTGAGTTTGTTGCTGGTTCACCGTCAATAAGTGTCAGGCACTCTGCAGGGGAAAGTGAGCTTCTTTCCACTCCTGAGCCAGAGCTGAATCGACCTTTTAGGGCAGTGAGAGTGGCATCAGCTGTGTTTTGATGGCTTGGAAAGACACCTAACTGTGGTCTGAAAACCAGAAAGTAAGTGCTGAAATTTCCCCAGTTATCAGTTGGATTGAGCCAACAAGTGTAAACTAATTCAAGAGCTAATGAAGAAAAAAATTTTTATCGTATTTACTTGGACTTTATTTATTTACTTGGACTTCATTATATGGTTCATGTACTTGGATTCTAAGTTGATAATATTATCTTTCTAGATGGAGAGCAAGGTTAAGTCTGTGACTGCACCTACTTGGAAGTGAGCCAAAATAAGTGAGTTACATTCAGCTTGAATATAAGAGAGACAACTTTGAATATTTGGTTGGGTATCCTTTTGACACAACCTTTGTCCTAGGGAAGGATACTAAAGATAGTAAAGGGAATTTTCCAGAAGGATATGTGTCAAAGACTTCCCCAAACTGTGGCTGCTCCTCGATGGCAATTTAGGCAACTCGTCTCTTCCAGAATACTGGAAGCAATTCTCTTCACATTTTGATAATGGTTTAGAGATAGAGACAGGAAACAGTGCGTCTTCCACGAAATGCTTTATCAAGGAATAAGTCACAAACTAGAGTAGTTAAATTCAGCAGCCAGAAGTCAAAGAATAAAAATCCAATAAATTCCCTCCTGAACATGAAAGTGTTAAAAAGCAGTGCTTGGTCCACTTGTATTTGCGTCCTTGCCTGCATGGTTCAGCCAGGCTCTCAGGACCGAGTCATCCTCAGAAAGGCAGCTGCTCATGGAACAGACCTTGGAACAACAGAGTATCCTGTTTCTGTTCCTAATCCTTTAGGAGCCAGTTAAAAAACTGACCCTCATTTACCAAATCATGTTTTATCTTGCTCTTCATAAAAAAAAGAAAATACAGAAGAGGTGACTTTCTTGCTCTCTTCATTTGTCACATGAGCATGGCAAAATCAAGCCACAGTGCTGATTCCATGCAAAACTTAAGCAAATGATAAGCTTAAGTATCCAAATATAACCATCTGTTATTGTCCTAGGTGTATCATAGCGGTTGGATGGGAGAGAAGAAGAGATATGTACTTTGTAAGTGAAAAGTACAGAATCATGATGTTTCAAAACCGTGCTTCAAACTGATATGCATCTCCCCACCCCTACCCCCTGCTGAATCTTTTCTCTTTAAAAACAGATTTTGGAGAAATTCTTTATACCTCTTTCTGGTATAAGCCAAGCAGTGATACAGAAAAAAGTGTTTCCTCCTTCCTTCTCTCCCCCTTTTCTCCCCATCTTTCCTCCCTCTTTCCCTTTAAAAAAATCTTCACTTTTTCTCCTTTGGTTTCTTTAGTTCTTTTTTATGGGAAGAAGTGTAATGACATGACATCCAGTTCTGATGTGTGGGGGTTTGCCCAGCAAGCCATTCTCCAACACCAGCTGGTACCCTACGGTTCTGACCCTGTCTTCCTAGGGAGAGCATCAGATCCCATGAGGCAGAGTTCACTCTTCCAAGACACAAGACTCCTGCCCCTCCACTTTAGACACAATTTGCAAGTCCTGTCCAACTGACTATAGACTAGAAGGTCCAACAACCCCTCCACCCTTGGATTATTTTAATTTTCTCAAGCATCGCACAGAACTTAGAGAAATACTTTGCTTAATGGATTATCATTTTGCTACAAACAGATATAACTCTGGGACAGTCAGATGAAAGAGATGAGACAGTGAGGTATGGGAAAGGGCGAGGAGCCTCCATGGTCTCATCACTCAAGAAACTGCAAGGTATTAGCAACTCTGTGCCAGAATGTGGACAAAGCCCAAACAGATATTTCTAATTATAAATCATGATATCACAAAGTACTGGGTATAAAAGCTCTCAGGGGCAGAGAGGGCATCTCCGGGGATCCAAACCAGACTAGCCCTGACAGCTGCAGCTCCTCACACCCTGCTGGTCTTCTCACCCTTTGTGCAGGTGGCTGTGCTCCCCTCTCCATGCAAGGGCTTCCAGCTTCATCTCTAATACCCTCACCCCTAACTGAAGATTAACCAGACTGTCAACTCTTTGGCTCTTTAAATTCTTCCTTCTCTCCCATCTTTTCCTTATTCCCTGTGAAAGTGTTAGTAAGTCGATCGTGTCCGACTCTTTTGCAACCCCATGGACTGTATCCTGCCAGGCTCCTCTGTCCGTGGAATTCTCCAGGCAAGAATGCTGGAGTGGGTTATCATTTCTTTCTTTGTGCCCCAGTCCGTCTTTAAATGAGAAGAGGAAATAAATGCCATCTATAAACATCTCTGTGGGGAAAAAAATTATTTTTATGACTTATAGTTGGGAAAGGGAATTAAGAGACAGGGGAAGATGAAAATTCTGACTTAAAACTGCATTTTAAATCTACCTGTGGCATTTTATTTCCCTTGCTTGCTATGCCAATGGTTCTGGATTTCCAAAGTCTTTAAACATTGTAAGTTCTTTATTCATTTGAAAATATGCTGTATTTCACAGCCTAAGCCCAGCATCCTCAGATGATCTGCAACATGACTACCTGAGAGGTCTTGGCATTGAATTCACCCTTTGGTATTATAGATTCCTGAGCTGATGGCTTTTGTTTTAGCTCATGCAATAGCTATGGGTCTTATTATGGAGGTGAAACTATGCAGACCATGCAAGGAGAGCTTGTCAGTTGGCATATGATTTGCTGAAATGCAATCACCCAAACGTCAGGAGTGGATTGCTTTTTATTCCCCACTAGCACTAGGGGAATTTGCTTTGACATTTCGAAAATCTACATCACTGGTAGAGTGAGGGGTAGGGTTGTAAAATGTGCCAGCACCTCTCTCTGAAGCTGTGAGTGTGTTGGCAGCTCATTTTACCGCTGGTACAACGTCTCCTATTGGGCTTTGTATGCAGGACACACCGTATGACTTTCATCACTTTCAGAAGTCACAGCCACACTGGCAAGATGACTTGGTGAGCCCTGGTCCACTGTCCGACTTTCAACCCAAACAGTGGCACTTGATGGGGATGTCATTCCCTCCAGAGGCTCACCCTGAGTCCCCTGAGCCTGCCTAGGGTGGTCACAGCATCTCAAGAGCCTCCGGTGTGGTGAGATTTATGACTGGGTCCGGGTAGAGCCAGGAGCCCTGAGCTCCAGGCAGCTGCTTCTGTTCCACAGGAGTGATGGCCTGTGCTGTTTGGGGCATGAGGACCAGGAGCAAGTCTGCACAGCTCTCCTTGAATTCATCCTGGAATCCTATTGTGTAAGAATGGCAGTCCAGGACCTGCTGGGGATGACTTTCTTCAAGGAAGCATCCACTTCCTGCTTCTGCTCCAGTGCAAAACCATAAGCATTCACCGTGCCATCCCTGGGCGGCCGGGAAACCTAAGCAATGACATTCCTGCTGCCCCACGGCTTGCTAGGGACCCAGAACCAGGGAACGTCTTATAATTTTTATTAGCACTTAAACTGCCCCCAACCTTCTACAGCTTCCCAGAGCCAAATGATCTCCCTCAAAACTGTCTGGATTCACGTTGTTGTAGTACAGCAAAGACCGATACAATGTTGTAAAACAGTTATCCTCCAATTAAAAATAAATTTAACAAAATGTCTGTATGTCAAGCCATTAAGACAAGTATTAAAAAAGGAAGGTCACTGTGCACAAGCATTTCCCACCAGCCAACCCCACCTTATGCCCTGTAAATATTCCAAAAGCCACAAGTCACTAGAATACAAAGTCATGAAGACAGACTTCGTCTGCCTTTCTCCATTGTATTCCCAAGATGTAGCTCAGTGCCTAACATTTATTAATAGGCTTTCATTCAACTAACATATGTCAAACATGCACCCAGCCTGTGCTGGTCACTGAGCTTGCAATGATGAGCAAAGCGGTCCTCACATGGTCCCTGCCTTTATGAAGTTTGGAGATGAGTGATTATTAAGTGAAAGAACAGAGTTTGCACAAAATGTCCCTAGGAAAGCCACAGCCATTGTACGGGCAGAAATCATGCAAGAGTCGGGGAAGTATTCAGTTCAGTTCAGTCGCTCAGTCATGTCCGACTCTTTGCGACTCCATGAATCGCAGCACGCCAGGCCTCCCTGTCCTCCCAGAGTTCACTCAGACTCACGTCCATCGATTCAGTGATGCCATCCAGCCATCTCATTCTCTGTTGTCCCCTTCTCCTCATGCCCCCAATCCCTCCCAGCATCAGAGTCTTTTCCAATGAGTCAACTCTTCGCATGAGGTGGACAAAGTACTGGAGTTTCAGCTTTAGCATCATTCCTTCCAAGCAAATCCCGGGGTTGATCTCCTTCAGAATGGACTGGTTGGATCTCCTTGCAGTCCAAGGGACTCTCAAGAGTCTTCTCCAACACCACAGTTCAAAAGCATCAGTTCTTCGGCGCTCAGCCTTCTTCACAGTCCAACTCTCACATCCATACATGACCACAGGAAAAACCATAGCCTTGACTAGACGGACCTTAGGCGGCAAAGTAATGTCTCTGCTTTTGAATATGCTATCTACGTTGGTCATAACTTTTCTTCCAAGGAGTAAGCATCTTTTAATTTCATGGCTGCAATCACAATCTGCAGTAATTTTGGAGCCCCCAAAATAAAGTCTGACACTGTTTCAAAAAAAAAAAAAAAAAAACTGTTTCCACCGTTTCCCCATCTATTTCCCATGAAGGGTTGGGACCAGATGCCATGATCTTCATTTTCTGAATGCTGAGCTTTAAGCCAACCTTTTCACTCTCCTCTTTTACTTTCATCAAGAGGCTTTTTAGTTCCTCTTCATTTTCTGCCATAAGGGTGGTGTCATCTGCATATCTGAGGTTATTAATATTTCTCCCGGCAATCTTGAGTCCAGCTTGTGCCTCTTCCAGCCCAGCATTTCTCATGATGTACTCTGCATATAAATTAAATAAGCAAGGTGACAATATACAGCCTTGACATACTCCTTTTTCCTATTTGGAACCAGTCTATTGTTCCATGTCCAGTTCTAACTGTTGCTTCCTGACCTGCATACAGATTTCTCAAGAGGCAGGTCAGGTGGTCTGGTATTCCCATCCCTTCAGAATTTTCCACAGTTTATTGTGATCCACACAGTCAAAGGCTTTGGCATAGTCAATAAAGCAGAAATAGTTGTTTTTCTGGAACTCTCTTGCTTTTTCCATGATCCAGCAGATGTTGGCAATTTGATCTCTGGTTCCTCTGCCTTTTCTAAAACCACCTTGAACTTCAGGAAGTTCACAGTTCATGTATTGCTGAAGCCTAGCTCAGAGAATTTTGAGCATTACTTTACTAGCATGTGAGATGAGTGCAACTGTGAGGTAGTTTGAGCATTCTTTGGCATTGCCTTTCTTTGGGATTGGAATGAACACTGACCTTTTCCAGTCCTGTGGCCACTGCTGAGTTTTCCAGATTTGCTGGCATATTGAGTGCAGCCCTTTCACAGCATCATCTTTCAGGCTTTGAAATAGCTCAACTGGAATGCCATCACCTCCATTATCTTTGTTCACAGTGATGCTTTCTAAGGCCCACTTGACTTCACATTCCAGGATGTCTGGCTCTAGATGAGTGATCACACCATCGTGATTATCCAGGTCATGAAGATTTTTTTTGTACAGTTCTTCTGTGTATTCTTGCCACCTCTTCTTAATATCTTCTGCTTCTGTTAGGACCAGACCATTTCTGTCCTTTATTGAGCCCATCTTTGCATGAAATGTTCCCTTGGTATCTCTAATTTTCTTGAAGAGATCTCTAGTCCTTCCCATTCTGTTGTTTTCATCTATTTCTTTGCATTGATCACTGAAGAAGGCTTTCTTATCTCTTCTTGCTATTCTTTAGAATTCTGCATTCAGATGCTTTTATCTTTCCTTTTCTCCTTTGCTTTTCGCTTCTGTTTTTTTCACAGCTATTTGTAAGGCCTCCCCAGACAGCCATTTTGCTTTTTGCATTTCTTTTCCATGGGGTTGGTTTTGATCCCTATCTCCTGTACAATGTCACAAGCCTCATTCCATAGTTCATCAGGCACTCTATCTATCAGATCTAGTCCCTTAAATCTATTTCTCACTTCCACTGTATAATCATAAGGGATTTGATTTAGGTCATACCTGAATGGTCTACCGGTTTTCCCTACTTTCTTCAATTTAAGTCTGAATTTGGTGATAAGGAGTTCATCCAAATATTTATTCATTCAGTTATCAATGCTTTCAACCCCTACTTATCAAGCATTGACATAGTGCCATCCTTTGTGGGTAGGCACACAGGATACAAACATGAATAAAGTGTGATTCTCAGCCCAGGGTCTCACAGACTGGAAAGGAGAGAAACTCAGGAAGTAATCATTATACGATGTGACAGATGATGTAATAATATATGAAATACTAGAGAAACCCAGAGATAGGAACTACCAATTTTGCTTTAACATCATGGAGGATATTAAAAGATTACTAGGATTTTTCTGGGAGGCCAAGTAGGAGAAGGTAATCTGGATGGGGGAGATGAGGAGAGGCCTGTCTGGAAGCAGGAGAAGCATGTTGTCTGGAAGGACTATGAATAGTCTGAGGGGCTGGAGATTCAGGTACAGGAGGGAAATGAGACTGGAAGTTAAACCAGAGCCTGAAGGCCATCCAAGGCATGTAAACTGCATTCCAGAAGTAGTGGGGACCGTGGAGGGAGAATCTCCAGACACCAGTGCTCACAGACCTCAGAAGGAGGTGAGATTTGGAGGCAGACTGTCAGGAGGAGAAAGTCATTGACTTTCTCTCCAACTGTCCTTCCCACCACCTTCCCAGCTGCTTTCAGGCAGAAGGGACGTCTTAGCCAATAACAGAGAGGTCCTCAAGGGACACTCTGCGGGAAGCACATGAAGACAAGGGAGAAAGAATATCCTTTACAGCCCCAGGAGAAGTTCTCTTCACAAGGGAACTGCACCCCAGGGAGAAAGCTTTAACTTCCAACCTTCAACTGGAGAATAGTCAGGCACTCTTGGAGTCTGCAGCTGTGGTCTGAAAAACAAAAACATTTTTGTTGTGTTTCTTGTCTCTCTTAAGCACGCATATACCCAAATCCTCCTTTCAAGGAGAGTAAGTAATTCCTAAGGGCACTTGTAGGCCACACTGGGGGCAGAGGGGCGCCCGGGAGGAACTGAGCTCCACACCCTGGAATCTAGACCTGCGGCTCATGGGAGGCCAGACCCCCTTGGCCAGTGCTTGGATTGTGTTGTCACACTCCCATCAACGTTTCAGCCCCAAAGAGGGCTCCTTGCAAAGAGCCTCCTTCCTAGCACTGGGGGTGGTAAGGGAGCTGACAGAAGTAGCCCTTCCCCGGAGAAGGTGATGAAACTGACTTGGGAGGATGCAGCTCCTCTCTGGCTGGTCCGTGAGGGTTGCCCCGACCCCTGGGCTGGGCCACCAGGTTCCAGGGGGTAACCGCAGGAGGAACCCCTCTTCCTCCTCTGTCCAGGCGTCAAATGCAGGCAAGTGAGCTGTGGGTGACTGGGGACTGGGTTTCTCACTCTGTCCCCTTCTCTCTTTCCTAGAACCATGGGCACAAGGAAGACATCCTCTGTGTGGCTCATTGTCCACCTTCTCTCCCCGCCACCTCCAGTTACGATGGGGAGATTATCATCTGGATCGTCATCGCAGGCCACGTGTACTGCAAGCTGAATTCCCCCAGCTGCTCTGACGGCACAGAGGATAGCGAAGGTAGGGGTGGCCTCCGTGGCCCGGCAGGCTCAGGCTCCTGGCAAGTTGTCTAAAGGGAGCTCATCTCTGGAATGCTTCCCAGTTATAAGGAGTGGCCTGGTTTCAGGTCTTAACTTGTGAGATGGAGATTTTCAGAGCTGGGGGAAGGCAGGAGCGGTGCGGGGAGCTTGAGGGTTCAGCTAGCTCAGTGAACATCCCCAGGCACCTGTCCATCAGAGCCCATCTCACACACACCTGAAGCTAGCATAACATTGTAAGTCAATTAGGAGCTTGTGTGTTTCAGTCATGACTCTTTGTGACCCCATGGACGGTAGCCCACCAAGCACCTCTGTCCATGGGATTCTTCAGGCAAGAATACTGGAGTGGGTTGCCATGCCCTCCTCCAGATCTTCCCAACCCAGGGATCGCACCGGCGCCTCTTACTCCTGCATCGGCAGGTGGGTTCTTTACCACTAGCGCCACCTGGGAAGCCCCATTACTCGTATGCTACAAAACTCCCTACTGTCCCACTGCACTCTTCCCAGTTCTTCTGCACTGGTCCTAGTTCTTCAAGGCTCTCTCTCTGTTGTCTGCTGATGTGATCATGGGTCTGTTCACTCACCTATTCATTCAAAGAATACAGACAGGTTCCTGCTATGTGCCAGGCCCAGTGCTAGGTCTTGGGCTGGTAACTGCATCCCTCTCTCCTCCGGAGTCCTGAGCCATGTGGAAAATACACGTGGGGAGATCCACTTGTCTATCAGTTCCATTGCTGGTGGTGCTGGACTGTAAAAGTGGCAGGAACCCAGAGCCACACGCAGCTTCTTACCACTGAGTCCAGCTTCATCCTTCCCAAGTGGCCATCTGCAGATGCTCATCAGCCACCAGCCAGAGGTCCCACCCCTCACCCCCATGGACGCCAGCAGGGGAGACACAGACAGAAGTGCTGGGCATTTTTGCATAAAACTGGGGAGTTCCTGCATCTCCAGAAGCCAAACCAGCCCACCCTTAGAGAGTCATGACCCTTAGACTACGATCCCTGCTTTAGACATGCGATGACTTAGTAACCAAGGAAAATCTCCAGTGACTCCTTGGATCGGAAAATATATGTGAGCCACTCCCACGGCTCACATGGGAGCCCATGGGAGGTGTGTACCAGAGGCTGGAGAGAGATGTGAGCCCTGGTGCTGTACACACCAAGAGACTCACAGTCTAAATTCAGGCACACGATGTGATGCTCAACAGGTAAAATGAGGATAAAGCCATGCAGTCAGCCTGCTGTGCTTGAGAGGCGCTCCGGAGGGCAGTGGTTAGAAACCGAAACCTTTGGACGCCGTGAGATTAAAAAGAAATTCTTACCTGTAGATTTATGATCCTGTCTATTTCTAGCCCCTTTGCTGCATATAAAAAAAAAAAGACCCTTCTGTGAAGCTGTTTCTGAGAGTGCCTAAGAGTTTAAAAATCTTTGGGGAAAAAGTGGTGGCATTTCCTTCTAAAGGTTTATTTTCATTGCATTAAATTGAGAATTAAGTCACTGGCCAAGAATGCAGTGTTGACCTTTCAGCCAGCAGTTCTAATTTAAAACTCTCTTTGCAGCAGCATTTATTGCTTCAAGTTATGTGGCCATTGGTTTTTGAAAAACTCCTCTTCTCTCCAAAATGCAAAAGCCAGCCCTAGTTCCTAATTATTCACATTTCAACAGTGCAAAAAAAATGCACAAATTAGGTGGAAAGATGTGAAAGTTCCTGCAGCCTTCCAGAAAAGAGCAACACTGTCTCAGCCTGAAGATCAAAACAAAGCACGGTGGTCCTTTTCACATGGGGTTGGTTAAGAGACTGCGGTCTTATTTGGAAAACCATCTGGACAAGTCTTCTGAAGTCATTCTCAGTGGAAAGGAGAGCTAAGAGAGAAAGGCAATTGTGTGAGCAAAGGTGATGAGCTGAAAATACATTTTCTGCCAACGTTTCTACATTTTAGCTTCATTCTCCCTTATGCAATATTGATAATTGTTATGTCTTCTCCCACATCAAAGAGAAAGAATTTGAGAGTGAAAGAGAGAGACCAAGAGATTTCAACCAGGCTAAAATCCAGGAAATTTGTGAGCTCTCTGGAAGGCTTTTTCCTCTCTTTTTCTTATTGCAGTAGAATACACGTGGGCTTCCCAAGTGGTGTTAGTGGTAAAGAATTCACCTGCCAATGCAGGAGATGTAAGAGACATGGGTTTGATCCCTGGGTCAGGAAGATCCCCTGGAAGAAGGCATGGCAACCCACTCCAGTATTCTTGCCTGGAGAATCCAATGGACAGATGAGCCTGGCGGGCTATAGTCCTTGGGGTCGCAAAGAGCTGGACACAACTGAAGTAACTGAGCACGCACGAAGAATATACATGATACAATATATACCATCTTAACTATTTCTAAGTGTACAGTTCAACGGTTTTACATACATTCATGTTGTCGTGCAATCATACTCTCCATCCTTCCCCATAAATTTTCTTGAAACTAAAGGTCTTTATCTATCAAACAACACCTCTCCCTTCTCTTCAACCCCTGGCAGCCACCATTATACTTTCTGTCTTTACGATATTGATTACACATGGAAATAGAATCATACAGTATTTGTCTTTTTGTGACTGGCTTATTTTCCTTAGCATAATGTCCTCAGAGTTCATCCATGTTGTAGCATATTGCTGTTTCCTTGCTTTTAAAGACTAAATACTATCCCGTCATTTATACGTGCTGCAGTTTGCTTGCCCATTCATCCATTGATGGATCGTTGGGTTGCTTCTACATTTTAGCTATTGTGAATAACATTGTTGTGAACACAGCTGTACAAATATCTCTTCAAGATCCTGCTTTCAGTTTTTTGGGGGTATATACCCAGAAGTAGAATTGCTGGGGAAAAAGTGAAGTGAAAGTGAAAGGTGCTCAGTTGTGTCCGGCTTTTTGCGACCCCATGAACTATACAGTCCATGGAATTCTCCAGACCAGAATACTGGAGTGGGTGGCCAGCCATTCCCTTCTCCAGGGGATCTTCCCACCCAGGGATTGAACCCAGGCCTCCCACATTGCAGGCAGAAAACTGGAAACTGAACTGTGGGATCACATGGTAATTCTATTTTGATATTCTGAGGAACCACCATACTGTTTTCCCACACTGGCCCTGCCATTCCACATTCTCACGGACAGTATACAGGGCTCCAATTTCTCCACATCCTGACCAACACTTGATGTTTTCTGTTTCTTCGATAATAGTCATCCTAATGGGTGTGAGGTGGTATCTCATTGTGGTCTCGTCCTTTCACCTGCTTATGGCTATTTTATATATATATTTTTGAAAGATGTCTGTTCAAGTTTCTTTGCCCTTTTAAAAATATATATTTAATTTATTTGGCTGCATTGGGTCTTAGTTTCATCATGCATGATCTTCATTGCAGCACACAGACTCTAGTTGTGGCAGGCGGGTTCCAGAGTGCACAGACTTCAGCAGTTACAGCGTGTGCAGGCTTACTTGCTCCAAGGCATGTGGGATCTTGGTTCCCCAACCAGGGCTTGCACCCATGTCCCCTGCATTGCAAGGCAAATTCCTAATCACCAGACCACCAGGGAAACCCCCTGCCCATTTTTGAATCTGGTTTTCTTGTCGTTGCTTCTTAGAAGTCTATATACTCTGGATATTAGTTCATCACCAGACAAATGACCTGCAGATATTCTCTCCCATTCTGTAGGCTGTCTTTTTACTCTACAGATGGTGTCTTTTGATGCACAAAAAGATCAGTTTTCGTGAAGTCCAATCTGTCTACATTTTTCTTTTGTTACCTATGTTTTTTGGTGTCATATCCAAAAATTATTGCCATATCCAATGTCATGAGGCTTTTCTCCTATGTTTTCATCTAAGAATTATCTTGTTGTAGGTCTTCCATTTAGGTCCTTCATTCATTTTGAGTTAATTTTCACACATGGCATTAGATAAGGGTCCAGACTTATTATTTTGCAGGTGGATATCCAGTTTTCTTGGCACCATTAGTGAAAAGACTGTCCTTTCCCTAGTGAAAAGACTGTCCTTTCCACCCTTGTCAAAAATCATTTCACCAAAAACATGGGCAGCTTATTTTGGGGCTTTCTATTCTATTCCATTTTTCTACCCATCTGTTTTCATACCAGTACCACACTGTTTTGATGACTGTACTTTTGTACAGTCAGTTTTGAAATCAGGAAGTATGAGTCCCCCCAGTTTTATTCTTCTTTTTCAAGATTGTTTTGGTTATTTGGAGGTCCCTTGAAATTCCATGTGAATTTTAAAATGAGTTTTTCTATTTCTGCCAAATACGTCTTTGGGATTTTGACAGAAATTACACTGAATCTGTAGATCTTTTGGTGTTGTACTCTCATTTTAACAATGTTTTCTTCCAATTTATGAATGTGGTATGTGTCTCCATTTATATATGTCTTAATTTCTTTCAACAGTGTGTTATAGTTTTCATTATACAATTATTTCACCTCCTAGGTACATTCCTAAGTGTGTTACTCTTAATGCTATTGAAAATGGAATTTTTTTCCTTATTTACTTTTCAGATTATTCCTTGGTCATATATACAAATGCAGCTGATTTTTTTGTGTTGACTTTGTATCCTGCTTCTTTGAGGAATTCACTTATTGGTTCTAAGAGACTAAGTTTTTTTACTTAGGAAACTAATAATATTTACTTCATTTGTAATTAATAATATTTATTATAACAAAACAACATTTAATATAATTTTAATAAAATAATAGTGTTTAATAATAGAATTATAACGAACATAATAACAATATGTTAATAATTATATAAACAACATGTTTGATTTTATATGTCACTTTCCTGAGTGCTTTTACTGTTTTATCTCAGTGCTCACATTGACCCAGAGAGATAAGTGCTCTTGTACCCATTTTCACAGATGAGGAAACTGAGGCTAGAGTCTTAACTAACAGCCATTATAACCATTACCATTTGGTGAGTGTCGCTGTGTTCTGTACCTTAGGTTCAGTATCTCCATTCAGCCTCCACTGCAAAGCCATGGAGCACAATTCCCACAGAGTCTCTAATTTAATCTTTACTGAAACTCTGTGAAACAGGAAGTATTGTCTCCCTATCACAGGTGAAGAAAACAGGTTTAGGGAAGTGAAATGCTCCCCAAGGCCACACATGGGTAAGTGGGAAGGCGGTGCATATGCCCATTTCCCAGGACTCTGCAGCCCCCCACCCAAGACGAAGTGGGCAAGTTAAGGGGGTTATCCTTGCTGCCCCTCCCCCTACTCATCATGTTCCCTCCCGCCACCCCGTAAGTCAATTCCCCAAGAGCCGGATAACCTGAGTGTAAGGTGACCCTTAGCCCAGTCACTGACTGTGTGTCCCAGGCACCAGAGAGGGACACGATGAAGGTGGCCCTCCATCTGCCTCTACGAACCTTCAGCTCCCCCAGGGACAACCTTCAGTTCCTCAAGGACAACCCTCAGCCCCCTAAGGACAAGCACAGAGCCCAATATCAAGGGCGTGGGCTTTGGATACAAACACATCTGGGTTTGAATGTCAGCCCCTCAGCTGTATGACCTCAGGCAATGCAGTTCTTTCTAAACCATACTCTCACTGCTTGATAAAATCAAGAGATCACTTCTAACTAGGACGGTGGTGTTGAGAGGTGCTTAGTTCCAGGTCTGGCACAGAATCTGTTCTAGGTGGGTAATCCCACTAGTGATTGTGGTCCACCTGAGGGCAGGCCTGAGTCTGCCACATCCACTGTAGCTTCCCAAGTGCACAGCACAGCACTGAGCTCAGAGTCAGGCCCAAACAAACGCTGTTGAACAATGACTAGCCTGGGTCGTGGGTGTCCTATGGCGCTGAGAGAAGGGAGGAGCACCTCCTTATTTCACTCCAGCATCTACTCCGTTGTTTACATGAGAACTTTCCTTTCATCTCCAGTCGAGGCAAGTCGCCCCAGCGCCCACAGACTCAAGGAGGGTGAGATGAAGAAGCTCCTTGCCCATCTCCTAACACCCAAACAGCTATGTCTTTTGTGGCTCTTGGAGGTTTGCATCTAAGTAGGTCTGCAGGACTTATATGCAAGAGCCAG
Source organism: Nanger dama (assembly GCA_917880005.1). Classification (NCBI taxonomy): domain Eukaryota; kingdom Metazoa; phylum Chordata; class Mammalia; order Artiodactyla; family Bovidae; genus Nanger; species Nanger dama. Next base: position 29,915,212 of record CAKJTW010000005.1, on the reverse strand, counting down.
TTTTGAGTTCTATGTGTTAAGCTCTTGGAGATATTGGAGATAAGTGGGGAAAAACGAATGTGAGTCCTGTGTTGATGGTGCTTCAAGTCTAGCAGGAGGAACGGATGGTAAGGAAGTAGGGAGGTGGGTTTAGAAGTTACTCCAACACCCTGGGAGACAGTGGAGGACAAAGGAGCCTGGTGTGCTGCAGTCCATGGGGGTCACAAAGAGTCGGACATGACTGAGTGACTGAACAGCAACTAATTCCCATCCAGGAATTCTAGAGAGTGGGGACCTCCTAGGAAATACTCATAGAGCTCCAGGCAAAGCCCCCGACTGCCCTACCATCTCTCTCAGCCCCTCCCTCAAGCCCTAACCAAGTTCCCCATCCCTGACTCTCTGCAAAAGCCCTAGGGTCCTGGGGCAATGCAGGGGTGCCCTGGATTGCCTTCACATCTGACTTTACCTGGGGTGCCTTCACATCTGACTTTACACCCCCAGCCAGGCTGGGCTGCTTCTCAACCAGCGAGGCCACCTGTGCTCCTGTGTACACCTCAACCGCTTCAACCCAGGTCCAGGGGCAGCTCTGAGACTCTGGCGCCCGCGGCAATCACCAGAGAGGACGAGAGGAGAGCTGGGAGCTGCATGGGGAACACAGCCAAAACCCTCTCCTTGTCTCCAGGCCCAGACAGAAGTGTCTCCTGCCTCGCCTTCCTCAAGGCTCAGGCAGCCAACTTGGAATCAGCCTCCGCTGCGCTGATGGCCAAAGGGCCCCAAGGTGAGAATGGAGCCCACACTGGCCGTCGGCTCGTCTCTAAGAAGCGGCCACTGCAGGCCCGGGTTCCAAGAGGAAGGACCCCCAGGCATTCGGGACTCGCCTGGCACTCCCTGGCTGACTCAGCCTAGCCTTCCAGCTGGGAGAGGGCAGCTCCCTCCCAGTTAAGTCTCGCTGCCTGCTGCCTCCCCAGAGGCCCCTGGTGATTCCTGCAGGGACAAAGGGCTCACAGGATGTCGTTCAGTGAGATTAAATAAACATCAAATGTTTATTTAGCCAGGGAGGGGCAGACTGCCACAGCACCCAGGGAGGCCTGAGAGAAGAGCTGAGAATCATGTAATGGGGGTCAGCCTGCAGGCATGCAGTCATATCCAGCCTATTTTGGCACCAGGGACCGGTTTTGTGGAAGGCAGTTTTTCCATAGACTGGGAGGTAGGAGATGGTTTCAGGATGATTTATTGCGCAGTGTATTTCAATTATTGTTACATCAGCTCCATCAGGCATTAGATCCCCGAGGCTGGGGACTCCTGGGGTAGAGGATGTTTCCTGAGGCCGCCTCCACCACTAACTAGCTTGGTGATGTCACATAGATGACAAGACCTCTGGCTTCGGTGAACTGTAAGGAGTGGGCCAGTGTTCTGCTCCAAAGCACAGGAATTTTATTTTAAACAGTAAGTTAGAAGCAGCCACCTGTGTTACTCTGATTGCAAGAGCCCAAATCCCAGGGCATTCGGTTGCTTGTAGAGTGGAGCGGAGACCGCCTCCCCGCTCTGCTGCCACTCTCAAGGGAACCGCCTCCTCCCGATGCCCGACCTTGGCCCAGCCCTGAAGCTTCTGGACTGTTGGCACCAGGCACCCTCCACCCTGGGCATCCCTGGCTTCTGCTTTACCTGTCAGCAGCACAGGACCCCCTCCCCTGAGAGAGGAGGAGGATCCCACAGTCTGTGATTTAGGGAGCGCCTGAGGCAAAGAGGTATGCATGGGGTTCCCACTTCTCAGGCTTGCTGTGAACACCCACCGGCAAAGCACTCCAAGAACTGTGACTGACAGGCCATAGGAGGTCCCAGAGAATTCCTTTGACTAGGCAAGTCCCACAATGTGTTTAAAAGATGTGCCTACACACACAAGTGCCTGTGTGCACACATACGCACACACATTAATATTTGCCATAGCACAAACTTCCATATCTCACCTCCAGAGCCCAAAGAAGCCTCCTCTGTCAGGTAGGCTGCCTGGAATAGTGGAGAAGGGAGAGGCTATTGAGACATTTAATCTAAAGCCTCCAAGGGGCCCCTTCCCCGGATACACACAGATGGATCATTCAGCTGGTCAGATTAAGCCAAGCAGCCCAGGCACCACCCTGGAGTCCTGAGACTGCAGTGCCTCTCAACAGAGACTCCCAGCCTCTGCCCAGGAGCTCCAGAACTGCAAAGCACCAACATCCAAGGGCCCTCCCTTCTGCTTCCCTCCTCCCAGTTTCTGTCACCTTCTGGAGGCTGTTCAGTGGGGCCCATCCCCTTGCAAACTTCGCTCTTGTAAGTTGGGTAGTGGGTTGGAAATAAGTTCCATACCTTATGTTTGGGTTGGCTTGGTTTTTGATACTTAAGTCGCTTGCTCAGTTGTGTCCAACTCTTTGCAACCCAGTGGACTGTAGCTCACCAGGCTCCTCTGTCCATGGAATTCTCCAGGCAAGAATACTGGTGTGGGTTGCCATTTTTGACACTAGCCTGTATCAAAGACAGGTAAGCTTTACCGTTGATGGACCGTGTGTGTCTGTGTCTGTCTGTGATGGACGCTGTGTGCGTGTCTGTCTGTCTGTCTGTCTGTCTGTGATGGACCCTGTGTGTGTCTGTGATTATATGTGATGGACTCTGTGCACACGTGTGTGTGTGTATGTAATGGGCCCTCTATGTGTGTGTGTGCATGTATCTGTGTATCTGTCTGTGACGGATCCTGTGTGTGTGTGTGTGTGTGTGTAATGATCCCTGTGTGTACGTGTCTTCAATCCAGAGACAAAGCCCGGGTCAGCAGCATGGTGGTGACGGCGGGAGATGCCTGCGCCTACGTGGCTGACCAGCGCGGCTTTGTGCACGTCTATGACATCGAGGACTATGGCCTGCAGGGACAGGAGCTGCAGCCTCCCATGAGCAGGCATGAGCTCTCCTCGTGAGATGCTATGATGAGCATTGCTTCAGTTTTAGTTAAATATTAGATTAAGTAAAATTTAATATTTGTCTAGAGAAAAATATTTTCATGGAAGTATTCAATATTGGCAAGGTGAGAGGGGAAATGGCACTCACATGCTCTTGGATGGAGGGTGAGTTGATATGAAGGGCATAAAGGCAAGTTGACAATGTGCATTAAAGCTTTGAACCAGCAATTCTACTTCTAAGGATCTGGCCAAAAAAGAGTAAGAAGCATAAACAAAGACTTAGTTACAAGGTTGTGAATCAGCATATTGTTTATAAGAGAGGCAGAAGAAAATAATAGAGAAACCAAACTGTCCCGTGTAAGGGGAATAGTTAAATATGTGATGGTATAGAATATAACATATTGAAATATCATTGAGTTATTGTGTAAGGATGCCATATATGAAAATGTATTTATAGGGAGACTATTCATGATAAAATTGTTCAGTGAAAAATTAGGTCACAAAACAGTAATGCAACCCTTGTTAAAACGAAGACATACATGGAAGATTGAAAGTCTGGAAAAATATACATCAGGGATGTAACAAATCCTTATCTCTTTGTACATGAGGTTTTGAAAAGTGAAAGTCACTCAGCGGTGTCCAACTCTTTGCAACCCCATGGACTATACAGTCCACAGAATTCTTCAGGCAGGAATACTGGAGTGGGTAGCCTTTCCTTCTCCAGGGAATCTTCCCAATCCAGGGATTGTTCCCAGGTCTCCCACAGGCAGATTATTTACCAGCTGAGCCACAAAGGAAGCCCACAATGAGGTTTTAGTTATGCTTTTATTTTCTTTTTTTATTATAAATTTATTTATTTTAATTGGAGGCTAATTACTTTACAATATTGTATTGGTTTTGCCATATATTGACATGAATCTGCTACGGGTGTACATCTGTTCCCTGTCCTGAACCCCCTCCCACCTCCCTCCCTATCCCATCCCCCTGGGTCATCCCAGTGCACCAGCCCCGAGCATCCTGTATCATGCATGGAAATTGGACTGGTGATTCGTTTCACATATGATAATATACATGTTTCAATGCCATTCTCCCAAATCATCCCACCCTCGCCCTCTCCCACAGAGTCCAAAAGACCGTTCTATACATCTGTGTCTCCTTTGCTGTCTCACATACAGGGTTAGATTCTTTTAAAAAATCTGTCTTTTCTAATTTTTCTGGAGATATACTGCTTTGGTAATAACAGAATATGTTTAAAGTGTTAAAAGTCTTTCATATAGTTGTAGAAATGCTCATGTTTAGAAAAAAATCAAGCAGCATGATAAAATATAAAATGAAAAGCAGTAGTTGTTTCTCTGACCTCCTCCATCACCCAGCCCGACTTTTCTGCATCCTAGCAACACTATTAATGAATTTCAATTTCCTTCCAGAAAGTTTCTATGCATATATATATATATATATATATATATATATACACAGGAGCACATACACACACACCCACGATACATACTTTCAGGACTCATTTTTTCCTTTGTATCTTAGCCAGCTTTACATATAAGCATGCTGCTGCTGCTGCTGCTGCTAAGTCGCTTCAGTCGTGTCTGACTCTGCGCAACCCCACAGACGGCAGCCCATTGGGCTCCACCATCCCTGGGATTCTCTAAGCAAGAACACTGGAGTGGGTTGCCATTTCCTTCTCCAATGCATGAAAGTGAAAAGTGATAGTGAAGTCACTCAGTCATATCTGACTCAGCGACCCCATGGACTGTAGCCTACCAGGCTCCTCCATCCATGGGAGTTTCCAGGCAAGAGTACTGGAGTGGGATGCCATTGCCTTCTCCGAAATATAAGCATATTTAGGCATTTTTTAGCATATTTGAATGGCTATATAATATTTCATTAAATATATTTCTATAAAGCCAATTTAGGGGCAAATATTCACCTACCTCCCCTTATTCACCTTTTCCTGTTCCACCACAGGAGAAGTTTAACTGCTAAAGTGTGAGAAATTGGAATTTAGAAGTAAGAGTGATCAGCTTGCATTGGTCTTTACTCTGAGTACTGGGAATGTAGCTTTCTCCAGGCGGGATTAAAAATTATTTTTTATTACTTTCCCATTCCTGCAGCCTTACCAAACCCTAAGTGCTAAAGGAAACTATAGGGTGAGGACCTTGAACAGGTCCTATTTTATATGTCTTTGGAGCTGGCATAGGGTCTTGCACATAGTAGATGCTTGATAAACTTGTATCAAATTAATGTAGCAAGACCAACGACTTGTCACACCAGTGCCTCTCTCCCCGCTGGACTCTCATCCAGCTCCGGCCCCACCCTGCAGTGACTGTTGCGCAGCAGCTAGCTTCAGGGTGTTGCGCAGCATCAGGCATCAGGGTGGGCCTCTCCCACCGCACTCAGCTGTGCTCTTTCCTCTGATTTAGATGTGAAATTCTGGCGGGCCCACGTCAGCATGGTGACATCGTGAGTATCATCCATTTTAGAGTTTAAGAATGTATAACAGAGTCAAAATACTTTTCCCAGCTTTGAGTAAATGGATTCTCTCAGAAGCCTTCTGAATTAATCAGAAGACAAGGACAGTACTATAATTCTGCTGCCGCTGTGAGAACTAGATGTTTATGTTCCCTACACAGAGTAAAGGAAGAGATCTGAAGTCATTTTTCTTATAAATGATGATTGTTTTCCTTGACTTGATCCACTATTTTAGTGTAAGTGTAGATGCTTAGTATGTTTAAGACTTTTTTCACTGGAGCTAAAAGGAGTCAGTGCTGGCGTGGGGCCTGGACCCTTGTCAGAAGTTTCATTCCAACCTCTTGGTGTTCCCACAGACCCATCAGTTCCCACAGTCCATGAAATGTTTCCAGTATATCTTTTCTGCTATCTTGGGACTGGAGTTGGGGCATCTGAAGGGGATGTGGCACGGTAGGAGGCAGGGAGAGGATGGTAACGAGAATAATCCAGGAGATGAACCTGGCTTCTATATTCCAGCTGTAAATAATGATGCATTGAACGTTTCTTGCTGGGGCAGCCTCAGCATCTCCCTTGCCCTTTCATCTCATTAGTTTGGAGCTGATAGAAGAAGAGGTTTTGCTTTCATCCTCCCTGGACCACACTGTGCAGCTGTGGAGCAGGGATGGGACGTTCATCAGTAAGGACCATCCACCTGGCCACCAGTTCAGTCCCAGTTTGGGGCCTCAGTTGAAGTCTCCATTGGGTTGTGAATTCTCTGGGGTCTGAGGTGTTAGTCAGATTAGGCTAACATGAAGAAATAACTACCATAGACTGGGCAGCTTAAGCCACAGAATTTTGTTTGTCACATGTGTGCTATCCTGGAGACTGGAAGTCTGACATCTGGGTCCCAGCATGGTCAGGTGCTGCTTAGGAGCTTTTCCTAGTTTGCAGATGGGCTCCTTTTATGGACACCTTTTGCTGAGTCTTTTTATGGCCCAGGGGCTTCCCTGATAGCTCAGTTGGTAAATAATCCTCCTGCAATGTACAAGACCCTGGTTCAACTTCTGAGTTAGGAAGATCTGCTGGAGAAGGGATAGGCTACCCACTCCAGTATTCTTGGGCTTCCCTGGTGGCTCAGCTGGTAAAGAATCCACCTGCAATGCAGGAGACCTGGGCTCGATCCCTGGGTTGGGAAGATCCCCTGGGGAGGGGAAAGGCTTCCCAGTCCAGTATTCTGGTCTAAAGAATTCCATGGACTGTATAGTCCATAGGGTCATAAAGAGTCAGACAAGACTGAGTGACTTTCACTTTCCCTTTATGGCCCAGAGAGAGAGGAAGAGAGAGAGAGAAAATGTGGACACTCTCCTTATCAGAACTCTGTTCCTGTTGGATCAGGGTCCTACTCGTAGAACCTCATTTAACCTTTGCTGTTGTTCAGTTGGTAAGTCATTTCTGACTCTTTGTGGCCCCGTGGACTGCAGCACTCCGGGCTCCTCTGTCCTCCACCATCTCCCGAGTTTACTCAGATTCATGTCCATTGAATCAGTGATGCTATCTAACCATCTCATCTTCTGCCAACCCCTTCTCTTCTTGCTCTCAGTCTTTCCCAGCATTAGGATCTTCTCCAATGAGTCAGCTCTCCACATCAGGTAGACAAAGTACTGGAGCTTCAGCTTCAGCATCTGTCCTTCCAATGAATATTCAGGGTTGATTTCCTTTAGGATTTACTGGTTTGATCTCTTTGAAGTCCAAGGGACTCTCAAGACTCTTCTCGAACACCACAATTATTTCTTTAAAAGACTTAGGTTTTAATACAGTCACACTAGGGTTTAGGGCTTCAACATAAAAATTAGGGGAACGTACCAAATTCAGTGTATACCTTCGAACCAGTTTACTTTCACAAAATTTATCAAAATTAGATACATTTTAATTTAGAGAACTCTGATAGACTGGTGACAGTGAATCTGGTACAGAAACACGTTATGATGTTTTATAGGAAAGATTCAGGACTAGGGAGCTGTGAGATGGGAAAGGTCTGGCCTGAGTGGGCTGTGGTGATAAGATTAACCCAAGTGACTGCTCAGAGGGACTCTACCCATTTCAGCAGGCTCTCTTGTCTCCCTAGCTGATGTTTCTTGAGGAAGGTACCAGAACTGTTTTGGATTTGTCATGCAGGTTCTTAGTACATACCGAGTCACTTGGGCCCAATGTGATACATTCTGTAGGAGGTGTTTCTGGACTGGAACCTCCAGGACCAGTTTCCCTGGAATTGTTTCTTATGAAACTACAGGACCAGAACTGAATTTGGTTAAGTGGACCTATCAAGAGTTAAGACAGGTTACCGCCCATCTTATGCTTACTGTTTACCAATTTACTTTTCCAGGGACCTTTGGGGAGAGCAGCCCCTGGGATATTTTCACTCCTGCCTCCTGGAGCCACCCTAGAGTGCCCCATGAAGTCCTGACATCCCCAGAGCATGCCTGCTCACCCAGTGCTAGAAGGAGGTGTTCCTGCCACGTGCAGAGGAGAAGAGCAAGACAAGGTGGGTAGGGCAAGGCCAGTGCTGAGGTCGGTCCCGGCACATACAGTTCACCAGGGCTTGCTCATAGCTCCAGGCAGATCGGCACTGGTCATAAACTGCACCCTGAAAGGGTCAAGGCATGACCCAGAGAACCAAGTCAACTCAGGAGTAAAAGCATATCCCAAGATCCTGCTACTGACCAGGGCCGGGGGGCTTACTGGTTCATCTGGGGGTAGTTGGAGCTGATCTCCCAGCATCACTTGGCTGTCCCTCTTTCTCACAGGCAAAAAGGTTGTTGTCTGTGGCCTTGGAACACAGAGAGACTCAGCACCATGCTCGACCCCCTGTCACATCAGAGAGACAGATGCTGAAACTGCAGCACACGGTCCTCATTAGGAAATACATTTTAACACAGGGCTTCCTGAGTGAAGGAAGGAATAATGGGTTTAGTGCCTGGGTCCATGAAAGTCAATGTCAGAGCAAGAGATGGTGAAAAGCCCTGGTAGATGCAGTCTTGATTTAGAGCTCAGTGAAATATATGAATTTCCAGGAAATGCTTGCCCTTTAATAAACTGAAAAAAAGGTCATTTCATGAACTATTGCTCACTGGTTATGTTACAACTCAAGGCAGAACACCTGCTCTGCCCACAAAATAATGTGTCTAGGATTTTGTATCTACAGCCTCTTGGAATACTGATCACACAATGGATCCTCGTCACTGACATCTTCGTAGAGACACACTCAATGTGGGGAATAGAGGGACCAGGTAAGCACTGATCAAGAAAGGCTGCTGCCTTGTCAGGGGCTCCCTCATTTCCCCATGTTGTTCTCATGAGCTTAACATGGTGCTTTCATAGCTCCAGGAGGCTCAGAATGCGTCTACATGGTGCTATCGGCCTATTTAGAAATAGAGTCATTTTGCTGTGCATTTGATACAGAGAAAACAAATGAGTTCATTGATTCATTTAGATAGGCCCACAATTTGGAAACCAAAAGCACAGAAAAGGGTGGGAAGAGAGAAAGGAAGAAGCAAATGAGGGAAATATGCTGATCAGCACAAAATCCAGGGTCCGTGCTATACAGCACAGCAGACCTGGAGAAAATCAGACTGTGATGCAGGAAGATCAGGCAGAAGGAGAGAGGGGAGATGGAGGAGGCAGAGGAAGCAGGAGAAGGGGAGGGGGAGGGAGAGGAAGATACTCAGTTCAGCACAATCCAAATGCCTAACTTCTATGATGGGAGAGCGAGTCAAGCAAGAGACTTCGAGTGACCTTGATCTTGTGTAGGGAAAGCTGCTTCGACGTTTGCAGATCTGTCCAGCTTGACTCCAAATGCCTCAGGAAACACTCTACTCTGTAAATTCTTTCCAAGAAAAAAAAACACACACACAAAGAACCTGAGGAGCTCTTACATAGTATATCTGGAGGGGACGTCCCTGGTGGCCGAGTGGTTAGGACTCCACACTTCCACTTCAGGGGGCACTGGTTTGATCCCTGGTCTGGTCAGGGAACCAAGATCCCCCATGCCTCAAGGCACAGTCAAACAAAAAACAAAGCCCCACCCCCAAAAAAAAAAAACCAAGAAGCGAAGTGTTTGAAGTGCTGTATATGAGTTAGGGTTAACTAAGGTCTGCTCTGAGGTTCGCCATCATTAGCTGTGTGAGCTCCAGGAATCACTTCCACTGATTTATAAAATGAGGAGTGGGGTTGGCTGATTTTCCAGTTTCATTTCAGCCCTAAACACGTGTTTCTCTGCACGTCTGTTTTGATTGGATTCTGGATGTCTGGAGTGATTTTTCCAGCATTCCAGCCTATCAAACACAACCACAAACTAAAATAAGTTGACTGAATGCAGAAAACAATTTACCTGGAAAACATCACAAATGATTTTGAGAGTCGAATGAAAGCTCAGGGGAAAATACTCTTTTTATCTCACGGATTCAGCCAGCCAGGGTCTTGTTCTAACAGAGAAACTCTATGTAACTGGAATTAAACTTGCTCCCCGTCATAGTGTGATCCTGGGCTCCTCTTCCCAAATCTGCTCTGTCTCCTTCCAGCCTGAAAAGACCTCTGATCCTCGCTCTCCAGGAGACAGCGTCCTTGAAGTGGAGGAAGACTCCTGCGGAGGGGATGGATTCAGTAGTGACAGGTGAGCCAGGCTGAAGGTGAAATAAAAGGCAGCCTTTCTTGGCTGAGGAATCCAGGCCACTCTGTCATCGTCATGAGTCACCTGTCCCTAAGCCCTACAGCCTGTGAGTACAACGAGGTCGCAACTTAAATCTCACCAGTTTGATGTCCTGCCTGCTCAGCTCAGGACACTCTCAGAAGTCCCTGTGTTGTCTGGCCATCATATGCAGTCAAGGGCTACTTCACAGGGTCTTTGTCTTGAGCTTTGTGGCTATCATTAACTGCCCACGAGGCTGTGTGAGGCTGGACCATCTCACTGTTCCTTCCTTGGTAGCTCCATGCAACCCCTGAGAGGGTGGGGGGTCTGGGCCTGGGCTTCCAAAGCTGGGAGAACCTGGGGCACCACCTTCTCCCCAACTGGAGCCTAGCAAGAGAAGTAAGGGGAGTGAATAACACCTCACTCCAGTTCCCCAAGCCCCACACCAGGCTTCTTGAGGTCCCATCACCAAGGCAACTATAGCAATGATCCCTTCAGTCTTCCCTGCCACTCCTGTCATCACGGGGCTAAGATCAAGGTCGTTCACCTGCATGAGGGATGACCCCTGCCCCCCACCTCAACATTCCCACTTCCTCGGTGCAATGGCTCCACAGTCATGAGCCCGGGCCCCTTCTGTATGTTTCTGCCCCTTCTCAGCTCCGGCTTCCAGGTTCACAGTGTCATATGGTCCAGACAGCTGCTGGGGCCTCCTGCTTCCACCCACACTCCAGGCAGCGGGAAGAAATGATGTGCAAATCAGGGGTCGACGACAGAGACGGTGCATGTTCCAGTCAGATCAAGCCCCTTTACTGACTTTTCCAGGATGTCCTGAACACTTGCTCATGTTTTGTGGCCAGAACTTAGTCACATGGCCACATCTCCCTGCAGGAGAGGCTGGGAGTCCTGTAACTAAAGAGGAAGGCAGGAGAGGATTAGGGTAGACAACTAGACATCTCTGTTCTGGGAGGTCAAATAGTTAAATGCTCTGGGTGCCATCAGAGTCAGAAGGTATCACACATAGAAACATCATTCATCATGCATTTCACAGCAGAGAGTCATGAATTTAAAGTTTTATTTGGGAGACCACTTGGCTTATCAGAATGTGTCATGGGCTTTGGTTACAGTCACAGGTGTGTCTTTGAAAACAGTGTGACCTCAGGTGAGACTCCCTGACTGTACATCTGCAATTCTCCCCGTGGGTCTGTGGTCTCATGAGATGGTGAGTGTTGACAGTGTGTTGGAGTCTGAGACTGGGAAGGAGGCGGGACCCTCGGGGACTTGAGGGTGTGGCATCATCGACAGCATCTTCCTAGATGGTGGCAGCAGGATCATAGACATCCTCTTCATACCTTCCCAGGACCTGCTGTGGTCTTAGGGGCCTCAGAGTATTAGCCTGCCCTGGCTGCTGTGACAAAGTACCAGAGACAAGGCGGCTCAAGAAACCGACATTTACTTCTCACAGTCCCTGGAGGCTGGAAGGCCAAGTTCATGGTCACCACCAATTCAGTTCCAGGCACAGGAGGGCCTTCTTCCCAGGTGGCAGGCTGGCACTTTCTCTGTGTCCTCACAGGGTGGAGAGAGAGCAACCTCTATCCCCTCCTCCTCCTGTGAAGCCACTAATTCTATCAGAAGGGCCCCAGCCTCAAGACTGCATCAACCCTAATTACCCCCAAAGGCCCCCCACCTCCAAATACCATCTCATTGGGGGATAGGGCTTCAGCATGTGAATTCAGGCTGGGACCCAATTCTATCCAAAGTGCTGAAAGTGCGGTGGGATGTCAGGTGGAGAAAGAAAGACTCCATAACACCATAGAAAGCAGCTCCCCATGCAGCAGGAGGGGGCCAGGCACACTCTCATACTGTCTTGCTTCCACCCTCTCCAGGTAGAGGCAGCACAAAGTCGGCTCTGAACTCAGAGCTGCTTCTGATTCTCAATCTTCAGTGAGGGGCTAAAGGAGTGGAAGGGAAAGTGAGAGATGTGTGCAGCGAATGAGGCCAGAATGGGGCTGCTTGGAGGGCCCCAGACAGGAGGCTGAACAGCAGAAACCCTCTAACCCAGCTGGATCAACACCAGTGTTTGTTGGGTTAATTTAAAAATACAGATTTTAAAGCAAGGGGCCATTAAAACATGATATGTACATCCTGTAAACATTTTACTTCAATTTGCAAGAGTAGAACATACAGTCATCCCCAATCTTTTGATGTAGGGCCAAGGCTTTTTCTTTGCATAAGAGGCAAGTTCATCACAGTCTGCCATAAATGCATTATTTATCGTTTTCAGTTTCTGCTTTTTTTAAAGTAGAGCTAGAACTTAAAGATATTTGCAAAGCAATGAGAGAGCACTAGACTTCTAGTTTTTCTTTTTATAATTTCCCTCAAGCTTTAACAGTTGTCTCATCTATTCTCAATTCAACATGACCCTTCATCTAGTCTTTTCCAAGTATTCATCTTAGTTTTCACAAAGTTCTTTCACACCAATCTCATCAATTTTCATTTTGTTTAAATAAGTTTATGATCACAATAAAATGTACAACTGGCATTCACAAGTTTGGGAACAAACACAGCTGATTCTTGTTAAGTACACGACTCAACCTCCAGCCTTTGGGAGCAGAAGTACCATCTAGCAGACGTGAGTGTCTAGAGCATTCTGTGGGCATTTGGCAGGGTGTTTACAGAGTCGGTCAGTCCATCAGTTCAGTCAGCAGAGTGTCCATCACGTGTGGTCCCCTGAGCAGCAAGGAATCCCTAGAAATCAGATGGTTGCTTTCTGTGGAGAGCTTGGCCACAGCACGGAGGCCAGGGAGGGAAAACGTGGGAGGAGATAGGTGATGTCCTCATGGTTAGTCTCCCAGGTTAGCGTTACCTCACCTGCATCACCTTCACCTCCATGCAGCCCGACCTCCTCCAACAGCACCAGCCTCATCCAGTGTCAACCACTGTCCAGAGTCTTCCACCAGGCCCATAACTGACAGCAAGGTGGGGAACTGCGACATGACTTGGCTTCATCCTCACAGGCTTCTGGGGACGTACTCCTTTTTATCTTTAATTTTATTTTGTATTGGAGTATAGCCAGTTAACAAACAGCGTTGTGATAGTTGCAAGTGAACAGCAAAGGGACTCGGTCACACAGGTATCCATTCTCCCCTAAACTCCCCTCCCATCCAGAATGCCACATAACATTGAGCAGAATTCCTTGTGCTATACAGTCGATCCTTATTGATTATCCATTTTATTTTACTTCATTTTAGTTTTTAATTTTTATTTATGTTTGGCTGTGCTGGGTCTTTGTTGTTACGCTCGAGCTTTTTTCTAGTTGTGGCGCATCAGGGCTACTCTCTAATGGTGCATGGGCTTCTCACTGCGGTGGCTTCTTTTATCGCAGAATACGGGCTCTAGGGTGTACAGGATTCAGTAACTGTGACATGTGGGCTCAGGAGTTGCGGCTCCCAGGCTCTAGAGCACAGGCTCAATAGTTGTGGCACACAGAACTAACTGCTCCGTGACATGTGGGATCTTCCTGGATCAGGGATTGAACCCATGTCTCCTGTATTGGCATGCAGATTCTTTACACGGAACCACCAGGGAAGACCCTGGTTATCCATTTTAAATACAGCAGTGTGTACATGTCCATCCCAAACTACTTAACTATCCCTTCCTCCCATCCTTCCCCTCAGCAACCGTAAGATCATTCTCGAAGCCTGTGTGGTACATACTCCTTGTTATCTCCACCTACAGGTGAGGAAACCAAGCCTTAGGGATGAATTGTGGTTTGCCTAAAGTTAAACCACTGGTCAATGGGAAGGCAGGAACGTGGCCCCACTGTCTGTCCACTCCCCCACAGTGAAAGGACCAGGCCTTGGAGAAGGGCTTCTGCATGAGCATAGGAAAGAAGGAAGCAGAAGCTGTTGGCAACGGGCAGATTACTGCGGAGAGAGGACTCCTCCCCCGGAGGGCAGGCCTGAGTGATGGCGTCAGTGCCACTCGCTGAGACACACCAGGGCCGGGGTGCCTGGAGTGAACAGGGGTAGAGAGGTGGCCAGGGGTAGGCGCTTTCCAGGCTGTGCAGGGTGAAGTGAGGCCAGGAGAGACAGACGGGGAGACGACTTCCACAAACACACACCAGGAGGCGAGTGGGTGACGGGGACTGTGCCTGGAACTCAGGGCTGGAGACACCGCTGGGCTCCCCAAGAAGCAGTGGGTACTGACAGAGCAGGGTTGAGGGAAAGGCCAGAGACTCACTGATCGGATGGAGAGTTGTGCCTTAGAGACAAACCCTGTGCTGGCTAAGATTCCCCGTGCCCCTGGTAGGCCAAGTATGTGCTAATTTGGTCTCAAGGTTTGTGAGAAATTGTCAGTGAATATCTTAGGAAAAGTCTGTTCAGCATTCACTCTGCACTGTTTGTTGTGCTCCGCTCTGCTCTTCCGGGCACCGGGCTGTGGTGGGACCCTGGGATATAGCCAGGAATGCCTGTACTCTGAGGATCTATGCTTGGGAGGGCAGAGGGGTCTCTGGGCTCCACCCCTACTCTGCCTGGATCTCCCTGAAGGAGGGTGCAAAGCATTGTGGGAGCGCCAGTGGCAGGGGTCGAGGAGGCCTCCTGGAAATAAGGAGTTCACACTCAGACCCTAAAGACGGGTAGGATGCAGCCATTCCAAAGGAAACCCTAAGAGAAGCAAGAGCTGCTACAGCACAGAGGGACCATGCGGACATTGTGCGCAGGGCGATAAGCCAGTTATGGAAGGACAAATGCTGTGTGATTCCACTTACACAAGGTTTCCAGAGTGGTCAAACTCGCAGGAGGTGAAGAAGTGGAATGGTGATTGCCAGGGGCTGGTGGGGGAGGAGAAGGGCGGGTCGTTTTTACTGAGTACAGAGTTTCAGTTTTGCAAGATGACAAGTGTTCCAGAGATGGACAGTGGTGGTGGTTGCATGACAACGTGAAAGCACTTAATGCCACAGAGCTGTGCACTTACGGTGGCTAAGATGGTAAACTTTATGTTCTGTGTTGTGTTAGTCCCTCAGTCATGTCCAACTCTGCAACTCCAGGGACTACGGCCCGCCAGGCTCCTCTGTCCATGGGATTCTCCGGGCAAGAATATTGGAGTGGGTTGCCATTCCCTTCTCAGGGTATCTTCCCACCCCAGGGATCAGATCCAAGTCTTCTGCATTGGAGGTAGAATTTTTACCATCTGTGCCACCAAGGAAGTATATTTTACCCCAATTAAAAATTAGAGAGAGAGAGAGAGATAAATAAAGGTGGAGCATGAGGCCAGGCCCCAGGCAAGGCAGAAAGGGGAGCTTTTGGGAGCTCTGAGCTTGGCTGGCACTGAGCTGGGCAAAGGTGAAGGTAGCAGGGACCTGGACAAGAAAGGAAGGTGTTTGAGGAGTGGAAGTAGATGGCTTTTCAATGTGTTCAGAGATCAACAGGAGGAAAGACTTGGTGATGGAGGGTCAAGTAGAAAGAATCGGTGTTTACGTGCCTTCGCAAGTGGACAACATGCTTTGATGATGGGGCCCACAGTGCTCGACCCAGGGCTTACATGGAAGCAGGGGGCAGCAGTGAGCCCCCAGGTGCCTGAGGAATCTGCCACTCACCTGCTTCCTTTCCTCCAGGCCGCCCTTGGAGCAGAGCAAGCCTCCCCGGGGTACACCTGCGCTGAGGACCCCCAGCATCTACCAGAGCCTCCGGGGCCACCAGGTCCCCTGCCTATCAGCGCTCCCAAAGAAGCCGGATTTGTCCATCCTTGGCGCAGATTTGTTTAACTTAGATTTTCTTACACAAGAAAAAGAAGGAAGTGAAGCTGCCCAGAAAGAGTACTAATCACATAGCAGTTTCCTCGTTTTCTGAAGAAACCAGCCTGCTGTTTCCTTTCCTTGGCAAATTCTTCTTCCCCAGTTAATCAAGAAGTCTGACTGAGATTAAGCTTTGTCCGACAGGGGCCAAAAAGAACAAAACAAGAAATAATTTCAGCCAACACGGGCCTTTTCCCAAAGCAATTAGAGCTTGGACTTAAGCAAACAAATCAGATTCGAAGTTTCCCTTCCTCAGAAGCCGTTATTCCATGGTGTGAAGATTGCCCAGGACAGATGGGTCCTGAAACAGCTCCCCTAGAACCCTGAATATCACAGCAGCAGCTGCCCATGGCTGGGCCGAGGACAGCAGGAGAGAGAAGGGAGGTGTTGATTAAGAAAAGCAAATAACAGCTTTGAAAGCCTACTTTGTGCCAGGCAAACCTTGTTTAAGATCTTAGATGGATCATCTTGCTCACTCCTAATAGCACTGTCGGGAACGGATGCTATTGTCCCATTTTTCCAACAGGGGCACTGAGGCTCCAGGAAGCAAAGTGATTTGCCAGTGGTTCACAGTCAAGTAAATGATACAAGGAAACCAGAGCCCAGGCCCCTGACTATCAACAGTAGAGACTCTCGGAGAAGAGGGAATAACACTGGAGGGCCAGTGGGTCTCTCCTTTCCACGCATGGCCCTAGAGCAGTCACTTCAGAGCTGTAAGCCATCTCAGCAATAGCAGAAAAAGAATAACAGCACAGCTGCTGCCGGCTACAGAGCACTTACTATGCTGATCTCTTCATGGACATCGTTTAATCTGCAAAGCCGCCTGGAGAGGGCATGTCCGCACTTTACAGATGAGAAAATCAGTCCTCAGAGAAATTAAATACTTTGCCCAAAATCACACAGCAAAGGGATAAAAGCCCTCAAAACTCAAACCTAAATTTGGCCCCAAACAGTGGATTATTAATCTCTACCTCTGACTCAGAGCCATCATTTTACAAAGACCTTGTGGCAAAGAGAGCCCACAGCTGCACAGCTGGGTAGTCTCCTGCCCCCTCCCACAATCCAGCATGTTCTAGGACGAACTTGGGTCAGCCCATGACCTTGTCCTTCTCAGAGGGGCAGGACGGTGCTGTCCTAGCCAGGCCCATTTCACTGGACCTGGGCTCTATAGCACCAAGGAGAAGCGTCCCCCAGAGCCTGTGCCCAATTCTAGACCAGGCCGCAGATCTCGGGAACTCGAGATCTCATGCCCAGGTGGCCCCGAGTCCACGTTCGGAGCCTGAGCAGCTTCCCCAGGACCTGTCCATCCACAGAGTACTACACGGTCCCAGGCTCTCAAGGTAGCTGAGGGACGGTGTTTGCTGGGTGCAGGTAGATACTGGACATTCTGGCTGGAGGTGCTTGCATATTCATGCTGAGGTCCTCATGGTGCAAGGAAAGGAGGGCCAGCCAAGGGCTGGGAGCCAGGGACCGGCTGTCCCTGCGTTGCCACATCCGCCATGGAACTGTGAGGACCCCAGGAATTGTACATCCAAACTGGCCTTCCGGGGCTTCACGGAATGGCCAAGGTAGAAAGACCGGACACTTGCTGTGTGTTAAATATTTTATTTCACAGTTTGTTAACTTGACACTTAACGTTTAAAAACTGGGTCTTCATCTGTACCCTTGTCCTGGATCCCCCAGATACTAGGGGCGAGATTGCCCTGACTTCCTGTTCATTTATCAGACTCTTCTAATCCCATACCTCAAGAACCTACGGACTTCAATCCCCCTTGATAGACCATCCTTGCCAAGACTACTGGATCCTCACTAGGCACATTTCAGGAATCCCAGCCCTGCCTCCACCCCAACCATGAGTGACAGTTCACATGTGTCTGAATTGCCAGCTGCTCTGCAACCAAGTTAAACTGTCTGATTTCCCCCTGGATCTTTCTGACCCAACCAGCCAGGAACCCAGACCTGGGCCCTCCAGCTCATGCTTGTGGAGAACCTTCACATCAGTAAGGACTTACCCACGAGGAAATCCAAGCTAAACAAACTTAGGCAAAAAAAAAAAAAAAAGTATTGACTCCTAGCACTTCGGGAAAAACTATGACCAGGAATTTAAAACCCCATCAGGACTGTCCTTGTAGCTCTCGCCCCTGCAGTGCTGACTGTCCTCTCTCTGCAGACCAGTTCCCCCCACACTGCAGGAAACAGGGCCACAGAAATCTCCAGGTTTAGACCAGTTTCCCTCACGTAGCAGGAAACAGGGCCACAGCAATCTCCAGGTTTAATCTGCAGCCTTAGCTTCACAGAGAGACAGACTTTGAGTTCTCTCAGGTTCCAAGTCCCAGATTCCTAGCAAAGGCGCTCGCTGGCAGATCCCCAGGTCCGCACTTACTTCAGCCTAGCCAACTCAAGTCTGAGGCTGGTTCCTTTAGAATGGCTCTTCTGGGGCTGCCCCAGTGGTTCAGCAGTTAGGACTTTGAGCTTCCAATGCAGGCGACAAGGGTTTGATCCCTGATCAGGAATTAAGATCCCACATGCCACTGGGCCAAAAAATTAAAAAAAAAAAAAAAAAAAAGAGCCATGGGCATGAAAAGGCCCTGCAGTCACTGTTACCCAGAAAGAAAAGAAGAGGACATTGGCTACGCACACAGTCCTCAGCATGCCCCTTAAAGTCTATGATCAAGTTGCGTTGTCTCGGACTATGAGACTGCTTCTGTCTGTCTATCTGCCTACCCCTTCCCTCCCCATCCCCCCTCACCCTGCTTTTCCTTCCTTCCTTCCTGACCTGGGTGTGAATCCTGAGTTTTCTCCTTCACACTGAATCCAGGCTCCAGAGGCACAGAGGGGACCCAGTCCCAACTCTGGCATCAACTTGCTAATGGGCCAGAGCAAATTATGACTTCATCTTTCTGCCTTAATTTCTTCAGCTGTTAAAAGGCAGTGGGGGAGCAGATAGGTTTCCCCACTCTGTTTCTAGATCTTTGAGCAATCAGCCTAACTTGTCCAGACCTCTTTTTCCACCCTACTTTTCATAAACCTTTAAACTGGATTTCTATTTTAATGAAATATTCATTTTTAATCCTTGATTTTTGAACCAGAGCATTTAGAGGTTAATCCTCAGGGTCCTAGCCTGCCTGCCTGGTAGTTTTCAACTGAGAGCTCAGTTTCGCTGGGCTGTGTTGCCTCTGTTAACTAATCCCATGAGGAAATAACACCATTATACAAAGTCAGTGGTGTTCAGAGCGAAACCCATCTTATAAATCAAGCCGAACGGGATTCCAGATACTCCCCGATGCCGCTTCCAATTGGTCTGGCCTTGTTGGAAGAAAACAGGGCAAAGTCATGAAACAAAGGAGTGAACATCTGACTTTCGCCTGTCCTGGCTCGTGAGCGGGGAATTGCCACCTCCTCCCCAGATCTGGCCCCAGGTTTGTGAGCCTGACAGCCCTGCTGAGAGTGAACTGCCATCAGTGATGAAGTCTGGTCAGGATCCTGGTCACTAATCACTAGTATCATAGGGTTAGACTGTCTTCTCTCCTCTTGTCTGGACAACCCAAAGGAGCACTTCTTGGCTAAGCCTCAGGACACAAGCTGTTTTTTTCTACCCCTATTTGGTAGAAAATAGGGGCCTATCAGGACTTGCCTGAAGGTCAAGTGATTAGGACTCGGAGCTTCCACTGCCGGGGGCATGGGTTTGATACCTTGTTGGGAGACTAAAATCCTGCACCGCTGCATGGTGCGCCCAAAAGAAAGAAAAAGAACGAAAACAGGGCCCCCCATCAAGGAGGGACTGTGGTCTTTTTCCACTCCAGATGCTCAGGGGGAGCCTGGCTGCAGTTCCTGAAAGTGTGGTCAGGTCCCTCTGAGATTCAGGATGGGGCCAGGATCATTCTTCTAGATCCTGGAGGCCACTCTGTGTTTCCTGAAACCTGACTGCTTGGGGGGCCCTTTCCAGGCACATCATCATCTTCCCTCTATCCCTCACACACCACCACCACCCTTGCTGAGCTCAAGTGAAACCTGGGCCCACCCATCCCTCAGTTTCAAGAACCCCAAGAGAATATTTTGTAGTTTATCACACCTTCCTGGACCTCCCATCCTGAAACTCACCCATCAGCCTCCTCTCTTCCTTCTACCTCCTATTTGTGGACTCTCACAAAGAATGATGCCATCTGTGTACATCTTTATGACAATCAGAGATGTTACTAGCTTAATTTTCCTAGACAAAACCAAAGCAAGCACACTGCATCTGGGAGACGTCTCTCTGGTGAAGCACAGGCAGGAAAACATTGCAAGAAAGATACAGGCAGTATTTTTTTCTTTCACGGTGGAGCGCTGTATGAACTGAATCATGGCCAGCCACAGATAACAAGTTCCAATTCCTGGAAGCTGTGAATGTGACCCTATTGGGAAATAAGTCTTTGCACGTGTGTTTAATTCAGGCTCACGGGATGATTTTACTAAGGATTTTTCAGGTGGGTTCCCAAGGCCATTGTCAGGGTCCTTATGAGAGGCAAAGGGAGATGGCAGGGACACAAAAGGGAAAAGGTGAGGGAGAAACAGAGGAAGAGTAGGAACACAAGCTAGGGAATGCCTGGAGCCACCAGAGGCTGGAGGAAGAAAGGGAAGATTCTGCCCGTGGAGGGAACCGGGGCCTACCAACAACTTGATTTGAGACTTCAGGCTTCCAGATCTGTAGCAGAATAAATCTCTGTTGTTCTAAGCCACACAGTTTGCGTTTACTGGTTACACCAGCCTCGGGAAATGAATACAGACTCCAAGGTTTCTAGAATGGGACATGGTTTTCCTCCTCAAGAATGTGAGAAGCGCTGGGGGTCCAGTGCCTAAAACTCCATGCTCCCAATGCAGGGGAGCTGGGGTTCAGTCCTGGATGGACTGAACTAGATCCCACATGCCATAACTAAAAAGAAAAAAATCCTGTGTGCTGCAACTAAGACCTGGCACAGCCAAATAAATAAATATTTTTTTAAATAAAAAAGAAGGCAAAGAATGTGGTATCTGGCCAGCACCTGTTATTATTTCATTTATTCCTTTAGTTAACATTTCACCTATGCATCAGGCTGTACCCTAAGCTCTGGAGGATATGGATAGTATAAGAAACTCTCTTCCTGTCTTAGGAACACACAGTGAGTGCATTGGGAGAGAAAAATGTAAAGAGATCACTGTTGTTGTTGTTGTTATTTAGTTGCTCAGTCATGCCTGATTCTTTGTAGCCCCATGGACTGCAGCACGCCAGCTAGGCTCCCTTGTCCTTCTCTATCTCCTGGAGTTAGCTCAGATTTATGTCCAATGAGTCAGGAGCAGACACAAAGGGAGCTCCCCAGGGAGAGTTAAGGGATGTTGGCAGGAGGTTTGGCCAGGATTCCTGGGGAGAGAGAGGTCTAGGGAGGGAGTAAAGGGGTTGGGCTGTAGGAGGTGGGGCCAGTGGGGTGTGTGTGTGTGTTCCTCTTCTGGGAGCCGCAGCCCCCTGTTCTGGGAAGCGACCTCCCTCCACCCCACCCTCTGCTTTCAACGCAGTGACCGAGCTCTTACAGAGCCCACCTCTGGGCATATTTGGGCCCCAGGAGGGTCCCCATCACAAGTGTTCTCTGGACTCTTTGACACAGGGAGGTGTGTGTCTGCTGGGGGCTTCCCGTCCTGCCCAGGAAGCAAGCACAGTGGGGAAGGGCAGGGGGCTTCATGTTCTGTGTTTTGCAAGCTCTTTAACGATGCACCATAAACCTGGAGGCCTGCTTAGTGTGGTAAAGGCAACAGCCCCTCCAGAGGACCCAGGGCTGCCGGGCAGAGAGAAATTCCAGGAAGACAAGCACTCCTGGTGAGCGTGACCAGAACACATTAGCTGTTCGTGGGAAGTGTGTAGACCAGTTATGTGCAGGACACATACTTATGTTCCATTAAAACAATAGCAATTGTCAAGCAGAGATCTTATATTCTAGTTTTTAAATAATTAAAAGATTTTTTATTTTATATGGAGTATAGTTGGTTAACAATGTTGTATCAGTTTCAGGTATACAGCAAAGTGATTCAGTTATACATATACAAGTATCTATTCTTTTTCAAATTCTTTTCCCATATAGGTTATTATAGAATACTGAGCAGAGTTCCCTGTGCTATACAATAAGTCCTTGTTAGTCTAGATCTTATTTTTGTGGCTGCTAAGCATTGGGACTGTTTATGCCTGGTCATATATTGCGTCCTAGTGGAAGAAAGTTTATGACCTTATCACTGGATCAACCCAGTGGCTTTTAAAAAGATGTAATTTAACAAGTACATTCTACAAATTTTATATGAACCTTTTGGTTGATGAGCCACATTTAATGAATGCTTCCTTTGTCTATTTAAGTGGATACAAGTACTAACAAAAATTAGTTGATAAAGACCATCTGCTAGTTGTTCTAATAAAGCTATCCTTTAGGCAAAATGTTTACATATAGTACTGCTATTTTTGCTATTGTTTAGTTGCTAAGTCGAGTCCGACTCTTTGCAACCCCTTGGCTTGTAGCCTGCAAGGCTCCTCTGTCCACTGGATTTCCCAGGCAAGAATACTAGGGTGGGTTGCCATCTCCTCCTCCAGGGCTCAAACCTGCACCTTCTGCTTGGCAGGCAGATTCTTTACCACTGAGTCACTTATAGTATTGCTATAAAATGCCCCAAATTCTGAAACAAAACTGGTTTCATTTTTAAAAAGTGTTGAGCAGATTATGACAACCAAATGAAGCATATAACCCTTGATTGTATCTTGAATCCAAGAAAATAGCTGGAAAGGACATTTGGGGACACTGAACCTGATAAGACTATCATGACCACAAGAGGGTCCTCAGACTTGAAACTGGACTTGCCGCTGGGAAGACGAGGTCCCTGTGCTAAGAAGCTTTGTGGTGAAGATGTTGGGTGAGACTTGCAGTGACTGGTCCTGGGTTCAGTGCACTAAGCTTTCAACTTTTCTAAATTAAAAGGTGGAGCATTAAAAAAAAAAAAAAAAAAAGAATGCTACTCTGAGACTGTTGTCATTTGAAGGAAAAAGATTATCAAAGCGACTCTTGAAGAGAAGTTTTTATGTTAATAGACAATCCACCAATTCTGACAATCACCACATCTTTGAAATTGGGAAGATATTGTCCCCTGTCTATGGACTGTCAAGTCGGTGAGATTCCCCAGAGACATCTGTGACACCCCCCCACCCCCACCCCCGGTCTGGCTTTCCAAACACTCCCTGGCCTGGATGCAGTTAGCAGAGAGGTAGCCCTGGGCAGTGAAAGCAGATGCTGCGTTTCCACTAAACCCATAGTGAGTGGCTCATTGGTTCACCGAGCAGGAAGAAAGGCATGAGCTGACTGCCTGTGTCATTTAAAAGCCATACTTTCCACAGAAAACATGAAAGGGAAGAATTTTTTTAAAAACTGGTGTGTTTGTGTGTGTGCAGTGGTGGGACGTGAGGAGTAAACAGGATATGCACTGACAATGGAGAAGAAAACTAGCAAGGGCCAGACAGAAGACAGAGCCCTCCGGTCATGGCTACCGTAACCTTCACTGGGCGTCTGCCCTGCGTCAGCATCACCAACTAAAGGACGCTGGCTCCTTGGAAGAAAAGCTATGACCCACCTAAACAGCATATTAAAAAGCAGAGACATTACTTGACTGACAAAGACCCATCTAGTCAAAGCCCATGGTTTCTCCAGTGGTCATGTATGGATGTGAGAGCTGGACTATAAAGAAAGCTGAGCGCCAAAGAATTGATGCTTTTGAACTGTGATGTTGGAGAAGACTCTTGAGAGTCCCTTGGACTGCAAAGAGATCCAACCAGCCCATCCTAAAGAAGATCAGTCCTGAATATACATTGGAAGGACTGATGCTGAAGCTGAAACTCCAATATTTTGCAAAGAGCAAAATGCAAAGAGCCAAGTCATTGGAAAAGACCCTGATTCTGGGAAAGATTGAAGGCAGGAGGAAAAGGGGACGACAGAGGATGAGATGGTTGGATGGCATCACTGACTCGATGGACCCAAGTTTGAGCAAGTTCCAGGAGTTAGTGATGGAAAGGGAAGCCTGGCATGCTGTAGTCCATGGGGTTGCAAAGAGCCAGACACAACTGAGCGACTGAACTGAACTGAACATCACCAAACACTTCTCTCTAATCCTCACACCACTTCATGGAGAGACAAATCCATCTCACAGAGGAAACTGCCCAGGGAAAACCAATGCCAAGGCCATGCCAAGTGTAAAAGTGGAGCCAGAACATAAAGCAATGAGTGCTTGATGAAAAAGCCACACAGGCACTTACTTTACCATCCAGTGTGTGTGTATGTTAGTCACTGAGTCATGTCCAACTCTTTTCACCCCCATGGACTGTAGTCTGTTAGGCTCTTCTGTGCGTGGAATTCTCCAAGCAAGAATACTGGAGTGGCACCATTTCCTTTTCCACATCTCCCAACTTAGGAATCAAACGGGTCTCCCGCATTACGGGCAGATTTTTTTTACCATTTGAGCCACTGTTCAGTTCGGTTCAGTCGTGTCTGACTCTTTGCGACCCCATGGACTGCCAGGCTTCCCTGCCCATCACCAATTCCCAGAGCTGCTCAAACTCACGTTCATCATGTCACTGATGCCATCCAACCATCTCATCTTCCCTCATCCCCTTCTCCTCCCACCTTCTATCTTTCCCAATAAGTGGGTTCCTCTCATCAGGTGGAGAAAGTATTGGAGTTTCAGCTTCAGCATCAGTCCTTCCAATGATTATTCAGGACTGATTTCCTTTAGGATGGACTGGTTGGATCTCCTTGCAGTCCAAGGACTCTCAAGAGTCTTCTCCAACACCACAGTTCAAAGCATCAATTCTTCAGCACTCAGTTTCTTTATAGTCCAACTCTCACATCCACACTTGACTACTAGAGAAACCATAGCTTTGACTAGACAGACATTTGTCGGTCAAGTAATGTCTCTGCTTTTAAATATGCTGTCTAGGTTGGTCATAGCTTTTCTTCCAAGGAGCAAGCATGTTTTAATTTCATGGCTGCAGTCACCATCTTCAGTGATTTTGGAGCCCCCAAAACAAAGTTTCCCCATCTATTTGCCATGAAGTGATGGCTGAAGGAAGTACAAGCTGGAATCAAGATTGCTGGGAGAAATATCAATAACCTCAGAGGCAGATGACACCACCCTTGTGGCAGAAGGTGAAGAACTAAAGAACCTCTTGAAAGTGAAAGAGGAGAGTGAAAAAGTTGGCTTAAAGCTCAGCATTCAGAAAACGAAGATCATGGCATCTGGTCCCATCACTTCATGGGAAATACATGGGGAAACAGTGAAAACTGGCTGACTTTATTTTTCTGGGCTCCAAAATCACTGCAGATGGTGATTGCAGCCATGAAATTAAAAGACCCTTACTCCTTGGAAGGAAAGTTATGACCAACCTAGAAAGCATATTAAAAAGCAGAAACATTACTTTGTCAGCAAAGTTCTGTCTAGTCAAGGCTATGGTTTTTCCAATGATCATGTATGGATGTGGGAGTCTGACTATAGAGAAAGCTGAGCACCAAAGAATTGATGCTTTTGAACTATGGTGTTGGAGAAGACTCTTGAGAGTCCCTTGGACTGCAAGGAGATCCAACCAGTCCATTCTGAAGATCAGCCCTGGGATTTCTTTGGAAGGAATGATGCTAAAGCTGAAACTCCAATACTTTGGCCACCTCATGAGAAGAGTTGACTCACTGGAAAAGACTTTGATGCTGGGAGGGATTGGGGGCAGGAGGAAAAAGAGACGACAGAGGATGAGATGGTTGGATGGTATCACCGACTCAGTGGACATGGGTTTGGGTGGACTCCGGCAGTTGGTGATGGAGAGGGAGGCCTGGCGTGCTGTGATTCATGGGGTCACAAAGAGTCGGACATGACTGAGCGACTGAACTGAACTGGTGGGAACCAGACGCCATGGTCTTAGTTTTCTGAATGTTGTTGAGTTTTAAGCCAACTTTTTCACTCACCTCTTTCACTTTCATCGAGGCTCTTTAGTTCTTCTTCCCTTTCTGCCATAAGGGTGGTGTCATCTACATATCTGAGGTTATTGATATTTCTCCCAGCAATCTTGATTCCAGCTTGTGCTTCATCTAGCCTGGTATTTCGCATGATGTACTCTGCACTGCTGCTGCTGCTAAGTCACTTTAGTCGTGGCTGACTCTGTGTGACCCCATAGACGGCAGCCCACCAGGCTCCCCCATCCCTGGGATTCTCCAGGCAAGAACACTGGAGTGGGTTGCCTTTTCCAGGGGAAGCCCAACTGCCTTCTAACTCAGTTAGAGTCAAGACTCAGTACAGAGAGGGTTTTTCCTGATTCTCTGCAGTTTACTTATTTTTAATAATAAAAGACAAAACCATATTTGTAGGAAATGTCTGAGATGGAGGATGTGTTTGTACAGAAGTTGTTGGGGTGAGGGGTGGTAAACATCTATAGTCAGTGAGAAAAGGCTAAGTAAAGAAACACATAAATGGATAAGCGCATCAGTTTATCCTTCAAATACAGCATCAATGATCAGAAAATGAAACTTCTAGTTCTTAGGGCTGAGATGTCAGTTATCACATAGGATGGCTCACAGTCCAGTGGTCCTTCAGTTCATACATTACAGTCATCTGGATGCCTCGTTCCCATCCAGACCAGTTCAGTCAGAATCTCTGAGGGTGGGTTTATATTTTTATAAGCCCCTGAGAAATTCTGAAACACAGGCAGTGTTGTGAATCACTATTTCTAATATAACGGTCAAAGAAAAGGCAAGCTTGTTTCTTGTTCTTCAAAGGAGCAATTGCAATTGTCAAACAAAAGCATTCAATAAATAATTCCTCGCCTCCTTCTGATGCACTGATATTTTACTTTTTTTTTTTCCTCTAGGAAAGATTCTGATCTCGATCAGGTTTGAAAACACCAGATTAAGAATATTTATTCAGTAAAGAAAAGCTGTAGTGTTTCATTGAAGTACAGGTTGCAAAACTGGGTACAGCCTGGTGAAAACACAGCAAATCCTAACATGATTGACCTTTATGGGTAATTTCAGAGAAAAGATTTGGAGAACTCACATTCAGAGTCTTCAGTGAGGATGAAGGTATGTTTTGACAGTGCTGATAACTTCTTGGCCTGGGTAAATTCATGTTATGGTGACTCTACGACCACATACAGAAGAATGTGGGCTTTGGAGTCTGTCGGAAGATCTGATTAATCTTTTAACTTGGTCAGATGGTCTTTCACCTCATTTTCCCAGCAACAGAAGAGCTGAGAGAATTATCATGACCCCTAAGGAAGAGCACAGAGCCGGCTCACTAGAATGCATTCAGTAAGTGCCAGTATACTTCCTTCTCTTTGTGTAGGATCTTGAAGTCCAAAGCCACTTTCCCTAGAGCTGAAGT
Source organism: Nanger dama (assembly GCA_917880005.1). Taxonomy (NCBI): domain Eukaryota; kingdom Metazoa; phylum Chordata; class Mammalia; order Artiodactyla; family Bovidae; genus Nanger; species Nanger dama. The sequence goes on along the minus strand of CAKJTW010000005.1, from coordinate 29,887,968 downwards.
CCTCAGGGGACAGGGTCGTTTGTGGTTGTCTCAACAAGGGCTTCCCGTGGGTAGAGGGCAGGGATGCTACCAACATGCTTCACCGTTCAGGGTGGCCCCCACGACAAAGAGCTCCCCAACTCATACAAACTGCTGTGCATAATAAGCAAGCAGAATACATCGTACAGCATAGGGAGGGAATAGAGCCAAAATGTTGCAACCTTAAATGGAATATAAGGTGACTGTGTGTCCAGTCATGTCCGACTCTTTGCAACCCCATGGACTGTAGCCTGCCGGGCTCCTCTGTCCATAGGGTTTTCGGGCACGAATACTGGAGTGGGTTGCCATTTCCTTCTCCAGGGGATCTTCCCCACCCAGGGATCGAATCCACGTCTCTAGTGTTGGCAAGCAGATTCTTCACCACTGCATCACCTGGGAAGCCCCAGGATAAATGGCGTATATAATCTATAAACATTTTGAATCACTATGTTGAACACCTGAAACTAATATTGTAAATCAACTGTACTTTAAAAATTCAAGTTTAAAAGTCCACGATGAACAAAATATCCAATTTTTACATAAAAACGAGTGTTAAATTTTTTTTTAAATTACCCAGATTAAAATATCAATAGAGCTGAGGCTGAAAGATCCTGCCTTAGAGGAATCCACATCAGAAACAGACTCAGTTTATGTTCTCTAGATTTGGATGAGGAAATGGAGATTCAGAAAAGTTACACAATCTGCCTAAAAACCACAGTGCTGGAGCCAGTGGGGGTGGGAGCAGTTGTGTAGATTCTCGGATGAAAAATCAGATCTTTTCCTACCCCCAAAATGTGCTCTTTCCACTATACTACCACTAGTCCTTCAGCAGAAAAATTAAGGGGCCCATGTTATACTACAGTCCTAGGAAAGTAAAAACACCAGTGACGGGCAAAGCTAAATTTACCCTGAAGTTTTCAGTTATACTACACATGCTTATATTGTTCAAAGACCACATGCAGACTCCAAAATAACTGCGCTAAGTTGCTTCAGTTGCGATCCCATGGACTGTAGCCCAGCAGGTTCCTCTGTCCATGGGAGTCTCCAGGCAAGAATACTGAGGTGGGTTGCCATTTCCTTCTCCAGGAGATCTTCCCAACCCAGGGATCGAACCTGAGTCTCTCATGTCTCCTGCATTGGCAGGCAGGTTCTTTACCACTAGTTGTCTTTTAGCAAGTACCCAGGGCTATTGAAAATTAGACCACAACAAAGCCATCGCACATAGCAATCACATAGGGAAACTTTCTCATCATCCTGCCCACTAGGAGAAAACGAATCTGTCCAAACATTAAGACTCTGTTCCCCATAAAACTATGACATGACTGTTTTGTGCTGATTACACAAAGTGAGATATTCCTCCGCAGCAAACACAAGCAAGACAGAAGTCTGCATGTAATTTGACAAGTGGTTGACATCAAAAAAAATTTCTCAAAAGCTGCTGATAAAAGTGAGTGGTCGTTGATTACGTTAACTGAATGTGAAATGTATTTTTACTTTCAGAAAGTTAACTGTCCGCAGGCTATTTCATAGAGGGGTATATTACATTTCTTTTTGATAAGGAATCAAGGACAATGGAAATCAAGTCAGTTTGGGGGACATCACCCAAGAAAGCAAATTAACTGTGGCTTTACCAGTGTTTAAGATGAACCAGATTCAACATTCAAAGTTCAACTACTAGAATGACTAGACGTTTCCAGAAACAGTCTTAAATTGACAATCTAAAGGAAAATTATAAAATCTACTCCTTTGTTAAACAGAACATTTATCCAAACTGATCTAGGTCCTGGGGATTCTAGGTGATTACTAGGTATGATATTAACAAGTACTCAAATTAGTCAACGTGCCAATGTGTTCTCCCCACAGCCAAAAATGCGGTTCTGAGGCCAGCAAGCTGTAGCAAGTTGAGCCTCTTTTTTGAGATTCTGCTTCTTATTTATAGAAAAGTGATGCTACAGAAAATTTCTGACCATTTACAGTGGGTAGGTACTTTTTCCATTATCACCAGGCGCTATTTGGGGATAGACAGAAGAAAAAAAGTTTTTCCATTCATACTTTAAAAATCTGTTTTTATGAGCTTCCTGATTGTACAGAGCATTGTGTTCACCTCTCAATGGGTAAATGTATACCCACTGAATGTATGTTACCATGCATTAAAAAGAACATAAGGAAAACCATGAAAACCCATAGATTACATACCAATGTAAGGTTCCAGATGGCAAGACTTAAGATATTACAAAGTGGTAAATGTTTAACTACCTGGAGAATGGTTAAGATCCTTATGAGAGAAAGTCAAAGTGTTAGCCGCTCAGCCATGTTCAACTCTTTGGGACCCCATGGACTGTAGCCTACCAGGCTCCACTATCCATGGGATTCTCTAGACAAGAATACTGGAGTGGGTTGCCATATCTCACTTCTCCAGAGTATCTTCCTGACCTAGGGATTGAACCCAGGTCTCCTGCATCGCAGGCAGATTCTTTACCATCTGAGCCACAAGGAAGATTAAGAGCACTTCATGCGAAAACTGATATTTAAACATTACAAATGATAAATTAGTTTCCATGCATGAAACAATAATGAGCAAATTTAGAGTGTGAAAGTTATTACTACACAAATGGAGACATGTCACTTAGTGTAGAATGGCTGTCCTGAGTGTAGGCGTTACACTCTGATCAACTTCCTATGTGATCTTGTAAATTTACCTCGCGGGTCGCAGCAGGTAGATGAACTCCACCGCTGAGGAGGGAGGGGACTGCTGCACATTGGTGTGCAGTGTGGTTGTCAGTTATCCATCCCAAGTACACAGGCCTCCTCCCTGCCCAACCCTCAATACAGCCTCAGTTTTGTCCTAAGTTTCACTGCAGCATTGTTTAGACTATGATAAAGCCCCCCATACTGGAACCAGTTAAAACATTTTTATGTATGTATCTCTTTATAATGGGACTCGGTATTACTAACAGTTAAGTGGTTTACACCTGACCAAGAACTTCCCTGGTGGTCCAGAGGTTAATCAGACTCCGTGTTTCCAATGTAGGGGGTGTAGGCTCAATCCTTGGTCAGGGAACTAGCTCCCACATGGCGCATGGCCAGTCCAAAACAGTATATGGAACACCTGACCATTGTTTCCAAATCCTCTGATACACAGAGCTTTAAAAGACACACCACTTTCAGGAGAGAAAGGCTGCAAGAATAACTATGAGTTTGTTTTTCTGGGTGGTAGATGAGTTATATTTAACTGTATAGTTTAAAAACTTTGTAATCAGTATATGCTACTTTATCAGGGTGGGGACCATTCTCATTTACAAAAGCAGTAACGTATGTAGGAAAACAGTAAAGAAGTTGGATTTTCATAGTTTATGTCATGCTGCCCCCACCCCATTTTTAAATTAGTGACAAAACTGTTTAGAAATGACACCATAAGATGAACTTTATTTTAAAGCTCATAAGAGGCTTCACAATATCAGTTACAAACAGAATCAGTGTTTCTTCCATGGTACACGTTCACATGACAACGCACTGTATAACGAGAGATATATTTTAAAGATTTTGTTTTGCATGCTGCTAACACATTTCACTAGCTTTTGCTTTTAGTCAATGGATTTTTAATAATACCAAAGCAAAAGTCATATTCTATTGGACAGAATTAATTTTAGAAAGCCCTTATGAAATCAGACAGTCTTGTTTATAAACATCCACACCCACACACATGCTGCAATGGAGAGCAAAATGCAAGAAAACTACCTTGGCAGGAACAAATGCTTTAAAGAGTTTAATCACAGCCCTCTTGAACAAGCAGTACACTTTATTTTCTCCAAAGACAAAAGTCAATTTCATCCTCAGTGATGCAAATGGTAATACTGCACAGAAGCTTAGTATGAATTCACAATTCCACAGGAATCTGAAAGTTACCAAGGCAATTTTCCCTTTTAGGATCATAAAGACCACAGACTTAAGCTTCTTCTTTTTCCATATAATACACAAAATTTCCAAACATCCTTAAAAAAGAAAATATAAATAGTCTCAGTATGTCATGTAGAATCACATACTATGGCAAAAATATTTTATTAATTGAAGGACGGAATCAGTTTCACGTCATCTAGTCCAAGTCCATATTAATGGAACTCTTCTCGTTAGGGTAACATTCTCCATTCTGATGTGGAGGTTCAGCACTGAAATTGTTTTTGCCGTCTAAGTCCTCTTCCTTTTATCAGTATTCGGGCCATTTGGAGTTCTTTCCAGTTTGGGCGATTCGATTTTTGGTTTGGGTTGTGTTACGACAGGTTCACAAGTGTTATTCAACTCCTAAGAAAGGAAAACAAAACTAATCATCAGACTAACTCCAATATGTTTTCAATTACTTTCCTACATACTTAAACCAGTATTTTTCAACCAACTCCAATCATACATATCTCAAAGAATTCTACTTGCTCAATACATTTGCCTAAAACTATAGCTTGATGCCTGATCTAGGTATGTAAATATTCATCTACAAAGTGTCAGGGACTTGCTAACTATTTAGTTTATTATTAACCCACTTACTCCTCATAGCAATTATTAAAAGGTTATCATCTCCTACAGAGGAGAGGTTATGTAAGTTAACCTTAGGAAGAGAAAAGTAGTGAGCAAAGAGCTGGAATTCAAGCTTACAGCCCATGACCTCAAAGGCTCATGTTAACCTTCTCTGTGTTTGAGCATTCTTCCAGACAGAGCAACTTACTTGGTTTTCTTACCAACTTCCTTCAAGCCTCATCAACTTAGCAAGACGTTCCCTGATAAAACACCAACCTGGGACTCTCCCCATCGCCAGGTTTCCTAGTCCCTTCTGACTATTTTTCCCCTTGGCATTTAACACAGTCTGACACCCTTCTATACTTGTTTACTGTCAAGTCTTCACTGTGGAGGCCACTGGAGGCGACCTCCACAGGAGTAGGGACTTTCCTTGTGCACTGACAGCTTAACTCCTAGAACAATAGCCGGGCACATGGTAGAAGCTCAACAAATGTATTTGTTGAACTAAATGAAGAAATAGAAATTGGATGAAACTTACCAGGCCTTCCCACATTTTGTAATATCAATAACGAACCACTAAGAAATCTGATCTTGGGACGAGATAAAAAGATTTAAGGAAAAATGGCTATTCTCAAGGTTGAAATCGTTTGCAACCAGAACCCCTAAGAAACCACAGCAGTAAACACTGGACAGTGACACTCACCTTTATTTTTGCTCTAATTTCCTGAGCACGCACAATGGGATCTTGATCAAGACTCTTTTTAGCCTGGGCATTCATGACATTATTCATCCACTCCATCACTTCATTAACAGACTTCTCAACCTTTTTCATTTCAGACTCATCAATATGGTTGTATTTCTCATCCTAAATGGAAAAACATGGCCATTCTGTAGAATCAAGTATTTCACTAACATCTAACTGGACCCAGTTTTCCATGAAGTTCAAATCTACCAATAACTTCTCATCTCACACACCAAAACCTAATTTCTGACTTAAGACCATTTGTTCACAATGAAGACTCCTCCACTTTAGCAGTAGCTTGTAAACCCAGGGTTCATGTCCTCACTGTGTACAGAGACTTACATTATTTCTAAAGTCAGCTGCTATCTTGGCATAGTGCTGGAGCCTCTGTCCTAGTTCTTCAAATATTTTCGGCCTTTCTTCAGCTTCTTGAAACCGAACTTTAATTGGAGTGCCGATTTTCTAAAACCAGATGTGATAAATTAATATTCGCAGTAATTATATTTTAGAAGTCTACAGTCTGAAACACAAGTGCCACTTTCCAGGGGAGAGAAGGGCCTACCGTTAGCTCTTCCAGCTTGTCAACATACGCCTGCTTCGCCTGGTCCTCCCCTTCTTCATAGAGCCAGTTCTCAGTCTCTGTGAGCAGCCTCAGAAACTTCTGATGATCCTACACACAGAACATGAAAACCAGTGTTAGCGGCTACCTTACTTTAAAAGCTTTCATGACAAAATAGCATCCTCAGAAGTGTTCAGTATCAAGCTCATCTTATTTCCGGGATGGCAAACCTGATTACCTGGACTCTCTTCTCTGAAAAACATCAAGGTGCAAAAACATGCCACACCTTGCTCCCCAAAGTATTTTACACAAGGGAAGGAGTTAGTCTTAGGCTAGTCTCTCTTCACATAAGGATGTCTGAAGAGTTGTGGTAAACTGCTCTTATGGACTTAAATTTTAGAAGTTCAACTTTGCACAATTAGTACATTAAAATGTCGTCATAGAAGAGCAGTTTTCTTCCTATTCTCCGAAACAATTGGGTTTTGATTAGTAACTTCCTACTCACTTCCACAATCACCAAATACTGAAAGGGAACCTAAGCCAAGTTGATAGTTCAATCACTGCACACAACTGTCATTCCTAATCAACTCAGAAAGTATGTGGTTATACTCTAAATCCACTCTGGATTTCTATAACTAGCCCAATTTTTCTCCAAGGCCCATCTTCCCCAGACATGCTTCTGCTCTGGGATTTATGGTCCCTGACAAACTCTGGACTGACTGGATGAACAAGCCTTATGGGACAAAGCAATGACACAGCAACCAAGGCGCTGAGGCCTTTGAAAGCAAGGATTTTCTCCTGTTTATGCGCCTACCCCCCAATAACTGTGATGGTGCAGACTATGAATAAAAGTGCTTCTTTCTTCAATGGTAGAGAGTAAAGTCACTAGGATAACCCAGTATAAAACTGCACACTGCTAGTTAGCCTCTCTCTCCATGACTCTGTTTATATGATTTCTGTATCAAGTTGTCTGTTTTCAAAAAGCTCAAGTTACACAATCTAGTAGAGGTTTTAAATGTCAAATTTGGTATTAAGTACTTCAAAGTGAGATTATCTGAATAAAAACACAGCCCTCAACACACCTGTTCACATATGAACTTTTCGTACGGTCCACACAGCTTGTCTCTGAACTCGTACACATACTCCTCCACTGCATTCTTAGCGTCGTTTCTCTCCTTTTCCAATTTATCCTGCATTATCATCTTACCCTGTCCAGAAACAGAAAAGGTTAATTCCAGTCTTCTGCTAAATGCAACTGAATTTTAACTATTTAGATTCTGGAGTTAACAAAGTCAACAATTATACTGCCCACCCCCTCACCCTCCGCCAAATCAGTTTTAACAGTTCTAATTTATACCTCACAAGATTCTGCCAATGTGTCCTACAAAGTTCTTCATCTTATAAATACACAGAATGAGGGGTTTTTTGTTTTTAACATCATATAATAAATTGTATAGGGCTTCCCCAGGTGGCACTAGTGGTAAAGAATCCACCTGCCAATGCAGGAGATGCAAGCGATGCAGGTTCGATCCCTGGGTCGGGATGATCCCCTGGACCAAGAAGTGGCAACCCACTCTGGTATTCTTGCCTGGGAAACCTGGCAGGCTACAGGCCATGGGGCCACAAAGAGTTGGACACAACTGAGTGCAATAAATTATGTTAACTTTCACAATTCAGATTAACATTAAGCGAACAAAAATTATCTACTGTTCTTATACAATTTTGTCTGTTTCATGTAGTTATATGGTTGTCTTCTACTGGGATTAATACTGATCAATGTGTAACGGCCACACAATTTTGCCACCACATTACTGGTGCTAGTGGTAAAGAGCCCTCCTGCCAATGTAGGAGACACAAGGGACGCAGGTTCGACCCCTTGGTTGGGAAGATCCCCCGGAGGAGGAAATGGCAACCCACTCCAATATTCTTGCCTGGAGAATTCCATGGAAAGAGGAGCCTGGCGGGCTACAGTCCATGGGGTCAAAGAGTCAGACACGACTGAAGCTACTTAGCATGCACAAACATGTTATTTATCAAACAGAAAAAGGGATTTATTATTAAATTTCTAAACACAATGGTCCCATCTCAGTAAAGGAAAACAGAGTCTCAATCATTTCACCTATCCAAACTACAGAGAAGCACAATGTATTTTAACAGAAATATTTAGTCTGGCCTGACATACCAATGGTATTGTGCTCTGTGCTAGAAGATATCAGCACTCAATTGCTTCACAAGAACCTGGGCAATTAATTTTACACCAAGCAGAATGATCTATGGTATAGATTTCTTTAATGAAGTTGCAAAAATATTAGGAAAAAAAAAACTTGCTAAAAATATTTAACTAAAAACCATCAGTTTTTGGCTTCATTCTGCCCCTAAAAGTTGTATAAAACTTATGAAATGTTAAGAATTATAGCCATTTACCTAACAGGGCCAAACAAATAAATATATTCCAAAATAAAAATTTAAGTAATTACCTCTGTTTCAATATACATGTTCAGAAGGTCTTTCCCTAACTGCCAGACCAAGTTGGCTTCAATAGGCAACTCAACATTCACCACCTTTATTTTGGGTTTTTAGCTTCTGGAGGTTGGTCAACTTTCTTCTCATTAGCCTTGGGAAGAGGGGTTAAAAAAAGGAAAGAAAAATTCTTAAATAGCTCTTAAATAACAGAAATATCCCTATCATACTTACTGAGGAACTCAGGCAAAAGTTAAATCCCTAAAATCATAAAGCTAGAAGAATGTGTAAAATCATCTAAACCCTACCCACCCACCCATTTTAAATCAGGGCTGTAATCACACTTATACCTGCTATACTGCCCCTTCAAGAATTCACCAGAACATTTTTCATCTCAAATTTAATCTCTCTGGCTAAAGCTTTTCTTCACAGGTCCTTAACTTTCTAATTCCTTTAAGCGGTGTTTGTGACTTGGCAAAGTCCAACTACTACTAAATTACCACTTCTTTAAATTATAGTCTATAATCTAATAGTAACCACAGATAAGACTGACCAGCTGCTAAGCATGTTAGGATCAACTATTCCTGTAATATATATATGAGTCCCTATATTCCAGCTACAATTATCAGTACACTGATGAGTGCCTTTTAAAATACCCTGAATTCGGACATTATATACACACATATATATGTGTGCATACATCCATCTCTTTATTTCTATTATCTGCCTTTGAGTTGTACCACTTCTCATAAGCAACTCTGCAAGGTCAAAAAAATGTTTACAGTCTTAAAACAGTAAATGGAATGATGTAGCAAATGCTACGTTTACTGTTCAGTTTTTCCAAAATATGTAAATACAGGGCTAAAGTAAGTATCTCCTATGGCCTTTAATTTTCCAAGATGTTCTTAGCATTTTCATTTCTGCAGGTTCTTCTAGACACAAACGACGAAGAGCACAACTTATAGCAAACTCGGCTGTAGAACAGCTGAGAAGCCAAGGGGCATCTGACATGCACCCTGACTGACTGCGATGGTAGAACAGCAACAGACGAGCCCAGGAGGCCCAACAGGAGCTGACACTGGGTGACCTGGGGGAGTCGTGAAGGATGCTGAAATCTGACTCTATAAAAGAAACTGGGACTTGAAAGAGGCTCAATGGCTTGACGATCACAAGGACAAAGACTGTTTTTCAGGCATGTTTTCCAGGCTTCTGTTTCTGTGTTGCTGAGATCACTTGTCTGAGAAGTGCTGAGAGCTGGGTCACGAGGAGGCTCCTGTCAGTCAGCCTGCCGCATCCTTGCCTCTCCCCTCCAATGAGCATGGGCACTCCCCCACCACCCCCACAACACACTGTGCATGCTCTGGGGCTCCACGAAACACAAGAAAGAAAAGTGACACCCACACCTGCCGAAACACAGGAGTGCAGCAGATGCTGAGAGCCAAGTGGATGACAGCCACAGGCACGGAGGCTAAGCTGGGATAGGACTAGCAGCACAACATCACACCAACTGCCGACAAAACCCACGTATCACAAAATGGCACCCAACACGGCACGGACTAGGGACACTCCAAGGGGGTCTGCGGTAACGTCCCAAAGGGTTTGGCACTAGCGGTCCCACTTACAGCTAGGAACATGAGCTGCTACCCAGGGTCGTGTTCTAACAGGCATGGAGAGCACTGGCAGGAGCCAGGCAATGCTCAGCACGAGGTGAAGGGGAGGAACACAGAAGTTAAGGAGCCCTCGCTGCCAGACCATCCACACCCAATTCTTCAAGAGGAGGCGGCTGCTTCTTTCAGAAATCAGAATCAGGACCCCGAAGGGATCAGTCAGGGCGTGGGAGGAGCTTAAAACCAGATACTTTTACTAAGAGTAACACGTATTTGGACCCCAATGGACCGTTCGGTACTTCAATTGAAGGTAAAGAATTCTATCCTCAGAATAAGAGAAAACCAAACTTCTAATGAAAGAATAATTTACATGCAACCTGCACAAAGAAGGAAATTCTGCAAAGCACAGATCTGGAATAACAATGGAAACTTATTACCAGATCGTTGTAATTAGTTTATATAAATTTGACAAGCAATTTGAGAGGAGAAAAAAGTTTTACTAAACTCCTATAGCCCATGTATTTATCATCGGATGACTTCGAGTGAAAACTCATCACACAGCACTGAGATGTGTCTCTTTTGGATGCTGGCATTGGCAGGCACCTGTAGCACTATAAGAAGACAACAAAAGCTATGCATTCGCCCCTGGTTGCCTGGAGTGGCAGTTATTCAAGAGAAGCTTTCAGGTCCAAAAAGCAGACTAGTTCAGCTGGAGTAACTCTCACTGGTTTCAGTTGAAAAACAGAAATTTAATAGGAGAAAAAATCCTATATAGAATAAGGTAACTTGGTGCTTGCTCTTGAAACTGCAGATTGAATGATATCATTAATGATCACATGTCGCAACATTGTCTAATGGAATGAACTAGAAGAGTCACTCACTTTGTCAGCATCTGGGATTTTGTTTTCTTCTGAGGTAAGTTCAGGTGAAGGGGGAGACTGTGAGGTTTGATGACCATCAGTTTGTACCTGGGGCTGTGTTCCAGCTTCATTGTTGTCTTGCTGGATATTTTTCTGAAATGAAAGCCCAGGCACAAAGGATGTAGAAAGCAGGTGTACTTGTATAAACTGAAAAGGTTATAGGGCACCAAAGACAGTACACTCAATTTCCGAAGTCTTAATAGGCGGGGGGGAAAAGGTACTGGATAAAAGCATAACGAACAAGTATTTGAAAACTTCTTAGATATTATAAACCTGTAAGAAATTCTTTGAACGATAACAGTTAATATAGTAGTTAAATAACACAAGTAGTAGGCATTTTGACTGATGTGATGACAAGAACTCTCCTTCAAGAAGCTCCCCTCTAGCACTGCACAGATATTAATTCTCAAAAGCCAGTAGGTCTACTCCAGGCCTCTCTCCCAAAAATAAGCTCCCAAAACCTAACTTCACCAGCCATCACACATCTCAACGTATCTGCATGTCAGTGGACTGAGGAGTTACATGAAATAGCCAACAATCCATCATCTGGGGACTCATCACTCCAGTTATAGAGATGCAGGACTCTCTGTCTCCGCTCTTTTCCGTGACCCAAAAGTCTACACCTCAAAAAATCCCAAGAAAAGAACAAATACTGCATGTTAGTAGATGCCTCAATCCCCCAGTAAATCAGAGCTTGTTATGATCTGATCCCATCTTAGGGAGAAGCCTGAAGCATTCTCACTTCAATGACTGAAGTCTCTCATTAATTTTCTTCCAGATCCTCAAGATCCTGAGGCAGACACTGAAGTACCGGAAGCAAGGCATTCCTGGTGTATATACATCTAAAAGGTACTAAGAGACTGGATACAACAGGCATTAGAGTAATGGTGTCTGTAGCCAGATGAGAAAGCACTGGTCATTTAATTCATTACACTGAAGTTTTTCCTGATGAGAACAAAGCTAAGGCTCAGGTGTTCCTGCTCCTTAACGTTCTAGGAATGGTCACAGTGGTTAACAGTTCTCTGACCACAGGGATGTCACACTTGCTCATGGGAACTAACACACTGTATCTGCCTACCTACCTCTTCACTTAAGCTACTTCTGGTTACTGTCTATATGCAAACTTTAAGAGCTCATCTATTTTAAAGTTTCTTAGAATTCTTTGGTTGACCATGTAAAACTAGCACTTAGGGGAACAGAAGTCTCAATTAACATCACGAACAATTAACAACTTTCTAAACTCTAGTCGGATACTGTACTTCCTTCCTCTCACAACCCAGAAAACCATGTAACTACAAGCAAGTTATAAAATACCAAAACTGATTTTTGCCATATGACTAAAAAACAAACAAAACAAGTCTTAATATCTGGTATATATTTCAATCAACAGTTTTTAGTCTTTTATTTCTTAGTCATCAGTCAGCATTTGACTTCTCAATATGTGGCCTAGGTCTTAAAAAATATAATTCCAAGAAACTTTGCCCACTTTGAATCAAATACATGCTGGTTCAAATAAAGCTATACAGAATTTAATCACAGTTCACCAAACTCCGGGCTGTACATTACCATATTGTCATCATTAACGAAAATTTTAATTATCATGAAGAAAAACACACTTTAACCCTTTCCTACCCATCTCTTCGGGCTTAGAATTAAGTCAACTATATATTCAATCTCAAAGGCTTACCTACAAACTTACCTCGGCATCTGGGTTTTCTGGTGGCCTCTGATTTTGGCAGTCCATGTCAGCTTCAAGAGAAGACACTTCGTTCTCCTCGGCTGGGACCTTCTCCACCATAGACGCTGTAGAGATGGTGAAAATGCCGTGGGTATTGACTCGTGACTTTGACTTTCACTCGAGATTTTTCTCCATCCTTCTGTGCTGAAACATTCTGAACAATGAAGCGGCCTACAGCAGAAAGAAATCAACAATTTCAGAACCAAATCTAAATCTATCACGCAGGCAAAGGCTAAGAAAGACTGCAATTCCGAAATTCCATTTTCTCTACCAACTGAGTTAAGACTTAAGTCCTTCAGTGTATACCAGAAACATAACCTAAGTACACAGTATACTTATAATACTTGGGATTAGTCTTAAAATGCCATGAGACCTTCCAAGGCAAGGGGACTCTCCGTGACTTTCCATTTAACACTTCTGACACAGACACTGTGTGAGACACAGACCAGCCATCCTCACCTCCTCCTACCTCACTTTACAGGGGAGCACAACCTCAACATGAAAATCCCAAGTATACAGCAAATGATATCAAGTGCTTGCCTCATTCTGATTCTGTAGGAACTTCAGGGTAGGGTATACTGTTTTCTGATTGATCTAAACATTTTCTTATGTTTCAAGGGGAGAGGTCAGATAAAACCTGTTATCAAAGCCTAAAACTATGATGCACTACAAAGCAGTTCCAGAGCATGACTGAGTAGAAATCAAGAGTGGTGACTCTGACCCAGACTCCCTGGGCTTGAATCCTGGCCCTGTGATGGCTATAAGCTACTTTATCTATGCTTCTACAGTTTGAGTTCATAAGGGTTTATGGTGAGCACTTACTATGGAACCAAGTGCTACGAGTTATCACCTCTACCAAACAATACTGTTACTACAAATACCACTGAAAAAAACCTAAGTGTTTTGAACCTATTATGTGCAAAGCGCTACATGGGATTTAATAGCCTTATATTTAAACTCCTGTTTACACAAACACACAGAAAGTTAGATTTATTTACTAGGTCAGTGAAATAGGTTGGAATAGGCCTTCATTAATTATCAAATCACTAGGTTCAGTAAGTAACTGTCATAAGATCCAGTTAAAGAAACAGTATTAACCACAGGGTACTCAAGAAGACTCACAGGAGAGATATTGTAAGATGGCTCTGTAAGTCTGTGCAGGCTTTTCAGTTCTGGTAACAAAATAAGAGAGCTAATGCCAGGCTAAAGAGCTTAGATTTTATCCTCCGTTGAATGGGGACTACAATCCAGCCTGTCAAAATTTTTGTCTAGTCTATATTCAATGATTACTTAAACTATCTATAAACAAATACAAGAAAAAATGATTTTAAAATATAAAATGCTCCTGTGTCAGAACATTTTCAGTTTTAAGGTTTAAGAAAGAAAACACAACTGGCCAGGTCAGACTCCTTCCAACAATTTCACTATGAAACGGCGCTGGGCAAGGCGAGTTCCGACAAGATCTAGCAATACTAGCATTTTACTTGGGAAAAGAGATGCAAGAAGATGCCTGTAGGTCTCCCACAGATTTTCAGTGTTACTTTGGGCCAAAATAGATGGACAGTGTCAAACTTCTCAAAGAAAAATGTACCCCCAAAATAGATTTTATTTTTTTTTTAAAGACTACACTACAAAGGTACCTTTTGGAGATAGTTACAACAGTTTCAAGCCAGGTTTTAAACTGAAGTAATGTTCTCCAAGTAACATTTCACCCAGAGGAAAGGTTAATACTAAAAGTAGGTGATAACCTTCAAGTACAGACTGTATCAGAAAAGGAAAAATACTCAAGTGTCCCTACACACACAAGTCATTTCATTTCTTTAGGCCAATTTAGTCAATAAAGAAGAGACTTCCCCATCTTCATTATTCCAAACTGAAACCGTCCTCATATCTTCAATTATGTTCCACTGCACATTTTCATGGCATTCCACTCAACACTGCTAAGAGCAGAGTGTTTAAGCTGGTACACTAAACCTTCAAAAGAATAAATACAATTAATTGCTCACCTATTTTTGCTTCCGGATACGGAACTCCTGAGGATCAGAATAGAAAGCTTCCAGCTCAAAAGGCCCACTTCTTAAGAACGTGAGAACTTTGGAGAAAGGAGCAGCGTGGTTTCTACTGAACACTTCATGGACACTAATAGGAAAGCAAAGGTACTCAGTACTTCAAGGGTTCAACTCACTGTGCTACACAAACAGAACTCAATCCAAAAGCTGATTCATCAACCCCATCTCACCATTTACAACCCCAAAAGAGAAGCATTTTGCCAAGTTTGATTGCTAAAAGATCTCAGTTAATCAAACACTACCATGAATGTCATACGTTCATTTTTTTAATATATATTAAAACCAAGTATGTGAACATTATTTTCTCCTACTTACCCTTCAGCATCTTCTGAATCGTGGCTCCAGACCAGAGATATTGGGAAAGGAACTGCATCAGTGACAGAAAATTCTCTAACTTTAAATGCCGGGGAAAGGATCGCACACTTAAATAAGAAAAAGAGATTATCATGAGCACATGAAAAATTCACTCAGCCTCTAACATAAAGATCAATTCAAATAGGACGGGTAGGTTCAAATTCAACTGCTTACCGTGCATATATATGTCTTATTCATAAAGTATTTATCATCTAAACACTAGATATAAAGATAAATAATAGTGGCATTCACTAGATAAAAAGATAAATAATACAACAAATCTTCCAATACTGGAAGATCCTTGTGTCCCCACAGCCTTATTGATTTATTGAAAAGTAACTCCCTGGCGGTGTCTAACTGGGCACAGGACTCTGCCAGGATGAGATAAAGCAGAAGTGGTTTGAGGAATGACTCCCAGAGATGCGAAGACAGTACCTGCAGTGCACACCCTCTGGCCACTGCTTCATCCGCATTGAGTGTTGTGCTGACATCTTTCCAAAGAATTTGGCGATTTTTTCTTTCACGGCTGGAATTCGTGTAGTGCCTCCAACTATCTCAACAGCACTCACATCCTCTACTTTGAGCTGAGTTTGTTCCATCAGCAAATAAAGGGAACTTCTATCTTCTGCAGTAAGTCAGCACAGAGCTCTTCAAATTGTGCCCTTGGCAGTTAAGAGGAAAACGTTAAGAAAACTGATCTTAAGAATTATTTTAAAAATAGGGCAGAATATTGGCCTTATCAACCCAACAAACTTTTTTCTTCTCAGACACCCTGAATTCCACATGGGCCAGGTTTAGCTATACCATAATTCATAACTTTTTCCCTAAAAATATACAAAATCCAGATGCAGAAGGGAGAATGAAAAGAAAATTAGTAACTACAGAAGAAATCACTTTTATATTAAGATTTCCATTCTTAGTCCTTAATGTTTTATGTGATCCCGTTTTCATTACTTTGAATATTTCCATTCACTTCAAAACATTTCTGTGAATGAAAACATTTTTCAATCACTGGCCCAGAAATACTACTAAAAAGACTTCACTATGAGAACACTTAACACAGATCTTCTTAAAAACCCTCTTTGCAGAAGTAACTTTAGTTCTAATGATGCTGACAGTCTTTCAGGTAGTACAATCTTGAAATGTGGGCCAAGACTCAGAAGACCACAATTAGAACTGACAACCGGACTACAGTTTCAGCAAGAAGTTCCTTCTATTTAATTTGTCAGAATTTGAGACACACCTGTTCATCTTTCCGGAAACGTCTTTGTCATTCATGAAGCACTCGATGTTCAGTGGTAGGTCTGTGCTGTTAGAGCTCATCAGCTTCTTCAACTTTTCACACTCCTGATACAGACGAAGGAGTGCTCGAATTTTGGATTTTGCATCCAACTTGTACTTAGTCTTAAATTCTGCACAAAAATGTTCCACTAACTTTGCATCAAAGTTTTTTCCTCCTAAGAAAGGATCAAAAGCTGTTCCCAGTACCTAATTTAGTTAAAACAACAAATAATCTGGTTATTTTCAATCATTTTGTAACCAGAAACTTAAACGTTGCTAACTCAATCAAAGACTAATAGGCTCAAAATTCCTATTTAAACTACAACATGAAACCCAAGTCAATTAGGATATATGTCACTATAAAATCCAAATGAAACACTACATCTCTATGATATTTTTAATTCTAATGATTACATAGAAGATAGTCTTAGAAAGTTTTTCTTTCCTAAGCAAGAACAATTAAAGAGTATTCTAAGACAACTGCATTGTCTTTATGGAGATCAACCTTAGGAACAATTCTGTTAATAGCTTTATCCCAAACTTTTCATTACCCAAGAAGCTCAGTAGCTTAAAGTAACAACAATTGTCACACATTAATATCTGGGTCACTTAGTTCCAATTTATGACCTTACCTTCAATTTTCCCTTGTTAAAGGCACAGGCAGAGACTTGAAAAGCTGAATGCCCCATATCAACAAAAACCACTATTCGAGGTTTCTCATCCAGGCTTGGGAGATCCTGCTTATAAATTCCATAATTCAAAGCAACTAAAAGGAAATTAGTATGTTTCAATACTTTGGTTCACATTCTTTCAGTAATTTCATAGTTACCAATATAATTACACATGCAGGGAGCCGGACTATACTTCAACCAATTAAAGGTGAACACATTTCTTTTATATCTGACTTTATACTTCATTCCTTTCTGATTTTAGAACAATGTTCCATCACTTTTAAACATATGAAGAGATGTGACAAAGAAGACATATGTAATACAAAAACTGGCATGGAAACCACACACAGACAATATCAGACTCATTACACAATACTTACATTTGAACCACAACCTGCTAGGAGACTGCTTATCCAAAAAAATTTAAGAATTTAATATATAACTATAGCAACTACAGTTCCTATCAACTGGATTCAAGGCAAATAACTGATCTACCTTAAACAGTCTATGGTTCACTTTTTCTGAATTTTGAAACCACTGTGGATACTCAAGAACACACCTTTATCAATACTTAAAGAATCCTTAAAATATCTATTAAAAATATGCTAAACAAAGTCCTATTTGCTTTGCTTGAATACACTAAGGTGTAACTGACTTTGGGTCCATCCTTAACTGACACATGTGCTACTGAGTACTTTGCTCCCCATCGCCTCATTCCTAGCAAAGCGCCTAGCAAACGGCACAGCTTAAAACAACATCTGACATAAGAGGAATGACTGACTCCCAACTACCAACAATTGGGAAACATACGAGGGGAAAATTTTTTCTGCTATATCAATACTCAAGGTAGTTCTAAAACCCCATAATAAGGTTGTGGAAAACTTGTTTCTCAACTATAAAAACAATGTAAGGAAATAAAAAACTAAACCCAACACAACTAATTCAAAAGATTAAAAATACACATAAGTGTTTCCTAATGAAAACAGATTCACCCATTTGACAAAGTTCCAAATTCTGATTAAAACAAGCATCTGAAATACTAGAACTTTTGCTTTCAAATCTAAGTTTTTAATAGGTGGTATTTCTACATGGAAGTGTTTGATAACAGGACCATGTGTGTCTTTAGTTTCAACAGTATGTTAACTTTTACACAAAAACAGGTTTTTTCTTACCAGCTGTCATGTCATTCATGAGTCTTAAGCAGTTTAAGCCAACAATCTGTGCAGCATCTAAGACAGATCGCCTCTCAGCATCTGTGAAGAAAGAAGGGACCTGCAAACAAGAAAGGAAAAAATTTTAACTTACCTAGAAAACCAAAATACATACAAATCCCTCATACCCACAAGCGATCAATTCACAACAGTCCAGCTAAACAGGTGCCTAGCCATGTCATTAAGTTTCTGGCAAGTTCTTTAAGAAACAGTAACTACTTTTGAGAAGATTGGCCTAAAATTTTTAGTATCAGGTTTATTGTAAGCAAATTTTAACCTGAATAAAAACTAATCAAGATATTCATAAGATATATTACCAGTTCTTTAACAAAGTTTTACATTTAAGTGGAAGAAATACTACTTCTAAAGTGGTCATATTTCTACTGACATTTGGAAATTATTCTGCTAAGTCATCATTAAATGTAATTACACTATAAAGAGTACAGGAATTTAAAGATAAAACAAAGTTAATTCTAGCCACTGCCTTTTGATTTGCTATTCGTTGGATTTAAGCATTAGTAGATGGAGTACCTTTTAATTCAGCAGACCTATTAAGATTACAAAAATGAAACTTTTTTGTCAAAGTCTGTTGATTTTTTTAAGAGGAATCACTTTCTAGTACACCATTTTAATGAGCACATTCTTCCAGAAGAGCATCTAATAATACATTCACATAATTACTTAACTGGAAAGTACCTAAGAAAAAACTTGGTACAGGAGCTTCCACATTTTATCTTCAAGTATCTATAAATGCTTCGGAAAGAGTGCCAAGAGCAAAGGTGGGTCTCTGCTCACCTTTCCAGTCAGAACCCTTCTTTCTGCAGTTTTCCATATGAGGTTATTTAAAGGGAAGTGGGGGAGGAGGAAGGACCACTGACTTAAAACTTTAACTTTGTGCCAAGTCACTTTAGTTGTGTCCGACTCTGTGCGACACTGTGGACTGTAGCCCGCCAACCTCCTCTGTCCATGGGATTCTCCAGGCAAGAACACTGGAGTGGGCTGCCATGCCCTCCGCCAGGGGATCTTCCCAACCCAGGGACTGAACCCGCATCTCTTACATATCCTGCATTAGGTGGCGGGTTCTTTACCACTAGCGCCACCTGGGAAGCCCCTCTTCAACGGCATTTCTCTAAGATATTCCTTTAGTTGAACACTTTCTATCTTACAAGAGAAACTTCAGCCTTTCTGCCTCTCTATCCCAAGGTGAACAACCATAAAGGCTCCTGACGGGTCTGGGCAGGTCACCCTGCCAATAAAAGATGGTTACTGCTCACTGCATATCCTCCTGAATAACTTAATTATCAACTGTCTAATGAAAGTAGTGAGTTTACCAATGCTAAAAACCTGGGTTCTATCATTACTGGTTGGTTACATTCTTTTTATAAGATATTTTTAATGTGGACCATTTTTATTTTTATTTTAATAAAAAAATATATTATATTTAACCCAACATATCCAAAATATTTTATATTCTTTATATTAACTCTTCAAAACCTGGTGTGTATTTTATGCATACAGCACATCTTGGTTTTGACTAGCTCCTTTTCAAGTGCTCAGAAGCCATGTGTGGCCACTGGCTACCATACTAGAGAATACAGATTTAGAATCCAAGTAATTTAAGGATATAAGAACCTTAAAGTCATAATAAACTTCTGATTTTCACCATATGAAAATTCTAACCCAGAGGAATAAGTAAATTACTGACTTAGGTCAAACAGTAAGTTCTCTTTTCAGAGTACATTACCCCATAATTTTTCCATTTATTGGACATCTTTAATGACCATCAGGCATATCACCATTTGTGAAGTATATACTGGAAGACTTGATAAAATTTTGCCAGCAGTTCAAAAACATTTAAGGCATGTAATCTTTTTTGAGTGATGTAGACCATTTTTAAAGTCTTTATTGACTCTGTTACAGTACTGCTTCTGTTTTAGGTTTTGGCTTTCTGGCTTTTAGGCATGTAGGATCTTAGCTCACCAAACCCGCACCCCCTGCACTGGAAGGTGAAACCCCAACCACTGACTGCCAGGGAAGTCCCTTAGTTACAACTACTGCTCATCAAGAACTCACTGGTTCTCATGTGGGTGAAATCTCTCATGTACGTATACAATTATCTCTCAATACAGAGCATCCTCCAATTTGATCAGCCAGTCTGTATTTTCAAAAAGCCCAAAAGGAAATTTTAATATGCACCACCATGCAAAAACTTTGCAACTTCTGGCTAAAGACAGCATTCAAACCTACTCTGCAATGCTGCTAAACACTGCAGTGATACAGCCCAGCAGAACTCTGATCTCTGGCAGGAGAACAGCTTTCACACGTTTAGTACTAAAAAGCAACATGAAGGCGGCAAATTAAAATAAAACACATTGCCTTGCTGAATTCTACTTACTGAAATAACACAATCTGTTACTGGCTTCTTAAGGTTGTTTTCAGCAGTTTCTTTTAACTTAGTCAACAGCATGGCTGTGATCTGCTCCACACTGAACAGATGTTCTTCATCCATGTACATCACCTGCATTGAGGAAAGAAAATGCTCTCATCACTGCAGTCCTTAAAGTTCCATGCTACTAATATTAACTTCCAAACATTATTACATATTCTCTTCCAGAAAACCTTTATTGTTTTGGCTGTTTAAGAGGAGGAAAGGGAAAAAGAGAAAAGTGGATAGGAAAGCAAAGCAGAAGGAAAAAGAAATATTCTTCCCCAGAGACGAAGAGGAGAAACAAAGCTGGGGCATGTTTTCCCTACCCCAAGTACTAGACCAAGCACTATAGACAGCAGTGAAGTTCCACTTTCACTGAAGAGATGAATCACAGAGACAAATATGATTTTGTGTAGATCATAAGACAGGAATGCCTCTGTAGTTTAAAAAAGGTTTCTGCTTGTATTACACCAGAGCTCTCCAAACAATTGCAAACGAGCTACAGTGGAACAGGCTGTTTTTCATACGACATCACAATTTAGATCTCTTTAGACACCAGAAATTCTAAATCTTTCTAATTGCCAAGATGTTATAAGAAACACAAACCAAGTTTTACAGCAGTATATACCATCTGAGTAATTCTTCAAGGATGATTTAAACATAGACCCACAGTTTAAGAAAAACCAGATAAAAAATAAATGACCACCTTGTCCAATTATAGAAACCGAGTTAAATACTTATTAAGAATTAAGTACTTTTCTCTGTAGAGGAACTGAACAGTTTCTTAGTAAGGAATCTTAAAGTTGTTCAATTAAATTACCTTTATTCCAACTCCACCATTTTTCATTGGAACCAGATCATAACTTAAGTTTTCCTTCTCCTTTTGAATGAAGGGGTCATTGAACGCTCGGCCATGAAACCTCTTAAAATTAGACACTGTATTGTTTGCGTGAGTGATTTGCTGGAAAAAAAAAATTAAATTCTAATTTCAACATCAATCACTAGTTACAGCAATTAAAAAGCAAGTCACTTGTTCAACTCCAATCACCAGGATATAAGTAACTTGCCCAAGAGCCCTGAATTTCTCCACCAATGAAAACACTTTATTTTCTCTCCTTTTCCTACAGAAATGCCAGAAGGGAAGCAGTGAGAGGAATATACACACAGGCTTCCAAATCTGCAAGATGAACTCAAAGGTAACTAAACTATCAACTAAAACTCTGAACAAGCCCCAAGAACGTTATGTATCATCCTTTTCTCCCACTGAACTTGTTTTATGCCTAACAAATAACTGAAAAAGGGTTAATTATAAAGCCCTAGACTCTTTGTGACCCCATGGACTGTAGCCTACCAGGCTCCTCCCTCCACGAGATTCTCCAGGCAAGAGTACTGGAGTGGGTTGCCATTTCCTTCTCCAGGGGATCTTCCCGACCCAGGGATCAAACCCGGGTCTCCAGCATTCTAGGCAGATATTTTACCTCTGAGCCACCAGGGAAGCCCCATAGTCCAATTACATTTTTCTAAAAAGGAGTTAACTGTTATAGTCTATTAAGTCGCTAAGCGGCCAGGATAAGTTTTTCTGAGTCACAAAATGTATGGATTGCTACTTTTTCTATCAATAGCATGGAATATTAATAATCTATACCAAAAAGCAGAAAAGGTGAGGATAGACCAGTGGTTGCATGGTGTTAAGACTGAGCACCCTGGACTCTGAAAAGGTAAGGATAATTCAAACAGTTTCCATATGAGGAAATGCTTTCAACTGCTTGTAGGTATTTTTGATGGTTAGGCTCTGGATATACAAAAGTCACACTTGACAGCATACTTCACTCAAAGATGGCAGCAGTGGGAACCTTATTTAAAGCACAAACATAATTACAATAAAAGATGAAAAACTAAGACTTCTAAAGTGACTAGTTTGAAAAAAGCAAAACAGTTTACTGTTTACTTCTCTGGTCTACTTCTTATAAAAGGGAAAAATACAGCTTGGCAACACTAGCTTTCAAATAATACGGAATATTTCCAACAATGTTTACGTGCTAACATTCCTTGTGATTCTGGAACTGAGATGACACATGTCTAGTACTCTACAGGCTAGATCGAAGCCTCCATGGATTCTCCCTGTGTAACAACAATGCAGTAGCTCTCAGGGCTGGGATGTGAGTCTTCTCTACAGGCAGTCAGGGAGGCTGTTACCTCACTAGGCTCTCCCTTCTGAGTAGGTCACTCAGTGGCATGCCCATTTCTCTCCTTGCTTTGTCTTTTCTTTCGTTCCTCTCTTCCAACTAGCTGTGACACAGAATTCCAGCGTTTATAGAGTTGTGTTTCCTTTGTAGCAATACTATTTTTTGTATTTAAAAGAATTTTTCAACCTTATTTTAATTATGTAAATCTGATGCATAACCTTGTGTGAATTTAAGGTATACAGAGTATGTTTACTTTGAGATGTTTACATATATAGGACTGCTTTCAGTCCCTTTCTTAGATTTTCATATTTATTTTTTCTCCCCAACCCCCAAAACTGAAGTTATAATGTGAGCCCTAAATGGGAGTCACATAGGTAAATTATCAAGTCCTTAATAAGTAAAATTAATTCCAATAACTTATTTAGCCTAATATATCTAAAATACTGTCATTTCAACATGCACTCATTGTAGAAAACTAATGAGATGGTTTTCTTTTTATTTCATTTTAAGCCTTCAAAATTGCATGTATTTCATACTTTACATTTTAACCCAATTAGGCACATCACAAGTGCTCAAGAACTGTATTTAATGGCTACTCTATAGGACAACAAAGGCCTAGACAACTAGTTCTCCTTAATTACTAAGTAACTTGAAAATGCTCTTAAACAACAGAACTTCTTAGAAGTTCCTTCTATAAAGGAATCTTTAACTCTTAAATGAGTATCAGGAGAAACTTCACATGAAAGAATTTCATGTATCTCATTTTAAAAATCAAATGTCTTAGAAAATAGGATACACATTAAAAACTAAGGTTGGAGGATTAGAGAGTTAAAGTATATCTTATTCAATAAAACAAAAGGAAGAGAAAAGGAAAATAGGGATGTAAGGGCTCATAAGTGGAGTAGGAAATGGCAATCCACTCCAGTATTCTTGCTTGGAAAATTCCATAGACACAGAAGCCTGACCGGCCACAGCTGATGGGGTTGCAAAGAGAAGGACATGACTGAGCGAGTGAGCACACACACAAGAGCTCATAAGGAATACTTGCATTACAGTCCACAAACTCAAAACACATAGGCTTAGGTATTTCATATTCTCGTATGTTTCTGAGATTTTACTTTTAAAACTTCTTTCAAAATGATCAGAATCCTCTTCAACATACCTGATTTTTGGCTGCAACTCCAATTGTCCTGTTTTTTGATCCAAATGATATGACTGATCTAGAAAAGATGGAAAAAACCCATGTTTCACAAATGTAAAGAAGCATAAATTAATTCCATTTATAATGGAATTATAAATTTCCATTCTTAGGCAAGGAGGACACAATTCAGCGCAAGTCTGGAGGCTACAGCTTTGGTCAGCTACTCTGTGAGGGCTCCAGCTTAACTGTTATCTAGGTGGCAGCCACACTCCCACTACTCCAACCCCAGCTCCCACTCCAGACTGCGCAAGGCTCAGAGGACATTTTCCAAGAGCACTAGTACCAGTATCATTCTCCAGGCCCCAATCATTAGCAAGTGGACATTAACTCTGAAAATGTTTTGAACAGTTAAAGTGTATTATTAACTTGGTCCTACACACCACTGACAAAAATATGGCAGTTACCAACTTCACAGAAATCTAAACATCACTATCCTACCTACTGCTGTTCTAACAGACCACTTGACTCTTTCGAAAATTTTTATATAACGAGAAACAAGTGGGCCGAAATTATGCTTCCGGAATTTAAAAGCACAAAAGAGGGTCCTATGCAGAAGACTACACTTGAGCAAGTCAAGTAAAAATGCAGAGCAAGTACCACAACAGAACCAAGTATAAATGCTGAGCACAACGACTGAATAATCAGTTACATTTTAAAGTCAGCTTTTAAGAGATGAAGTGACTTGTAACCGTGAAACAGCCTTCAGAGCAGTGGGAACAGAATGGCAGCACAGAGCAGAGACAAGCACAAGAGTCTTATCAGAAGGATGGAAGCGAATTAGGTTTCAGATTATAAGGCGGAAAAAGAGTAACAGTGCGATACGAGCAAAATAGGAATACAATAAGGGCATTAAATAACCAAGCCGAACCAAATTCAAATTTAGACATCTCAGACCTGAATTATCTGAGCAGGTGCTAAATAGCCTCTGAAAATCCAGAGAACTGTTGGAGCAAAGGCTGGACTTTAAAATACCTTCCGAAAACAGTCACCCCTAACTCAAAGTACAAATACAGCTGCCCGAAGAATTTATTCATTTTCCAAGGGGAGAATAAAATTAATTACACCAAACAAATTAACAGTAGCCAATGCAGTTGAGTCAAACATCTATTATATAAAATATTAAACTCCAATACTGCCCTCCGCTTTTATTTTTGAGAGACACACCTGTCATCTTTAGTTTCACAGTGATCTCTAGAACCACAAATACAATTTTTCCTACAATAGGTTTTCTTCCTTTTATTGAACAAAAGAGAACAAAGATATAAACTGTCCCTAGGCATGAAAACCTGAGATTCTTTTTTCCTTACTATACTCCAATCAGAGACGTTGGCACAGCTAAAGAAAAAGACTGTAGATTTATAAAAAGGTTGATGCATGAGATGCTTAGGGAATAAGTCTTCCAACTGGTACTGTCTCTGAATATTTTCTCATTTCCATTCACTTTTATAAATGTCCATCTGCACTCAAATATTGATAGAAGCCCAGTCATTTCACCTCTGGGCTCAATGCTTCATTCCTTATACATTATATTCAAAAATTAAGACCCTCTCCAAAAAAGTTGCCTTTAAAACGTTACCCTTTGCCCTCCCCATGCCGCTGTAGAATATACTGTTTAATTCATTGACAACATCCAGTTCTAGTGTGCAAGTGTGCAATTTTTATTTTCTCTCATCTGTGCAAAATTAAAAAAAAAACGAGAACACAATTCCTCTATAATGGCTTTCATAAAACGAGCAAAGAGGCCTTTTGAATGATCCAAGCGTGAGTAAGAAGATACACTCATCTATCTTAGCAGCGAGCCTGTGGTCGCTAACAACAATCCACTGGCTCACAGCACAAGCAGCAGCATACAGGCTCTGGAAGCTTCCAGCTCATTTCGAGATTCACAATGCGGAAGAAAAGGCTCGGCAGCCTCAGCTCTACGGTGCGAAAAGACAGGCTAGGAAAGAGAGGGGACAAGCTGGGGGCGGCTCAGCCAGCTCCGAGAAGCCGGGTGGGGAAACGGGGGCGGCCGCGGAAGGAGCTGGCAGAGACTTCTCGCCAAGAAAAGGGAGCCAATTCTCCGGCTTGACCCCCCGACCGGCTCCCAGGAGGAAGCCCGCCCGAAGTGACCACCCCGGGGAGACTCTATTCTCGGGCTTCCTTGACCCCGCGAATCCCAGACACAACCCCTCTCTGATATGCGGCTGCAGGCACCTCCCCTACCCAGCGGCCAGGCAGCCCGCATCCCGATCCCCACGGAGGGGGGGCACCTCTCCCAACACCGCGCTCCGTTCGCCGCTGGCGTTCCGCGGCCGACCGCAAGCCTGGGTTCCCCGGGATCCCTAACCCCTGCCGGCTGCCCCCCGCCACCAGGCTCCCACTTACGGGGTGCATCGGTCGCTGAACTCGTTGGCGATGGTCTCGATGCCCCCTGCCCGGGCCACCGCGATATAGCAGCTCTGCGAGCCCACGTCCAGCCCCACCACCGACATGGCCGGCTCTCGGTCCGCCTCCGCCTCGGCTCGGTATGAGTCTGGGTCTGCGTCCTTCTGGCCGCGCTTCCTGCCCCGGCCGCGCTCGGCTCCCGCGGGGTCCGCTCCTGTCACGCGGACGGACGGACACACGGACAGTCTGCCGGTCTGGCGCCTCCGGCTTCCTGGGGACAGTGGTGGTTCGCAGAGCAGGAGCTACGGGAGAAGGCGGCGCTTGGTATCCGCGAGTCGCTCCGCAGCTCGGGCTGCCTGCCCGGATCTTCCGCAGCTCGCTCACCGGCGCGCCGCTGAACTACCGACCCAGAAGGGGAGGTCCCAGAGCCTCAGCCTTAAGTATTGCACTGATCGGAACTTTCCAGAATCTGCGGCATTTACTCACCGGCGCCTCCACCGGCCTCTCCACGTGCTACTTCCGCTTCCTTCTTCTCGAGCCTTCTCGAAAGATTCTACCCAATGAGTGGCTGGTCCCTCTGGGGACGGCCGCCGTTGCCATGGCAGCCAGAAAGCCACTCCTGCGCTATTGGCTCAAGCTGGCCAGGCTGACCCGCCTACGCCCCCGCCCGCCCTAACTAGAGTCTCTGCCTTCCTAATAAAATGGGCAACGAAGAATGACTCGAAAAAATCGTAATCTTCGTAATGTACTAGTGGGGGATGGTGTCTGACCCTTGGATTGAGAGAGGAGGCTCAGGTGCCGGAGACACACCCCACGCCCCACTTCTGCCGAGACCCGAGACCCCGGTACGCTGGGGAGCCTGGACAGCTGTCACAGAGCATGTCGGGAACCGTAGTCCAGCTGGGAGTCAGTGTCGCCTTGCATGCTGGGATGTGTAGTCCTGGCCGCGGTGCGTGCTGGGAGCCGGCTTTGTCTTGGGAGGCTCTCGGGAGAGGCCGTGTTTCTCTGCTGCTCTTGCGCGCTTTCTCCAGCTACAGCGTTGTTTTGTTTGCGTGCTTGTTCGGTATCCGCTTCTATTATTGTCTTGATTACGCCACAGCTGGTGAATTATGAATTAGAAGGAGGAATTTCCGTTTCAATTTCTAGTAACAGCCCTAGAATTTGTGTTAAATGCTCTTGTATTCATCAGCGGCAAGGATATTCTTTTGTGGAATAAAATGTCAGCGTTTTCGTTTTACTTTTTGTAAGCGAATTTTAGGTGTGGCGTAATTTGGAAAGCTATCTGTGGTGCCACTTTCTGCTTAATTTTACTCCATCTGACTTGAACAGACATTATTTTGCCCTGCCACTCCCAAGCCAAAATGATAAGTTTTGCTTTTCGCTTGGTCTGAAACAGTTTTTCTTTCCTGAAAAGCTATACCCCTATTACTTATTTTTTATTAGAAGGTGAGCATTAAAAATAGGGAAAAAGTGGCAGTTTGCTGCTATTATCGAATGTTTTATACCCTTCGGTGTCTTTTTAAGTTTGCTCTTTGCCGACTCTCGGATACATAAGATACATGAAATAGGTAGAAATTTAGACCTAAAGTGGAAAAAATTAACAGTAAGGCAGTCTAGGGCAGCGGGGAGGATATATATATGTAATCCTAAACACCTATCCACCTTCTTGTTTGGCAGAAACCAATGCAGCGATTCATGGGGTCTCAAAGAGTCGGACACGACTGAGCGACTGAACTGAATGCAACGTTGTAAAGCAGTTATCCTCTAATTTAAAAAAAAAAGCAACAACAGTCTGTCGGTCCTCTAGAGACAAGGCTAGGCGGCCAGGTTTACCTTACAAATAAAGTCAATTTTACCCGTTGGCTCAGACAAGCTAGATAATGTTACATGCTTCAGTTAACTCACCTTGAAGATGGGAAGAATTTAGTAAAGGTGACTGTATTCATAAGTTTGAAAGTATAGTTAGCTATATTTATTTTTTATTGTTTTTTGTTTTGCCTCCCCCTACCCCCCGCTTTTTTTTTTTTTTCTGCATATCAAAACCTTGTATTGAAATCCATGGAGACTTTCTTGGCTGTCCAATAGTTAGACCCCTCTTCCACTGCAGGGGCACAGGTTCTATCCCTATCAGAGAACTAAGATCCCTCTTGCCACATGTCCTGGCTCCCCCCACCCAAAACATTTTTTTCCCTGGAATCATAGCACTTTTGAACAGAAATAGAACTTTGAGGTTTTTTTTTTTTTTTTTGGTCTGCTTCCCACATTTATATGAGGAAACTGTTGTGCAGAAAGGAAAAAGGAACAGTTCTAGGTCTCTGGAGCCAGAAGAATTTGGATCAGGTTCAAATCCTGGGGCAATACTGATATGTTTTATAATACAGCTTATAAGACCACCAGGCCTCCTGAAGGTAGATTTTATGGGCATGAATCCTGGCCATATGTATTTCTCAGTAATTTGCCAGCTCTGTGACCTTGAGATAATTACTAAGCCTTCCTGTGCCCCGCCCCTCAGGGTATGTGTAATGATTGAAAGGACATGTAAAGCACTAAACAGGTCATTATTGCTGATTTTCATTTAATATTCTTCATATTCTCCCTTGGGCTTCAGTTTCAATATGGGTAAAATGGACATATACCTGTCATTTGGGGAGTTTGGAAGGGTTAGATATAAACAAAGCATCTAGTTTGATAGTAGATACACAGTTGTTGTTGCTTAGTCCCTACTTCTTATCTAACAATTTTGTAGCCTGCCAGGCTCCTCTGTCCATGGGGTTTCCCAGGTAAGAATATTGGAGTGGGCTGTCTTTTCCTTCTCCAGAGGATCTTCCCAGTCCTTTTCTTCTGCGTTGACAGATGGATTCTTTACCATTGAGCCACCAGGGGAGTTCAGATATTCAGAAAGCTGTTGTAGTAGTAATGCTGCTGCTGCTAAGTCGCTTCAGTCGTGTCCGACTCTGTGCGACCTCATAGACGGCAGCCCACTAGGCACCCCCCTTCCCTGGGGTTCCGCAGGCAAGAACACGAGTGGGTTGCCATTTCCTTCTCCAGTGTGTGAACGTGAAAGGTGAAAGTGAAGTCATTCAGTCGTGTCTGACGTAGCAACCCCATGGACTGCAGTTTACCAGGCTCATCCGTCCATGGGATTTCCTAGGCAAGAGTACTGGAGTGGCTTGCCATTGCCTTCTCCGTGTAGCAGTAATACTATTAAAGAAAAGTAAGTGCCAGAACTTTGAGCTTAACTCATACTGTAGTTGATGCTGAGTTGTACATTTGTATAGCCCTCTTGTATTCAATCAGTCCACTTATTTATTTATTGGAACAGGTGAATGAGTAGGGGCCATATGAGCCATCATATGTATTATCTAATGATGCATTTATGACATGCTTGAAATCCTTATCATTTTTATTACCTCACTGTATTTTATTTTGATTTATTATGTTTTATATATATATACAGTTTCTCACACTATTTCTATTATAGTGTGAGAAATTTTAGAATGAAACCAAATAAAAGTAATCCCAACAGACTGCTGTCTCATTGTGGATCCAGAGGTAAACAGGGAATGAAGGTGACTTTATCCTCAGTGTGGTGGCTGCCACTGGAGTTACTGGGTTTTTCCCCCATATGGGTCTTAAAGAACAAAGAGGGTTTTCAAACCTGGAAGCAGAAACAGCTCCCAAAGAGGAGCAATGACGAGGCCATCCTTGGCAGTCCAATGGATAAGACTCAGCGCTTCCAATGCAGGGGACATGGGTTCTATTGCTGGTCAGGGGACTAGGATATTACATGTTATGCCACATGGCAAAAAAAAAAAAAAAGATAAAAATTCAGGCATTAAGAAAAGGAAAGCCAAATCAAAATGTCAGAAAATAATGTGCAGTAGATGTAAAGGGCTATGACAGACTTCCTTGAAAGGAAGGGAGAGATGGGCAAAGTGGATATATAGACAGAATAATATACATGAAAGTGCTCATGACTTTCAGCTTTTGATGTGAGCCAGTATGTTGTGGTCTCCTCTGTATTCAGTGAGGTGCTGCATACTGGAGGTTACAGAAGTATCAAAGTTGTTCTAAATCAGGGTGCCTTTGGTAAAGCTTCTCTGTAATGTCAGTCCCTGAAATCTTGTCCATTTCAGTATCTGCTTTCTAAAGAGTTTTTTTTCCTTCTCATACATTAACTTGAACTTCAGTCTTTAAAAATTAATTGGTACTTATAGATTCTATTTTGTCTTGTTTTTAAGTCCATCCTAAAGGAGATCGGACACGACTGAAGCGACTTAGCAGCAGCAAAGGAGATCAGTCCTGGGTGTTCATTGGAAGGACTGATGTTGAAGCTGAAACTCCAATACTTTGGCCACCTGATGCGAAGAGCTGACTCATTTGAAAAGACCCTGATGCTGGGAGGGACTGAGGGCAGGAGGAAAAGGGGACGACAGAGGATGAGATAGCTGGGTGGCATCACCAACTTGATGCACATGAGTTTGGGTAAACTCCGGGAGGTGGTGATGGACAGGGAGGCCTGGCGTGCTGCGGTCCATGGGTCTCAAAGAATCGGACACGACTGACCGCCTGAACTGAACTGAACTAAGTCGTGTTAGGGCACCTAAAAATAGAAATACATGAAAAAATACTGAAGAAAACCAAGACTATATGGGTTTTTTTTCCTCTAACCTACAAAGGATCATCATATTTTATAACAAATGTGGTGAAGCTAAAACTTAAATCATGGGATAATGCTCATATCTGTCCCTCCAAGCTCGCTGAGACCCGGTTCCCCTGGAGCACACATGGCCTTTCACCCGACCTGGAAGATTCTGTGTTTGTCTAGTCTAAAAATCTCTTCCTCAGGTTCCTGGCTAGGCCAGCTCCTTCTCACTCTTCAAGGCTCAGTATAAATCTCATCTCCCACAGAAATTCCTGAATGCCAACCTATGAGCACATCATCCTTCCCCAAGGAATACCCAGTGTTTGTTCAGTTATTAAGGTGACCCTGGCACCAGAGGGTAGTCACTATTTGGCTTGAGCTAATCAGCACATTCATTCCTCTCAACCACAGTCATTGGTTCAGGGGTAGGCACGTGACCTACTCAGTCCAACAAGGTGACTCTCAGTACCATCACTTAGAAAGTAGAGATGAAGGGACTTCCCTGGTGGTCCAGTGGCTAAGACTTCATACTCCCAGTGCAGGGGGCTGGGGTTTGATACCTGTTTGGGGACCTGGATTCTACATGCCAAAAATAAGAGTGCACATGCCACAACCAAAGATTCTACATGCTGCAACCAAGACCCAGCACAGCCAAATAAATAATTTTTAAAGAAGAAAGATAGTAGGGATGGGAGCCTTACCTCTCTGCCCCTATCCATCTTTGTGCCCTCCACCTCCTCCTATTTCCTCCAGGCACAATCTTGTGAGGTTATGACATCACAGTGATGTTACCATTCTCAAAAGGAAGCTGCAATGTAGAGTTGGATAGACATTGGAACCAGGGGCCTAAGCCAACCCCAAAACCCACCCCACCTCTGCTTTGAGTTCCATGAACCATTCATTTCCTTACAGTTTAAGTCAGCTTGAATTGGGAGTTTATTACCCGCTGACAGGCTTCTCTGGGGGCTCAGATGGTAAAGAATCCACCTGCAATGTAGGAGACTCAGGTTCAATCCCTGGGTCAGGAAGTTCTCCTGGAGAAGAGAATGGCAACCCACTCCAGTATTCTTGCGTGAAGAATCCCATGGACAGAGGAGCCTGGTGGGCTACAGTCCATGGGGGTTGCAAAGAATCGGACATGAATAACTGACACTTTATCTGCTGACCAAAATATCCTAATCTCCTCTGTAAGGGAGGGCTTCCTTGGCTCCATTATCTGAAGTGTCTCCTGGTTACCCAGTTATCCTCTATTGTTAATCCATTCATTTCCTTTCCAGCATGCACAAGCTGCAATTATCTTGCTTATTTATTTATTCATTAACTTATTTTTTTCTTTTTCAATTGTATGGCTCAGAAAGTCAATGACCTTGTTTCCCTTATAAACTTATTAGGGAAAAGGGAAATGTATCAGTTTTCCTGTAACACAGGCTTTTTCAACTGTTGATATATTAGACCAGATAATTCTTGGTTGTGTGTGTGTGTGTGTGTGTGTGTGGAGGGTGTCCTGTGCATTATAGGATGTTTCAGAGCATCCTAGCCCTCTACCCACTAGATACCAGTAGTAGCAACTCTCCACCCTACCCCACCCCAAACTGTCCCTGATTAAGACCCACAGCTGTACGATTTTATTTAAGCTTCGTTGGTACAAAAAGGACATAGTCATTTTAAAAAAAATATTTATTTATTTTATTTGGCTGACCTGGTCTTAGTTGCAGCATGCAGGAGCTGGTCTAGTTGTGGCATGCAAACTCTTAGCTGCAGTGTGTGGGATTGAGTTCCCTGATCTAGTTTCTTGATCCCAGGGATGGAACCTGGGCCCCTGGGAAGCACAGAATCTTAGCCACTGGACCACGAAGGAAATCCCCAAAAGGCATAGCCTCAGGACATGTTTTTGAGAAAAAACAAAGTAAGGTTTGATTTCTGAACCACAGAGAATAAGAGATGAGAAGAATGATGACCTCATTAAGAATGAAACAGGCAACGTCAGCTTGTATTTGGTTCAGTAGATGAGGAGGGGTAGGCTCCCCTTCATTTAGCTGCAGGACATGCTGGTTGTTGTGAAAACATGACCCGTCCACTCCAAGGAGTTCATTTTGACTGCAATTGAAAAGTATTTTTGCAATTATAAATTAATTCCCTCAGGCAAGTATGTATAACTCCACCACCTTTCCTTTCCTTAGTTTTTCCTTGCTTGTGAAGTAATAACTGAATGCCTGCACACTTGCTGAAAATTATTAAGTACTCATTTCTGATTACCTTAAGCATTCTGCTTTACTAGAAAAAGAAAGAAATTTAGCATTTGAATAACCAGGATCATTGCTGCCTTACATTCTCATTTTTCACCCTGAAACTAAATTCACATGCCATAAATAGATCCCTTTTTCTCTTTCCTTTGTTTTTTCAACACGTAGGAGGAAAAGCAAAGGAAGAAAGAGGAACCTGTGTCTACTCTGTTCTGAACTATAATGGGGTCAAGTCTTATACTTAAAGATGAGTCATTTCAGTACAGACTGTTTGGATTTGCCCTGTTGGAAGGAAGCACCTTCCTTTCAACAAGGAAATAACCACTAAAATGTTGGTGGTGGTTTTTTTTTTTTTGAATCAGATAAATTCTGAAACCAGGATAATTCTGAGCTCCAGAGATGTTAGCATTCATGATGGATGCCATCGGTATAAGTTCTTGAACCCAAGGGTGTATTCGGTTCCTCCCAATGAATTAATAATCCACTCAGGAGGGTGGGAGTGGTAAAGCGAATAGCATTTTTCAGGATTTGTTTTCATCAGTCATGTCTGGCTATTCTTACCTCATTTGTACTACATGAAATGAAATCCCTCCTTCAAGACACTTTGGAAGAGCTGGCCACCTGATAGCAAAGTGAAATCTTGGCAAGAATGGATAAAATCACTAACAGTCAGTTGTCTCATGGTGGATAACTAGAAAAATGTGGAAGAGAGATAACTAAGGCACATGCAAATTAAAATTACTTTGTGTGCTGTGCTTAGTCACTCAGTCCAGGGGACCTTCCCAACCCAGGGGTTGAACCCAGGTCTCCCAAATTGTAGGCAGATTCTTTACCAGATGAGATACCAAGGAAGTCCTTTAATTCCCTTTTAATTTCAAAGCATAAAAAGCAAAAAGGGTATTTCTTGCAATGCCAGTGTTTGTTTAGTTATTCACAACTAAACCCTGGCACCAGAGGGTGGTTACTGTTTGGCTTGAGTCAATCAGCACATTCATTCCCCTTGACCATAGTCATTGGTCAAGCACACCAGGCTTCCCTGTCCTTCACTATCTCCTGGAGTTTGCTCAAACTCATGTCCGTTGAGTTGGTAATGCTATCTGAACAGTTCATCGTCTATCATCCCCTTCTCCTCCTGCCCTCTATCTTTCCCAGCATGAGGGTCTTTTCCAATGAGTCGGCTCTTTGCATCAGGTGGCCAAAGTATTGGAGTTTCGGCTTCAGCATCAGTCCTTCCAATGAATATTCAGGGTTGATTTCCTTTAGGATTGGCTGGTTTGATCTCCTTGCTGTTCAAGTGACTCTCCAAGAGTCTTCTCCAACACCGCAGTTTGAAAGCATAAATTCTTTGGCACTCGGCCTTTTTATAGTCCAGTTCTCACATCCATACATGACAACTGGAAAAACCATAGCTTGACTGGATAGACCTTTGTCGGCAAAGTAATGTCTCTACTTTTTAATATGCTGTCTAGATTGATCATAGCTTTTTTCCAAGGAGCAAGCGTCTTTTAATTTCATGGCTGCAATCACTGTCTGCAGTGATTTTGGAGCCCAAGAAAACAAAATCTTCATGGTTTCCATTTTTTCCCCAACTATTTACCATGAAGTGATGGAAATGGATGCCATGATCTTAGTTTTTTGAATGTTGAGTTTTAAGCCAGCTTTTTCACCCTCCTCTTTCATCCTCATCAAGAGGCTCTTTAGAATGATGAGGCACTCCAGAATTATTGCACCTTCCTTCTGGCTGATTTCTCCATCAGCAAGTGCAAGATTTAAGGTATGTTTAGGGGAGCAAATGCTTCCAAAAAAACACAGTATTGCTCTTAGGAAGCTGGTATTGCTGACTAAGGACCCTGAAACCAGCTATTTAAATTGTAAAATGTTAAGTGTGTTTTTCCTGAGGAAGTTTGTAAATTGTTATTTTTTTCTTTTCTTTCTTTTTCTTCTTCTTTTTTGGGGGAGCCTCACCACAAGGCTTGCAGAATCTTGATTCCCCGACCAAGCACTGAACCTGGCAATGGAAGCACCACCTCCTAACCTAGATTGCTGGGGAATTCCCTGTAAACTGTTATTTTTATTTAAACAAAAAATAAGGACACTCCACAAATACGTTATCGCGCTTTGTTTTATGCTTGCAAAATGTCTCTTCTGAGGAGTTCACCGTTTATGAACTCTTTTCATTTTTTGACAGTATAAATTCTTCCCGTTTGTCAATTAAAGAAAGACACTCATCATCCAGCTCTACAGGGATTCAGTCATTAACCACTGCAGTTGCTGACCTCCAGTACACCTTGAAAGTTCAGGATAGAGAACAGGATGAAGCCCTCTGTGCTCTGGGAAAACTGGCAGAACAGGCCTTATGCACAGATATTTTCAGGAGAAAATTTCATGAACCCAATTTCTTGCATCTTCTCATACTTAGAAAAGCACTGAAATCATTAAGGTATCTGTGCCTTGTGACTAGCAGTAACCTTCTATCTACCAAGATATGTGCTTAGTTGCACCTCTCCCTTCTTGAAAATCACATGTGTGCTTGAAATAGAGTAGGACCCTGTGGTTCTCCCCACCCTTCCCATGTCTTCAGCTTGCCTTTTGTGTGTAGATAAACTTTAGCCAAAGAATAACTTTAATCAGAGAAGTGAGAAAATGCAAAAAAAAAAAAAAAAAAAAGGAAAACATTCCAACAAGATTAAATAATAAGAGTTTAGTCATTAAGCATAGTCAAGCACTTTCATCCCTCCTAAGGGTTACAGATAATATTCTGAGCCATGTCCTGTGAACTGTCTGATAGATACTGAAACCCCCATCAGGCAGAGAAATTAACTACATGATGAGAAGACTGTGGACGTGACATAGCTGCCACTATTCTGAGAGCCGGCCTCAAAGAGATGGGAACAAACCGACCCTGGGACTAAAGGCTAACTGTACTTAAAACAGGATGCTGCTGCTCGGGCCACCGATGACTAATTTCAAGATCACTGTCGGAGCTGACTGTGCTGTTTCTGCACGCAGCCACCTCCCTCCGACTATAAAAGTTCTTGCCCAGATTGTCTATGGGAGGGATCAGCCTTTGTACAGGAGTCCATTAGAAGCCTCCAAACTAAAGCAAACTTTCCTTTCCACCAGCCTGGCCTCCTTAGTGGCTTTTGAGCGGTGAGTAGCCGGCTCCCACTTTTGGTAACATGCTAACCGCCCCCTTTACCTGTTGGGAGCCATTCCTCAGAGCCCTCTGAGAGGGTGGCTCCTGGGCTATATCATCCTCAGGAAGCCCCCAAATAAAACTGAAACTTAGAGCTCTCAGGGTGTGTGTTTTTATTTCAGTCGACACCTTCGTCTCTGAAGGGAGGGGACAGAGTCAGCCCGAGGCAAAAAGGAAAGTCTGTCTTTAGCTCCTGACTCCTGCCTTTCTAAACCTCTCCCCAGCCTCCTCACCTGCTATGGGTTGTATCTCCTGTCCCGGAATGTAGGTCCCTGACCACCTGTGCCAAGGTTCTCAAGCCCCATATACATTTCCTGTTCCCGTCTGATTTCTTCTTGGCCTTACAAGGGCTTGAGGGGCCGAACCAGCAAAAGGCAACCCCTGTCCCATCTTATATCGTCAGCTATTTAAAAAAGTGCCCCCTCTGTCCTAGAACAAACTGCAGCAGACCGTTCCCCCCGCCTCCAGCCCTGCACTGGCTTTGTTTCATCTTCCAGTGGTGAGGTTACCTCCTGAGGAGAAGTAAGATCAATCTTGGCTTCTTACCACTGGGGCAGAGATGAAAGAAAGGACGTTTTGTTTCTCGAAAGTAAAGAGCCCCAGCCTTACTGTTGTGACCTATGACATGTCCTTGAGGATGGTGTTGGTCCTTGAACAGAATCAGAACTCTTCCTTGGGCAGAGTAAAGTGTGTCTATGAGTAAGGAAATGAGGGGATGCTTGGCTGCGAAGCGGGAGAGGGGACTCCAATACTGAGGAGTCCTGGGCTATTTCCAGAAGCGTTCCATATACCTTGTTGACTTTTTTTCTTCTTCTTCTTTTAAATTTTATTTTTAATTGGAGGACAATTACTTTACCCTTGTTGACTTTTTCCAATAAGATTGGGGCTCCGGGACATTCATCACGATGCAATAAAACTGATCTGGGTCACACCTTTGTGCTTTAAATATGTCTTTACAAGTTACATAATGAAAATGCCTGCTAGTATGTAATCTGACGTGTTTTCTTCTAACTAGTTGACTCTGCACTCTTAGCTTCACCTACAATGGATAAATACCTTCCTCCTGCAAGGCCTTCACTTCCACTTTGGACTGGAGATGTGGGGATGAAAGGCCTGAGGCTTCCCCTGCTCTCAGGAAGCTAAAGTAGAAGCTCTTAGAACAAGGTCCAGAGTCTGGCCAGCCAGGCTATGGATTTGGTGTTATGGTGAGGCATTTCAAGAAAATACCCTAGGCCCTGTGTCTAAGGTCTTTCTTTGAGATTGGAATGAAAACTGGCCTTTTCCAGTCCTGTGGCCACTGCTGAGTTTTCCAAATTTGCTAGTATATTGAGCACTTTCGCAGCATCATCTTTTAGGGTTTGAATAGCTCAGCTGGAATTTCATCACCTCCACTATCTTTGTTCGTAGTGATGCTTCTTAAGGCTCACTTGACTTCACATTCCAGGATGTCTGGCTCTAGGTGAGTGATCACACCATCGTGATTATCTGAGTCATAATGATCTTTTTGTATAGTGCTTCTGTGTATTCTTGCCACCTCTTCTTAATGTCTTCTGCTTCTGTTAGGTCCCTACCATTTCTGTCCTTTTTGAGCCCATCTTTGCATGAAATATTCCCTGGGTATCTCTCATTTTCTTGAAGAGATCTCTAGTCTTTCCCATTCTATTGTTTTCCTCTATTTCTTTGCATTGAATACTGAGGAAGGCTTTTGTATCTCTCCTTGCTATTTGCGGGCTTCCCTGTTGGTTCAGAGGTGAAAGCGTCTGCCTGCAAGGTGGGAGACCTGGGTTCAATCCCTGGGTTGGGAAGATCCCCTGGATAAGGAAATGGCAACCCACTCCAGTGTTCCTGCCTGAAGAATCCCATGAACAGAGGAGCCTGGTAGATTACAGTCCACGGGGTTGCAAAGAGTCGGACATGACTGACTTTACTTCACTTTGCTATTCTTTGGAACTCTGCCTTCAGATCGGTATATCTTTCCTTTTCTCCTTTGCCTTTCACCTCTCTTCTTTTCTCAGTTATTTGTAAGGCCTCCTCAGACAACCATTTTGCCTTTTTGCATTTCTAAGGTCAGATGAATCTGGGGTAAGAGCTGGCATTTACAACCTCTCTTGGGCAAATTACTTAATCTCTGTGAAACTGTACTTGAAATGTCGCTAGGAAACCCACCACATCGTGGTTGTGTGGAGGCCAATTAAGTAATACAACATAAGCAAAGTGCCTGAACGGCAGCTGCGGTTGTTATTGCCTTAATGACCTAACCTCCTGTCACCTAAGACACATCCTTGCTTCCTGCCTCTCAGAATCCTGCCCCAGGACCACATGCAACAACATGTAGTTTCCCTACCCTCATCTTTCACAGGGTGCCGCCTCTGTGGCATTGCTGCCTAGACAATCAACCGTCGGGGATTTGTGGGCAAGGTACTGTCTCTGGGGATGAGGAGTGAGACCACACACAGCAAGGCCCAGCAACCCAGTCCTCCTGCACATCATGCGAGAGGATGGAAGACTAGCAAAAAAGCCCCCACATCACAATAGGGTTCTTACAATTTTAACAAATAAGCAAACGTTCACATTTCAAATTTTATTTTGCCTTGTGGTATACAAACCTGCTCATTTCTTCCTGACAACAGTTATAACAAACAGCAGTAAAATGAGCCTGAAATGGATATGAACTCATTTTGCTGGAAATAGGCAATGACCTGGTCCCATGTTTGATTTGCCAGCCTTGGGACCTCTCCAATCATGTGGTATGAAGACGAGGTATTAGTCCAGCCGCCTTGAAGGTCAGGTCAGCGAGCATAGAGGAAGAGGGTGCAGATGAAGGGATCAGATGCTCCGCAGGTTACGGGGATACTAAATGATGGGCTGAGATGCTCAGCACAGATCCGTCTCTTCCAGGAACCAGGATTCTAATTGCCAGACACTTTAATCCCTTTGTTACTTACACCCTAGAAAATTTTCCTACAATGTAATGCATGTTTATGTATATATACATATGTATATATTCATATATTATGTATCTATTTTCAGAGTAAGAGAAAACAGAAAGAATAAGAGGAGATTTTTGACTAACGGAAAAAAAAGTCACAGATTTCAAAAAGCTTGATAGATCTGTATTAATATCGTCACAGATAATTCAAAATCAGAGAACCAGATTTTAGCAGAGAGTTTTAAATGCCTCCTTTCTGCTGTTGAGAGATTCTTAAGAATATTCTGAATGTCGTAGATTTTAACTTTGTCAGTGTCCTGGAAAGATTTTTTTTTTTTTTTAACATTTAATTCTATTACATTTCTCTTAATGCCCTTTCCCCACTGTTATTTTTTAAGACATTATATTTCTGCTTCACAGGTCACTACAGTGATACTGATACATTTTCTAAAGGACTATTACAACACCATAAACTGCATGGACTAGTCAGCCACCCTTCTCAGCACTGGAAATGTGGACATTCATCCATTCATCCGACAAATATCTGTGGAATTCCTTCCGTGTAAAGCCATTGTGGAAGACTGCTAACAGTTGATTCAAAGATCATTATCAACAAAAAAGTGTTTGCCTACTTGCTGGGGCAAGGGATGCAGGGAGGAAAAAGTGAAAGGCTAAAGGGAAGTACAGGTGAAACCAAGGACTTAGGGACGGGAAAGAGAGCTATGCTCAAACCTCAGTCTTCCTGTGAGACCCCAGGAAGCAGTGTAAGCTCTCTGATCCTCAGTATCTTCATCTTCAGAATGTGGATCCACTATCATTCATACAACGAACATGTCCACTTTGTGCTAGGTACCGTCCTTGTCAAATTCATTTACTTAACGCTTCATTTAACCTCGGACCCCCAGCACTCCGAGACAACTGGCCACGAGGTCCTCAACAAATGCTAATTTATGTCCTCCTGTCCATCTCACCTACATATTCATTTAATAAACTGTGAACCAAGCCCTGTGCTAGGACGCCCTTGGTTTAAAGAAAAAAGAGATGAAGGCCACACCTCCGATCTAGTTGGAGACACAATCCATAAACCCATAAATTATCCAGTAATCACTGTAATGAGAGCACTGTGCGTGGAACTATTGGGAATGGAAGTGAGGCACTAGCCTGGCCCGGGGCAAGGGTGTGGGGTCGGAGAGGAAGCAGGTGGCCCCTGAGCCGAGGTGAGGAGGCTGGAGGGGAGGATATGCCCTGTTTCTGCCAGATATGGAAGAACCAGTACTTGTGAGGACCAGCAGCTTACTGCTTCTGAACTAAGGAAGGAATAACAATGATGTAAAACTACAAGCACATCACAGTGAAACATACTCTCTCTGAGGATGAAACTGCAAGAGTTCCAAGGAAGAGCAATGGCTCTTCAGGAAATGGATCTGACCAAATAAAACCCATGCTAAGGTCAGAGCTTTGTGTTTTTAATTAGTTAATTCCTGGCCACTCAGCATGTAGGGTCTCAGTTCCCTGACCAGGGATCAAATCAGTGTCCCTTGCAGTGGAAACACAGAGTCTTAACCACTGGGTGGCCAGGGAAGTTCTTTTGTGTTTTTAAACATGTCCTCACAAGTTACAAAATGAAAATACCTATCAGCTTGACTTTTTTTTTTTAATCCTTCACGTTCTTATTCAGAGTCATCTGGATGAGCTCAGTTCACCTGGCTTTTAGAAGCATGATAGAGTCACGTGGTTGGCAAAAGTTATCAAAACGGCGCTCGTGTCCTAACTGCTTCTGGAGGAGGTGGCCCGCCACTCTCCTGACCTGGCCAGTCACTATACCCCAACCCAAACCCAGTGCCCACCCCAAACGGGACCAGTGAACGGAATTTGACGGGCTCGTGGCAGACACAGCGCGGCTGCATCTGGGAGAGCAGGTGAGACATGAAAAAACCTCTGTCGAAGCATGTGTGCGTTAAGAGCAAACCCGAGTATATCTGAGACTAGAGAAGTGGGAGTCAAAGTGTAAATAAGCTGTAGAAATGAGGATACTTATGCAGACAGTAGAAATCCTAGAAATGTGAATTTATTCTCTTTGCCACCCAGGGAGCCAGAGATTCATGAAAATCTTACACAGAGCTGCTTAAGTTAAGAGCCAGGGACTAAAAATGCAGTATCTCAGTTTGGGCTTTTGCAGTTGTAGGCAATGAAAAAACAACTAACCAACAAAAAAAAAAGGAGAACTTATTGATTCACATAATTTAGAAGTTTTAACGTGTATCTGGTTTGGGCTCAGCCAGACCCAGGGGCTCTGGTGGGCTCGTCGTGGCTTGCCCCACCCTTCTCTGTCTGTCTCCCAGCTGAGCTTTGCCCCGTGACGCTTTCCTGCCATCCCAGGCCTTCCTCACTTGGGAGCAAAGCCAGGCCCAGTTCCATGGGGAGCCAGTACTTACTCCTAGGAGAAGGAGAGAGGTGGGTGTTCTCATGTTTCCCAGATAACCTCCAAGGTCCCCCTGAGATAGTTATTTTGTATTTCATCTTCATTTTACAAACAAACCTCAGCTGGATTAAGTAGTTCTCCAAACTGTTCAGTGATTAAGTGATGGCATGCATGCTCAGTCATTCAGTCATGTTCAACTCTTTGCAACCCCATGGAGCATAGCCCACCAGGCTCCTCTGTCCATGGAATTTTCCAGGCAAGAATACTAGACTGGCTTGCCATTTCCTCCTCCAGGGGTGGAGGGAGGAGAGGAGGTGGGGGGCTGGGCGTGGACACAGCAGGGTGTGAGATGCTTTTAAGTAATTCCTCCCTTTCTTCAAGCACAGTTAAGTCATAAAACCTTCTATAGAGCTAAGTCCCAAACAGTGGAACAGAATTTTCATTCCATGGGAGGCACAAGTTACAATCTGGTGTAGAGCAGTTTGTGGGCAAGGCGAGGCTTCGGGAGTGTGGACGGGACAGCTCGCCTGTCAAAGCCCACACGGAGCAGAGTCCGGCTCTCCGCTGGGGAAGAGGGGCAGAGGTGGGGGGCGGCAGCCCGGAGGCTGCTGTCAGACGCTGAGGCTGACCCAGGAGGCTCCTTAGCTTCTGGGGACTCACAGCCTGCAGATACTCATCTCCCTGTTAGTTGGGACCAAGTTGCCATATCTTGCGGGGGGGGGGGGCTGCCTTGAGTCCAGTAGAGGTGAGAACAGCCAACCCAGATGACTTTCAAGCCAGTGAGGGCAGGGACTTACCCGTGGTCCCCGTGGGTTGGGGGTGGGTCACAATTTCCATCCCTGGTCAGGGAACTAAGCTCCCCCAGGCCCTGTGGCAAAAAAAAAAAAAAAGTGCCAGTGGGGCAAAGGAGAGGTCTGACTGGAAGAACTGGAGTTAACTGTGTGTAGAGTGCCTGAACAGGGATCTGGAGGTCTCTAGAAAGCAAGGATTTTTTTTTTTCCAAAAGAAAAGCTGACATTCTAACTTCACCTTGAAAGGGGAGAATGTACAGGAGGACACTTGTCATTCCTCACTCAGCTGTGTCCAACTCTTTGTGACCCTATGGGCCGCCAGGCTTCCCTGTTCTTCACTATGTCCCGGAGTTTGCTCAGACTTATGCCCATTGAGTCGGTGACGCCATCCAACCCTCTCATGCTCTGTTGCCCTCTTTGCCTCCTGCCCTCCATCAGCCTCTTCCAAAGAGTCGGCTCTTCATCAGGTGGCCGAAGTATTGGAGCTCCAGCATCAGTCCTTCCAGTGACTAGTCAGGATTGCTTTCCTTTAGTTGACTGGTTTGACACTAAGTAATGGCAAATGAGGGAACGTCCAGAACACTGGTGACTTGGAGACAGATGAAAACTGAAGCCAGGCCTGGCTCTTGAAAATTTAATCCATCTGTGACTTGACTCTAGTTATTATAAGAGCACAGCCCAAGCCTTACAGTAATTGGTTTTATGCTACTGGGGTGTATTTGGTTTCTTTTGATTTTACCTAAGAATTATAAAATAGTGTAACTTATTTTAGTTATGAAAAAGAAGGAAAGAAAAAAAGATTGGGACTTCCCTGGTGATCCAGTGGTTAAACTCTGTGCTTCCACAATGGGAGGCACAGCTTCAATCCCTGGTTGGCGAACCATGATCCTGCATGCTGTGTGGTGTGGCCAAAAAAAAAAAAAAGAACAATGATGCACACGAGACTTTTGTGAGTTGTGTTTGCGTTGGTAATATTTGGCAGGTCCCATCCTGCCTTAGTCACTTCCTTCAGTTTCTGCAGATAAAAGTTCAGGCGAAGGGGACCCCATTACTGTGAGGCTCTTGCTTTAAACTCCAGTGTAGAAATCTATGGGTGGTGGAGGAGACCCGTTTACTTTGGCCAGCAGCAGACATGAGGGGCAGCCTGGGCTTTCCCCCAGCCTCGATCCATACAGATTTACTGCTCTACTAGTCACTCCACAAACATTCTTTGGGTGTCTACTACATGCCAGGCACTCTTCTAGACACTTGGTCCTCATCAGTAAAGGACACACAAAAATTCTTACCCTCATGGAACCTATAGCCTAAGATAAGAAGACCGACCCAGAAAAATGACAGCCTGTGGTAAGCACCATGAAGAAGACTGAAGCAGAGTAAGGAGGGAATGGGTGGTACGAGGATGTGTGTGTGTGTGTGTGTGTGTGTGTGTGTGTGTGTGTGTGTAGATGCACCCATGTGTATGCACTCCTACTTTAACTAGGGTGGTAACACGTGAGCAGAGGCCTGAAGGAAGGAGGGAGTGACATACAGATATGTAAAGGAAGGGATTCTGAGCAGAGGGAACAGTACACGCAGAGGTCCTGGGCTGGAAGCCTGGTTGGCATGTTGAAAGTGGAGCAAGAAGGCTAGTGTCCCTGAATGGCCAGGGCAAGAGTGACAAATGAGGGGGTCTGAGAGGCATTAGGTGGGATTACGTATGATTGTCAGAGTCCTCATGGGCCACAAGATGATCTTTTTGCCCCTGAGGGATGTGTAAAGCCACTGGAGAGTTTGAGTAGAGAACTGGCAGGGAGACTCAGGACTCACAGAGGACCACTCTAGGTGCTCTGTGGAGTCCAGACCAGCGTT
Source organism: Nanger dama (assembly GCA_917880005.1). NCBI lineage: Eukaryota > Metazoa > Chordata > Mammalia > Artiodactyla > Bovidae > Nanger > Nanger dama. The sequence continues at coordinate 29,843,576 of CAKJTW010000005.1, read as the reverse complement.
GTGCAATGGAAATATAACATGAGCCACAAAATGTGAGATATTTGTCATTTAAAATTTTTGCTTATAGCCATGGTAACAAATAAAAGAAACAGGTGGAAATACTTTAATGTATGTAACTTAACCTACTATATCTGAATTATTAAGAGTACAAGCTGTGATCACTATAAAATTACTGTTGAGGTTGTTAACATTTTTTACATACTCAATCATCAAAATCTGGTGTGTGTTTCACTCTTGCAGCATCTTTTGGAATAGTCACACTTCAGATGCTTAATAGTTCTTTCTGACTTGTGGCTACACAGCCAAAATTTGGTCTCCATACCCTCTCACCCCCATACCAAATTGAATTTTGAGACAGAGTTTTGGGGGAAGAAGTAGAAAAGAGTAGCTTTATTGCTTTATCAGGCAAAAGGGGCCACAACAGGATAATGCCCTCAAAGCTATGTCCCAAACCTGGAGCGAGCAGTGAGAAGTTTTATAGTAATGGTTCAAGGAGGGCATGATCAGCTCATGGGCTTTCTTCTGATTGGTTGGTAGTGAGGTAATGGAACTGTGTGTGAGCTCAGTCGTGTCCGACCCTTTGCAACACCATGAACTGTAGCCCATCAGGCTCCTCTGTCCATGGAATTCTCCAGGAAAGAATACTGGAGGGGTTGTCATTTCCTTCTCCAGGGGTAATGGGAGTCAGCATCATCAGCCTTCCGATTCCAACCCATTTGAGGTCTGCATGCTGGTGGGGGAAAATACAGTTAACTTCTCCCACCTAGCAGGGTGTTTCTGTATCTGCAAAATAGCTCAAAGATAATGTTCCATGTATCCCTTGAAGGGGAACCAGGACCCTGCCCCAAGGCTCCACCATTGTTTTTGACTGTTCTTCCATTCCACCTGTTGGAACTCAGGGAAGGTCCTGGAGGCTGAATGAAGACAGTTCTTGCTGCTGCTGCTGCTGCTAAATCGCTTCAGTCGTGTCCGACTCTGTGCAACCCCATAGACGGCAGCCCACCAGGCTCCCCCGTCCCTGGGATTCTCAAGGCAAGAACACTGGAGTGGGCTGCCATTTCCTTCTCCAATGCATGAAAGTGAAAAGTGAAAGTGAAGTTGCTCAGTCGTGTCCGACCCTCAGCGACCCCATGGACTGCAGCCTTCCAGGCTCCTCCATCCATGGGATTTTCCAGGCAAGAGTACTGGAGTGGGGGTGCCATTGCCTTCTCTGAAGACAGTTCTTGCAGTGGTGCAAATAAGAGAGAAGGGTGAATAAAGATGAGGCTGAGGGCATAAACACCTCAGGGAAGAGCAATCTAGAGAAATCACGGCTGCTGCCTAGCGCGGAGGGTAGAAGTTGATCAACCTCCCACCCCCTGCTCCCCGTACCGAGGAGGAACTTTACTGGGAATAACTCTGGGTCTAACACAAAACACCACATTAGAAGAGTCCAAAAGTAGACTTTCGCTCAGGCTGAGCATTGTAATCCCTTCCTCATCACACTCCAGCACCAGGAAAGCCCCCACCATCTCTTGATCCCCAAATTATTTTGGAGACATTATTAACATAGTTGGTGTGCCTGACGCACTGCCAAACAAACTGAAACATCCGAGTCTGGAGGAGAGAAAGTTTTATTACGGGGCCACGCAAAGAGAAGGGGTGGCTCATGCCCTCAAAAGCCCCAGGTTTCCCAAGTGTTTCTGCAAAGTAATTTTTAAAAGCCGGGTTGGGGGATGGGGGCTTCCCAGGTGGAGCAGTGGGAAAGGGCCCACCTGCCAGTGCTGGAGACCAGGGTTCAATCCCTGGGTCAGGAAGATCCACTGAGAAGGAAATGGCAAGGCACTGCAGTTTTCTTGCCTGGGAAATCCCATGGACAGAGGAGCCTGGCAGGCTATAGTCCATGCGGTCGCAAAGAATCAGGCAGAGCAACTGAGCCAGAGAGCAAGGAGGGGTTGTGGGGTTGCAGGGTATGATCACTTGGTGCACAGTCCTCTGACTGGCTGATGGTGAGGTAACAGGGTGGTGTCACAGGGGTGAACATTATCAGTCCTTAGACTCCAGGAGGTGGGGGGTAGTGTGGGGGGGTGTTCATGTCTGCAAAACAACTGAAGAAATTTACATCAAAATACTATTATCTAGATACTTCAGAGAGGAGCTAAAGTGGAGGATAAAGGGGGAAATCCTGGGTCCTGGGAAGGCCCCATATGTCCTACTAGAGCATCTTTATCAGCACTCCTCCACGAGGTGTGCCCTGGGGTTGGGGGCAGGCAGAAGCTCTGTTTTCTCTTTGAGGCCTGAATTTCCTGATTTGTGTTCTTGGTTAATGCCAAATGCATTCGATAGTCAGGCTGGGTCAACCATATTTCTGTTCTTTAGAGGGGGAGACTGGGAGAGAATCTAGAGTTCCTCTCCCTATACCACATTTTGACACATTTGTCGTCATGAGCCCTTTTTCTGATAAGAGATTAAAACTGTATTTTACTATGACTTTGGTAAAAAGATGAATCTATTGATATTATATATGAAAACATTTCCTTTGACTTAAAAGTTACTGTTTTCTTCTGAATTTTAGACAACATAAAACATTGTCCTGGGCCCCTTAAAGAACTGTGGGCCCCAGATACCATGCCTGCTGTGCCCAGTGGGGACGTTGACCCTTCACCCATCCTCTCCTCTCACCCCCCACCCCCAAGAATCATTAAGGGCATTCAAGTCCCTCAAGACCTTTATGATGTGGCCTCTGAGCTTGATAGACCCCTGGGCCAGGGGCTAAGATTGCATTGCCGCACAGTGTGGCCAAAAACAAAACTTTCACTTTTTCCCCCATAGAGAAAGTTAAAGGAACATGCGAAAGATGTATTTCAAAAATATATGTGTTTATGTATTTATTTATTTAGCTGCATGTGGGATCTTTTTTTTTTTTTTCAGTTGAAGCATGTAGGATCTAGTTCCCTGACTAAGGAATGAACTCAGGCCCCCTGCATTAGAAGCACAGAGTCTTAGCCATTGGACCACCAGGGAAGTCCCCAAAAATGCATTATTTTTTCTTTTCCCCTATTCTTCAAAAATCTGGCCTAAGCAGTCACAGGTGTTTGGTGAATTCTGCATTCTTTATGCAGCTGCTCAGCCTAGGCCAAGTTCAGCAGATGTAACCCCTTCAAAACCCTCCATGAGCATTCCTGGGGGAGGGGTCACCTGCAGTTTGGTTCTCCTCCTTCCAGGTACCTTGTGGGATAGTTCAGTTCAGTTCTGTTGCTCAGTGACTAAACTCTTAAAAGTTCAGTCTTTTTGCAACTCTTTGCAACCCCATGGACTGCAGCATGCCAGGCTTCCCTGTGGGACAGTACTTTCCCTTTAAATTTGGGAATGGCCATGTGACCTGTTTTGGTCAACAGAATGGGAGTGCGAGTGCCGTGTGTCACCTCTTGGTGACACGCTTCAGGATAGCATGACCATGCGCGTGCTCTCTGTCCTGGGTCCACCCTGTGGCAGGTGATGAGATGGACATGCATGTCTCTGAGTGAGGACACCAGAGAGCAGAACCCCCTGGTGTGATTGTGGACTCACAAAAATATTCACAACCTGAAAGTTGAGAGTTATGCCCTGTGAGATGAAAATATCTCCTGCCATATTAATAAACAAGAAATGTCACAGCTATCAGGGGTTTCTGGCCTCCAAATGTGAATGTACTGTGCTGTGCTTAGTCACTCAGTCATGTCCAACTCTTTGCAACCCCATGGACTGTCACCCGCTAGGCTCCTCTCTCCATGGAGATTCTCCAGGCAAGAAACTGGAGTGGGTTGCCATGCCCTCCTCCAGGGGATCTTCTCAACCCAAGGACTGAACCCAGGTATCCTGCATTGCAGGTGGATTCTTTACCATCTGAACCACCAGGGAAGCCTAAATGTGATCCAAACTGCAATCCAGTGGAGGCTGCCACCCCCACAGCGATTGCTGAGGAGCTGGGGGAATGCAAGAAGCAAGGTGAACAAAGAAACAAGATTGGCCACAGATATGTGAGGTGCATATGAAAGGAATACATCCAGTGAGCCCAGAGGCTTGCATCTTCCCATACATAAAACATTAAATTCCTGAACTTGATACTTGATCTTTGATGTTCAGACTGCCTACTCCCTTTGTTGCAAACACATATATCCTGACATCCCCTCCTACCTCCTTGGAGCAGTTTTCTCAGAGCTATTGAGATGCTGTCTCCTGGGCTTGGAGTCCTAAACATTCCCACCAAATAAAATAACTCTCTACTTTCAGATTGTGACTATATTTTTCAGTTGACAGTTTTATACGGCAGGAATGTTAGGACTTCAAGCCCGGCAGACAGTGTCTCAAGCGACCCCTGAGAAAATAGTTCTGAGGAGGCAAGAGGAGGAGCCAGGTTGTTGTTTGGCCATAAAGAGCATTAAAAAATGATTGTTCATGAGAGAAAACCAGATATCCCAAGTTAAGGAATTTAGTGCTTTTCTATATATGGGAAGATGCAAGAGTCTGGGCTTGCTGAAATCCTTCCTTTGATGTGTACCTCAGGTATATAGGGCCAGTGTCCAGCTTCCTCTGGGCTCATGTAGGCAGTGGCTGCAGTCTGATGACTCTAGATGGCAGGAATTCTTTCCTTCCTGAGTTCCCTCAGAGCTCATCTGCTCACCACTCCCCGTGGCTGCAATTGCTGGTGACTATGGACCTAACAGAAGCAGAAGATATTAAGAACAGGTGGCAAGAATACACAGAAGAACTGTACAAAAAAGAGCTTCACGACCTGGATAATTATGATGGTGTGATCACTCACCTAGAGCTAGACATCTTGGAATGTGAAGTCAAGTGGACTTTAGGAAGCATCACAAAGCTAGTGGAGGTGATGGAATTCCAGTTGAGCTATTTCAAATCCTGAAAGATGATGCTTTGAAAGTGCTGCACTCAATATGCCAGCAAATTTGGAAAACTCAGCAGTGGCCACAGGACTGGAAAAGGTCAGTTTTCATTCCAATCCCAAAGAAAGGCATTGCCAAAGAATGCTCAAACTACTGCACAGTTGCACTCATCTCACACACTAGTAAAGTAATGCTCAAAATTCTCCAAGCCAGGCTTCAGCAATATGTGAACTGCTAACTTCCAGATGTTCATGCTGGTTTTAGAAAAGGCAGAGGAACCAGAGATCAAATTGCCAGCATCTGCTGGATCAGGGAAAAAGCAAGAGAGTTCCAGAAAAACATCTATTTCTGCTTTATTGACTATGCCAAAGCCTTTGACTGTGTGGGTCACAATAAACTGTGGAAAATTCTGAAAGAGATAGGAATACCAGACCACCTGACCTGCCTCTTGAGAAACCTATATGCAGGTTAGGAAGCAACAGTTAGAACTGGACATGGAACAGCAGACTGGTTCCAAATAGGAAAAGGAGTACGTCAAGGCTGTATATTGTCACCTTGCTTATTTAACTTATATACAGAGTACATCATGAGAAACGCTGGGCTGGAAGAAACACAAGCTGGAATCAAGATTGCCAGGAGAAATATCAGTAACCTCAGATATGCAGATGACACCACCCTTATGGCAGAAAGTGAAGAGGAACTAAAAGGCCTCTTGATGAAAGTAAAAGATGAGAGTGAAAAAGTTGGCTTAAAGCTCAACATTCAAAAAAATGAAGATCATGGCATCCGGTCCCATCACTTCATGGCAAACAGATGGGGAAACTGTGTCAGACTTTATTTATTTATTTATTTATTTAGGCTCCAAAATCACTGCAGATGGTGATTGTAGCCATGAAATTAGAAGATGCTTACTCCTTGGAAGAAAAGTTATGACTAAACTGACTAAACTAGATAGCATATTGAAAAGCAGAGATATTACTTTGCCAACAAATGTCCCCTAGTCAAGGCTATGATTTTTCCAGTGATCATGTATGGATGTGAGAGTTGGACTGAGAAGAAAGCTGAGCACTGAAAAATTGATGCTTTTGAACTGTAGTGCTGGAGAAGACTCTTGAGAGTCCCTTGGACTGCAAGGAGATCCAACCAGTCCATCCTAAAGGAGATCAGTCCTGGGTATTCATTGGAAGGACTGATGCTGAAGCTGAAACTCCAATACTTTGGCCACCTCATGCGAAGAGTTGACTCACTGGAAAAGACTGATGCTGGGAGGGATTGGGGGCAGAAGGAGAAGGGAACGACGAAGGATGAGATGGCTGGATGGCATCACTGACTTGATGGACATGGGTTTGAGTGAACTCCAGGAGTTGGTGATGGACAGGGAGGCCTGGCCTGCTGTGATTCATGGGGTTACAAAGAGTCAGACACGACTGAGTGAGTGAAGTGACTGACTGACTGATGACATCATTGCTTATTGATTTAGTAGGAAATTTTCCATTTCTTGTTACCATTATTGGAGAAGAGCTTCTTATCATTTTCAGCCTCCCTCTCCATAGTGGGTAGAATACTTTAAGCCACATTTGTTCTCATGCTCAAGCACTTTAGCACTTCTGCAGAAGGAGAACTTGCTTATCTGATTGGTTAGAATTCAAGATATCCCCTGGCCTGGGCTTTGCTAGTGAGCTGTGCTGTTGGTCTGAAAGGTCTGGACTGACAAGACCTACTCTCTTTTTTGTATTCTGCCTCCTCAGGATCTTGCTTGTCATTTCTGCCCATTTGATTGCCTGCGCAGGTGGACTTTGTCCTACCAACCTAGTCATCACTGACTTGCATTGGTAGCAAAAGGATTTACTTAAGACTTCTGGCCTCAAACATATTCAGTCTGACTTGTCATTTAGACTCTAAGTCGTGTCTGACTCTCTTGCAACCATGGATGGTAGCCCACAAGGCTCTTCTGTCCATGGGATTTCCCAGGCAAGAATACTGGAGTGGGTTGCCATTTCCTACTCATGGGGATCTTCCTGACCCAGGGATCGAACCTGCATCTCCTGCATTTGCAGCTGGATTCTTTACCACCGAGCCATCTGGGAATCCCATTCAACCTTACGCATCCAGCCTAACTCCAGCTCAGCAGTGGGGGTTGTTGTTCTACCAGTTCTTCCGCTAGTGTTCCTTGGGTATTGGACACTTAGGAATAAATCCTGAGGGGGAAGGATGAATGAACGGTCTATCACCCTAAACACCAACTCAGACCCTAAACAGCTCCTTTAATAGCATACAATCTACTATTAATTTCTTTATGTGTCGAATTTCCCAAATGAAAGCAGCATTCCTAATAGCTCACCCATATTATTGTTTCCGAATAGCCCTTATCAGAAATGTAATGTCCTGAGGGTGAAGTAAACAGAGAACAAAATAAAGAATAAGTGCTCAGTCAAGACCCTTTATGCACCTATTTCAAATTCACTTTTTAGAAAAATCATTAAATGGTATGCTTTGGAGGCTTATTGGCAGGGAAATGAAGCCATAGAACACGGTCTCCAATCTCCAGGATCTAATTCTTGATCATCTAAGGTGGAGCTGATATAATAATAATAAAAGTGCACAATAAATACAGTGTGCTTGAATCATCCTGAAACCATCCCCCAACCCAGTCCATGAAAAAATCGTCTTCCAGGAAACGGGTCCCTGGTGCCAAAAATGGTGGGGCCTGCTGCTTTTCACCTCCCCATCAGGCGGGTGCACTCAGGCTCATCAGAGAACTCACAGGCTCAAATGTTAACATTAACAATTTACATGTTAATACAACAACAATAATATGTCTGATGAGCTGGGCCATCAGTCATATAATTTAAACAGCTAAAATAGACATCATGCAGGACCACAACATAACAGTAATTTTTTAATATTCTATTTTTTTAAACAAGTATTCACAGTCAGATAATTCTCATAATAAAAAACAATGAACCTTGAATGCCCAAACCGAATAATGTTCAGAAATGGGAATTGTGACAATTTAAAGTATATTCCTGTCATTCTGTTTTTTCTCCGATGCAAGACTTGTGTGAATAACAGGGCTTTGGCTTGGTTTGGGGAGAGTTTTACATTTGCAAATTAATGACCCAGTCCTCGCTGAAATGGTAATGTCCGAATACTTCATTTCCAAAACAAACCCAGATCTGGAATTTTTAATAGCCTGGGCAAGAGATTGGTGTTCATTTGTGCCCTGCGGCATACTTCCAAGACTGACAGGAAAAAAACTCAACTGAGCACAATTGTTGGGACCATTTGAATGAAGGAGAGCAATTCATCTGAGGTTTCCACTGCATTTTTTCAGCAAGTCATTTAATGCAGCAGTGTCTACAATCAGCCACTAGAGAGAAATTATGGGAATTTTGAAGTATTTATAAAAAATGATTTATAATGTTATATGAGTTAATTCAACAGATATTTATAAGCATCTCTTTTGGGTCAAGCACTTTGTGGCTACAAAGACAAACTAGACAGGGTATTTTAACTTTTATTTTTGTATTGGAGTATAGCTGATTAACAGGCTTCCCTGGTAGCTCAGCTGGTAAAGAATCCTCCTGCAATGCAGGAGACCCGGGTTAGATTCCTGAGTGAGGAAGACTCCTGGAGAAGGGATAGGCTACCCACTCCAGTACTCTTGGCTTCCCTGGTGGCTTAGACAGTTAAGAATCTGCCTGCAACGTGGGAAACTTGGGTTCGAACCCTGGGTTGGGAAGATCCCCTGGAGAAGGGCATGGCAACCCACTCCAGTACTCTTGCCTAGAGAATCCACGTGGACAGAGGAACCTGGAAGGCTACAATCCATGGGTTGCAAAGAGTCAGACACGACTGAGAGACTAGGCGCAGCACATAGCTGATTAGCAATGTTGCGATAGTTTCAGGTGGACAGCAAAGGGACTCAGCCATACGTATACCTGTCTCCTCCCTCAAAGTCTCCTCCTATCCAGGCTGTCACCACCTAACATTAAGCAGAGTTCCTTGTGCTATACAGTAGGTCCTTGTAGGTTACCCATTTTAAACATAGCAATGCATACATGTCCATCCCAAACTCCCTAACTATATCTCTTCCCATCTCCCCACCTCCCGCCCCAGTCTTGCAACCAAAAGTTCATTCTCTAAGTCTGTGAGTCTGTTTCTGTGCGAAGTAAACAAGATTTTGAAAAAGAATTATAATAGGAGGTGATGCTATGAATGTGATAGAATTATGCCTAGAGGGTGTGGTTCCAGGGTTGGGGTGGAGGATGGACAGGAAAAAATGTATTAGAACTTGTCTTTATCTCATACTTTAAGTTATTCTATTTTTGTATGTTTTTAGACAGACATAATTGGTTCAATGACTCACATATAATTTATAAATAGACATAGGTAGCTATGGTATATAATTGGTCATTTAGAGAACACTGTTAAACAAGACCAGAAATAGGTATCATTTGATCTGATGTGTGGAGGACTCAAAATAACGTTCCCAAATGAGCATATTTGATCTGAATGCCCCAGGAAGCCTGGGCAGAAAAGTAAGAGGACCATGTTAGCCAGAAGAAAAGTATTGCAGTGGTTTTCACATGTGTGTGAGCACGTGTGCTCAGTCATGTCCAACTCTCTGCAATCCCATGGCTCCTGGAGGAGCCCTCCAGGCTCCTCTGTTCATGGGATTCTCCAGGCAAGAATACTGGAGTGGGTTGCCATTTCCTCCTCCAAGGTAACTTCCCAACTCAGGGATCAAACCCGAGTCTCCTGTGTCTCCTGCAGTGGCAGGAGGATTCTTTGCCACTGAGTCACCCAAGGAAGCCCAATAACACTTTTACAAACTGTGGAAAGGCTAAAGAGAGCCCTGCATCCGTGGTGGGACCAGTGAGGGGAGGGAGGGGGTGGACTAGGTAGAAAGATGGAAAAGGACTTTGCCAAATTCTCAGACCTATGTTTTACCAAGTGCAATGGACAGGAGGGGAGGAGAGAGCAGGATGGCTAACCCTTGCCCCTGTGGATCAGTCCATGGGGTCCTCTTCCTGGTGATGATGCTGAGTGGGTCTCTCTCTGTGGGAGGAAAGAAGGAATGAGGACATACCACTCTCCTGCCTCACTGAACCTCTAAAAGGCAGCCCTGAGTAGGAGAGGGTCTGGATTTTTAATTCTTGGACCATAATGGTCCTCCAGCAATCTATGGCCATATTCCTATCATTGATGACCACAGTGTTGATCTCAGACTTGGGGTTAGATAGGAATTATACTTGAACTCACTCTTTTTTTCTTTTGGCAGTGCTGTACAGCATATAGAATATTAGATCCCCAACCAGGGATCGGACCTGTGCCCCTTTATTAATTAAGTAATTTTAATTGGAGGATAATTACAATATTGTGATGGTCTTTGCCATACATCAGTGTGAATTGGCCACAGGTATATATGTGTCCTTCCTCATCTTGAACGCCCCCTCTCACCTCCCTCCCCACCCTATCCCTCTGGGTAGTCCCAGAGCACTGGCTTTGGGGGCCCTGAGAAGCAGGAATTCTTAACCACTGAACTTACAAGGGAGCCCCCCCCACCCCGGCCGAATTATTGAGAGGTCCTCTAAATTCTGTGCCTGCCTTTTCCTTCCTGCAGCCTCTTCTCTTCCAGCACCACTCCCTCACTTTTTCCCTGTTGTCAACCAACCCCTGGGTGCTTCAGTGAGTCGCTTTTGCAGCTTCTCTGAGCAGAGGTAAAAATGTGTTCTCAAGATTTGTGGTCTCCTTCCTTTTCCTCCTCTTCTGTCCCTCTCAAACTAGGTGTTAGCGTACAGAGCAGGGAAGCACAAAACCAGGACTTGCCTCTTCTCAAATGCCAAAGAACCTGACTGATATAAGCAAAGAGACTCCAACATCCACTTGACTTAAAGCTAGTCAAACGCTATTTCTGAAAATTGTGTTTCAATTGTGTGAGACATTATCACTCCACGGCTATTGTTATTGAGGTCAGAGAACTGTAAAGGAAATATATTTTTAGAAGAAAAGAGACATAACTCATGTTTTGGTTCTAGCTTTTTTGATTGAGTGATGTCTGTATCGCGAAGCCTAGCATTTCTCTTGTCGATTAATGAGATGTCCTCAGGGTTCCGCGGCCGCCTTTCCAGGGTCTGGTCAGCTGCACCCGTCCCACCCAGGGACTTGCATCCTTACCAGCTCAGGCCCACTCCTGGGCTTGCTACTGCCCTCTGCAGACAGCTCTCCTGTCTTCTCACCCCCATGTCGTTAGTGCCAGAAGGCGTTTCCTGACGTGATGAACTGCAGCCTCACTGTCTTTGCACCTTCCTGCAAGTGTTACTTCACTGACTCCGTGTGTGTGTGTGTGTGTGTGTTTTTATCCCTCCTCTTTTCCATGTCTATCACTTTGGGTCCTTTCTTCATTTTCTGACTTGTATTCAAATCCCACCTTCTCCCTGAAACCATCCTTGTTTATTCAAGCCAGTTCTTTCTCCCAAGAACACTCGCAACTGTTGGAGTCATCTGGATTTCTCCTCTAAGTGCCTGATGCCCTGGTTATTTGTGTGGTTACCTAGTACCTAGTGAGGAGACATACACAGGTGAGATAACTTATAACTTTTTATAGTTATAGATACAAAACTATAGATATTTATAGTTTGCTATTTTCTTTCTAGATATTTTATGAGTTTCTGAAGGGCAGGGGCTAAGTTCTAAACACTGAATCTTTAGATTCCACATGTAACTGGTATCATATGGTATTTGTCTTCGTCTGACTTCACGTAGTATGATGACATCTAAGCCCAGCTATGTTGCCACTGCTGCTGCTGCTGGGTCGCTTCAGTCGTGTCCGACTCTGTGTGACCCCATAGACGGCAGCCCACCAGGCTTCCCCATCCCTGGGATTCTCCAGGCAAGAACACTGGAGTGGGTTGCCATTTCCTTCTCCAATGCATGAAAGGGAAAAGTGAAAGTGAAGTCGCTCAGTCGTGTCCGCAGTGTGGCCAAAAAAAAAAAAAAAAAAAGACATACAAATGAACTTATTTCTGAAACAGAAATAGACCCACCAATATAGAAAATAGTCTATATATAAAATAGATAACGAACAGGGAACTGTACTCAATATTCTATAATGGCCTATAAGGGTAAAGAATCTGAAAAAGAATGTATATATGAATCATTGTGCTGTACACTGAAACTAATCAGATATTGTAAGTCAACTATACTTGAGCAAAAGAAAAAACTGAACCTTGTTGGTACCCCTCACACCTGGCACAGCATCCTCAGAGCAGGTGTTGGGGTGTTCCAAGAGGGAGGTACAGAGGAGGTGTGTGTGGGATGTCCTTCTGGGCTCAGTAGCACCTTGCTCTCCTCCCTTCCGGCTGCAGGCACTGTGCCTTCCCCACTCTGTGATGAAACCCGAGCAGGAAGCATTTGTCTGCTGGTGCTCTAGCAATGAGGGCCATGAAAAGGAACTTGAGCTGAGATGGCAGTCAGCCCAGAGGTCACCCACGATGTAGAACAGCTGGCCTGGAGGGGCATCCGGGCCAGCAGCAGATCTGGCAGGACCAAGAGAGCCTCAGTGGCTGTAAGCCATTGACATTTGCAGGTTGTTACCTAAGCATAGCATTGCCCATCTAATGGATACTTATTATTTAAATCCTTGGTGGTTAGGAGGTTAAATAGGTAATTGAAAGCCAAAGTGGGATGCTTGGAAATTTGGCACCTTAAATGCAATAGATCTAAACTAAAACAGGGAGCAATTCAGGGCAAGAAGGAGGGTTTTGGGGTTAGACTGACCAGGATTTGAATCCTGGCTCCTACAAGTTATATGTCCTGAACTGATAGTTGTCAAGCTTTTTGGTCTTAGGATCCCTTTGTACTTTAAAACTTATTGAGGACCCCAAAGAACTTTAGTTTTTATGGGTCACATCTATGAATATTTGCTGTTTTAGATACAAAATCAAAGATTTTTAACAGTGATTTATTAATTCATGTAAAAATAATTATAGTGGTACTTTCCTGGCTGTAGAGTGATTAAGACTGCATTTCTACCGAAGGGGGTGCAGGTTTGATCCCTGATCTGGGAACTAAGATCCCCTGGGCCTCAAGGCGTGGCCAAACCGCCCACGCCCCAGCCAAACCCACCCCAAACCTGTACTATACCTAGGCCTTCCCAGGTGACGCTAGTAGTAAGGAATCTGTCTGCCAGCGCAGGAGATACAGGGGATTCAGTTCAATCCCTGGGTCTGGAAGATCCCCTAGAGTAGGAAATAGCAACCCATTCCAGCATCCTCACCTGGAGAATCCCATGGACAGAGGAGCCTGGCGAGCTACAGCCCATGGGGTTGCAGAATCAGACATGACTGAGCAACTGAGCACACAGCCATGGTGCATATCACTCTATCACATGTTAATATATTTTTGTGAGCAGCTATATTTCCCCCAATTTTTTAATATCTAGTTTAATAAACGTGCATTCTCATATTTGTTTCTTTATCTGTTGGGATATGCTGTTTTGGATGAAGTAAATGAAGATCCAGCTTTACAGGTACGCAATTGGAGAATGGGTTTCTAATAATATTTCAATGAAATTGTGGGCATTATTTGATTTTACACCAAGATTCAAGACAATCAGAAGCTTCTTAAAGATTAGTTGCAACTTGAAACTGAAGTCTTATCAGGGAACTTCTGTATGGGATTTCATTAAAACCCACTGGTCTGTCTTTTACTTTGAAACTTTTTAAAAAACCCATTCATGATTTTGTAACATCTTACATAGGTCCCTTGGAAAATAGTTTCCAGAAGTTGTAGGACTTACAAATGTTGACTCATGTTGTTATACAACATCAAAACTTCACATTTATTAACACTATCATTGCTGCTGCTGCTAAGTCGCTTCAGTCGCGTCTAACTCTGTGCGACCCCATGGACTGCAGCCTACCAGGCTCCGCCGTCCCTGGGATTCTCCAGGCAAGAACACAAGTGGGTTGCCATTTCCTTCCCCAATGCATGAAAGTGAAAAGTGAAAGTGAAGTTGCTCAGTCGTGTCTGACTGTTAGCGACCCCATGGACTGCAGCCTACCAGGCTCCTCCGTCCATGGGATTTTCCAGGCAAGAGTCTGGAATGGGGTGCCATTGCCTTCTCCATTGATGTCACTGAAAAATCTTCATGGATGGGGAGGCTTTGAAGCTCTTGGTAGCAGAAACAAATTGTCTAAAATTCAAGTTTCATGTCAAAGCTCATATCTTAATAGTTGTGACAAATAACATCAGCTGTTTTCTTTGAGTGGAAGGCTCAGTCTATTTTTGAGAAAATGTTTGCCTGGTCCCTAAGGGTGAATTACCAGTTTACGTGTCAGTCTGTCAACTAAAAACCATGTTTTGTGAAAAAAGCAGCTAGTTCAACTTGCGACTCAAGCATCATACTGGTGCTTTTCCCTGAGACAACATTGTAGTTTGATATACAGCAAAAGGACTTTTATGTTACACCTCAGTTTACCCCACAAAATGTTAAAAAGATGTGTCTACTCAAGGGTGTAATTTAATAAAATTATTAATTTGTCCTGCTGCAGCAAGGGTCCCTTTAAGTGATCTGGCTTTTTTGTTGTTGCCACTGCCTTGATTAGTGCTAAGGCAATAATAATTTTTCCCATAGTAGTTTTGCAAGATTGGTGGAAATCCAACACAGAAAATAAAGGTAACATTGTACTTAGTACTGTTATAAAAAGTTTTGACCTTGTGAACCTGGGCATTCGAAAGAGTCCTGGGAACACCAAGAGGATCGTAGACCATACATGAGAAATGCTGTCCTAATGTAAGCTGCTTGACCTCTCTAAAATAAGAATAAAGCTGTTTTATGAAGTACATAAAATATTATTTAATAAGAAATAATGCATGGAGAGCACCTAGTATTGTACTGGTATATAACAAGTGTTTGTTAAATGTTGGCTATTACTATTAATGTAATCTGTTGACATGTGAGGGTGTAGCTATCATTTATAATAGCAGTAATGATGATACACTTTCATTTTTTCCCATAAATTTTTCCTTTGGCAGATCTCCCTTGTAGTTAATGGCTCCATTTGTCTCTTGTGGTCCTTCTCTCCACTCAGCCAGTGTCTGCTCACTCACAAACACTGCTGATGTAACCTCTTTCAGGTCCTCAGGATTGTCCCTTCTCTGCCATTTCCCTGCTGCCACCAGCTGGCTTACAGAGCATGGTTTGGTGGAAAGAGACTGCCACCAAAGACAGTTCTGGCTGTTGGTATGCCGAAGAATTGATGCTTTTGAACTGTGGTGTTGGAGAAGACTCTTGAGAGTCCCTTGGACTGCAAGGAGATCCAACCAGTCCATCCTAAAGGAGAGCAGTCCTGGATGTTCATTGGAAGGACTGATGCTAAAGCTGAAACTCCAGTACTTTGGCCACCTCATGAGAAGAGCTGACTCACTGGAAAAGACCCTGATGCTGGGAGAAATTGGGAGCAGGAGGAGAAGGGGACGACAGAGGATGAGATGGCTGGATGGCATCACCGACTCAATGGACAAGAGTTTGAGTGAACTTTGGGAGTTGGTGATGGACAGGGAGGCCTGGAGTGCTGTGATTCATGGGGTTGCAAAGAGTCAGGCACGACTGAGAGACTGAATTGAACTGAAGTTTACTAATCTGTAAAGTAGGAAAAATAGGCTTTATATATATGTTTTTTTCTAATGAGGATTAAATGAAATAATAAATTTGAAAGTACTGATACATGTATATGCATAGCTGATTCTCTTTGTTGTAAAACTAGAAACTAATACAACATTGTAAAGCAACTGTAAAACATTGCAAAGCAACTATTCCAATAAAAATTTAAAAATAAAAATAAAAGATAAAGTAGCTGGCAGAGTGTCTAGCTATGGCAAATGTTCAGTGCATGTTAGTACATTTTAACTGTATAGATTCTTCCAACCTATGAGCATGGAATATCTTTTAATTTACTTGTCTTTAATTTCTTTTATTTATATTTTACAATTTTCAGTGTACAAGTGTTTCACTTCTGTGGTTAATTTATTCCTAGATTTTTATTCTTTTTGATGCAATTACAAATGGAATTGTTTCTTTTATTTCTCTTCCTAATAGTTTATAGGAACACAACAGATTTTTTTGTACCGATTTTTTTTTTTAACTGAACTCCTTTATTAGTTTTAATGGTTTTCTGATGAAGTTTTTAGGGTTTTCTGTACAGAAAATCATATTATTCACAAAGAGCACAGATCCCACTGTTGGTAGGAATATAAATAGGTATAGCCACTATGGATAATAGTAAAGAGTTTCTTTAAAAAGTTAAAAATAGAACTACCAGATCTGGCAATTTCACTTCTGGATAGTTATCTGATGAAAACAAAAACATTAATTTTTTTTCAAAAACTCCAGTTTGAAAAGATACGCACCCTATTTTCACCACAGAATTATTTAAAATGGCCAAAAGACGGAAATGTCCACTGTCCTAAATGTCCACTGTTGGATGAATAGATAAATTGTGGTGTATATAGAGTATTATTCAGGTATAAAAAAGAAATGAAAGCTTGCTGTTTGGTGACAACATGGATAAATCCAAAGGCCTAATGCTAAGTGAAGTAAGTCAGACAGAGAAAGACAAATACTGTATGAATCCTCTTTTCTTTTAATTAGAGGATATTTTCTTTTCAATGTTGTGTTGGTTTCTGCTGTACATTAATGTGAATCAGCTATAAGTATACATATATCCCCTCCCTCTGGAGCCCCCTCCTATCCCCTGATCTATGTGGAAGTTAATACATGCATACTCCAAGCTCATAGATGCAGGTTGGTGGGTGCCAGAAGCAAGGGATTAGAGGGAGGGAGAAATGGATGGATTTAAAAAAAAAATTAAATAAATTGAATTTTAAAAATGGATCATAGAGAGTAAATAAAATATACAAAATTGCAAAAAAAAAAAAAAAGAGGATGCTTCCTGTTGCTCTTGTTGATACGCCTAAAAGGAGCGATTCCTGATCTTTACTGAGAGCCAGAGGCTACGTGATTCTAGAAAGGAGAAGAAAAGAACCAAGTGGTTCTCTTTCTGGTCAGAAGTTTCTAGGAGATAGCTTTTTTTTGGTAGAGAAGAGTCTACACCTTTTTCTATCTTCAAAAACACCCAACAACTTCAGATTTCTGGGCTTGTCCTGGGGGACTACAGAGATGGTAACCTCGGTTCTATTTCCTGGGTCTTGATTCAGGGCTGATAGTCTGTGCGAATTTAGAAAATTTAGTAAAAATAGTGGTTCAAAATGTGGCTTGATAGAATGGGTTCCAAGACTAGAAGTTCCAAGACTTGTAGTCTTGGAATAGCTTTGAAAGCAAAGGGAGACAAGCTCATCAGAGGCGTGGGAGACACCCTCTGATTCATTTTCACTGGGGTGTTCTTTCTGAGTGCCTGCTGCACGGGAGGTGTGGCCGCTGGGTCTATTGCGAGAGACGGAGGTCTTTGCTGTCTCTTCTCCTACAGGCAATGAGACCCCCTTGTTTCCCCTAAAGGTTAAGGCCTCAGGTGAAGTGACTGATTTCTTCCCTAGAATCATGTGTGCACTGAGTCTGGGGGAGTGGGGCATGCTTGTCTGTGCGCTCAGTGCCTCAGTTGTGACCGACTCTGTGCGACCCCATGGACTGCAGTCCCCTACCAGGCTCCTCTGTCCAAGGGAGTGCCCAGGCAAGAATGCTGGAGTGGGTTACCATTTCCTCCTCCAGGGGAGCTTCCTAACCCAGGGATCGAACCCCAGTCTCCTGCATATGCAGGTGGGTTCTTTAGCACTGAGCCACCTAGGAAGCCCATGGGACAAGATGAGTGGATGGTGATATCATGGGTCTGATGATCACAAAGACCCAGTTTTAGACATTCTACTCCACTGTCAGACCTCAGGACGGATTTTAGTTTGGGAAAATAACCCTCAAGGCGCATGCATAATTCATAAGGCCACTTTTGTGTGCAGAGGAATGGTCCTCCTGATACCGTGTGAGAGGGCCTGAGAATGGGGAGCTGGGGTCTGTGCCCTGGTCTTTGTTGGCACAGGGCAGGATGCCCACACCGGGCTGGGCAAGAAGCCTGCAGCCTATCACCACTGCCCCCACACCAGACACCTCTGAGCTTTGCGGTGTCCCTGTGAGCTTCTGTCTGGATGCCCTTTTTGCTCTCAGCCCAGAACCTCCTATTTCCCCTTTAAGACCCTGTCCAAAGGTCACGTCCGCTTTTCTAATAACCAAATCCTATGGCCCTGACAGAGTCTGTTTTCCCCTCTGTATGTTCTGAAGTTTTCCCACCTGTGCTATAGTGTTTCATTATAGCAGGAACATTACTTCTGAACTTAAAATAAAAAATTATTGTATTTATTTATTTGGCTGTACCAGGTCTTAGTTGTGGCACACGGTATCTTTAGCTGAGGCACATGGGATGCGGCTTCCTGATTAGGGATTGAACCCAGGCCCCCTGCATTGAGAATCCGGAGTCTTAGCCACTGGGCCACCAGGGAAGTACCACTTCTGAATGTTTCTCTCCTTCTCACTGGACTGGGAGTTCTTACTCTGAGGGCCATGCTGTCTGTTGCTTTGTATCTGCCCCAGAGCTGAGCAATGGGCATGCCAGCTAGAAGGCGTTCAGTGGGTTAGTGTCGGTTGAATGAATGAATGCAGTCCAGCCTTTTGGGCCTAATGTATAGTTATTAAATGATCAGAAACCACCTTTGTAATCTCAGAAATTTATGAGATTATTTGGTGATCTATGGTTTTCTCTATATAGTATTATGTTCTCCTTCAGCATTTAGAAAATTCTTTTAAAAATTACCAGTCTGTCTCAATCATGATACTGTTGTAGCCACGCGTTCCAGGAAACAAACTCACTCAGAAGGACAATGCAGATAGTGGAGTGCAGTTTATTATACCGGTGGGTCCAAGGCAGAATCTCCTCTTAGTCAAGGACCCCGATGAGCATTTGTGAAAATTTTTTATACCCCATGTGTACGTGTCAGAACCCACCACTCCAAATTCCTTGAGACTTACATAAATCAAGGAAAATACAGTCCCAACAACCCCATCATTCACGTGCTATGTGCTCAACAGTCAAACAATTAGCCAGTAATCAATAAACCCGAGGTTACACTCCGATAAATATAGAAAAATTTATGGCCTGTCTGGAGGAAGGGGTGATTAGTGTATGTTTTCTCTTAGGCGATGAGTAACCTAGATACAATCTTCAAGGTTCCCCTGTCTGGAGGGGGTCTTACCCTTCTGTTGTTGTTTTCATAGGCACTAAACACAGAGCTCAGAGTCCATTGGAAAGGTGGCTGAGCATGATCAGCACGAACAGGCCTAAGATGGAGTCCAGGCCCTATGAATTCCTTCTTCAATACGATACCCCCCACCCCCAAAAGAGGTGACTCCCTGGTTCTGCCCTGAAGGGCATGCTTTCAGGGGTGCATGTGGAGGTGGCACCTGGAATTCAGGTGAGTGAGCCCCAGGAAGAGAGTCGTGACCTGCTCACTTTCATGGCCTTACAGTGAATGAGATGAGTTTTTTTTCTGTTGAAAGGTCTCCCCTTAATGGTTGGTGGTTCAGGTGGCAAAAGAGGCACGGAGGCAGATGGTGTGTCACTGTGAACGCTGGTGTCCCCACAGGCATGTCTTGTTCTAGGCAACTCTCGATCTGTGATCGGATGGGGAGGGAGCACGCCGAGCAAATCCACTGATCACGTGACTAGAGTAAGTGAGGAGTAATCCTTTTTAAACGTGAGTTATAGGGCTCTGTGATGTGCCGTTTGTCTGTGTCTGCCGTGGCAAGGAAGCACGCCAGGGCAAGTTTATGACTTGGTGCTCTCAGCTGTATTTAGGGCTGTTTTCCACACCTATAATACACATGGATGAAAACATTAAGCACCTAGAGTTGCTTGTTATCAAAAATGGAATAGATATGTGAACACATAGTAAGTAAGCTGCTTAATTTCTAGGTTTCTGTTTGTTTAAACACTTTAATGTTTTGTTTTGGTTTGAGTGGATTTTTATTTATGTATTTGGTTGTACTGGATCTTAGTTGCACCGTGTGGGATCTTTAGTTGTGGTGAACTCTTAGTTGCAGAATGTGGGATCTAGTTCTCTGAGCAGGGACTGAACTTAAGCATTGGGAGCGCAGACAGAGTCTTAGCCACTGGACGACCAGGGAAGTCTCTTGTTTTAATATTTAATATCTAATATATGCGAGGAAGGTTTTCTTGGAAGAAAGCTGAACAGCTTTGGAAATTGGAAAACTTGTAGAACCCTAAACCAGGCAGGTGAATTTTAAAGAAGGATAGAAAGGATAGATGCAGTCAGTCATAAATTTGCAAAGCTTCACTAAAAAATGGAAGGAAGGAGTCTTACATTTCTTTTCCCTCCCAGAAAAATGGTGTTGACATGGGGCCACAAATCTTGGCTGAATGGAACCAAATGGCACTATTTGCATTCACACAAAATATTCAATCCCCAGTTTTAAGACTTCAATGTAAACCAAACAGAGAGAGAAAAAAACAAAACAAAACAAAACAACCATTGCCTCCAGACATCTTTTTAAAACAACTGTAGCAGCTGTTGTAAGGGCAGATGACCATACTGGTCCCAGGCACTCAAGGTCAGACCTCCCAGAGGGCATTCACCTTTATTGGTCTAAAGACAGCAAACATTCAGCACCTGCTTCTCTGTCTCGCCCACATCTTATTGGCATCCCTAGGCCTGGCACTGGTCTTCACTTGATGTTCAGCAAGTGGGTGGGTGGAAGCTGCATGTCCACGTGGAAGATACTGGTGTTCAGAGGGTGCTTGGTGCAGTGACAGGCACAGAGTGGGCATCTAAAAAATATGAGGAAATGGGAATGAAAACATGGGCGTGACCTTCAGGAGGCTATAGGCCGGTGAGCAAGAGCACTAGGTCCTGCCTCCTTCCTGGGAGGCAGCAGTGGGTTGAAGTTTCCGGGGGAGGCGTGTGTGTGTGTGTGTGTGTGTGTGGTGTGGTGTGGTGCAGGACCCTCAGAGGGGGCTGCAGTTCCTCTGGGGGAGGCATGTGTGGTGTGGTGTGGTGCAGGACCCTCCTTCCTGGGAGGCAGCAGTGGGTTGAAGTTTCCGGGGGAGGCGTGTGTGTGTGTGTGTGTGTGTGTGTGTGTGAGTGTGGTGTGGTGCAGGACCCTCAGAGGGGGCTGCAGTTCCTCTGGGGGAGGCATGTGTGTGTGTGTGTGTGTGTGTGTGTGTGTGTGGTGTGGTGTGGTGCAGGACCCTCAGAGGGGGCTGCAGTTCCTCTGGGGGAAACATGTGTGTGTGTGTGTGTGTGTGGTGTGGTGTGGTGCAGGACCCTCAGAGGGGGCTGCAGTTTCTCTGAAATTGCTTCCTTTTCCACCACCATCTTCCCTGCTGGGGAGGGCCATTCACCTGGGGGACTTTCCCAAGGAAGTTTCCATGGTCCCTCCACTTTTCTGCATTCCAATGTAATTTATTTTTAAAATCAGCCTTTTGAATAAAATCACACCCTTTCTCTTCCATTATGATGAACACTTAAAATTACATTTACACAAATTTCAATTAAAAGCCAAATTCCAGGCCTAAGCTATTGGCAACATTCCCTTTCAAAAGAGATATGAAGTAAATTAGTTGAGCTGATTAAAAACACCTTCATCAAAGCAGAACTGTTGGTGCCAACAATATTAAGAGTTGAATTATTGATTAAAAAAATAACAGGTGGTACATTAGCAGGGAAGAAAAACGATTCTCCTTCCTCTGCCGCCCATCCCCTTTTTAGCTTCACTTTGGGGATAAGAAGGGACACTGACCTATTGCGGGCAATCGAGCAAAGGGAGGTGATGGAGCAAGGCAGGAACGCACGAAGGCAGAGGATGAGGCCCAGGTTAAATGCGAGAAGGGAAAAGGAGAAGTGGAGACCGCAGGGAACAGAGATCAGACGCCTTAAAGGGGCCGCTGTCCCCGCAGAGGGGCGGACACCTCTACCGGCAGCCCGGCCCCCGGGGACCTCAGGCCACAGCCACGAGCCGGGCGGGCGCGGGAAGCGCGCACGAGGGGCGTTCCCGCTACCGGCCGCCAGAGGGCGCGTCCGGAGTCGGCGCGGGGCCGGGGAAGGGAGGAGGGGAGCCGCGGAGACGGGTCAGCCGCGGCGGCAGGGGCGGCGGCGGCGGCAGCGGTGCAGCTCCGCTCTCCGTGCGTCTCCAGTCCCCGCGCCCGTATAGGGAGAGCAGCCCCCGCCGGCGGGATGCTGCCGCCCGCCAGCCGCGGCCGCCGCCTGGCGCTGCCGGCACTGCTCTCGCTGCTCACCTGCTCCCTGGGTAAGTAACGGGCAGCCCGGGCGCGCACTGGAGAGGCGTGGGCTCCTCGGGTGCAGCCGCCCGCGCCCCGCGTCCGCGCCGGGGGAGACGCCGGGCGGCCCAGCCCTGTCTTGCCCCGCGGGCGCCCGCGCCCCGCCGTCCCGTCCCCGCCGCGCCTGCGGCGGCAGCGCCCCTCCCGGCGTCCCGGCCGGCCCCGGCTCCCCGGGACCCCGGGACGCCGGGACGCCGGGGTGCGCCTGGCCGGCCTCTTTCGGCTCGCCGGGGTCCCGCCGCTGCTCCGGTTCGGCTCGCGTCTCCGCGCTTCCTTCCGCCGGGAGCGGGCGGCCGGCCGGGCCGCGAGGGCGCGGCGCCCACCCCCACAGGAAGCGCGGAGTGAATGTGCAACTGCGAGAAACTTTGGAGCGAGGGAAGCGGCGGCCGCGGGCCCGCCCCCTGCCTTCCGCCCGCGTCCCGGCGGCCCTCCGCGCCCCGCGCTGGCGGCGGAGGCTGGAGGCGGGCGGGCCGGCTCCGCGGCCCGGGCTCCCGCGCGCTCTGGCCCGCATCGCCCGCGTGGTCGGCCAGCGGTGCACCCCCACCTCGCCCGGGGCTCCCTGTGGGGTTCTCGCGGACCTGCGCGGGCCCCCTAGGTTGGGATGTCCTCCCGGCCCCAGCCCCTTCTACCGGATCCTTGACCAGGAAGGGAGGACCGGGTACCCGGCTGGGCCTCTGGGTATCTGTCGGGGCGCGGGGGAGGCTGTAGGGAGTCTTCCGAACCCTGCATTTTCCTGGGGAAGAATTAGAGAACTCTGCAAACAGTGCTTGTCTGCTGCTGCTGTAATGCCCCTTCCCTTTTTTTCCTTCCGTGTTTCTCACAAGAACATGCCCCCCTCCCCCATAAAATAATGTGATAAAAGTTAAAAAAAAATCATTGCAATTGACTTTCATGGTTGAGGTGTGTTCAAGTTTGAAACCTTGGAAGAAGAATATTCCTATTAGCGTTCTTGGGGTTGTTGTCATCACAGACTTTTTGTTTCCACCCTGTTAAGAGGCAGTGATTTCAGATTTTTAGAAATGGCAGAATGGTGCGATTTCGGAAAAGACGTAGCGTCATTGTGCATTGCTGTTTCGGTAGCCCACCGGAACCTTGGCAGCCGTTTCTACTTGGACTTAAAACTCTCGGAATAAGGACCTTGACTGTGTACCCCTGGCCTGTCTATAGCGGTTCAGTAAGTGTGAGAAAAGCTCGTGAAATTAATTGGTAATTGTTCACACGCGTGATTAAGTAACAATGTAATTAAAAATGTTTGGGCATGGGCAGCGAAGGCTGTAATTGACGGTGGGGGCGCTACTGAACTTGGCGGGGATCTGCTTTAGCAGGAGTGCATTGCTGGGGTGGGGGGCGCCCGGAGAGGAGGGGAGGTTGGAGGGACTATGAGACCCCCGGCTGCATCAGTTGGCCTGCTGCCTGGACGTTTTGCACCTCACCAAATGGGGTGGGTGGGAGCTGAAATTGGCGTTCTATTTATAGCTCTGCACTTTGTAACTGCTGTACTGGGAATGTAATATTCGTGTGTAATATATTCACTATAGGGGCTGAAGTGCACACTTGTGTTGCTCTGTGGACCTGTTTTTCACTGCAGGAAAGGGAATGTCAGCACTTGATAATGTATTACAGGACATTCAGAATGAACTGAAATGTCCACACGTTCTTAAAAGATGTGTTTTCGCCTTGTGAAGTTGTCAGATAAGCACAATAAATAAGACATAAAACCTATTAAAAGGTCCCTGTGAAACATTTGGTTTTGTGAAGGGGATTTCATGGGTTGGTATAGACAGGAAGCTGTGTTCTTCCAAATCTGAGGTAAATCATGAGTTCTTTTTACTGCGTTCTGCTTTGATGTTGTGGAAGGACACGGAGAAATACCCAGCCTTCCTATGTCTTGAAATCAGGGTTCTTGGACTCTTGTTGAAATAGAGAACATGATAGGAGTTCCAAGGCATGTCAACAATTCAGACAGTGTAAAAATACCTGAACTATTCCCTGATCAGGCGACCTGACTGTGTGTAATTTAGTTCTCTCACCAGCGTAGTGTACTCACTTAAGCTTTCAGAGAAGTCAACAAGAACGTTTATTTTAAACCCAGATGGTTATACAGACAAAAGTCACTGCAACTTCAGTTCTAAAGTCCAGAGCCAAGACTAGACTCAGAAGATTTATTCACGCCTCTGGGTCAGCCACTATGTGGCTTCTCCTTGCTTTGACTCTGTTTTTCCCTATAAAATGGGAGGCATGGACTTGATCAAATACTAGAACGTTGCCATCTCTTACGGTGTCAACTGGTTTTCTTGTGGCAGAGTCTATCCGTTACCCCCTAAACCCTTAGTTTTTCCTGATTAAAAAATCCTCTTAGGGGTCCCCAGGCCCCAGGCCAGGGACTGGTGCTAGGCTGCGCAGCAGGAGATAAATATCTGGAGACAAGCTAAAACCGTCCCCCCCGGCCTGCCAGGGAAAAATTGTCGTCTACAAAACCGGTTCCTGGTGCCAAACACGTTGGTGACCACTGTCTCAGATAATCAGCAATGTTATGGACTGAGTTTTGTCCTTCAAATACATATATTGAAGCATTGATCCTCAATACGACTGTATTTGGAGATGTGCCTTTAAGGAGATAATTAAAGTGGCTCTGTTGTAAAGAATCCACCTTCCTAGGCAGGAGATCCGGGTTTCTTCCTGGGTCGTCGGGAAGATTCCCCTGGAGAAGGGAATGGCAACCCACGCCAGTATTTTTCCTTGGAGAATCCCATGGACAGAGGAGCCTGGTGTGCTACAGTCAGTGGGTTCACAAAAAAAGTGAGACAGGACTTAGTGACTAAACAACAAGGTTGAAGGAGGTCATAAAGGTGGGGCTAATCTAGCAGGACTCTGAGTAAGAGGTAGAGACTCTAGAAATGTTCACAGAGAAACGGCTGTGTGAGGACACGGGGAGAGCTCATCCACCTTCAAGCCAAGGACAGAGAAGGTCCTTGGTCTCAGCGGTAGGTCCAACCTCGCTGTCTACATGGTCTTGGACTTCTAACCACCAGAAGTGGAAGAAATAAGTTTCTGCTGTTTAAGCCCCCTGCCCACCCACCCCCATAGTTTCTATTATGGCAGCCCTAGCAGCCCTTGTCGACAAAGGTCCGTCTAGTCAAAGCTATGGTTTTTCCAGTAGTCATGTATGGATTTGAGAGTTGGACCATAAAGAAAGTTGAGCACTGAAGAATTGATGCCTTTGAACTGTGATGTTGGAGAAGACTCTTGAGAGACCCTTAGACTCCAAGGAGATCAAACCAGTCAATTCTAAAGGAAATCAGTCCTGAATATTCATTGGAAGGACTGATGCTGAAGCTGAAACGCCAGTACTTTGGCCACTTGATGAGAAGAACTGACTCATTGGAAAAGACCCTGATGCTGGGAAAGATTGAAGACGGGAGGAGAAGGGGATGATAGAGAGTGAGATGGTTGGATGGCATCACTGACTCAATGGGCATGAGTCTTGAGCAAGCTCCAGGAGTTGGTGATGGACAGGGAGGCCTGGTGTGCTGCAGTCCATGGGGTTCCTGAGCCACTGAAATGAGCAGACTGATAATACAGGGGATTAGGGGAAGGGTGGAGGAGTGGCGGCGGCAGCAGTGTGTCCAGTGGAAAGACATTTTCAGTGGCCCTTGCAAACAGGGGTAGCCAGTGAGCTGTCTGCGGGGAGTTCTGGGTGCGTCTCTTGGTAAAGTTCATTAAAAGTGACTGACCCAGCCGTGGTGCAGGCCTTCTTCCGTTCCTCCTCCTTGTTGCCTGTAATGTGAATCTGATGGCTGGAGCTACCGTGGCCTCCTTGTGACCATGAGGTGACCTTGAAAGCAGAAGCCAGTAGTTACAATGGTGGAGCAGAAAGGATGGTACCACCTGGGAACGGGTAGATGTGGAGTGCTGTGCCAGGCCACCCTTGCCTATTTCCACACATGTATTGCATGAGACAACAGTCTGTCTTGTTTAAAACTCAGTTGTTGGGTTGTTTTTTTTTTTACCTACATGCAGCCAAACCTAATTGTAATTGATATATCTGTGAAGAAGCTTATTTGAACCAATGATAATAAATAGTAACATTTATCTTTCTTATCCCTGTTTCTATTGAGTCAGGATTATATTTCTTAGGACCTGCCAAAATTAGGGATGATTTTCTACTCTGAGCCAGGTCTTGCTTGGATTCTTTTCATGGCAGCGAATCAGACACGTTAGGACCCCATGAGTCACACCTGGCTCCAGGTTGCTTTGTGCTCTTCTGTTTTGGATTTTTAAGCCCTTCTCTTATTTCTTCAGCAGTACTCAGATAATACCAGCACGGATTTTAATCATCTGGGTGGATTCTTTGTTGTTGGATGCCAGGCTGGTGTGGCCCCCTTGGTCACCAGCTTCACCCAGGAGTTTGCCTGTAGCCAGTAGTCAGGCTCCTGGGATGAGGGGGGGGAAGCAGAGGGAGGAAGAGCAGCTGTGTCAAATGGGGGTGGAGGAGGGGAGGAGATGTCCTAACCCTTGTGTTCAGTTCTGCTGAGGGAAACACTGTGGGCCCGGTACTCAAGTTGTAATTACTGACCTCATTTGGACCATTAAGGGCCAGCCTTTTTGCTTTTTGTTAGAAACATTATTTATAATAGTTTATAGATGTTGCAGATTTTTAGCTCCTTGAGGCAGTTCCAAGGGCTTCCCTGGTGGCCCAGATGGTAAAGAACCGCCTCCCAATGCAGGAGACCTGGGTTTGATCCCTGGGTCGGGAAGATCCCTGGAGAAGGAAATGGCAACCCACTCCAGCATTCTTGCCTAGAGAATCCCATGGATGGAGGAGCCTGGTTGGGGACTACAGTCCATAGGGGTCGCACAGAGTTGGACACGACTGAGGGGCTGAGCGCACACACACACCTTTCCCAATATAAAGAAGTCACAGTAGGCGTCAGGGATTCATTAGATCTCTTATTGATTGAGAGTCTCCCTTAAGGCCACTTCTTAGAGGTCTGATCACTAAGCTGCTTCCAGAGAAACCAAGTAAGTGCTGATTTGAACTACCAGAACATGTTAGTAAGTTTTACATAGTATTAAAGGGAAAAACTGGACTCAGAGTTTCGTCATCTGTTCAGAAGGTGTTGAGCATCTAGTATGCGCCAGACATGAGTTGTTGCAGGACGAACCCGATCTAGCCTGTCTCTACTCTCATGGAGCTTGCAGTCTCGGAAGGGAAGGTGACATTGAACAGGAGCACCAGGGGCAGGACCATGGTCTGCCCAGTGCTGTGGAGTTGTCCAGGGTGCTGTGACAGGTGTTTCAGGGACATGTTCCGTCACTCAGTTGTGTCCGACTCTTTGCGACCCGATGGAGTGTAGCCCTCCAGGTTCCTCTGTCCATGGGATTCTCCAGGCAAGAATATTGGAGTGGGTTGCCATGCCCTCCTCCAGGGGATCTTCCCCACCCAGGGATCAAACCCACGTCTCCTGTGTCTCCTGCATTGCAGGCGGATTCTTTACTGCAGGAATTGATGAGGTTTTACTGGAAATCTGGAGCTGAGGTTCTCAATGGGGAGTGGGGGTGGGGGCGGTCACCTTGCACCCCCAGGGAATCCTTGTCCATACGGAGAGATTTCAGGACTGTCACAGGGGTTGTTTGGCAGGGGCGCTGCTGAGCAACCCAGAGTGCCATGGGGCATTCCCTGCCCCCCGCAAAGAATCAGCTTTCTGGTCCAAACCGGCAGTAATGCCAGGCTGAGAAGCCCTGACGTTTCTCCAGGCAGGGCCGTGGAGCTCAGACCTGAAGGGGAAGCAGAGCTCAGCTACCATGGGGAGGATGGAGGGGGCCAGGGCAAGGCTCTGGCTGGTGGAAGCTGGTGGAGAAAGGGTGAGACTGGACAGGGGAGGGGGCTGGAAGGCCCACGGGGGCCTCACAGACCAGCGTGGGGATTTTGGACTTGGTCCTTAGAGTGGTGAGGAGCTGTTGCAGGGCCATCAGGGAGTGATGTGATTTGACTTAACGTGTTAAGAAGCTCAAGCTGGTGGTTCTGTAGAACGGGGATGGGTGGGGGCCGGTGTGGACGTGGGGAACGAGTGATGAGCTGCCAGAGTCGACCTGGCGAGAGCTGATTAAGAGTCAGAGGCACGGTGGTTGACTGGTCCAGTGGGCAGAGAGGAGGGCCAAGGATGAGTCACAGGCTCCCGCTCTTGAGTGTAGGTGGAGAGCAGAGCTGTTTACTGATACAGGAGCTGATGGAGAAGGACCAGATGTGGTCAAAGGAAAAAACTGTTTTATTGTAGTTAAATATATATATAGCATAAAATGAATCATTTGAACCATTTTTAAGTGTACAGTTCGGTGGCATGAAGTATCCAGACGGTTTTCTAAAGTTTGTTTTTAATTTTAGGAGGAGGCGAAGATGAGGAGTTCTGTTTGGACAGGTTGAGTTTGGGGTGCCTGGGAGATGCTCGGGTACCATGTCCAGCAGCAGTGAGATCCACTGAGGGTCTGGACCTCAGAGAAGAGATCTGCATGAGAGAGATTTAAGGGGAAATTTGAGTTCATTTCTTTCTTTCTTTTTTTAAAGAAGAGAGCCTTGATTGACAACATAAACTTATTTAAACATTTATTAATACTAAAAATGTCTGTGTACTGAAACTGGAGAAGCAAATAGGCCTTATCTGTAAAGCTGATCTGATGTAGAGCAGCAAGTTTAACCAAAACAAATGAGTTAAAGTATCATCAAATACGATTTGAATGCATCTCAACTATAGCAGTGCCAGTCTCTCCTAGGGATACAACTTACTTTCACTCCTAAAGGAATATTTTATGATCTTACAAGGTGATATGTTTTGGTTTACATCATTGCTTCCCATAAGAAGCTCAAGGCTCTTTACACATCACACTGAATTTATCTTCTCCAGATCCTCGAGGGTGGATAGGCAGGAGCTTGTTTGTCATTTATGAGATGAAGGAAGCAAAGGAAGATAAATGGCCAAACCCAGCTGGGGGAAGGAAAAAAAAGGCCTTCTGTTCCTTTCAGTGGGTGTTGGACTTCAGCACACATGGGAACACTTCAGGGTCTTAAAGAGTCTCCTTTGTTAAAATGCAGATTTCTGGGTTCCAGCTCCAGCTTTTTCTGATTCAGGAGAGCCAAGACAAGGCCCCGGGGATCTGTGTCTTTAACAAGGCGCCAGGTGAGTTGTGTCTGCTGGCCCATTGCAGGGCCCTGTTGGGACCATCCTGGCCCAGATCTGAACTGGGACTGTCACTGCACGTCTGTAGAATGTAAAGGTGATTGCTGGTTGCTTTGTCTTAAGGTGGAGTAAGGAGCTGTTATGGGGAAAGCAGAGTGTGGAGGTGAGGCCTGGCACTCGGCATTCAGGGGCTCTGCCTTCTTGGGAAGGGAATGAGAAACCCCCAAATTGGAACTCAGACGTCTTCCTCTGGTTCCAGTATTGTTTGGCAAATTTATAGATGCTGCTGGAGGGACTCTAGTACTTGGAGTGTGAGTCTCAAAACCTGGAGCAGTGGGCTGTTGAATCAAAGGTTTTTGAACTATGGATGAGTTCCTGGAACGTCGCAGATTGTGGGTGCCATGGATTCAGCGGCACTGACCGGTGTGCTTTTGGGGACCCATGTGTTTTGTGTGGCCGTGCTGGGTCTTCATCGCCACACAGGCTTTTCTCTAGCTGAGGGCTCCTCGTTGTTGCAGAGCACGGTCCTCTCATTGCGGTGGCTTCTCTTGTGACCGCTCCCTGGCTTCAGAGCACAGGCTCAGTATTTGTGGCCCTTGGGCTTAGCTGCTCTGCGGCATGTGGGATCTTCCCGGATCAGAGATTGAACCTGTGTCTCCTGCATTGGCCGGCAGATTCTTTACCACTGAGCCACTAGGAAGCCCTGGGACCCAGACTTTATATTTCAGAACTAAGATACTAAAAGTCTGGCATAAAATGAGCCTGACAGTTGACTGCTGAATGTTCTCCAGCAGTGTAAAGGGAGTTGGACGGAGCTCTGACTTCCTGTGTTTGCATGTTGCTCTCCCGGATCCCTTCCGGGTGTCCTGGGGAGTTGGGTGTGTGCACAGGGTTCTTCTGCCCCAACCCACGACTCCACCTGTGGACCCTGCTTATGACTTCGTCGCCAAACTCTGAGTTTGCTTCTTTTCAGGTCCCAAGAGGCATATGGGTTTTCATATCATCTGCTTAAATGAGATATGAATCAAAGAAGCAAAAGATCTCTTCCTTCCTAAAATATATAATTCTTTCCTTTTTCTCTCCCCCTCCCCTCCGTTTATTGTCCTTCCTGTACATATGCTAACCCTCTGGCTTGTAGAGTATATTGGTCCTGGCTAATGTTGCTGCTGAGTGAGGGAAAGTCTGTGCTCCAGACTCCCATTTCCCGCTGATTTCTGTGAGGAAACAGGGGACGTGTTTCAGATGGAATGAGATCCAGTGTGGGCAGCTGGGGGCTCAGGTAGGAGGAAAGCGGGGTCTGTGTGCTCCCTGCCATGGGGGAGCCTCACCTCTCCTGAATTCTCCCAACTGGCTGCATCCTTTGAAAAGGTTGGGAATCCCAAGGAACACAGCAAAGAGGTTCCCGACCCTGAATGTCCTCTACCTGCCGTGGTGGTGGAATGGCACTGGCGTGCTCCCCAAAGCAGGGGATCTCTTTTCCCGAGAGTTTGCTGTTTATATTTGGTCCCTGAGCAAAGGTCTCTAGCTCTTCCGTCCATCCTTCTCAGGTGCTTTTAAGGAGAGGGCTCAGGAAACATCTCACACGCCTGCCTTCCCTCTGCCTGGCCACGCCTTTCTTGGCAGTTTAGTCCCTGAGATGTTTGGGTTCCCCTGCTTCCGTCTTGAGCATCCAGCTTTGTGGCTTTGGTTCCACCATGCCGCAGAGACACCGAATGTGGAAACTCCTCTCGCGCCTCTGCGCTGAGCTGCGCTGGGTATCAGGCCGCGATGGGGGTGTTGCCCCTTGAATCCCCTGCAGCAGCTCGGGAAACTGGGAACCACGTTGAGTTTTCCCACAGTCTGCTCACTGTCCTTTATCCTGTAGCATCTGAATGGAGCCCCAGGCTTACCCCGTCGCTCGGATCCGAAACCAGGAGTTGGCCCTTCCCTGCCCTAATCCACTCGTGGGGTCCGTCTCCAAAGCTGGAGATGCTGCTGCTTTAACACCTCAGCGCAACTCTAGCTCCCCACCCGCTGTGCCCAGGAGTCACCTCACCTTCGTTAGGTCCCTTAGCTCTCGGTGTCTAGCACCCTCCTGGCTGGTGGCATGTTGTTTGTCTCTCCACAGCCCACCCCACACGCTGCCTCTGGAAACTGGTCTCGGGCATACCTTTCAGCATGGCATCCCCCTTCTTAAAAAGCCTCAGAAAGCTTGCAGTGGCACTCGGAGTAAAACCGGACTGACCCCTTTCAGGATGTGGTCCTGCCATTCCAGCCTCACCCCTGGCCCCAGTCACACAACATCCCCACCCTGCCCCCCGCTAAGGTGTCCACGCCCAGGTCACTCCTCCCCAACCCCCAGGTGCCCATGCTCCGCACGCTGGACTGTTGAACGTGCTTTGTGTGCAGAAGCCTGTTTCTGGGCCTCCTCCACTTGCGCTGGAGTCTCTGCTGCCTGCCCTTGAACTTGCTGCCCTGCTTGGTGCTTTGCCCTCCCTCCTTCTCAGGGGCTCCCTGGGTGGCGGTGCCATCAGAGGCGCCCATCGGCCCTTGGTTGTTGACACAGGACTTGTCTGT
The DNA here is from genome assembly GCA_917880005.1 of Nanger dama. NCBI lineage: Eukaryota > Metazoa > Chordata > Mammalia > Artiodactyla > Bovidae > Nanger > Nanger dama. The sequence continues at coordinate 29,811,620 of CAKJTW010000005.1, read as the reverse complement.
GGGGTTAGACCTCCTTGGGGAGCTGCTGCTTCGTCATTGTCACCCAGCTCCTAGCATAAAGCCTGGTGCTTAACTCAGGCAGCTCCTCTTTGATTTTCTGTTGAACACGCAAACGCATACATTGATACTGACAGTATCAGCATACATGATACCGACGGTGGCTGCTCACACCCAGAGCCCCCAGCACGTGCCAGGCAGGCCCTATTCTGAGCCCGTGTGGTGTGTTGCGTGGACTCACCCCTGGGCTCTTCAGCTGCCTTAATTCTGCCCTTCTGGCCTCAGCCCCGCAGAGTCATGGGCGCTCCATGTGGGGTGCCCCCCCCCCACATCTGCAACCCTGGAGACAGTGGCTCTGTGAGGGGAGCGTGAGGAATGCAGGTGCTTGGGCAGACGCCTTTGTTTCTGTTCCCTCTGCTGCCAGGGATTATCTTCACAGCAGGGTGTGGGACCAGTTAAATTGGCCGCAGGCCTTGCATCCCAGAGTCCAGGCCCCTTTGGAGGAGCTGGAATTAAACCTGGAAGCCCTAGGGAGGCGGGCGGGGCTGCCTGGGGCGGGGTTTGCCACTGAAACCTGTTTATGTGAAGTAGGTCACAGCAGATAATGGACCAGGGGGAACCCTGAGCCTGGGGGGCGCCAGCCAAGGCTTCCAGGGCTGGGCTCTGTCCCAGGCGGCTGGGGTGGGGGCCCAGGACCGCCTGGTCCAGTGGTGCTCGTTTACTTCCTCCACCGACACCTCCTGAGCCCTTAGTCCTGCTGAACCTTCGCTAAACCCTTTCTGCCCATCCCACTGCTCTCCCATCCTGGCAGCTCTCCTCTGAGGGGGCCCACTTAGCGTCTTGCTTTCTGTTTGGCACTTAATTTGATTTCTGTGATAAAGGTTACAGGGAGAGTTTGGGAGGGTGAGTTGGCTACTGGAGAGATGGGAGGCTCAGGGGTCTTTTCTTGCCTGGGCCGGTCCTGCTTCCTCCCTCCCTCGGAGGAATGGACGGAAGAAAGTTGATTAGTGTTGCTTAAATGCATCGGAATTAATTCCTCTCCCGTTTCCTACACTCTAGGGCCGAGGCTAGCCTATAAATCTCAGGCCCGGGATCGCTGTAAAATTTGATGTATCTCTCGGGGTAGGTGTGCTCACACACATTCGTTGGCTTGAATTATCTAAAGTTATCATGAGAAAGGTCTTATTTCTATTGCCTGCCCTGATTTGCACTTTAAATATAGTTCCCTGTAGCAGTTACAGGAATGCATGTTGAAGATAGAAAAGGGAAAATTACTTTTTAAACAGCCGCTTGGCATAGAAGAGCATGATTTACCTTTTAGAATATTTCTCCAAGTGTGCATTAAGGCCAAGCTTTCAAGAATATTTTTTCCCCCACTGAATCTGGAAATTAGTATGAAGCCAAACAGCAAACACTGAGCCCCTGGAAGCCACCCCCTCCTTGCTGGGGTCTCTGCCTCCCCTCCTGCTGTGGGAGAGTCCCACTCTGTATTCTTGTTACGGTTGTCGAAGGTGACAGATAATTTCTGACCTCACTCGCTAATTTTTCTCACTTTCTTCCTCTGTCAGCACCGTTTCTCTTTCATTTCCACAAACTGCAAAAGCTGGGATTCTGCTGGTAAGGTGTTAGTCTCTGAGTTGTGTCCGACTCTTTGTGACCCGTGGATTCCTGTGTCCATGGGATTTCTCAGGCAAGGTGGAATGGGTTGCCATTCCCTTCCCAGGGGATCTTCCTGGACTAGGGACTGAACCCAGGTCTCCTGCATTGCAGGGAGATTCTTTACCATCTGAGCCAACAGGGAAGTTGGTAGGAATTCTGTCAGTGATTCATTATTTTATATTTGGATTTGTTAATGAGATAGCATATCCTGTGCCTTCAAAATGCATTTGGTTCCTTGATGATTTGCTTTATTTAGATTATGGAAATGCAAAGATAGAACCAACTAGTGTTTTTCTTAATATTCATCTAATGGGGATTATCTTGCCATGTTCTGATTTGCTCTTATGCGTGCAAGTAACTGCATTTCTTATGTTATTGCTTTAAATATTATATAATTTATTTCTGTCATGGGAAAAAGGAGTTTTTAATTTCATAGAGTGATGGGGAGAAATAAGTTTTGTTTGTTTCTTGTTTTTATGTTTATTTTTTGTTACTTGTTTTTAAAGGATATTTTAACTTTTTGTTGTCATTTAGTGGCCGAGTCATCTCCAGTTCTTTGGGACTCCATAGATTGTAGCCCACCAGGCTCCTCTGTCTGTGAGATTCTTCAAGCAAGAATACTGGAGTGGGTTGCTATGCCCTCCTCCAGGGGATCTTCACGACCCAGGGAATGAACTGTGTCTCCTGAATTGGCAGATGGATTCTTTACCACTAAGTCACCTGGGAAGCTGGTATATTTTTTGCAGAGAATTAAAATCTAGTTTACCCTTCCCTCAGTTAAGCCTTGTCTGAACAAAAGTATGGTGTTTTTACTCCATAAAGACAAGGAGGATTTGTGGAATTCACTTGATTTATGGGGAGCACCTTTCCTGAAGGTAATTCTTACTTTAAACAGTAACACTGTCAGCTAACATGAGCTGCTTGTTTATGAAAGGTGATGTGTTAGTAATATTTAGAACCAATACATACTAAAGACACCTTTTCTTCAGTACAGAGTCTGTTCTGAAGGGCAAGGGCTTTTGTGTTGACACACTCTTCTTTTTCACAAGGCCACCTGGCCTTGGAAGAAAAAATGAGGTTAAGACTAACCCTGCTTATTAGCTGAGGAGTCATTGAACTTGTTACATTGGAAAGGTTATTTTTCTTGATAAAAGGAAATTCTAATCCAGAGAGCTTTGACTGTCCATGCTTGGAATTACGCATCCATGAGGTTGGGGGAGGGCTTTCCCTGGTGGCTCCAGGGTAAGGAATCCCTCCGCAAAGCAGGGGCCATAGGAGAGTCTGGAAGATTCCTTGGAGGCGGGCATGTCAACCCACTCCAGTATTCTTGCCTGGGAAATCCCATGGACAGAGGAGGCTGATGGGCTACAGTTGGACATGACTGAAGCAACTTAGCATGACATGCACAGGGTTGGGGGAGATGGATTTTTGAGACTCAAGAGTCTTGTATTAGATCTACCACAGGTTTTACATCCCATAGGTTGACACACTGTTTCATTTTCTAGAATTCTGTGATGCTGAGGGGTGTTGATGTGTTGCAGCCTCCCTGTAAGATGTTTATTAATCCATTTTTGGGATCTTCTTGAGGGTTTTAAATGTGTTTGCTAGTTTAGAGATAAGTAAAACAAAACCAAAATATTAAATACCCAGAAGCAGAATGTAAATGGTGTTTGATGTTAAATCTCTCCTCCCTTCTTAGAACTTTGTGAATGGTTTGGGCTTTGCATTTGTCTTGGAGGGTGTGTGTGTGTGTGTAAAAGTGAATTAGGCATTGATGTTAGTCACCATGAATTCAGTGGGGGCACTAAACTCCTTTGTTCTCCAGGGTTGGCGATGTCAGTGTAAAGAGACAGCCCTTAAATGATGGTTTGGGAAGACTTTCATTCATTTGTTCACTCATTCGATAAATACTTATTGACTTTCTTCTGAGTGCTGCTCCTGTTGAAGGGGGCAAACAGTACATAAAACCACATTCCTGCCATCATGAAGCTTACATTAAACTAACATAGAAGACAAGCAATAAACAAATAGCTATAGACTGTGTCAGTGGTAGTAAGCGCTCTGGAGAAGAATAAAGCACTGAAGGGTGGGAAAGGGTGTCGGGTAGGTGTTGGGGTGGGGCACTGCACTCTCCAGAGCCTTGTACAGTGCTACCTGGGATCTCAGTGTCCACAGAGAGTTTCGTCTGGATTTTACCTGCCTTCTGAAGTGTCATCCTGGAAGTGGAAGTGTTTAAACCACGTTAGGCATTTGCTTCCGAGTGTGAATATGTTTTAGATTTGAGGCAGTGGATGTCTGGGGCTGAGGTGGGAGGATTCCAGGCATCAGGATGGGTGGTCCTGTCTCCTGCTGCTGAGCAGGGTCTTCTCCGTTGCCTAGAATCCTGTCCTGCCCACCTCTTCCCTGCGCCTTGCACTGCTCTGTTGTTCCCTGGAATTGTCTGGCCATCCCTTCCTACCTTCTTGTTTTCTCTTGGGAATGCTAATTGGAGAAAGCAGACTCTGTGAAATGCTTTCCTCTTAGCTTTTCAGGAGAAATGCACTGTAAAGTTAAGGTATTATGGTTTTGTCTGGTTAACCATCCGGACTGGTGTATCATTTTACTTCCTATTTTCCACGTGTTACTGTCAGATTATTATTATTATTTTAATGTAGAGCCTAGATGTGTCTCTGGGGATATCTTTGTCTATTTATTGGCTGCAACTCAAGGTCATTCTAAGTGGGGAATGATTCTACTGCCTCTCTCTCCCCCTGGCACCGTGGCTTTAGCTGGGTTCTGGTAACTCTCCCCGTGCGCCTGGAGCAGCCTCTGCACCACAGCACTGACCCGAATCCGCGGAGGCGGACAGCTTGCCCCAGATTTCCCTCCGCTGCCCGCCGGGCTCTGGCAGAGATGTGAGAGTGGGAATTTGCACTTCTTCCCGGTGGAATCTCAGCAATTCCGCTTTGCTTTGGAAGGCACCAGAATTCAGGTTTCTGGGAAGTTGTGCTCTGTATGCCTCTGTCTTCGGTGTATAGCTACAGATAGAAACGGCATCCTCTTTCTCTAGATGTAGTGTTTCCTTCGCTGGGCACCTGAGCCTGTTGACTTCACACCAGTGGATGCTCTTAGGTCTGGAGAAAGGCGGCCTTCGGTACTAGTTTGCAGCAATGCAGCTGCTTTTAAAACGAGCAAAATTTATTCTGTTAAAATATAATTTTTTTTTTCCATTTCAAGCAAAACTGTTGAATATGGGAATGAATCTTAATTGCTGATTTTAATGTACAAATGTTTCTTATTTCTCCCTTCCCCACAGCGTTTGCTTTGGTTTCTGAAGATGTGAAGAAAGAGGCCAAACAGTCTAAGGTACTAGTTCTAAGATCAAATCTATTCTTGCGGTCTGAGATTTGTCTGTCTTTTCTTTAATGGGAGCTGTAATGATTTCATCTGTCAAAGAATTAATGAAATGTTGGTCAACACTGATTTTTGAATCCACAGCAGCAACGCACAGATAGTCTTGCTTAAAAAAAACCACACCTTTATTAAGGCAAATCCACTTGGTTTTAAATTTTATCTTAAGAAAAAAGGTATTTGGATATGGAGCTAGACATTTTAGAAGTCTTAACTTGGATCCTGTAGATTTTTTTTCTGGTCTTACCATGTCTTAGGTTGCTGTTCAGTGGCCCAGTCGTGTCTGACTCTTTGAGACCCCATGGACTTAACCTTGGACCTAGTTTTCCCAGCCTGTGAAACGTGTGCTATGTCGGGGTCACAAGTCCCTGAGTGCCCCTCACCTTGAGGTGACCTTATGTGAGGGCATACTGGGGACTGGCTGAGAGACCCCAAAGGTGACCACCTGGCTCCTTGTACAGTCAGAACCTGAAAATAAGACGTGGGGGACCCATGGAGAGGGAACAGCATTTTTCCAGATCTCAGAGCTGCTCCTCTCCAATCACTGGTTGCATTTAAGAACTGCATCTAAATTTTAGCATTTGGGGTTGCATTAGATCAGTTTAGCATTTGAGAAAGAGAATATTTTAAAAATATGAGTTGTTTTTGTCGCATTAATTAAGGCTCAGTTGACTCTTTTTACCCCACAATTAGTATAAAAGTGTTTTTAAATAGAATGTTTCTTTTACCAACAGTGTGTGATCTGTTCTAACTATACCATGGGTTTCCCACACAAGGGAAATGAGCAGAATAATTCCTTATGGTTTTATGATTCTTTATGGTTAATAAAGCATTTCAGATGTTTAATTTGGTTTGCTTTACTCAGTGGTCATGTTATTGCTAAGCAAAGCAGATACTCACATACAGAGCAGAGAAAATACACGCCTAGAGAAGTGAGTTGATCGAGATCACGTGACTATTAAGAGGTGAAGTCCGAATCCACACTTGCAGACTCTGTGAATTTTTCACGCTGTAATTTTGTATTACGCTGTCCTGTGCATTGTCACGTGTTTGTTTGGCCATAATGAAGCTCATTATGAATTTAAGGGTTATTAATAGGGATTTAAAATTTTGTATAATAGATTTAGGAATTATAGCACATACTTTCAAATATAAGTTTTTACTCATCTTTCCAAAAAGGAAATACATATATTTTTGGCCTTAAATACATATATGAATATAAGCAGAGATAAGGTAAGTCCTATATCTTAGTGTCATTTTTTTCATGCAGAGGTATTAAAGTCTTTGAAAAGTGTCATTAACCCCATCTGTGCTTGGCTACAGAGCCAAAAGCCATTAATCCCCTGAGGAGAGGCAATGATGACATGTCTCCTGTAGCCCATGCCAAGGCTGGGAGATGGAGGAGAATCAATTTGTCCAAGGTCGTCTGAAGTCTGTCTGTAGATGGACCCGAGACAGGACTTAAGGCGCCTGACAGTAATCATGCTCACTGGGGTGGTCCTTGGCGTATCACTCTCAGCACGCCTGGGAGCCGTCACTGCGGCCCAGAGGCCGCCCTCCGCCCTGCTCGCCTCACTGCAGTCAAGGGCGCCGGTTCCCTAGAACCAGGCCAGTCCTGCTCAGCTGGGGGCCTTCCCCAAGCCACTCAGCTGCCCTGGTTGGCGTCAGGAGGCTCCTCACGGGAATCCCGAGGCGGCCGTGGCCCTGCCGTCCCGGCCGGGGCCTGCCCTCTGGCCCAGTGCGTCTCCTGGCTCCCGGGTCCCTGGCTCTGCTGAACTCTGGCCCAGCCCGGCTTTCCGTGGAGCCTGCCCTTCCCAGCTCGTGCTGCGCATGGCCTCAGCCAAGCCCTGAGGGTGACTGCGACCTGCCTTCCATCCTGTGCTGGCCTCTGACACTGGGCCCTGCGGGACACAGGCGTGGAGCCAGGCTCTGGAGCCAGACTGCTGTGGTTCACGGTCCTTCTCCCACCCTGGCCCCCGGCGGACACACCCCTGCCCAGTTCCAGCATCTGGAATGGGACTGCCCTCACAAAGCGGTTTTGAACGTTGTATTGTGTGTCCGCCACTGAGAGCAGTGCCCATCCCTATTTACATATTTACCTGCTGTGACAGCAAGAAAGGCCCCATGCAACCTTTCAAGAAGTTTCCAACACAGGGGTGGCTGGGTGGTTGTGATCAAGCTGAAGATGCCAATTTAATTCTTTACTTAAAAGATTTCATAGCAAATTCTTGTGAGGCTTTTTTTTTTTTTTTAATCTTCTTTTAATGAAGGCTTTATAACTAAGCATGCAAGTGCTGTATGGATTGCAAGTGTTCAAATCTCTTGTGTTTTAAAGATAAAAGCTGCATGGAAGGTTGTCTTAGATCTGTGTTTTTCTGGCTAGGGTAGGAGCTGTCTGTGGGGTGGGTGCCCTGGTAGCAGATGTCTTTCCTGTCTGAGTAGCAGTTCCGTTGACCTAGAGAACTTTTGACAGTGAGCACGCTTTGATGAATACTGATGGTGTCAGAAACACACAGCAGAAGAGATAATAAAACAAACCATGTGTTTCTTCTTAGGAAGAATTAAGCCTTTTCACAAGGGAAGCTGGAGACAGAATTTTAAATGTTCTGTCAATTAGTTCATTTACTCCGATTTTCTTTCTCAAAGGGGAAATTAATGAAGACCATTTTGGTGCCATTTCAGTTCACCTAAATCAGGCGATCTTTGGATATTTTATTTTTACAGTTTACAAATTGAGCCGTTTGAAATGGTCAGTCATTTCCTACCTATTGTATCTAGCAGTCAGAGCTGCAGTGCTTAATAACAGAAAGCTGTGGAATTTCAGTTGATTTTCTTTGGTTTTGCCAAGGCATCCAGCAGAAAGTCTAGTTCCTGTTCCAGCTTGGCTGGAGTCATTGAGTTCAGGATACTTTTTATGTGCAACTTCTGGTAAAGGTGGCTTTTGTTGCAGGTATTATTAATCCTTCTGCTGTTGCTGTTCAGTCGCTCAGTCGTGTCTGACTCTTTGAGACCCCATGGACTGTAGCATGCCAGGTTTCCCTGTCCATCACCAACTCCCGGAGCTTGCTCAAGCTCATGTCCATTGAGTCAGTGATGCCATCCAACCATCTCGTTCTCTGTCATCCCCTTCTCCTGCCTTCAATCTTTCCCAGCATCAGGGTCTTTTCTAATGAGTCAGCTCTAAGCATCAAGTAGCCAAAGTATTGGAGCTTCAGCATCAGTCCTTCCAGTGAATATTCAGGACTGATTTCCTTTAGGATTCACTAGTTGGATCTCCTTGCAGTCCAAGGGACTCTCAAGAGTCTTCTACAACATCACAGTTCAAAAGCATCAATTCTTCGGCGCTCAGCTTTCTTCAAAGTCCAACTCTCACATCCATACATTACCACTGGAAAAACCATAGCCTTGACTAGATGGACCTTTGTTTGCAAAGTAATGTCTCTGCTTTTCAATATGCTGTCTAGGTTGGTCATAGCTTTTCTTCCAAGGAGCAGGCATCTAATTTCATGGCTGCAGTCACCATCTGCTGTGATTTTGAAGCCTAAGAAAATAAAGTCTGTCACTGTTTCCATTGTTTCCCCATCTATTTGCCATGAAGTGATGGAACCAGGTGCCGTGATCTTAGTTTTCTGAATGTTGAGTTGTAAGCCAGCTTTTTCACTCTCTTCTTTCACCTTCATCGAGAGGTTCTTTAGTTCCTGTTCGCTTTCTGTCATCAGGTATATCTGATGTCAGATATACCTGCATATCTGCATATCTGAGGTTATTGATATTTCTTCCGGTGATCTTGATTCCAACTTGTGCTTCATTCAGCCTGGCATTTCGCATGATGTACTCTGCATATCTTTTAGCTTACTCCCAAAGTGTTTTTCCATCTCATGATGCGTGTTTTCTGAACAATGCTTCTGGAGGAGGATTGAGCATGCATTGCTGAAAGGTACGCTAGGAAGGAGCCAAAGACCTGGATTTCAATCCTGGCCTGTGGCTAGAATGGCTCTTAGATGTTGTGCAAATCCTGTACCTTTTCCGAGCCTCTTTTGTTTTATCTGCAGAAGGGGAATGTTGGATTGGATCATCTCCCCTGGTATTTTTAGAAAATTGCAGTAAAAGACACATAAAATTTACCATTTTAGCCGTGTTTAAGTGCACAGTTCCATAGTGCTAAGTATGTTCTTACTGTTGTGCAGGCAGTCTCCAGAACTCTCTTCATCCTGCAGAACTAAACCTTGGCTCCCATGAAACCACAGCTCTGCGTCCCCTCCTGGCCCCTGGCCCTCCACCAGCCCATTTTCCATCTCTGATAGCTCTAGGTACGTCACGTAGGTGGTGTCATACAGTCTCTATCTTTTTATGACTGGCTTATTTCACTTAGCGTCCTGTCCTCAAGGTTCATCCGTATGGTAGAATGTGTCAGAATTCCCTTCCTTTTTAAAAAAAAATCTACTTATTTATTTAGTTGGCTGTGTCGGGTCTTAGCTGCGGCACTCGGGATCTGTGGGCTCTCTGTTGTGGTGCACGGGTTTAGTTGCCGTGTGGCATTTGGGGATGTTAGTTCTCCGCCCAGGGATCGAACCGGTGTCCCCTGCATTGGAAGGTGGATTCTTAACCACTGGACCACCAAGAAAGTCCTAGAATTCTCTCCTTTTTTAAGGCTGATTAATATTCCATTGTACAAAGAGGCCACAGCTTCTTTATCCATTCCAGTGCTACTTTTGGATCTGAAATTCCCAGTTTTCTATAACCCGTGTCTAGCAGCCAAAGGCGTGGCCTGGCAAGGAGGAGGCAGCCTGGCCAAGGGGAAGCCGAGGGCTCCGTCCCCGGGCTCAGGCCGTGCTCCTGGCCCCAGAGGCAGTGAGTCCGCACGTGCCGACCTAGGATGCTAGCCCGGCTCTGGTTGAGCACATGTAGGGAAGTGGTTGAGCCTCTTCTGAAAAGTATGTGTTTTATCATCATTAGGTCAAGTGTCACATGACCCTGAGGTGTAGCAAGCAGATCGGTACATAACTCTGAGGTTGTTCTCCGCTCGCTGTTAGTTCTACCCCTGAGACACAGAGAATTTCAGAAAATGCTGCCGAAGGTGGTCGCTCCCCTGTCTGCTGTTACAGTCCCTCCTGCATCCTGAGAGGACCTGTCTCGGTGGCAGTATCTTGGCTTGTAAGCTGCTGATGTTTTGTTGATAACGGCTCACGACTGCATTTCTTGTTGCAGTCATGCGGGAAATGGAAGGATATTTGCCACCGTCCAATTGTCATAATTATAGCGTGTGGTGGTTGAAAATGGAAAGGGGCAATTAGAGGGAGAGTTCCTTCTGCCAGAGGAGACAGTGATGATGGCAGATTTAGCTGCTGACACTCTGCGCTTTGTGGAGGAGTCTTTGAGGAGCTGGTTTGATCAGGATCAGGTACTTCCGTGCTCATGCGCCCACGTCCACGTTTCTGTGTTTGAAGCTCTGTGGCTCTGAGAGGCCCTTCCGTGCTCAGGAAATCTTGTGAGCCCCAGCAGACCCCTTCCCTGCAGGGCTGCCTCTCAGGTAGGAGAGAATGCAGTGGTGACGTTGCTGATGGTGGCATGTCTGAGCCCCCCAGATGATAAATACGGTGTTTGGTAGAGCCTGTTTTCCCAAGGAACGCATAGTCAGGATGGGTACAGTCCTGACGTGTTTGTGATGCTTACCATGTATCAGGGTTTAAAACGATCTCTCCCAGGAACATTGTGAACCATTTTACACGAGAAAGAGCCTCAGCTCGATTCGGTGACTTGCCCACCATCACGTAGGAGAGGAACGGCCCCATAGGAGTCTTCTGTTCTGATGCAGAAATATATTATTGCTGCTTTTCCTGCCTTAATTTTTGTCTGTTTCTTTAAGGAAGCACTTCCAAGCTCTCATTTTCCATGCCTTACCCCCAGATGTTAATATGTATCATACGTGTTTATTTCATGTATTGCTGTTTGTTTGTTTGTTTGTTTTTTAAATGTGATGAGATTGATCTTTTTCTCTTTTATTTAAAATACAGAATTTGGAGAAAAGTGATATATCAAAGAAAAATGACATAGGTGAGTAATGATTCCTTTTTTTTAACTTAAGAGTTGATATCCAGGGGCTATTTCTTGTAAATTACATTTCAGTGAAGTGAATTTTTCTTTCTGATTTTATTTATGTGATAAATATTGTTGGCCAAATACTTCATCTTTGGCTCAGCCCAGTATTTACCGTCATGGAGACACGAGAACACATTTCAGATGGGCATATTGGAAGTAATAATTCATAAGCTGGATTTATTTCCCTCAGCCACAGTGTATTGAGCTGCTGGTAAAGAGAGACTTCTGTGCTGGGGGGCTGCGTGGGGAGTACAGCGGTGATGGAGACAGAGTCTCTTCTCAGGGGCGCACACACACTTTGTGGGAGGAAGGGTCAGCTGTGGCCTTTATCATATTCCCTCTGCCTGGAGCCGGGGAATCACTGCTGACCTACAGGCAGCCTGTCCCCTGCGGGTCAGCTTGGTGACCACGTCTTCTGTTAAATCCTCTGGCGGAGGTGGCTCCTGGCTACTCTGCAGACGCTGCACGTGTCTCTCAGCCCCATCACTCCCACTCTGCACGCACTGCCTTAGAAACCCATCTTTCTCCCCCATGTATTGTGAGCATTGTCAAGGTTGTGACCATGAGTTTGTTGTGTATTTTTTTTCTGGCTTCAGTTTTGGGAAACAGGCTCTGGGTGTTGACGGGAGGGCGAGGCTGACTTCTGTATGTTGGGTCTCTTCCCCAAGCGTGTGTACTGGTCGTCGTGGGTCATCCCAGGACGGGCGATGGAGACTCGGGAGGTGAACCTTGGACAAGGGGAAAGGGACACACTTTCCTTCGTAAGGTCCTCCTTGCCTGGGCCTGGATTCTGAGGAGTCTGGAAGGTGGTAGCAGCCCTGCTGGGTGGCGGGGGTAGGATGGGCTGTACTGGGGCCCAGGTGTACAGGGACCACAGGGGTGCGGGCTGGAGTCTTGGGGTCTTGAGAGTAGCCATGTTTAAAAAGCCACAGTGATTCGCTGCTTGTCTTCCCTGCATGACAACACGACAATACCCTGAGTGGTCAGCCACTCCTCAGGAGATTTAAAACAGAGATTTTACCTCTGCAGCCAACCCTGGTGGGTTTGGGCGTTTGTCTGTGGTTGTTGTTGTTGTTTTAATTTACTTTTTTATTGAAGGATACCCGCTTTACAGAATTTTGTTTTCTGTCAAACCTCAACATGAATCAGCCATAGGTATACATATATCCCCTTCGTGTGTTGTTTTTTTTTTTTTTATGGAAACTGGTGGGCCTTCTCGTAGCAAATGTTTTTTTTTTTCAGATTGATTTGTTTAGTTCAGGCCACAATGGGCCTTTGTTGTCATGCCTGGGCTTTCTCTAGTTGTGGCTGCGGGGGTTGCTCTCTCGTTGTGGAGCGAGGACTCTGGGGTGCTCAGGCTTCAGTAGCTGCAGCACGTGGCTCGGCAGCCGTGGACCCCGGGCTCTGGGCACAGGCTCGGTAGCCGTGGCCCCTGGGCTCTGCAGCACCTAGCGGTAGCCGTGGCCCCTGGGCTCTGCAGCACGTGGCTTGCCGTGGCCCCTGGGCTCTGGAGCACGTGGCTCGGTGGCCGTGGCCCCTGGGCTCTGGAGCACAGGCTCAGTAGCTGCAGCGCGTGGCTCAGTAGCTGTGGCTCCTGGGCTCTGGAGCACAGGCTCAGCAGTTGCAGCACGTGGTGGCTCAGTAGCTGTGGCCCCCAGGCTCTGGAGCACAGGCTCAGTAGCTGCAGCACGTGGTGGCTCTGGAGCACGTGGCTCAGTAGCCGTGGCCCCCGGGCCCTGGAGCACAGGCTCAGCAGTTGTGCCGTGTGGGCTTAGTTGCACCACGGCACGTGGGATCTTCCTGGGTCAGGGATCGAACCTGTGTCCTCTGCATTGGCAGCTGGATTCTTAACCACTGAACCACCAGGGGAGCCTGTAGGTGGCTCTTAAATGAATGGTGGTGCTGGCCTAGAGCGTGAGTTTTCAGCGCACCTGGGAAGCTCCCCGAGAAGGTGAATCTGCATTCTCACAGTTGTACATGGCAGAGCAGGTAATACTGACTTGGTATCTGTTCATCTGAAGAAAGACCCAGAGGGCTTATCTGCCACGCCCTTAACGTGAGTTGGTGGGACGGAGTGGGGTTGGGGTTTACTAAAGCAGCTGACCCAGCAGAATCTGCTCTCTGCTGCAGTCTCATGGTCCACAGGGCCTAGTGACCGACTCCAAGGGTGGGGGTGGGCTTTTCACCTCTTTTGACTCAGTGCCCAGTCAGTACATCCACCAATGACCATTGTTCTCATCAGCATCACTGTATGGCTCTCCGCGCGCGTGTGTAGGCGTGCACATGTGTGTATCCCTCTGCCTCACATCACAGGCTGCTTGTCATGTATCTTTTGTCTGAAGAACATCATGTTGATTTCTCATCAGAAAAATGCCAGCGTGTGGAAGTCCATCTTTCTTGATACTTTCTGACCGAGACAGATTAGCACATGGTGTGATGTTTGGTATGGTGTATACTCAGAAACGAGACTCCAAGAACCTTGGGTTGCTTTATCTGCACAGAAGAGTTAATCCTCCTGTGTAGCCCCCTTCGGTTCTGTTTCCTGGAAGCTGTCCGCAGCCTCTGTCCGCTTCAGCACCGCCTGGGTCCTCTCCGCACCTGTGATGGATGTCTTCATCGCCCCTTCTCACCCGTCACACTCATCATTATTATCATTCACTTGGTGTGCCTCCCATTTATTGCTCATTCCTGGAGGAGAGACAATGACAGTCTGTCTTGAGTTGTGACAGTGTTTGCAAAAGGCAGATCGCAGTGGGTTTCAGGAAGTATCAGCAAAGGGACGGAATCGTCTTATTTGACTCCAGTGACCAGGCTGTGGGAGCTTAAGAGTTGGGGGGCTGAGCCATGTGAATAGAGAAGATGGCTCCCGAGGTGAGCCCTGGGGTCTGGACTTTGTCAACATGCGATGAACGCAGTCTGCGGAGCTTAGGATGTATATCAGGCAATATTTCTTGGTGCTGATAACAAAGAACAGCAGGCCAGACTTCCCTGCTGGTCCAGTGGCTAGGACTCTCCTCTCCCAGTGCAGGGGCCTCAAGTTCAGCTGGGCTTCCCAGATGGTGCTAGTGGTAAGCAACCTGCCCGCCAGGAGACATAAGAGACTTGGGCTCCACCCCTGGGTCGGGAAGATCCCCTGGCAGGGGTCATGGCAATCCACTCCAGTATTCTTTTCTGGAGAATCCCATGAACAGAGTAGGAGCCTGTTGGGCTATAGTCCATGGGGTTGCAAAGAGTTGGACACGACTGAAGTGAGGTAGCACGCACGCATGTTCGATTGTTGGTCAGAGAACTAGATCCCACATGCCGCAACTAAAGATCCTGAGTGCTGCAGCTAAGAGCAGATAAATAAGAATAAACATTTTTTTTAAAAAGAAAATACCCCATTTGGAAAGAAAAAGAACAGCAGGAATTTAAGAACTAAACTGGACTAGGTTCAAGATGGTGGAGTAGAAGGATGTGCGCTTCCTTCCTCCTGCAAGAGAACCAAAATCACAGTTAGCTGCTGAACAGCCATCCGCAGGAGGACACGGGAACCACCCCCCCGCCCCGAAAAAGACACCCCATGTCCAAGGACAAAGGAGAAGCCACAACAAGACGGTGGAAGGGTGCGGGCATGGTACCCACCCGGTGGGTAACCCACGAAGTGGAGAACGTTAATGCCAGAGACATTCTTGCACTTGTGTGAAGGTTCTAGGCTCCACAGCAGGCTCCCCAGCTGGGGGATCCCCAGGGAGTCTGACTCTGAAGGCCGGCAGAATTTGATTCCAGGCCTGCCATAGGACTGAAGGAAAGAGGATGCACTCTGGGAGGGCACAAACACAGAATCATACTTGACTCTCCTGGTTCTTGTCTGGAATGGGGTGGGGCTGAATGCAGTCCTCTGTCATGCACTGTATCAGGGCTGTAGGTCTTGGTGCACTGGGCACCCCTCCCTCTCTTGCCTCATGCAGGGAATTCCCCTATGCGTCCGTCCCTTGCCTCACTGTGCAGCCTCCTCTAGCTGTAATCTTTGCTGGTGCCCTGTGCTCCACTTGCTGTTGCAAGCCTCCACTGCTCCCTCCGATGGGAAAGGGCCCCCTGGGGTCCCCAGGGCTCAGTGCCCTCGTCACGTCCCCTGGGGAGGTCCTGCTGTCTGGGGTCCCAGGTGGCTCCGGGGCCCTTCTTCAGTTTGAAAGCTGTTAATCTATAGACTCGACAGAGGATGAGATGGCTGGATGGCATCATCGACTCAATGGACATGAGTTTTGAGTAAACTCCAGGAGTTGGTGATGGACAGGGAAGCCTGGCGTGCTGCAGTCCATGGGGTCGCAAAGAGTTGGACACGACTGAGCAACTGAACTGAATCTATAGAGCCAGCCTATTTGTGTGGCACATAGGTTCTTCCTGATCTGACCACACTGCTCTCTGACTTCATTGCTGGCTGTTCTCTTCATCCTTTTCTCAGAAAGGCCTGATAAACTCCCCAGTCATCCATTTAGGGCTGCTGCAGAGGTGAGGTGGGCTGAGGGCTCTGTGATAACCCAGTTCTTTCTCTGCAACTCACCTGCTCCCTTCTGTGCCTGCGTCTGTAGGAAACAGCTACATTTCAGTTTTATTTTTTAATTGATTTATATTGCTGCATCCCATGGCCTGTGGGGTCCTAGTTTTCCGAGCAGGGCTGCAGCCTTCGCCCCCTGCAGTGGAAGCATGGAGTGTTCATCGCTGGGACTACCAGGGAAGACCCACTGCTGTGTTTCAAAGGAAATGCAGAGGCATCCTCCCCAGAAGCTCTGCCTGCCCTGCCTCCCTGCCTCCAGGGCCCCAGCGTCCCCACCTGGCTCCCAACATGGAATGCTCCATTTTGTCTTCTGAACTGGACTCGTGTGCTGGAGCCGAGCCGCACTTGCTCCTTTTGTACCCTGTACTCTTGTGCTAGGAGAGGCTCAGTGTTCGCTGAGTGCACACAGCATGTGAGATCCAAGCATGTGATAAAAGGAGGGAAAGTGAATACAAGTCATGGCCCAGGACCCAGGAGATGGAAAGGGGGAGAATTTGCTTCCTCTCTTCTTTCCAAGCCTCTTCCCCATGCGAAAAAACTGCTGTGTGTGCGAACGGTGGAAACTTTGCTGATCTGGTAGAGGAGGTGGTGGGAGGTGATTTCCTGCAGGGTTAACCTCTTGACAGGTGGAGCTGCTCTTTGAAAAAAATTATTGTGAATTATTTTGAACATACCAGGAGCTACAAAGAGTTACATCCAGGTATCTACCTCCCAGATTAAGAGACAAAACATTGCTAACATGGCTGCAGCCTTTAAACCAGTATCTTGATTTTAGTGTTCATCACTCTCCTATAGTCTTTTTGGTTTTTCCAAAAAATTTTTATCTTATTTTTGGCCGTGCTGGGTCTTTGTTGCTGTGTGGGCTTTTCTCTAGTTGCAGTGAGCGGGGGCTACTCCCTAGTGGCATGCGAGCTTCTCATTGCAGTGGCTTCTCTTGTCTTGGAGCTTGGGCTCTAGGGCGCACCGGCTTCAGTAGTTGTGGCTCCTGGGCCCTAGAGCCCAGGCTCAGTGGTTGGGGCACACAGGTTTCGTTGCTCCGTGGCGTGTGGGACCTTCCTGGAGCAGTGATCACACCCACGTCTTCTGGCTTTGCAGGTGGTTCTTTACCACTGAGACACCAGGAAGCTCCCTTGTAGTCTTTGCTAACTTGCCCATCAGTTAGATATGTGTATACAAGCGTATTATATAGCATATATCCATTTTATATAGATTTATGTTTATAGTTTTGAAAACCATTGGTTTATGCCGTATGGTCATTACCTCCCACATTTTTTTCAGTGTTCTGTCTGGAGGGTTCATCTCCAGCTTCCATCTGGGTTGATCCATATACAGCCAGTTAATCTTTCTTGCTGTGGGAATGCCACTGTGTAGTATTCTAGTTTGTATATCTTGTGAGTGTCTGGTTTGCTTCCAGCTTTTTTCTTTTCACACAGTGATGCTGCAGTGAGCACTCTTGTTAACATATACGAGGGCTTCTCAAGGATGAGTTAAACCAGTGGAGTTTCTGGGTCATTGCAAATGGGCATCTTCAGCTTTATTACATTTTGCAAAAATATTCTCTGAGGTTTATTGACTCCATTCTTGAACAGAAATAAACCTTGTTTCATCCTGATAAGTGAGTTATGTTAATGTTTCAGATGTAGTGGATCGGAAGTTACATTTCAGTTGAAGTAGAAGACACTTATTTGAGCGTTATCTGTGTGTCTGATTTGTAGAGCCAGGATGCTGACTTAAAATAGAGATAGGACGTGGAAGGTTCAAATTTATAGAAACTCCTACATAGAAAGAATTAGGTCACATTCAGCAGGTTGCTCAAAAAGCATGTTGGATCATTTTTAGGATTTGGATGGCTCACTGTGGGGCTGTTTGTTGTTTGAATATTTGAGTGAGTGAATAAAAGAACAGAACTGTAGAGCTCAACACAAGAATGGTAAAGTACAGTGGAATAAATAGAAACCAAGTTAGTGTCCTTGAAAGAAAACAGTTAGTCACTCATTCGTGTCTGACTCTTTGCAACCCCATGGACTGTAGCCCTCCAGGCTCCTCTGTCCATGGGACTCTCCAGGCAAGAATACTGGAGTGGGTTGCTATGTCCTCCTCCAGGGGATCTGTGTCTCTTTCATCTCGTGCATTGGCAGGCAGGTTCTTTCCCACTAGCGCCACCTGGGAGTCGAGGTGTTAAAGGGAAGAGCTCACAGTGTAGGGAAGGTCCTCATATTGGTTTACAGTCAACCTTGCTGGAGGCTGCAACTTTCTGTGATGTCTGCCTTTGGCCAACACCCCTGTCTGGCAGGGTCCTGACACCCCTGCAGTTTCTTTCCTTCATCACGAGCTCGGAACCTGGGCAGGCCTGACATACTTTCCCGCTGTGGGGTCTGGGCCTCCCCCTCTGCAGGTGAGACCCTCCTCTGGTCTGGAGGGGGTGACAGACCAGGGCTGCCTCCCTCCCAGCCCCGGTCAAGACCCCGACGGCCCTGAACCCAGGCTTGGTGGGCAGCTCATTCCCACTGCAGCCCTGTTGCCCTGCAGTCGTGGCTGTTTCTCTGGAGATGAACTTCACCTGGCCAGGTGCCCCCTGAGGTCCCTGCTGAGTGTCGCCTTGAGGGGCCGTCCAGAGCAAGCTTGCTTGCGGTCGAGTGTCAGTTTGTGCAGGGCTGCTGAAACAAAGTGGTGCAGACTGTGTGGCTTCCGCAGAGATATGTCTCCAGGTTCTGGAGGCAGGGTGGTTTCCTCTGAGGCCGCCCTCCTCTGCTTGAAGGTGGCCCTTTTTCCCCTGGGTCTTCACAGCAGCCTCCCTCTGTGTCTCTTGCCCAGATCGCCTCTTTTCATAAAGACACCAGGGTATTGGGTTAGGGGTTTCCCTGGTGGCTCAGCTGGTAAAGAATCTGCCCTCAATGCAGGAGACCTGGGTTCAACTCCCTGGGTCGGGAAGATCCCCTGGAGGAGGAAATGGCAACCCACTCCAGTCTTCCTGGCCAGAGAATCCCCCGGATCAAGGATCCTGGAAGATTACAGTCCTCTTTTAATAAAGGCACCAAGTATGTGGGGTGAAGACCTATACTAATGACCCCATGTTAACTTGATTGCCTGTGTAAAGACCCAGTTCCCAATAAGGTCACGTTCTGGGGTCCTGGGGCTGGGGACACTTCATCCTGTGAACCTTGGGGGTCGCACTGCAACCCCCTAACACGGTGGCACATTGTAGGAGTCTGCGTAATTGTTAAACGGTTTCTTGCAAACACAGTGGGTTTTCAGTGCCTGGGGAGGTTAGTGTTCTAGACATTTTCGTACTTTCTCACATTCACATTTGCATACTTTGTGACAGATGCAGGAACGAATTCACAATTTGTGTCCAGACTGGGTCTAGTACAGCCAGCGTATTTACTTGCTAACTTCTAGGAAGGAAGTTGCAGAGATCAGTTTAAAAAGAGAGATTTTGTCACTAGAATTACATATAAATTGATTTTTTTCCCCTAAGACTTTCTTGCCTGAAGGCATGCCTTGTGACTATTTTTTCCCCCTTTTCTTTTCCTTTTGATTTGTTTTCAAGTTTATTTCAGTTGTTGTTTTAAAAGAAAAAAAAAAACACCTGAACAATTTTTTTGTTCTAGATTTAAAAGAAATTGTATTTGTCATCCAGAGTCAAAGTAATTCTTTTCATGTGAAGAAGGCAGAACAGTTAAAACAAAGCATCTTAAAGCAATCTGCAGATCTTACACAGGTACGTAAAGATGACTTGGGATGTCTGATTTTTCTTGATATGTTGATGTTTTCCAAAGCTCTTGGTCCATAGAAAGTCAGTTCTATTTAGATAGAATACATCTTCTGGTTTGTTTTGCTGGCTTAATATGAACTATTTATTGTTTAAAATGCTCTAGTTAATTTCAAATGCTCTAAGTATCATGTTCTAAATTATTATATACATATTTTAACAAACATGTAAAAATGTATAGGGCTAGCATGGTTTCATCATAAAATATGACAGAAAAAAGTGGAAGAAATAACTTTTAAAGGCAGAGCTTAAAATAGCAAAGATAGTTAATGTTAGAAATTTTGGTAACAGGTTCTAAGGCAATTTTTATGTTGAAATAACATTTTCATTAACCTTTGTGCAGTAGTGCTTCTATTAGTTTCTTAATCTGTTTTTTGATTGGATATTATTAACTGAACTTCTGATTTGATTTATAATGTAATATCCAAGGAGGATTATGGGGAGAAAGATTGACACATCCAGGTTTACTTTAATAAAGTTTAAAATAAGCGTGAACTGAATTTAAATCTGCTCTGCATATTGTGGGAGGTTCGGGGCAAAGGAAGATCTACCCGTGCGTGCAGCCCTGTAAAAGCATTCCTCCTTAGCCAAGCAGAGACAGTCCTTCCAGCCCAGTGCACTGCCTGTCGTGGCCTTGGCCTTCGAGGCAGAAGTGCCTGTCTGGAGTAGACCTGTGTGTTTGGCGGGTGGCTTGCTTCTGCTGGTGGGAGCGTGGAAGTAAAGGGTTGGAAGTAACAACGGAAAAGTGAACAACCTCAGCGTCAGGGCACTGCTGGCAGCGAGGTTTATTGTGTTTGTTCTTTAAATGCTGTGTGTGAGAAATTCACCCGACCTCCCCATGTCCCCACAAGGACAGATCCTGTTTCCTCTCCTTGGAGCATCAGAACTTCTCAAGGGACAGGAAAGGATCGCAGGCTGTAGACAAAGGGTGTTTTTTTTGGTTGGGATGGGGCAGTAATTAGAGAGAGTAGCTTGATTAAAGTTCTTCTTTGGGCTTCCCCTATGGCTCAGCTGGTAAAGAATCTGCCTGCAATGCAGGAGACCTACGTTCGATCCCTGGGTTGGGAATATCCCCTGGAGAAGGGAAAGGCTACCCGTTCCAGTATTCTTGCCTGGAGAATCCAAGGTTTGCAAAGAATCGGACATGACTGAGTGACTTTCATTATTATTTGCCTGGAAACCCAGCTTGGGGCAGTGTCTTCTACTAACACTCTTCAGATTCCCTCACAGAGGAACTCCTGTAGCAACCTTGCACGGCTGGCCTTCCCCCATGGGCTCTGGTAGAGGCTGATGCAGCGCAACGGGGGTGGGGTGGGGTGGGGGGAGAGGGGGGGTGGAGGGGAAGCCAGGAGCCAACATAGTTCCTCAGTGGGGTCCAGGCGAGTGTGCGTGGAACTGAACTCAACCAGGCCTTGGCAGTTACCCCAGACTGGAAGTCAGTGATAACATCAGGACAGAGTTATGCATCATTTGATTTCATGTATGGATTAAGGGCACAACCATCTCTGTCTAGCTTGTTCCCAGAAATACCTTCCTTCTCAGAGAGGCAGATTCATGTATGTTTTCTTTTTTGGCTGCAACATGCTGGATCTTAGTTCCCTGACTGGGGATTGAACCTGTGCCCCGTCTAGTGGAAGCACAGAGTCTTAACCACTGGACCACCAGGGAAGTCCCCCGTGTGCCTTTTAGATTATATACCTTCCGCATTTACTCCATACTGCTAGTCCTCCCTGTTAATGTGATTGGTTGCATACTTTACCAGCCAAGGTCACTTGATTATGTACACCCCCAGTACTTCCTCTACTAGTTGCCAGCTCCTTTTTTGTTGTTTAAGTTTTTTTGCAAATGGGTACTTTTTTTTTTCTAATAGGTACTCATCACTGTCTCCCTACCTGTCTTATCCCCTTTGCTCTTCTGGGAAGAGTGGCTTCCTGGGAACCAGGGACAGGATAGTGCTCCCAGAATTTTGTTTACAGTAGGGAAAAGACATGTGGGTACCTTTTGGAGGAAAGCAATAGGGATTATTATTATTTTCAATGCTATGGTTTTTCCAGTAGTCATGTATGGATGTGAGAGTTGGACTATCAAGAAAGCTGACCGCCGAAGAATTGATGCTTTTCAACTGTGGTGTTGGAGAAGACTCTTGAGAGTCCCTTGGACTGCAAGGAGATCCAACCAGTCCATCCTAAAGGAAATCAGTCCTGAATATTCATTGCAAGGAAATTTCTGAAGCTGAAACTCCAATACTTTGGCCACCTGATGCAGAGCACTGACTCATTGGAAAAGACCTTGATGCTGGGAAAGATTGAAGACGGGAGGAGAAGGGGATAACAGGATGAGATGGTTGGATGGCATCACCGACTCAATGGACATGAGTTTGAGCAAGCTTCGGGAGTTGGTGATGGACAGGGAGGCCTGGTGTGCTGCAGTCCATGGGGTCACAAAGAGTCAGACACGACTGATAGACGAGACTGAAGAGAGATTGTAAAATGTTCCTTCTTCTTTCCTGCCCCTTAGGCAGAAGTTGCTGCTAGGGGCTGGGAATGCCTGCTTCTTCAGGGATCTGGGGCTCACATGCAGGACCACAGGGTGCTTAAAACTGGCAGTAGACTCGAGGGAGGATGGTTGCAGGTTCGTGTCTAAACAGAGTGTGGCCACCGTCTATGGATGGAGAGCGTGTGCATCTTCTGGGAGTGGAGGCAGGTGGTGGCAGCTGAGAGTGTGGGTCTGGCAGAGCTGTGGGGCCTCCTGTGCTCCTTACCTTTCTCCATGACACCACATCAGAGCTTGCTAACTGTAGTCCCACCTCTGGCAGCAGCTTCATTTCCCAACCCCCATCCCCTTGTGTTTTCTTTGCCAGTAACTGTGAACTCCTTGGAGTCCCTGGGCCTGCCTGGCTATGCCAAGCCTCTGTGGCCTTGCACAGGACTCCTTTCATCTTGACAAGCTCCTGGGGATGTCTTTCTGTGCAGCTTCTTGACCCACAGGGACAAATGGCTTCCTCCTTGGCTCTGCTTTTATTGTATAGTTTTCACTTTTGTACTAGTTTTGTTCCATCTCTCTTTTATAAATTTTGAGAGCAGAGAATGTCTTATTGGTTTTGATCCTCACAACCAAGCACAGAGCTTTCCATGTTCAGAACCTGAGTCCTCAGTGAATATTCATTAAACTGAGTCCCTGAGATTAATCATCCAACTCTTTCCGTATTTTCTTTTCTATTGTAATAGAAGTTTCCTTTTATTTCTCTTACAGTATGGTCACTTTTTTTCTTAAACCGCTTTTTTAAAATTGAAGTTTGATTAATGCACAGTGTTGTGTTTCAGGTGTATGGCAAAGTGAGTCAGTTTTGTGTGTGTGTGTGTGTGTGTACACATCTTACCTTACACACACCCACACACAGATATAAATTTTTTTCAGGTTCTTTTCCATTATAGGTTATTAGAAGGTATTAAATATAGTTCCCTGTGTTCCACAGTAGGCCTTTGTTGTTTATCTATTTTACATATAGCAGTATGAATATGTTAATCTGCTAATTTATCCTTCTCCCTTCCCCTTTGGTAGCCACAAGTTTGTCTTCTATGTGAGTCTGTTTCTGTTTTGTAAATAAGTTTGTATGCATTTTTTTTTTTTTTAGTTTGCACATATATTTGTCTTTGGCTTACTTAGTATGATAATCTTTAGATCCGTCCATGTTGCCGCAAATGGTGTTTTGTTCTTCTTTATGGCTGGGCAGCATTCCATTCACTTTTCACTTTCATGCATTGGAGAAGGCAATGGCAACCCACTCCAGTGTTCTTGCCTGGAGAATCCCAGGGACGAGGGAGCCTGGTGGGCTGCCGTCTGTGGGGTCGCACAGAGTTGGACACGGCTGAAGCGACTTAAGCAGCAGCAGTATTCCATTGTATATGTACCACATCTTCTTTCTCCATTCATCTGTGGGTGGACGCTTAGTTTGCACCCATGTCCTGGCTGTTGTGAATAGTGCTGTAATGAACAGTTTTGACTACACACAAGCACACAAAGCACATAGACTCGTATGAAATCACAGGTTCTTTGAAGGCAGATGCTCTGGCTTGTTCTGCTTTTAATTTTCTCACAGTACCTTTTGCATAGTGAATATTGAGCATACAGCATTTGAATTGAATTCAGAATAAATGGAACAAATGAAAACTACGCATTATTTTAAGTAAATTATTTTATCTATTAAAATTATTTGTCTTAATTTTTAAAATGATTAGAGCCACCACCTCTTATATTAAATATAACAACTATTTTATTTCTCCCCAGGAAGCCACAGAGTTGAGGGAGAAGAGTAGAATAAAATGAGCATGAGTTGAAGCTTGGAAAGTGTGATCTCACGGTTAGGTGGATCTTTGAGAGACAGTATGGAAAAGAACCAGAGCGTTCACTGACTGCTTTCACACAGCCAGCGTAACAATGACTGAGGAAGGTGGGAACTCACTTCCCCATACAGTCCACGTGAGGAGGGCAGGAGTAGGCAGTCCTGCTCCGCTTTCCTTCTGTCGGTTGCTTGCTGTGAGCTGAGGGTCTTGTCCTTACTGCACGGTTGAAGCTGGCTGACTCCCTTGAGTTTGCATCCTGGTGGTGGAGGACAAGTAGGGGTCTTTTAAGGATATGACCTTGAAGTTGTTTTCAGTCGCCAAGGTGCGTCTGACTCTGACTCTTTGCGACCCCGTGGGCTGTAGCCAGGCTCCTCTGTCCTTCCCTGTCTCCCGAGTTTGCTCACATTCATGTCCATTGAGTCGGTGCTGCCCTCCAATCATCTCACCCTGTTATCCCCTTCTCCTCCTGCCATCAATCTTTCCCAGCATCAGGGTCTTTTCCAGGGAGTCAGCTCTTCACCTTAGGTGGCCAAAGTATTGAAGCTTCAGCATCAGTGCTTCCAGTGAATAGTCAGGGTTGATTTCCTTTAGGATTGACTGGTTTGATCTCCTTGCAGTCCAAGAGACTCTCAAAAGTCTTCTCCAGTACCAGATTTCATTAGAAAGCATCAATTCTTCGGCACTCAGCCTTCTTTATGGTCCAGCTCTCACATCTGTACATGACTACTGGAAAACATAGCTTTGACTATATGGACCTTTGCCTGCAAAGTGATGTCTCTGCTTTTTAATGCACCGTCTGTCTGTCTGGTTTCAGTGTGCTTCTGCTTAATTTGTATTGTCATTTGCTTTCAGTATTTGCTGGTTGCTGCTGCTACTGCTGCTAAGTCACTTCAGTCGTGTCCGACTCTGTGTGACCCCATAGATGGCAGCCCACCAGGCTCCCCCGTCCCTGGGGAAGGTGATTTGCTGGTTAGATCACCTGTTTAGCCAGTGACTTAGACGGCCACTAGGTGGCAGTATTGGTTTTACATTTAAAGACCTAATTAAGCATCAAGAAACCCCTCTCCCCATCCCGAAGTTTCCATGGTCTTAGGTGGAGTCTAGACTGAAGCAACAGGAAAGCTCCCTTTAATTGTCAGAAGATATGTTTTTCTCATTCCGAAATCCTTCCTAGCGTGAAAGCCAGCTATGAGTATTGAAATAGTTATGGCAGAACGTTGTTTTAGCACTTGGGTTTAATTTGCTCACAAGATCCAGGGTATCCTGTTACGACTTAAAGTAATTTCATCTTTGGGTTAACAAGTCTTGTGGTAGTTGAAATGGCTGGAACGATTTTAAGCATTTGTAACTGTACATGATGCTGGCTTATTTTTTTATCTTTGTAGAATTCTTCATGTTACTTATACGATTGAGAGTTGAATTTATTCCATGGGTAGCATTTTGGAGATCCACAGTTGGTTGAAAGCTCACATTGGGTCTGCAGACAGTTCTTGGAGCAGTGATACCCTAACCTAGAACTCCATGAAAATAGAAAAAGAAGATGCTGTGCAGAGAATTAAGTGCTGAGATGCACAAAATATAGGGCAGCAGGGTCACTTTGAGAGGCAGGTAGTGGCTCCGTAGTTATAGCTTGACTGAAACTTGTATTAAAAAACTGACATTTTTTTTCCTTTTTAAAAACAATTAATTTATTTTTTATTGAAGGATAAATGCTTTACAGAATTTTGCTGTTTTATGTCAAACCTCAGTGTGAATCAGCCATAAGTATACATATATCCCCTCCCTTTTGAATCTTCTCCCATTTTCCATTTCCCACCCCCTCTGGGTTGATACAGAGCCCCTGTTTGAGTTTCCTGAGCCATACAGCAAATTCCTGTTGCCTGTCTATTTTACATATGGTGATGTAAGTTTCCATGTTACTCTTTCCATCCATCTCACCCTCTCCTCTCCTCTCCCCATGTCCATAAGTCTATTTTCTGTGTCGGAAACGGACACATTCTTGAGAAAGAATTGATGGCCTAGTCATCAGCCGAGAAAACTGAGGATGTCCGAACCCCAGGCAGAGTTATTAGGGCCTCTCCAGCCTGTGGCATGGAGCGGCCAGCTCCTCCTCCTCCGAGGGGCCAGCCCCATCGTTTGCCAGGTGTGCGCTGTGCCTCTAATGGGACAGGATGTTACCTGCAACCTGAACTCGATGTCTTCAGGTTGCAGTTTTGATTTTTCCATAGATTTGCCCACCATGAACATTCAGAACAGTTGCTTAGTGAGGAAAGACTCCCCGGTAAGTTTTATCATGTGAATATTTATCTGATAGCCCAAAATAGCTCTTCCTCCCACACCACCAGATGTCTAGAGCTGCTGTTTATTTATTCATTACTCCTGTCGGGTTGCACTTGACTATGAAATCTGCCAAAAATTAAGGTGCAAAAATTTAATGGTTGCTGCGGTTGTGCGTCTGCTTTTAGCCGTTCTCTTTCGCTTTGGCAAGTCATCCTCTGTGCCTGTTTTGCCTCGAGATGCTGAAATGCAGTCTTACTGAAAACACAAGACGTTTTTCATTCTTTTCATGTGACTGTAGGAACCAGGAGCCTAAGCGAACTTTCTGTCTGAAACTTAATGCTTGGAGTTGTTACTGGAGTGGTGCAGCTCTTCTTGTTTTCAGAAACAGTCTGGGTCGTTGTGGACTGTCACTCCCATCTCTAGGTTTGCAGCTTATCGTGCAGTTCATGATGGCTTTGAAGTCTATAGTGAGACATTTCTTCTAAAGAGGAAGGCAGCAGACTTTACCAAGTGCTTCCTGTGTGCAGAGAACCATTCTGGATTGTTGTGGAGCAGTTCAAGAGGAATTAACAAAGATACTCCAGTTCCTTGAATTACTTATAAGATAGATGGTGGTGGTGGGTTTTTCAGTCGCTCACTCGTGTCCTACTCTTAGTGATCCCATGGAATAAGATAGATGGTAACAATCTCATAATAGAAAATGCAGGAGATGCAGGTTTGATCCCTGGGTCAGGAAGATCCTCTGGAGAAGGAAATGGCAACAACCCACTCCAGTATTCTGGCCTGGAGAATTCCATGGACAGCGGAGCCTGGTGGACTATGGTCCACGGGTCTCAAGGAGTTGGATATGACTGATCACACACATAAGTAGAAATTTAAAATCAAGTTAAGTCTATTAACCTATCTATTTGACAAATACTAACTGCACAATTCTAGCTCTGTTAAGTACTTTCAAACATCTCGAGACAGTCCATGGGACCCTTGAAAAGACAATAGTCACAAAGCTGTTTAGGAAGCAGAGCGATGTGTAAAAAGCATGAGTGAATATCACGCCGACAGTGCATGGTGGAGCTTGAGGGGATAAAGAGGGAAGACTTGTGTCAGGTAGGGAAGCGGGGACGGGAGTTGAGCTGGAGGGACGTTGGTTTAGAACAGGGTATGGATCTGGAAGATGTAGACATGAAGCATCAGTATGGTCGGCTTTGGGGTACCTAGAGACCTAGGGTTCGTTTGGGGGATGAGTAAAGTATGTTTTAGCAGGAAGAGTAGTCTTTTTAGATTGAAATGGGTGGAAAGTAGAGCTGCAAGGTGGGGATGTGGTTGCCTAGTGTGGGGTTCCTGAGTGCACATCTCTAGAGAGAAGACTGCAGATTTGGAAGAAGTGCTACTGTTTTTCCTCAAATGTTTTCACCCTGCATTACAGATGGAAGGGTAGCGTGCAGTTATAGAGCCTGACTATTTAAAGAGGTGCATGAACAAAAGCCAGGTGGAGGTGAGGCTGACGGAAACCCAGGAGGAGAGCGTGTGTGACAGTCTCTGATTTAATCAGGCAGTTCAGTGTGTTTTGTCCTAAATACCTATTCTGTGTGGTGTCTGTGTGTCAATTATGTTATGACTTAGGTTTTTTGAACTTGAAAAAATTCCTTCTGGAGTGGATGTTTGTGGGAAAATTCTGTTTTTGTTTTTTTGTTTGTTTTATGTTGTTAAATAAAAGTGAGTGCTGACAGCTCAGTCTCTGGTGGACTCTATTGGAGAAGTTTGTGTCTATGGTCTGTGTTGTGATGCAG
Source organism: Nanger dama (assembly GCA_917880005.1). NCBI lineage: Eukaryota > Metazoa > Chordata > Mammalia > Artiodactyla > Bovidae > Nanger > Nanger dama. The sequence goes on along the minus strand of CAKJTW010000005.1, from coordinate 29,783,756 downwards.
AGGTTGCCCAGTGAGAGGTTTTGTTTTTTTCCCTCTCCTGCGTCCTGGGATCCAGTAACCATGGCTGATCCCAGATCATTTTTACTGCAGCTTCAGAAATGTATGAACACTTGCTTAAAATTACAGGAACCATTTTGTTCTCCTAAGGAATTTCTTTTTAAATTTTTATTTATTTTCATTAACTTTTATTGGAGTATGGTTGCTTTACAGTGTTGTGTTAGTTTCTGCTGTACAGCAAGATGAATCAGCTACATGTATTCATACATCCCCCGTTTTTGGACTTCCTTCCCGTTCAGGTCCCCACAGAGCATTGAGTAGAGCTCCCTGTACTATACAGTAGGTTCCCGTTAGTTATCTATTTTATCCATAGTACCAGTAGTGTATATATTTCAATTCCAATATCCTGATTCACAAAAGAGTTTCAGTTCAGTTCAGCCAGACCTCCCTGTTCATCACCATCTATTGGAGTTCACTCAGACTCACGTCCATCGAGTCCGTGATGCCATCCAGCCATCTCATCCTCGGTCATCCCTTCTCCTCTTGCCCCCAATCCCTCCCAGCATCAGAGTCTTTTCCAATGAGTCAGCTCTTCGCATGAGGTGGCCAAAGTACTGGAGTTTCAGCTTTAGCATCATTCCTTCCAAAGAAATTCCAGAGTTGATCTCCTTCAGGATGGACTGGTTGTATCTCCTTGCAGTCCAAGGGACTCTCAAGAGTCTTCTCCAACACCACAGTTCAAAAGCATCAGTTCTTTGGCGCTCAGCCTTCTTCACAGTCCAACTTTCACATCCAAAGAGTTTCAAAATAAGGTTAAATCGGAGGGCTTCTCTGGTGGCTCAGTGGTATAGAATCCTCCTGCCAGTGCTGGAGACACAGGTTCGATCCTTGATCAGGGAAGATCCCACATGTTGCAGAGCAGTGAAGCCTGAGCACCAGAACAATTGAGGCTGTGCTCCAGGGCCCGGGAGCCACAACTGCTGAAGCCTTGTGCTGCAACTGCTGAAGCCCACACACCTAGAGCCTGTGCTCGGCAATGAGAAGCCACCACGGAGAGAAGAAGCCCGTGCGCCGCAGCTGGAGAGTACTCCTGCTCACCGCAGCTGGAGAAAAGCCCACACAGCACTGAAGGCCCAACACAGCCACAAATAAATACGTGCAAAGATTTTTAAAAGAGATTAAATCTGAAACAGTGAAGAAGAGAGGCTAAAGCGTGGTTGTGGTTTTAAAGTAGGTTCTAGTAAAATAAAGACTCATGTATGTTCTGAAGACTCTGAAGTGTGACCCTTTACCTTAGCACAAGGTCATGCTTGGTCGGGGAATCACTCTGAATGAGGAACAGGGAAGAAGTCCCTTCAGGACAAGTGTGCAAAGATGGGGATGGGCAGAGCTTAGAAGAAAGGCAGGACCGGCAGGAGGGGCAGAAGCACAGATGAATTATGGAACCATTTTTAAGGCATCCTCCAAATGCAGAAAAGAAAATTCAGAAGTGGATTAGGCTTACAAGGTGTATTTTATTTTTAGGTGGGTATGGTGTCCCCATTGGGCTTCCCTGATAGCTCAGTTGGTAAAGAATCCACCTGCAATGCAGGAGACCCCAGCTTGATTCCTGGGTTGGGAAGATCTACTGGAGAAGGGATAGGCTACCCACTCCAGAATCCTTGGGCTTCCCTGGTGGCCCAGCTGGTAAAGAATCTGCTGCAGTGTGGGAGACTTGGGTTCGATCCCTGGGTTGGGAAGATCCCTTGGAGAAGGGAAAGACTACCCACTCCAGTATTCTGGCCTGGAGAATTCAAAAGTAGGAATCATTACTGAGAAAAATTGTTGTTCAGTTGTGAAGTCATGTCTGACTGTGACTGCATGGAGTGCAGCACGCCAGGCTTCCCTGTCCTTCACTATCTCCCCAGAGTTTGCTCAAACTCATGTCCATTGAGTCGATGATGCCATCCAATCGTCTCATCCTCTGTCGTCCCCTTCTCCTCCTGCTCTCAATCTTTCCGAGCATCAGGGTCTTTTCCAGTGAGTCCGCTCTTTGCATCAGGTGGCCAAAGTATTAGAGCTTCAACTTCAGCATCTGTCCTTCCAGTGAATATTCAGGACTGATTTCCTTTAAGATTGACATGTTTGATCTCCTTGCAGTCCAAGGGAGTTCAAGAGTCTTCTCCAACACAACAATTCAAAAGCATCAATTTTTTGGCTCTCAGCTTTCTTTAGAGTCCAACTGTCACATCCATACATGACTACTGAAAAACCATAGCTTTGACTAGATGAACCTTTGTTGGCAAAATGATGTCTCTGGTTTTTAATATGCTGTCTAGGTTTATCATAGCTTTCCTTCCGACTAACCAGCATCTTTTACTTTCATGGGTACAGTCTCCATTCTCAGTGATTTTGGAGCCCAAGAAAATGAAGTCTGTCACTGTTTCATTTTTCCCCATCTATTTGCCATGAAGTGATGGGACCAGATGCCATGATCTTTGTTTTTGAATGTTGAGTTTTAAGCCAGCTTATTCACTCTCTTCTTTGACCTTCATCAAGAGGTTGTGAGTTCCTCTTTGCTTTCTGCCATTAGGGCGGCATCATCTGCACATCTGAGGTGGTTATTTCTCTCAGCAATCTTGATTCCAGCTTGTGATCCATCCAGCCTGGTCTTTCTCATGATGTACTCTGCATCATGATGACTCTGCAGAGTCGGGCGTGACTGAGCGACTTGCGCTTCACTTCCCTCTGCGTATAAGTTAAATAAGCAAGGTGACAGTATGCACCCTTGACATACTCCTTTCCCGATTGTGAACCAGTCAGTTGTTTCACGTCTGGCTCTGTTGCTCCTTGACCTGCAGACAGGTTTCTCGGGAAATTAAAGAAAAATTAAAGAAAGCCTAAATGAACAGAGAAAAAGGGTACTCATAGATGTAAGATTCAGTAGTGTGTCCATCTCCCTAAATTTATCAAGAGATTAAATGCAATCCCAGTGAAAACCCCAGTAGATGTCTCACTGGAAATTGCCAGGCTGACTCTCAGTTTTACATGGAAATCAAATAACCAAAGTGAAGCGAACAGGCGCTTCTAATTTTGTTGCCATCTTTTGTGGTATGAACTTTATTTAAAACCTGGCAGAATTATAACAGTACAAATACATGATTCTTTCTGCTTATTCACAGAAAGTTTTGAAAGTCACTGTTTTCTTGAGAAGAGTTAGGCCTTGGCTTATTAATTTAAAAACAACAACAACAACAACAACAACAACAACTTAATTCCATGTGATAAGCCAGGAGAGCTGGGAGCAAAGCTTTTCATGGATTAGTGTGAAGAAGCTTAAGAAAATGACCTTGTGTTTTCTATTTTTAGACTTTTTTGTTGTTGTTGGCAAGGAGGTAGGGTGAAGCACTTCCTTGAAAGGTGAGCTGTGAGTCAAGTGGCTTTCACTAAGCTTCCCTTTTTGTTGTTCAGTTGCTAAGTTGTGTCTGACTTTGTAATCCCATGGACTGCAGCATGCCAGGCTTCTCTGTCCCTCACCATCTCCCGGAGCTTGCTCAAACTCATGCCCATTGAGTCGGTGATGCCATTCAGCCATCCCATCCTCTGTTGCCCCCTTCTCCACCTGCCTTCAATCTTTTCCAGCATCAAGGTCTTTTCCTTTTTAGGTGAGACCAATCAAATGCTTAATTTCTTAGTGAAGTTTGTTTTTTGTCATAATTGACAGGTGTTAAGGTAATAAGTTTTTATTACATTGCTATTGAATAAGAATTTATGCATCCATTTACCAAGTCTTTGTGGAATATTGACTCAGGCAAGGCTTGGGCAAGATGCCCCAGAACACAGAGCAGTGAGACAGTCCACTTCCTCAGGGGCTTGCTCAGCAGTGATGAATTCCTCACGTCTTGTCATGAACATGCCTTTCTGTTCAGCCCCCAGCATTCAGAACCCCTCCCTTACCAGCAAACTCAACCCCATGTGAGTCTGGTGGGAGTGGACTCGACCCACTAAAGACATCAGAGGCCAGATTCAGGGTCTCTCCAACTGAGGGAGGGTGTTGGACGTTGTAACTCAGGATTCTGAGTCTGGAGCCAGGACCCATAGATGTGGTCACTTAATTTTTTTTAATTTGAAGAATTTTTTATGTTTTGGTCACACTGCTTGGCATGCAGGATCTTAGTTCCCCAGCCAGGGAGCAGTGGAAGCATGGAGTCTTCACTGGGCCTCCAGGCAAGTTCCGAAGTGATCACCAGCTCTCCCTCCCCTGGTGGTGACGACAGTTAGGACCAGAGGCGGCGGCGGCGCATGCTGGTGTGTGGAGGCCAGTGCTCTGGGCCAGGCGACACCCTGTGGGGTGACCACTTCCTTGTGATTCCCTGTGGTCAGGCCCTTGCATGAGCTGCCCTCCGGGAGGCCCATGCTGGGATCGAGGGACACTGTACGTCCCTTTCTGCAGCCACATCAGCAGCCACCATGAGAACACAGGCCAGGCAGCAGCTTGCCGTGGTTGGAAAGTTTGGCTTTGTTGTGACATCTGAACTGAGCCTTGAAGTAGTGTTTGCTGGACTCCTGCCTGGGGTGGCTGCAAGGACTCCCACGGATGGAGACAGTGAACTGGAGTCTCTTGGGATGTTAGCAGAGGGGTCAGCCACTCTGAGCTCACACAGCACCCTGAGTTCCTATTTGGGGAGGTGAGCTTGGTGGGATTAGCGAGACTCCCAACATGTGGGGCTGGGGTCTGCAGTGGAGACCCTTGAGGAGGGTTCATGGCTGCAGGAGTGACCACAGCTGACTTCTATTGAGTGCCCGCTAGTGGTAAAGAACCCGCCTGCCAGTGCAGGAGACATAAGAGATTGAGTTCGATCCCTGGGTCAGGAAGATTCCCTGGAGGAGGGCATGGCAACCCACTCCAGTATGCGTGCCTGGAGAATCCCATGGACAGAGGAGCCTGGAGGGCTACAGTCCATGGGGTCGCACAGAGTTGGACATGACTGAAGTGACTTAGCACACACTGCCGTCTTTATCTTACTCCCTGCTCGTGTCAGTGCACTCTGCCGCTTTTGAAGCCTCAGCTCATCTAAGTTGCTATGTGGTTTCTGTAACTCTCCCCCTTTGCAGAGAGGAAACCAAGGCCTCGCGGGATTCAGCGCCCTGCCCGTGCTCCAACCCTGAGAGAGGCTGTCGGGTCTGCCTCTCAGTTCTGGCCTGTCTCCTGACACGCAGCTGGGGCCTTAACCTCAGGGCCAGGCAGCAGATTGCTGCAGCTGCTGTGTGCAAGTAACTCCATGCCTGAGCCCTCTCTCACTTCACCTGGCTTTATATTTTTTTAATACCATTTTTTGTTGACAGTGTATTCTAGATTTCTTTGCTTAATGCCTGCCTCCTTCATTAGAACTTGCGGACCAAGAGGGCAGGGACTCTGCCCTGTGTTTCCATAGTTGTTTGCTATCTTCCTAGAACAGTGCTTGGCACGTAGCAGTTGCTCAACAAATATCATACAATCAATAATAATATTAGTAACCATCACGTTCAAGCATGTGCCAAGTGCTTGGCATATACTAACTCACTTGATCCCTAGGACTGTTGTTACCCGCATATTAGAGGTGAGAGAACAGACCACAGGCAGGTCTGGGAACTTGCTCAAGGCTTCAGGGTTCAGAAGAGCTAGAGCTAGGATTCTGACGTAAGCACTTTGGCTCCAGAAATCAGGTTCCTAAAATGCTAAGCTTCACTGCCTTTCATGAATGAGTGAATGATTATTTAAAGCAGGTTTTATGAACTATAAAAATGTATTTAGTAGAGCATTTCAAAGTAAATAAATTACATAAATTAAAATAAGTTACATCAATGATGAGGTAATATTTTTCTCTTGTTAAGAAATGACAGTTAATGATTAAGACAAATTTCTGGGGGAAAATATATTTAATACAGGCTTAGGTTCTTGGAAGGTTTGTTATTATAGCATCACATGTAATCTTCTGGTCCACAAATGAATGGTGGGTTTTTAAAGGCTAGTAAATCTGTCTGATATATGTTCCCAACAAGATATTATACATCTCTGTTATTATCTCATAAGATAGGCCTACTTCATATGGAAGAAATTATAACAATAAACAGATGTTAATTTTTGTCATGATTTATTTGTTAGCCTAAAAGCTCAGTTCAGTGCCTAAAAACTATATAATAGTTGGGCTTTGGAAATGCAGTTGAATTGGGATCAGTCTTAAAACACAGTTGAGTCCTTTAGAACGTTTGCCTAATACTGAACAAATGTCTTGGGTTTTGCTTTCTGAGTACTTGGTCTGAATAATGAGACTGAGTTAGACCATAAACTCATGTACTGCCAGGCTTATATTTTATATTAAGGTATGGGTGGTGCTAGTGGTAAAGAACCCAGCTCCCAGTGCAGGAGACATAAGAGACCTGGGTTCAGTCCCTGGGCCAGGAGATCCCCTGGAGGAGGGCATGGCAACCCACTCCAGTATTCTTGCCTGGAGAATCCCATGGACAGAGGAGCCTGGCGGGCGATGGTCCATAGGGTCACAAAGAGTTGGACACGACTGAAGCAACTTAGCACACATGCAAGGAAAAGCTACAAATTTTGGGAAGTAGTCTGTTGACAAGGGAAAAGGAAAGCATGACAGACTTAAATTTGTGGATTTTTTTTTCCCCCGAGAGAGAGGCAGAAGGACTAAAGTGGTCCCAAACCAAATTTGCCTAATAATTAAAAGTTACTTATGCCATTTAAAATGTTAATCTGCTTTGATCCACATTCACATATTGGCATTTTCATTCATACTACTGATATTTCTAGATATAAATTTTGAATGATTTCTCCCTCCATATCAAGAATAATGGGCTTTCTCCTCTCAGAGCATCTTCAGATGCTCAGCTGTGGAATCTGAACCTTTTTGTGAATGAAGATGATGAATATGTATGAGAGCTAGGTAACAAGGGAGAGTGTTGGTTTTGCATTTTTGGTTCTCAGTAATTATTAGTGTCTTTACACAGAGGTATAGAACGGACTTTTGGACTCTGAGGGAGAGGGAGAGGGTGGGATGATTTGGGAGAATGGCATTGAAACATGTATACTATCATGTAAGAAGCGAAGTGCCAGTCTATGTTTAATACAGGATACAGGATGCTTGGGGCTGTTACACGGGATGATCCAGGGAGATGATATGGGGTGGGGAGGTGGGAGGGGGCTTCGGCATTGGGAGATCGTGTACACCTGTGGCTGATTCATGTCAATGTGTGGCAAAACAAATACAGTATTGTAATGTAGAATAAAGTATTAAAAAAAATTATTAGTGTCTTTAAATGTGAATGTGCCTTGAGAAAAAAATGTTCAAAGAAAGTACTGTGGGAAGGTCCTATAGGCTTTCTGACTTCAAAGTGCTTATTAGGATAGAAGCAGATGCCTGCTACAAATGTAGATTTTTAGTTCAATGAGACAAATAGAATTAAAGTATTTAAATTACCGTGATCAACTTTTCCATTTTTAAAAATTTTCCTTTTCTGTCATTTACCTTTATTTGATTATTTGTATTTTTAGTTCCCTTATGCTTGCCTCTGAAATGGCATTATCTCATTTTTGATAGAATTTTCCCTTCAGCTTTTAGGTTTGAAATAGTAGCATGGTTTGGTGAATAAGCATTCTTTAGATTGGTGAGACAGTGAAGGCAATGGCGCCCCACTCCAGTACTCTTGCCTGGAAAATCCCATGGATGGAGAAGCCTGGTGGACTGCAGTCCATGAGGTTGCTAAGTCGGACACAACTGAGCGACTTCACTTTCACTTTTCATTTTCATGCATTGGAGAAGGAAATGGCAACCCACTCCAGTGTTCTTGGCTGGAGAATCCCAGGGACGGGGGAACCTGGTGGGCTGCCATCTGTGGGGTCGCACAGAGTCGGGCACGACTGAAGCGACTTAGCAGCAGATTGGTGAGAGGCAGTGCTCCACACGCCAGGGCCTTTGCTATAGCGTCTAGCCTTTATTCCAAAGGGCTCTGTTGATAGAACATTTTCTTACTTTTCCCTTGATTTTTTTTTTTGAAAACTCTTTCTTATTCAGCCAGACATTACATTTTAAAAAATGGTCTTTGTGTCCAAAAGTGCTTTAAACTGTCGATATGGTACTTAAAAGAGGTATAAGTCTTGTGATATGGATAGAACAGACAGAATATAAATTATTACAGTCTCAAGTGTTAAGAACTGAGATAAGATCATTTGATGGAACATTTTTTGTTACCTTTTATTTTATCTCAGGGGGCTAATAAGGGCTTCCCAGGTGGTGCAGTGGTAAAGAATCTGCCTGCCAACGTGGGAGATGCAAGAGACGTGGCTTTGATTCCTGGGTCTGGAAGATCCCCTGGAGGAGGACATGGCAACCTGCTCCTATATTCTTGCCGGGATGACCTTGTGGGCAGAGGAGCCTGGGGCACTACAGTCCATAAGTTGCAAAGAGCCAGACTGAGCACACCCACAGCATGCTAATATTTGGTTGGCCAAAAGTTTATTTGTGTTTTTCTATAACACCTTACAGAAAAGTCCGAATGAACATTTTGGCCAACTCAATACATGTGCATTTGTGTATACCTAAGTCTGGTCTGTGTGTGCATACAGACACAGAATACATATATACACATACATACATATATACACACACGTATGTATATATAAAACAAGAATAAAAGCTATTGTTACTTTCTGAGGATTAATAGACAAAACTTTCAAAGTAAAATGTAATATTGTTGTTCAGTTGCCGAGTTCTCCTGTCCTTCACTATGTCCTGGAGTTTGCTCAAAATCATGTCCATTGAGTTGGTGATACTATTTAACCATCTCATTCTCTGTTGCCCTTTTCTCCTCTTGCCCTCAATCTTTCTCAGCATCAGGGTCTTTTTCAATGAGTCAGCTCTTTGCATCAGGTGGCCAAAGTATTGGAGCTTCAGCATTAGTGTTTCCAATGAGTATTCCAATGAGTATTCAGGATTGATTTCCATTAGGATTGACAGGTTTGATCTCCTTGCTGTCCCCGGAGCCCTCAAGAAAGTCTTCTCCAACACTACAATTTGAAAGCACCAGTTTTTCCGTGCTCAGCCTTCTTTGTGGTCCAACTCTCACAAATGGCCTTGGCTTATTCAAGATCATGTTTTTGAGTATCAGATGAGGACCTATTTTATATTTTGGGACATATTTGGAGATAGCTGTCAACTTAGCACACTAGTTTTTGAAATATTTCTATTTGGAGATGCAGAGGTACAGAAAACTTGACTACCATTTTTGTGTTAATCAACTGAAGCAAATACGAAATCCAGGCATATGATTTAGTAAACAAAAAGTAATGGAGATAGGAAAGATTGTAACCCACTAGAAATCCAGAGAGCTTATTTTAGTCTAGAATTTAACTCCTTTGTACTGCCTAAACCTTTGCTGCCCTTTTATCATCCTGACCTTCTTTGCATTTTTGCCTGGCAAGTGCCCTCACAGTCTTTCTGCTGAGGTTACTTGTCTGGTGTCATATCAATACTTGTTGCCATCCCTTGTATATTTCGTATAACTTGCTATATAACTCAGAAGAGTGGTTCTTGTTTGGAAGCCAAAATCTGTTGAAAACAGATTTTTACTTAAAAGATAGTTTAAAGTGTATATGTGATCATTTCATCATTCTGACATAAATATTTTCATTTTTCTGGCTCCCTTATACTCTCTGTTTTATTTTGCATGTTTGGAGTTATGTCTGTTTTAATATTTAACATAAAGACATTCCCATTGTCATAATGTCTTCATTATTATAATTTCATCTGCTACATAACAGCTCATTTGCTACTTATTTTCTTGTAAGACTTATTTAGTGTCTTCTGTGTTTCTTTTCTAGCTAGTGCATATTAGCATGCTCCCAATGAGTCTGAGAGAACTCCAGGAGAGAGTGAAGGACAGGGAAGCCTGGCATGCTGCAGTCCATGGGGTCACAAAGAGTTGGGACACAACATAGTGACTGAACAACAAATAATTATTTGAAAATTTAATGCAAGTATTAATGTTATTATCTTCACACATGATTTTTTTCTCTTACATAATCCCCTATGAATATCTGTGTGGTATATATGGCATGTATATGTATAGAGCTATATATGTGTACATGTACAGATATGGCATATACGTGTGCATGTTGGCATATGTATATAAAACATACAGCTAGTATGTGTATATGTATACATATAACAAATTTTGAAAAACAGTGAGAATTACTTCATTATTCAGAATCAACAGTAGGAAAGCCCAGAGTTATATTGGGTAGCTGCTAATTCACACTTTAGGGTTTGCTTTTCTCTGTAACATGCCATATTGTTAGTGTGATATAACCTTGCTGCTGCTGCTGCTGCTAAGTCGCTTCAGTCGTGTCTGACTCTGTGCGACCCCATAGACGGCAGCCCACCAGGCTCCCCTGTCCCTGGGATTCTCCAGGCAAGAACACTGGAGTGGGTTGCCATTTCCTTCTCCAATGCATGAAAGTGAAAAGGAAAGTGAAGTCACTCAGTCGTATCCGACTCTTAGCAACGTCATGGACTGCAGCCTACCAGGCTCCTCCATCCATGGGATTTTCCAGGCAAGAGTACTGGAGTGGGGTGCCATTGCCTTCTCCGAGTGTGATGTAACCTTAGGTTACTGTTTTTACATTTCATATTCGTACATAAAAGTTTAAAAAATACTATATAAAATGAAGAAATCAGACATATTTGATAGTTCAAAGATTTATATTGAAAATCATTCTTTCTTAAATAATAAGCTTATATGAGCTTCAAGAATGGTATGGAATCTACTTTCGTGTGGTAATATGCCAAATAGTTAAACACATATCCTTAAAGTCTTTTCTCTGTAATAGTTACCTGGATATAGCTTGTATAAAGCACAGAATATGCTGAAGTTTGTTGTGGGGTGTTCAAGCATATTAATATGTCTGACTTTTGGCTTGTCACAACTGGAAATAGATTGAATACTGCTTAATCATTTTATATTTATAGCTTAAAAAATATGAGTCTCTATGTATATGTATGCATGTATATATAGCTATAGTTGTGTCTGTTTCTGGATCTTTGTCCTTACTAAGTTTATAGATTTTGAAATTGCATCATTATGCTGTTACTCTTGTTGCCTGAATACTTAAGGATTCTGTTTCTAGCATTCAGAACTGGAGCTCTTCATTATGATGGTGTTTTAGTGTTTTTAGGGCATTCTAAAATTTTTTTTTCTTCACATGAGATAAATTGTATATTATTCCTTTTGTTTAGCTGAAGTGTTTTATTTTCCATTTTCCACATGCTTCCTCCATTGGGTGCACAGTAAAAGCTGTGTTTATACCTCTGAGTTTTCTCTCACTTGCCCTGGGCTCTTCCTTTCCAGTCACCTTTCAGTTCAGTTCAGTTTAGTTGCTCAGTCGTGTCCGACTCTTTGCAGCCCCATGAATTGCAGCATGCCAGGCCTCCTGTCCATCACCAACTCCTGGAGTTCACTGAGACTCACGTCCATCGAGTCAGTGATGCCATCCAGCCATCTCATCCTCTGTCATCCCCTTCTCCTCCTGCCCCCAATCCCTCCCAGCACCAAAGTCTTTTCCAGTGAGTCAGCTCTTCGCATGAGGTGGCCAAAGTACTGGAGTTGCAGCTTCAGCGTCATTCCCTCCAAAGAAATCCCAGGGCTGATCTCCTTCAGAATGGACTGGTTGGATCTCCTTGCAGTCCAAGGGACTCTCAAGAGTCTTCTCCAACACCACAGTTCAAAAGCATCAATTCTTTGGCGCTCAGCCTTCTTCACAGTCTAGCTGCAGATATGCAAATTTCAGGGCTTCAGCGCTGTCTGGAGCCTAGGCGTTGGGGAGTTTGTGTGGGTTCAGTTAAAGTCCTTCATTTCTAGTGGCTCCTGAAGAGAAGAAAAAAAAGAAGAGTAGTATGAAGAATAAAATGTCAGATCTTTAAAAATACCTGTTTTTTTCAATTCTGGTTTCCTTGGTGTGTATGCCCAGCAGTGGGATTGCTGGGTCATAAGGCAGTTCTATTTGCAATTTTTTAAGGAATCTCCACACTGTTTTCCATAGTGGCTGTACTAGTTTGCATTGCAGCATTGTTTATAATAGCCAGGACATGAAAACAACCTAGATGTCCATCAGCAGATGGATGGATAAGAAAGCTGTGGTACATATAAACAATGGAGTACTACTCAGCCCTTAAAAAGAATAAATTTGACTCAGTTCTAATGAGATGGATGAAACTGGAGCCGATTATACAGAGTGAAGTAAGCCAGAAAGGAAAACACCAATACAGTATACTGACACATATATGTGGAATTTAGAAAGATGGTAATGATGACCCTGTATGTGAGACAACAAAAGAGACACAGAGGTATAGAACGGACTTTTGGACTCTGAGGGAGAGGGAGAGGGTGGGATGATTTGGGAGAATGGCATTGAAATATGTATACTGTCATGTAAGAAACGAAGCGCCCAGTCTATGTTCGATACAGGATACAGGATGCTTGGGGCTGGTGCACGAGGATGATCCAGAGAGAGGATATGGCATGGGAGGTGGGAAGGGGCTTCGGGATTGGGAGCTCGTGTACATCTGTGGCCGATTCATGTCAATGTATGGCAAAACCAATACAGTATTGTAACGTAGAATAAAGTAAAAATAAAATTAAAAAAAAAAACCTGGTTTGAAATTTGAGTCTCTTAAAGAAATCGCTGTGGTCACATTGTATTATTTATTTTTGCTTTGATGGTTGTTTCTTCCAGGAAATGCCCACAGTGCTCCTCCTTCACCAGCTGGCTCAGCAGGAAGGCGCGTGGACCGTACTCCCGTTGTTACCGCAGTACGTTGCCCTGGAAATGTGCTCATTACTGGCATCTCTGCCTGACACTTGCAGGCTTCCTTGTTTTCTCACTAAGTGTGTTTTTCCTGAGAGTCAGCAAGTAAAGTCATTGGATTCTATGACTACTACTTTAATCAGATTTATTAATGATTGATTCTTAATCATGAATAGCTTTTATTTTTAAATATTCTTTCTTAAAAGATATAATATCAGTATATTTGATATTTTGAGACTGATTTTGAGATCTGTGGAGCTAGGGTTTGTCATGGAAAGAGTTAACTTGAACTCTGGCTGTTCCATAAACCATTAGTATCTGGCTTTTCTATTAATATAAGCTGAAACTATACATGGAAGAAAAATACACGGGAAAAAAATTCAGATTTCTTGCTATTTTGTATATCCTTTATTTGCTTCCTGCTTTCTCTTCCTTAGTAAGTTTTAAACCTTGTTATAAACTCACTTTATAAAAATGATTACTAGAATCTTTCTTTTTCTCAGCTTTTCTGTAATATATAGCAGAAATTCATCATGGATTTTCTTCTGTGAAGAAGAGACAAGAATACAAATTGTACAACTCTTAGAAACACTCAGAAGATATGACCCATCAAAGGTAAATACAACTTCAAGTATTTTTATTTTGCATGGAGAAAGTGCTTAAAGGAAGTTTAATTTTGATTAACAGGTTTTTCAGTCCAATAAAAACACTTAATTTAAAATTAAGAAGAACAAAATAGGCCACTCTCAGCCTGTGATATGCAGCATATTGTATGGAATGTGTATCTCAATAAACTTGCTTTAACTTTAAAGAAAAAGAATGAAACAGCAGTTAAATATCTGGAAACAATGTTAAATAATTCTCTTTGAGGTTTGGAGCTATCAGACAGATGAAACCTACAATGAGCCATTTTTAAATGGAAAAAAACACAACTATATGTTTTACCAGTTTTAGAAAATTAAGAAAACTATAAACCAGAGTTAAGAAATAAGTTCAAATTGGTTATTTCTCTTTATCAACAATGACCGCATATTGTTTTAGGTAGGAAAGAACTTTGAGTACCACCTGTGTGTTGGGCACTGTGATAGCAGGAGCTTGGACAGACTGACAAGGGTCTTGGCTGGCTGGATGGTGCAGAGGAGCAGGGAGTGATGGACCACTGAAGAAGCGGTTACAGTTAAAAGTGAGACATCTTTTAGGGAAACACTGGGCGTTGTTAGAAGCAACACAGCAGGGCATCAGGTCTTATTTGGGAAGGTCATGATGTAATGTGACATTTAGCTGGAGTCCCATGGAGTGAGTAGGAGTTAGTAGGAGAGAGAACTCTAAGCAGAGGGAACAGTATCTGAGAAGGGCTAGAGGTGAGACAGATACACCTTGTGAGAAAAGTTCACCCCTGCCTTCATATTTTAACATTTTTATCTCATGCAGATAGGATGTTGCAAATGGATCATGTTTACCTCTAAGTTCTGAGTGCTGAACAGTGTTTAACACTTACTAGGTGGTCAGTGAGTGTGTGTGTGTATGTGTGCGCGCGTGTGCATGCTCAGTCGTGTCTGACTCTTTGCGACCTCATGCACTGTAACCCGCCAGGCGCCTCTGTCCATGGGATTTCCCAGGCAAGGATACTGGGGTGGGTTGCCACGCTCTCCTCCAGGGGATCTTCCTGACTCAGGGATATAACCTGCATCTCCTGTATCTCCTGCATTGGCAGGTGGATTCTTTACCACTGAGCCGCCTGAGAAACCCCAAGTATTTGTGTAGGACTGAGTAACTCTGAAATGTCAGCTGTCCTGCTGGGCTACGTGCAGTGTCCCTGGAGGTTTACAGGCAGCTCTGGAGCTTTCTGGAGGGTAAATTAGGCTCTTCAGGTCTCTTGGAGAAGTCCAGGTTATGTCCTGATCCATTTATGGGGCTCTTTCAATGTGAAATAAGTGGAATTGGGTCCTTTCTGGTACTGATGGACACCCGCCCACCCCTGTTCTGAAGCCCACTCCAGAAGTGGAGCAGATTCAATGAGGGTACGGAAAAGGAGCCACGGCTTCCCAGTGCCCGCGGGGTTTGTTGACGTGGACACACATATTGGGCTACGGTGACCATTAGGTTGGTTTCTCAAACGCTGTAAAGTTTGTTACTACAGTAAAACCACTGGTCTTGATGCTTTTTAAATGCTGTAAGGACCCATTATGATTTCTTTTCATGCTTTTGACTTCTGGGAAAACACAGATACAATTGAATGAGAAAATTGTTAGGTTAAAAAATAATTCCTTCAAAGGAGAGAAGATTTATGAATGTGTCTCATCCAGTCTTTTCAGATGGTGCTGAGCAGTGTCTGTGTGTTTTGTGCCACTTTTTATATAAAAGATTTGTTAGGCTTTTATGCTTTCCTTTGACTTGAGAAAAACTCCCAGCTCTTTTTTGGAATGTAGGAGTTTTAATCGCCTCCTAGTGTTTGCTTCACCTGGAGATTATTTTTTCCATTATCCATAGCTCTAATTCTGTACAGAAGATGGTGACTCACTGTGCTTTTAATGAAAATTGGAATGATAAATTTAAAAGTTCAGAGCAAGTTCATGAAAATCAAGTACAGAACAGAGGTAAAATAAGACATTTTCTTCTTTGTGAGCTCTACCACATGAAAAAAGTCGAGGATGTTTTATTTTATTTAAAACTAGCACTAGGGAATAAAAATTACATGATGTTGAAGTTAGCTCAAACCAGTGTTTTTTTCCCCTGATCATATGAAATTTTAGGAAAAAAGTATAAAACAAACCAGGTTTTGACACTGACACAAATAAACTATATTAAAATAATATGTGTTAGAGTATCATTATTTCACTGGATTCTGACATTGTTTCCCTTCAGTATCTTGTCATTCTCACTAATCAAATTTATGCTGTTATACAATATTTTAAATGAAAAACTTTAATCTTTATTAAAGTAATTTCTCTGTTAATTGCCTTTCTGGGTGATTTCTATAAATTTCTATATCTTACTGAAGTCTTTCTGGGTTTTTTTCCCCTACAGTACACTTTTATTACGTGTGCATTTGCTGAAATGTCTTTAATTTTTAATTCTTAATAGAGGTAAAACATGAGTGCTGGCGAAGAGTAATTCTAAGATACTATTAGAACACTGAGTTATTCTTTTACAGTTTGTCTTAATAGTCTTTATTAAGAAGTCATTAAGAAAATCACTGGGCTTCCCTGGCGGCTCAGCTGATGAAGAATCCACCTGCAGTGTGGAGACCTGGATTCGATTCCTGGGCTGGGAAGATCCCCTAGAGAAGGGAATGGCTACGCATTCCAGTATTCTGGCCTGGAGAGTCCCATGGACTATACAGTGTCGCAGAGAGGGACACAACAGGGAGTGTGCTTCTTCACAGAATATGTATTAATTTCCCCCTTGCTGCTGCTGCTAAGTCACTTCAGTTGAGTCCGACTCTGTGCGACCCCATAGACGGCAGCCCACCAGGCTCCCTTGTCCCTGGGATTCTCCAGGCAAGAGTACTGGAGTGGGTTGCCATTTCCTTCTCCAATGCGTGAAAGTGAAGTCGCTCAGTGTCCAACTCTTAGCAACCCCATGGACTGCAGCCCACCAGGCTCCTCCATCCATGGGATTCTCCGGGCAAGAGTACTGGAGTGGGGGTGCCATTGCCTTCTCCCAGTTTCTCCCCTAGAGTAGTTTATAATATGCATCTATGCTTAGTTGCTCAGTTGTGTCTGACTCTGCGACCCCAAGGACTGCCGTATGGACAGGCTCCTCTGTCCATGCGGATTCTCCAGGCAAGACAAGAATAGTGGAGTGGGTTGCCATGCCCTTCTCCAGGGGCTCTTCCCTACCCGGGATCGAACCCAGGTCTCCCACATTACAGGAAGATTCTTTACTGAGCCACCAGGGAAGCCCACTTTACAGTATAACCCCTCACAAAAATACTGAAAAACAGTCCTGTATACTAGATAGCCAAACAGTGCTCTTAATCATTAAAATATAAAAACATAAAAATTATAATAGTGGAAGATTATTGAAAAAATGCTAAAATATACTGAAAATTGAAGTGATAAAATTATCATTTATGATGAAGTGTTTATTTTCTTTAAACAAGCTATATTTACATGGTATGTTAAATGTGATGATTTTCATGTTGGTTAATGTTTAGTCATTTGAATTTTTAAGATGAATTTTCTATCTTAAGCCAAGGTTATTTGCTTTATAATTACTCCCTTGCCCAGTGGTGACTTCATATATCCATAAAGTGTTGGGAAGAAATCCTCGGTGGAACTAGGAACCTAGACCTTTCATGTCTGCTCATTTATGACTTGTTGCTGAACTGACCCAGACTGAGACGGGGAGGTGTTTGAAATACAGCCATGAGCAAAAGAGGGCTCTTAAGAGACAGCACTGTCTCTCTCCTGCTTTTATTTTCTGATAAGGAATAGAGAGGGAGGTCGTGATGACTGGATAACAGAAAATACTACCAAGCTTTAGAACTTTGGGTACTTAACCATCCTGCTGATGTTTCTTTAATGGTTGTCTTTGAAAGCTCTCCCAGGATTGGTGCATCATTTAACACAAAACTCGGAGCACCCGGGGCAGGTGAGGTGGCCTGCAGATAGAGCGGCGGGTGAAATGGACACCACCCCGAGTCACAGGAGGGAGTGTTCATAATGATGCAGGGGAGATGGGCAGTAGGCAGACCTGAAATACTGCATCAGATGGTAGTCAGTGCTGTGGAGAAAAAGAACACAAAATGAGGGATACCGGATCGGCTGGGGGTGGACTTCCTTCTGTGTTTAGGGTATTTAGGAAGAACTTCACAGCTCATGTCAGTTTGAGCCAGGTGTGAAGGAGCCAAGGGAGTGAGTTTCATGCTTTCTGATCCCGTGCCCATGGCCCAACAGGAGCTGCAGACTCACCCGGTTCAAACATGACCTGCATTCCCCTTTGTTCCTCTTCCACCTCGGTCTCCTGCATCTCGGAAACGGCATCCCTGTCTATCAGCCTTTCCCTTCTCCAGCGCATCTTCCCAACCCAGGAATCGAACCAGGGTCTCCTGCATTGCAGGCGGATTCTTTACCAGCTTCAGCTACCAGCTGAAGCCCTGGTACCTCTTGTATTGGGGTTGGCCAAAAAGTTCATTTGGGTTTTTCTGTACAAACTCAAACTTCTTGGCCAACCCAATATTATTAATGTCTGATATTCACTTGAATTCTTAATTTTAGCTATTGCATTATTCAGTTTTAGAATTTCTATCTGGCTCTTGTTTATAGGTTCTAGTTCTTTGGTAAAAATCATCTTTTCATCTATTTTCTTAACCATATTAACTGTAGTATAACTGCAAAATCTTATTTGTGAAGCTCTAGTTCTCATTTTTCTGTTTTGGTGTGGTCCTGTTTCTTGGCTGCAGGGTTATATTTCACTCAATGTCAGCTCTTTGATGTGAAAAACTGAAGAGACTGTGGGTGGTATCCCTTCCTACAGGAAGACTGGATCTTCTCCAGGGTTGTAGACCTTGTTTGGGTGGGTCTGTTTACAGACTGCCCTTATCCATAGACCCTTTCCCCTGGTAGACCCTGTACTCCAGCCTTGGGCTCCCAGAACTACTGCTGAAGTTTTCCTCTGCTTAGATTTTAGCCACTTCACTGCTGTTTTCCACTTGGTTCCTGTGTTTTTCTCTTGGTTTTCTTGTAGCCTAGGAGTTGAAGGGAGATTGCAGGCAGAATTTTGGCGTCGCTCCTTTGGGATGCCCGCCAACCTCTGCCTCCGTGGCAGCCTCCAGCTCCAGCTGTCTCTGCAGTGCAGCCATACAGGAGCCCCCAGTTGCCACTCTGTGTTTTGTGCTGTCCTTTCCTTCTGTTGTTCCATCGCTCAGTCTTGTCTGACTCCTTGCGACCCCATGGACTGCAGCACGCCAGCCTTCCCTGTCCATCACCAACTCCTAGAGCTTGCTCAAACTCACGTCCATTGAGTCGGTAATGCCATCCAACCATCTCGTCCTCTGTCATCCCCTTCTCTTCCTGCCTTCAATCTTTCCCAGCATCAGGGTCTTTTCAAATGAGTCAGCTCTTTGCATCAGGTGGCCAAAGTATTGGAGCTTCAGCATCAGCCCTTCCAATTTTATATTCAGGGTTGATTTCCTTTAGGATTGATGGGTTTGATCTCTTTGCTGTCCAAGGGACTCAAGAGTCTTCTCCAGTGCCACAGTTCAAAAACATCAATTCTTTGGTGCTCAGCCTTCTTTATGATCCAATTGTCACATCTGTATAGGACTACTGAAAAAACCATAGCTTTGACTATACGGACCTTTATTGGTAAAGGGAAGTCTCTGCTTGAATACACTGTCTAGGTTTGTCATAGCTTTTCCTTTGCTCTGAGAACCAGCAAATTCCTCAAGGGTAAGGAAGATGAATATGAGGTTCCCATGGGTGGGCTCTCCTGCTCTCTGGGATGTTAACCCTCACATCCTATTTGCCTGTTGCTTTCCGATGTCCTCAGTCATCTGCTATAAGAACTTCTCCAGCTTTGGTACTTGTTCTTGGTGGGAGAGTAGGTCTGACCCAGGCTGTTCTCTTGTGACATATGAACCCTGGTCTCTCTTCGGCTTCTCTTTTGTACCTTATTTCCCATATCCAGCCACACCAGACTAAATTTTTCATCAAATATATATCAAGTCCCCCCCCACTTTAGGGACTTTATATCAACTGCCTCACCTGTTCTTCCCCAGATGTGTGCTCAGCTTAGTGATCTTAAAGCTGAGTTCAGCGGTGATCTCCTAAGAGGTTTCCTTTCTTTCCAGGGTGGTCCCCGTCACTCTGTTTTATTTGCATCGTAGCACACTATCTGAACTCATTTTATTTTCTTGATTGCTTCCTGTCTCCCCACTGTTGTATAAGCTCTGTTCCCAACCTGGTAAGGGATAAATGTTAATTGATAACAAATAATAAAGGTTAATTGAATGAATGAATAAAGTAAGCACTGATTCTGGAAGGAATTTTCTGTTTTCTCCTTCCTCTCATCTTTCAAGCACCAGAGGGTGGGGACCGCTCTGCAGCCAAGGGCTCCATGCTGGCTCCTGCCATCTCACTCATGTCTCTTTCCTGACCCCTCATACCTGGGAGAGTTCACGGTCCCTTTGGCAAATAAACCTCTTGAATTATCCTAATTTGAGTGTGTCATCTTTCAGCCTACTGACTCTGCTTTGGTCAATAAAAATAATCGAACCCAGGTCTCCCACACTGCAGGCACATCCTTTACCAGCTGAGCCACAAGGGAAGCCCAAGAATACTGGAGTGGGTAGCCTACCCCTTCTCCAGTGGATCTTCCCAAACCAGGGTTTCTTGCATTGCAGGTGGATTCTTTACCAACTGAGCGATCAAGGAAGCCAGTACAAATAAATTAGTATATAAGTTTCTACATTTGCTTGTTTTTATATTCAAATTGTATTCATAGACTATCACTTTGTTCTTAAATTCATTAAATAAATGTTGAACTAAACAAAAAAAAAAAGGAACAGTTTCCTTTAATAGTATTTTGATAGGAAATATTCTATAAAATAACATTTTTGTGTTTATAATGTAATGGTGACTAACATTTTGTTCATCTTGATGGTGTGATCGTAAATTGCTTTCTTCATAGCCAAAGATTATGCTTTATTCATTATCATATGAATATTATATTTTGGTTAAAATTCTTAAAAAATATATAATCTGTGCTTATGCTTTATCACTCAGAATATTTA
The DNA here is from genome assembly GCA_917880005.1 of Nanger dama. Lineage (NCBI taxonomy): Eukaryota > Metazoa > Chordata > Mammalia > Artiodactyla > Bovidae > Nanger > Nanger dama. Next base: position 29,763,183 of record CAKJTW010000005.1, on the reverse strand, counting down.
ACTAAAACTAATGGTACTTATTTGTTTTGGGTCTTGCCTGAATGGCTTTTTAAAATTTTTTTCTATCTTTATTTAACAGGAATGGTTTTTAGGAAAAGCATTACATGATGAAGAATCTACAATAATTCACCATTATGCCTTTTCTGAAAATCCTACGGTTTTTAAATATCCAGACTTGGCTGCCGGCTGGGCCCTTAGTATTCCACTGGTAAACAAGTAAGAATTTATTAGACTTTCTTTTCATTTCATTTTGTGTATGAATCACCTTTTATTTTGCTGAGTCTTATAACTGGTGGGTCTGAGTGAGCTTTTCAGCAGAGGCAGCGAGTGGTAGAGCAGGGAGACGGCAGCAGGAGCCAGACACACGGCTCCATCCCTTACTCGTTGTGTCTCAGGGCTCAGCTGCTCTGTGCTTTCTCTTCCTCACTGCTGCAAAATGAGGTGGATGATGAACTGTGAGGCTGAGGAGGGCACACGAGTGCTCAGGACTCTACACCCAGGAGGGTGACCACTGCTGTCCATGGACCTGGTGATCTCCAGGTGTGACTTTGTCAGTAAGGAAATGAATCCGCAGCATGCCTGTGGGGCTGGGTTGATGGCTGGTTATGTGTGTGGATATGTACTCGAGTTTAAACGGGGCCCGGGCAGAAGATGCTGTAGATAATTGTACCTGGCTATTTGTGGGATTATCTCAGTGATGCTTTTGTGATGTGGAAGGAGAAGGTAAATTGTAAATCAGGGGAAATATGGCTGTTGACAGCCCTCTTAACCTAAATAATTCAGATTATTTTTGTTCTTTCAGGAATGGAGAGTTGATAATGCAAATGTGGTTTTTATTTCTACAAAGATTAAAGTGTTTCTATTATTTCTTACACTAAGTGCCCTGTTTCTAGGGTTGGAGCCCTGAAAAGCTTTTTAGCCCATTGTGGATGTAGATGGTAGTAGATACGTTGTCATCCGTGGTTGCCCAAAACTTCTGGACTGCTCCCTTGACATCTGAAAGTTCTTTACAGTGTCATACTCTCCTTTGCAGTGTAAGGTCAAGTGGCAAGAAAGTCCTCAGAAGGGATGAAAGGAATACTGTTGCTGGAATTGAAAGGGGAGATTGGTGGTTTGTTGGTACAGGAGTTCAACAGTGTTATTCAAGAGTCTGGTTCTCTCTGTCTTTCTGGCTTAGCGCACAGCATCATTTCATCCTAAATCTGTTTGACTTTGTGGTTTCAAGGCAGTAAGGGCTGTGTATTTCTTATCCATGTCCAGCAGGAGAGAGCCTCTAACCATGGAGTATGCTAATCCTTAGGCTCTAGTTGTGCGTTTGTGTCAAGCTGCTTCAGTTGTGTCTGACTCTTTGAGACTATGGACCAAGGCCCTCCAGGCTCCTCTTCCCATAGGATTCTCCAGGCACAAATACTGGAGTGGGTTGCCATTTCTTTCTCCAGGGGACCTTCCCGACCCAGGGATTGAACTCGAGTCTCTTAGGCCCTGCACCTGGGACATATCTAGTTGGATCCTGTCCAGTTAAAGTTGAGGGGACAACTTAAGGTGTCTACAACCTCTGGACCATAAACAGCTGCCAGGGAACTTTAGGGCATCAGTTGAGACCAAACTAACTCTGACTCTGGGGCCTCTTTGTTAACCTAAAAATTAATCAAAATCAGAATTCTCTTAGAAGGCTCTGTATTGTGTGGTTAGCCAACAGAGCCCTCTGCAGGAGTGTTTATTCCCCGGGTCTCCTTTCCTTGACTGATGACTCAGTAGGTAGGGCAACGATATATAGCTACTTATGAATTTCTTCTGCTCAGTTCAGCTCAGTCACTCAGTGATGTCTCTTTTGTGACCCCATGGACTGCAGCACACCAGGCCTCCCTGTCCATCACCATCTCCCAGAGTTTACTCAAACTCATGTCCATTGAGTCAGTGATGCCATCCAACCATCTCATCCTCTGTCATCCTCTTCTCCTCCTGCCCTCAGTCTTTCCCAGCATCAGAGTCTTTTCAAATGACTCAGCTCTTTGCATCAGGTGGCCAAAGTATTGGGGTTCAGCTTCAACATCAGTCCTTCCAGTGAACATTCAGGACAGATCTCCTTTAGGATGGACTGATTGGATCTCCTTGCAGTCCAAGGGACTCTCAAGAGTCTTCTCCAACACCAAAGTTCAAAAGTATCAATTCTTCTGTGCTCAGCTTTCTTTGTAGTCCATCTCCACATCCATACATGACTACTAGACAAACCGTAGACTTGACTAGATGGACCTTTGTTGACAAAGTAATGTCTCTGCTTTTTAATATACTACCTAGGTTGGTCATAACTTTTCTTCCAAGGAGTAAGTGTCTTTTAATTTCATGGCTGCAGTTACCATCTACAGTGATTTTGGAGCCCCCAAAAAAAGTCTGCCACTGTTTGCACTGTTTCCCCATCTATTTCCCATGAAGTGATGGGACCGGATGCCATGATCTTCGTTTTCTGAATGTTGAGCTTTAAGCCGACTTTTTCACTCTCCTCTTTCACTTTCATCAGGAGGCTCTTTAGTTCTTCTTCACTTTCTTCCATAAGGATGGTGTCATCTACTTGTCTGAGGTTATTGATATTTCTCCTGGCAATCTTGATTCCAGCTTGTGCTTCCTCCAGCCCAGCATTTCTCATGATGTACTCTGCATATAAGTTAAATAAGCAGGGTGACAATATACAGCCTTGAGGTACTCCTTTTCCTATTTGGAACCAGTCTGTTGTTCCATGTCCAATTCTAACTGTTGCTTCCTGACCTGCATACAGATTTCTCAAGAGGCAAGTCAGGTGGTCTGGTATTCCCATCCCTTTCAGAATTTTCCACAGTTTATTGTGATCCACACAGTCAAAGGCTTTGGCATAGTCAATAAAGCAGAAATAGATGTTTTTCTGGAACTCTCTTGCTGTTTCCATGATCCAGAGGATGTTGGCAATTTGATCTCTGGTTCCTCTGCCTTTTCTAAAAACAGCTTGAACCTGTGAAAGTTCATGGTTCACATACTGTTGAAGCCTAGCTTGGAGAATTTTGAGCATTACTTTGCTAGCGTGTGAGATGAGTGCAATTGTGTGGTAGTTTGAGCATTCTTTGGCATTGCTCTTCTCTGAGATTGGAATGAGAACTGGCCTTTTCCAGTCCTGTGGCCACTGCTGAGTTTTCCAAATTTGCTGGCATATTGAGTGCAGCACTTTCACAGCATCATCTTCCAGGATTTGAAATAGCTCCACTGGAATTCCATCACCTCCACTAGCTTTGTTTGAAGTGATGCATCCTAAGGACCATTTGACTTTACATTCGAGGGTGTCTGGCTCTAGGTGAGTGATCATACCATCGTGATTATCTGGGTTGTGAATATCTTTTTTGTACAGTTCTTCTGTGTGTTCTTGCCACCTCTTCTTAATGTCTTCTGCTTCTGTTACGTCCATTCCATTTCTGTCCTTTATTGAGCCCATCCTTGCATGAAATGTTCCCTGGGTATCTCTGATTTTCTTGAAGAGATCTCTAATCTTTCTCATTCTATTTTTTCCCTCTATTTCTTTGCACTGATCACTGAGGAAGGCCTTATCTCTCCTTGCTATTCTTTGGAATTCTGCATTCCAATGGGTATATCTTTCCTTTTCTCCTTTGCTTTTGGCTTCTCTTCTTTTCACAGCTATTTGTAAGGACTCCTCAGACAGC